>OZ012554.1:30398485-31685360 GCA_963935595.1 Schoenobius gigantellus
GTCACACTTTGTAGTACAGGGGTGTAGACGACCACAATTAAATTAATATTCGCGTCAATATATTATACAGAATGTTCTGTAAATAATCATTTATAAGTATAGAGATGCCTGACCACTGATTAATGTCTTCAGGGCCTTAACAGCCGGATGGACAGAAAAACCTTTTTAGGGAATAGGTACCCCTGATGACGTAGATTGTCGATAGGGCTGGAAAGGAGATTGCTCAGTCCCGCCTCCGATCCAACAAATTTTTGTCATGTACGATAATTTATATTTCTACTAATTGTTAAAAAAAAGAAACCTATAACTATTTGTTGGTGTACTTTATTGCCCCTCATTTTATAGTTTTGTACCCAATTTGTACCTGATTTTTACCTGCCGAGATTGATCAAACAAACCTGAACCATCCTGCCCTTGGCTTGTATAGACTTGACATCTAGTTAATTTAAGTACTTTGCATTGAGAAATTTTGCTTACTTCAGTAACATATGCATAAGTGAATTACATGTACCTACAGGAATAAAGCTTTTCATTTTGTATCGGACTAAAGGAATAAGTTTGTTTTTTTTCTTTCAACTTTAAGATTTCCCTATATTTCTACAATTTAGCAAGAAAGAGCACTACAATTTGGCACCCATTATATAATAAACACTGTTTATTATATAATGGATATTTAAAAGTATTTTAATTTATAACAACAAAAATCCGGCTTTACTGTGCAGATCTGTTTACATCTGATTACATCATCACTTTCTTTAATAATTTCTTATTATTGTTATTTTTTGTTCCTTTTTTTTTACTTTTTCGTCTCTGTGTTTATTGTTATATTTATTATGTATGTTTCTGTAGACCAAATAAGATATCTATCTTTATTTTTATTTTTTGTTCCTTTTTTTTAACTTTTTCGTCTCTGTGTTTATTGTTATATTTATTATGTATGTTTCTGTAGACCAAATAAGATATCTATCTATCTACTGTTTATTCAAACTTGTATGTGTTCTTAAATGAAAAGCGATTTCAATTTTGGAATTATTAATGTTGCCATAAGTTCGGTAAAAATTACTTTCATGAATTTTGGGATCCAAATGAAATGTTTTCAGCACAAGTTTCAAAAGCCGATGTACCGGGTGTAACGGAATACCGCAATAATATTTAAGGTTGTTGATTAACAAAAATAATGTTTTATGACTATTCTTTGTATTTTTATTATATGCCTACTTTAGATTCAATACGCTGAACTGTTAAGAGTATTAAATCGAAAGTAGGCATATAATAAAAATACAAAGAATAGTCATAAAACATTTTTTTTTTGTTAATCAACAACCTTTAATATTATTGCGGTATTCCGTTACACCCGGTATACACAACAGACACTTATTCAAAACTAATAAGGTTTCTTTATCTGATTCTCACAGAGTTTACCTTTTGCTTCTAGCTCGTAGGATCGACTTGCTTCAATGAAGTATAAAAAAAATCTCCCTTGTACGTCTACAGCAGCCAATTTATTATAGAAGTAGCCATACTGAGAGGCATTTATTAATATGTTTTTAAAGTAAATATACAAAATTTGTTTTTCTTCTATATCTATACATACAAATAAATCAAATTGAAATGTTTGTTTATAATGTAAAAATAACAAGTTTTTACTAAATGGGTATGAATGTATTTCGGGTATCAATAACGAAAACACAACTTAAATTTTTTTTGTCTCTCTGTCTGTCTGTCTGTCTGTTTCTTCCCGCTAATCTCCGGAAAGTCTGGACCGATTTTGACAGGACTTTCACTAATAGATAGCTAATTATATAAGGAAAATAATAACATAGGCTACTTTTTATCAAGATCTTTAAAAAAATGCCTACAAAAATCAAAATGCTGCCAAAAGTTACTATTACCACGCAGACGAAGTCGCGGGCACAACTAGTTGTAAATAAATACGTTCTTCAAAGTGTCCGTCAAGAAATGTTGTTGTTGTAGTTTGATAGGATTAATTTATAATAAAAAAAATATTTTTCCTCTGCTGTTAGTTCTAGGGAGAACAATGTATGTGCGCTAAGCAATCACCGTTGAAAACTTTTTACAGTGCTACAGCATTTAAAGATTGTATGAACCTTTTTTGTCTAGTGAGAAATTGGAACCTGGCTGTATGATTTCTAATGAAAAGTTAGGTGAGACTTGGCACTCACACAAGCCAGGTTGTTCCTGTACAGAGTAACTTCAGCTGGAAGTTTGTATGAATAAACATTTTTTGGCGATTTTCAATTAGAAACTCCCTTGACATAGTTTTTGTTAAACATCTGAAAAATGAATTTCTCAGAACCCTAATTTTCATTATAATTGAGAAGTACAGGGTGTTAAAGTTTGTATAATTATAGGTAATTTTCGTCAAGTAATAAATTAAATTTGGCAAGAATATAGTTTATGGTTAGCACTTGTCAGCTAAGAACGGATCTTAGGAAATCACGGGACAATATAGAATTTCCACGGAGAAAACGAAAATAGCGCGGAAAGCTAGCTAGTAGTAATATACCTACTCGTAGAAGATAATACTCTTCAGCTATTTCTTTTCCATTTTCCAATTTATGTCGTCGCTACAATATAAATAGAATAGAATAGAATAGAATATTTTTATTTGTCTTTGAAAAGGGTACATAGAAGGTGTTGTTGTTTGTTTGACCACCTATTCAGCCATAAACAATAGCACACAAATATAAATAAGAAGCCTCACAATTACGAGTACAATCAATAAAAATAAACCTTTAACAACAATATAGGTATTATAGCCATTTTTGAATTATAATATCTAGGGTAACATTTTCCAAAATTACAGACATTAAACAATATACACTATTTAATATGTTACAAATTCATCGTCTTTTTGGTTTGCCTGTGCATTGCTGGTATGTTATAGTTCTTTATAATCAATAAATTCTTGAACAGTGTAGAATGTATGATCAATCAACCATTTGTGCAATGCTTTTTTAAATCTATTGAAAGGCATATCTTTCATTTGTTGTGGAATCTTATTATATAAAACCATACACATATAATAGCAGTTTTTCTTGAATCGCGCACTTTTTATAACAAAGTCGACAGCTAATCTGTTACCGTTTCTTGTATTAGTGGGATATACATCTTTTGCGCGTTTAAAATAACTGAGATTTTGCTTGACAAATTTTCCTACTTCCAATATGTATAAGCACGGAAGAGGCAAGATGTTCATTGACTTGAATACCGTTTTACAAGACTGATAAGGGGCCAAGCCACAAATTGCTCTAATGCATTTTTTTTGTGCAATGAATACTTTGCGTGCATCAGTACTATTACCCCAAAGTACAAGTCCATAACGCATTACTGATTCTACATATGCAAAGTACGCCGTGAGGGCTGTACCACTTGTCGCTATTTTAGTTAATTTATATAATGCAAATGAAAATCGATTAATTCTATTACATACATTGTCAACGTGTTGTTTCCAGTCAAATCTATGGTCAATATCTATACCTAAGAATCTTACTTTATTTGAATTTTTTATTTTTTGTCCTTGATAATTTATATCCAGAGTACGGTTTAGATTAGTATAATTCATAAAATATGTCTTGTCAATATAAGATGTAAATTATAATATTTTAGCCAGTTCACTATAGTCTTTACAGTTTGATTTACTTCATCAATATGCTCATTCAAGGTTTTTTTGGAATTCGTCGTGACTACTACTGATATGTCGTCAGCAAATAAAATAATTTTATGGCTAATAATACTTGGGAGATCATTGACGTAGACAAGAAATAAAAGGGGCCCAAGCACACTTCCTTGTGGCACTCCAAATCCGCTTAAAGCTTTGAATTCCGATCTGTATTTCTGTGCTACTTGACCAGTATCTAGTTTAGTTATTTCAACAGACTGCATTCTGTTTTCTAGATATGACTTTATCCATTTTAGTGTTGTACCTCTTATACCGCTATATTCCAATTTCTCTAAAAGTTGTTTATGTGAAACAAAGTCAAACGCCTTTGACATATCAAAGAAAAGTACTGTTGTATAGTTTTTGTCATTTATACTCAATAAAGTTTCTTTCACTAAGTCAAAAGCCGCAGATGTGGTCGATTTATGTTTTTGAAAGCCGTGCTGATTCTTTGCTAATACCTTAAATTTATCAAAAAATGACATAATTTTATTGTGTATTACCTTTTCGTAAACCTTAGATAATATAGGTATCAGTGTAATAGGACGATAATTATTTAAAACAGTTTTTTCACCTTTTTTAAAAAGCGGTTTAACTACTGATAATTTTAATTTTTCAGGAAAAGTACCAGTTTGCATTGATAAATTGATTAAATATGCTAACACTGAGCTTATTTGTTCTTTACATGCTTTGATTACGTTTGTACATATATCATCATATCCCTCGGAATTCGTAGTATTTAATGTCACAATAATCTTTTTCACATAATGTTCGTCAATAGGTGTAAGGTAAATTGAATTGTATAACATGTCATTAGAAGTTTTATGTACAGTATTATCAATAATAGGCATATTTGTCAAAGTAATAAAATAATCATTAAAAGTATCAGCAATTTTGAGAGGGTCATAGATAATTTCGTGATTTTTTTCAATTCTGTCGATATAATTAATAGAATTGGATGCTTGATGGATTTCATTGTTAATGATACTCCATGTAGCTTTACATATATTTTTGCTTTTAAGCACAAATTTATTATTTGTGTTTCTTTTTGCTCGATATATGCATCTCTTTAGTATTTTTGAATACCGTTGGTAATGATATTTTTCAATATGATTTTTGTTTTTATAATATTTATGCCGTAACTTTCTGCTTCTAACACAGCTTTTTTTAATTCCTTTTGAGATCCAAGATACCTGTGGTCTTGTATTAATTTTAATCTTATTAACAGGAAAACAAAGTTTATACAATAGACAGAACCAGTCATAAAAAATATTGAATGCTATATTTGGATCAGTTTCCTTATATATTTCTGTGAAATTCAAGCTCGCTATATAATTTTGAAACTTGGCAATATTTTCCTGGGAGTAACATCTTCTGAATATAAATGTCGCCTTTGGTAGAGTGGGTTTAGATTTAACATCGAAACTAATCATCTGTGCCGTGTTATGATCAGATAAGCAGAGGGATAGCAAATGACCTGTTGCTCCTTTTATATTGCTAACAATATGGTCTATACATGATTTGCCTCTAGTAGCTTCAGTTATATGTTGCTTTAAGTTATAATTTTTGAGAATGTCCGTAAAATGATGAGTTGAATTGCTGATATTTAAAGTATTGATATTGAAGTCACCTAATATTACAATCCTTTGTTTGTTATGTTTGATTAAATACTTATGAAGCAAACACTCCAGTCTGTCAAGAAAATACTCTATGTGTCTTTTATTTGTGGCTGTCGAAGACCTGTATATACATACAACTATTACCCTATACAGGGGAATACTTACAGAGCAGCATTCAAAATGAAAGTTAGCCACAAATTCATTAAAAGTGTCTATTTTCTTAAAAGGAATACCCTGCCTGACCATAATGCAAGCACCTCCTCTCTTCTGATTTCTGGAGTAATGTGCTGCAAGTACATAATTGTGTATGATCATATTTTTTTCCTCATTGCTTTTCACAAAAGTTTCTGTGAAACATAAAACATCAGGCCACATATTTGCTTCAGTCAAGGTCACCTCTATCATCTCTGTTTTAGAGAGTAATCCTTGAATATTTTGATGGAGAATCCTAAATTTATTGGTTCTTTTATGGACGAAAAAGCTCATTGTTTTTAGTACCCTGAATTTCTAAAGACTTATTAGGATTGTCATTCAGTATAGGAAAATAAAATGGTATCGTGCCCTTCTTATAATTTGCTAAAGAATGTGAAGAATTCGTGTCTATTAGTTTGGTGTCTTTACCAGCTATATTATTTTCTAAGTAAAGTTTCCTTGTTGTCATAAATTTTTTTATATAGTAATTTTCGTATTTAATATAATCTATTTCCATGTTTATTTTAAAACTAATTACATTTTTAATTGTCTTGTTTTTTATTAAGTAATTTGTCATAATTTGATTAATGTTTATAAAATTACAATTTTCATAATGTTGTGTCAATAGATTAATTTTAGTGTTGAGTTTATCTACATTTAGAAAATAATTACGATGAACACTTAATAAAAATATTTTACATTGTTTTATATTGCATAAGGTATTACATATATTTGTTATGATTTCATATGGATTTTTATCATTACAACCTACAGATAAAACCAAAATATCGTCCTTTGTCAAACTCTCTTTTAAAGACATGCAACTACTCAAAATTTGTGATGTTGTTGCAAAAGGCTTCACCATACCATTTATATTATACTCTTTCCCAGACCGGGACTTTAATAATTGTTCTGTCAGTCCGCGTAACTGCTGATCTCCAATGAGATAAATGCTTGATTTTGATTTACTTGTATTATTATAATCAGTTGTCCTCACAAGGTTTTCTTCTATAGCCCTAGATGGCGCTGCACTGGAGAGTTCTAATTGTGAATTCAATGTTAAGTTGTCATTTTCGACATCGCAAGAAAAATTCAGCGTGCTTTTGATTAAATTTTTCTTTTTTCTAACAGTAATATTTTTTTTCGAACTTGAGTGACACATATTAGTCAGATATTTTATTTTCGTCTCGTGTGTAGACAGTTTTTTTTTTCAAATTCGAATTTTCATTTAATATATTTTCAATTTCATTTTCGGCAATAAGCAATTTTTCTTGTAAGTCTCTATTTTGTTTTTCCAGTTTTTCGATTTTGTCTTCCATATTTATAGTTCTAATATCTGGACAGCTGCTATTTAATCTATTTGTTGGTGTGGGTGGAGACGGTGATGTGTCTTCATAATCAATAAGTTCCTCGTCTGATAAAGACTGGAATGAATTACTTGTCGAAACGTTTATATTACATTTAAAATTTTCAGCGATAGACCAGCATTGATCACATTTCCAGCTTTCCTTGTTTTCTTTAGTCATTAAAAAAAATCTTTTTATTGAAACATTTGTGCATTCTAAATGATGATTAAACTTACAAGATATGCATTTTAAATAATGTTTTTCCAATATAGTAAGGTTGCACTTTTTACATGGTGTCTCCATCTTACGGATATGTGCGAAAATAATCAATCGTCAATAGTGCGCTTTTTATTCTGTGATTACTTTGAATGGTCAATGCTTTGAAGCAGTACGTGATTTTGCAGCTATTCCGCTAGATGTCAGTAATTCTAATATATGCACTGTCAAATGAGTTTTGTACTGTATGAGTCAGCTGTCTTTTGTTTATATTTTGAGATTTTAGTGACTTTATTATTTTGTCAATTTTTGAATAGCTATCTGTAGTCTGTAGTGCTTCTTTGTGATGGTAGATGATGAATAGTCGTACTGTTACAATGTTGGCATGATATTCCAGTAAATAGAAGGTAGAATTTTATTTATTTACTTACAGGTTGTATATTTTCCAAAACTTCTGTGATCTTTTGCATTAAATATTTGATTTTGATGCTTAATTTCCTGAATATAACATTGATTTGATTTTAGTCCTTGAATATAATGTTGATTTTAATCCTTTAAAGTAAACTTCTTCTGTGAGGTACTTTTCACCATATAGAATTTGAAATTATACATTGTTTGTTTATTGTATATCACTGGGAGTTTTTTACGGTTTAACTATACGTTTTTCTTATGTAGCACACTATTTTTATTTATATAGATCACTTTTACACAGTATATTTTAGTTGTTCTATTTTATAATCACTTTTAAATACAGACTCGAAGTAAACAATGGCGTATACGCGCGATCCGACTTATGTCAAACTTACTACAGTGATAGCTTAAATCCTGAGGACGGACGAAGATAGCTTTTTATGACGAATTTTAAGAGTTCCCCAGGGAACGCTTGACATTATCTAAGTAGCGATTTAGTGCGGACGCACATGACCGACTATCCTAATACTTAAAACATTTTTATATTTTACTTTGCATTTTCTTCAAAAAAAATAAATCGGTACAAGAAAAATCCTCGCGTCAGATAGGGTTCGAATCTGCGTCTTTAATGAAAAGCATTTTCAAAGTAAATGCAATATTACAAATATGGAATTTGTAAGTTTGCTTCATTCTTTGACAACTTTCGCGAAATTTGTAAAAATTCTAAATTGAATGTTATGCGTTATTATGTTTTCCTTCACCATCGTGAGCAAACCTGCATACACCTGCGAAGCAACTCAAAGGTGTATGTGAAGTTAACCAATCAGCACTGGGCCAGCGTGGTTTGACTAAGGCCTAATCGCCCCAACATAACTAGTTAGGGTAGGCTCGTGCCCCTCGGTGGGGACGTAAATGAGCTGTGATGATGATGATGATGATGACGTTATTATGTGAGTAAAGTCTACTTTAGCTTTGTTTTGTACACGGCCGGTTCGTTTGGGGGGCGGAAAACCCTTCGCCCTTAACCATAACCAAACTCCGGGTTGTACTTACGTCCGTGACACGCGGAGCCAGAACCGCACGTTAGAAGAACCTTATCCTAAGTAATAAACACATAAACTTACTATAGCAAGCGTCCCATACAGCACCTGAACAGCAGCGGAGAGAGGAAGGAGCGCTCCTCTATGGTCAAAGCCCAGCCATGGACCCTGAATATCTTCTAGGAACACTTGCTCACAACACAGTGGACGTGACAAACAACAACACATACACAGGGGCCCTAATTAAGTTACCAAGACGCCTGATTACTTAAATAAGGTAATAATCATTCGCGAGTCGGGCGCATTACACTCGTGCGCGCTGTCACCGACCTATCCATACGCGAGATAGTGTGCGACTAGCTTCACGGGGAGGAATCTAGCGCTTGCCCCAGATTTCCGAACAAGCTTAATGAAGTAAAACGAAATCAGCACACTTGCAGGTTCGCTCGGGTTCAGCTAAAATCAACCTGCGGCCCGCCGGGGTCTTTGTGATTGGCTTATCTTCAGTTACACAATTGTAAACCACCAAAGAAAATGTGCTCGCACCGAGGCAATAAAATAGATAACTGGATAACCCTACCGGGTGCGTTGCATTGCCTGAGCGATACCTTTTTCTTCATTAATATAGTACATAAACACAACAGCTCATACATGTCCCCACCGAGGGGCTCGAGCCTACCCTAAAGCACAGAATAAATAATAGTACTAAAGTACAGAAGGATCACTCTCGAAGAAAAGTCAAGTTTAGGTATGAAAATCTACCTACTCCTACGACTTTCATCTGACTGCATAGGAAATTGAAATTTATTGCATGACACGAGCGTTCCAATTCCGTCACGCATCGCTGACCCGATACCGGTTTGGCGATAAGAGCGCAGGGTTCCCACTCACCGATATGCAGTTATCGTTATGATGACGCCTAAAGTCGACACAACCATTTCGGCGTTTCGCCGATTATTTTGTTTTGTAGCCGATACCAAATCCGACTATTTTCTCCTACAAAACGAAATATACTATCGCTTACCCAAAACTGGTCGGGTGGAGACTCCGCATACAGCCGGTGGACTTCCTGAGCTAGCTCGAAGGAAGTCGCGTTTTCTTAAGGGCTGCTGTCAACCCACCGACCAAATAACCGGATGAACCACAAATAAACTTCCCTAACAAGTCACCAATTATCACCTTCGCCGATAATCAACAATAAACGAACCAATTAGTATGACTTTCGCGACAATAAGTTTCGCGACAATAGAACCGTTTTCCCCCCGAAGGGTAGAAAACGAATATTTAGGTTTCAGCCGTAGCTCGACCCACTGTGAGATTAACGCTTTGAATTTTACCTGTTTGCAGTGTGCATCTACCCTATATACAATTATTCACCTAACATTTTCAATGAGGGTATGTAAGTAAGTGCGGGTGCCATCGCCGACTAGCTTTTCTCTTCAGTACTTTTCTCACACGCCGGCTAGAACAGCAAATTTAGTGGGTCGAGCTACGGCTGAAACCTAAATATTCGTTTTCTACCCTTCGGGGGGAAAACGGTTCTATTTAGGTGTTCGAGCCTTCGCTCGACCCACTGTGAGATGTGTTTACAATCTGCCGGCGATGGCTAGACGTACTGTGAAATTGTACAAATCGTTTTTCAATGAAAAACAAAGTGACTTTACAAAGTAAATTATTTTAGTAATTATTTTAAGGAACAATATGACTACTATTTAATTCAAGATATGCTTATTTGCTTATATGTACAATCAAGGATTTAGGTATAACAATTAAATCGGAACAAATGACTGAGTTTAGTTAAATGGAGCTTGAGGATTGCCAATAGTCCACTCATTTTTGCCCATGTACGAGTATGTACACTTTGAAGTGTACATGTGTACCAAAATGTAGAGAAAATTCGAGAATTCCGAAAATTCCTTTTTTATTGAGATAAAACTAGGTAATAAATAAATAAAAGTGTTAATTACTCGATACGAATTTGAGTTGATTGAGTATTCAATTGCGTTTAGCTTCGACTTCTGCAAAACTTGTAGTAAAAGATTTTATTTTTAGTTTATTTTTGCTTACGTACTGATGTATCGTGCACTTAAATCAAAAACATAACTTAATGGGATTACAACCATCAAAGTAAAAAAATAAAAAGAAATTGTAACTTGCAATTCATCTGTCTCTACGCAAGTAACAAAACGCTACAAAATGTCAAAATACGATCTATGGTGCACAAATGTTGGTGCCACAAACTCTTTGAATGGACGATTCAAAAGGGACTTCAAGTTAGTAAGAAACGACTTTAGTAACAAACAATGTCGCTACCTATCTAACGATGGACTTTGGGACTGCAGGGGCTATAATAAATGCTTTCCATATTCCCATCAAAGACCGCCCAACTAGAAAAGACGAAGAGCATCTTTTATGAATATTGAAGCATCATATTATTGTATTGTGTGTGATACACTCTTCAATGTTTTAGTCTTCGACGGATTATTCGGTTAAGGACAGATTCTTGATACGAGAGATTCACTCATAAGATGCTTCCGATTCGAGTTCCATTTCAACCAGAAAATAAAGTAAGATTTTGGTACCTTATCTGAGAGTTCTTACAACTCTCAGGTAGGGTAGTACCACGGTCTATTATAGTATCGTCCGTTTCCATCGTATAAAGTGCATATCAACATTTTCATTCAAATTAGTTTACGTAAACTCGCGCGCATCCCTGGACGTGTACTCATTCAACATAATCATAGTATCTGCAGTATTAATATAGCACTTAACAATAGCAATAAAAATCTCATCATTTCATTTACTGATACCTGTCAAATTGGAATTGTTTAACAGGTTTTTGAGTATCAAAGATTAATTGTTACAGATAAAATGACGTATTTTCTTTTAAACAATAAAGATTAGTGTATGTACCTCGCGGTACATCGATTAGGCAGATTGAGGCGACGTCCTTTCAAAATAATGTCAGAGAGGAAAAAAATTGTAGATCAACAATTTTCCCTTATCATCTAGATCAAGGTTGCTGTTTATTCAGTTTTCAGAGAAAGGTAACTGCAGCTCTACAGCTGCCGGGTGAAGCGATGATTCCCGCTTTTTTGAATAAAGATTGAAATTAACATGCAATGACGCTTCGCGAGGGTGGTTTAACTTTCCCCCTGGTAGATACGAATAAATTTGTTATGCTTCTACGTCTTGATTTGCTTACTGGTATATATATGTTTATTCACCCAAAATACTAAATTTTGCCTTTCGTCCCTAATAATATTAAGCATCCAACCAGATTGCCTAAATTTTGATGAATCAGACTTGGAATCAAATTTCGGCCATAGTATAACAATAATATAATCATCACTCGATACGAATGTCTTGAGATGTATGACAAAAAGAGTCAACTCGTGAATGCGTCTACCTAAACACAGGAGGATAAATGCAGCCACATAGCGTGACACTTAGTATATGTTGTTTCTATTGATATCAAATGAGTAATTATTTATTTTGTGTAAAAAAATTACAACTAAGACGTTCACTTCTTTCGGGGTCAGCAAAAGTGGCAACTACTGATTTATGAATTATGAACTGCTATGTTTTTGTAATAATATGTGTATGATTATGAAGCAAAAAAATATATAGGGCAATATCATTTGACTTGGGATTATCAGCTATTGGCAGTTGTTACTCTGGGCGCCCCATTCCACCGTTCCGAAGTAGGAAATAAGTCTTTAGGATTCGATTGACGCCATGACGATTCGAAAAGATTCCGCTTCTAGCTTGACTATGACTGCACTGCATGGGATGTAGTTGAGAGGACAAAAAGTAGTCAAGTCATTTGATAGATTGTATCGTTGTAACAAAATGGGTCTATCTTCACGGGACTACTTACACTCCGTGACTACTTACGAAAAAAAAATTCTGAATAGTTTTGACAACCTTCAATTGCTTCACATTTTAACATTTTATTTATTTCTGATGTCATATCTTTAACATTTTATTTATTTCTGATGACATTCTTCGGCGGATGAAATCTTATCACCAAAGAGGTCTTTATGATAGATGCAGTCAACCACCCATGATCTCCAATTATCCGCATTAATATCGTCTATTTTTAGATAAACTTTCCATGTGGCAGAGCTACCTAGGAGCTGGCTCCCAGTTGGCTAGGTCGCAAAGGATCGTGTGCTCCGTAATTTTTAATTGCTAGCCAGCTAATGAAGTAGGCTGCGTAGCTAGTATATTATGTGCAGGGGCAGGACCGGCTCTACCATAGAGCGAACGGAGCGGCCGCTCCAGGCGCCAAGTTCCAGGGTGCGCGTTGTTGTGCTTTTTCTTGCTAAATTGTAGAAATATAGGGAAATCTTAAAGTTGAAAGAAAAAAAACAAACTTATTCCTTTAGTCCGATACAAAATGAAAAGCTTTATTCTGGTAGGTACATGGTTGTAATTCACTTATGCATAATGTTACTGAAGTTAACAAAATTCCCTCAATGCAAAGCACTTAACTAAATGTTTAATTAATACAAGCCAAGGGCAGGATGGTTCAGGTTTGTTTGATCAATCTCGGCAGGTAAAAATCAGGTACAAATTGGGTACAAAACTACAAAATGGGGGGCAATAAAGTACACGAACAAATAGTTATAGGTTTCTTTTTTTTAAATTAGTAGCTTTCCCCGGAGCGGTTGTTAGTAGAGCGTACCTTCGATGCTAAGTTTGCGCGATCACGGGTCAGAGATATAAAATTCCCGTTCCTTAGATTGTTCTCTCTATATATGTACAATTCCACAGAATTCCTCCTTGTGTTAGGTTATTAGGTAGGTTAGTTGCAGCGGAGCCCTACGGCCTCCGGGAACTGCCCTGGAGATTCATAGCACAGTGTTATGTTAAAAATATAATTAAATATGCCTATAATCTTAGGGTCAGTGGGTCTAACACTGAGTTCTGAAGGAATCCCAGTCAATACATTTGAATTTCATGTAATAAACATTGCAAGTTAATTCCAAACATAATTTTCAATGAATTGTCAAAGTTTCTTATTGGGTAGTTAATAAAAAGGACATATGGAGGGGAGAGCACCTATTTTGTGTATAATTACTGCTATTAATAAAAAGAAAACAGCTTAATTTGTGAGTTATTTGCCAAAGAAGGATGTGAAACTTAATATTGTGAAAATTTAGAATTTAACAGGAAATTCGCAAGTGTTACTCAATATATGCCTTAATCCCACTAAGATGCCGTTTACTATCAAGGTTTTTTAATGAAATAGGGGATGAAAAAGGCGAATTTTGGAAATGTAATATGTTTGATTTAATAATCAATTTACCCACAAATAAAAATAAAATTAACAAAATCTGTTTTAAATCATGAAATATGATAAGTTAATTAGCTTATTGATTTTTTGCACTTATTGATACAATCAATCCATTTAATTTAAATAATCGCGTGCCGTACTCTTCAAGCTGAAAACAAAAAGAACTGATTTTTGTAGTCTCGCTTTTCAAATTCAATTCACACGGAAAACGGGAGAAATACCTATTAATTTTATTCGCAGAAATTAAGATAATGTAGAAATTTAGATTTCGATTTAGAATTAAATCAATAACAAATTACTTCGGTCGATGTCTCACAGACTACCCATAACATAGACGATAGACGCGTTCTAAAAACCAACGCTCCACCTGCGCACAGATTTGCGTTTATGTGGAAGCGACGGAGCCGAGGTCCGTTTGCTGAATGTTAAGCGCCGCATTGGCGACGGAACCTCTCCTAAAACCAAATTCATTTCATAACACTCGTAAGACTCTTAACTTGCTTCAAGATGTGTCAAGTCAACATACGGATCTTTCGAAATTCTACAATATGCAATAAGTATTTCCAGCTAAAGTTATAAGTTTGGTTGAAAAACAAAACGTAATGAAAAATTAACCATGAACAAATTGTGAATGCTTTCCAAATTCTATTCGACGAAACCATAATTATATGATCTGTGGCTTTAAGTGTATTTTATTATGATATGTCTCTAGAAATGATCAAAACAAACGGTCTAAATGTCAAATTCCGAATTTTGAGAAAATCAACCCACCTAAAGGTAAGCACGGGATTTTGGGCGAAAAAAAACTATCTTTGTAAATAAGGCCAGGATAAACGCGAGATTTATTTTGTTTATGCAAAAATTGAATAATGACCAAAGATAATTGCAAATGTCACTGACGTTACGTGAAACGACGTTGACGTTGACACTTGACGTTGATATTGTGAAATTAATTGACAAAGTTGTTGTAATTATGATTTTAGTTGTGCAATTTGTGTTAAAACTACAGTGAAACCAAAGTGTTGTTGCAAAATTAATGTTTTATGAAATTTTAAGAAAAAACGGTGTTACAGCGTCAGTTCAAAAATTATCCTCGCTTTTTCAATATTTGGGCGCAAGGGGAGCGCCATAATTGGAACTCGCTTCATCTTAAAACTTGCCTTGAGCCGGCACTGTGTAGGGGTCGGATCATTAGCCGACGTGCAGTTCAAAAGTGACGGCTTATGACGGCTTTACAGCCGACGGTGAGGGCTGGGCAGTCGACAGTGAGAGCTGCGCAGTTGAGTGTGGGCTGCGCAGCTGATAGTGAGGGCTGCGCAGCTGACAGTGAGGGCTGCGCAGCTGACAGTGAGGGCTGCGCAGCCGACAGTGAGAGCTGCGCAGCCGACACTATTACATGAAACGCATGCTAGAATGGTGAAGTTGTTCGACCATTCAAGTGTGGAGTCGCACGTTTGCCGTCCAGAGAGTGACCATTCGTAAGAACAAAGCAATTTGTGATACGAGTGCTAGTTTCTAAAATATGATACGTATGCTGGGATGGCAAAGTTGATTCTCCATTCATGTGTGGAGTAGCGCATCTGCCGTCCGGAGAGCGGGCATTCGCAAGAGTAAAGCACTTTGTAATACAAGTGCTAGTTCCTAAAGCATGATACGCATGCTAGGATGATGAAGTTGTTCCTCCATTCATGTGTGGAGTAGCGAGTCTGCCGTCCGGAGAGCGGGCATTCGCAAGAGGAAAGCACTTTGTGATACAAGTGCTAGTTCCTAAAACATGATACGCATGCTAGGATGATGAATTTGTTCCTCCATTCATATGTGGAGTAGCGAGTCTGCCGTCCGGAGAGCGGGCATTCGCAAGAGGAAAGCACATTGCAATACAAGTGCTAGTTCCTAAAACATGACACGCATGCTAGGATGATGAAGTTGTTCCTCCATTCATGTGTGGAGTAGCGAGTCTGCCGTCCGGAGAGCGGGCATTCGCAAGAACAAAGCACTTTTTTAACTTGTACACTAAATAAAGGAAGGATCTTACCTCAAAATCTTCAACAGCTATTCTTAAATAATTTTTAAATATATATATTTCTTATATCAGCAAATAGCGCACAAAAAAAACCTACTTTTTATTGAAATTAATTGTGTTACTTAATTTAAACAATATAGTTTTAACAATTTTGCACACTGCTCACGACAAAATTCAAAAACGTACTGAAGAGAAAAGCTAGTCGGCGATGGCACCCGCACTTACTTACATACCCTCATTGAAAATGTTAGGTGAATAATTGTATATAGGGTAGATGCACACTGCAAACAGGTAAAATTCAAAGCGTTAATCTCACAGTGGGTCGAGCGAAGGCTCGAACACCTAAATAACAATAATTTTACTCGAGAGGTGCGCCGCGTGGTAACTCAAGTTCAATGACATCAAAAAAACTCGACTCGGCTGTCACACACCGGCCGGTCACGCCACAGAACATAAACATATGTATGCGAATTACAGACCGACTAGTGCTGCCACTCGCTCTTTCTCGAGCGTGAACACGTTACAAAAATGACGTCAATTATTACGTGCGACGTGGCTAGCGTGCGAGCCGAGCGGCAAGCTTTTGCCACATACCGCCCGGTCGGTCCGCCGGCCAAACGTACTTAAACTGCGGAGTGAAACCCCCCTGCTTAAAGTACGGTGTTTAGGCGTTAGTCAACCACGCTGGCCCAGTGCGGATAGGTCGACTTCACATACACGTTTGAACTTATGTTTGCCTTCACCGTAGGAGCGTCAGACAAATGTACATATAAAAAACGAAAAACACATTGGTACATGGCGGTCTCGAACCCCGGACCTCCCGCTTAAAAGGCAAATGCCCAGTCCACAGCGCCTGGCCAGCGTGGGTCAGCGTGGTTGACTAAGGCCTAAACGCCCCAACTTAGAGTAGGCTCGAGCCCCTCGGAGGAGACGTATATGAGCTGTAATGATGATTCTGCGAGAATTCAATTAATTTATTTATATTATTATTTTATAATAAAAATAGGTTGAGGCATCTGAGGTTTTGTTTAATTAACACATTTGACCAATCCGCACTGGGCCAGGGTGGTTGATTAAGGCCTTAACCCGGTGCGGACGTATATGAGCTGTGGTGAGGAATTAACATGTAAGTTGAATAAGTAAAATTATGATTTTGTCCATAGATCGCATGACAAGTCGGAGCTACAAAATGTCTAAAATAGTGACAAAGTACATGCCCTATCGTCTTGCGGAAACTCGAAGTCTTTAAGTGGCCAAAAAAGTATGGGTCATAATGATAAAAGGCGTCAATGAAAAATTATCCTGTCCAAAATTACTCACCTAGATCGTTTGCTGCGACTGCGCGACCGCCTGCGACTGCGCGACCGGGACCGGGACCGAGGCCGGCGCGAGCGGGACCGGGACCGCGACTGCGAGCGGCGCCGCGAGCGCGACCGGGACCGCGAGTACGAGCGCCGCCGCGACCGGGACCGCGACCGCGAGCGGGACCGGGACCGGGACCGGGTGCGCTCGTCGTGCTCGTTCGCGGCTTTTTTGTTGTACCTGTGAAGCCAGTTCACGAGGTCTATCCCCTATCAGGAGGGTTGAATATCGCATTTCAAAATTAAGCTTTTAAGTGTCAGTTCACAAACGAAATATCGGTGCAAGATGTCATTAGTGCAATCGTATGTGTCTTTTTCCACTGGCCGACGTGGGCAAGGGTACGAGATTCATATATTTCGCCGTTGCCGGCGCCAGCAGCCGGACTGCACCGGGTGATGGAAAAACAACAGAAGGAACACCAAAAATAATGAACTATTCTGCAACTGCCTGTTAGTTGGTTAAATACTTTTTAATAGGCTTAAGAGACACGTTAGACTTTGTCGTCTGCGAGGGTACCTCAATCTTACTTTTTTCTGCCGCCAAGCAGCGGTGCGTGCATTGCTTTGTTGAACCACAACCTGTATGCTTACTCTTGAACTATAGTCTATTCAAGATAAGAAGGTGCCGTGCCCGTTTTCCGTTTCATGCATACTAGATTTTTTTTTTGTCTAAAAAAACGTCGCCCCACACTATGATTTTCTCCTGTGTCGTGGGTGCAGTATCACATGCACATACGCCCAGACCGGAACAAATTTCTGTAGGCCATACAAGATATTTGTCCCGTACGGGAATCGAACCCGCGACCCGTTGCGCAGTAGGCAATCACTCGACCTCTGCGCTAACCGTGTCGTCAGTTTCCGCGATTAAAAATATTATGTTTTAAAAATATAACATCTCTTTAGGTTATTTTTATCAAAAATGCAATAATTAATTTTCTAACAAAACTTTTTAACAAAGCTTCAGCGTGAACATGTGGTCCGGCGTTCTCAACGGCGAATTTATTGGCCCTTATGAACTTCCATCCAGGCTCAATGGAGCCGTCTACAGAGAGTTCTTGGAGAATCAGCTTCCAGATTTGCTGGAAGATGTTAACTTATTGCTGCGCTGTCAAAACATGATTTTGCAACATGACGGGGCGCCATGCCATTACGCAAGTCAAGTGCGAAGCTTCCTAAATGAAAACTATCTCGGCAGGTAAAACACGATAGTTGATTTACATTTTTACAATTTAAAAGCTGTGACAAATTACTAATTACACATTTTTTATCTGATTTTCAGATGGATCGAAAGAGGTGGACCAATTTCCTGGCCGCCACGGTCACCTGATCTAAACCCAATCGATTTTTTCATCTGGGGGTACTACAAAGAAAACGTATACGCGCGGGAGTCTAATAGTGAAGAAGAGCTGAGGCGGAAAATTGAAGAAACGGGAAACATAATAAGAAGCAACAGAGAAGCTTTTAGACACCTCAAACACAATTTCTTTAGGAGATGTAGATTGTGCATTTCTGTGGGAGGACGCCAATTTGAAAACCTTTTATAAATGGCACTTAAATAAAATTTAGGAACTAACAACTGTGTTTTATTTAATTAATCATAACTCTAAAAAAATACATTAATTTATTAAATTTAATTCAAAAATCATCTGAAGCCGATAACATGACCGCCATGGCGTACCGAATATTAAGTAATACTAGACACGTTACAATTCAACAACACCTAAAGAAAAACATTTTTTTTTTTCAATTTGTCGACCTTTGTTTACCTCAAGGCCAGTCACAGAAGAAAAACCACTATTAAGGTCTGATTTTTATTAATGATATTCATTGTTACAGGTTCTTAGCAGATTTTAAGAATGCTTAGAAACCTCTGGCACCCCTTACTAATTTTTTTTAACATTTTTGACTACTGAACTCTAACTGAACTTCAGATAAAATTTTATGTAAGTTCTGCAATGCTTAGCCAAACCGCTTTATTTCAGGTGTTAGCTACTACCATGATGATTAATTACACAAAAAAAACATCTGTAAACGTAAGAAAAAAAAAGATAAAAAAGGAAAACCAATGTCGGTAGAAAATTACTGAAAAAAATCTAAAAATAATTCTAGCTCCTAAACTACAAAAAATCGCTGAACATACATGGGGGTGATTTGGATACCCCATAGCATAGAGCTTCTAATTTTTTCTTTTGGACGCCTATGGATGGGCCACCCTGTATAATAATATAATGAGCACTCACCTCAAAATGTACATTTCGCAGAATGTGCATTTCTTACAAGGGGCACTTCTCATAATGAGCATTTCGCAAAATGCGCACTTCGCAAAATGTCCACTTCGCAAAATGTGCACTTTTCTATAAGAATAAAATGTGCTGTGTAACACAGGTTAGTCCCAAAATAAAAAAGGTATGGTTCTGTGTGGGTACTGATTACTACCAATTACTTTAAAAAACTGCAAAAAAATAACTTTTTTTTAAAATAGACATTGTTGTATCTTTTGTCGCCATACAAAAGAGTTACAGCACCTTTTTATTGGAGTAAAATTGAATATTTTCTTGCCTCAAAATTATATTTAAACCAACATTTAACACAAACTACTTGGAATACATTGTTTGCAACTAGAACATCAATACAAATTAACACATCTACGCCACTATATTTTTTTAAACAACCGTCACAGTAGTCTAAAAAGTGTTTCTTTTATTTTAAATACCCGGTACCCATACAGAACCATATCTTTTTTATTTTTGGGACTAACCTTTGTTACACAGCACATTTACTCATATCCTAGAAAAGTGCACATTCTGCGAAATGTACATTTTGAGGTGAGTGCTCATTTTGCGAAGTGAACATTCTGCGTCAGACCCGATCGATCATAATTGGTTCAAGAGTAAGCCTACTTAGTCAGAGTGGTTTGCAGAAGTTTTTATCGCTGAGTCACTTTTCCTTTAAACGGTTAGTTACAAAAAAAACTGAATCGATTTAACTTTTTAAAATTAATTTGTGTCAAAATGGTTTAATGCCTGTCATTGCTTGCCAGGCAACGGTTTGTCATGTAACATTTTTTCCGCAAGTTAACTGGATTATAGTCACAGCTCGCAGTGCGTGTGCAGTGACTAGTGCAGTGTACTCACGCGTAGTAGTGCAAATGCGAGCAGTTCCCGTCATAGTGTCCCCTAGGACAGCACAAATTCCTGCTAAACTACACTACACATTGATCACAACTCACAGTAGGTAGTGCAGTGTACTCACGTGTAGTCGTACGAGTAGTTCCCGCCGTAGTGTTCCCTAAGAGGACGGCACAGATTCCTGCTATACTACACTACATACTGATCTAATACAGGCTTTATCTAGCTTAAAAGGAAGCTCCTAGACACTGAGCTATATTTGTAAAGTATGTTGATAAAATAAACAATTTGAATATGATCACAACTCGCAGTGCGTGTGCAGTGGGTAGTGCAGTGTACTCACGTGTAGTAGTGCGAATAGTTTCCGTCGTAGTGCCCCCTAGGAGGACGGCCCCGGCCCCTGCCGCGGGGTCGCATTCGTCGCGTCGCGTCTCCGTAGTAACCACCCCGCACGTAATACGCTGATAGGACATTTTTTCCATAATCAATAACTGCCATATGAATCAAAAGGAATCGATGTTTATCTCGCTCGGTTTAAATCGTAAAACCTAATGATAGTATAATTTAAAAAATAGCAGATTTTTTTGCGTACGTGCAGGAAAATTATGATAACGTCCTAATTGTAACGTTTTTCTTAAGTCCGCGTCAAGATTAGAAGAAGCAACATAACGAACGTATAGTGAGATTAATAATAATAATTAAAAAAGCTAGAGGCCGGTACAGACTCACGCAATGCAATCATGAAACGAGCATTTTATAAGTGTGGACGCTCCACGCGCACGAACCGATCATGAAACTACTCACCTCTGTTCCCGGCATGTGCGCGAACGTTAGCAGTCTCTTGAAAACGAGTACTGGTTACGGACGGTGAGAAGACAAAGGACTTACAATTTTATTTGTACATTTTCTTGCGAAACTGACATTCCGACAATTCATGGATCGCACCACGCGTGATGATGTAATGCTCGCAGCGTCCATACTATGGGAATTTTGTTATATTACATTGTATAAGTGTGTACCGGCTTTAAGAAATGCCATCTACAGTTATATGGTGCGTTCCGAATGGCGATGAAATCGATGTCAGCGCGCTATAAGTCGTTTCGAATCACCGTGAGCGTGCTCACAGCATCCAACATGACGTCATCGATGACGTCATTACATTCGCCATCTTGCGTTTACGGCGACCATGCCTCGTAACGTATAATCATTGTGAGTGTTCTGTCATACGACTGTCAATGTCAGCGTTTGAAAACTTCAACATTTATGGATGAGGAAAATAATACAGTTGTGGGCCAATTTTGTCTACCTAAGTGCCCGTTAAAAAATGGTTAAATGCAAAAATTACGTGCTATTGCTGAAAATTACTTGTCATGCGTCGTAAGCGTGCAAACTACGGTTCCGAATGGCCAACTGTTATTTGTCGATGATAGCGCGATATCCCATTCGGAACAGTTGTGAGCTCACACACTGCTCTCATCGTTATAAACTCATTCGGAACGCACCTATAGAGATACTAGCTTTTGCCCGCGGCTTCGTTCGCGTTAAATTCAGGGTAACACGGAAGATTTCCAAAATAAATATGGCAGGTATTTTTCGTTGGTAACAGAGTCTGTGTACCGATTTTTAGCTTCCTACCTTAAAAACTGCGAAAAGTCCCATATAAAATTTCACCCCCTCTTTTATGGGGTTGGGGGCAGATTTCCAAAAAAAGTGATGCACGATTTTTTTGTAAGTCACAAATAGTCCGCATACCAATTTTTAGCTTTCTACCTTGAAAATTGCGGAATGCTCCATACAAACTTCCACCCCCCCATTTTAGGGAAGTGGGGGGTGATAAAGAGACAAAAAGTAGCCTATGGAACTCTCCATCCCTTCAATGTTGCCATGCGTGTTTACCTCGCCTCCCGCAAAATGTGGCAGAAAAAGTGTACTGCGATTTGTTGCGTACCATCTCACTAGGCTAAATGCTCCAAAAGGACATAACGAGAAAACCATTCGCATAATCTTTAGAAACATGTAGATATCAAATACATGAAAAAAAATTGGTCTAAGACTACTTTGGCTTAACAAAGTACAAAAGGGATCCGAGGCCTAATTCTACTAATAAGTTACAGCCGAATCGGAACTGAACCGTTGCGATCAACCAATCAGAACACCACATTATCACGTCATCGCTCATCGCACAGTTGAATGTCAATATAAGCGCTGCGATTGGTCGACCGCAACGGTTCAGCCCTGCGAGCATCGACTTGTCGATCGACATATATCGATTAACAAAAGCATCTGTCCTTTTCACTCCTTAGGATTATCTGTCAAATTTCGTTTATCGAGAGTTCCATGCTCGCAGGGCTGTTTCGATTCGGCTGTAACTTATTGGTAGAATTGGGCCTCAGTACAGTTGAAGGTTTCGTCACGGTCGGTAAGTGCTCGGTAGCCCAGTAGTTAAGGTGTCAACACGGTATGTTGGAGACGCGGGTTCGAGTCCCGCCCGAGACCAAAAATTTTTTCTTGTATTTCATTTATTTTCATAATTTTTTCGAATTATTTAGCATTTTCAAATAAAATGCAAAGTCACAAATATCAAACATGTAATTATCTTTTACATCTCTCATGTTCGGTAAGTAGGTCCTTATTACCCCCAAATGGGGCTTGTAGGTGACCAATTAGCGCTCTAGGGTAATAATGTAACTAGAAAAGTAATTTATTGCCAGTATGATGGTTAGATGTACGCGAACTTTTTGAAATAGTGAAGTGTTTTTTTAATTACCGCCCTAGGGCTTTCCAAGCTACATTATTACTCTAGAGCACTTATTGGTCACCTACAAGCCCCATTTGGGGGTAATAAGGACCTACTTACCTCACAATCGAGATGTAAAGTAGAGTAGTTAGCTCGGGTGTAAGCACCAATTGCACCCTCGAAATATAGGCGCCCTCGCAGCGCTCGTGCGCCTTATTATCTCGGGCTGCAATTGATGCCTTACAGCCCTTAGCTACTAATCTACTATTAATGAGAGTTGGGTAAAAATGATAAATTCGACTGCAGATGCATACGGATAATATGTATACGGATACTGTCCGATACTTGTAAAAATTTGTATGTTGTTATTTATAGATATAAATCAAATCGATTATTATTATAAGCGATGGCCTCCTTAATAAAAAAATTTACTACATAAATAATCCTCGAAATAGCTATTTCATGTCACAGATACATCGACTTTTACAAAAAAATTACATACAGAATACCTATTATAAGGATTATCGAAGGAATAAAATAAGGCCGGCCACAAACTGTCAGCTTTCCATTTTGGAATAATTCTTCGGAATCGAGCATTATTTCATTTTCATTTAACTCTAACGTTGCTATATTCGCGCATTTGTCTTTTAAATTAAAAAAAAAGATTCCGAAAAGAACTTCTGACTGCGTATAGCCGGCCTTGAAGAGACAAAACATACTTTATCCCAATCTGGATAAAACACATTTTGATCCCTTGTTTTACGAGCGATGTATCGATACTCATACTTTGCGGCGGCGGATACGCGAACGGTGGCGCCATCGGCGGGAACGGGTACCCGAAGCCGTAGGGGTGCATCCCGTACATTCCTGCAACAACGCCTTCAGATCAATATGTTTAACCTGAACTTTCTACACGGTTTAATAAGGCGGTAGAGTTGACTTTTTGTGCTTGACGTCAACAAGTGCCTGTAGAAGTCTATATTGATAACAGTAGATTATTAACCGAGGGGATAATGCAGTGTCTTATGTCACGGGTGTATACTTTAATTGCGAGCGTAACGAAGGATTAATTAAATAATGAAATCCTAAGCGTGGCGAGGGATTTAAGACGGGTCCTGCAGACCTATTCTCTAACTTCGGTTAATCACTAGAACTGTCATTTTTGAAAGAAACTTAACATCCATTACTGATGCTATCATGAACGCCGCCGTAACACATAAGATCAATAAACTAGTAATGGATATAAAGTTTCTTTAAAAAATGACATAATATAGTGAGTTGTAATATCTGTGAATGTGGTGAGGATGTGGGAGAATATTTTTAGTCTTTATTTATTTAAGGACTTTTGTAATACAATTAAATGTCAGTCCAATAGTAACTCTAAGAAGATATAAATTATTTAATACCCTTATACATATTATTAAATTCCTCTTGTATTTCCCCTTTGTTGTCGCACGATGTCCCTTTGCCAGCTAAAGGTAAAGTTTACCTCAGTCCAAAAATTCTTTATTATCTATTGGCAACTATGATATCAACCATACTACCTCTTTATTAATTTCGAATTATCTACATATCTTTATTAACTCCGAAAAATAACATCCATATATAATATTTATCTAAACTATATTTTAATCGTAGGCTCGTGCCCCTCGGTCGGGACGTATATAAGCTGTGATGATGATATTTTAATCACCACTTTCCTGGTTCTTTGCTTTGCTTGTTATTCCTATCCTTACAATTTTAAAATCATATATTTTCCCAACCTTTAGACCAATCTATAAATAAATAGATACTAATAATAATATCATTGGCTAATGCAGAAACCGTGGCAGCCAGACGATGGAATATAGGTTTACTGAGATTTTCCAATTTGCTGCGGAATTTTCTTGATTTTTCTTTCTGCAAGAACCATCTACAAAGTATTAAGTTGAAACCGAAACTTTCATAATTATAAAATTGATATCATAGCGTGTTTAAATTTAACAGGTTGTGGGTGTTGTTGGTTTTTATACATACCGGGTGTCCTGAAAAATAGTGTCAAGCGGAAGTCCAGAGATAGAGCACCTCTTGGGCTATCCGAATCACCCCCATGTATGTTCCGCGATTTTTTGTAGTCTTCGAGTTATGAATTTTTTACTGAACTTTTGAGAAGTTACGACCTTAACAACTTAAAAGATTTCAAAGAAAAAAGTACGTCTTTTTTGAGATATTGTTTTTGAAACTTATGGTAAATTAAGTCATAATTTACCTTAATTAATTTTTTAATTTGTACTATCATTTTCATAAGATTCATGAAAGGTGCAAAGGTGATTATTTTTAGTATAAAAGTATAACTGATGGATATCCAGTTGCAAAAACATCAAAAAGTCTTGTACTTTTTTCTTTGAAATTTTTTAAGTTCTTCAGGTCGTAAATTCTCAAAAGTTTAGTAAAAAATACATAACTCGAAAACAACAAAAAATCGCGTAACATAGTTGATTCGGATAGCCCAAGAGGTGCTCTATCCCTGGACTTCCGCAAGACACTATTTTTTGGGACACCCTGTATAATTACCGTTTACTTTTCTAAAATAATATGAAAACAACTTATAAAATTGGTAACAAAAATAATGATTGATTCATGTGATTTTAACAATTTAACGGAACAAACACACCCGAAGTTAACCGAAGAACGCATGACAATGAGGAACATTGAGTTTCGGCGAGGCGCAAGAGTCGGTGAATTTTCGGCCAAAACTAGATTTTTGGGTCGAAACTGGCCGAAGCCGAACCTCCAGTCGGTCTTTACAACGAACCTTTATAATGCAGGTCCCTCTCGGGCGTAGTCAGCTTTTCAGTCTTGATTTTTTTGTGACTGTTCTCTTCTACCGAGGAGTGGGAGCTCGCCGAGGAGTTGCGCCTAGGTTTCTTCGTTTCCAACGCAGACCGAATTACTATGCGGCCTAGAAAAAAAAATATATTTCTTTATGTGTGTGTCTCCCTATGATTGAGTGCCTGTGTGTGTATACAACGTGCCTCATATCTCCCAATAAAAACTATAATATTTAATGTTATTTAAACTATCAGAAGTGCCAACCTAAAACTGTTCTAAAATTGAATTTTCAGAAATTTTTGATTGATACGATAAGTTATTAAGGTTGACACTTTCTTTTCGGTTAAATAAATATTATAATTTTTATGGGGAGTTATGAGACACGTTGTATATCTCTCTGTGTATGTGTGTGTCTCTTTGCGTTTGGGCGTGTGTGCGTGTGTTTTTTGTGTGTGTGTGTTTTTTGTGTGTGTGTTTTTTGTGTGTGTGCGTGGGTGTGTATGTGTGGTGGTTACCGTCACAATATAGAGAACGATACAGTAGCCCGACTCAGGCGTATCTTCGAAATATATACCTAAAGCTGAACTGGGCGATAGGGTTGGTACCTACGAAAAAATCGGTGAACGTATAGTACACGCTGCGCGTAAGCGGCGCGGCGGCGTGTACGTGGAGCACAACAATCTCGGCCAGCGCGCGGCGTGACACTGCGTTGCTATGCCGTTCAGAGCATGCTTGGCGGCCGTGTAAACGACGTTTGTATGTGTGTGTGCGTGCGCCGATTCGTCCCTTTATATGGAGTAGGGCTACTGTATCGTTCTCTATATTGTGTTACCGTCGACCGCGAAGGTGAAGTGCTTGTGCTGGTCCTCGACAGCCCACTACAACCTTAGGTGTGTGTGTGTGTGTGCGTGTGTGTCTCTGTGTGTGTGACAAGACAACGTTACGCTCGCGCGCTGTGCGCGTAGAGTTACAAACAGTCTAGAGGTATATTAAATGTATATTTATTTTTGTAAGAAAATGAAATCCATCGAATTATCAAAAGTAGTAGAACAAACGTTGTAGTTAACGATGCTAGTTATCTAACCCTGCGATGTTGCCGGTACCTCAAAATTAATCCTGTATATCAAAAATCCGATTTTTCTATTTATATTATAAAAAAGGGATTTTTTTGCACCCTGACACACACACACAGACACACACACAAACACACACACACGATAACCATACCATCGAGCGCGGAGGTGAAGTGCTTGCGCTGGTCGTCGACCGCCCGCTCCTGCGCGCGGCGCGTGCGCTCCACGAGGCGCGCGCGCGCGGCGCGCTCGCCCGCCGCGTAGTACCGCTCGCTGCGGCTGGAGCCCTGGAGGTCGGGCCGCAGCTGCCGCAACACGTGCTCACGTTACATTCAAATATAATAGGCTAGATGACTAAATAGTAGATTTTATGCCGAGTGCATAAAGCAAGTCATTTTTATCCGAGATCGTTATATGTTATACGCAGATGAAGAAGTCGAGGATAAAAATGATTTGTGCACGAGTTATAAACTCTGCTTTTCACTTCGATTGCGAGAAAATAAAACAGTAACATAACATACTATAAATTTGTCATAAGTTTTCATATATATTTGCCGAGATTTTGGCGGCAATATTTCTTGCACCACTTTTTGTGCGTTTATTTCCATTAAAGTATTAGGAGTAAGTTCTAAATCTTCTTCTTCACTTGACATTTTTAAATTTTATTTAATTCAACAATAACTGAGAAAATTCAATACGAAAATTTCACGGCTTCTTTCCCGCTACTTTACTTTTTTAATTTTTGTGCATGATTTTCGGGCAAAGAATAAAATATATACAGCCTACTCTTAAATTATTTTGGAATATTGTTTTTTTTAGTGATGAATATGTCTTGATATTTAGTTACTTTTTCCTATTATCTTATTATAAACCAAAAATGCAAATAGGGAAGGATATATTATAAATTAGCAAGTTTTATCCGTGCACAATTTATTATGTTTGGCTGCATGGTCTAAATGGTCACTGCCTTAGTATAGATACATTTAAAAAGCTACTTTTTTGCCCTTGTGCATAAAGTTCAACTTTATGTCGCCTAGATTCCGCATAAAGTAGTACTTTTTCGAGCATGAGAAGTGAAAAAAAGAGTAGGCTGTATATATTTTATTCTTTGCCCGAAAATCATGCACAAAAATTAAAAAAAGTAAAGTAGCGGGAAAGAAGCCGTGAAATTTTCGTATTGAATTTTCTCAGTTATTGTTGAATTAACTAAATTTTAAAAATGTCAAGTGAAGAAGAAGATTTAGAACTTACTCCTAATACTTTAATGGAAATAAACGCACAAAAAGTGGTGCAAGAAATATTGCCGCCAAAATCTCGGCAAATATATATGAAAACTTATAACAAATTTATAGTATGTTATGTTACTGTTTTATTTTCTCGCAATCGAAGTGAAAAGCAGAGTTTCTAACTCGTGCACAAATCATTTTTATCCTCGACTTCTTCATCTTCACAATTCATATAACGATCTCGGATAAAAATGACTTGCTTTATGCACTCGGCATAAAATCTACTATTTTGCTTTAATAGAAGCTCATTCATTTAATAAACTGAAAGAAAAAATCGGTTTTCGTATAACTAAAAAAGAAAAACAAAATATAAGGTATTAAAGATTTTTCTCCATCTCTTTCTAGCAAAACGGCAATTTACATGGAGTCTATATGGCCGTACTAAACAATGACGTCACGGTTGATGTCGGATCTCTCTGCCTAATCGCTTCCAAATGAACAACTTAAAATGCTTGTATCTAATGTGGTTCTAAGCCGATTTTAATTCTAATTTCACAGGATTGTATCTTTTTCTACGGTATTTTAATATTTTATGACGAGACGTAAAAATTAGAATTCAGTCATCATCCCTATTACAGGTCAACAAGAAAAAGCGCTTCGTCGGGTCAATCTTACATGCCACGTTGAGTAGTCTTTATATACAACTAGTGAGGAGCTTGGTGGCGCGTGCGCTCAGTGTACAATTGCTAAGTTTAAGCATTATGCCTTTGGCCCCTGTTCTCATATAAATAGAATGATTACCTCTATCCTCTTGAACAGTTCCTCGATCAGTCTTATAGCTTGTAGCTTCTTTTGCTCCTTCAGAAGTTTCCTCCTCTCTTCTACCACGCGGCTGTTAAGATCCACAGAGTCTCGTTCCATCAATTTGGCAAGCTGCTTTTTCTTCCTTCTCTCCTCTCTTTCTTTCATCTTCTCCAGTTTCTCCTTCTCAGCTCTCTCATATTTTTGCCTAAAATTTTAATTATAATGACACTTTATTTACTTTATGAAACTAATTTTAACACACTGAACTAGAAACTGATTTAAAAGAGATTTCCTATGAGAAATTTAATTCAACAATTAATCCGAAACTACTCGTAAGTCCGGTTAATTGGGTCTTATTGTAATCTAAGATTCTAATTAAAAATCTTTATACATAGTTTTTTTATTATTATCTATACTAATATTATAAAGCTGAAGAGTTTGTTTGTTTGTTTGTTTGTTTGGTTGGACGCGCTAATCTCAGGAACTACTGATTCAAATTGAAAAATTCTTTTTGTGTTGGATAGTCCATTTATCGAGGAAGGCTTTAGGCTGTATAACATCACGCTACGACTAATAGGAGCAGAGCATCAAAGAAAAATGTTGCAAAAACGGGAAAAAATCATTATAGACCTTTTAGATGCTTCTTATTTATATAAACTACTAAACAATATGGTGGATGCTCCTTCCCTATTGGAACAAATTTATTTCCGTATTCCTCGTAAAAAGGAAAGAAATGTTTGTAGAAAATATTTGTTTGCAGTGAAACCTACTAACACTTACTACTATGTTTCTCATTGTACATTGTACCGTGTACAATGAGAAACATAGTGATTTGGATATTTTTAATACTAGTTTGGTTAATTTTAAAAATCAAATCTCATAATCTTTATTTTTTTTAATGATATTGAATAGTAATATTAGATTTTTTTTTATAGTGGAGTAAAAGCGCTTTTAAAGTACAACTTTATATGTTTTTATAATTATTATAATTATTATTATAATATAGGGGACTATAGGTTTTTAAAATAAGTTATTTTTAAGATGTTCTTTTGTATTTACGCAACTGTTTGTCCATGAATAAATTAAAAAAAAAATTATAGCAAAGTTCAAGTAAATAGAAACATAGTTCACGGGCACAGGTAGTAATATATAAAGCTCGATTAATGTTTTGTGTAGAGAACAAACTCTTTTGTCAAAATGGCAACTCAAAATATACAAAACTTTTTCACATACAACAAATTACAAAAAAAAATTGTAAGTGAGCTATAGAGCACTCAGTATTAATATAACCCACCCCACACAGGTAATTTCTATGTATTGACTATGACCAACTATGTCACAATGCTATTAACACATATACAGTGCGTCCCCGGCTAAACTACAATTTATCGATAAAAAAAGAGATTTTTTTTTTAAATTAAATTTTATTTAATATTGGTTTTTTGTTTTTTTATTCTCTTTTTAAGACCTTTTGTGTTTGTAAAACTGTAACCACTACATGGATTTTGTTCAAATAAAAACAATAATGATGTCAAAAGATTAACACTGTACAGTAAATAAAAAAAAAGTACTTAAAAGCAGTCAATAGGGAGAAAAACATTTTTTTTCACTAATTTGAACATAAAAGTGTAAAATTTCAACAAAAAAAATCAACATTCTGTCTCTAATACATGCTTAGCTACGAGGCTTTACTTGAGGGGCCTGCTTGAGGGGCCTGCTAACGCGCCGTCCCCTGGCGCCCGCGCCGCTGCCTTTTTGTCAACCGATGAGGTAGGTTTGATTCAGAAAATTTCGCACAATCGTGGCGTAGTGAGCAGGGCATCCGTCCATTTCCTGAATCAAACCTACCCCACTCGCTGGGCTACGTTCCAAAACATCACCCGGAGTGAGTAGGTGGTGGGGGGAGAGTGGCCGGTTAGGGTGGTCGGAGTGTTGGTTGTTTTAGAACGGCAAGAGTGTTGTCTGCTTTGTTTACATAACCAAATATACAAAAATAAGAAAATATATAATTCATCGGCGCGTCCGTTCGCTTTAATACATGGATTACATTCCTCTGTTTCATCTACGAAAATGCTAAAACCAACAGAATATGAATTCTGTTAAATCGTGGCCTAACCTAGCTTCAGCGGAAATGAAGGCCAATTTTACAATCGTGTCACTTACGATACATATATTCAAATTCAAATTCAATATCTTTTATTCAAATTGGATTGTTACAATCTCTTTTGAACGTCAAAGCAGCTACGCCATTGGTTCACAAGTCTACGGCGGGAGACCTTGTACTGGAAAGAACCAGCAAGAAAATCAGCAAGGGCTATTTTTTTCTCCCTGTATTGTTACAGAGTCGTCAATTGGAAGCTGACCTCACAGCAGAAGTTTGAGCTCAACTTCCATTACAAGATTAGATGTGTCAGTTCTCTTCTTACTACTTATTACCAAAAATAATATTTGTTTAAACAAATGGTTATACATAACAAGACGATTCAATATCTGAAAAATTAACACCAGGCATTGGCATCATTCAAATAATCGTTGACTTTATAATATCCTTTACTCATAAGAGTCTTTTTTACATGCGCTTTATACTTATGAAAAGGCAAGTCGGTAACACTTTGTGGAAGCTTATTATAAAAGGTTATACATTTCCCCATAAACGAGCCTCTAGTTTTTTGAAGCCTGAATGTTGGAACGGCAAGTTTATTTTAGTATCTTGTGTTTAGATGATGAATTTGGAAATTGGTTTCAAATGTATTATAATTCTTATAGACATAAATCAAATTTTCATAAATGTACTGTCCTGCTAAAGTCAATATATTAATTTCTCTAAATAAGTCCCTTAAAGAATCTCTTGCTCGTAAATTATAAATAGCGCGAACCGCTCTTTTTTGAAGTACAAAAATACTTTCAATACTAGCAGCCGATCCCCACAGTAGTATTCCATAATATGACATGACACTATGAAAATAACTAAAGTAAATCAATCTTGCCGTTTCAACATCAGTAAGTTGTCTTATTTTTTTAACTGCATATGCTGCAGAACTAAGTCTGTTAGCCAAGGACTCAATATGTGGATCCCACTGCAATCTAGAATCTAGTGTTATACCCAAAAATTTAGTAAAGTCGATGAATTCAACAATTTCATTATTCATTTCCACTATGGTATCCACTTTTCTTACATTTGGCAATGAGAATTTAATACATTTAGTTTTACGTGAATTTAAAGATAAATTATTTATAGTGAACCAATGCAATACTTTAGAGAGAGTACTATTTACAACGTCAGTATTGCCATTTCCTCTGTCAACCTTAAATATTAAAGAAGTATCATCTGCAAATAGTACTGTATCGCACAGATTCTTAGTGAAGTGTGGGAGGTCATTAATATAAATTAAGAAAAGCAAGGGTCCCAATATCGATCCTTGTGGCACGCCCATAACTATAGGTGCACCAACAGACTCAGTTTTGTTAATAACAACTTTCTGAACCCTATTGGATAAATAAGACTCAATAAGTCTCATTGCTTCTTCAGAGACACCATAATGTTTGAGTTTATTTAAAAGAGTTTGGTGACCAACGCAATCAAAAGCTTTTAGTCTTTGGAATTTAAAATTAACTTATTTTCGACGTTACGAAGCGCATCCTCGCTCTCCGAGATGCACAAATTGTGTGTGAATATGAAATCTTTGTAATCACAATCACACACAACTTTAAAATCCACACAATTTCCCGCCAAATCCAATCGAGTGAAATTACACCTTGCTATATTATGCGGGTGAGATTCTACTCGATCGAGTGCACTCTGTAGCGTTTTAGGACACGCCACTCCAACACTCTCGAGTGCACCCGAAATGTTTCAGGACATACTTCGGGTGACCGAGTGCACTCGGGTGATGTTTTGGAACGTAGCCCTGGATAGGTCGAGGAGGACCTGCGGGATGGCCAGCACGCTCACCTGACATGATACCACTGGATTACTTTTTATGAGGTGTGATGAAACAATAGGTGTACAGCACTACCGTTAATACGGAGGCCGAACTTCACGATCGTATTGTCCAATGTGCGAAAAATATCAAAAATGACCCCGACATGGTCCGCAGGGCTACGCAACAGATTTCCTTACGTGCAATGATGCAACAGCGTGGTGGCCATTTTGAACATTTAATGCATTGATTTAATAAAAAGTGCTTTTTTAGGTTTTTTGTAATAAATACAAAATTTTGTATAAAAAAGTGCTTTTTTAGGTTTTTTGTAATAAATACTTATTGTGATTTGTTTTTCTTGTTTTAAGGAATTTCATTTACACTGAAAAAGCTTAGCTTAAATTTAAAAAATTTTGATTAACTAAATGTGATTAACTAAATTCCAATTTAAGAAAAGCTACCTCAGCGGTTGACAAAAAGGCAGTGGCGCGGACGCCAGGGGACGGCGCGTTAGCAGGCCCCTCAATTAAAGCCTCGTAGCTAAACATGTATTAGAGACAGAATGTTGATTTTTTTTTGTTGAAAAGGTTATAAGATCTGGATTAATAAGAGGTAATAAAAAGAAATTGTTATAGGGGGCATTATTTGGTAAAAATAAACATTTACTCAAAATTTTATACTTATATGTTTAAAATTAGTGAAAAAAAATGTTTTTCTCCCTATTGACTGCTTTTATGTACTTTTTTTTATTTACCATACAGTGTTAATCTTTTGGCATCATTATTGTTTTTATTTGAACAAAATCCACGCAGTGGTTACAATTTTACAAACACAAAAGGTCTTAAAAAGAGAATAAAAAAATAAAAAATCAATATTAAATACAATTTAATTTTAAAAAAATCTCTTTTTTTTATCAATAAATTGTAGTCTAGTTTCACCCATTTTCGTTTGTGCACCTTACCCGGGGACACACTGTATTAGGTCCTTACATATGAAATTGGCGTTTTGCCGTACTGGCCACTTTGATCTCAAATATCTCCTCTATGGTTAGAAATTCCAAATTCAAATTTATACAGCTATTATTATAATTTTCGAAACACAAATACATGAGTAATGTATTTGTGTTTCGAAAATTATAATTCACTTGTTTTTTCCTCAATTGTTTTGGACTTTTCAATCAATTGTATTGTTTTCAACTTTTTTGGAGTCAATTTTCGCTTGGGGCGTGGTTTGGCTGGTTCGACAAGGTTCAGCCATTGCGATGAGCGCTTCCGATTATCGTACAAGACCCACTTTTCATCACAAGTAATGATTCAATTTAAAATCCCTTTGTTATTGTGCCAGTTTCGCGTTTTCAGTCAACGCGCGTTTGTTGATTTGCTCCACTCAATTTTCTCCACCTTTCAAGCTTTTTCACCTTCCCAATTTGCTTCAAGTGGACTAAAACAGTTTTATCACTAACACCGCAGCCTGCAGCTAACTCGGACGTGGTTTGCGATGGATACGCTTTCACAATAGCTTTCAATTCTTCATTATCAACTATTGGTCCACGGGGCTTGTTCTGCAGGTCGAATTTTCCAGAACGAAAACGTTGGAACCAACAACGCACAGTGTTTTCTTTTGGGGCACCGTCGCCATACACATCATTAATCCTTCGAGCCGTTTCTAAAGCACTGGTGCCACAGTGGAACTCGTACTCATAAATAATGTGATATTTCAAGTTTTCCATTTTGTAAACTGAGTGAAGCAAAGAAAAAAAACAATTCAGGAAAAAACAAGTGAATTATAATTTTCGAAACACAAATACATGAGTAAATAGCTGTATAAATTTGAATTTGGAATTCCTAACCGTAGAGCCCGTAGAGGAGATATTTGAGATCAAAGTGGCCAGTACGGCAAAATTTCATATGTAAGGACCTAATATTTGATATTGACACCAAAAACTCATACAAAGGCCTAAATTTAATAAATATTTTTGAATATAGAATTTGGTATTTCTTTAGTATCCTGCAGCAGGCATAGGGGGTGGAGGTCAGAGGAGAGGTGGGGAAGATGAGGAGAAGCCCTTTTTAAAGGTCTAAGAAAACTGCTCTAAACTTGTCCCAGTCTAAATTTTTAAATTACAAAGACAAAATTATAAATTGTAAAATGGGACAAAACTGTCTGTGGTGTCCAGATCTGTTCTGGATAAAAAAGTAATTTACTTAACCAACTGTATTTGAGGTGCTCTGAATCAGTTTTGGGTGGCCAAAAAAATATTTTACATTAACATTCTTTCTTACATACCTAATTTGTGTTATTTCTTCAATAGACATAATTTTTTAAGGAAATCTTCAAAATTTTAAATTAAGGTTTTCCTGATGATGCATTTCCACACAGAAAGCAATAAGATTATGATTTGGGGTATCACTGCCTAGGGATTAAAGCCAAAATTAACCAGATACTAGTGCCGCAGGATACTTAAGCCAACCCTTTGTTTTTTTTAATACATCTTCTTAATTCATATATAATTACTTTTAGTGTACTACCTATTTTACTATTTGCATACTTCTTGCAATTGCAATTACATAATGTACAGGTAAGCTGTTTTTTTTTTTGTTAAAGTAATACTAATGCATACTGTTAAAGATAAGCAAATTCAGTAAGTATGAATCATCACAAGTAATACCTTTCCTTTGCTTCCTTCTTAGCAATTCTATCCAATTCTTGCTTTTCTTCGTCTTCCTTAGCCTTCTGTCTTGCTATCAGACGCTCGCGGACTATTGCTCGACGTTTTACAGCAGCATCCGTCATGTGCTTTGTTTTATCAAAATCCACTTTAATGCCACACCACTCAGCTATATCATCCTGTTTTCTCAGTAGCTTACGACCTCTCAGAGCATCCATGCAACGCACAAAGCTAACATATTCACTGAATTGAATATATGCTTCAAAGTATAGTCTAGAATCTTGTGGTGGTACAGTGATGCCCCTCATGGTCGACTTCATTTGTAACCTGAATGGATCTGACGCAGGAACATCAATTTGCCTAATGCTTCCAAATTTTTCAAATATTTTTTTCAGAAGACTCTCAGATGGGGGAGAATCCTCAATTTCATCTCCCTTATAAACAAACCAACGAATCGGAAGATTTGTTATGTGAACAGTATCTGGTCTTTCACCTGGTTTCATTTCGTCCATGTCAGTTGCATCTCTAAAGAACGAATCCCAAGAATGCCGATTTGGAAATTCTATTTTGGCTTCTTGTACTCGCACTTTCAAAGGATCTGGATAATCATTTAACTGTATTATACGACCTTCTAGTCTTGATAACACTCGATCCAACTTTTCTCGGTTCTCTAGTTCCGCTTCAAACCTAATCACTTCAGAACTATGCTTCGCCACTTTTAAGATAGAAAATCCATCAGGTTGGATCATTTTCCTCAATTTTTCCATGAGTTCCCAATTTGAGATGGCTTTTCCATGTACCTTGTGAGCAGGGAGCTGGACAGAAATATTAAGCTTTGCGAAAGATTTTAAATATAGACGATGCGGCAAAAATAAAGCCACAGCATCAGCAGGGTCCCTACAAACTTGAATACTCATCGTTAAAAGAACAAAAAATAGTTTAAATAAAGCTACGTAATCAATAATAAAATAAAAAAGAGAAATAATAAGAAAAAGATACAAATGAATTGCAATAAACACAAAATTCTATTTTATTTTAAAAGAAATAAACAAATTTAGAAATGACCAATAAAGAGTTCAGTGTCCACCCCCATATTATTTATATGAGTTTTATGAAACATTTTTTAATTTCCCAAAATAAAATACACCAAAATTCACAAAAATATCACTATTTTCACGTTCACAAGCGCAAAGCAAGGAATTTTTTTACGAATCGATTTGGATTTGACTTTGACATTGACAGACAATTGACATAACTTTTTTTTTGTAAAGGCATAAGAATATAAACAGCATACTGTAGTTGTCTACAACATTTGCTCTACAATCAATTTTAGGAATATTGATGTAATTTTTGTAGGCTCTTTACTCGTACATAACCGAGTTACATTACCAGCGATGTACAAAGAAAAAATATTCTTCGTACAAAACCGGGTTGTGTACTGAGAAACTTTTGTTCTTTGTACATTACCAATTGCATTGCAAGGATGTAAATATTCTTCCTACATTTCTCGGTTTTGTTAAAAGAAATCGTTGTTCCTTGTGCATAACCAAGGAGGTTCTCAAAGTAGTTAGTGTATCTAACTTCTTAATGTAGGTTCATATAGGACTGGACTTCAGGACTTTCTATCATTTGAATGTTCCCATTAATTTTTTTTTTTCACTGTGTAGACCTTAATCCGACTTTTTCTTACGATTTTGAACCATTTTCTTTTGAAACTACATAGTTTTCATATAAAAGTTTTCTTATGTTAACAAAAAACTATATTTCATTAATTTAAAGCTCAATAAACAGTGAACAAAAGAAAACCATAAATCCAATATACCAGGAAAGAAATGAAAACTGTTATAATGTGATTTTTTCTTCGTTTGATTACAGAAATTTGTTTTTTGTTAGATAATTCGGAAACATATAAACTGAGGCAATGGCAACCACAGAACACATATACCCAAGGGATGGCAACTGTTCCATACTTCTAAAATGGCCACTTATGCCCTTACCAAAACTGTAATGACAAAAACGGAGATATGTGCATTGTAACAGTGTGCCCCATTTAACACTGTTCCCCACCCCCTAATCACCACACTGCATCAGATTTCATTACACATTATACTTGTGCAATATGCTTATGGATTATTTTCGATTATTCGCTTAGCTTAAGGACAGATTCTGGTTTGGGCAGATTGTTTTTAGAGCAGGTTCGTTTTACGGCAATATTGTGCAGTGAAAGTGGTGTTATTTTGGTGCACTAACATTTATGTCGACAGTAAGAAATAAGGGTTTTGTGGTGTACATGACGATGTTTTTTTGTGGATTTTCCACCTCATCAGTCAATTTTAATAAGGAAATTTTTTTGTCACAAATAAATAAGTTATTCTTCAGTCAACTAGTTTTTTATTTATTTTTAATGTGTAGATGTGTAATAGACTAAAGTCAGTGTCGTTACCTAGGCAACCGCCTTGTTGATTGTAAAATAAAATATTCTGAAGTCGGTATTAAAATTGTTTATTGCAAATTAAGTTTTTATTGATATCTATACGTGTGCTCGCACTGCGCTGACCCACCTCCTGAAAACACTGAGACACCTCACTATAACAGGTTATGGGCCCAGAAGTCACACATGTCACACGAGAAGGATAGATTTCGCTACTTAGACAGAAATGACTGCAAACCCCTGAAACTGGCTTCTGAAAATTGTACAGCGGAAGTTGAAGGCCGGGGTCCCGCAAAAATAGATGCCAAAGATACATCAGTGCTGCAACTTTCCGATGCTCTATACGTCCCTTCCCTAACCACTAATTTAATGTCCGTGGGGAAGATCACAGGCAAAGGGGCAACAGTTCTATTCAAGAAACAACGAGCTACAGTCATGAGAGACGGCGAACTACTTTTGAAAGCCAAAAGAAACGACGATGGTCTGTACTACGTTGAAGAAATCGAGGACGAGAAGGCGAATTTCTCCGAAGCGAACAAAATGGAATTATGGCATCGCAAGCTTGGCCATTTGAATGAGAGTCAAATGCGAATTGCTCTCGAAAAGCAAAACATAGAAGGCCTAGAGTTCAGTAAGAAAGATACAGTTAAAGATTGTGAAGTATGCATCAAAGGTAAATGCACAAAACTAACTTTTAATAAAATACAAAAAAAATCCAGAACAAGTGAACCATTAGAGATAGTGCATACTGACGTATGTGGTCCGATGAGACAGCCATCAACGGCGGGTTCGAAATATTTTATAACATTCATTGACGATTTTACAAGATATGGAAGAATATATACAATGAAAAATAAAAATGAAGCTCTACAGAAATTTAAGGAATTCAAGAAGGAGGCAGAAAACTACGCTAAAAGCAAAATAATACATTTGCAAAGCGATAATGGCTCAGAATATGTAAACCATGAATTTGATAACTACTTAAAAGAACATGGTATCAAACGAAGGCTCTCAGCACCTTACACACCTGAGCAAAACGGCTTAGCAGAAAGAAAAAACAGAAGCCTACTAAACAAAGCCAGATGTATGTTAATTGACGCTAAGATGCCAGAAATATTTTGGGCTGAAGCTGTTTATACTGCCAACTACTTAGCAAACCGCTGTCCAAACAGTAGTATTGAAAATTCAACACCATTCGAGAAATGGGTGAAAAGAATTCCTTCTATCAGACATTTCCATATTTTTGGTAGTAAAGCCTTTGTCCTGAATAAAGGAAAAAGAAATAGCAAATTTCAAGCCAGAGCGACAGTCGGAATATTCTTAGGCTACTCTGAAAATTCAAAGGCTTATCGAATTTACAACCCAAAAACAGGAAAAGTCGTTATCAGTAGAGACGTGAGAGTTTTAGATAAGATGTTTTATGAAAATGAAATTATGCATGAAAGAAAAACTGAAACAAAAAATGGAGAAATCGACATATTCTTTACCGGAAAAAAGGTCTTAGATGACAAAAATGAAGAAACAATTGACCATACTGAGAATGATGAAGTATTGGTGGATAATAAAAGAATAAATGAACGAAACGTTGAATCAATTCAAAACACTGAAACTCTTGAAAATGTTGACAATGTGATCGTTACAGATGAACCAAGAGAAAACCCCTCCAATGCAATTGCATCTGGAAACGAAAATAATAATGACCAATTGATCTCAGGAAACACAGAAAAACGACAGAGAAAATCACCAACCTGGTACAAAGATTACGTTATGAATGTCAAGCATACACACCTTCGTGAATTCGATGAAAACAGTGATGAATGGAAAGATGCAATAATGAGTGAAATTGAATCCCATCTTAAAAATAATACCTGGAAAATTGTAAACAAAAAGGAAAGTAAGAACTTAATAGATAGCAAAATGATCCTAAGATATAAATACAATGCAGCTGGAGAAATAGAAAGGCGAGACTGGTAGCGCGAGGATTTAGTCAAAAAGAAGGCATCGACTATAGCGAAACATTTGCACCAGTAGTAAAGATGAGTACAATAAGATTGCTAATCGCTCACGCCATAGAAAATGACATGAAACTATGTCAACTGGATGTTTGCACGGCATTTTTAAATGGCGATATAACTAGATGAGAAAATTTTTATGCAACAACCTAAGAATCTTGAAAAATACCTTAAGCTGATCATCACAGATAGCAAAGAAATAAAAATCGTGGATAAAGCAAAACTAATGCTGGAAGATTTAAAGAAACATGATGGCAGTGGAATTTGTGAGTTAAAAAAAGCTATTTATGGATTAAAACAAGCAGGTAGGCAATGGTACCTAAAACTACATGAGCGATTGTTAGAAATAAAATTTTAAGAATGCCACAGCAGATCCTTGCCTATATGTGCTGGAGAAAGGGGGAGAAAAGCTACTCCTCAATATATATGTGGATGACTTGATACTGGCATATAAGTCTGAAAAACTCTTAGATGAAGTTAAATCAAAATTGAAAGAAACTTTTGACTTAAGGGACATGGGAGAACTTCACCACTGCTTAGGAATAGAATTCACCCATGTAGGGGGAGAAATTACCCTATCACAAAAAATATATATAGAAAACATGATAGAAAAATTCAACATGGGAGAATGTAAGCCCGTGAGTACACCCATGGAGCTATTGCTGAAAAATGAGAATGAGGAGGAAAAGGCATACCCCTACCAAAAACTAATCGGTACATTGATGTGTTTAGCTGTAGCAACACGTCCCGATATAATGTTTGCGGTTAGCTACCTTAGCCAATATAAACTGGCAAGCGGCAAAAAGGGTCATAAGATATTTGAAGGGGACCAAAGACCTATGTATCAGGTACAGAAAAACAGGAACAGGCCTGATTGGCAGTGCTGACGCAGACTGGGCGGCCTGTACCATTGATCGCAGGTCGTACACCGGTTATATATATACCGGTTATAGTATGGCGGAGGACTTGTCAGTTTTGAGACAAAGAAGCAGAGAGTCGTCGCTCTCTCCACAGCAGAAGCTGAATATATGGCGATGACAGAGGCAGCGAAAGAGGCACTTCATCTCAAACAGCTTCTAGAAGACATAAAAGTGCCACAAGCCATCGTCACTATCTTCAATGATAATTTGGCAGCACAAAAGATAGCAAATAATTTGATTACTGGCAAGCGTTCGAAACATATCAGTATCAAAGAACATTTCTTATGAGACTGCATACAAAATAAGTGTGTAATGGTGCAGTATATGGAGACTGAAAATATGGAGGCAGATTTTCTGACTAAGGCGCTGCCTCAACCAAGGCTCTCAAAGCTGTTAACGCTCATAGGAGTCACTCGATCTTCAGTCAGCTCCTCGTGAGGGGGAGTGTAATAGACTAAAGTCAGTGTCGTTACCTAGGCAACCGCCTTGTTGATTGTAAAATAAAATATTCTGAAGTCGGTATTAAAATTGTTTATTGCAAATTAAGTTTTTATTGATATCTATACGTGTGCTCGCACTGCGCTGACCCACCTCCTGAAAACACTGAGACACCTCACTATAACAAGATGTATTTGAAAGAAAAGCAGATTACGCACCTCGTAAGTGAGCTATTAATACCCGTGGATGTGTAATAATGTTATTTGCCAGAATATGGTTAGTAGGTTGTTACAGGTATATTTCCCGACAAAGCCAAGGGCATTTATAGCTCACTTAGCGCTCGGTGCGACAATCTATTATTAATTCATTTTAGTAACATACCTCCCCAAACACAAAATCTAACACTAAAACCGCAGCAGGGGCTCGGCAGGTTTTTATTTATCGTTTACTCGAAATAATTTGAAGAACCTCCTTGGTTATGCACAAGGAACAACGATTTCTTTTAACAAAACCGAGAAATGTAAGAAGAATATTTACATCCTTGATGATGCAACTGGCAATGCAATTGGTAATGTACAAAGAACAAAAGTTTCTTAGTACACTACCCGGTTTTGTACGAAGAATATTTTTTCTTTGTACATCGCTGGTAATGTAAATTGGTTATGTACGAGTAACAAGGGTTCCATGGGAAGCAAGAATCAGTTATTTTCGATATTCATATGGCCAAGTATCACTAGGACATCAAGTTTTTTTTTTTTTTTTTTAGTTAAAGTAACGCTTTATTTCGTTAGAGCAATACACATAGTCCATACCTATACAATTATTAAAATTATAATTTTTGCAATCATCAAAGAACGTTATTATAGCCACGTAGTAAAGAACAAAAAATCTCGAAATTATAAAGCAAGTCAAAAACACATTGTAAATTGTGAAAATAGTTATGAAAAACATATTTTATACAAATAAATAAATGTACATACCTACATAAAATGATTCAATTCTATTTAGTCGAGCAAAGGTAACAATAACCATTACTTTATTTTACTTCATTTGGTTTTGTTTCTGAAAATCTATATCTATACAAATTAATAAAATAGGCTAGATGACTAAAAAATTTTTTTTGCTTTAATAGAAGCTCATTCATATAATAAACAGAAAGAAAAAAACGGTTTTCGAATAACTATAAAAACAACCAAGATATAAGGTATTAAAGATTTTTCTCCGTCTCTTTCTAGCAAAACGGCAATTTACAAGGTGTTTATATAGCCGTACTCAACGATGACGTCACGGTTGATGTCGGATCTCTCTGTCTAATCGCCTTCAAATTAACAACTTAAAATGCTTGTATATCTAAGCCGATTTTAATTCTAATTTCACAGGACTGCATCTTTTTCCATGGTATTTTAATATTTAATGACGAGACGTAAAAATTAGAATTCAGACATCATCCCAATTGAAGTGTCTGTTTGTAATGTCAAAATAACAAGTTTTTACTAAATGGGTATGAATGTATATCGGGTACCAATAATAAAAACACAATTTGAAAATTGTTTTGTCTGTCTGTCTGTTTGTTCCCGTTAATTTCCGGAACCGAACCTATTTTGACGGGACTTTCACAAATAGATAGCTAATTATATAAGGTATAACAGAGGCTACTTTATATCAAGATCTTAAAAAAAATTGCCTAATGCTGCTAAAAGTTACTATTCCACGCGGACGAAGTCGCGGGCACAGCTAGTACTTTATATATTTTTGATTGACCGTCGAATACATGAGTGTTATAAAATATGCATATAATTATGACGTAAATCAAATCTTTGTTGGTCATGGGGCGATTTTCGACATTGTCCTTTGGACATAATAATATAATAATAATAATATTTATTGTTCATGAAATTAGTTGTTTACATAATACTTATACTTATATTCCTTAACTAAAAAGATCAGCAAATAATTACATCCGGTACCGAACTAGGTGGGTAACCTGTATTTCGGTATCCGGCGCCTCTCGCTCGCCTCAGTTACAAAATTAAGTTTTGCTTTAACAATCTAAACAATGCAAAGTTAAGTTACAAAATTTCCAATTTATGAATATAAACATTTTAATCTATTTTAAGTTGTTTTCCGATATTATACATAAAGGATAAATAATATGTGTAAAAATACATAGTAATTTATTGTAGTTATATATTGTACAAATTAAATAAATAGTTATTAATGAAATTATGAGTGTATCGCTAATAGATCTTCAGTATCATTATACGATTTTTGCATTAACCAGGTAGTCATCTTCTTTTTACAATTATAGCTATTTAGGGGGTAAATATTAAGATGTTTATTTACTTTGTTATAAATAAAAGGTCCCAAGAAAATGTAAAATTGTTTTATGAAAGCTGTTCTGGGCATAAAATTTCTATCAGCTATATCATAACTCCTTCTTTTATTAAAGCTGGTTTCTGGAGAGTACAAAAGGGACGAGTGTTGCTTCATTACAACAGAAAGCAAAAAGAGTTGGCGAACTGTCAGGACTTCACAAAAACTATACAACATTGAAGTAGGATAAAGAAATGATTTAAATGTACAAATTTTGAGTATGGCTCTTTGGGCAACCTCCACCTTTTTCAATGTGGTTTTAGGCACACCACCCCAGCTTAAAATGCAATAGGTAATTATTGATTGGCACAGTGCAAAATAAACTTGTTTTAACCAGAAAGGCTCAAGTATATGCCTTAGTGTTTTGAACACTTGATATAGTTTTCTTATTCGCTTACATAATAAATCAATGTGATTTTTGAAACTAAATTTGTCATCGATCAAGATACCTAAATATTTTATGACTAACTTTTTCTAGAGATCTACAAAAACAGTTATCTGCTATATTTAAATTACAGGAATGCATATAAATTTTAAAGCTATTTTGGGGTGGGTTACGAATTGAAAAAGTAACGTATTTAGTCTTATCAGCGTTCAGTGTCAGCATATTGTCTTGCAGCCAGTGACAGACTTTATTGAAGCCTTGCTGAGCTTCAATATAAGTCTCTTCCCAAGTTTTTGCAACAAAAGTTAGCACCGTGTCGTCAGCATAGGATATTATATGACAGTCGGCGCAGTTAAGAAGCAGGAGATCGTTAATATAAATGAGGAAAAGGGTAGGCCCGAGTATACTGCCTTGAGGCACTCCATAAAATATTGGAAGATCCTCACTAATATAGTCACCAACTCTTACACATTGATACCTACCATTTAGGTAATCCCTAAATAATTTAAGCTGTTTGTCTCTGACACCAACTTTCTCAAGCTTGTTTAATAGATTTGGGATAGAGACGGTGTCAAAAGCCTTTGCAAGATCTAAGAATATCGATAAACATTTCTTACCACGGTCGAGGTTGGTGGAGATAAGATCTGACAAGAAATGAACTGCATCATTTGTAGAACGTCCACGTCGAAAGCCAAATTGCATGTTAGATAATAGATTATTTTTTTCAAGATAGTTCGTTAGCCGAATATTAATAATTTTTTCCAGAATTTTCGACAAAGAAGGCAATATAGAGATCGGTCGATAATTAGAAACCTGATTTCTTTCACCAGACTTGTATATTGGACACACTTGTGAACGTTTAAATATATCTGGGAAGACACCAATACTGAGGCACAAATTAAAGATGTGAGTCAGGGGAGGCGTCAGAATTTTCGCATTGTCCTTGAGAAATTTGTTAGGAATTAAGTCCGTTCCAACCGCACAATTATCTTTAAGTGATTTAATAAGCTTCTCAACCTCTGACGAATCTGTACTCTCCAAGACAAAAGAATTAAGATTACAAGGTGTCTTGGGAAGAGACTCATGGCTGTTTATATGAGTAATTTGTGATTCAGCTAAATTTTTACCTATGTTAACAAAATATTCGTTTACTTTATTGACAGAAACCTGAGGATTTTGAACTAAGCACAAAAGTTCTTTAGAAAATGTTTTTTCTTTATTGAGATATGTCACTTTTTTTATGGATTCCCAGATTTTCTTAGTGTTGGTGCCAGCTTTTTTAATTTGATCCTTTTCTTTTAACTTTTTTCAATATTTTACCGCAATAGTTTCTGTAGCGTAAATAAGTTTGTTGTATAACTGTGTTATTTGGTTCACTTTTAGCTTTCATATGTAGGCGATCCCTATTCTGAATGCACCGTAAAAGACCCGGAGTAATCCAAGGCTTAATAATCTTTTGTCTACGGGATAAAATTACATTTTTTGTATTTTTGCTTAGAACAGCCTTGATTTCTCTTTGCAGAAGAGATAATGCAACATTAGGGTCTGAACTATCAAAAATTATGTCAAGATTTATGGTCTTTAGGTCTGTTTTGGCGCCGTCAAAATCATTTTTTTTTGAGAAAGCAGAAGGGACATATTTTCGCTGAGACTTATTTAAACACATTACTACGGCCTTATGGTCGGTAAGCGTAGTATTCAATACAAAAGTAGTAGACATTATTTTAGTTTTAAGCAAAATATGGTCAATGCATGTACCGCTGCTATCTCTTGTGACTAATGTGTGAGTAGGCAATAAACCATGAAAAGCAGTTATATTAAGATACTGATCAGACGTTGTTGTAGAATTATCAGCATTAATGTCTATGTTTATATCACCCATAAGTATAATATTCCTGAAGCCTTTTAGTTTATTTAGTGTCTCATTTAAGCCTGATAAAAACGGTTCCACTTTAGGATAAGATGGTGAGCGATACATGGCAATTACAGCTATCTCATTGGGGATTTTAATTACAAGACAATTGCAGTCGTCTAATTTGGGCTCCTCAACTTCGAAAGTTAGCGTATCTTTGACGTATAGCACTACACCGTCATTTTGTTTATAGTTAAATTCCGTCCCTATCGCCTTATAACCGTGCAGGAAAGGTATGTTTGACGTACAATTTAACCAACATTCTGTTAGAGCAATAATGTCGAATTTAAGATTAAGTTGATCTAATAACACTTCAAAATCTAAAAAGTTTCTATTAATACTGCGTATATTCTGTGTGAGTACCAATATTCCAGAATTGTTTGAGACAGATCGCTGACATTGATCAATGTTACAAGATATTGACTGCGCCAAAGAGTAATTATCTAAATCATATACTATATCATTAACATTAATCACTGCTAGCTAAATAAAATATTTTATTTAGTTGAGTGATGTAGTAAAGAAATAGAATTGTTAATGCAAGCGCGTCAACACTACAATGAGTTTGGCAAATAAAATGTTTTAATAATTTTGAAGTCGGTTTATAAAGAAAAAAAATCAAAATAATACATAATTATTAAGTGCAAAATCTTGCAATCTCTGATGGGGAAAACAAAAATATGTAATCTTGACCTTAAATACATTATCGTTGTTAAATAGAATGAAGAACCATTAGGAAACTGATGCAAAATGTGTATATATTTATATTTAATGTGAGTGAGCATATAAAGAATATATAGTATACCAGTGCACTTTGAATTTAGAATGATATCTAATAAGAAATACATTTTTAAATAATTATTTATGATAACGTTTTGATAAAATAAAAACTTAACAATATATTTGTGCAATATACACAATATACGACATTGGATATATGCAGTATGTTGATAAAAGTAGGTTATGTGTATGTATAAAAACATGAGCGAATTTAGAGCAAAATGTATATATATGTAGCATGCAAACACTATTTCTATGTTAGTAAAATACAAAATGCATACAAACAAATAGAATGGAATTGATAGTATATATGTAATAAATATTAAAAAACAAATCAAATCCCCAAATAGTCATACAGATTTTCTCAAATTTTCGATATCTTGCTCAGACAGTATTTTAAAATAAGGGAGGTTTTCATCCTTTCTCAAGTATACAGTTCCATGTAATGTCCAGCAGAATTTAAAATTATGCTGTGTTTTGAAAACCCTAGCTAGATGGAAAAGCTTTTGGGTTTGCATTGTGAGTGTTTCAGACACATATATCGGACGACCCAATCCAGGTAATGACAAATGGCTTGTATTCAGTTTTTCATTCAAATTTTTTGACTTATTGAATTTTTTTATATTGTCGAGACATTTTTCTTTTAACAGAACAGTAGAAAGCTCCATGACTATGGGGTTTCTATCATCCCTTGTCTTAACTCTGTAAATGTCAGTGATGTTATTACGATTAATTTCCAAGCCGACAGTGTTGCCGATCTTTTGAACAAATGAACAAAGATCATTTTTGGTTTCACTACCGTTTTTTGGAATATTTCGAATCTCGATCCCGCATGATCTAGATTTTTTTCCAGCACGTGTATTCTTTCTTCCAGTAATATGATCTTCTTATTAGATTCTTTCTTCTCAGACTCCAGTTGACTAATTCTATTTAGAAAATCGTCATACTTCCCATTCATGAGCTCAATACTTGCTGTCAATTGCATATTCTGTTCTGTAAGGCTACTAATAGTTGATTGCAATTCATCAAAGCGATTGTTCTGTTCCTGGGAAAATTTCTCAAACATCCATTTCATAACATTCGTCACATTATCATCGTCCTTTTCTCGTTTACGCTTTTTCCTTTCGTTGACATTGTCCGCGGCACTACGCAAATCCGGAGCTGAATCGTATTGTTGTTGATTTATTTGGTCGCTCGGTTCTAGTACTTGTAATGATCCGGCAGCCGCAGCGTCAACAGGTGTGGCAGGCGGCGTACGTTTTAGCGGCATTATTATGTATTTAGGTGTCAAACTTTAACCAGGAGCGCAACCGAGAGCAGGAAGTATAATTTGATCAGTTAAGAGACCGAGCGAGCAAGGCAATAGTCTGTCTCTTTTTCCCTCTCTTGAGGTAATTTTTGTGCGTAATTATTCACACAAGTACCAGGATAGCATCAATATGCAAGAGACTTCTACTATATAAAAGTTAGAAAGCGCGTCCTATGTGGAATAACGCTGTCTCTGTCTGTCTCAGGACGCGTCACTTTGCAGTACCGGGTCGGCAAGATTTCGTAAACCGTCAAAGTACTAGGATAGCAGCAATGGATAGACGCTCAACGGCTCAAGGCACATCAACAGTGAGTTAACTGCTTAAATTGAATTGATAATGAGATAGTATTGTCATTTGCCGTGCGATATTCAGCAAATTCAGTAGGATTAGATATATCTCCGGCAATACCGACACCAGGACCGCAACAATAGTCCGTAGGTAATATATACTGTGGGCGACGGCGATAAATCTGTGCGCCTCTGGTTCGTCCGGACCGGTCCTGCAGTCGTCTCCCTCTATTCAATTTACAGAGGCGCGTTCAGCGCCTTCGCGCGAAGTACAACTTTTCGCTCTAACCCCGTTCAATGCCTTCGAGCGTGACAACCGGGTGAAACAACCGGCCCGTTCAAGACCTTTGAGTGTCGGCGCGAGTTACAACCGAACAACCATCGAATTTGATGGTTGTAAAACGCTCTGACGTTTATAACTGAAATACTCTTACGTGATTGGATGATATTGGCGGCCATATTCTATAATGTCATCTACTGGAAAGAGAGAGAAATAAAAAATCATGTGAAAGAGGGAGATAAGAGATTTGGTTGCTGCAATCCGTTCAACGCCTTTGAGCGAGTTAAAAAACAACCGGACAACTACACCCAGAGGCGCTGAACGCGCCTCAGCATATCGCAGTATCAGTAGGTAGATAGATAAGCCTTGCAGTTCTACTCACAACCAGCCGACTCGCTTGCACCCACCGCAATACTCAATAATCAAACTAATCAATATAACAAAACTCCTGAACACTTATGCACTCCTATTATTCTAGCAACTATTTTTGCAATTTAACAACATTAATTTTGTAAATTAACTATTTCCTATTGGCACGTCTGTACTCCACAGAGATCCGAGCGAAGGGGAATTTTTATCTCTTACATAATTCTCACGACAAGCACACTGCTTGGCTTTGCAGTTTGAAGAGTAAGAGAGGCAGTGCAATTATTGATTTACAGAAACCACGACTTTAAGCGACTGACTGTAGCCACTTATCACCAGCAAGCGTAGCACGGACCGTGGACAAAACGGAACAAGATGTTTCTTCTCGTTCTCTCATATAACAAAAAAACGAGACGGGACGAGGGTTGGTCATTTTCTCTTCTGACTTTACACGCCGTGCTAGCAATCTGCTTGTTTGCCAAGTTTGTGGTATAAATAAAAAAGCCCTACCTTGATACGAAATTCGCTTACACATTATTTTTATATTCTGACACTACTATTGAACTATCTGATTTTAGCTTTCTGTACAAACACATTTTTTTCGACGTACACTTCTGGAAGTTTACCGCTATTCTGCGTAGAGATGGATAGCACGGAGTAAAACCTACGTCTGATTACCATGGTGTAGTAGGCCAAACTGCTAAGTCCTCGTGTAAAGAGAGACGAGTGCCCTGCAGTGGGGACATTTTTGTGTGAAGAGGTGTGATAACGAAAAATTAAAACGACTGCATATAAATGATTTTTTTTATTTCTTTGAATACAGAATCAAATAGCCCCAATGGACTTTTTTGAAAAACTATCGCGTTTAACTGCAATTTATATACATTTTCATCATGCCATTGCTTGCTAATAGCTATGTCATAAATAAATTAACGTTGAATGTATACACAGCTTTTCATTCTATAAAATTTAGTATCTAAGATTTTCACTCATATAACTAGAAAGGCCTTAATATATTAAATATTTTCTATACTACACTTTTGAGAGTGGGCAATATTTCTAACTAGAGTCAACAGAAATGCCAATTAGCAACAAAAAATTCCTTGTCTCTAAAAAAATGCCCAGGTTTGTGCAGGTTCACAATCTGTCGTTAACCCTTAGATTTATAAAGCCATTTTCACATACAATTCATGACAGTGTTCCTAATCTCCTTTTGTTTTGTGATGTCCATTCATACGATTGCATATAATTGCAACTATTGCAAAATATTAATTATTAATACCATTACTACGGTATTTCGAAGATATAACCGTTAATTTATTTGTGAGATTTGATTTTCATGAACTTATTAATAAAAACTAATTTTAAACGTCTTACAAACACAAAATAAATAGGTATATAATTTTATTTATACACTAGGCAATTAGATTGTTTGATACATTAGGTAGGTACATGGTATTTAACGGCAACCTGCCTTGCAATCTTAATGAACGGTCGGCCAATAATGTGATCTGTCAGTTTTGACCAGAACTTCATGTATACACAAGACATACAGCAACAATCAGCATTCATAGCTGTCAAAATATTATTTTAAAATTTGCACGGAAAAATTATCTTTAATACAAAAAGTTCATACAAATTACAATTACATTTTGATGTGAAATTGAATTCAACCTTAGAATGGTAGAACACATATTTGGCTGACGATACAGTGACACGCGGATGATAATGAGATTCCTTACACCTATTTCAGTTATGAATCTGAACACAAATTCAAAAAAGGCACAAAGTGCACAATTTAAATTTGCTTGTCTCTCTTAATTATGTTTTAAAATTGGCTGAAATGTATACTTACATTCCTTTTCTTTTATTTTCAATACCCACAAGAGTAATTAAGGTCAAGTACACAAGCATTAATTTCCAGAAATGAACCTATCAACCAACATAATAATATTAGACTTCGTCTAATTACACATTCAAATAGGAACCAGCATGGTAAAGTTATAGGACAACTTATCAATATTATGTGTAAATTTAATTTATTCACTGGTGTTTGGCTGTTATACCAATGCCTCAATCTAATATTATGCCAGCGACACACCGAGCTGCAAGCTGGCAATCAGATGTTTGAGGTTAAGTGAAAAAAGAATTTTGTATAATGACCTATTGAATCACAACCAATGGGGCAATCTCACTATTTAGTATTTACATTTTAAAATCAGAAACGTTTCCATTCCACAGACGAATACGTCTGTGTTCCATTCCCATACATTTTGACAACACCTTGACAGCTGACAGATTTCAAATTATATGAGAATGATTTGGTTTTGGGTCAAACGTTCGTATACAGAGCGATTGTCCCTCAGGGTGAAAAACATTTAATGTTAATGTACTAATTTATTAGAAATATTGATTGAGAAAAAAAATGCACTCTAATGATTCTTATGCTATTCATAATACTTACGCGAATCGATTGACACCAACCAAAATATAATACAACCAAACACCATATTGAGAAAATGCAAAAAAAAAAGAAAATCGACAAACTATATCAAAGTGGATTATCATTGAATAGGTATTTGAAAATCATCTTTTATATTCACTTAACATTTCCATTTCAAATGAGCAAAAAAAAAAAGAAACAGTATTACGAATTAACAGAAGAACGAAACTGATTACGAGCGTATCCAGATACAGGTCATAGCAAGCCCCTATTTCATCATCTTGGACAGGTGCGAAAATTGTCAAATAATATATGAAATATGTCATATAATTTGACAATTGTCGCACCTGACAGAGATGGTGAAATAGGGGCCTGCATACCTAAAAAGTCAATATGAGTTTGAGATATGAGGCCTTATTAGATCCGCAGGTCATTGTACGAAATTCTTCCTGCCCCGGGACCGCGTTTTAGCGCCATATCACTCTAACTCGCCTTTCTGTGCTTGTTTGCCAATCTTTCTCATTTCAGAGCACCCACGAAACTAGTTATAAATCTGCGACAGTGCCCAATTTGGCACCGGCATAACACACAATATTCTCATTAATTAGAAACTTGAAATTATTTAATTACTGGATGGTTACTGGGTACATTCAGACGTTATAGTGACGTTATGGTTAGAATTCAGATGTTATGGTTAGAATGTGTGACTTGCATATAGATTTTATTTCTGTTTTATGTTAAACTCCTAATTTTTAGCCCCACTTAAGCTGGTATTCTTGTGAATATGCTCTGGTCCACTGATAACAAGCTTTTTGACAGTTTAGAAGTTATTTCAAAATCAAGTTTGTGACAATTCCCTTCTTCAAATTTCGAATAATTGTGATGACAATTTTAAGCGTTTCAGTTAAGTAATAAATAAATATAAGCAATACTTCCAAAAAGTCTGTGAACACAATAATAAAACTAACAATTTAGCAGCAAGCAAGCATAACAAAAATTTCAAGTTTTATACATATATTACTATTAAACTTATGAAAGGTATTGCTCAAAACCTGCATTATAATGCAGCACAATTATTATACAAATCTACCTATTTACAACACTTGTACATTTTCAAATGTAATTCATGTTAAAAATCTGCCACATCAAACAGTAATTGGTAGACAACTAAAATATTTATTCTCGCAATTTTTACTATATAAGATTTCGTTACGAAACAATAAAATAAATTTCAGTCTTCTATTAAATAGTTAAAAATAGATCATAAATTAGATCTTTAATTTACAATAATGTATTATACATTTTGTACAGGATCGTGAAAAATTGACACATATATTGATGATCTACAATATACAAAAGTCTTAGGTTGATTAAGTCCTCACCAATCACCACCATTTAGCAGTTATCTAACAATGATAAGGATCACTTACTTTGTCACCATACACTTCTCGGAAGCCCACGCCTATAACAATCATTCATTACCCATAAACTTTTATCAAAATTGTAATATACCTAAAATTGTGCTTTCCTAAGAGGAGAACTCGACGGGCTTTTCATACACTTCTCATACGAATACTATACTAGCCATAAATAGTCCATCGCAGTCTTCAACAGTCAACACTTAAATGCCATGAGCTTGTACCAGAATAGAGATCTGATCTTGCAGCATCTTCTCTTGTGTCCACGCTAATCACTCTCGAACGAAACTAAGATTATCTTTATAGTAGGAAAAAAATGGATTGAAATAGCTAGTCCCAATGTGATTCAAGTTTCCATGCTGCCACAACTACGTAGGATTTCAAAGGTGGTTCTGATTTTATTGGGATTACGATCCTTCCTGAAGTCTATTTCTGTCTCATCGTTCGTGTTCGGACATCGTCAGCGAAGCGTAGCATACTGTTTTTATCAATTCATTGTTAGCGCTGGCTGGTCAGGTGGGCGTACGTCACAGCGCAAGCATATCGCCCGGAATCTGCGTGACGTCACGCAGCCTCTTCAGTGCCGCGAGCGGTCGGTGGTACGCTTCCAGTTGACAGCGAGATACAGCGGCCTGCGTGTGACGTCACGCAACGTGGCAGGTGGCCGTCGGCGGCGGTCGGGCAAGTTCGGCAGCGTTCGGCAGCTGGTAGCGCGCGGTCACCGAGCGTAGTGGTGGCGGCGTGACGTCACCGCCGCGGGCGTCGTCTACGTGGCGCGCGCTGTCTCTGGGAGCGGCGGCAGCGGCGTGACGTCACAGCCGGCGAGCTCCGCTCAAGTGGCGCGCGCCGTCACTAAGCACTGCGGTAGCGGCGTGACGTCACAGCCGGGAGGCGCCGCTCACGCTGTCACTGGGAGCGGCTGCGGCGGCGGCGTGACGTCACTGCCGGCGAGCGCTGCCACCAAGCATGACGGTATCGTAGTGACGTCACTTCCGGCGGGCGCCGCCACTGGGAGCGGCAGCTGTATCGCAGTGACGTCACAGCCGGCGGCGGTCGCCGCTCACGTGGCGCGCGCGCGCTTGGCGTGCGCCTGCGGCGGCGGCAGCGCGGCGCGCGGCGCGGGCTCGTCCGCCGCGGACCGCAGCATGTACTTGAACTGCGGCATGTGCTGCATCACGTCGCGGATCTGCACCAGCGCGAGCCCGTTCTCGCCGGCCGCCGCCGACTTGCACTTGCCCGAGTTGCGCAGCACCTGCAGCTGGGTGCTGCCGAACGGACAAAAAATAAGTCAGTGACGCGCGCGTTAGTTGGCCGAGCGAAATTGGGGGAAACTTCGACGCCTATTTCGATTCGGCGTAGCGCCATCTAGCCTGAGAATACCGAAAACTTTAAATATTTTACGTAAATCCACAAAGCGTGCTTTTCGTGTGCTTTGGTTTTAAGCTGAACGCACATATGTCCGTGCCGCATTTTCGGAATCCGTGGTCTGAAATTATATGAAACGTCGCACATTTGGCCGCACTGTACGCGCCGAATTTCAAAAATGCGGTAGGTGTCCGGATATTGTAAACACATGCAGATAATGTCATATAATGCGGCGCGTACGGCGCGTGTTGATATGTGCGTTCAGCTTTAGATGATTTTTAACGACCCCTCACCCCGCGTTTTGTTTTCACATGATTTCACAGAGAAAGCGTCAAATTACATCTCCTCTTCGTTTGTCTCTAGCCCAGAGGCCGTGATCCCGTTGTCACGGACGGACAGACGATAAAGGAATGAGAAAATGAACACATAAACTTTACCAAAGTGAGAGACACTCGACAGTAGCCAGAGACTCGAGATCGAAGTCTTATCGAACGAGTCCTAGTTCCGCCTCCTAAAGCCACAAGGAATAAGATACAATAAGGGGCCAAACAAGCGGTGACTCACGAGTTGGGCCGGTACAGCGTGAGGCCGAGCGCGTCGAGCATGGCGCGGCACGTGGCCAGCGTGACGCGCGGGAAGAAGTGGCTGGCGAGGTCCGGCAGCGTCATCAGCAGCTCCGTGTACTGGTACGGCTTGGCGTTGATGCACGGCACCATCGTGTTCTCCACCAGGGCCTTTTGCACCTGCGAACGTACGCACGTTATTGGTTTCTTTAACAAGTTGAAGCACGTTTAATGGGGTCTCTTTTAACAGATATTCTAGTCTGTGGTGACTTGGAAGGACTTCAGTTTTAGTGAGCATTAAATTGGTCAATAATTTAGTCTGAGGAAACTGGATTCTCACCAATTTACAAGTTGTCTGTCTGTAACAATGGCTTGCATTCGATGCGATGTCGCTACAAGATCATATACAACATATTAGTTAAATAACGCAAAACCTCAGACGTCCCCAACCTTATTTTATTATAAAAAATCATATAAGTTAATAATTCAAAATTTCGCGGATTATTTAGGAATATAAATAAAAATAGATTTATATGTCCATCTTTGTTTTATTGCATATCTTGCAAATTTGAAACTCCATGGTCCGCGTCTGCGAATACGATGTTGCCGCTTAACCGTCGCGCCGCCAATAAGAGGTAAAGACCACAGAGTTAAGTAAATTTAAAAAGTGGCGTAGTTAAAAATTTAATTTAGGATAAAATCTGACCCATATTCTGAACAAACTATATTCAAAATTTGCGCAATTTAATTAACAGGTCATTCCTTCCGACAGAAAAAAAATAACAAATAATTTATTTCAACCAAAGTGACCTAAATCACATTTATACTTATTCAAATTCAAATTCAAATTCAAAAATCTTTATTCAACATAGGCCTTTACAGGCACTTATTGACGTCAAAACAAAGCAAAACAATCTAATTTAAAGAAATTATATTAACCTTGTATGTGCATACATCCTAAATATACTCAAGATGTCTGCAAATACAAGTAGGAATGAAAAAAAAAAAAAAAGTTGATTCTACACCTGTTCGGAAATTGGGAGAGCCTTCTCGAGAAGAACAGGCAAGAAACTCGAAAGGTCTAAATTTTTTATCTCCTCTTTTAAATCGCCATTTACAATTTTGGTTTGTTACAGAGTCGTCAATTGGAAGCTGACCTCAAAGCAAAAGTTTGAGCTCAACTTCCATTACAAGAATAGATGTGTTAATTCACATTATATAAGCTATCTCTGAGAGAAGTGCGTGAACTTAGATTATAAATAAATTGCTCTCACTGAACGTTTCTTTGAAACAAAACGCAATACATTGTTAAATATTAGAATTGAGAGTTCAAACCCAAGCTTTTTTGTCCGTCATGTAATCAGACACTTTATAATATGCTTTTTTAATAAGTACATCTTTGATTGCAACTTTAAATTTGTTTAAGCTAAGTTCTTGTATACAACTTGGGATTTTATTGTAGAAACGTATACACAGGCCTCTAAAAGAATTATTAATTTTTTGGAGCCTGGTATTTGGTAAAGCTAACATATTCTTTTGTCTAGTATTAACTGAATGAATATCACTATTTTTACAAAACACATGAATATTCTTACGAACATATATTAGATTCTCATAAATATATTGCGACGCTACTGTCATAATACCAATTTCTCTGAACTTTTCTCGCAAAGAATCTCTCATTTTAAGGTTATAGATTGCTCGAATAGCCCTTTTCTGCAGTACAAAAACAATCTGAATGTCGGCAGCATTTCCCCACAACAAAATACCATACGACATCACACTATGAAAGTAAGAAAAGTATACAAGTCTTGCTGTATCAACATCAGTCAGTTGACGTATTTTCCATACAGCGTGAGCTGCAGAACTAAGTCTCTTTGACAATTTATCGATATGTGGGCCCCATTGCAGCTTAGAATCAAGTGTGATCCCAAGAAATACTGTGGTGTCCACAGGGTCAACACCTATATCCTTTATTTTTACAGTGGTGTGAACCTCTTTGACATTGGGTAAAACAAATTTTATACATTTTGTTTTCCCTTCATTAAGTGACAGGTTGTTCACATTAAACCAGTGAACAATTCTTGAGATAGAATTATTTACATCGTCATTAATTTGCACACCTCTTTTAATTTTAAATAAAAGTGAAGTATCATCTGCAAATAATACCATCTCATGTCTATCCTGTACAAAATCAGGGAGGTCATTGACATATATAAGAAATAGAAAAGGACCAAGAATCGAACCTTGCGGAACTCCCATTTTAACTGCAGAACCTTGAGACCTTTTTCCATTGATGTCTACTTTTTGAATCCTCCCACTTAGATAAGAGATTAGAAGATCAAGTGCAGTGTCACGAAACCCATAGTGGTGTAATTTTCTGATCAAGATTTCGTGATAAACGCAATCAAATGCCTTGGACAAGTCACAAAAAATGCCTAACGCATCGTGTGAGTCTTCCCAGGCTTCGAATATATGTTGTATTAACTCAACACCAGCATCGGTTGTTGAGCGACCCCTCCTAAAACCAAATTGTTTACAGTGTAGAAGATTATTCCTATTAAAATAACTTTGCATTTGCTCCAACATTATTTTTTCAAAAATTTTGCTAAAAGTAGGTAGCACAGAGATAGGTCTAAAATTACTGGGGTCTGATGTGCTACCAGATTTATGTAAAGGAATAATTTTACTTAGCTTCATAAGATCAGGAAATACACCACAGTCAATGCAATCATTAAAAATGTTAGCAAGTATTGGAGCTATTGTTTCAATTACGGATTTAGTAACATCAACGGAATTGCCCCACAGATCCGCAGTTTTCTTTTTATTTAAAGTTTTAAATGACTTTGTTATATCAATTCCACTAATGTGTACAAATTTGAATTTATCATTACAAACTTTAACATGATCCTTCACTATAGATTCAGCAATAGCGGGGGATGAATCCAAAGACTTTGTGATTGAGACTGGAATATCAGTAAAGAACTTTTCAAATTCTGCAGCTACTTCTGTGTCAACTGTTACCTTCTTACCATCAACATTCAAACAATATTGATTATTAGTAGTTTTAGCTTTTCCAGTTTCATTATTTATAATATTCCATGTCATTTTAATTTTATTACTACTGTTTTTTATTTTTGAACTTAAATAATTAGATTTAGCAAGCTTGCAAACTTTTTTGAACACTTTGGAATAAGTTTTTACATAAAGTTTAAATTCATCACTAGTATTGAATGAGCGTTCATTGTAAAGTTCAAAAAGTTTTATTCTGCTTTTGTGAATACCTGGTGTAGCCCATTCACTAAAAGCTAAAGTGCCATCAACCGATATAGTCTTTGGAATAAAAATATTTTTAAATTCAGAACAAAATGTATGAAAAAAGTTTTCATATAATTTATTTGGATTTTCTTCATAACCTATATAATTTAATTTAATACCAATATTATTTTTCAGCCGTTCTAAGCGACCAGCAGTCTTTGGTACAACAGTGATATTCTTTTTTTCCATGCTTTTACATTTAAGTGGAATGGTAACAATTTGTCCAGAATGGTCAGATTCTAAATTATTAAAAACTCTTCTTGCTAAAGGAACAATATTTGTATAAATATTGTCAATGCATGTGGCAGACGATTGAGTTGTTCTTGTTGGCTCCAAAAATAAATTTCCAAGGTTATATGACCAAAACAGATTTTTAATCCTAATAGATAAACTAGAATTTTCTAATAAATTAATATTAAAATCACCACAAACAATGGTTTGTTTTGTGGAACTACACACTTTTTTCAATACTTCATCCATAGTATCTTCAAAAAGGTCATATAATCCTGAAGGAGGCCTGTATATACTTAATACAATAATCTGGTCCAGCTCCACGCAGGCTATTTCTATTGTTCGCTCAATCGAAAGACTCACAATATCCTTACGATCCTTAAATTTCAGCTTTTTATCTAATATTATTAAAGAACCACCACGAATTGATTTTTCTCGACTGAACGAACTACCAACCAGATGATTGCTGAAATTAAACATGAACTGATAACTTTTAAGCCAGTGTTCAGTTACACAAAAGATGTCTACATTACTACAGTTCAAGAATAATTCCACTTCCAGATCCTTGCCTAACATTCCTTGAATGTTCTGGTGCACCAGGTTGATAAGATTTACTTTATTTTTGTTTTCAAATGGGTTTTACAATACATTTACAAAGTTTTCAGTATCTTTTCTACCTAATGATAAGCAAGAGGATGTCTCTTTTGTCTCATTACTTAATTTAAAGATTTATTAAAAATATCATCAGTAACATTACTGACAGTCGTTTCACTACCACAGTATTGCTCTTGATGGAACTGAATGTTCATATTTAATAAAACCATGGTTTTCTTGCACTTTATTCCACTATTTATTTCTTGCACTTTATTCCACTTTATTCCACTATTATAAATAGTGGAATAAAGTGCAAGAAAACCATGGTTTTATTAAATATGACCTAAATCAAGTAAGAGCGCAGTGTATTTTTTGTTGTGCCAGAACTTGCTGACTAACAAAAAATAAATACACTAATTCCAAGTTCAGGGTATAGTAGTGGCCTGGTTGACGATATAGGAATATCAAGTTAGGAAAAAAAATTAAGAGTGCGTTACTCACCTTATACGGCGTATGGTTCCCAGTAATGTTGATATCTGGTATTGGCGTAAGCCTTTTCCGGCTGTCCCCTGAGTGAGAGGTTGAGTGGCCATTCATTGTCCCACTGGCTTGAGGGGGCACACTGCAACGCAAATACAAACGTTTCAAAATGTAAAACCCACACAATTCCAAAATTGTGTGCCCATTAAAACGCAATTAATGATGACTAATAGCTGTTATTATACAAAAAAATAGCTGTTATTACGTCATCAAAAGATGCCTAAAGTAGCCGTTTTGTGCGATAATGATCAAAGGTTATCTAAATAGCGTCCCGCTTGGTTAAAATCGTTATAAACAGTGCCAAGACAATGGTAGATGGAAGTTTGCTAGTATTCAGCCAATTTGCGATTTAAGTAGTGTAAACTGAATTGAGCCACGAGGCAAAATAGTTATCACTCTGGGGACATTTAAGATGTATCTGGCAATAATTAAATCTATGGCAATTTATAATAATTTTTATGACATAGACAAACTAGAGGTCTAAAAATGGGATGGAAAGAAACGATGCTCACTTCATAGTCGATGTGTTGGCTGAACTTCTCACCAGAGGTGGAGGGGGCTGCTGACCCATCGCCATTGTTATTGCACTGTTCGGAAACTGAAATAAACGATAAACACAAACATGTTTTATGCGGCACAATAATATACAAACAAGCATCAGTGCCAACCCCTCTATGCAAATCATAGAACATGTTAAGCTGAGATAACTAACTAAGCGACGCAATTGCATAGTGATGATAGTAAATGTTACTTAGAATTTTTTTTCTCCTTCATTGATTAAGTAGGAAAAAAGTGATTCATAATAACGAAATGATACACTATGTGAAATGAAAAGGAACCACAAAATATATATAATTACATATTTATTTAGTGTTATTTATAATGCTTGCTACTTTATTGCAAATCATTATAAGATTTTCAATGATATTTAACTTGAAATATATTATTTAAAAACATTACCAATTAACACTGGTATAAAATATAATGTCCAAAAGTAGTTTTTTTATTTCGCGATAATATTTTAAAAGAAAATACCTATACCATAAAAAAAATATAATTATAATGAATTCTGATTGATATTTTAAAACTTCAAAGATATCATTTAAAAGCATGTTGATTTCCAAAAATACAAAATTGATATAAAAAGTAGTTGTTGATTGATGTAAATTATGAAACTCCTGGGTCATTTGGTCTGTATCCGCCAATGGTCTAGGTACAGTCGGGGTCACGGACGCTTGCTCAGTCTTAGGGCCAAAATCGCTTGCACAAATTTTCACAAACAAGAATAAACACGTCGGCAATTAGCGCAATGGTAAAGCTGATTGTTTACAAACGTTCAAAAATAAATTAATGCCTATTTTGTTACACCTTTATTTATATTGGCTATAGCGAACGCATTAAATAGATAGCCAATCAGTGACGAGCCGCCGCCGCAGCGTGAACAGTGCGCATAGAAAAATGCTTTTGAAGTGATCAAGCGTCCGTCACCCCGTACCATCCTAACACGCTCAATTTCCATGTTTTTGGTGTTTATGCCGGTAGTACACCTCCGCTTTGGAACTGTAGCAGCGAAACCGCTGAACGATTCTCCGGTGAGTTTGCCTGCTCTAACGCGGCTATTTAACTATGGCACCGCCTCTATCGCGCACGGATCGCCGTCTACACCTCCGCGTTCGATTCGCCGTTTTGTTTGTTCCTGACTATGCGTCGCGGTTTCGCCTTGCTTGCTTCGCGGCGGAGGTGTGCTACGGCGTTATCGCAAGCAGCAGCAGGCGTAGCACGGGCTGTCAAGACTGGACTCGAGTCACGCATCATCTCACAATTTCAGTGACATAATCTCTATGTCTTAAAGAGTAGCACGGTGGCGCGTATTAAGTGTGATTGACGTAATAAAATTTTCTTGACGCTCGTCAAGGAACACGTGTGACTGAGTTTTATCACAAATTTCTTGCTCTCCGACTGCTGTTACATCTTTCAAAGTATTAAAGCCCTTGGTAGTTGACTCGAGTCCAGTCTTGGCAGCCCGTGCTACGCCTGCAGATATGCGCGCGTTCAACGTTCCAGAAAGCCGCGTGTGTTAGTGTTACCTGCACGTTCCGCTGGTGCTGCGAGCGGTGCTGCGGCAGCGCGGCGGCGGCGGCGGCCAGCGCCGCGCTGTTGTACCGCGCCGCCGCCTGCGCCTGCGCTTGCGCCTGCGCCGCCACTTGCGCCTGCGTGTCGTCGACACATATTAGATCTACTTATTCCATCGGCAATGTGGAGGGAAAGAGAAAATAAATCCGAGTTGTGTGCGAGGAAAACATCCTCAGTTTTTCAGGGCAGTTTCCGTCCCGGGTGGAAAAGGGTTGGTTTCGTACACAAGTGAAGAATGTGTGCGGCGTGACGAGGCATTTCCCATGTGTCATCATCATATCGGCCGAAAGACAATCACTACTGGACTAAACCTTCTCCAAGAATCTCCAAATCGATCAGTCCTGAACTGCTAGCCACTGCTGCAGCAGCTTCCCGCGACATATACCCGATCGTCAGTCCAAATTGCAAAAACAAACCACCAGCGCCGTCTCCCGGTATGCCAGCCAGAACTCAAGGACTCTGCCCAAACGATCAAATCACAAATAAAAATCTAAATATTCTATATTCAAATATGACTTGTTAGAATGCTCTTTGAATCGTTAAATTTTTTTACCTAGCATCCATTTAGGACTGTTTTAGCTGATAAGAAGAATGGACGTAAGAAACTTATAAGCGTAGTAATATAAATAGTTACACACAACAACATTTCTTTGAGTGGGTTATGTATGACTACAAATTAAAACCCCATGAACAGCCGTCAAGCCCTGCCTATTGCCATCAAGACTAAGAATTTATGGGGCGAGTAAGTCGGTGACCTTATTTCTTCTGTAAATATCCACCTTTAGATACAACTCAAAAGTACGGAGTAACACAATATCGATGTCGATAGATCGGAGTTGGTTGCAAAAGGATAAAGTCATGTCATCGAACTTGTCCCGCTGAAAATCTTTTATTCACGGTGACTATTTGCCTTCATTAACCGTAATGGAAAGTAACAATAAGGCTGAAGATAGATGAAACTATCACTTGGATTTTTTCACCACAGAAAAACTAACAACTTTTTCTGTTTTTCTGTTCCATCAAAATGTGGATGTGTGTACGTTTTTAGTTTTATATGTGATTATGTGCTCTTGACAGACATAGGTAGGGTACTTATCGCAATTGTGCCTTGGTCCAGTGCCAGTGGCGCTCTCTAGGCGAAAGATTGGAAAATTTCAGCAAAATATAGGGTGCTTTACAGTTGTCAGTCCTCTCCCAATGATTTCTCGTTCCCCAAAATTGCGGGCCTTAGGCAGTCGTGTTTCGCATGTATGAGTGGGCTGGTCTTGTCCTGCTCTGTGAGTCTGTGACAACAATGACAACGTAATGTGTGCCTGTTTTCTATCTGTTACTTATTATTTCTATAAGTCTTACCCTAAAAGCCGGAACACAGCACTGCAAGCACCACTGCCTGGCAGCAGAAATAGGTAAGAGAGATGTTTCCATGCAGGTTACTCCAGTGCTGGGTTTCCCTTTGGCGTTTGCTTCGCGATGTGCATTGCTAGTAAAAGTCGTAGTGTGTGTAAAAGGCTTTTTTTAGGTGGGGAATGAACCGTCCATGCCTTTTGGGTAGGGATAACGTTGTGTATTTCACGGCATTGTCGACTCTAGGGCAGTGTTGCGGCTACCCACTAAACTTTTCGGGAACATCTCTCCGGCCATTTTTGAGTGCTGACATATACTGTCTCCAAAGTGGAACATTCGGGTTTCCCTCTCCGCCAGAGGCATAGTGTGTAAAAAAAAAGACACAACCAAACAGAGTGTGCAAAGTTCGCGGCAGCAACAAGAGGCATTTTTAGGGCACAGTTTCTGCCGCGCTTTATGTTGAATTATAGAGTTGTCGTTCATTGTGCCGTGCAGGGGCGTGTTCAGTACCTTAAAGTGCAGTCGTTCGGTTGTTATTTACCTCGCTTTGGGGTGTTGAACGCATTAACACTTTTTATTTATCAAATTCTGGTCGTTCTGTTGCAATGAACGAACCGATTGCTTCACCCGAACGCAGGGTTAGAACGAAAAGTTACACCTAGCACGAAGGTTGCGAGCGGCCCCCGGCGCCGTCGCGCACTTTGCACGCTCTGATCGCGTGTGTAAGGCCGCGACAAAAGAAGCGGGTGCTCACCTGCGCGAGCCGCAGCACCTGCTGCGTCTGCGCCTGCGTGAGCGTGCCGGGCAGGCTCCAGCCGTTGGCGAGCGCCTGCACGGCGGCGGCCGAGATGCCGGCGGCGTGCGGCAGCTGCATGGCGGGCGGGTGCCGCGCGCCGCGCCGCCCGCGCCCGGACCCCGGCCCCGGCGCCGGCCCGCCGCCGCCCGCGCCGCCCGCGCCGACCGCGCCGCCCGCGCCGCCCATCGCGGAGGCGGGCGGCGCGGGCGGCGCGCGCGTCCACTGGCCCCCGCCGGAGACCGACCCTGCGAAACCGCCGGACGCTTAGTTACGTATGAAGGTATAAAGTCATATGTCAAATAGATCAGTGTGCTACTAGCATCGGCTCGTTTCGCTTGTGCAAACCCCTGCCCTTTTATTTATCATTGGCGACGAGGATGGGATCCTACTATGAGAAATCCTACGGGTCGTTTTTCCATACAGACATAGTCCCCCGTTATCTTCCTGGGTAATGGCCAACAGGTGTTCTATGTTTTCCAAAAAAAAATCAATGGAATGTTCCTATGTTTTCCTTTTTTATTACGTTAATTATAAAATGAGATATAAACCTTCAAAACCATGAAAAATTGACCTGATTTTGTGCTATATTCAAACATCCAGCAAACGAATTTGACAAGATTGCATGAAAAAAGCAAAACATTTTTTGGCTTTTGTCTAAAAAGGGGTCTGCTCAGACGCCGTCTACACCTCCGCATTCGATTCGCCGTTTTGTTTCGCCATTTCACCTTGTTATTTTCGCGGCGGCTGAGGTGTGCTACTGGCAGAATAGGTACGATTTCGCCGCGAATACGCGCGTAGTCGGCATTATGCCGGCTCCAAACATTCGTCCAACACTCCAACTGTTCGTCCAACCTTCCACGTGTAGAGAGATAGTTCGTGTATGTTGGATGGTGTTGGTTCGTGTTGGCTCGCGATCGGTCCGATGGCGGTAAATTATTATTATTATTGGTTAACAAGCAGGCAGTTGAAACAACTGATAAGCCTGTATCCAACTAGTCAATACTTTTCATTTGGTCTTGTTACAGTTGGTTAGATGTTTATCTAATCTGTTTTTAAATGTATTTGTGTTTGGTGCTGAAATTACATTCTCTTTTGGTGCTGACATTACATTCTCTGCAGAAATTGAAATCTACTCTAAATTGTACCCAGATCAAAGGAGTTTGCCAACTCGCACGAACATACCCTCCACACATCAGTGATGTCTGTTTACTCGGGCGAGGCAGACATATCTGAAACGCAGCGCTCCCGTTATAAATTAATTTGCGATTAAACTTTAGCATGACTGAGTGGAGTAATGACACCGTACTCTTGTTTTTGGAGTTATATGAAGGCGAACCGGTGCTATGCAATCCTTGATATTTTGAATAAATAATTCAGACTTTTGTAACTGTCTCCAGTTGCCAAAAATCTCATTGTAACTGCCAAGCGTACTTTTGCAGGTATTGAAATTCTCCATGTAGTATCTTGTTTTGCAATACTAGGCCCGATCTTATTGAGTATGTATTCAAAGTCTGTATACGACATTCTACAGAAATTAGAAAATTCTCCAGAGGGTTCTGCTAGTAGTTCAGTAAATGTATTCTCTATATTTTCTCAATAAAATACAATTAAATATATTTAAATATATTAAGTACAATAAAAACCGCTAGTCATTTAATGAAAGTATGATTTCAAACTTAACTAAAATAATGATGTACCTTGTTCTATTCCTATGTATATTTAACATCCACCATCTTCGTTTCCGCCGTGGTTTTTTGTTTTACGTCGGCTATACACTTGTAAAAAATAATTACATGCACTCATTAGGTATAGCGCAGAAGCACCTATCAGTTCAACGTCCTCCATAGTGAATAAGGTTGGCTAGTGGCCTATTGATGTGTGGAGAGTCTATTTGATCGATCGTGAGTTGGACGATGTTGGAGTCAATGTTGGAGTGTTGGAGTGTTGGACGATAGTTTGGAGCCGGCATTAGAATTCCCCGATGCTTATGGACGCTAGTAGTGGCGCACACTCGTAGATAGGGGCGATTTCGACTTGCGCAACGCTCAGAGGTCTACATTACTGCAACATGCAACCATATATGCATCGCGCGAATTTGACGTGAATCGTGAATCGTTTCTGGTTGTGGTCTTAGGTTTAGCTACGTTAGTACTATTAGTTATTCTGTGGCTTAGCGAGCACAATTTATTTTTTGTGACATGATTTTAAATAGTATTGCAGAAAGTGCACTGCGCACACTGCATATTTTTTTTAAAATAATTTCATATTCTTAATGTTCACATTCATAGTGTGGATTTTGTACAAATTGCTAACCAAACAAGACTTGGTTACTTCGGAAGAGAAAAAAAAAAGAATTAGGTAGTTCAACACTGGATTTATCCTTAGCAGAAAGACAAATTATAGGTTCCTGTAAAATACAATGATCCGTGATTATATCCTGAAAAATTATTTGGCTTTTATAGAATGAACCTTCAAACATTTAACAAATTACTATGAATCTTCAGAATATTTTTATGTGTGAACCTTTTTTTGGTATTTATAGTTTTTATTTTCTTATTTCTTCAGAATATTTTTATGTGTGAACCTTTTTTTGGTATATATAGTTTTTATTTCTATAGGAATTAACGTTTCTATACATAGACATGTCTGTGATTGATTCTGTGATTTTTAATTGTTAATTTTAAAGTGTCAAAATTGATGTATTTTGAATTTTAGTCCTGTATTAGATAGATAGATCTATCTGTGATTGATTCTGTGATTTTTAATTATTAATTTTAAAGAGTGTTAACAATTTTTGTATATTGAATTTTAGCCCTGTATTAGATACTTAGATATAAGATCTGTGATTGATTCTGCGATTTTTAATTGTAAATTTTAAGCAGTAGTGTTAAATATTGTTATATTTTGCCTAATTAAAGAATTGTTGTAAAAAATACATATTCAGACCTGTTCATATTATTTTCATTTATTTACATAGTTTGTTGTACAATACAATATTGTACAATGTACAATATTTTAAGAGCAGATGTACAAATGACGAAAGACCACCAAATATTTTTAAATTAAATCATTATTGACGAAACGACACTACATCTATGAAAGTTAAAAACTATGATGAAACGAAACCATGACCAAACGCCCCTAACCCAATCAGTTCAACCAAAAAGACTGGATAATGACGTACTGCCATGATTTCTTTTAAGTTGCATGGAAATTATCTAATTATAAACCATAGCCTTAGACAATTTTGAACAGAACTTGTAGTATTATTTTGTAATTTAGTATTTTTCATTATTTTATGGATTAGAAGCAATTTTCTTTATTTCTACTTCGTACTTTTGCCTTTTCCAGACAATTTTTATTCAAAGATGAATTTTGAGCTACAGCGCAACTTTTTGCTAATTTCTGTAAAAACTACTAATAAAAGTAATATTTTTACCTTTTTTAAAAGCTTATGAAACCAGCAAGTTATTTTAGTAGTTTTTACGCCAACTGTCATACATTTTTTTTTTCAATAATTGACATCGATTTTCAGAAAGATAAAAAAAAATTCGACTTAATTCGGGCAAAAAAAATTAATTTTTAAAGGGTATTTTTTTTTGCCCGTGGTACTACTCACGTGTCTGGTAGTACCACTGGAGATTTGTTTTACCCCTGGTACTACTCATTCTTTTTTGACAATAAAAGAACACCATGTGGGTAATTATCATTTTTAATACCTATTTTTATAATTAAAAAAAGCCTGAGGAATACCACTAATTAAGCTATTTTAATACATTTGCTCAAAAAGTGTTTACGAGTATCATGCAGAATCTTATTCTTTTCGGCACTAGTGCTTTTTATTTTCCTTCTACATACACGGTTATTTCAAAATTAGTACTGAAAAGGGACACCGATATACATGGTTATTTTTTAATTAGTACAAAAATTTTGTGTGCTTGTTCAGACAAGCAAACTGAACAACTTTTACTCAACTTTTTCAACTTTGAAATCGCAAAAAAAAAGCTGCTCCATACAAATGTTCAACATTCACTGAACCTAGATGTATGGAACAGCAGATTTTTTTTTTGCGATTTCAAGTTGGATATAGTGATAGTTGTTCAGTTTGCTTGTCTGTACAAGCACACAAAATTTTTGTACTAATTAAAAAATAACCATGTATATCGGTGTCCCTTTTCTTTTAACAGTGAGTTCAGACCATGATCCTAATTTGAAAATCACTGAAATTTTCTCCCGGAAAATTCATAATTTTTTCTTTTTTTTTTTCTAAATTTCGTAATGTAAATTTTTTTTTCTAAATATACATAAGTTAACGTTAACAAATCATATTCTGTCAAAAAACTATTATAAATACACAAAAAATATTTTTGCAATGTAAATCGTATAATACTTCCATCACTGCACGCGGAATCAGTTGTTTGGGTCATCAAACGTCAACGCAGAGGTGTGAGCGGAACAAAAATGATGCCGGCGCGCCATACATTGCGTAACATGAATAAAAAAAAATGAAATCCCCTTTTTTTGGCTTTAAAAGCTTATCCGGGAAAAATAAACATTGGTAAACAAATATTAACATTGGTCTGAACTCACTGTTAAAAGAAAAGGGACACTGTCCCTTATACCCAGTATAATTATTAAAAATGATAATCACCCACATGGTGTTCTTTTATTGTCAAAAAATAATGAGTAGTACCAGGGGTAAAACAAATCTCCCGTGGTACTACCAGTAGAACCAACGGTAGTGCTACGGGTAAGCACTGACTTAATTGTTAATAAAGACCTCTTGTTTCCAAAATTATGTAAGTTTTTGACGAACAATTTTAATTTGAATTAACTGCCCATTTTTCAGCTTTCCGCAATTAATCAATTTCTCATTGTAAATGGTGTAGTTTTAAAAAAAAATGTTTTTGGTAACAAGTCGGAAAAAATCTCAAAAATTTTAAAACTGTCGTAGCTCGATAACCAACTGATTGTACATGCATGTAGTACAGCAACACCAACAGCATGTAGTAGCCCACAGAGGCTGCTGGCATTCTGGGAGGACCTGGGACGGATGGAGTAGGATGTAGGCTGACGCAAGGTCAGGACGCACAATGGCCCAATCAAGAGGCTAAGTGCGAAAGAGCCCCGTCAAACTAACTAACCAATTGTTTTTGACCCCTGGTTAATTGGGCTTTTTTTGTTGCTTATGACCTGTACTATAACCCCTTTCAAGGAATACGTCGACTTTTCCTGTGCTGTATACAGGCATAACGTCACACAACAGTTCATCAATAAATCTTTTTGGAAAGTAAAATATTTCAATAAATATATTGTGTATAAGGTGATTGTTGAAAACCAGCACCAGACGAATATTTGGCATAACGCTGAACGATTACCTTTTGGATGCAACCATGAAACTATCTAGGTACTTCATTTCCCTATATTAAGAACTGTGTCCTAATAAAGATGGTTATGTTATGAATTGTTTGTTTACTGTAGTTGTTGTCCAATAAATATCTTTTCTTTGTCCAAAATATTGTAATCACCCTATTGTTTTAAAAATATGTGTGGACAAATTCAGTAAAATACTTATTAAAAAGTTTATTAAGCTTTTAATTATTGTGAATTAATTTGAATTTTTTTATGCCAATGGTTATACTACAAGGATTTCAATGCAACATTTTTTCTTTAAATTTCAACCAAATAATATTGTCGTCGAATAATATTGTCGGTACCTTTGAATGCAGAATAGCATAAAACAAAAAAACACAGATACTGATTTTGTTCACAAACATAGTTGTTTTACAATGGGATCTTCAGTACCTACAGATTCGAGAAAAATGAAGTGAATATTCTCACATACCATTCCAATTTGCTATAAATTCCAAAACTATTGTTGATTGATAACAGATTGCCCACTGATACATGATCCACACATATTTTTAAAACAATTGTGGTTATATCATACCCCTATGGGTTTATTTATTAAATTCAATCCAAAAGGGTCCCCTAAATCAATTCAATCTATGGAGATTCTGTAGAGGCTCTGTACAAATAAATGTAGTCTGTTGCATTAGTAAATCTTATGGTCTCTTAATAGCAGTATAAACTGCAAAATGCCACCTCCAAGTAAATAGTTATTTGGCTCAACTAGTGTTGCCATCCGTCCGGATAAAGCCGGACAGTGTTAGGCTTTTTGACCTCTTGTCCGGCCAAATTTGACTGTGTCCGGCCCGTCCGGCTTTTGTTAGGCTTTTTACACTATTGTTCAATCAATCACTTCAGTCAGTAGCGAACGAGCGAGCGAGACGAGATTGGCTTAATCGCTCGCAACTGTGTGTTTCATTTATTTTTATCAGTAATCCCTTTTTTAGCTTCCGATTTTGGTATTCAAAAGTCCTACTTTTAATTATGTGATTTATTCGATAGTTTTATATTTTCCTAATGACCCAAATGTCCGGCTTTTTTGACGGGTAAGTCGGGCTCTTTGATTTTTAGAGATGGCAACGCTAGGCTCAACAGTAGCAGGCAAGTGGAAGCTGACTAGAAATGGACAAGTGTCACATGGTAGGTCATTTGCAAGCTCGTAAAATTTTCAAAAAAATGAGATTTGTTTAATAATTTCACAATGTTATCATGAATAAGAAAACCAAAATTAAGTGTTAACAACATTCAACCAATTCTGATTTTTCGAATGAGATTGTAATGGCAGAAACCATAATCTAAGCCATAATATTAATCTAAGTAAGGCAATCTTGTAAAGATGTTAGAACTTTGAAATTCATAATATGTTGTGTGTTGTTATCATCTGTATTTTGTGGAAAAGAAAAATAGAATAAGTAGAAGTTAAGATAATATTGAATATGTAAGTACACTATTACCAAATACTTAGAAATGTCAGAAATCATAAACAAATCATCAGTAGGTACACCAGCCAATTCAAGAAAGTTTGTAAACAAACTTCTGGAAATAAACTTCTCAAAAGAGAATGGTAGGATATATTTTTTACATAAAACTATATTGATTGCTGAGAAATTTTAAAAAAGTAAAATTATTTGTTAACAATCCATTCCCTTGAAAATTACTGGTGTAAGGAATATAACATTTCGGTTAAAGTTAAAAAAATTAAATAAGTCATTACCTTTAGCTGATATCAACAGCTGCGAGTCAACCACTTTGTTTGGCCAGTATTCTTCAAACTCTGTTCCCGGTGGAAAGTAGCTCTTGATATCTGCTAAACTTATCACAGAACAAGTTTCACTTGCGAATAACTCATTTCTTATACCTTGAACTTTACAGCAAAACTTAAGATACGATAGGTCCCAACCTTTCAATTGGTCCGCTTTTAACTTCAAGTTGTCCGTTTCACCTTCAAAATAAAATAGAGGAACAAACTTCTGATTGTCTCTCACAGTATAAGGAACCACTGACTCTTTATTTATCCGAATGAAACCACACTTATCTTTACTGTTGGTCGTACCCCTCATTAACTTATTATAGCAAACGTCCAAAAAGTTATAAAACTCATATGCGTCCGACAACCGCACCACCAAATCTTTCTGGGTGAAGGGTTCACGGCCAAACTGACCGTCGCAGTGTCTGTTATTTATCTCGTTGAGGAGCCGGGCTTCGATCTCCGATATATAGTAACTTCTGATGCAGGTACAGGAGTAGATGTCCGCGTGGAGGTAGTTCAGGTACTTGTTGAGGAGTTTGATCTCGACCATCCGAACGGCCACGTACTTCTCGCCGCTGCGATAGATGTACGGAATGTGACATTTGCCCAGCATGTCCCAGCCGAAGTGGCCTTTCCAGCTGGCCTCGTCCGCGGCCGGCGTCTTCTTGTCGGCCTCGAGCGGTCGCGGGTCGGCGGCGGGCGCGGCGGCCGCGGCGGCGCCGGGCTTGCGCGTGAGGAAGTTGAGGATGCCCATCTGACCGCCGCCTCCGCCGCCGCCCACCACCAGCCCCGGCCGCGCCGCCGCCGCCGACGCCGCCAGCGCCTTGGCCTTGTTGGCCTCCACCATCTTGGCGGCCAGCTCCCGGATCTCCGCCTCGTCGGGCCGCTCGGTCTTCACCTTCACCGTCGGATCCATGTTTCCGGCGGCTCGCTTGCTTCGATACGACTCCGGAACCTATTTTGCGAGACGTCGGAGCGCAGGACTACATCCTGCCCGGATTCCCTGGCGCCTTTCGGTCATTCTTGAAAGTAAACAATCGCCCGCCGACGGCGCTCACTAGCGTATCGCACGATTAAATCTTAGAAAAGTGATTTGAGCGTTATTTTAGTAAATATCTTTCGGGACGCACCACCAGTGACACTTCACCGGAATGTTGACTGATGAAGTTGCACGGGACGTATTCGTAGCTAATGAAAATCCAAGATATTGGCCGCACTTGACATTAACTTTTGAAAACTATTTTCCCGGTTTTTCGCCCCGTTTAATACTCGAACTTCAATACACTAAAAATATGTGAAAACACTAAATAAACTAGAAAAAATCTATTTTATTCGACCACGCCGCGAGGAACGTGAAATCCAAATTTTGTGTTCACTCAGTTCAGGGAAATGCCCAATACCGTTGTGTAGTCTCGTGGGGAGTGCACGTTAATTCAGTACATTTTTCACCTTTTGGTGAGTCAGCATCGACAAAATGGCCGCCAACGAGGCTTTTCTAGCCAATCGGGCCTCAACAAGCTGTCATACATACCTACAAAAGTTCTATAAAGATGACGTAGATGCACTCCCCACGAGACTACTTCTCAAGGACTTTTGATTTAATCAAAAATTTTCACGTAACCTCTGTTTAATCACTGAATATTTATTGAATAGTAACAATATTTATGAAATATCATCATATCGTGATGTCAATTCATCCAAAATACTCTCTTACTTATATTTAACTTAATAATAATTTTGAATATACTTTTACAAAGTATTCACTATGAGTAGTCTCGGTACACCGTTTTTGTTGTCGGGAAATAGTAACGCATGTAACAATTGCTTAAAAGTAAACCTTATGTTTGGGCATTACAGCTCTTGGTTCTCGAAAGCAAGCAATATTAACCTTTACGAACCGGTGTAGCGAGACTAGCCGACGCGCGCATTCCACGAACAATAATAATCCCCTATAAGAGTGAGTGAGACGACGATAGCTAAAAAGTAGATGCCAAATGTTTAGGTACCTATTTTACTATGAATGTACAAAGAGAACGTAGGTAGGTATATAATGCAATTACAAGCTTACGTAAGCACTTTAACCTACTTAGAAATGGTACCTCTGACTTAGCGGTTTTTTTATTCGTTTTGGATTAAATGTTTTGTGATTTAACTGTTTTTTAAAGTCGACGTTTACGACTCCTAACAATATTAATACTTTATTCATGTTTTTTCTAAGTCCATGATTTTAATCATATTTCTAGAAAATACACAATTAGGTAGATAAGTACTTACCTAATTACCTAATAATTGTAGCGATTTCCATAAATTAACTTTAACCATAAACCCATTTTGGTATGGAGTATTAAGTATCATGTATGAATTATTTTTAAAAGATTTACTTATTAAAAAGGTATTGTTGTTTTTGTACTACTTATAGCAAAGCGATTTGTAACTTGGGAATCGAATGTGCGACCAACAGCGCACAGACGTAACCTACATACAGCTCTGGCAGCGCTGTATGTAGGTTACGTACATACTTACATAATAAGATAAATAATCATATTATTATTATAAGACTATGATTTTCACAATTGAATAAAAATAACATACTATGAAATAGGTATCAATATCAACCTTCTTTCATCCTACTGTGCACTGAACATCTAGGTATATTACTGTCGTTTGCAATTTAACAATCATTGCGGCGTCAACATAAAATTATGCACAGACATTTTTTTAAAGCAGTAATAAATACTACATCGGCTGTCAAACAGAAAACAGTCGTATTACTTAGATAGCAACTTCATAATTAATAAGTAGGTTAGGTAGGTATGTACAACTTATCTGGATTCTATTTTAAACTGAAGATTCATCTTTAGTGTACTTACTTATCCTTTACTCCCTTTAGGTTTGTCGAATATGTTTTAATTAAATACCTACCTATGTGACGGATTTTGTCATCAAATATTGTATACCTATCCATATATCCCATATATCCATATCCTAGTGGGTCTGTGTTACTTCAATTACACACACGACATGCACATCCCGTTTCCCGGGTCCCTAATTCCGCTAGTTCCCTTCCCCCCGCCTCTGAGTACCCCCTTGTGCCTGCTTGTGAAATCCTCATCCTGATATTTAATTTTATGTTTAGATTTGTATACTTTGTCATACTGTTTGCCAAGTAGATATCAAGTTTCATAATTATGATACTTGGAACTCAACACAAGATGTATTATCATTCAACATAATATAGGGTCAATTTTATGGGATATTTTATCCGGAAACCACCAGCATTTGTATTGTGAATCATGAATATCATGATATGTATCGCTTTTACTATCACTAAAGCAGCAATATAAGGTACGGACGGTACGGTACTGTAAATGATAATTTACTGTTTTCTGTGTACTGTCAGTTTCTTTTCAGATTATGTTGGTTATCTAAGTACCTATATTTAATTTTAATCTGAAAAGCCACTGACACGATTGGACATCGAACAGTGAACACACTGGAGGGAGACTCTGTACCAGGGTCGTCTGCTTAGGTACCTCCGTCTTACCTATTTCTGCCGCAAAGCAGCAGTGCTTGCATTGCTGTGTTCCGGCATAAGAATAGTTTATTCTTATGGTTCCGGTTTGAAGGGTGAGATATGGCAGTGAAATTACTGGGTACTGTGACTTTACATCTTGTGTCACAAGTTGGCAACGTACACCGTGGTTCTTGTGGGGGTTGCAGTTTTACTGCGAATCTCACAAGAGCCACATGTATTATAGGTGATTGTTACCACTTACCATCAGGTGGGCAGTTTGCTTGTTTGCCAACTTTCTGCAATAAAAAAAAAAAAAAAAAGAACATCGTGTACAAAGTTCACCGTGAAATCGTGATTCAGCTGGCTTGTTCACAGCAAGAGCGCCTTCATACGACCGACTTTTTGTAGGCCTGATAATCGGCCCGATTTTACCGACCGACTCAACTCATATGTTTATCTCTTTATCGGTAGCTGACTTTTTAGGGTTCCGTAGTAAACTGGGAACCCTTATAGTTTCGCCATGTCTGTCTGTCTGTCTGTCCGCGGTTTTCAGAGACTATTAGTACTAGAAAGCTGTTATTTGGTATGGGTATGTATATTAATCATGGCAAAAAAGTGGTAGAAAAAAATATTGGGTTTTAACTCCCATACAAGTAAAGTGGGAGTAATTTATTTTTTTCTCGACTAACCCATCGTGTGGGGTATTGTTGAATAGGTCTTTAAAAATAATGTAAGGTTCAGAACACCATTTTTCGATTTTAGGATCCGTTTCTGAATTTATTTGGTGTTAAAGTGCAAATTTCTGTTAAGGGTAAGTGTCCCCCCCTCTATCTGCTAAACGGTTATATTTAGACACATGAAAAAAATTACAACAGTAGTAAAACCTATCATACTAAGTACAAACTAAAAAGTTATGGACGACCAACTTATAAAATGTAGTCGGAAAAGTAAAATTTCATTGAAAATTAGTACTTTGCTAATTTTTCTTGTGAAGTAGGATTTTATAACTCTTTCTTCAGTTAACATCGTCCTATATGGGCTTGTTTTTATATGTTTTTAATCCTTGAACTCAAAGTTGGCATTTGCAGCTACGGAACCCTACACTGCGCTTGGCCTGACACGCACTTGGCCGGTTTTTGTAGTTCATGTGCGTTGCAACGTAGAACTCCATATATTTCATATTCCACCGTCAAAAAATGGATAGTCAGTCGTGTGCACAAAGTACCAGCATTCGCACCAGGATTACTAAATAAAACATGTTAAAATTGAAGCGGTTTTTATGTATTTATGTACATACTTAAAATTGATTTATCTTTAAAAAATACTGAGATCCGCATCCGTGGATGTGAAAATTTTTACATCCGTGACAACCCTAGTTCGCACGTATGCGTTGAGTCAGTCAGTCGGAAAAATCGGGCCTATTATTATCGAGCTGATTTTTATCGGGTCTACAAAAAATCGGTCGTGTGCGTTTGCCGAAGCGTTCAAAGCAAGCTGTGCAGTGCACTGTGGAGCAGTGTATGACTGACGCCGGCTTTAACATCCAAGAAAATATGATTTGAAGTGAGTTGTATTTTAGTAAGAATAGAGCTTAATTTCATTTAACGATATGCTTAGAGTAAATTAAAAATATACTACTTAGGTACTACTTAGTTACAACAAATTACAGACATAGATATACAATTTTCTCTAAATTGCTTTTACATGAATTAAAGCCGATGTTGCGTTTTCCATCGTCTATCTATCTACGGGTATAACGAGCGTAAATAGCGAGTATAAATAGTGAGTGTTGATGAGCTTTAATTCATAATACTTCTATAGTCCTAATCTCGGCGCTCTATTGCTTTGCGCGAAGGCTCTGCTGAATGTACCTCAGTTATTTACTAAGATAGGTACATTGCGCTGGCCTGAGGGGTTAGTATGGTGACCCCTCCTTGGGCAAAGTCCCAGTTTGTTTAGTTAGTTTGTTTGTACTGCTGGGCACGGGCGGAGACGTTCCAGGGGGAGGTTCTGCCGGGTATGGGAATAAAAGCGAAACGAATCCGCTGGTGGAGGAGAATCTAACGGCATACCAAGTGGGCGTTCAAAGGATACCTACTACAGTGTTGAGCCTTGAGTTCGCGTGCACAGCTAGTTCCTTAAGGCACATAGTAGGGTAAATCATAAAAAAACGGCCAAGCGCGAGTCGGACTCGCCCATAAAGGGGTCCGTAGGATTTAATGACGTATTAAAAAAACTACTGGTTTGAACGAGATCTAGTAAAGATCTCGTTCAAACCAATTTTCGGTGGAAGTATGCATGGTAATGTACATCATATATTTTTTTAGTTTTATCATTCTCTTATTTTAGGAGTTACAGGAGGGACACCCTTTTTACCACTTTGGACGTGTCTCTCGCGCAAACTATTCAGTTTAGAAAAAAATGATATTAGAAACCTCAATATGATTTTTGAAGACCTATCCATAGATACCCCATACGTATGGGTTTGATGAAAAAAAAAACAATTTTGAATTTCAGTTCTATGTATTTATTGCTTTTACCCCCAAAATTTATTGCTTTTTTCTATTTTTGTGTGAAAATCTTAATGCGGTTCACAGAATACATCTTCTTACCAAGTTTCAACAGTGAAGTTCTTATAGTTTCGGAGAAAAGTGTCTGTGACTTACGGACGGACAGACAGACAGACAGACATACAGACAGACAGACAGGTTCTCTTCATAAATATTGAATAAAAAAATCTTTAAAAAAGATATGTCATTATTCATTGCATTTTTTAGAGAATGATCTTTTTAATTTTTTGATAAATTAATTAAAACTTGGTTAAAATGTGACCCAAACATTCCTCGATCTTAAAACTTTAAACCTAATCGCGTCGTAAATATTAGGTTATATCATATACTTTCGATTTCAATAAATAAAGTGAACAATATTCTAGCGGATGGTCTTTTTAGATTTTTCTTATTCGCCTTTATTAATTTTTATTTGAAATAATTCATCTTACGCTAAAGGTTTGCTTAAATATTCCCCTCACTCTCACTCACTCAGTCCTATGTAATCAGTGCGGGACGATCGACGCAAGGTCATTGGGACCACTATGCGCCCTATACATATATTCCTTGATAGGTAGGTATATTATGTAGTGACATGATCTCAAACAAACTGGGACAATAATGAGTCTCACTTCCTTACGTTTGTTTCATATACCTATATCCTACATTTTTACAAGTTTTTCATTTTAAAAATGCTTTCCATCCCAAGCTTTAGCAGAAAACTTACTACAACGCACTCCAACATGACATGACATAAACATTGAAGTTGCATAAAAAGGTCAATATGATTGCAAGTTCAAGCAAGCAGCTATATGGCCCGTTGTAGTACGATTATGTTTTCTATGCGATTCTCGAGCCGTTTTACGGTCAAGGAAACAAGTGGAACCTTGCCCTCGTTAGTAACTTCAACGCCAGATGACGTCACAAATTTTACCACGAAAATAAATTGAATAGTTACTTAAAGTTTTTTAATGTAACGGAAGAAATGTAGGTACTACAGGGGCCTTAGCATGATCGTATATAGCAAGGGTAAAACAATATTAAAAGAGGGACAACGCTCTTACTGTGTATAGCGTCATCCCGCTCTTAGTGCGGTCTTTTTGGGCGATCATGGTTAGGGGCATGTTAGGGGGCTGTTCATTTAATGATAGCGTATTTAGTTATTTTTTTAAGTTCTCATAAATATGAGACAGATTATGTAGAATAGAATTATCTATCAAATCCTGTCTAATCTAATACCGGCTACAGACTCACGCGAGAAGTCTCGGCGAGACTTCTCGCCGAGAAATAGCGCGAGAAGCGAGGAGGTATCCACACTCAGCGATCTTCTCATTGACATTCTCGGTCGTTATCCGGAATGGACGACAGTGCTACTGACTTGATATAGTATGCGTTAGCACATTATAATCTCGTTAACACGAAAATTAAAAATAAGAAAAATAAGGCCTAGACGATGGTGGTTTTTTACAAAGTACTTTTTTATAGAAAACTTTTTCCATCCCACAAAATGGGCTCTGCGTGAAAATATTCTATAAACTTTAACTCTGTTTCATTGTTTATTTATTTATTTAATCTTTATCGTACATAAAACAAAAGATGTACAAAAGGCGGACTTAATGCCTGAGGCATTCTCTACCAGTCAACCAGTAAAAATGTGGGAGAAATTGTAGACGGTGTACGAATTAAAGTCGCAAACGACATAAGTAGGTATATTTAAATTAGGATGAAATAAGTAAACATAGATATAATAGAATATAAATATTAAAAATATATAAAACTACATATATGATATATAATAAATATATATAAATAATGCTAATATTATGATGAAATACTGTCAAATAAAACTAAACAGATTTCAAAAAGAGTCTTCGTATCTGACGTTTGAATGAAGCCTTACTACAGGCTGATCTATAGTTAGGGGGTAAGCTATTCCACAAGCGTATAGCTGAAAGTGTGAAAGAGTCCGAAGCGAACCCGGATCTATGACTTGGAAACTCAAGTGTGAGTTTTGCAGCAGAACGTAAGTTGAGTGTATGAGTACTACCAAGCGCTTGAAATTTACTCTTTAAATAATCAGGAGTATTTGGATCGTAAATAATGCTGAAAAGCTGGGAAGCGACTCTCAGGTTCCTTCGCAAACGGATAGGCAACCATTTGAGTTTATCTCGAAAGAAGGAAATGTGGTCATATTTCCGCAGACCGAAAATAAAACGAATACAGTTGTTGAGCATTCGATCCAGCTTGTCTAGAAGTTCTTGTTCCAAATTTTTTACACGTATGTCCAAAATTACTTAACTAAAATGATTAACGAAAAATCTTCGTAAATTTAGATTATTTTCTAAATGATATTTATCACAAATTATCAGATGAGAGACTATGTTTAATCAAAGACGACACGTTTAGCGCAGAAGTCGAGTGATCATCTACTGCGCAACGGGTCGCGGGTTCGATTCCCGTACGGGATAAATATTTTGTATGGCCTACAGAAATTTGTTCCGGTCTGGGCGTATGTGCATGTGATATTCTATGTTTGTAACTGCACCCACGATACAGGAGAAAATCCTAGTGTGGGGCGACGTTTTTTTTTTAAAAAAAAGAGTATATATTACAATAACTGTGTATCTAATAATTCCATGACCTATACTGATATGCATATATATCACAGACAATTTACCTAGTCAAAATAAAGTATTGACAGACGACCACAAAGTACTTTTTTAATAAATATAACTGTCACGAGATAACATGCGATATATGCCACGGTCGTAGTCGCACTGAGAACAAACGAGAATGTGATAGTGTTGAGAATGTGATACCGGCTCCAGACTCACGCGAGAAGTCTCGGCGAGAAGTCTCGCCGAGAACTTGCGCGAGAACCGAGAAGGTATCCACACTCAGGGATCTTCTCATTTACATTCTCGGTCGTGATCCGGAATGGACGACAGTGCTACTGCCTTGGTATTGTGTGCGTTAGCACATTATAATCTCGTTAACACGAAAATTAAAAATAATATTAAGAAAAAAAGGCTCAAACGATGGTGGTTATTGGCAAAGTACTTTTTTATAGAAAACGTTTTGCTTCCCACAAAATGGGCTCTGTGTGAAAATATTATTTTCATCCCCCCATCTCGGAAAGAGTATTTTTGCTATTCGATATCTGACTGCCAAAGCCGTTTTTATCCGCTTGAGGTTAAAGTAAATTTAAATTTAGAACATCGCGTGCACTAGGTATTTAATTTCAAAACATCATTAAACCTATTTACTTCCATCTCCATGGTGCCGAATTTATCATACAACTTTTTTTAAGTTTGTTAAAAACTCAGACTCTGAACCTCCTTGCTGTACTTTTATTTATTTCCTCGCTGAGGGGGAATGAAAAGTTACGTGTTGCACTCGAGTGCAAAGATTTTTCACCTTGTGCTCTTTTGATTCCCTCGCTAACGCTCAGGATTCTAATTTTTGAATCCTTCGCTTGCTCGGTTATCAAAGTTGAGCACGCGATTAAAAAGCAACTTTGCACTCATGTATAACAAATAACTATTAAACTTTAACTCAAACAGAGTTAAAGTTTAAATAATATTTTCACATTTTTCCACATTTTTTACTCGTATGTCTAAAATTACTGAACTAAAAAGACTAACGAAATATCTCAAAACAATTAAAATCTTCGTGAATTTAAATTATTTTCTTAATGTTATTTATCACAAATTATTTTGTTAAGCACTGATAGCACAGATGAGAGACTATGTTAAATGAAAGAGTATATAACAACTGTGAAGTTATCTAAATGATACTGATATGCATCAGACACCACAAAGCATTTTTTTTATAGAATAATTGGTACGAGATAACATGCGATCTACGCCACGGTCGCAGTCGCACTGAGAACAAACGAGAATGTGAAGTGTTCTCTTTTCTCGCCCGAGAAACCCTGAAGCGGGCAAAAAACCGACACCGATCGGTGAACAGGCGAGCCCGAGAACGAGAAGCCGAGAAACCCATCACATTCATGCTTCTCGGGTGTTCTCGGGGGTTCTCGGCGTGAGTCTGGAGGCGCCTTTGAAGCGGGCATTACCGATCGGAGAACAGGCGAGCCCGAGTACGAGAAGGCGAGAAACCCATCACATTCACGCTTCTCGGGTGTTCTCGGGGGTTCTCGGCGTGAGTCTGGAGGCGCCTTAAGCTTTTTACGCTTGTAAGGCGAGTTCCAGACTGGGCGCCAATTTTATAAAAAGTATTTTTAGGGTTGACCAAAAAGAGAAATTATCTCCAAAGGAAAAACGGAAACCTGGTGGAATCACTTTGTTGTCTGTGTGTCTGTCAAGACTCTTTTATCGGAAACACATAGGGATATCAAACTGAAATTAACTTAGTATATTAAATACGTAATAAGTATTAAACTTATTTTGTTACTATGCTAATATTGTGCGCGTTTAGACCCTACATAATTAACTAAGTCAATAATGCAACGCGAAAGTTTAAAATGTTACGTAATAAGAATTTGAAAAATCGGTGCGTCGGTGGTGCTGTGGTCTCGGCACTGGCTGGACTGTGACCCGAGTAGAATCGGGAGGCCCGCGATCGATCCTGCCATGTACCAATGTATTTTTCGTTTCACGAATTTCATACGTACATTTATCTGACTGACGCTCCTACGGTGAAGGTAAACATCGTGAAGAAACCTGCATACATATACGAAGTCATTCAAAGGTGTATGTGAAGTCAACCGATCCGCACTGGGCCAGCGTGGTTTGACTAATCACCCTAACATGTTAGGGTAGGCTCGTGCCCCTCGGTGGGGACCTATATAAGCTGTGGTGATGATGATGATTTGAAAAGACACCTACTTAAAAGTCAACGTGTTCAAAAGATCACAAGGGAATCAAAACCTATAGGGTACTTACCGTTGATCTAGAATAATGAAAGGCAAGAAGCAAGGTCTTATAGCATAATAATATGTTAAGGAAAAAATCTAAGAACCTTACATTGTTCAAATAGGAAGTTAGGAACTTATATAGGTACCTAGATAAGTTTGTGCGGGACCCTCAACTGGCACTCAGCAGGTTTTTTTTTATAAGATATGGGGCTAGGTATATGGGATTGCGTACATTTATATTTTCGACGAAATGGCTCATTGGTAAAATAATCAAATAGATCCTCCACATCTATATACACGGTTATTTTTTTATCACCCTGGTTATTTTAAGGGTGGCTTCAGGACACGGTAGAAGAATTATTTAACCATTAATAATAAAATTTACTCACCTGTTTAATTAGATATTTATTATCTAAAATATCCAAAAAATACTGTACTGGTATGGACACTGAGTGAAGTTGTAGGCAAAACATTGAATGAACGCGAACTGGCAACAACGTCGCCGATTCAAAGTCATCACTGAGTTGATCACAATTTCACCTTCCTACTTTACGGGCTTAGGACCGGCAAAACAAAGTTTTCAAAGAAAACAAACAGTACTAGGTAGGTATTACGGTTATGGTAGGTTGTTTTGGCGTAGTTAAAAAATTGGAATCAACTTTAAATACTTACCTACCTAAGAAACAATTTAAATCAACTTTAGTTTTAATAACAAAAGAGTTCTAAATTTAAAGGAAGTCCTCTAACTCATACATAGTCGTGCACGTTTAAAACTATACATGACCACAACAACATATCACTTTGGTTAGTGTTTAACGTCTCGAAATGCAGTTTTCGCTTCCAAGTCTTACGTTTGTGGGTTCACTTTCTTACACCAAACACTTAATTTCACTTCACAAGTAAAGTCTACGGTCTACCGGAGTAAGGTCTGTGTATTCACGAGATGTGTTAACTTGAAACTAAAATTCCGAATGCGCCCGATTGCCGCGCGTCAGGCGCGGGCGCGACATCACGATACGTTCACACGCGGCGGGGTCAAAGGCGAACTAAAGCCGGCCGGCTCGTGCCGACAAGCGACAGCAAACAACAAAACGCCGCCGCCGGCGCTCGGCGCCGGCGCCGACTGTCTCTGTCTTTCACTATTGTAGTGTCTAGTGCAATAATAACTCTTATTTCAAACGAGTTGTAGATTGATCTTGCTTGAATTAATAATGCGACGTTGCCGCATTTTCCTAAGCCCGTAGTAGTAAATGCTTTATTCATTCATAATCTTACCTTATCTTGTAGTAAACAAGAACAATGTCTATAATTTAATATTATTGGCGGATAAAATTTAAAAAATATAACCACATGTTTTTTTTATTGATATGAGTCGTCTAGCGTCTACCGAGCTGCCTCTAAAATTTTCCAGTATGATAAAAAAATAATCGTGTATATACAGTGTCCCCGGATAAGGTGCACAAACGAAAATGGGTGAAACTACACTATAATTTATCGATAAAAAAAAGAGAAAAAATAAATTACAATTAAATTGTATTTAATATAATTTTTTTATTATCTTTTTAAGACCTTTTGTGTTTGTAAAATTGTAACCACTGCGTGGATTTTGTTCAAATAAAAACAATAATGATGCCAAAAGATTAACACTGTATGGTAAATAAAAAAGAAGTACTTAAAAGCAGTCAATAGGGAGAAAAACATTTTTTTTCACTAATTTTGAACATAAGTGTTAAATTTTGAGTAAATGTTTATTTTTACCAAATAATGCCCCCGATAACAATTTCTTTTTATGACCTCTTATTGATCCAGATCTTAAACCTTTTCAACAAAAAAAAATCAACATTCTGTCTCTAATACATGCTTAGCTACGTACGAGGCTTTAATTGAGGGGCCTGCTAATGCGCCGTCCCGTCCCCTGGCGCCCGCGCCGCTGCCTTTTTATCAACCGCTGAGGTAGCTTTTATTAAATTGGAATTTAGTTCAACATATTTAAACATTTTTTAAACTTAAGCTAAGCTTTTTCAGTGTAAATGAAATTGATTAAAACAAGAAAAACAAATCACAATAAGTATTTATTACAAAAAATCTAAAAAAACACTTTTTATTAAATAAATGCATTAAATGTTCAAAATGGCCACCACGCTGTTGCAAGCACATCATTGCACGTAAGGAAATCTGTTGCGTAGCCCTGCGGACCATGTCGAGGTCATTTTTAGGGTTCCGCGAAATGGCAAAAAACGGAACCCTTATAGATTCGTCATGTCTGTCTGTCTGTCTGTCCGTCCGTATGTCACAGCCACTTTTCTCCGAAACTATAAGAACTACACTGTTGAAACTTGGTTAGTAGATGTGTTCTGTGAACCGCATTCAGATTTTCACACAAAAATAGAAAAAAGCAATAAATTTTGGGGGTTCCCCATACATAGAACTGAAACTCAACATTTTTTTTCATCAAACCCATACGTGTCGGGTATCTATGGATAGGTCTTCAAAAATCATATTGAAGTATCTAATATCATTTTTTCTAAACTGAATAGTTTGCGCGAGAGACACGTTCAAAGTGGTAAAATGTGTGTCCCCCCCCCCCCCCTGTAACTTCTAAAATAAGAGAATGATAAAACTAAAAAAAATATATGATGTACATTACCATGCAAACTTCCACCGAAAATTGGTTTGAACGAGATCTAGTAAGTAGTTTTTTTAATACGTCATAAATCCTACGGAACCCTTCATGGGCGAGTCCGACTCGCGCTTGGCCGGTTATTTGATATTGTCCGGTGCAATGTGTTATGCGCCTAGAGACAGAATGTTGATTTTTTTTTGTTGAAAAGGTTATAAGATCTGGATTAATAAGAGGTAATAAAAAGAAATTGTTATAGGGGGCATTATTTTGGTAAAAATAAACATTTACTCAAAATTTTACACTTTTATGTTCAAAATTAGTAAAAAAAATGTTTTTCTCCCTATTGACTGCTTTTATGTAAGTACTTTTTTTTATTTACCATACAGTGTTAATCTTTTGGCATCATTATTGTTTTTATTTGAACAAAATCCACGCAGTGGTTACAATGTAACAATTTTACAAACACAAAAGGTCTTAAAAAGAGAATAAAAAAATACAAAATCAATATTAAATACAATTTAATAAAAAAACTTTTTTTATCGATTAATTGTAGTCTAGTTTCACCCATTTTCGTTTGTGCACCTTATCCGGGGACACGCTGTATATATGTATAGACGGTCAAAATTACCAATAAATATTCAATTCTTTATCGAAAACGGGTAGTAGGTTTAAAATTTAGATAATTCAAAAGAGCTTTCTATCAAGTCATACTTATTTGAATATAATATTTTGATTTTATATAATATTGAAATTTACCTTTAAAAAGTACGACTTTATTTACTGTTTGAGATGTTCTATAGACAAATTGTGTTTACCATCGTTTTTTTAATACTCTTAATAATATTAACCGTATTAAGTTAATACATTTTTCAGCGAAAAATTTGCCTGGCGATCGGATTTCTCTTGTCATTATGTAAGTCATCCAAACGATGAACGAGATCGAAGGTAAAGATGCATGATTTCGAAAATTGTTGCTAAAATATGCATTTACCTACCGCTGAAAAAGGGAAATGTAATTGCATTATGCAGTAAGTAATTATTTATTACTATTGATGATTGATTGATTATGTGAAAATGTTTTTTTTTATTATTGCGTCGCTAAAGAAGAAACTGCTTTGTATTTTAGCAATACGAAAATTAAGAAACAAATGTAAGTATGAAAAATTTACATCTTGGTTATTTTAACGCAAGTGGAATTAAATTCACTTATAGCCACGTAGTAAAGTGCCTCGTCAAATCACATTCTTATTCTTAACCCCTTATATCTAACCTATTTTAAAAGTAATACTGTTAGATACATCTTATAATCTACCAAAAACTAAGCCATATAGTAGTAAATATAAAAATAGCATTATTTGAATGTACTGAATCTAAAAATGGGCAAATTTATAATTTATATGGCATCCCTTAAAACACGCACACATAACAATGTGCTGTCATTTGCATGCTTCACTCTTGATTCAACAACGCTCCGTCCGTCTTTGTTCACGCTCGAGGAAGAGCGAGTGGCAACACAGCATTATAGTCTGTGGCGGCCGGCCGCATGTAAGATGTCAGTCGAGTCGGGTCGAAATGTCATGACATTGTTAGAGGTTATGTCCGGGCCGGAACGGTCTTTGCTTGGTCCGACAGTCAGGTTGTCCTGTGTTGGATTAAGAACTCCGTCCACTCCCTGGAGGTATTTGTGGCCAATCGGGTATCCCAAATACAGGCCTCGAAGGCCACGTTGATTTGGCGCCACGTGCCAGGTGAAATAAACCCTGCTGACTGTGCATCACGTGGCAGCGAAGCCCCTCAGCTTATTGACCACACTCTGTGGTGGGGTCCCGAATGGTTGTTACAGCCGTCTTGGCCTTCCACACCAGCTGTGGTGAAGGTACCAAATCCGGGCTTGCGTGTTCACGCTGTCGAGACTATGGCGGCTCCAGAGCGGGAATTTTTATTAGACCGCTACAGTTCTCTGGACAAGTTGCTCGGCGTGACCGCTTGGATAAGAAGATTTATTCGAAATTGTCGCCGGCCTCAGGACAAAGATTTGTGTCCGGTCCTCTCACCGCAGGAGCGCCAAGATGCTCTTTTGCATTGGGTGCGTATGACCCAGTCAAGAGCGTTTGAACCGGAACTTAAGATTTTCCGTACCGGGACGTCCAAATTGAAGGGACCCTTGGTGCGTTTGACTCCCTTTCTGGATGATAAGGGATTGTTGCGTGTAGGAGGCCGATTGAGGCACGCTAACTTGCCTTATAGATCACGTCATCCCCTGTTGCTCCCCAAGGACGGACCATTGGTGCGATTGTTGATCATTGATCGCCATGTGAAGAATGCTCATGCCGGATGTAATGCATTGACCGCGCTTCTCCAACGGGAGTTTTGGATTTTGTCAGCGCGAAGAATAATCCGATCTGTTATCTTTCGATGTCTGCCCTGCTATCGTTTACGCCCCGAGACGATGCAGCCCCAAATGGGTGATTTGCCTGCTGATCGTGTGAATGAATCGATGACCTTCTTAGGAGTTGGAACTGATTTCGCGGGACCGTTCACTATAAAAACGTCGCGACTCCGTAATGCTAAGACTGAAAAGGCTTACTTGTGTGTGTTTGTTTGTTTGGCCACTAAAGCCGTTCATTTGGAGGTGGTGAGTGCACTCACCATGGACGCTTTCTTAGCAGCGTTAGGCAGATTTGTCTCCCGCCGGGGACTGCCTTCTCTAATTCGGTCCGATTGTGGGACGAACTTCAAGGGCACTGATAGACATATAAGAGAAGTTTGTGAATTTTTAGATAAAAATAATATTGAGATCGGATCCACACTCTCCCGTAGGGGGGTAACATGGCGATACTCCCCGCCGTCTTGCCCTCACTGGGGAGGGATTTTTGAATCTGTTGTAAAGGCCGCCAAGACTCACCTTCGCCGCGTTATTGGGGAGACTATTCTCACGTTCGAGGAACTCGCGACGGTGTTTCATAAGATTGAGGCGGTTCTCAACTCGCGTCCGTTATGTCCGTTGTCTACCGACGCGAACGATTTGCAGGCCCTCACGCCGGGCCCTTTCTTGATAGGCAGACCACTTAACGCCCTGCCCGAGTATGTCAATCCAGGACGCCTTTCGCAGTTTGAGTTGCTCCAGCAGCTTACCCAGAGCTTCTGGCGCCGCTGGCACCTTGAATATTTACACATTTTGCAACAGCGCGTTAAGTGGTCAGATAAGACAAACCCACCGAGGGTTGGAGACCTCGTGTTAGTGAAGGACCCAAACCTGCCACCCTTACGTTGGCGTCGCGGACGCATTGTCCAACTTACTCTAGGGTCTGATGGTGTGCCCAGGTTGGCCGAGGTCCTAGTTGGGGATTCTGTTTTGAAGCGCGCGGTCGCTACTCTTTCTCGCCTCCCCTTAGACTGATTTGGCGGACAGTCCGGGACTGTCCGGAGCGGGGGGATGTTCACGCTCGAGGAAGAGCGAGTGGCAACACAGCATTATAGTCTGTGGCGGCCGGCCGCATGTAAGATGTCAGTCGAGTCGGGTCGAAATGTCATGACATTGTTAGAGGTTATGTCCGGGCCGGAATAAAATGTAATATAACTAACAAATTGTGTTTTGCGCGGCGCACCTAATATCGGGGTGCGAAAGCCCGCTTGGTGTTGTGCAAAAGTATTATCGTCGCGTGTGTGAGCCGTGGTGGCCTAATAGGCATTTGTAGTGCTCCGGTCTCCACCGGTGGATCCACCGCAGAACTTCAGGAGCCGCGACTTCCTTCGAGCTAGCTCAGGAAGTCCACCGGCTACATACGCAGACTGAACGGAGACAAGGTAAACATTATCTGTATCGGTTTTTGGATTCAGCAATCAAAGCATCATTCGGCGAAACGCCGACGTGGTGGTGTCTACTCCGGGCACCCCCAGTCTTTTTTTCAGCCCCCCTAGACAAGATGCCTTTCGATAATCGCAAACGCAATCGCTAAATGGATAATGTATGAGATTTGACAATTGCGCTCGAAAGCTAAACGAGGGCTTATGTCAAATCGCATACATTTTCCTTCTAGCGATTGCGTTAGCGATTATCGAAAGGCATCTTGTCTAGGGGGTCAGGTCCGTGGTTATAAATTGATCGAATAGCTCTTTTATGTTGCACAAAAACAGTGTCGGCTGCATTTTCCCACGGCAATATAAGTACCATACGCCAGTTAGCTGACGTATTTTCTACGCAGCGTAAGCTGCAACACTAGTTTTTTTCGACAATTTAGCAATATGTGGGCCCCACTGATGCTTAGAATTTTAATAAATACTCCGGTGCCCACAAGGTCAAAATTTTTATCCTTTATGTTTACAATGGTCTGAACATGTTTAAAATTAGTCAAGTCTTTTATACATTTAGTTTTTTTATCTTCAATGAGGGACAAGTTATTCGCATTATATGTATAAACATATAAACTATTCTTCATTTACATCGTCATTATTTTCACGTGTATTTCATTTTTTAATTTTAAATATAAGTGAAGTATCATCTGCAAATGATAATACCTCATGCCAGTCTTATACAATATCAGGCAAGTCGTTAATATATTTTCAAAATTGCATAGAAAGCGAAGACCAAGACCAAGAAATGAGCCCCGTGGAACTCCCAATTTAACTAAGTTATCCTGAGATTTCCTCCTATTCGTGTCGTGAGGCAACCTGCATACATCTGCGAAGAAATTCAATGGTGTATGTCGACCAATCCGCACTGGGCCAGCGTGGTTGACTAAGGCCTAATCACCCTAACATAGGGTAGGCTCGAACCCTTCGGTGGGGACGATCAGCTGTGATGATGATGATGAACATCCACTGTTTATGAATCCTTTCATTTAGATGGAGACAAGTAGATCCAGGCCCCCCTAGACAAGATGCATTTCGATAATCGCTAACGCAATCGCTAGTAGGAAAATATATGGGATTTGACATAAGCCCTCGCTTCGCTTTCGAGCGCAATTGTCAAATCTCATACATTGTCCATTTAGCGATTGCGTTAGCGATTATCGAAAGACATCTTGTCTAGGGGGGCAGAACAGTCGTATCGCAAAATCTATATAGCAGTGTAATTTCTTAATCAATGTTCATAATGAACGCAATAAAACGCCTTGGACAAGTCAAAAAAAACCTAGCACATCATGTGAGCTCTCCCCCAGATAGCATGCAAACTTGCCAAACTTGAGGCAAGTTTGAATCAAACTTTCTAGTTTCCCAACAACAAACTTCAATCATGTTTGTTTTAAGCTTGCATGATGTTTGTTTTTTCAATAACTCAATGTACATACCATATTTCCCCAACAAACTAGTCGCTTTTTAAAGTTTGTTGCGGCAATATTGTATGTGTACTTCTAGATTTATGCCGCTGTAATATCTACATATTCTGAGGCCCTATATAGACAAATACCACACGCTAACTTTTCCGCAGTCGTTCTGCAGAAAAAATGTATGGAAATGACATTAGCTTACGACAACCTCACGCTATTTTTTCCGCAGCTATGTCATCTCCATACATTTTTTCTGAGGAACGACTGCGTAAGTGGGTGCGTGCACGGGTGACTTTTGTCGCCGTGACTGTTTTGTCGCCGTCATCAAGTCCATGGAAATGTATGGAGGTGCGCGCACGTTACGACGTGACAGCTGGGTGACTTTTTTGTCCGGCGACAAGCCGGTGACGCCCGGTGACGACAAAGTGTTGCCAGCTCTATTTCTGTTTACCTAGGCTGCGGTCCGAAAATCAATAAAAGTCACTGTCAGCGCTATTAGCGTGCTAAAACGTGTCCAAATGCTGTGAGCGCGCTAACGTTAGCCGGCTTGGAGAGCTGCATGAAGTTATCACTTACGTCATTTTCGACTTACTGAAGTGAACTGAAGTGAAATCACTGTAAGCGAACTGTTAGTCTGACGTTCGATACTTGTGTTTTCGGATGAAAATGAATGTATTTGTTGTGGATGAGCAAGGGAGAAACAATGTTGTGATTAAAAATCCACAAAACCAAAGTGCTGAGAAGCAATTGAAAACAAAATGACCTAACCTAACCAAAATTTTAACTCGACATTTGACTTGACAAGTTGATAAGTCGTAAGCGTACTGACAACACTGTTAGCACTTTTAGTACGCTTTTTGTTGTATGTACTGAATTAATAAATAAAATAGCGTTTGAAGCTTAAACTTGTGACTTTTATTTCTCTCATCAATCATCTGTCAATACTCTCCAAAAGGCGGCAAGACTCCCTCACAATATAGATTATTAACAACATTGACAAGTACAGATTAAACATCTTTCCCTTTTACCGACATTTAGAACAATAGGTGCAAAGAATTTAATTTTAAAATAAATTATTTACTAATACAATATAATTGGTGTTAGAATGTAGAAATTGTTTATCTATGCTCTTCACGGATATGTAATATTAACGTTATCTATGGACCTGTCATTGTGATTTTGACACTTGACTTTTTATCGCTTCTTCTAAGCTCGTTCCTTGTCCTTTGTGATTGTCATCCATTTAAATAATTGTGAAATACTTATTAATCGTATTATATTTAAGCAATCTTTGACGCCATTATGTTCAATTGTATTTAATGGTTAAATACAAAAACATAACAAGACATTTTGATGTTTATTTCGCATCCTTCATTCCGATATCAAGTGGCCGGCTGCGGTGTGCTCTGCAAACAATTGGTAATCCGTTAAATAAGCTGGAGGTTTAACAATCCTTTTAGGCAAGCTTTTAGGAGTATCTGCAAGTCTATTGTCTGTTCTTACATCTAAAGAACCAGAATTACTTAAACTATCATTTGCATAATTAGTAGAATCATCACACATATAATCACAACAGTTTTCTATACAATCAGTATCTGGGTAATTAGTATTTTCTGAATCAACATTATAACTGGGCTCCCCTGATGACATTTCAGAGGGTGCCTGTAATAAATGACCTCTATTTCTCCTAAATTTTCCTTTATCAGTATCAACAATATATGAACGAGGTGTATCACCCTTTCTGTTAATGGTACCATACATTTTCAAATCTGTAATCCATACTCTCTCATTTTCCTTTAATTCTCGCAAGTCAGAAACTCTATGCCGCTTGTTAAAATAATAAGCATCTTTGTACTTCTTAGATGTCCTAGACTCCTGTAATTGTTTGTTGTTAACTATCACTGGTCTATTTAATTTGCTAGGAATAATAGGTAAGTTATCTCTTAATTTCCGATTAAACATCATTTCTGATGGACTAAATCCTGTTTCTGTGGGAGTGTTCCTATAGATTAATAATGCCATAAAAATATCTTCATTCTTTGCTAATAAAGATTTAGCTATCTTTACACCTGATTCTGCCATACCGTTACTTTGGGCAATACTCTCTAGAAAAAAGGTGAAATTTTGATTTGAATTGAGTTCCACAATCCGATCTAACCACTTCAGGTATTCCATATCTAGAAAATACATTTTTACATTGTACTATTACAGCTTCTTCAGTTAGATTAGTCGGTTTAGATATCTCTATAAACCGTGAGTAGTAATCTATCATTACCATATACCAATTGTGGTTAAATTTAAACAAGTCTATGCCAATTTTTTGCCAGGGCCGATCTGGTATTGCTTCAACAATCATAGGTTCTTTATGGTTTTTAGATAATTCAATACATTTAGTGCATGATTTTATTTTATTTTCTATTTGTTGTGATAACCCTAACTACCAGACTGATTCTCTAGCTCTATTTCTACATTTAGTAATGCCCAAGTGCCCAGCATGAATTCTATTTAATATTTCTTGTTGCATAGTCTCAGGAATAACTATTCTGGTGTTATACTAATAAAAATACTTCAGTTCAGTATCACAACTAACATTTATTCCACAAAATACAAGTACAGTGTTAACTTTTCTGCCGTCGGTCGCGTCAAGGAACGGAATGAACAACAATGGCCGACTCTGACTCGAAAGTCGTACGATACCGATCTATTACAATGTTGAATTTATTATTGTCTTATAGAATAATCTTATACAAAAACTAATGGAAGTATAATAATGTATAATGAATTATGATTTGAGTAACAATTTATTTTGTGCTTATATCAATTTGCTAACAATCGACCATCCTGACGAATGCCTGTCCTCAGGCATTTAAATATTAGTACGGACAACGACTCGTCAGACTCTCATAAGACAACAAGTTTCTCCGTTTTATTTTATTCTTAATGTCGCATATTCTAATAATATATATGAGATTAGAGAATCCTGACAACCCGTTGACTGTACTTGTGTAATGAATAATACAACTGTAATGAGAGGTCGTGTTAATTTAGTTAGACTTAAGATTTTACGACATAGATCCATATAAAAAATAAAGAAAATTCTGCGTATGTATTTGCACTAATAGTAAACATTATATTTAAATAATTTCGTGATATATAGTTATGCCTTATTGTCGAAACAAACATGGAAATAAAAATATTATGGAGACATAAAACACCAATGATAATTAATGATAAACTAGAGTTTGAGTTGTTCATGCAAAAGAAAAACCCACTAGGTTAATTATAACAATCACTACATTATCATTTTCAATGATTTAGGTAATTAACATCATTTCGGCCATCCTTTGAGATTGAATGACCCCATTCAATACTTATTACGGTCTGATTACTCAAAAGAAGTAAGGTAAGGTACAATCTATTTCTTTATTATTCTATTAATTTATTAGATTAGGATAACTTTCAATACAGTTAGGTATTAAATGTAAAAAAATTAAATGTAATTAAATATATATTATTACATACAATCTTTATTTTCTTAATATTAGGTATTATTCATTTCTTTTTATAATTATTGTCTAATCTCCGCTTATCACTTACTATATTATATTTAGGAGTCATTTCCCACTTTCACTAAACTGACATTTTCACAAAGCACTTCATTAATTAATTTAACACTTCTTTGAATATTTGATTTTGGGCAACGATAGGTACGCTGTAGCAAGTGGCAGGCGTTATTCAGTCTCTCTCGTACACGTTCCATAAATGGTCGATCGCGTACGCGCACAGGTTGCATCGGCATAGACCAGCTGCATAACAACTACTGCATACACGCACGCACAGGGTGCATAGGCAATAGGCATAAACCAGCAGTATGACATTAGCTACCGCGTACACGCACAGGGTGTATCGGCCTAAACGCTTATACCAATATGACTGCCGCGTACACGCACAGGGTGTATCGGCCTTAATTATTCCAGTAGCATATAGTTCCGCGTGCACACACAGGATGCATCGGTCTCAAATATTTGAATCGTATTACCGTGTACACACACAGGGTGTAACGGACTCATGAGAAATTACCGTGCATACGCACTGGGTGTGTCGGTCTTACTCGTTCGAGGTTAAATGGACTTCCGCGTACACACACAAGATGTATCGGCCAGCCATCAATCAGCTCTCATCGGTTCATTTCATAGGATTTGTATGGATATGGACTTATATAGGAGAGTTTATATTAAAGGTTTATTACAATTGTAATCAACATTTTATGAATTATTCCGTATCAGATACATCATCACTTTGATCTGTATCGGAGCTTACTTTAGTACCAATTTGTATCCAGCGTTTCATTTTGTCGGCTGAGTAAACGTTTTTGTATTTTCTATTTGAGTAACCCTCTATACTACAAACTTCGTAACGATCATTGCCTAACACATTAGACACTCTATAAGGTCCACTGTATGGGGGCAACAATTTATTACTGTCACCTGTATTACGATTATGTTTTTGAATCATGACTAAATCTCCTATCTTATAGCGAATAGCGGTGCATCTCCTCTTATCAAACCTAGTCTTCATAGCTATTTGTTGTTTTTCGATATTGGCAGATACTTCCTTACGAACATCGTTAATATTACCGGTAGCTATCAAGTTCTCAGAAATTTCGTGTAGATGACTTTCCGATAAGTTACTAGTTTCTTTTCCGAAAACTACTTGTACGGGGGTTTTTCCTATAGCCTTGTTTAATGTATTATTTAGACTCCACTGCACTTTATTTAGATCATAATCCCAATTCCTATCATCTTTATCTATGCTTAAAGCGATTAATGAGCCGAGAACTGAGCGATTATACCTCTCTATTTGGCCGTTCGCGCGAGGTGTTGCTACTGCGTTCTTTACATGCTTCAATTTAGAGGCGTCAATAAACTTAGCAAACTCGGTGGAGGTGAAACTAGTTCCACGATCTGAAATTATTATTTTAGGTGAACCAAATAGAGCAATATAATCGCGCAAGACCTGAATTGTGGTTCTACTTTTGGTGTTACGTACCGCACGTAACACGATAAATTTAGTAAACGCATCGATTACACCCAAGATATACGTATTACCATTTTTACTGCGTACAAATGGCCCTAGATGGTCAATATGAATACATTCGAAAGGTGACATTGGCTTAGGAATAGGATGGAGAAGCCCTTGCTTCTTTCCTGCTGGCTCTTTCGCATACGCACATGGAAGGCAAGCACGAACGTATTTTCTTACGAATCGCGTCATTCCCGGAAACCAATAGTCTCTACGCATTTTCTCTATCGTTTTGTCGAATGAAAAGTGGCCACTTTCGTCATGACAAATTTGACAAATCTTCCATCGTGCATCTCGAGGTACGGCGAATTTGAAGTCTAAACCTACTTTCCTAAAAATCTTGCCATCTTTGAGTTGGTAGTTATTAACTACATCCTTCGCTTCAGCACAGTTCCTATCTAGTACGCTTCGAATTAGTTTAAGCTTAGGATCACCCAACTGTACTTTTAGTAACGAATTCTCATCCTGAATCAGCATAATGGTAATTTCTGTAGACTCACTACTATTCTGAGGTAAAGGATTCCTGCTTAAACAATCAGCGTGCAGTAACCGAGTTCCAGGACGATACTCAACGGAGAAGTCATAATCTTGCACCAGCAGCCACCATCGAGCTATACGTGGTACAAGGTCACGCTTCGTCAGAGTTGTCCTGAGGGCATTACAGTCTGTAACAACTTTAAATGAGATTCCTAATAAATAGACTCTGAACCTACTCAACGACATAACGACAGCTAATGCCTCCAGTTCGAAGGAATGGAAGTGTTGTTCTTCCGCACTTGTTTGCCTACTGAAATAGGCAACCGCTTTTAATGGCGCTTTTTCATCTTCACGTTGTAATAGTACGCCACCTATACCCAACTTACTTGCGTCGGTATGAAGTTCCGTGAGATTTTTGGGGTTGTATATGGTTAATACTGGTCTGGTAGTTAATATCTCTTTTATTTTAGTAAAAGCTTGAATCTGATCGTTACCCCAATTCCAAGCTACGTTTGACTTTGTTAGCAAAGTCAACGGCCTTGCGATAGTAGCAAAATTATTAACAAATTTTCTAAAGAAGCTAGCCAACCCAACGAATTGTCTCACTTCGTGAACGTTCCGAGGGGTTGGAAAAGCTGCAACTGCATCCGTTTTCCTCGAACCGGGGCGAATCCCATTGGCTGATACTTCAAAACCAAGATATTCTATTTTGGTTTTAAAGAAGTGGCATTTTCCAATATTTAATGTTAGGTTTGCCTCGCGTAACATGTCCAATACTTGCCCTAGTTTGTCAATGCCCTCGGACATGGTTTTCGACCCTATCACTATGTCATCCATATAGGCAACGACTCCTGGCACCTTATGTTTATTTAATAGAGAATGTATCATTTTCTGAAATACAGCAGGAGCGTTTGTCAATCCGAATGGCATCCGATTATATTCGTAATGCCCATCCGGTGTGACAAACGCAGTGAGGTGTTTGGAGTCCTCGGCCATTGGTATCTGGTGATACCCTTGCGTAAGGTCCAAGGTGGTAAAGTATATTTGACCTTCAAGGCTATCTAGTTGGTCCTCAACGATAGGCATTGGGTACTTGTCTTTAATGGTTTTTCGGTTCAATGCTCTATAATCAATGCAGAGTCGTCGTTCCCCATTTTTCTTCGCTACCAATATGATAGGACTTGAGAATTCAGAATCAGATTCACGAATAATATTATTTGACAAAAGTTCGTTAATAATTACTTTCACGTTCTCCCTCTCGGATAGAGAAAGTCGGTAAGGTCGATAAGTTACGGGGGAATTATCATTAAGCCTTATCCGCATTTCGGCTACCTCGGTTTTCCCTAGTTCACTGGAAGATAACGCAAAACAGTCCCTATAATGATTAAGAAGTTCGGTTAGTTTTACCTTTACATCAGTTGCCATGTCTGAATCGACGTTTAAATCTTCGGTTTTTATAGGTGTAGGAATCGAAGATAAATGTCGAACATTCATGACATAATTTAATTCTGAATCCTTATTATACGACAATGTTGATTGTGGCACTCCGATGCCTCGAGCTAAGATTTTATCTTTTGATAACCGAACTTCTTTATCACCTAACGTAACGACAAGGATGCGCCCGGACCCATTATTAAGAAAGTAAAACCCTGGTAGAATGACATACTCTATGTTGTTTTCGCGCCTGATATCCGATACTATTCTTACGAAACCAGTATATCTAGGCGTGCTGTCTACTTCAATTATAGTGTCTTTTCTGATTACCGAACATTTAAGGGGTTTCAATATCAATGTATTGGTTTTATTGGCAGTTACTTGATACAAAGTAAGTTCTTTATCAGTCTTGTAAGCCCTAACAGTAGGAATTTCTGTGAGTGACTGACCAATCAGAATGTCAGCGGGTAACAGAGTTGAAGAGACGGCATATGCCGCCAATTCAACATCAACTAAATCAACGACTATGCGAATTAATACTTCTCCGGTTGGAACGATCGAACTATTGCCAAACCCTCGTAAGGAGGGTAAGCTTTGTAAAGACAAGCTTAAACCTAACTTATGGCACAGCTCTTCACTAATAAGCGTGCACTCACTTCCGAAATCTACATATCCTGTCAACTCTACGTCGTTAACTCGAACCTGTTTGAAAAATTTCTGATTGCTGTCTTTGCATTCGCCAATGCTCAAGACCGTTTTATTTATTGTAGATTGATCCGTTTTATTGACACCACGTGTATCATTATTTTTATTATAAGAATTAACATTACAATTAGTTTCTAAGTGACCGTGGCGGCGACACTTATTACACTTAATTATTTCCTTACTACACCTAGCTATAGTATGCCCAACTTCGCCACAGTTATAACAGGTAATCGTATTATTATTCCGTTTTGTTGTGAGCGTGTCAAGTTGACTCTTATTACGACTATCGTGTGACCAGTCACTGAACCTTCTTGATGAATGGTCAATGTTGCGATTGTCTAACGGCTGTCTCCTATTAGCCAATGATTCGTTGGTTGATTTTGAGGGAATATTGCGAAAATAGTTAAGAACTTGCTCTGGTTTTTCATAACGAGCTCCCTGTACATTCATTTTAATATTGTAATCGTAGATACCGTGAGTAATGCAGTCGACCGCCTGTTTATCTTGCAGCTTACAGCGATTGATCAACATTATTTTGTCGTAGTAGTATTCGACTAACGTTTCGTTCTTTCTACTTTTACGGGTCAACATTTCCGATAAAATATCCCCGTAGTTTTCGTCGCAGGGAAAAGCTTCTAGCAGCTTCTCTTGCCATTCTAGCCAACTAAATTTCACACTAGTTAATCCTTCATACCACTTTTTTGCGAGACCAATTAATTTTGGTAAGGCGTAGAATATGGTTTGTCTTTCAGACCATCCGTAGACTGCAGCAGATTCATTTATTTTAACTAACCAGTCTTTCATAGTTTGAGATTTAGAGCTTGGGTCAAATTCCGAAATAACGTTCTGTGCCCCTTGCATATGTACACCAGGGTTTACGGGTGTGTTATCTTTATTTAGGGCAGTCACTAGCGTTTGTAATGACTTCTCGTTTAATAATGAATTATCATGTAGTTTTTGGTGTTGTGCAGCGGGCGTTGCTTGCGAGAGCCTACTATATCGACTTGGCGACTTAGAACCTCTATCGGGATGGTGACGTGAGTGGTGACGATAATGACGCCGTTTCTGGGTATGCGAGCGCGATTTAGTGTGCTTTCGTTTGGACTGATACTTATTTCGACGACGGTAACGTGGTTCACTAGAAGAGGAGCTTAAACTTGTTTCCGAATTGCTTGTTGAATAGTGACGACGTCGCTGGCGGCGCCGGCGCCGTGAACTGTACTCCGATTGATGCATACTAGATGAACGCGAGCGATCACGAGAATCATCATTAACACGTTTGCGCTTTGCTACCCGATCCGGACTTCTAGACCTACGTTTTCTTATTTCACGCGTTCTACTTTCTCTCTGGGATAACGGTGGTGTAATGCTACGCTCGGCCATAATAACTTTGTTACAAATTTGTTATAGTAAATCACGATGTGTGGTTTGATACAAGTTAAAGCACCGCCAATCACTAGTTAAGTAGCTAATAGCTAATCTCAATCGTTTTAAAATAAGTGTAAAATAGTGATTAATCTTGTTTAATAAATGTTGACTACAAAAGCAATATAGGATAGTTAGGAAAAGGATAAAAGACAACAAAAGGATAAACCGAATTATGCTATGATCTGTAAATATTTTCATTGTTATTTTCATGTCTTTATTATAGTAATAATAATAAAAAAATAAGTACAATGTTTCATACTTGTGATTAAGTAACAGAAAGTTATATCAAGCAAATGATTTATAAAGATAAAGTTCACTTGTCAGTTACCTTGCAGAAAACACAAAACAGCTTAATATAACGGTAAAATTTAAGTACACTTCAATTCAGATAATGATTTGCAATAGCACCTAAATAAGTAGGTACCTAAATGTTTCAGAATGAGCTTCCCTATGGTAGGGTGATTAGGCCCCAGTCAACCACGCTGGCGCAGTGCGGATTGGTCAACTTCACATACACCATTGAATTACTTTGCAGATGTATGCAGGCTACCTTACGATGCTTTCCCTCACCGCAGGAGCGTCAGACAAATGTACATACATATGAGATCCGAAAAACGAAAAACAGATTGGTACATGACGGTCTCGAACCCCGGACCCTCCGACTGGAAGGCAAGTGCCGAGCCCATAGCGTCACCGACGCTCCTTTGGTATGGTGGGCAACGTTCAGTTCATTTCTTGGAAGAAAAAATTCACTCTAAAGGTACTTGAATGCATTGCATCATGCATACAATAGGTTACATTTGAATTTTATCTATAAGTCAAACACGTGTGCAACTCACCGATATGCTACCTTTTCACAAGCCTGTGTGGGCTTTTATAGTATAATCCCACTTCTGAAGTAATAAAAATACTTCAGTTCAGTATCACAACTAACATTTATTCCACAAAATACAAGTACAGTGTTAACTTTTCTGCCGTCGGTCGCGTCAAGGAACGGAATGAACAACAATGGCCGACTCTGACTCGAAAGTCGTACGATACCGATCTATTACAATGTTGAATTTATTATTGTCTTATAGAATAATCTTATACAAAAACTAATGGAAGTATAATAATGTATAATGAATTATGATTTGAGTAACAATTTATTTTGTGCTTATATCAATTTGCTAACAATACAAAAGCAATTCTGATTCTATAGAGAAATTATTTTTATACTGAAAATAAGCTTTTAATTCTTTTAATTTATTCTGACTAGGCCAGCCATTAATAGTATATTCTTTGATTTTTTTACATATTAAACATTTTGATTGCTCTATTTGTATTTTTTTCACAATTTCATTTGATATTGTTTCACTAAAAAACATGTTTAAGTCAAAGTCATTATCAATTTGAATTTCTTCTTCGTTATGCTCAAGTGGTTGGCGCGACAGAGCATCAGCCACTGTTTGGTCTTTACCAGGTATATATTGCACATGATAATCAAATCTGCTTAATTTTAATCAAAATCTCAACAGCAAATCTTAAGTCTAGCAATGATTTTGACTGTAAAATTTGTAAAAGGGGTTTATGGTCAGTTTCTAATTGTATGTGAATTCCTACAACATAATCTTCAAACTTCTGAACCGCCCACACCAAGGCTAAGGCCTCCTTTTCAATTTGTGCATAGTGTTTTTCAGACTCTGTCAGACTACGACTAGCATACATAACAACTGACCGATTGCCAAACTTGTTCTCTTGTATTAAAACAGCACCTAATCCATATGAACTGCTGTCTGCTGCGACAATTGTTTTTGCTTGAGGATCATAATGGGCTAAGGTGGGCGCGGTTTGTAATTTTGCCTTTATTTCGTTAAAAGCTTTTATTTGAGGTGGTCCCCAAATAAACACATGACTTTGCTTTAATAATGAGTGCAGTGGTTGTAATATGTGAGATTTATTTGAAATGAATCTACCTACATAATTAACCATACCTAAAAACTGCATTAATTCTTTCTTGTTAGAAGGAGCTTTATAATTACTGATTGCTTTAACCCTCTCTGGATCTACTTTGATTCCTTCGGCATTAATAATGTGTCCTAAATATGATATTTCTGTAACACCAAATAAACATTTATTTTTATTAATAGTCAATCCTTCATTGTTCAATCGTTTGAGGACTTCCCTAAGAATTTTATCATGGTTTTCCTTTTGAGCAGAGTGAATCAAAATATCATCCATGTGAATAGCTACATCTAGGTCTTTAAACAAATTTACAACTCAGGTGCACAGTTAAGACCAAATGGTAATCTATTATATACATATCGCCCAAATGGTGTAATTATGGTTGTTAACTTTTTAGACGCTTCATTAAGCATTATTTGGTGAAACCCAGAGGTAGCATCAATTTTAGAAAAGTATTTGGATCCCTTAATTTGAGCTAGTGTATTTTCAACTTTAGGAATAGGATATACTGGGCGCAAAATATTTTTATTGACTTTTGTATAGTCTCCACCAATTCTTATTTTATTATTCTTTACAACCACTACTATAGGTGACACGAAATCCGTTGCTTCCTCTATAGGACTAATTATACCTAGTTTTTCAAGTCTCTCTAGCTCCTCTTTTACTTTAGGTAGTAATGGTATTGAAACATTTCGTGGAGATGCTTGTATGGAGGGCTGTGGATTATCAATCAATTTAATATTAAACTCATCTTTAAATACTCCTAGCTCATTAAAAATTTTTGGAAAATCTTTTTCGATCCATTGATAATCATTACACGTAGTGTTAGTATCACTGTTAGAAATAGAATAAATGCTTATTATTTTCATACATTCAATTGCCGGACGACCTAGTATTGCAGTTTTTAGTCCCTTAACAACATAAATCTTACCTTGATATATCTTATTTTTATAAATTAATTTTAACTGTATGGTACCAATAACATCAAGTTTTGATCCATCTGGTCCCTTCACTGTGTCGGTACATGTCACTACTGGAACCTTCCATTGTCTTATGCAACTCTCAGAAATGGCGCTTACATCGGCTCCTGTATCTATCAAAAATTTTATATTCTCAATAAATAAGTTATTTTTATAAACTCCAACCGCAATAATATTGTTTTGAATTTTTCTACAAAATCTAACCTCAATCTCAGGCTCTTCTACTGCTTTTTCTACTCTTCGGACCAATCTGGATCGGCATAACTTAGAAAAATGGCCCACTTTCTTACACTTAAAACAGGTTGCTTTCAAAGCAGGGCATTTGTCTTTTGGATGGCGTTCTTGACCACAAAACCAACAATTATTCTGTTTGATTCTAATTTTATTTATTTCCACAGTTTCTTCCTTATCCATTAATTTAGTTTCTTGTTGTTGAATTTCAGCTTGTCTACAGATTATTATAGTTTCACTAAGTGTGAGTTCACTTTGCAATAACAGCCTTTCTCTTGTACTTTTGTCTTTAATGCCTATAACTATTCTATCTCTGATTAGATCTTCTTCTATTTTGCCATATTCACAGTCTTTTACTAGTTTATGCAAGTCTGTGATGAATTCATCAACTTTTTCATTTTCCTTTTGACATCTGTAATTAAACTTATATCTGGAGTAAATTACATTTCTCTTCGGTGCAAAAAAATTTTCGAACTTGACTAAAAGATCTTCATAATCTGTCTGTTTCCCAAATTGAATTATGATCTCCTCAGATTTTTCCCCCATGCAATATAATAGACAATTTATTTTAAGGTTATCGTCCTTTTTATCGTTTCCTGATAAACTCATATATCTCAAAAATCTTGACTTGTACAGTTTCCAGTCTTCGGGAAGAAAACTAAAGAAGCCTGGGGGTGATAGATGTAACTTGTTGGTACTAGAACTTGCCATTTCACTCTCTTGTTGAGACTTCATGTTTTTACGATAATATGTTCTTAAACACTTACTGACTGACTTTCACAAATACAGATGACTTCGACACTATTTGTTTTCCGCTGCCACCATGTTGTATGTACTGAATTAATAAATAAAATAGCGTTTGAAGCTTATACTTGTGACTTTTATTTCTCTCATCAATCATCTGTCAATACTCTCCAAAAGGCGGCAAGACTCCCTCACAATATAGATTATTAACAACATTGACAAGTACAGATTAAACACTTTTTAATTAGGATCGGTGATTATAATCGTCAGCACTGTGAGCGCTGTTATCTATTTCGGACTGCCCTAAATAGATCCACGTATTTTCAGGTCTTATCTGAAAACCTTTTACGTAGATCTACGTATTTTAAGAATTATTTGCTTACATTTTTAAGAAAATGGATTCTTTACTTATTGATAATATTGAATAATTATTTTAACATTGAATAATTGTAACATTGTGCTGTACACATATTTTTTGAAAAGAATAAGAATAATTTATTTTTCCATAAAATATAGTATATAGTAAAACTATGATCATCACACTAGGTTAGACCTGTTACGCGAAGATCATACTTATTAACAAAAATCAAGGGTTTTCTGTAGCAGCTGATTTAAAAGATATTAATTTATATACTATATTAAATGAAGAAATTAAATAAAAAATACAAATTATTAATAAGGAGAATAAGTTTGTCTGTGTGAATAAGTATGTGTGTTGTTTGTGAGTGTGTATGTGTGTGTACTAGTGTGTGAAACAGTTTTGTATATGTAAGCGTGTGTGTAGTAAATTCTAAGTGAGATTGATGTTGCTACATTAGAACCCTTAATAAAGCTTCCGATTCAGTATAATTATGGGATAGCAGATACCTCAGCAGTAAACAATTAGCCTCTTTGACACTAGATAATTTCACGGATGGACACGTCTTTACCACTTTATTATAAATGTAGGGTCCTAAAAATATTCTAAAGCGATGAGCAAAAGGAGTGTTTATTCTTGCAGTAGTAATATAAAACGTACGCTTCTGAAGCATTTCTCTATATGAAGGCATATTTAATACTGCTTTATGTGTAAAGAGGAGGAGACGCATGAAAAAAAATCTACGGACACTCAAAACCTGAGCATCTTCATACAGCAGAATGGTGGGATACCGTCGATTCTTATTTAAGGAGACTTTGAGTACGGCTCTTTGAGCTCTTTCAAGTATTATAAGTACAGATGAAGGAGCTCCTCCCCATGCAAGTATAAGAAATGAAAAGAGTAACTGCATAGTTTCTTTTTCTCTGTAGGAACTATATTCCGATCGCGGTGGTTTTATAAATGTTATTTTTAAGTTTTTTGGCGATTTATAGGTGCCTATAAAGGGTTACTTTTTTATCAACCCGGGAAATTTAAGGGACGCTTCACGACACGGTAGTAGAATTATTTAAACATGAATAAAAAAATTCTCACCGAAGTATTTAATTTTATATGAATTTCTAAAATATCCAAAAAATACTGCTCTAGTTTAGTGCAGTATTTTTTAAGTTTTTTTTCCTTATTTAATTTTTATGTTGTAATGAATGTATCCTGGTGGGTTAGTGTCTAAGAAAAAAATCTATCACGATCGCCTATATTTAACAGCCATCGTGCCGTGAACACAAGACTCTGTGCCGACTTCCTATATTATAGGAGTAATGGATGGACTGTGACTGTCAAATTGAAAGACATTTTTTCTTAGACAATAACCCCCCAGAATGTATTGTTAATTTTTTATTACAAAAATCCAATAATTTTTTAACTGGTGTTAGGCGGAATCTTAAGTTTGACATTTCGGAATGACAGACTAGTATATCATTAGATGAGGTTCATAAGTTGTTGACATTTAATGCCCAGTAAATAAACCACCGGCCACCAGAAACGTCATAGCCCACCAACAAACCACCAGAACTAGTGGAAAATTTACTAACTTGGCAGCACCGGACTATTCGATTACAAAAAAGTTTCGTCACTGTCGCCCTCCGTGCGCGCACCTGGGTGACGTGACAGTTACAAAACATTTTTGTCGCCGTGACAAAAATTCACCCGTGCGCGCACCCACACTAAAAGTTATCGTGTGGCATTTGTGTAGGGGGGCACCGGAAGGCTCGAAGCTAGTAGTAGTGTATTCCAATATTGACACACCATAAGATGAACATTAGGTGAGAGATAATAGGCTAGTTGACCCTTTTTTAAAGTAGGGCTTAAAATGTTCATAATTGTTGTATTAGACCATAGCACATGAATATTATTTTTTTCGATGGCTAAAAAGTGCAAAAAATCTATTTTAAATTAAGATTTTCAATTTTGGACCGAAAACACGGTCAGCCATGATAGTCTGTTCATTATCTGTGGCAATGACGTCAGTCTTATAGTAAACAAAGCACGGGGGCGAAATAACCTCACAAAAACAATGCTTTCTATTAAATATCACAAAATATAGTAAAACTGTATATGGAACGGGACAATAGAACAGTAATATAGAAATACCTCTTCAAAGACTCCAGGAAATCTGTGGATTAGACGTACCCAGTGATATAGACATGCGAAATATTTGGTTAACACTCGCTTAAAGAAATTCTGTAACTATCTACTGAAACTCAAATGTATTTTTGCGAAAATCACATTAATGTAAGTACTATAACTGAATAACTCAATCTGTGTAGGTACTTCAGTTTCAACTTAAACAAAATAGAAGTTTTTAGGTTGTATGTAAAATCAAATCTGTATGTAAATTAATTAAATTTTTATCTTTCAGTTAGAATGAAAACTGACTGCAGCCGACCAACCAAATTTTAACTTGACCAGAAAACTGAGAGAAAACTTGACCATTTACGCCTTTTTGATTTAATCTAAGTTATACACAGACACTAGATGATGTTTCAAGGAAAAGAATATGTACTTATGTCCAATTGAATAATGATGTAATTGAATATTAATTAAAAAGTATGTAATACAAACAAAAATATCAAAGTTTCATAATGAATATATTTATCTAAACAACTTTTACTTGAATTTACTGAGTACCTAATTTAAATTTGTTGCTTTCAGTGGTTAATTAATGAGAACTATTGTGTACTAACCTGTTCTCCTCTTGACAACGAGATTGATAAGGCAGTAAAAGTTGTGCAACATAATACAAAGCAGTGCATGCTCAGCCACAACATCAAAATGTGACCCGTCAACTAGAACAACATTATGTCAACAAAATAACTCAAGTATTCATATACCAAAGAACCATAGAAGTAAATAGGTCCAGTTTGGTAAAACTGAAAGATGTTATATCTTCACTGATTAAACCTGCTGGCAACCATGGCTGGTAAATTTCAGAACAGCTTACGCAAGAATATGCAAGTTATCCATTTTAAAGCATTTTAAAACAAATATATTAAATGTGATTGCTGTGTTGTCAGCCTGTGCTCTTCTTAATTTACAAGACCCTTCTTATTAAATAAATAATATATAAAGAATTTTTTTTTCTTTACTTTATACATAACTAACACCTTAAAATGACATAATAAATTTTTGTACTACATTAGTCATTATGTTCTTCACAAAAAAAAATGTTCTATGTTTATTTGACAATAATGACTTTTAAAGGTTTAAGTTGAATCAAAATATTTTAATTTGAAATGCATGTGTTTTATTTTTCTGTTACACCTTAAAAGATTTATAATATTTTATAGGTTTGTTGCTCATTTTTATCATTGTTACTCAAATATAGTATATTATGTTCCAAAAGTACAAATAGGTTGAATAGAGTTAGATCAAATTTATTAATTTGTATATATTGCCTTAAGGTCGCAGGTAATAAAAGTCAAAATAATAGTAAAGTGATTTATTATGAAGTAATACTTTCATATAATTTAGGAAAAATGTAGTATAGTTTCCAAAATGACACTATTTGATCAATAAGTTTTATGACATTCAGATTGTTAGAACAAATACCTATTATAGCTAATATTGTCACCTTTTGAGTGTTTTCAAAATGACATACTGCTAGCAACACAAAAGTATATAAGTTTTGTTTGCTTTAGCACAAAACATCTGCATCTATACTTGAGTTAAGCATACTGTTCACAGTTTTCCGTCTTTGATAATTAACATTATCTTCAGTAAAAGAGCATGACAATTTTGTATTAATCTATCTATTCTATTCTATTGTTGAATAGACTATTACAGGGTATTAATCAGAAATGAGGTCATATTTTGCAAATTTCAACCCAAATATTCATCTTTCAACTTTTATCCACATTTCATTATACTCGTAGGTGTCTGCAAGATTTCCCACCAAAAATCTTCTCAACAAAAGAACCATCATGTGTTATGCACTGGCTGACTTTATAGCACATGGAAGCTGTTATTGTTTATAACGAAGCTCGAACTAAAGAGCACTTCTGTATTGATGATTCGTGGTTTAGTTTTCTATGCACTTTATTCTTTCTTCATTGAAGAGGTCTTTTATTTTTTAAGAAATATGTCACAATCTGTCTGTGAATGTTTATATATTTTTCCTCCCAGTAATTTTCTTCATGCTTGACAAATGAACAACTGCCACTCTTTCTCTTTTTATGTTCATTTACAAATTCTTGCAGTACTACACTGGTATTTGACACATGATCCTGATGTTTTCTTTTCAACATTTCTCTTGAAGTAAATATTTTTAGTGTTTATTTGACTTTTGAGAGATAGAATTCTATCCAATAGCATTCAACTGCTGTACAAAATAGCTCCTCACTGTGATGGTGCAACCACACCAAAAATGCATGTTTGCAACTCTCTTCTGCCGCGTGACAATCTTAACAAGTACACTTGTAACCGTTCTTCATTATAACAGTATTGAAACTGTACTTATATTGTTTAGAGCGATACACAAAGAATCTCCTGACCATCAATCTGTCTATTTTCGGAAGATTTGTACTATCTGCTCTCACAAATCCAACATCAATGGTTGATTTTGCTATTAATACAAATAATTTACGATATTTACAAATATAATAACGGAGACTTGGACGATTTTTTGCCAGTTTTAGGAAAGAATAGTGCAAATCGACTAGTTGTTGAATCAAATTTGACATTTCTTTGTTTACTATATGATTGACGTCACGGCCCTGACCACAGGATATCAAAGCGTTTACGGCGTGAGATAAAAAAAAATATTTCTAGCATTTTCAAATTAAAATTTTACAGCAATCATTCATTGTTATTTATTAAAATCGGTATATTGTGGAACCTTATGCCAAATACTGTTAGAAATAAACAATATTTTAATAAATTTTGATATGAGTCAACTACCCTATTGTTTGTACATACAACATACCCAATAAAATATACAAGTTCCCTGCCAGGAGGTGTGGTACTTAAACAGTCATACATCTACCTACACGGAACGAACTCTAAAATCAGATAGAAATAAAATAATAACGCTGAACCTAGAAAAACGCGGGAAGTTTAAAAAAAAACTGGGGAAGGCAATACTGAATATAGTAGGGAAAAACAGAGCTGATACTTTTATTATTAAATATTAATGCTTAGTTTCAATGAACTTCCAACAATGAACCTTTAATAGAAAATTGCGGTACTTGGTGTAGTGATCACTATCTCACAAAGGGAATTCACTTGTATATATATGTATATATATATGTATATCACTGGCTCACTACTATCACTAGATCCGAGCGCAAGCGCACGTCCAATCCGCACCGCGTTTAACCACAGACTGCCGATTGACAGCTATGCCTCTTACTAGTGTACATGAGACAATGTATTATATCTATTGAATAGATACAAACACTACATCCCTTCCTTTTTAACAAATTTTATTTATTTAGTAATCAATATTCAAGATACACATTTTCATATATTATTTACTTGTACAAAACAATCATCTCTAATCATAACGCATTACATAAACCTACATTACATTTAAATTTCAATAGTTTTAATGTATTTGATCATCCTCATTTCCATTGTTCTCATGTTCAACTGATTTCCATTCTCCTTCCACACGCTTTAGGTGAATCACATTCCTTCGTAGTCTCTGTCCAGTTTCTTCATTTCTTATTGTAATATCCCCTCCCACTGATCGTTCTACTACATGTGGAGTTGGGTTAAAAGTAGTTGATAGCTTGTTACTCTTTTCTATTTCTTTCACGTACACCTTATCACCTTCTGTCAATTCTGGATTTTCTGCTCTTCTCTTTCGGTCTCCATATTCCTTTCCTTTTTCTTTTCGTTCTTTGTCTCGGTCTCTTACTTCAGTGTCATTATCCGTCTCGTTTATGTTTTTCAACATAGGGATTTTATCTCTGTTCATTCCTTTGAAAAAAGTTCTGACGGCGTCTTTCCCGTGACTGAATGAGGAGTGGAGTTGTACATCATTAGGTATTCATATAGCGTGTCTTTCATATCTCGATTTTCACTAGAGCCTATTTTTAGTCTTTTGACTATGTCTTTGTTTTGACGCTCCACTTCTCCGTTCATTTGTGGCCAATATGGCACAGTATTAAAAAGTTTAATATTACAATCTCGACAAAAATTCTTAAACTCTTCGCTGATAAATTGCCGGCCGTTATCAGCGGTGATCGATAATGGATAGCCAAGTCGACTAAAGATTTCTCTCAGAATCTTAATAATTTGTGAGCTCGTTATAGTTCTGGTAATCTTGATCTCTTTATAACGACTGTAATAGTCAACAATTACTAGAATATAATCATTATTTGGTAAAGGACCCAGTAGGTCCATCGCAATATCAATCCAGGGCTCAGATGGAAGCTCTCGACGTTTCATTGGTGCTGGAGGATTTGGTAAGCTAACCAGGGTGCATCCTTTGCAGCTTTTTACCATCGACTCGACGTCTTTATCGATCCTAGGCCACCAGACCTTAGAACGAAGGCGACTTTTCATAGCTACTATACCCGGATGACCCTCATGAGCTGCTAGTAAAACTTGTTTCCTAAGAATCTGTGGAATAACTATCCTATTTCCTCTTAATAGGATGTTCTCATAAAAACACAATTCATCTGAAAATATTTTGTATGATTTCACAGACTCATCCCATTGGTGACTATATATTCCTTTTTTAACATTAGTGATTTCCTGATCGCTTTCGGAGTCTTTTATTATTTGTTGCATTGAGATTGCACAAGGTTTTGCGAATTCAACTATCTGATGAACATAATTCTCTTCTGATAAGTCAATTGGCCGATTAGAAGATTTACATAGCCTCGACAGTGGGTCCGCAATATTGGTTTTACCCGGTTTATATTTTATGTTATAACGATAAGCCTGAAGTCGCAAAACCCATCTTTCTACACGAGCACATGGTTTGGATCTTGGACTAAATAGAAATTCCAATGGTTTGTGATCCGTTATTAAATCAAATTCTTTACCAAATAAAAATGTATTAAAATGTTCGACAGCCCATACTAGTGCAAGGGCCTCTTTTTCTGTCTGACTATATTTTCTTTCACATTGACTTAGTGTCAGATTTCCGTATGCTATAATCCTTGGTCCTTTACTATCAATCTGTACTAAAACTGCTCCTAGTCCTACAGGACTTGCGTCCGCTATTACTTGCGTCTTGTCTTTAATATCGTAATATCCCAACGATTCTATCCTAGCCAGCGTCTTTTTTAATTTTTCAAATGCTTTGTCGTGATTATCTTTCCAGTATTCTTCTATGTCAGCTTTCTTTCCTAGTTTCCGTCTTAGTATTTGTTTTAGTGGTTCTGTTATCGTGGCCAAATTCGGGATCCATTTGTTTATGTAATTTAATAAACCTAAAAAGCTTTGTAATTCCTCTATTGTTTTTGGTACTCGAAAATCATTAATACTTTTCATATATTTAGGCAGTGGTTTCACTCCTTCTGGTTTTAGTTCATGTCCCAAAAAGTATATTGTCTGTACTTTGTAAATACATTTCTCTTGATTTAATAGAACATTGTTTAGATTTAATACCTCTAACACTTTGGAAAGTCGCAAGTCATGCTCTGTTTCATTGGTCCCCCAGACTAATATATCATCAATAAAATTCGTAGCTCCTTCGCACTTAATAAGCATTCTCTCCATGATTTTCTGGAAAAGTTCTGGAGCACATGTGATTCCGAACATAAGTCTTTTATATCTGTAAAGACCATTTGACGTGATAAAAGTGGTCAAATATCTAGAGTTTGGATGTAGTTCTACCTGATAGAACGCGTTTTTTATGTCAAGCTTGGAAAAGTATTGTGCCTTTTTTATTTTTGGTAATAAGTTTTCCATAGAAGGTAATGGATGGTTTTCTCTTAAAATGGCTGCGTTGGCGCGTCGCATGTCGACGCATAAGCGTACATCACCATTATCCTTCAGGATTGGAACTATAGGTGAAACCCATGGTGAAGGTTCCTGAACCTCTTCAATTATGTCCAGATCCAGCAATTCTTGAATTTTCTTATTTATCTTGTCCTCTAATGGTATTGGTATTCTCCGGTAAGGTTGCATAACTGATTTAACTGATATATCAATAGGTATCTCAATCAAAATATTTTTAAATTTCGGGAACGTTTTGTTTAATTCCTGCTCAACTTGGTTTACTCCCACGCCTAACTTCAAAACACCCAATCGCATAGCAGTATCTTTGCCAAGTAGGTTCCGGGAACCTTTCTCTATAACGTAAATAGTGGCGCGTTCCTCTTTTCTATTTGCTTTTATAATTGCTTCAAAGGAACCTTTAATCTGTAAAGGTGTATTGCTTCCATATGCCAGTAATATTTTCTTCGGTTCTTTCACTTGATTTTCACAAATTACCTTATTTTTCTTTAAATATTCCCAAGTTTTACAAGACACTAAATTTAATTTGCATCCTGAATCAATCAACATTTCTAAATTAACTCCTCCTATTTCACATTCTAATGTCGCGTCCTCGTTCAAATTAAATATATATTGTACTTCTTCATTTTCCAGAGAATTAACTGTATTTTCCTTCCGTTGTCGCTTATTGTAGTTTCTATCTCTTTCTAGATTTTCTGCGAGCTTACGTTTTTGTTGAAATGATTTTGTTTTGCAACATCTTTGGTAATGGCCTAATTTTCCACAACCGTTACATTTCTTGTCTTTTGCTGGACACGTAAGGCCTTGGGACACATGTGCATAATTTCCACATCTAGTGCACTTTGCTATCTTTTTCTCTCGATTAGATTCATTTTCTTGTTGCGTCCATCTTGAATTATCCTTGTTTCTACTTCTTATTGCATTCACTTCATTTGTCTTAATCATGTCTTTTTGTTCGTAGCTATTCAATTGGTAATTCACAATTTCTAATGTATTAGCAACGGTAATAACTTTGTCTAATGTTATTTCATCACCCATTGTTAACATTTTTTTTCGTAACTCTGATGACAGCGATTTCTCAAGAATTTGGTCGATTATGTGATCATCAGGTTTTTCAAATTTACATTTGGCTGCCTGATTCCTTAGCTTAATAACAAATTTTTCAAAGCTCTCCCCTTCATCTTGCTGAATAAGCCGAAAAACGTGCCGTTCAAAGGTCTTATTTTGTTTAGGTAGGAAGTATTCATCTAATTTACTAATAGCTACTTCAAAAATATTCACATCTTCTCCTGGTTCTACGTTTGCTCCAGGCAAATTATAAAATATTTCTTGCAGTGCACTTCCACCTAGAAGTAGCAGTGTAGCTCTCTTTTTAGCCGGGGTCGTGATATCGGCGGCTTCAAAATAAATTCGAAGGGACCGCTTCCATTTTTCCCACTTTAAGCCAATTGACTATCACCCTCTATGTCCAATTTATCAGGAGGCGGTAGCTGATTTGCCATTATTGATCGTAGCGGGCGACCTGTAAATACATCCGATTAAATGGACGTCTGAAATCCTTCAATTTAATGAAAGTCAATAAGTATGTTACACACAAACGTCTACGTACAGTGCCTCTTATTTAAAAGAAGACATAATTCAATTTAATGAATTACTATTTGTCGTAACATAACATAATTCCAATTTAATGGAAGTCCAAAGTTAAAGTTTATTTTCAATTGAATGAAAATCTAAGTACACATTTTTTACTTGTGTATGTGGGTATCTGCATATATCCAATTTAATGGAAATCAAATTTATGTTTATTTCCAATCGAATGAAAATCTATGAATCTTAATATAATTACTATATATAGTTACTATAAGAATATTCACAACATAATAATTATAATAGAAATCTAAACTTGGACCATATAATAGTATCTAATTGAATAAAACGCCTTTATTTTGTTATGATTTACTTTTCACTATAGTAGCTATGCTCGGTTTAAACTATAATGTGGGTTACTTAACTTACTTAACAGGTATTAAAATTTATTTAATTCAATGCACTTCTATCTAAAGGGTTAAAACATACAGAAAATACAATAAAAATTGGCGAAAACACTTTACGAAAGAGTGTTCTAAGTCTAAGCAACCTTTATTTAGTTAAGTTTCAAAAATATTAGTAGGTCATTAGGAAGATTTGTTGAAAATGAGTGTGTAGTTCATTGCAATCTCATTTAACTTTATTGAATTTTGATGACTCATTCGACTACTTCGATATTTCTTTTATTACCTATAGGTACGGAACAATTTATTTTGCCAATAAGAAGTAATTCCTGTTGTAATAATTTTATTAAATGACACTGAAGGTACTTATGCACCTAATTGTTTTGCTTAAATTGTTTATTATCTCATTAATGCATATCGCTACTATTTAAGTAAAATGAAAAGGAAATTGATGATTCATTGGCATTGGATGATTTATTTTGCGTAAACAACATTCCATAACGAACTAACAAATAATTTTTCCATTGGTCTATAGGGTTCTTTTAGTGAGTGAATGTAATTAAATGTGGTATAATAATACTAGTACGGATTATAATAATATAGAACTTCACCATTTTTATTGTCACTTTCCTTCCCTTTTAAATAAATAAATGTAATTTACTGACCTTTATACTCGTCGCCACTTGTAGTGATTACTATCTCACAAAGGGAATTCACTTGTATATATATGTATATCACTGGCTCACTACTATCACTAGATCCGAGCGCAAGCGCACGTCCAATCCGCACCGCGTTTAACCACAGACTGCCGATTGACAGCTATGCCTCTTACTAGTGTACATGAGACAATGTATTATATCTATTGAATAGATACAAACACTACACTTGGATTTAATGAAAATTATTTAATTTCTGTTATATTTCGACAGAAATTAATAAAAAAATGAAATGTTGAAAACTAAGACATTTAAGTCAATACATAAAAGTTGTTAAAAATCGAAATACATTAAAAAATATTCGATTTTTTGGAAATGAGAGATGGAAATCGCTATTATATACAAGATATTTACAATGATATACACTTTAAAATTTCAAAATTTCGCTTTGGTAAATTAAATACTGACCGCCAGAGATCGCTTTTTCATATAGTATATCAGAGGCGTCAGATTGATGTCCGATTGATCTGTTTTTTTATTTGTATAAGGGAAGCAAAAAGCCCAATGCTCTATATGCAGTAGCCACATCACTCCCCCACTTTATTAAATGTAATCAAAATCAGTTTCCAAATATTCAACACCTATAGACTCACCTGCTTGATTCATATCATTGACGCGTGTTATAAATTGCACCATCTGTTTCGTGATCTTATCCCTGCTCTTGTACCGATTTTTAACGTGAAGCAAATGTTCTGTATTTTTTATGAAAAGTTTTTTGTTTAAATTTAATGTAGTTCATCTACACATGATCTCTAAGTAAAGGGTTAAGATCACAATGGTATGGAGGAATTCCCAACACCCCATGACCGTGCTCCCTTCATCTTTCTCATATATTCAGGTTTGTACTTCTGGACCAAAACCGAAAGTTAAATTACAAAGCAACAAGTTTTTTACAAAGTATCAAAATCACTATGTTCAACTAAATTACAAAGGGACAATGCATCAGGGTTGCAAATTGAAAAAATGTCACGTTCAGCTTCCATTAGTCAGACTCATAAACACAGAAATAACTAAACGCAATTTCTTTTCTTGTTTCTTAATTGCGAAAGTAAAGTGTTTAAAATATTGAATTATATTAAATTAAATATGCGAAATAGGTATAGAATATAAATAAATAATAATTTAACAATATAATTATACCTATATTAACGCTTTATTTTTTATCAAATTCAATGCGTCGTTATAATGAAACGCAAATGTCAAAATGGCACCGTAAAGCGTCTTGTGAAAAACTAGACATTCTTGTATTAATTATATTTTTTGCATTAAAAATAATTATTTACAAAAACATTGGTGGTATAAACATTGGCAGTTAATTTGTATAATAACAACGAAAGGAGAATGCCTAATTTTAAGTTCCATTGGATGATCAAACTATTAGATTATTGTAGGAGTTCTATTATTTTAGTAACTCTATCATAATATGCCGCGAACCTATGAAATTAAACTTTTGTATTTATACTTTAGAAGTGAATAAATTTATAGAAAACAATTATGGAGAGCTTAAAAGTTTGCAGAATATGCCTGATTACGGACGTTAGAATGTACAACATGTTAAGTTATCCATATGAACAATATTTTACAATGAGTACTGGAATCAATGTAAGTAATCAAAACTTTTGAAATATTGTGATAAAATTTTAACAGTTTTAACAAATATTATTATAAGAGATTCATTTTATATTAAATTATTGTTTAGAGAATTGAGTCAACCATTAAATTCAAAATTTAACTTAAACACATAGATAAATTAACAATCATCTTCTTTATAATAATACTTTAATGTATGGTTAGTTACAGAAACAAGCTATTTTCAGTTTTAACAAAATAGGTATTATTTCAAACAAATTATAATCCTAATGTTAAACAAATATGATATTGACACAATATAAGGCCATGGAATTTTATGTTTTTAATTTGTTAATCAAACTAATTTTTCAATTAAAATACATCTTATCCATCAAGAAGTCAGTAGTTTCAAATATACTAAAATAGTTGTAACAAAAAATATTATTATTATGACACTGTGGTTATGTTGTACAGGTTTGGTTAGTTTCACATAAATAATAAAACATCATTATACGAGGGCAATTCAGAAAGTAACCTCCGGTTGATTGAAAAAAATACACCAAGTTAAGTAAAAATATTTTAATATATACATCTTACAACTACATCTTTGCACTATTTTTCGACATAGTCTCCATCACGATTGAGGCACTTATCGTATCTCTTCACAAGCTTTGAAATTCCTTCTGCATAAAAATCACCCGCTTGTGCCTTGAGCCAGCCTGTGACCGCATCTTTGAGCTCTTCGTCGTCATCAAACCGCTGGGACCCGAGCCATTTCTTCATATGCATGAAGAGGTGATAATCGCTTGGCGCCAGATCTGGGCTGTAAGGTGGATGGTTGAAAACGTCCCACTTGAAGGACTTAAGAAGGGCTGTTGTTCTGCGAGCAGAGTGAGGACGGGCGTTATCGTGCAAAAAAACGATACCGAAAGTCAGCATTCCACGGCGTTTGTTCTGTATAGCCCGTCGTAATGTTTTTAGTGTTTCACAGTACACGTCTTGATTAATGGTCGTCCCACGTTCCATGAATTCAACCAACAACACCCCTTTGGCATCCCAAAACACCGTTGCCATCAGTTTTCTGGCAGAAAAATCTTGCCGGGCTTTTTTTGGTTTGGTAGGCGAATCTGAATGTGCCCACATCTTTGATTGTTCTTTTGTCTCAGGGTTCACGTACTTAATCCAGGTTTCGTCACCGGTCACGATTCTTTTTAACAATGGTTCTCCTTCGTCCGCATAACGTGACAGAAAGTCTAATGCAAAGGCCATTCTTTGAGTTTTGTGGTGGTCGGTAAGAATTTTGGGCACCCATCGTGCACAGAACTTACGGTAACCCAATCTTGCTGTCACTATCTCGTACAAAAGAGTCTTAGAAATCTGTGGAAAATCAGTAGACAACTCCGCCATTGTGAAACGTCGATTTTCACGAACTTTTGCATCAACTGTCTGAACGAGTTCGTCAGTCACCAAGGATGGTCTACCACTCCTCTCTTCATCATGAACGTTTTCTCGTCCACTTTTAAATAAACGTACCCATTCACGGACAACTCCTTCACTCATAACTTTTGGTCCGTACACGGCACAAAGCTCACGATGAATAGCTGCTGCAGAGTATCCTTTGGCTGTAAAAAACCGTATAACAGCACGCACTTCACATTTGGCGGGATTTTCTATTGCAGCACACATTTCAAACTGCCACAAAAACTAAACTAGCGCAGGTACGATGTTCACTCGACTACAGCTTGATGCCGACTGACCTGCTGAGCGCGTGAATGCACAGATGGCGCGCTACTCCCCCCACTACCCGCACTGTGACCAATCGGAGGTTAGTTTCTGAATTGCCCTCGTATGTGTCTGGTTTTGCATTCAGAAAAAAAATTTTTTTGTATGACTGCTTATGTAGCACATGTTTCGTAGGTGGTGGAACGGCATATCTCAGTATTTGCTAGCTATAATACCTATGATGTGAACATTAGCAACAGACAAAACAATCACAATTTATGGAATATCGGTTTATATTGATATGGAGACACCATATGACTTGTAGGTGATAGCGTCATAAATTAAAACATGTACAAAATGTTAAAAATAAAAAGATATTCTGATTGCTGTAACTAAAATGGCTAGAAATTTTGTTTCATTTATTGTATGTAGACCTTAGAAGTCATTATTATTACACAACATCCTCCACCTCGAATATGCTCATATGTATTAAAATACAAATTTACCTTCAAATATAAGCATTCTTTTTAGTAATGTACTGACTAGTTGGGGACTATTGGCTAAAACCGCCGACTAGTCGGCCCATTTTTTTACTCATATTTATATGCTTAAAAAATAAAAAAGAATGTGATCGAAATGAAATTGAAATATTATTGAACCAGTTTTACAGTTTACTTTCGGTGCAATCTAGATTTAGCATAATAAATTAGGAACCCTTCATTTGCTACATACATACCTACATTAATTTGTCCAGAAATTTAGTAAAATAAGTTTTGTTTTATTTTATACTAATTAAGACATCAAGAAAGGTAAACAATGATAGGTAAAAAAAATGTAAATGGTCAATGCAAATAAAAACATGTTCCGACAAGTATGCCTGGCCTCTAGGCGCCTAGAAAGTGTAGTCAAGAACATTGCCGTTGTCACCCGAACTCAATCGAAAGCAATGATCGGCCTGACCAACTAGTCTGTCGTTTTGCAGCCGACTAGTCGGCTAGTCGGCCAAAGTCATAGTCGGCCCATCTCTAATTATTTTAATTATTGCCAGCTTCTGAATGGAGGAAAGCTGCCAGGTTATGCTTGTTACCAGTGTGCTGCATTAATCAAGAAGTGGTATTTATTCAGAGAAAAATGCTCTAAGGGTCAATCAATTTTGTTTAACATATTAGCAACTACAGGCGAGGTGAGTAAGTTATAAGCACTCTACCAAATCTCCTATGATAATATTAATGCTATCAATTTATTTATTATATCTGCCCATATATTGATAAAATTAGATGTAAAACGAGTTTACCACAAGCCATGAGCCATTTGGACTTGGTTGTTTTATATGCCACTTGGTACAGTTATTTGCATATAAAAATAAAACTTAGTATTTAATAATTAATTTCTAGATCACCTACGAAAATGTTGCTCAAATAGACAGAGACAAGTTAAATTTGACATCCAGTATTATTATCAATCACAACGTAAGCACAATCTCAAGCCAAGAATTATTGCAAGATGAGGATTTAAAAGACTTCAAATCTGAAAACACACAGACAACAGTAGATGCTGGTGATAATTATGATGAAGGCTTTGATAATTATGATGAGAAGATAGACATTGAAATAGATGCTTATTGTGGTGTAGCCACACTACAACATCTTTCTAGTGATGATGATGAACCACTGTCTATTCATAAAAGCAACAAAGAAAAGAAGAAATCCGAAAAGAAAAGAGGGCGAAAAAAGAAAGAAGTAAAAGAAGAATTAACAGAAGCTATTGAGAAAGCTGAAAGTATAGAGGTATATATTTCAACTAAATATTTTAAATAAGCTGTAATAAATATTCTTACTTTGATTTTTGTTACCTCTATAGATTTAGATAAAACACTTTATTATTTACTTCTTCAACTTTACATACAGATCTCTGTAACACACATCTTCATAAGATGCTAAAATTAAATTTAAAAGTAACAAAAACAATGCAATCCCATAATTATATATCTCCTCTTGCTGGAAGTTGGACTTACCGAGCTGGAACTGGATGATTTGCCCCAGGTTAACATACTCAACAACTTCTAGTCTACAGCCTCTAACATTCACAGGAGTGTGTAGTACCCACATGGAAATTTGACATAATTTTTGCCTTGTGCATGTTCATTTTGAGACCCACTTGTTGGAAAACTCTACACTGTAGAGTTTTCCTAAGGAGGCCTTCAAGCATTGCTCCTAAATCCTTCCACGATCTCAACCATGACTACGATATCATCAAAAAAACGAATGTGAGTCGCCGTTTATGTTAATGCCGAGTCCTCTTCAGTCCAAAAGCTTAAGTACATCGTTTAACGCATCTGTGAACAGTTTCAGCGATATAACGTCGCCCTACTGTCTCACACCGCGCTGAAGTCGTATTAGTTTCGAGTTTTGGTCCTGAAGGCGGACTGACATGATGGCGTTTTAGTACAATGATTGCAACACTTGTATGTACCGATAGTCTATTTGACACCTCTGGAGTAACCTAAGCATGGCGTAGGCCTCGACAGAATCGAAGGTTTTCTTATAGTCCACAAAGGCCAAGGATAGTGGCAGATTATACTCCTCGGTCTTCTGTATAACCTGCCGCAGCGTATGGATGTGGTCTATGGTACTATACAGGGTGTAACTGAATACCCCAATAACATTTAAGGGTATGTATCCATCAGAAGTAGAGATGCTGTAGAAAAAATATGAGGGCGAACAAACCTTTTTTTTTCCATACAGACTAAATAAATTATTTTTTGGTATTAAGTGCCGACAGCCTTACGTAAGCGTAGGAGGAATACTACGCTTACGTCTGTCACGTGTCATTTTGTGTTTAAATTTCTTTTCTGTTAAGAGCTGATTATGGTAGTCACTTAAAAGTTTTTGCTTTCAGTTTAAAATCAAATAACTCTGAAAGTATAGGGATTCCAGATCTCAGACAAGCACCGAAGGTCCATTTAGTATCTAACTTATATGCCCCTTAAATATTATTGGGGTGTTCAGTTACACCCGGTATATAGCCTTTTCGGAATCCGGTTTGTTCAGGAGGCTGGAAGTCGTCAAGGATTCCTGACGACCGTCGAGAACAGCTTGTAAACATGACTCACGAGCGTGATGGATCTATAGTTCTTCAACTAGGCCCTGTCGCCCTTTTTAAAGAAGTGTGCCACCACGCCCCTGTGCCATGCTTTAGGCGTTTTGCCCTCCAGTTGAATAGCCGCTGCAGCGCCTTCCGGACTGATAGTCCTCCACTTTTAGGAGTTCGGCTGTAACTCCACCATCAGCAGCAGTAATATACAGGTTTATATTATTTGTAAAACACCTACAACGTCGCAGGATTAGATAGCTAACATCATAAACAACAATGTTTGTTCTACAACTTTTGGTAATTCGTTTGATTTTACTTTCATACAAAAATAAATATTAATATAACTCTGGAATGTTTGTAACTCTACGCGCATTACCAGAATTACGTAAACAAACTTGTCCGAATTACGCTGTATGAGGGCGGGGCGTCACTAACTATGAACTTGACCTATTTTTCTACGGCCACCAGTCGGCGGCTGATGCGCGCGCGTCATACGTCCTTAGCTGCAATGTGTTCCATTTAACCATCACCACTTTGCTGGTGCTGACATCTGATGTTAGCCTCGTTATGCGTTTCTTTTAAGAAATGTTGACATTTTTAGCCACGCTAATTGTTACAAATGAAACGGTATTAACTGATTTTTCGTGCCGAAATTTTACGTCTCACCTACTTAGTCCAGTAACTTAATATTTCAAATAATATAAATCAAAATCGGCTAAAACTATAAATATCTTTCAATTTAATAATGAAATTCACTGAAAAATCTTTTTGATTCATGAAATAGTGTCCAAATGTCAAATTTGAAAGCTGTCAAAAATGGTGTCGGAGGACCCATCTAGCAGCATGGGTATTTGATGTTAACTTTTCGTGGCAAAAACGTTTACGTGGAACATACGAAACCAGCACGAAATGTTAACACCAAAGGCAAATGAAACGCGTTGATGCTAAAAAAGCGAATAATTGGTACCTAGCTACCAACCAATATGCGACCTTAATGACACATATTAGTAGTTGGTAGTCAGTGTAACTTTAGAAAACGTTAAAGAAAGATTCCGTTAATCGTTTTCACATATTTTGGTAGTTTAGATACCTACCTGTACCTAGCCTAAGTATTCGTTTTCAGTTGTTTAATGTAGCTAGTCCCAAGCCTGGAAAAGTGTGTAGGGATTGTGGACTTAGTGTACCTACTGCCAGGGGCGCCGAGTTTTTAAAATTCCCGTGGGTGCTCCAGCTTTTTTAATGACATACCTAGCTACTTATATGTATTTTTGTTATTTTATAGATACAAGAAAATACAAGATATTTAGAAAAGATAATTTATTATATTACACAGCAGTTTGACATGTGCACCTGTTAATAAATATTCGGCGGGGCGCGGCGAGCCGGCACGCTGCGTGCGTGAGAGCGGTTAGGTTTGTTTCTAGGCGCGCGTATATTACGTATATTATTTCGGTACCTATATTATTTAGATTTAGTTAAAAGATGAGAAAGAGAATCGGGGGTGCTCGGCACCCACTATTTATCTCTCGTGGGTGCTGGAGCACCCGAGCACCCACGGAGTCGGCGCCCCTGCCTACTGCCTTTGTTGAATGTAACCAGTCCTACGCCTGGTAAAGTATGACGGGATTGTAGATTCAGTGTACCTACTGTCTGCAAGCCCTGCAAGCAATTGTTTTAAATATGCATTTAATCTGGCGAAGAAAGTGCTAGGTACGTAGGTAGGTAGGTACTTAGTCTGAAGTTTTATCATTTATCATTCATATTTTATTGACAGCGCGCGAGCGTAGCGTCGTAATGAAACATAGACTTATCAATGTCACGACAGTGCAATAAAAACTTGAAAATTGGTTTTTGTTTAATTTATTATCTTAAAACTCGTAAAACAAACGTTGTAGTTAATGATGTTGGCTATCTTATCCTGCGAGGTTGCAGGTGTTTTACGATTAACCACACGGAAAAAAAAGATATCTTGATTCAAGAAAATATGCGGTTATATATGCACTATGCAGTTAAATGTCTTGAATTAAGACGATGTATTTTTTTGAATTCAAAAATGATATCATTTTGAACGAATGTAAACTGCATTCAATCAAAATAACACTGTCGATTCACTAAACATAACAGAATCTTGAATTAAATAATGATTGTCTTATTCCAATGAATTGGTTTTCAATAATACTTGAGTATAACACGATCACGCCATTCAGTCAAGATAACAGAGATTTTGTCCTGAACTCTTCTGCCTTAAATTGAATGAAATAATTTTTTGATTCAATGATATCGGTTTTCTAAACCACTTTATTTAGACGATCATTTCTTTCAGTCAAGATAATATTATCTTGTGCTCATCTCTACACAATTAAATATAAAGTATTGAATGGAGATTCTGTCTGCCTTGGTTCAACATGATCGATATGATTGATTCAAGTCATTACTTCTTTCAGCCAATATAACTGAAATCTTGGTTCTAAATACCATCTACTTTAAACTAAGTAGATATATTATTGTTCTAAACAATTATTTGTTTTGCATTATAACATCAGCATATTAGCTCAATACAATATTTTGTTTTCGTAAGATTTAACATTTTGAACCAAGCATATCGACTTATCTGATGGAAATCTAGGTATTCGAGTCAATAAAATTTTTTATTCTCTTAAAAGAATAATTTCTAGTTAGAAGAAAATATTCTCTCGGTTTAAAGTATAAATGATCTTTAAAGAAACTGACAAAAGCTTGACTTAATGGAATAAATTTATCAGGGCAAAACCCCACTAAACAGCACCGTTTAGATTCCTTCTCGTCATAGGTATATTAAATGTTTTTGTGGCATTATTGCTATTGTTACGTACACTTTAGTTACACGGCGTATTTATAAATAATGCAAGAACTCCAAGGGTGTTACACCACTGCTTAGATTTCTACACGACGATTCGGAGATGCGATAAATAAAGTTGTTGCATCTGAGCAGTACTATAACATCTTCGGAGCTCTTGCATTATTTCTGGTTACGTCGTCTAACTGATGTGTGGATAACAACAATATGCCACAAAAAATAATAAGTATGAGGAGAAGAATGTTAAACGGTAATGCTGAGTGGGGTTTTGCTGTGATAAATTCATTCCATAGAGCCAAGTAGAGGTACAACTGGATCTGAAACAACAAAAATAATTATCACTACAAAGTACTTCGATCATCAAAAACACATTCTTTTACTTTAGTATTGTCAGTTTCTTATTTAATTCATTCTGGGAAAGAGTTTTAAAAATGAAAACATTCTTAATAAAGTATAAAATATTATTTATTTATTAAAAATTAACTTTACAGTAAGCAATTTCCTTAAGATACACAATAAATTAATTCCCATTTTTATACAATTTTATTGCTTAACTATATAGTCAATATATTTTATATTTTTTTACAGATGCAATGAAATATTACTGTGCTACATACATCAAAAGATCTAATGACCTCAGCCATCTCGATGATCCCTACGTGCAATACCCTATGCGGTAGATCACTTATCTACATTTTTGCATTTTTGTGGTCTTAATCTACAAACCTTACATTTGACAGAATAAGTCTTATATTGGCAGACTAAACTTTAAATCTAGACTCAAGTTTCCCTTAACTAACACAATATACACAATAACAATTTTTTTTCGTTTCTCGCCTTTTTCATCATCTGTTTTTATATAGAGGCGTTATTATCACCAGGATTCTGAAAGAAAAATGAAAGTAAAATACAATATTTTTGCCATCATCATAACAGCTCATCTACATTACGTCCCCATCGAAGGACTCGAGCCTTCCTTAAATTACGGTGGTTAGGCCTTAGTCAACCACGCTGGCCCAGTGCGGATTGGTCGACTTCACATACACCTTTGAATTTTTTCACGGATGTAGATACGGATGTATGCATAACCTTTACCGTGGGAGCGCCAGACAAATGTACATATGAAATTCGAAAAAAAAACACATGGGTACATAACGGTCCCTCCCGATTGGAAGGCAAGTGCCGAGTCCACAGCGCAGTTATTTTTGTCCAAATGACTAAGTTTTTATGCAATTTTGTAGCTGACATATTCATGTTCAGTCCGATCTGTTAATTATGTATGTGCCAGCTATAAAATTGTATTGTTGTACACTTTTTGGTCGACCAAACATTTTTTATAGTTTTATTTTTTAAAAGTTATGGACAATATAATCCAAAGGTGCAAGGTTTTTTTAAAAAGTTTTGAAGGTTTTTTTATGATTTCCAAAAGCAAAGTATAAGAATTCAAAGAAGTTGTATTCTACGTGGCATAAGTGTTGACTCACCTCAACTAATATCATGATACTCTCTGACATTCTTGAGTGAAAGCTTCCCAGTCTTGGATGACTCCCAGGATGTCTTTCCATGGATCCTGAGACGGGTGGGATAATGTAGGCTTGCGTCAAACCCATGTCAATTCCGTTGGTAATTTTGTAAGTATCTGAAAATTTATATTTTCAATGTTATTTGGAAACATCATAATGTCATATACGAGGTGTAACAAAGTACCTTACACTAACACTTAAGGAAGTGAAAGAATGTTAAAAATTTCCAAAGTAACATCTATCGAAATATGAAAAATTTTGACTACAAAACAAATTTAGATTAAGTATATTGGTATACTCACTGCAAAACGTTGAATTAAATCTTTCGGAATTTTCCAGGACTCCAAAAGAACAGCAATAATATTTTTTGGTACGGCCATTGTAATAGCGCGCTGCTTGCTTCATGTTTCACTAAATTTGATCTGAGAACTATTAAAATTATCACTAAACTTATACATTTATATTATATTGGCACAGTATTCGTTGGTTTTCATACTCCAAACCAGTCGCAAACACAGAAAGAATTCATCAGACGAAGGCTTCTTCACTGAATCAGTCAATCAGGAACGCGTAGTGTGGTATGGTTGACGCATTGTGGAAGAATACTCGTACAAGTTCTCTGTGGAAATTGTGTTTTTCATCCAAGCATTGTGTATTACATGTGAAAATCTGACATCTTGTTTGAAAGTAAAAGTTGTAAACCGAAAGTGATATTGCCTTAGTTGAAAAGAACATTTGTTTTCAAAGTAAGATAACAGAATTCTTGTGCTAAAGCAATATCGCATTAGATTAAAATTCTATTGACTCTATTCAAAATTCACAATTTATTTACATTAAAACAGTCATAAATTTTCGTCCAAGAAAAATAAAAGGTTGGACGGACAAAAGATGTACTTGAAACAAAGAAAACTACGGTATTAAAGCAAAATTTTCAAATATTTTAATTGAAGAACTTTTTACATTAAAATAATATATACACACTCTTGAACGAAAACAAAGAGAGTTGTGATAAAAACCTCAGTGTATTCGAACCAAGACAATGATTTTCTTGTGTTAAAGTAATGTTGCATTCTATTAACAATCTGTTGACTCCATTCAATAATGTCTTTAAATTTCATCAAAAAAATAAAAGTTTCATCGGGAAACAAAATTTACTTTGATCAATTGGCTGTGATATTAAAACAAAATTTTGGAATAAGTATTTCAATCCAAGAAGTTTTTGTATTGAAATGAAGCACACACACCCTTCAACGAAAACAGAGAGAATTCTGATGAAAAACATCACTCTGTTAGAACCAAGATATCGGTTTTCTTGTGTTAAAGAAATATTAAATTATATTAATATTCTATTGATTTCGTTTAATATTATTACTGAGTTTCGTTGCATATTTATAAATACTTGATCTAAAGGCATATTTTGTAAAACAAGAACATGAAAGTATTGAAACAATTATTTGAGATATCTTCGGTCAAGTAAGTTTCATGTTATTGAAGCAACGAAATTAACTTCAGGTTAAAATAATATGTTCGAATTGAATTAAGAAAATTAGCATTCTTAAGTCAATTCCGTGGCATACTGTTTCAAAGTAAATTGTTTTGTCTCAACAAAATATGTTCAAGACAATATAATGTTTTGAATGAAAGAAATCCCGGGACTCTTTTTTTTCCGTGCATGTATAAAACCATTTATAACAACAGTCAGAGGTTTAAGATTAACATTTGACTCAGGTTTCACAAGATATATCAGAGTTACTGCCATTGTTGGAAGAAATGCCCCCCAAGAAGAAAAGAGGGCGTCCTCCAAAAGCGGCCACTTCTAGCATTTCTGAAGGGAAAGAGAAGAAACAGAGACGAACACAGAACACTGGTGGTGTTGACATTGAAGAAATTGATTTGGATGAATATGTTAATGTTGTCAAACTAACCGTAAGTAAGTTTTGGATAGATTCACAAACAAATGACTCCGTTTTAACAACCTCCGTGGTCTAATGGCTGATCGGGAGGTCCGGGGTTCGATTCCCCACGGGGGCGGAATTTTTGCTGCTCGGTTTGGTTGGTGGTGGGGCTTCTGAACAGGTCTGGCTAGCTACCACTGTCTTTCCCTAATTTGTCGTCATAATAACAATGTTAATAGCATTGTTGTGTTCCGATAATTAGAGGTGAGATAACCAGTTCCTCAGTTGTTGAGGAGTCCACGTGAAGCTCGTTTCCTTATCTTCACCATCAGGTTCCCTATTGTGTGTTATAAAGTATTATGTATGATGGATGGATGATTTTGGAAGGAAGTCTTAAAATTGACATCATCAAGTGACGACTTCATCTGCCTTGTATTTAAGGGGGTATCTAAGGGGGGAGGGGGGGTGTATATTTGCATCAGGAGTCGCTCTAGCGCGTACCAGCCACCATTTTTCGAATGATGCAGGTAGCTCACGACATTGTTGGGATCGTCAGGCCGAGCACTTAAAAGTGCGTTCCTCTCAACTAATTCCGAGCTATTTTTTTACATCCTTTTACGCAGAGCAACTGATAATAATCGATTTTTTACAAACAGCTTAAAGAACAAATCGAAGAGGTCACTATGCGACAACACACCTCCAACTACATGAACGCCCCCTTCCAGTGCAACCTCTGCTACAGGGGCTTCATTGACACCGACGCGTGGAATCACCACATCGAGAAACATAGTCAGGTCTGTTATTAATAATAGTGTCGTAACCATGGGCACGGTAATAGTATACATATACAGTAGACCGACTTCATAGAAACGGTCGAAATACGGCGCTATGCCTACGCGCCTCGATTTGGGATCGCACTCGGATCGCATAGCTACAAGGGCAGTCACGATTCACGAATGTAGTTCGCCGCACAGTGGGCGAGAAATCGGGGCTCCCTTTCATAGGATTTAAAAAAAAATGCTTGCTTTATTAGTTTTTGGGTATTCAGCTCGGTTGATTACATCAATTTATTGATAAAAAATATGGTTTCGGGATTAACAACTTAAATTTACACCGCTAAACCTGCGCGTAAATGTTTCAAATGTATGGAATGGAAACGCAATTTGTTTTGACTATCTTATTTCGGTTTTGCATTGTAAGGCTGAAACTTATAGGGACTGTTACTGAGACTGTTATGAAGCCACGTGACTTTTGACCTTGACCCCGGGCGAATCCGTTCAAAAGATGGCTTTCTTAAAATTGCACATTTTGGTGCTATTGTAGTATGGGTATAGGTGGTTCAAAGTCGATTTTTTGTATTTTCTACAAAACTGATTTATGTTTAATATTGAGTAGCTCGTTATTTACTTGATAGGTCAGTTACGTAACTACCCCATATCCATAAATTAAATCAATAGTGTCCGTAAAAATATGTTGACTATAAAATTTAAATAAATTATTCCTAACGTTAAACTAAACTACAATCGATAAAGTCGACGAATGGTTGTTTGCCTGCTGAATAATTTCCTTTTAGTCATATTCGTAACCAAAGTTCCGTAACCAGATACGAAATAGTACATTATTGCAAAGGCCGTGAAATAGGCAATTGCAGGTCGAGTATGAGTTTGAAGGCCGAGCCGCAGGCGAGGACTTCACTAATACGAGACAGGCAATTGCCATTTCCGCCGAGGCATATATAGTGCTTTTCTCAAAAGAATGCAAATAAAACATACTTACTTTTTATATTATACTTTTTTTTTCAAGTTAATGCCGTTTTAAAAATGAAGTGTACATTTCAGCATTGAATAAATTGCCCATAGTGTAGATAGCTTTTTAGTCTTAGCAATCTCATTAAAATATGCCAAAAATACTGTTTCAGGGAAAATGTTCATTTATTTCTCGATTTTCCAACTCTAAGTATATAATAGGTACTTACCTATGTAAATAACAAGTCATGACGAATTTTCAACTTTGCCGCCAATTTTCTATTTATTAACTATGCCGAAAGACAAACGCATTTATGGCTATACAGCTACGTGAACGCAATTTGTACTAAGCAAAGAGTCTTACCTACTTTGTTATGCCAAGATTGATAAAAGAGATCCAATCAAAGAGTAGGTACTTAATAACTCCAGCACGCCGTTTCATACAACATTGCTGGAGCGTTGTCATGTTCCAAATTCAAAAAACGCTCCAGCAATTGGATTTTGATTTCCTTTGTCCGTAAATTCGATACTTCGCGTGTTCTTATTTCGAAAATAATGACAATATTTCCATGCATGTTTGAGAAAATTGAATTTTCTCTACAGTCTCTACAGTACTACAAATCACGCTCGGCGAGTGTGTTTGAAGTTGCCTTACTGTTATTGTTATACTATGTTCCAAGTGTACAATTACAGAGCGCGGGCGACGTCGAGTGTCCGGTGTGCAAATTCAGGTTTAAGACCAAGAGAGCACTGCAGAAGCACTCCGCCAACCACGAGAAGAAATACGCGTGCAAATCTTGCTCGTATGTTTCGAAAACTACGTAAGTACTGCCTACATAAATAGTGCATTGTTCATCAAGAGGAGAAAGTGGTCGTTTCCATCGAGGGTGTAGTTTGGGACACTCAATATTGAATGATGACTGAGATGGGAATCGCAATTTCTTCCGAGTGATAAATAATGATTATACACACCTGTGACGAACTTAAAAAATCTTTATTAATTGTTTATATTGAAATAATATTCTAGTTATTGAAACTCAATGTTATACTTTTGCAATTGGGATTGACGCCCTTAACACGCTCATCTTTTATCTTTTAACATCTGCATGATTCGCATTCAAAATTTAAAAAAATAAAGCTGTGAATAATGGTGTTCCCATTATGCCCTGCGTTATTTGTTACTTACGTTGCCAATTATAGACATGGATTTTCATACAACTTTTCCTCCCGCATATTTTGCTCAGAGAAGACCAGCTTGAACGAAGAAATTTCTTTAATTTTCGGGGAAAAATAACTAACTGTTTCTATCGGGTGTTGTATATACTATCTTTTCGCAGCTTTTCTCTGTTTGTCTCGCGTCTTTTTTTTGCCCGACGTTTCCAACTTCATAAAACGATTCGTAGGGTCAGTATTGCCGAAGTAACAAGAACTCTTCGTGTAAGATGAGTAGGTAAATAAAGCTAAATTCCCACTGTGAGTCATATACGTCACAATGCTCTGGCACAGTTATTGACTAAGACGTGCCTAATACCTACATCGCGCTAGCCTGAGGAGTTAGTATGGTGACCACTCCCAAGGCGAAGTTCCAGTTTGTTTATACTGCTGGGCTCGGGCGGTGACGTTCCGGGGGGAGGTCCAGCCGGGTATGGGAATATCAGCGGAACGAATCCGCTGGTGGAGCAGAATCTTACGGCATACCCAAGTGGGCGATCTTGTTAACTTGGCCCTTCGGTATCGAGAAAAAGATTATCACGCCTTAAAAAAGGGGCTTTGTTTCGAGTTTTCCATTGCTTCGTAGAGCGTGATAGAGATTAAGGCTCTGAATTAAGTAATTTTAATGTTCATTAAATCCAAAAATCTCGATTTTTATAAAAGGTTCATTCTTGGAAGTTCATTTAAAGTAAACATTAATATTTAATTAAAAAGTATCATCTCAGTTTTTTCCTACTATAGTCAGTATTGCCTTCCCCAATTTTTTAAACTCGCGTTTTGCTAATAGGTTCAGCTTTTATTAGCCAGACTCTACTATGCTTTTTCTTTAAAAATATTTAGCATTTTTTAAGAAAAGTCCCAAGTATGCAATAAAAAAAAACAAAATATTTTCAGAACGCAGGCGAAGCAGCATCAGCGATGGCATAAAGGGGTCACCTACAAATGTCAGCATTGCGATGAGGTATTAGTGTAAGTGATCTTAACAAGCTCTTATTTAAAGTGCGACTCAAAAGATGGACGCTACTAAAATTTTACATGGCCACACAGTTTTTTATTTGTATAAAATCTTACAACCTTACTTGTAGCAACACAGTTTATTTGTAGTAAGGAAAACATAAATACGGACTTCGCAAGTAATTTGGGTAGACCACTGCTGGGCCTATCCCAGGGCTGCTCGTTCGGTAACCTGATTCCGAACTAACCTTTCATCCAGTTCCAGTGGAGAGTTTAACTAGGCTAAGGGGAATACAGTAGAATAGCCGCTGTAGGGCCAGAGTCCTACGGCAGACCCAAGTGGGCAGCTAATCAGCTTATTTCGTAATAGATTAAAAATATTTAAAAAAAAACAGGGGAGGGAGGGTGTCTTCGGTTTTCCATCTCATCGCAAAGGTATAATTGCGGTACAAAGAGAGTTTAGAGTTTATTCAGGACCTTTTTAGAGAATTTTTATAATTTCTCACAAGAGTGGTGACATGAGTATTCTAAACCCTTCACCGCACGGAAATAAATATTCAATAATAATATTGATTTCAAAATGGCCACCGCTCCAAGATGGCGCTCTATTATGCAACGTGTTAATAAAAAAGCGCAACATTTAAGGCACCTCAAATTATTTTTATTATAAAGGTCAAATTAATAAATTATGAAAATAAATTATCGCGGATTATTTACTTCTTTCCTATTTTTTGTTTCGTTGCATTTCTTGTAAATTTATAACTAATGGTCGAACGCCTGCGTGTCCGATGATTTGCTACCGATTAGAGATAAAGATGATAGAGTTGAGTAAATTTAGAAAGCGGCGTGATAATATTTTTTTTACCGACTTCAATAAAGCAGGAGGTTCTCAATTCGATGCGTATGTTTTTGTGTGTATGTTACGCGATTACGTCGTCAATAGTGGACTGATTTTCAGAGTTCTTGTATTCGATAGAGTATGTCACAGTACCCAGTAATTTCACTGCCATATCTTACCCTTCAAACCGGAACACAGCAATGCAAGCACTGCTGCTTTGCGGCAGAAATAGGTAAGACGGAGGTACCTAAGCAGACGACCCTTGTACAGAGTCTCCCTCCAGTAAACAGACAGACAACATCACACTTCTATATTGAAGTCGGTGCCAAATTTTAGGACTTTCTAGGAGATCATCGTTCACTGGGCACCGACTTCAATATGTAGAAGTGTGATATTGACCTATTGTTATATTATTTTTAACTTTTCAGTGTTTTTGGAGTCGGTTTTTATTTTTTGTAAAATATTTTTTATTTAATAAGACCAGAATTTTTGCTAGTGGATTCGATTCTACTCTTGATTCCGAACAAACTAACTTCAGGTTTTGCGTAATTTTAATTAATACGATACGATATCTTATTAACAGTACAGATTAGACTAGATGAATGAAAAAAAAAATTATTGCTTTAATAAAAGCTCATTCATATAATAAACAGAAAGAAAAAATCTGTTTTCGAATAACTATAAAAACAACCATGATATAAGATATTAAACATTTTTCTCCATCTCTTTCTAGCAAAATGGCAATTTACATGGAGCTTATATGGCCGTATTCAACGATGACGTCACGGTTGATGTCGGATCTCTGTCTAATCGCTTCCAAATTAACAGCTTAAAATGCTAATGTACTAAGCCGATTTTAATTCTAATTTCACATGATTGCATCTTTTTTTCGGGTATTTCAATATTTTATAAGGAGACGTAAAAATTAGAATTCTGTCATTATCCCAATTGTTAATGTGCAGGTATACACCGTGTTTGGTCAATACCCTATCAAGTCGAAACCTGCCCATGTTAACATGGTCAGGTTTCGACTTGACGTGATGTTAACGTGGTGATAAAAGTTATGGCGTCATTGCGAATTCGAAATCGTAAAATTAAGTTTGCAATCCCACATACAAATACCTAGTTGGATCTGTGAAAAAGAATGTGTGGAGAATTATTAGAAAATCAATTTTACAATTTCGAATTTTGATTACGCCACAATTTTTAAATGACTATGCTAACATGGGTAGATGTACGGAGCACCGTACAATAATCTTAGTCAGCATGCCAATGACCCGCAAAATGTAGCAATAAATGTATTTAATTTAACTCATTACAATGTTGCAAATATGCTTAGCACCGCATTTATAGAAATTATCAGTGTTACAACGATCTAATGGGTTTGTTTCGTACGTTAACATCCCTTCACCATATTCTACACTCACCACATAAAATTGTACACACCGTACAGTTTTTTTGGTCCTTCGAACCGGATTCGAACCAGCGACCTATGGCTTAGTAGGGTATTGACCAATCACCTTGTATAGCAAAACTTCCGGATTATATTTCACTAGCTGTGCCCGCGAACTACATAATATGTTTCGTCTTAAAAGTTCAAAGAAAAAACTGTAAATCTACTTTCCCGCGGGAACTACTTACTTTTCTGGAATGAAAAGTAGCCTATATGTTAATCCATGACGTAATCCGTCCACCTACAGAATGTCATCCAAATCCATTCAGTAGATTTTGCGTGAAAGAGTAACAAACATCCATACTAACTTACAAACTTTCGCTTTTATAATATTAGTAAGGATATTGTGATTGTCGACCGACGAACGTTGGCGTGTTTGCAGCAGAGATTTAAATCGTTAGATGCGCCTTGCGCTTCCAAAAAGTGACTACATTTTATGTCTGTGCGTTACATGACAAATTCACACAACAACGCGACGCGCCATAAAACTTTGACACCTAAAATCGCTGGCGGTGTATTATACAAACACGTACCAGACGACAAATTAAGTAGGTAAGTGATTTATTTGGGAAATGATGAAAATAATTAATAAATAGGTAGTTACGCATACGCAAATGTAATTCCCTTAGATTTGTTGGCATTCCTCGAGTATAATTTTATTATTTTACACTTGAAATTAGGGAAAAGAAAAAATGCATTTGACGTCGAACGCTCGGTGCTTTCTACCACAGACTACGAGGGAATGAGAGAGCTCACTCTTCCCAACGTTGACACATTTTCGAGCGCCTTATGTATGGGAAGGGGGCATCTAACGATTTAAATCTGTGGTGTGCAGCAAGTGGACGTCGTACCTGAGCCACGTGCGGATCAAGCACCCGTCGGAGTTCATCTGCGACGTGTGCGGCTACTCGTTCGTCAGCAAGCTGGGCCTGGCCATGCACCGCACCATGATGCACAAGGAGCTCGTTGTACGTACCCCCTTCAATTATCTCACCCCTTATATACCTACCACGCCTACTGTCCATGTTATCTGTTGCGGATATATAATGTATTTTTCATCCCCCCATATCGGAAAGAGTATTTTTGCTATTCGATATCTGACCGCCAAAGCCGTTTTTATCCGCTTGAGGTTAAAGTAAATTTGAATTTAGAACATCGCGTGCACTAGGTATGTGATTTCCAAACATTATTAAACCTATTTACTTCCATCTCCATGGTGCCGAATTTATCATACTTTTTTAAATTTGTTAAAAACTCAGAATCTGAACCTCCTTGGTTTTTAATTTGCTTTGTTTCATCTCCTCGCTGAGGGAGGATGAAATATTACGTGTTGCACTCGAGTGCAAAGATTTTTCACCTTGTGCTCTTTTGATTCCCTCGCTAACGCTCAGGATTCTAATTTTTGAATCCTTCGCTTGCTCGGTCATCAAAGTTGAGCACGCGGTTAAAAAGCAACTTTGCACTCATGTATAACAAATAACTATTTTACCATTGACACTCGATAAAGAGCTCGCGATTCTTCAAAAACAGTGAATTAAACGCTCTTTGTTTTACTGAGTGAATACAAAAAAAAAATGAATTTGGAATATGCGCGAATATACGAATTATAGTAAGAAAAAGGTATGTAAGTATTTCCAATGCTCAGGAGAAGGAGGCCGCGGGCGATGTGACCAAAGAAGGCCCTTTCTGCGCGGAGTGCGACGTGGCGTTCATATCGGAGGAGGCGTACAAGCGACACATGGTCACCTCTGTCAAACACATACACAGCTCCAACTTCCAGTGAGTATTGTAGTGCTTTTTCTTGCTAAATTGTAGAAATATAGGGAAATCTTAAAGTTGAAAGAAAAAAAACAAACTTATTCCTTTAGTCCGATACAAAATGAAAAGTTTTATTGTTGTAGGTACATAACTATAATTCACTTATGCATAATGTTACTGAAGTAAACAAAATCCCTCAATGCAAAGCACTTAACTTAATGTTTAATTAATACAAGCCAAGGGCAGGGTGGTTCAGGTTTGTTTGATCAATCTCGGCAGGTAAAAATCAGGTACAAATTGGGTACAAAACTACAAAATGAGGGGCAATAAAATACACGAACAAATAGTTATAGGTTTCCTTTTTTTTAAATTAGTAGCCTTCCCCGGAGCGGTTGTTAGTGGATCATACCTTCTATGCTAAGTCTTGCAATCACGGGTCAGAGATATAATATTCCTGTTTTATATTAATATATTTAGCTCCACAGAATTCCTCCTTGATAATAGGTTAGTTCATCTGGCTCTAAAGTCAAGCAGCGGAGCCCTACGGCCTCCGGGAACTGCCCTGGAGATTCATAGCACAGTGTTAGGTTAAAAATATAATTAAATATGCCTATGATCTTGAGGTCAGTGGGTCTAACACTGAGTTCTGAAGGAATCCCAGTCAATACATCTGAATTTCAGGTAATAAACATTGCAAGTTAATTCCAAACATAATTTTCAATGAATTGTCAAAGTTTCTTATTGGTTAGTTAATAAAAAAAGACATATGGAGGGGAGAGCACCTATTTTGTGTATAATTACTGCTATTAATAAAAAGAAAACAGCTTAATTTGTGAGTTATTTGCCAAAGTATGAGGTAAAACTCAATATAGTGAAAATCTAGAATTTAACATGAAATTCACCAGTGTTACTCAATATATGCATTAATCCCACTAAAATGCCGCTTACTATCAGGTTTTTTTAATGAAATAGGGGATGAAAAAGGCGAATTTTGGAAATGTGATATGTTTGATTTAATAATCAATATACCCACTAATAAAAATAAAATTAACAAAATCTGTTTTAAATCATGAAATATAATAAGCTAATTAGATACCTTAGTGTGGGCGGAGTATTATGTATTGATAAAATTTATTTCTTTCTATTAATTTAATGAATCGCGCGCCGGCGATTAAAAATATGATTGAGCTTTTACTCTTCAAGCTGAAAACAAAAATAACTGACTTGACTTATGAAGTCTTAATGTACTTTTCAAATTAAATTCACACGGAAAACGAGAGAAATACCCATGGATTTTCTTCGCAGAACTAAATATATAAAAACTTTATGATCTTCAAATCAATAACAAATTACTTCCATCGATGTCTCACAGACTAATCATCATAACCTAGACGATAGACTAAACCAACGCTCCACTTGCGCGCAGATTTGCGTTTATGTGGAAGCGACGGAGCCGAGGTCCGTTTGCTGAATGCTAAGCGCCGTATTGGCGACGGAACCTCTCCTAAAACCAAATTCATAACATAACACTCGTAAGACTCTTAACTTGCTTCAAGATGTGTCAAGTCAACATACGGATCTTTCGAAATTCTACAATATGCAACAAGTATTTCCAGCCAAAGTTATAAGTTTGGTTGAAAAACAAAACGTAATGAAAAATTAATCATAAACAAATTGTGAATGCTTTCCAAATTCTATTCGACGAAACTATAATTATATGATCTATAAGTTTAAGTGTATTTTATTAAAATATGTCTATAGAAATGATCAAAACAAACGGTCTAAATGTCAAATTCCGAATTTTGAGAAAATCAACCCACCTAAATGGAAGCACGGGATTTTGGGCGAAAAAAAACTATCTTTGTAAATAAGGCCAGGATAAACGCGAGATTTATTTTGTTTATGCAAAAAGTGAACAATGACCAAAGACAATTGCAAATGTCACTGACGTGACGTGAAACGACGTTGACGTTGACACTTGACATTGATATTGTGAAATTAATTGACAAAGTTATTGTAATTGTGATTTTAGTTGTGAAATTTGTGTTAAAACTACAGTGAAACCAAAGTGTTTTTGCAAAATTAGTGTTTTATGAAATTTTAAGAAAAAACGGTGTTACAGTATTTTAGACGATTTCATCTTTTTTATAGTTCCATAGCTACAATAGGTTACATATTTCTTGTCATTATTTGAAGGCTCTCTGAGATGATTTGTTAAACACTTTTCTTTTCATACTTAGAACCACCAGTACATAAAAGTACCAGTATGTATAAACTCGATTGTTGCATGTTAGTGGTAGCCTCAGTAAATGCCGCTATTGCTCCTTTTTTTAACCGACTTCAAAAAAGGAGGAGGTTATCAATTCGGTTGTATTTTATATTTGTTACCTCATAACTCCGTCATTTTTAAACCGATTTCCATAATTCTTTATGTATTTCATAGAGTATACTGCAACGGTGGTCCCATGGTCACCAAAGTCAGGATCGGATGATGGGATCCCATAGAAAATCGAGGAAAACACTAATTTAATACCATCTTTCTTTCACTAAAAAGATCTCATTCACTAAAAAGTTAAAAATAATTTTTTTTTTACAAAAAATAGAACCGACTTCAAAACACTGAAAACTTAAAAATAATCTTCTTCTATATTGAAGTCGGTGACAAATTTTAACACTTTCTAGGAGATCATCGTTGGGCGCCGACTTCAATATAGAAGAAGATTATTTTTAAGTTTTCAGTGTTTTTGAAATCGGTACTATGTTTTGTAAAAAAAATTTTAAAATTCTGAAGTGCGTGTTCATCTGACAGCCGAGACCGCGCTGCTCTCAACGTCTGTCATCTGAACACGTTCTCCTTGATTGACATACGCTGTTGAGTGGGTAAGGGCCAATGGGAACCTGTCACAGGAACGGGTGCCGCGTGTGCGGCGGCGTGTTCACCAGCTCGGAGGAGTTGCGGCTCCATCATCGCCGCGAACACGCGCGCAAGCGGCCCAAGAACTACGGCAAGAGGCAGCAGCCGGCCGCCTTCCCCGTCGACTGTCAGTACGTACGTATCACGTACGGAAATACACAAAACAGAAATTGGGAGCAAAATTTGCTAAGTGGTGTTTATACAACACACTTCTGTTGCATTTGTCTGCATATAAGAAACTTACTACTTAAAGTGTTCGGCCGATAAAATCCTATAATTTCGCTACAATAATAGATTTTGAAATCATACAACTTGTCAATACCATTAAGGTTCATTTTGATTTGTCAGATGCTCTACGACATCCTTGGTAGTATCCGTGGTATAATAATAATAATATTTATTATTATACATCATCGTATCGTGGTATAATAATAATAATATTATTATTATACCACATATATTATACCACCATTATACCACCCATTATTATTATTATAAATTATTATTATTATACATCCTTAAGAGTTCCATATTCCTGGAAAAGACGTGAAAGTTAGAGATCCATATCTCAGTCGATATACAGCATGCGGATAATCGTCGCTAGCTTATATTAATTTACTGGTCGATATAAGGAAACAGAATTGGCTAGATGACAAAAAAAAATTCTTGCTTTAATTGAAGCAAATTCATATAATAAACAAAAAGAAAAAATCAGTTTTCGAATAACTATAAAAACAACCAAGATATAAGGTATTAAAAATTTTTCTCCATCTCTTTCTAGCAAAACGGCAATTGACATGGAGTTTATATGGCCGTACTCAACAATGACGTCACGGTTGATGTCGGATCTCTCTGTCTAATCGCCTTCAAATTAACAACTTAAAATGCTTGTATCTAATGTATTTCTAAGCCGATTTTAATTCTAATTTCACAGGACTACATCTTTTTCCACGTATTTTTTATACTTAATGACGAGACGTAAAAATTTGGATTCAGTCATCATCCCAATTACAATTCTACTAACAATATACTCGTACATTCGAACCGAAACTGAATCATTCCGATTGACCAATTGGAGCGCATAGATTGACCTTCAAATGTTTGATGACGTGATAATTAGCCAGTTTGATTGGTCTAAAGCAGCGGTTCAGCAGTTGTTTATGAGCGTAATTAGCTCTCAGAGATCTAGATTTTAGATAAGGCACAGATTAGATAATAGTTACAGGGCAAATCGATCCTATTGGCTAGTAGTAAAAGGATTCCGCGTGCGTCCCTTATGTCATGTCTGTAAAGAAAAGCTCGCGCGTCCAGAATGCAGGCTCTGACGATTCTTTTAAAATGAACCTTTACTTGCAAGTGAGCAATAGTTATCTTTAAATATCCTGTATAATTCAGTGCTCGGTGCAAATGGAGAACGCGCGTCAGTACTGGGCGCACTTCAGGCGCGTGCACCCCGACAAGAACTATCCTATACGCAAGGACTACGTGTGTGATGTCTGCGGCAAGAGCTTTCGGGTATGTCAATGTCCTTCATTTTTGTATAGCTTTTGCTCAAATAATTTTAGGATCGATTGTGTAAATCTTCGTATCTAGAGCAGCACAAAAATAACCTACAAAACAAATACGAGCTATTTGATTTGTAGGTTATTTTTTTATGTGCCGCTTAGGTGCCAAACAAGCATGCGGGCCACCTGATAGTAAGTCGTCACCTTAGCCTACGGACGTCTCCAATACCCAGGGATATCACTCGCTCGCTGCCGATCCTACAGAAGCATCTTTACGGCTTTCTTGCTAGTGTCCTTATAGGAAATCTCAGAAGGGAGTGATGAACAAAATGGATGCCGGTTGTCAGCTTAATACACACAACAATCGATTGTAAAACAATTATATAAATTAAATTCTTGTGTATTATTTACGAAGATATGTCCGTCTTTCTGTTGCACATCTTGTAAATTAGAAACTCTATGCGCCTGCCAATAAACTAGAGGCTCATTTATGGGGAAATGTATAACTTTATACAACAAAGTTGCACATAGTGTAACCGACTTGCCTTTTCATAAGTTTAGAGCGCATGTAAAAAAGACTCTAATGAGTAAAGGATATTATAAAATCAACGATTATTTAAATGATGTCAATGCCTGGTGTTAATATGAAGTTATTATTCGTTATAATGCCACTAATCGTGTTGTTGTGTATAGCTACTGATGTTAACAAATATTGTTGTCAGAAAAGAACTGACACTGCTTTTGAATTAGACTAAGTTATCATATGTTTGGTAACATCATAATTTATTGTATTATGATTAGTGTATAAATCTATAATAGTTAACTTATTTTTTTGACATTTTAAGCATACCGATTGTATTATTTTGACTATGTAAAAAAACCAAAATTGTAAATGGCGATTTAAAAGAGGAGATAAAAAATTTTACCTTTCGAGTTTCTTGCCTGTTCTTCTCGAGAAGGCTCTCCCAATTTCTGAACAGGTGTAGATTCAACTTTTTTTTTCATTGCTACTTGTATTTGCAGAGAGAGTAGGTATCATCTTGAGTGGGTATATTCAGGATGTATGCAGTATGCACGTACAAGGTTAAATATGTTTCCTTTAAATTAGAATGTTTTGCATTGTTTTGACGTCAATAAGTGCCCGTAAAGGCCTAAGTTGAATAAAGATTTTTGATATTGAATTTGAAAACCATGAGATCGATAAATAGGCCTGCAGGAGCGCACGTTCGCTAAATATCAAAAGTGTAATAGTGGTTCGTGGGGTGCAGGGCAACGCGTTCCTGGTGTACCACAAGCGCACGCACCAGGAGGAGCGCATGTTCCCGTGCGCGGCGTGCGGCAAGGCGTTCTACAACCGTACCAACCTGCACATGCACGCGCGCACGCACTCCGACCTGCGGCCCTACCCGTGCTCCGTGTGCGGCAAGGCCTTCAAGTGCAAGGGCGCGCTCGACAGGCACTTCAGGGTGCGTGCTGCCACTGAATATATCATAGTACTCCGTACAGAACGGCCACTCACCTCCCCGCACTCATTTCGAATACCTCACCCCACCCCGCACTTCGTTGTAGACATCACTGACACGTAAACAAGGGCGCGCGCGATCGCTCGGACGCGTAGACGCGAGCTCCGGATGATAGCAGAGACGGCGCTATGCGGGTAAAAGAGAAGGCAGACGCCGCACTTCTCGCGTCATTTCGATTGATAACCGCGCACTCAGCCCTACTAGATTCCACGCACACATTTGCGCGTGTACAAACTCATTTGCTTAAGTAGTAGTAATAGGTAATTGATTTGCGAACGTTGTATGGAGTGTCCGGGGTGTGGTGCTGCGGGCAATCTAGTGCTCTCCGGGGCAACATTTCTACATATTCTTATACAGGGTTACTTGTAAAACACCTGCAACCTCGCAGGATTAGATAGCTAACATCGTTAACTGCAACGTTTGTTTTGCGAGTTTTAAGGTAACTTAATAAATTGAACAAAAATCAATTTGCAAGTTTTTATTGCACTGCCGTGACATTGATAAGTCGTATGTTTAATTTTTAAACGACGACGAAAGACGACTCTATGAGTTCAAAGGTGCTAGCGACGCCCCGCCCCCGTACAGCGTAATTCGCACAAGTTGGTTTACGTTATTCTGGTGATACGCGTAGAGTTCATGTTACAAACATTCTAGAGGTATATTAAATTAATATTTATTTTTGTTTGAAAGTAAAATCTAACGAATTATCAAAAGTCGTAGTAGATCAAACGTTGTTGTTTATGTTAGCTATCTAATCCCGCGAGGTTGCAGGTGTTTTACAAATAACCCGGTATATTCATTTTATATGAAAGGTTTACAGTTAGAATTAAAATTCACAAAAAACAAACGCGCTACATCATAGGATTTTTTAAATTTATTTTTATTTCTTATCAAAATTGGACCTCTGAGTATTTTTTGATATCTGTAAGGCCGCCTGTCTATTTACGCGGAGCGAGACTGCGGAGCGGAGAAACGGAGAAATATTAACCAATAGGATTGCAAAAAATCACCGCTCAGCTCCAGTGGACAGGGATTTACGAGCTAATTTAAAAATTCATACATTTTCGGAAGCGGTGCAAGACAGCGTAGCGGGGTGGCGGAGCGATGCGGCGGGGAAACGGACTGGTCTCGGTCGGGAGAAGGGTAGTATACCGCTGAGATGAATCCGCAACTTCGCTACGTAATACTCGCTTGCACCGCCCCGCTGCCTCGCTCCGCATGAATGGACAGACATAGTCCGCAATACTCGCTCGCTCCGCTCCGCAGCCTCGCTCCGCGTCAACGGACAGGCAGCCTAATAGTTCCGGATTTGGCCATCCAGGCACATTTGAAAAATTCACTCTGTAAGTCCGTGTACTACGATAAAAGTCATCACAAAATTTTGAAGCACAATACACACAGTTAATAACTTAAGCTACCCATCGGTACTATGCAGACGTTTTCCCTTTCTGTCCGTTTCAAATTATTTTTAATTGCCTTTCCTCGGCGAGGTAAAAGCGCTTTCATCCATATAGCCGTTTCGTTACAAGACTGATAAAACATAATATATTCACGATGGCTTTATGCACTCGCGGCGCCTACATCCGCAGCGGGGCGGGTCGTTTAACTGCAGCTGTTGCACATTCCAGAGCCACACGGGCGTGAAGCCGTACGTGTGCGAGGTGTGCGGCAAGGCGTTCGGGCAGTCCAACAGCCGCAAGCTGCACGTGCGCACCGTGCACCTGCGGCAGCCCGCGCCGTACGTGTCGCGCGCCCGGCAGGAGCGGCGCGCGACGCGCACGGCGCGGGACCAGCCGCCGCCGCCGCCCCATCCACCCCCGCCGCCCCCACCGCAGTTCCCGTGCGAGTAGCCGCTCCGCTCCGGCGCGGCTCACTGCTACGGCGCGGCCTGCTACGCGGCACAGTGACTACGGCGCGGTTCTATGCTACGCGCCTCGTTGGCTACGGTTCGGGCCTCTGCTACGCGGCACGGCGACTACAGCGCGATTATCCGCTATGCGGTACAGTGGCTATGTTGCGGTCCTATGCTACGCAACACTGGCTACGGCACGGCCTTCTGCTACGCGACATAATTGTTACTGTTCGGTCGGTCTTCCGCTACACGGCACGGTGACTACGGCGCGGCTCTGCTACGCGGCGCAGTGGTTATGGCGCGGCTCTGCTACGCGGCGCAGTGGTTATGGCGCAGCTCTGCTACGCGGCACAGTAGCTACAGCGCGGCCTTCTGCTACGTATATAGAGTGACTCTACAGATGCCACAGTGACTGGCGCGGCTCTGCTCCATGGTACAATGACTACGGTGCGGCGCCGCTCACTGCTACGGCGCAGCCTGCTACGCGGCACAGTGGCTACGGCGCGGCTCTCTTCCATGCGGTGCACACTGCACAGTAGCTAGCGTTGTCTACAAGGCATGAAGTGACTACAACGTATGCCCGTCGTCTATGGCGCGACGTGCTCGTCTCCTATATATCTACTTGTGGTTGGACTGCTACGGCGCATACCTTTAATAACCAACATCATCACAACTTGTGTAAAACTTCCCATTGGAAAATATGTTTTACAATATCCAGTGAGCTCAATAATAAAATGATCTCGTGTAGAGGCATCACAATTTTGTAATTATATACTATTATATATTTTATGTACAATAAAGCATTTATACACAAAGCTTAAAACTTACTACTTGTTAACATCTTTCTTACTAGTAATGTGAGGTGAGGAATAATGGCGATTCCTCTAAGGCGGGAGTTATACAGAAGAGAAGTGATGCGGTCGTGTGGCGGAGACGAATAGTCAAAGAAACAATATAAACCTTAAAAGTACGCAACAGAGCCTTTATGTCATAGGATTGTGCCCGCGCCTCCGCCGCGCCGCAGTAAGTCGCCTGAAGACGCGAGCACAATTGTGTGCTCTGTATGGTCACAATGTCTAACATTGTGTTGTGACCACACAGCATGTTTCATGCTCCGCTCGCAAAAATCTATTATCATAAATCAATCCCGTCGCCATTTGTTCTCGCCCGGATCTGAACAGCAATCGAATCGAACGGAAATGCTATCCGGACATATGTCGGGATAGCATTTCCGTTTGATTTGCTATCCGGACATATGTCTGGATAGTGAATTGTTATCGAAAAATACTTACAGGATCAAACTGAAAACTGTATTTTAGGTTAGGTTAAGATATTGTGACCACACACAGAAACTGAAATGAAACTGCATGTTTTCATACTCCGGGTCCGAATAGCAATCGACTTCTATAAAGACCCGGCAGGGTAATTGTCTAAGAAAAAATCTATGACGATTGCTTTTTTTAATTTGAAAGCCATTGCGCCGTGAACACAAGACTGCACCGACTTTCTTTTATAAAGGAGTGATGGATGGATGGACTGCAACTGTCAAATTGAAATCGATCGCCATAGATTTTTTCTTAGACAATAACCCCCCTGACCCCTTAGACAAAATCTACACGCTTAAAAGTCGTTCTACAGAAAAAAAGTTATAGAAATGACATTAGCTTGTGACAGCCTAACGCAATTTTTTTCGTAGCAAATGTCATCTCCATACATTTTTCTGCGGAAAACTCAGCATGTGACTTTTGTCCTGTGCTTTTGTCTAGGTGGGTTGGTCCTTAAGCCGGGTCCGCAGCGCCAATTTTCTAACAAAACATGTTAAGAAAACAGCCAGTCCGCTGCGCCAATTTTCTAACAAAACATGTAAGCAAACATGGCGCCTGTTTTTAAAATGTTTTTATCATTATTTATCAATAACTAAAAATTGATGATAGGTTGGTATAATCTATTAATGTAACATCCCACACCACCGGTCTCTCTCATATTAGAAGTATTAATAGTATTAAAACAAAATATTGTCTTTATTTCACTCCATCACAAAACAAACCAGAGGGAATTGTTATAACCTTCAATGACCTTCAATCGATACGTGTTCCTCTAGTGAGCGCTAACAAAAAATGCTTAGTTCCCCTCCCCGCAGGCGAACGCGGGGGATGTTATCTATTTGTCGCGGAAAACATGTTATTGTATTTTTTAATCAAAAATGTTAAACCGCGCCCCTAATCGGTTAACTAAACTGTACGAGCTAGCTACGTACAACGCATTTTCCCCCGTCATCACATTTTTGTATTGACCTCATTTTGCACTACTGCACGAAATTATATTGCACAATTCAGTTCGCATTCATCAACCATACCAGTCGCGCGTTCTCATAACATATATTTTTAGATAAATAGTTAATTTCAGGTATTACGAAATATACCAATTTTACCAAATTACCACACTTTCATTTGTCGGGGCAGCCCGAACATTGGTCCTTCGAGTCTTCCGAAAGACGGGATCACTACACGTGTTCAACAGTGCTCGTGTCAGTTTGTAGAGTGCATACGTGTCGTGCTTCTAACCAGAGACCTTTCGGATGGAGTGCATTAGTCAACGTCACTGAGGATATTACACCGTTCATCTCGTGGCGTACTGTGCTTTCAAGTAAGCACAGACTTCCAGGAATCAAAACAACCAAGACCTTCTTGTATTTAGGGCATCAAGGCTTGTGTGTGAGTCTGCACGCAACCACCAGCATCGCAAGCGTGTCTAACTGCACGCAGTCACCAGCACCAAGTAAGATCTGACCAATTTATTTAAAACATGCCAACTATACCAACCAGCTGCAGATCGCCAACGCTATTGAACATGTCTTGACCAATTTCAAGAAGGACGGAGCTGAGAGGAAGACACCAGATTACCTTCAACGTCGCTTGGACATGCTTGATAATTATTGGCATGAGTTCAACAACAATCACGGTAAGTTGTCAGAGCTTGGTATAGAGTCACACACCTATTTTATAAATAACTAAAAAGTAACAAAATAACCAAAAGTGGCCACATTTAGCAATAATTCAGATTATAATTATTTCTATACTTTATTAATCATATATTTATTAATCATATATTCTATACTTTATTAATCTATACTTTATTCATGTCATATGGGCTATTACTGTGGGGATCAGCCGCTAGTATAGAAAGTATTTTTGTATTTCAAAAAAGAGCCGTGCGGGCTATTTATAATTTACGAACAAGGGATTCTCTACGTGATTTATTTAAAGAAATTAATATATTGACTTTAGCAGGACAGTATATTTATGAAAATTTGATTTACGTTTATAAAAATTATAACACATTCGATACCAATTTTAAATTTCATAACTTAAATACAAGAAATAAAAATAAACTTGCCGTTCCAACGTACAGGCTCCAAAAAACTAGAGGCTCATTTATGGGGAAATGTATATCTTTTTACAACAAAGTTCCACAGAGTGTTACTGACTTACCTTTTCATAAGTTTAAAGCGCATGTAAATAAGACTCTAATGAGTAAAGGATATTATAAAGTCAATGATTATCTGAATGATGTCAATGCTTGGTCTTAATTGTAGACTTAATTTATAGATTTAAATGTATAGTGTACACTGACACATCTAATCTTGTAATGGAAGTTGAACACAATCTTTACTTTTGAGTTCTGCTTCCAATTGACGACTCTGTAACAATACAGGGAGAAAAAAATAGCCCTTGCTGGTTTTCTTGCTGGTTCTTTCCAGTACAAGGTCTCCCGCCGTAGACTTGTGAACCAATGGCGTAGCTTCTTTGACGTTCAAAAGTGATTGTAAAATCCAATTGAATAAAGGATATTGAATTTGAATAATCTATGCCTGAATAGCTCCCAAAAATCTACAATATCTGTATTGAGTTCGTGACTGTGCTATTTTTTGTAGAAACGTCTTTAATTCATCATAATTAATAAAAAACGAATGGCGGCGCTAGTAGTAGGTACTATGCCCTCTTAATTTTAAGGAACCGGAATCGACCAAAACTTTGGGACTTAGATGGAACCCGATCCAAGATTGTTTCACATTTCAATTCAAAATAGATCAATCCTCTAAAAAATACACCAAAAGAATCCTTCTTTCTGAAATTTCCAAGTTATTCGATCCTCTGGGCTGGCTGTCCCCGTTATTAACAAAATTAAAGATCCTATTTCAAAACACATGGAAAGCTAATATACTATGGGACTAACCCTTACCAACAGAAATAATCAGTGAGTGGAATAAAATTAAAAGCGACATAGAGACGATTGCAGAGTACAAAATTCCTCGGTGGTTACAAACAGAAGAAAACGACCGAATTGAATTGCATGGGTTCTGTGACGCAAGCAGTCTGGCCTATGCGTGCGTTGTTGTCGGTAAAAATCTTTAGTTACTATGATCGCTGGAAAAGCTAAATTAGTACTATTAAACAAAAGTACATCCCTTTCTCGCTTAGAATTAAGTGGAGCGCTATTATTATCAAAATTAATGCATAAGATACAATCATGTTTAAGTAATTATAATATACAAGTTTATGGTTGGTGTGACTCCATGGCTGTCTTAGGCTGGCTTAACGGCGACGCAGAAAAGTGGAAGCCATTCGTAGCCAACCGGGTAAGACAAATAGATAACACAGTCAATGCCAGGCAGCTGTTGGCGTTACGTGAAATCCGTCGAAAACCCAGCCGATTGCGCGAGTCGAGGTCTTACAGCTTCCCAGCTGAAGAAACATACCCTTTGGCTTTGGTGGAATAGCCCCAATTGGTTACCAAGTTACGTACCAACGAAAAAAAAAATCTGAAAATAAATTTTCTACAGACCAAGAAATGCGGAAAATAAAATCAGTAAATTCAGCACAATACCAAGACAACATAATAAAATCACTTTTAAACAATCGAAGTTCATTACAAAACAAATATTAGAATAGTATGTTGGATTCCAAGATGTATTACATAGAAACACAAAATCTGAATTTTTATTATTTAAAGAATTTGAAGAAGCAAGATTAGCGATAATAAAGCAAATTCAAGCAGAAGAGTTTAGCGAAGAAATAAGTAAATTAAAGCAAAACAAAAGCATAAGCAAAAATAGCAAATTAAGCAGTTTACATCCAAAACTTTAGATCAAAACGGAGTACTAAGGCTTGCTGGAAGATTACAGAATTCCAATTTAGACTTCGATAGGAGACATCCCATCATCATACCGAATAATACTCGATTAGCCGAGTTATTAATCGACGAAGCACATGAGCTCACTTTTCACGATGGGCCACAGTTCTACAGCGGATCCCTAATTTAACATTACATCGGAAACCGGTTTGGCGCCGCGACACTGATGGTCGGCGCGGACACAATACATTCGACGTTCGCGAGAACAACATTATTTCTAATAGCTTCTTTTGCGTGATTTGTATTTTAATTCGCATTACAACCAGTAATTATACAGTCCGCTTTTTATTTCAATTCAAGTATTGGGTAAATCTCCCTATTCTGTTAGTTAAGGCGTTATCCGCAACAGGTTCTTCGTCAAAAATACTGGTTAATTGGTGGCATCAGGGCCATCAAAAAACATTAACGTCATTGCGTTATCTACAAAAAACATAACCCAGACCAACAATACCAAATAATGGGATACTTACCATCTTGCAGAACTAATCAATCCCGCCCCTTTTACCATACAGGGGTAGATTATACAGGTCACGTGCTCGTTAAAGCCAACAAGGGCTGGGGCATTATTGCGGATATTTTCTTTTACAAAAATACTGGATTTTATCCAGTCGTGACATTGTTCGTCAGCGAATACATCGTTGTGTTCGGTGGTTTCGAGCGCGTCCCGTAGCCCCAGCCACACATGGCGCCGCTGCCGGCCGTCCGGGTAAACCCGGGTCGACCATTTCTTAAGACCGCCGTTGATTTCGCCGGTCCGTTTTACGTACGGGCAAGGCATATTCTTCGTCTATGGTACGGGCAAATAAAGTGCGCAACGCTAAAGTTATAAAATGTTACGCTGCAGTATTCGTCTGTATGAGCATTAAGGCCATACATTTAGAGATTGTTTCGGAGTTGTCTACAGAGGGTTTTATTTCTCGTCGAGGCTTATGTACCGACGTCTTTTCCGATTGTGGCAAAAACTTTGTAGGCTGCAATAATTATTTAAAAGATTTATTTAATTTTCTTAATCAAGATAATGTTCAAACAACTTTGAACTCTTCCACCTTACAACAAGGTATAACTTGGCATTTTCAACCCCCATACGCTTCGCATTTTGGAGGTATATTTGAAGCAGGTGTTAAAAGTTTTAAGCACCATTTGCTTCGTGTCGTGGGTACACAAATTCAAACTTATGATGAGCTCCATACATTACTGTGCCAGATCGAGGCGGTACTCAATTCGAGCCCTCTTTGTGCACTCAGTGCTGATTCTGTAGATCCCTTGCCGTTATCCCCAGCCCATATCTTGATAGGAGGACCCTTAACGTCCTTACCTGATGTTTCCTTAGTTGACTGCAACGCGAGCCGTCTCACTAAGTGGAGGTGGGTACAACACTGTTCAAAGCTTCTGGAAACGCTGGAGTAGTGAATATCTGCACGAGCTCCAGCAGCGCAATAAATGGTTTCGTGACAAAGGTGAACCAGTGCGCGAAGGTATGATCGTTGTACTTCGTGACGATAACTTACCGCCTCAGTGTTGGAGGTTAGGTAAAATTATAAAATTGCATCCGGGTTCTGATAACGTTACACGGGTGGTAACAGTGAAGTGTGGGCAATCCACTTTTAAACGTTCAGTGGTTAAGGTTTGTCCTTTACCAATTGAGTAAAACATCTTACCACTTTTAATTAGTTTTAGTAATTTTCTAGTAATATGTCTAGTAGCGTAGAGTTTCATTTCTTTATTTTGGTACTTCAGATAAGTTTAATTGTTAAAATAACAACGTTATTTTAAGGTGAGCGGCATGTTCAGTCGTAGTCGTAGACAGTACAATTTAGTGTAAAAAATATTTAAATTTTCGTTGCACACATTTTAAGACTGGCAACTTTCTTTTACTAATCTTAATCCTAATTGGCTACCTGAATGTGGTCGATACGCCGCTAGCGCCACGCCTTACCTTATGCGCGTGCGCAGAGCAACAAGACAGATTTCGCCTGGATTCCGCCGGAGGTGCCGCGAACGATACGCGCGTGCGCTGTTTCCAAGTTTTCATTTATTTTTCGCCGTTGTTTCGGAGTTACGTGTTGCGAACTTACATTCAGTTTTGTATACTTACGGTCCTTGCGAGACGGTACATTGGGGCTGCCAAACTAGAGCCTATGGATTTATGGCGATAGACGAACTATACCCGAGCGAAGACCCTGAAGGAATGCTGAGAGGGTGAAGGAGACGTGAGGTAAGTTGTCAGTCTACGCGATAACATTACTAATTAAAAAAGAACTAATTATATTAATAGTTTTTGAGTTCAGCTTACATAAAATAGTCTCAATACACATGGGAAGTGGAAATTTATATTTAATAAATGTTTCCAAAAAAAAATCTATGGTCATATTTTGTACACACAAAGGACACATGATTAGCATCTGCTTCCCCTAGACCACATTCACAGAGAGATGAGTTTAAAATTCTGAGTTTTCTCAAATGCACAGGGAGACAGCAGTGACCCAGACGTAATCTAGTGATTATAGAAGATATTTTTCGGCAAACACGAAACCTAAAAAACCACGGTCTTATAGGACCCTCGGGTTGGAGCTTTGCATAGTATGACCCCTTACTTTTACTACTATACATCCATCCTTTAGACCATTTAGCCCTTAAGAATTCATTGGGAAATAGGTCAGGAGGATAAATTTCAAATGGCACTTTATCACCACATATTATAGCTTCTTTGGCAATGGTATCTGCCTTCTCATTACCGTAAATACCACTGTGCCCAGGAACCCACGCAAGGGTTACTGTGTAGCCGAGATTAAAACACTGTAAAAGTTCATGTTTACATCTAAAAACTAATTAAATTTTTTTTCAATTATGTGTCTCCCTTTTATAGATTGCTGCAATATGCTTTTTTTTTATAATTATGTCGCTAATACTCTACGCGACGCGGAGCGTGGCATGGGGGGCCCGCGCTAGGCGCTTAGCACCTCTTTAACTTTTTATTGCGCCCTACACACACTACCTACTTACCTAACCTAACCTAAGTTAGGTTAGGTAGAGGAGTTAATAGAGAGAGTACACAATGCCTTATATGATATTACACATACTAACCAGCCCTGCGAGCATAGACTTGTCGATCGACATATATCGATCGACAAAAGCATCTGTCCTTTTCACTCCTAAGGAATATCTGTCAAATTTATCGAATTTTGTCGACTATGTCGATCTTAGCTGTCAAATTTTGTTTATCGAGAGTTCCATGCTCGCAGGGCTGGCCGGATATATTGAAGATATAGGAAATAGAGGCTACCGAAGACCTATCAGAATAGAACTTCTAAGTAAAAGAATGGCTAAACACTTGCTCTCTTGTAAAAATATGTTCAAAAGTACGGGACTGTGGATATCTGAATTCTTGGACAAAATAGGACTTCAGGAAAGGTTACAAAAACGATTGCAAAACTCAATAATAAAGATCATTCTATTAGTAAGGACGAACGGTTGTTGGTACAGAGTCAACATATAGCAAGACATTCCTTTAGCTAAAAATGGTATAACGATATTATTTCAAAACATAAGAAGCGTAAAAAATAAAATTCACCTTGTGGAAGACCTCACTGAAGAATGCCATTTAACGGTAATTTGTTTCACTGAAACATGGATATCGGTTCGAAAACTGACCTGCTAAATATCGAAGGGTATAGTGTCGCAAGTATGTTCTGCAGAAAAAATCACGAAGGAGGAGGAACCTGCATATTAGTAAAGGAAAATATTGATTATGTGGAATGCGAGGAACTCACAAATCTATCATTGGAGTACATTTTAGAAATAAGCGCTATAAGTATCCCCAGTATTAATATGATAATAATTGTAATATATTGGCCATGTAGTAATCGTGAGGAATTAGTATTTACTAGTCAAATTGAGAAGCTACTGAACATTGTGCGGATGAAATGTTCGAAAAACCAGGTAGTGATTGGAGGAGATTTAAATGTTGACTTTTTAAGTAAAAGTAAACAAGCAAAATCAGTACTTAATAGTTTTAAAAGTTATAACTTTAAACAAAACGTAAAGGAACCCACGAGAATTACATGTAATAGCTCTACTTGTATAGATATAGTATTTACAAATTTTGACAAGTCTTTGGCTACTGTGAGTACAATCGAATATGGACTTTCAGATCACAAGGGAGTTTTGGTCACTAATAATAAAATGGACACTAAAAACTATTACTACAATTACAAAAGAACATTTTCTACTAAAAATCTAGAAAGATTTAGAGCAGAGTTACAACTTGTTGACTGGTATCAAATAATCAAACCTGATAAAAACACAAATCATAACTACGAAATATTTATCAAAAAGCTTACCTCAATATTAGATATATTCCGAAAAAAAAGGTTAAAATCAAAATGAACTCAAAATCCTGGTTGACACGTGGTATTAAAATTTCATGCAGAAATAAAAGACATCTGAAAGCTCCAACAGACCAGTCAAATAATCCCACTATTAGGAATTATTATAAAGAATATGTGAAGATATTGAAAAAGTAGTAGATATCTCCAGAAAAAAACCAATACAAAAAAATATTGAAAAATACAAATAATAACCCAAAATGCATGTGGCAAATAATTAGAGAGAACAAATAAAAAAGTAAATAGAACTTATAAAAATTTGAAAATAGAATCAGACGGGCAAATAATAGAAGACCCTAATCTTGTAGCAAACACTTTGAATAAATATTTTGTGTCGATTGGAATGAATGAAAATAGAAAACAAGCACTAGGTCGCCCTGTAAACTCAAAAAATCTATGCACCATGTTTCTAAACCCGGTTAGTCCACAAGAAATTAGAAACATCATTAAAAAAATGAAAGGCAAAATAAGCTGCGCTTATGACGAAATACCCCCGAAGCTAATTAAATATTGTAGCATGGAACTTATCATGCCACTAACACAATTGGTAACTCAATCATTTTTAGAGACTACTTTCCCAGATCGTCTTAAAACCACAATTATAAAAACAAAAGTGGTGGGCGCCTCCAGTCAATTCCGTCCAGTAGCACTTCTGCCCACTCTCTCAAAAATCTTTGAAACTGCTATGGCAAATCAACTTAATTCCTTTTGCGAAAAGTTCCTGATATTTGACGATAGCCAGAACGGATTCAGAAAAAAGAGATCAACAATCACAGCGTTACACAAATATACACGTGACATATTAAATACTAGCTGTGCCAGCGAACTACGTTTCGCCGTATATTTTTTTACCCGTTTTTGCAACATTTGTCATTGATGCTCAGCTCTTATTAGTCGTAGCGTGATGTTATATAGCCTAAAGCCTTCCTCGATAAATGGACTATCCAACACTTAAACAATTTTTCAATTTGAATCAGCAGTTCCTAAGATTAGCGCGTTCAAGCAAACAAACAAACTCTTCAGTTTTATAATATTAGTATAGATTTTGAACAATAAAAAATATGCAATATCACTAATGCTGGACCTAAGTAAAGATTACGACAGAGTCAATCATGATATCTTGTTTGAAAAACTCTGGGGTATAGGAGTCCGTGGAATGCCGCTGCAATGGCTTAGATCATACTTAAATGATAGAGAACAACAAGTTAGTACTGATTACTATGATGCTAGAACAAATACGAGGAGTAAGCACTACTCAGAAATATTAAAAGTTAGGAACTCAGTTCCACAAGGAAGTGTTCTAGGCTGTATTCTGTTCCTGGTATATATAAATGACCTACCAAAATGCATTGATGAAAAATACACTCATGCAGATGATATTACTGTAGTAATGCAGGGCAATATAGTCGAAGCAATTGTAGATGGTGTATCTGACAATCTTAGAAAAATTACAAAGTGGTTAAACGAACATAACCTACAGATAAACGTTGCCAAAACTAAAGTGATGCAGTTTCACCCTTATCAAAAACAGCCCTTAAGTTTAGATATTGTTTTTAATGATGAACATATAAAAACTGTTAATACATGTACGTTGTTGGGAATTGAGATCGACACAAACTTAAATTTGAAAGCACATGTGGAAAAAATTACAAAAAAGATGTCCAAATTTATTTACGCCTTATATGAATTAAAGAGATGTACAGATCTTAAAACTGCCATTGCAGCATATTATGCTTACGCACATGCTTGGCTGAGCTACGGAATAATACTTTGGGGAAATAGTACAGATGCCGAGAGACTATTTATATTACAGAAAAAGTGCTTGAGGATATTGGTAAACATAGATGAAATGGAGAGCTGTAGAAAACATTTTAAGACACAAAAAATTCTAACGCTTACATCAATATACATTTTAGAGCTATATAAACTTGTGAAAAAGAATAAACATGACTATTTGTAAGCCAAACAGTTGCATGCGACTCGTAGCTTACGAAATGGGGATAAACTGGTTGTGCCAAATACACAATTAAAATTGTTTAAAAATGGTGCCTATTATATGTCTATCAAAATATATAATAAGCTGCCTGCCTCAACAAGAGACAGAATCGATATTTCTTTAAAAAATGAAGGAATTCTTAATAGACAAAAGCCTGTATAGTGTTCAAGAGTTCCTCAACCTCAAAACATAAATTATTGAAATAAAATTAATATAATTACTGTAATTTAAATAGTTTCTGACCAATTGAATTTTTTAGCGTAATTAATTATACTATTATTTCTCTGTTTGACAATTTGTAATGCAATTAAAAATGTATATATTTTTACAGTTTAGATGATTATGTAAAATCGAGTACCTATTGCAGTGCCCTAACAGGGTTCATGTTGAGAACAGAAAAATGTATAATAAGATCATATTGTAACCACATGAGGCAATAAATTATATGACTATGACTATAAGATCATAAGTGTACAAATTAAATAAAAGGGGACTCAAGACAGACCCCTATGGGAGACCCTTAAATAGAGTCCTGGAGCCAGTAATTACACCATCAACCCGCAGATGAACAGAACGCCCGAGAGGAGGTTACAGATGAAGTTGACAATTTTATTTTGCACGCCCAGCTGAAATAACTTTGATTTTAGAATGGGTAGGCAGACGCTATCGTAAGCTGCAGATATATCAAGGAATGCTGCAACATTAGAGTCGTTTCTGGAAAAAGCCAGCCTAGTGTCTGTAATAAATAAGGCAAGACTATCGATAGTGCTTTTACCTTTGCGAAAGCCATACTGGCACTTTGGTAAAATTCCCTTACTTTCCACAAACCACTCTAACCTATTCTTGACCAAATGTTCAGCTACTTTGATAAGTATTGAGGACATAGCTATTGGGCGATAGCTGTCAACACTACCAGGGTCCTTACCAGGTTTAAGAATGGGAATCACAATTTGTGTTTTTAAGTCTTCAGGGATAAAGCCAACATTAACAAACATATTAATGTCTTAAGTAATACTCCAAACAAACATCACTAGATTTCACCAAAAACGAATAGGGGAACCCATCCAATCCAGGAGATGAATCCTTTAAAGTTGGAAGGATTAAACGCAGTTCATCCAGAGTAAATGGATCTATTGAATCAACATCTGAAAGGGACAAACAAGGTAAATCCTGTAAGTTAGGAACAAATGGAGGCGCCAGCTTATCCAAAAACTTATCAGAAAAATTGGCCTCTGTAGGACAATGTGCTGTAAGGGACTTAAATGAGCCACGAAACAATTTTATTTTCTTCCAGATGAGTGAAGGGCATATCTCAGGAGTGATTGACTCACAAACATTTTGCCATCCCTTCCGTTTTTTGGAGTGGAGAAGATTTTTGGTTCTGGTCATAATATTTCGTAAGACAGAAAAATTTTCTTCAATCATATTCTTACGATAAGAGTGTTCAGCCAACTTACGGTTTTTAATTGCTTCAGAGCACTCATTGTCCCACCATGGCGGAGATGCACAAGTGCTTAATAACCATAAAAATGTTAGGTATACCTACTTAGCCCAAAACAAAGTACCCAGTAATAGAGTGATAATAATAATTGACAACCCTGGCAGATAACTAAATAAAATAGCAAGCGGGGTAATAAATCGAGAATTTAAAATGTAAGTACCTACTTATAGTTTAATTGCCTTTTCATTTCGTTTAATGGTTTTATTTATATCGTTTTCTTTTTAGTTATTTTCTGGTGGTAATTTGACTATTTTACTATCCATTTTTATTATTTAAATAATAAAAATCTTAGAGGAACACTTTACACAACCAGTCACAGCAACAAAGAATGACGTTTAAAATGGCGGCCGAAACACTGTGTTGGGATTGGTCGAAATGGATATGGCGCGGTTTGTTTTAATGATTTAACTGAATGTAGAAGAAACTGAGAAATTAACTGACGTTTTTAGTATGATTTCGTCTTTTCATTTGTCATTAGATCTCAAAATCGATAGTAAGGCGGAGATGGCCATGTTTGAAATTTAACGACTATTACATAATATGAGTGAGAGATTAGAAAATCCACAGATGAAGTTGGAAACGTATTTACGTGTCGTGGCGTGTCGCGGTGCTTACTGTCGTGACGGTGAGTGTGCACACTTATGTGTCGTGTCGTGGCGCGCTCTAGCGTTATTTCTTTCATTTCTGAACAGAACCTCGCAGTGTTTAAACATATATAATGTTTTCCTCTGAGCGGATAGTGATTTTGATGAAGACATTCTTGAGGACAAAAAAAAGAAAAGAAGGTACTGGGTTCTCCCTATAAACAGAGGGAGACAGAAAAAAGAATTTCATCAGTACTTTAGAATGAACAAAGCACAATTTAAGGAAATCCATTCGCTAATTGAAGGAGTTACTTTACACTTTGTGTCATATAAAACTTCGTTGACGTACAAGTTCAATAAGCTCTTCAGTCATTTTTCAGAAATACGCAGCGAATAAAATAAAAAGGAGTCCGCTAGATGTTCGCTCGCGTCACGAGCCACGCGCCCGGTATAGAAACATTTGCCTGTTATGTCGCTGTCTTGTCAATGTCGTCGCTAGACGTTCCTCGTGGTTGTGTTGCGGCGCGTTTTGTCTCAACAGACCCTCCAATGTGTGCCCCAAGTCACTCACCACTGGATTAAATTCAGCTGGTGCCACCTCTGTGTAAGCTATAACTGGACGAACCTCGTTCTTCGTGCTCGAATTTTCAAGCAATTGTTCCACCTTTCGAACACTTCCACTGGTCTGCCTACCTCCGTAACGGACAATTGCATCTTCAGCGCCCACTGCTGCCAAATCAGCCTCAAGCCTTAAGTTGATCAAAGCTAGCTCGATCTTAGCTCGAGCTTCCGCTGCAGCCAACTCAAGCTGCTTCTTTTTGGCTATGGATAACGCTGAAGATCTTACGGCTGGTGTAGAATGCTTCCTCATTATCGTGAGAGGTGGGTCGGTTGGTAATGGCGTCGATCGCCCCACTTGTGCCGATGGACTTTCGACGTCCCGAAGTTGACTTCGCGTCTTCACTCCCGGTCCCGGTGTTCTCATCATGATCCGGCTCGAAGGACCAACAATTGTAACGGATGCGGCTGATGAAAATGAGATTTGCGGAAAGTAAAGCGAATGAAGTTTATTTGCTTCGAGACACACGTATAGCACAGTCGGTAGGAAACGAAAGCGACTTTTATTTCATAAAACGGCTACTTATATATCCCTAATTACACTACATTTATAAATATACCGTCTTAATAATTAATGAAATATTTTATATACAAACTAGCTGTGCTCGCGAACTACGTTTCGCTATCAAAATGCTTTACACAGTGTTTAGTTTTTCCTCCATTTTATTCCATAATGATTTAACTTTATTCTGCCGTTCTTGAGCAGCGGCCATTTCGAAATTGGGACAATTTTCGTAGGTTCGTAATGCTCTAGGTACTCTTCAGGGCTTACTTTCATTTAATACCCATATTGCTGGATTTGAAGAGAAACTTTTATCCACCTTTTTTGAGCGGCGGCCATGTTGAAGTTATGTCAGTGTTGCTAGGTTCATAGTGCTCTACTCATCAAGGCCTTTTATTTGATACCCATATTGCTAGGTTTGGAAACGAATTTTTATCCACCTTTTTTGAGCAGCGGCTATGTTCAATTTATGTCAATGTTGCTAGGTTCATAGTGCTCTACTCATCAAGGCCTTTCATTTGATATCCATATTGCTGGGTTTGAAAACGAACTTTTATCCTTTTTTTTGAGCGGCGGCCATGTTGAATTTAGGTCGATTTTCCTAGGTACCTAATGCTCTACTCTTCAAGGCCTTTCATTTGATACCCACATTGGTGGGTTTGAAAACAAACTTACCCTTTTTTAACGGCAGCCATGTTGAATTTAGGTCGATTGCCCTAGGCATCTAATGCTCTACTCTTCAAGGTCTTTCATTTGATACCCATATTGCTGGGTTTGGAAACGAACTTTTATCCGTTTTTTGAGCGGCGGCCATGTTGAATTTATGTCAGTGTTGCTAGATTCATAGTGCTCTACTCATCAAGGCCTTTCATTTGATACCCATATTGCTGGGTTTGAAAACAAACTTTTATCCATTTTTTTGAGCAGTGGCCATGTTTAATTTAGGGTAATTTTCCTAAGTTCATAATGCTCTACTCTTTGAGACCTTTCAGTTGATACCCATATTGCTAGGTTTGGAAACGAATTCTTATCCACCTTTTTTGAGCAACGGCTATGTTGAATTTATCTCAATGTTGCTAGGTACATAGTATTCTACTCATCAACTTTAAATGATCTAAGCTCATCAAGGCGTTTCATATTTTGATATCCATATTGCTGGGTTTGGAAACGAACTTTATCGGCAGTCATGTCGAATTAAGTCAACGTGGCTAGGTTCAATGTGTTCTACTATTTAGGTCCTTCGTTCGATATCCACGTTCCTTGGGTGGATCCAAAAAAATATGATCCGTCATTTTACACATTAGGATCAAGAGTCCCGTCGCGTCCCTCTACGCGTAACCCAGAATCATTGCAGTCAGATATTTTTTTTTATTATCATTATTCATCTATTATTTTTAATAGTTTTAAATGGATGAAAGAGTTTGATTCCTTAGTCATGTTGTAAAAACATATAACACCTTTCAAACCCCTTTACCCTTGAAAAGGATATCTTCACTTTTCAACATTTCAAATATTTCAAAAATTGTACCTATTTTGTGAAAATTAGTCAAGAATTAAACCAACCTACAGTTTTATTGTGACGTGATATTGTCATAATAAATGCTTTATACATTGGTTGTATGGCTTGATCCTTTTGCCTTACCACCACGGTACGACATAAGAAATCCAAATCTTATTTGGCGAAATCCAGATGGGCACAGCCATTAACAGAAAATATTAAATTTTTCTTTGCATTATGTGACAGACTTGTCAAAATAATTTCACGTGCGCCATGTTTATTTTCTACATAAGTATTGTTCGAAAATTTTATATGGTATTTTTCAAACTATTTATTTAAAATGAACTATTTCAACCCCATTGCACCCCATCCAGGGATGATGGTATGTGGTGTTGAAATTGATGTTATTTTTTGTATATTTGGTTATGAAAACAAAGCAAACAACATCCGTGCGTCCGAAAACAACCAAAACTCCGACCACTCCAACCAGCCACTCTCCCCCCTCCACTAACTTACTCCGGGTGATGTTTTCGAACGCAGTCCGGGACCAGCAGGCTATTCACTAACTACGGTTGGTAACTAGAACTGTCATTTACGAAAGACACAGTCGGCCCGTTCCAGATAAGCATTTTTAGCTTAGAGCATTCATACGGGAGACGGCAAGGCTGGGCGAACCCCTCTGCCAATTAAAGCAGCGATTAGACTTCACGATCCATCGGGTGTTAGGGCCCTAGCTAGTGTGGTCTAATCGCTGTTAGGGAGTTAGGGTCCCGATATCGTGCGATCGTGGTTGCCCGATCGCCCTAACTCCCTAGTTAGGGCGTAAATCGGGAGATGTAATCGCTGTTAGGGCGCTCAGTCGCCGCACAGCGCTTGATGTGAGCGGATTGTTGCTGTGTATCGGAAGCGAAATTGGCCTCGTGTGCAAAGAAAATGTCGTCCAAAAAAGAAAAATCTGGTTTAATGAATGTTCTGGAGATGTATAAAGCTATACCAAATTTATTTCTTGTCGCAAAAAAATTTAGCGTCACTGCTAATCGTTGTTTAGCACTTACACTTTCTCTAAATAATGTATCATGTTTCTGAATATAATTATAGTGTCACTTAATTTAAAATTTAAAAGATGATCAAATTGTGCAGAATTTATTCGTAAACAATTTATTTTTTATTTTATTTATTTATTTATTGCTTACATGTACGTGTAAAGATGTAAGTTTTGAAATCTTCTGGCTCAAATGAATATAAAATGTTCATATTGCACAGTTTTATTTTATTATAATTAATTTTTGTTTATTTACGAGTACATCGCCTCAATTTTTTTATCTATCTATCGCATTAGACAAAAGCATGAGATTCATATAGGTCGATTGGTCTATGCATCTTCGACTTTAAATCTGTGTGGCAGGGGTTCGATCCTGGGGGGCTACCGCCTAACTCATAGCGATCACTCGCTATCGCTTCGTGACATTAGAACAATAGCTCTAATATCATCTGTGACATTGAAACTATTGTTCTAATGTCATGATAACGATAGCGAGTGCTCGCTTTGAGTTAGGCGGTACGGCCGCTGGTGTAGAGCGTTTTTTTTTTCATAAATTTGTTTTTTTTTGTTTCTTTCAATAATTTGTTGTTTTATTATTATTTTTTATTAGTTGCTTGTTAATAATTTATAATTTTGTCTTCAGAAAAAAAAAGATTTAAGTTAAGATTAAAAACGCGATTTTTTAATCGAATAATTTTCAGTTAAATGCCTACCATCCGAAAAAAAGTGCCACTTGCATCGTAGTTTCATAAAAGCACACAGTGATTCTCTTTTTTATTTTATTTTTTTCACATTTACACCCGCAGTTGCGGCAAAGGCGATACCATTTTTTTTATATTTGGAGAGTGCAGGAGCCAGCCTTCCAACACCACGTTCGGTTGCCTACTGAGTTAGGGAGGCGATCTAGTGCAGTGTGATCAGCAGGCCTATTCGCTAACTACGGTTGGTAACTAGAACTGTCATTTTTGAAAGGAACTTTATATCCATTACTGGTTTAATGATCTTATGTGTTACGGAGGCGTTCATGATAGCAGCAATGGATGTTAAGTTCCTTTCAAAAATGACAGTTCTAGTGAGCAACCGTAGTTAGCGAATAGGCCGGCTGAACGCTCTAACTGCCCTAGCTCCCGATGCGACGCCCTAACACCCGATGGATCGTGAAGTCTAATCGGTGCTTTAGGCTGACCATATGACCATACACGTTACCTATATAAAACTAGTTGACGCGCGGCCGCTGCCATTAGGTGTCGTTTTCGTGTCGCACTAAGAGCTCCAAAAAAATTGTTAATTGTGCAGTTTCCTCTTGCAAAAGGCGATCCAGCTACTCAAATCTTCGAGATCATGGCGTTTCCTATCACATGTAAGTATAAAATATACATCAACGTGTTTTATTTGTTTACAATTTGGAAGTAATTTTTATACCGTTACGATAGAAAAATACAATGGTACGATGGTAGCTCAACACAATACACGGGCGTTATATTATCTGTGACACGGGCATTTGCTTAGTGCTGGGACAACGTGAGTGAATTATGCTTATTCATACTTTTATTTATCATTCACTCCGAAGTTTGTTTATTGTTTAACCAGATAATGTTAATATCGGTGCATGGATTAGGTAGTATAAGATTAAAATAGAAATTCAAGTGGAATTTAATTGAACAAAAAAATATCAAGAAAATATTACTTATTATTTTGCTTCAACTTTGCGTTGTAGTTTTAAAAACACTTTTCCTATACAATTACTTACTCTAACCAATTTTTCGACTGCGTCTCACTTGATTTTAAGCCTATTAAATAATTTATATTGGTATTTTACAAAATGCAATGTAAGTTAATACTCCAGTTAGAAAAATGTCATGTTAAATTCATCTCTAAATTTTATGTTGTAGTTAAGGTCATAAGTACAAAAAATTAGCTATTTTTTGTACTTTTAGTTATTATTTTACATTAGTAAAGAGCACAAAGCAAGTGTATGTCGTCCAATATACACAGAAATTTTTTATAATGCCACATCATTATTAAAATCACACAATAAAGCTTTTTCTTCTTATTTTAGTGGCTTTGAAGTTTGTACGGCCAATGTAAACAAAAACACTTTCAACGTCACGTTATGTATGACAAATGAATAACATGTCTTACTGCATGTAAAAAAAAACTTTCATAGTAGTAAATATCTACTAAGCTAAAATGGTAGAATTAACGTTATATATGAATTAGCTTTAACTCACATTTTTTGGTGCAACATAAAGGAAAATGCCCGATATCGTCCCAAGCGTTATAACACGTTGGGCCCTATCGCAAATGAAAGGTTTTCTAAAATACTAATTTTGTTTGTATGGCAGTAAGTTGCTATCTCGTGCTTTTTACTTGCACGATATAGCAAATTGCTGCCATATGAGCAAAGCTAAACGAAAAAGTACCTACCTATTAAACATGTTTATAACTATGTAGATATGTTATAAAATCAGAAATCAGTTCTTGGTGTAGTAACAATACTCACGTAAAATATCTAATACATTCCCGGTATCCCCCCACCCTCCCACTGCACCCCGCGCTAGCTTGTTTCGACGTGTTCAGACAGGTAGAAGTGTAGAATAGTATTTGACACAATAAATGTCTGACTGATTGTATGTGTATTTCTTATTTACCTTACTTTATTACATTACCCTTAAGGCGACTAGAGACCTGAAATGGTGGTTTTTGGAGGCTTACTACTCTTAAACTAGCCGGTAAAAAATTCTACAAAAAATATATTTTTCGCTTTGATATGTGCCCTATAAACTGTACATTTGAAAAGTTTGAAGTATATTAAATAGTACGCTAAAATTTTTTTTGAAATGAGTCTGTTTTCAAATTTAATTTCCGAACTGCTCCTAAACTACAAGTGATATGTTTATGGTTGTTGATAGATCTAAATGTAAATTAATTACTCTTGAAACTGTACATTTTTTATTTTAAAATAATTATTAGTTTTAACCGGCATGAACGGGCCAGTGTTGCCAAATTCAAAGGATTTCCCTAAATCCTAGGGGTTTTTGCAGGTCTTTGAGGTTTTTTGGAGGTTTTGATATCACGAAATTTATCTAGGGGATTTTCTGAAGGTTTTCTACTATTCTAACCAAATGGCAAATTCCTTTTTATATCAGACAAGACCGACAATTTATTCACCAAATAGAATGAATGGGACACTAAAACTTAAGAGTATTAGCTGGCAACACATTATGTTACCATTGAACTGTCTTGTTTATCATAATTCTGCCTAAAAGACTGTTTTCCACAGCCTCACACAGACATTTATAACGAAAAATCCGAATCGACAGACACACGGCTATGTATGTGAAATAAATTAAAATAGGTAATTTGAAGAAAACTTCTAAGGTTTTTATTGTCAATATTAGAAAGCTTATGTATATGACATGGCCAAAATAGTCAGAGGTTTTTTATCAACCAAACTAGAGAAACTAGGGGTTTTTTAAATGTATTTGGGGGGGAAGGTGGAAATAATCTGGCAACACTGGAACGGGCGACGAGAATCAGTGTAGCGCTGACATTCAAGGAGGAAGGCTGCGCGCTGCGCTGCCGCCATCCACTTGTTACGCGAAATCGTAAAATCGATTGCTAGGGTGCTTACACTTCTCACATGCGATAGTGAATACGATACGCGCTTCTTTAGTGCAAGACGTGTAATTTACTTCTTGTGTGCGAAATGACGCTTTTTGTGATTATAAGAACAATTTAGTCAAAGGCAGTCCAAAAGTATGCGAATTAGAGATCCTGAATATAATAGAATCCTACTAATATTATAAATGTGAAAGTGTGGATGTTTGGATGTTTAGATGTTTGGATGTTTGTTACTCAATCACGCAAAAACGGCTGAACGGATTTGCATGAAATTTGGCGTGCATGTAGCCTTTGACATGGAAAAGAACATAGGCTACCTTTTATCCCGATTCCTTAAGTAGTTCCCGAGGGAAAATTGAAAATTGTTTACGAGCTAAGCCGCGGGTAGACAGCTTTGAAATTTGGTATGCATGTCACCTATGCTATGGAAAAGGACATGTCCTTAATGATATCTCAAATAGTTCCCGTGGGAAGATTAAAAATTGTTAACGAGCGAAGCTTTAGACCCAATTCTGAAGTCCACGCAGACGAAGTCGCGGGCAGAAGCTAGTAAGCTATAAAAAACAATAGTAACTTTACATTTGATGTCACAAGTTAGCAACGTACACTGTGGTTCTGCGGGGGTTGCAGTTTTGCTGCGAATCTCACAGAAGCCGTATGTATTATAATAGGTGACTGTGGGCTTACTAACACTTACCAACAGGTGGGCAGTTTGCTTGTATGCTAACTTATCGCAATAAAAAAAAGTTGCATTGAAGAGAAGGCATAATCAAGACGAAAATACATCTATTGAAAAAAACCAGGAAATGAGCAATAAAGCCACTGAATAAATCGGACTCGCCCATGAAAGGTTCCGTAGCAGCAAGTAATATACCATAATATAAAAGTTCTACATTATACATTATACTTATAGCCTATGACTGAAAATATATATTTATTTCAGTCGATCAGCTAAACAGCAAGTAAAATTGCTGTATTTGACACAACTATTTAAAGCATTTTAATAATAATTAGTGGGCCTCGCTTTGCACTAATTTAAGAAACCCTCTCTTCATTCTATTTTTATCAACTCTAGCCGAAGAGGGTATAGTTATAAAAATACAATTTATTGTAACCGTGCGTTTGCACTGACGAAACATCTACATAAAGAAATATTTTTTAAACATGTTCCTGTCAATGTTTATGAATGCGTTTCCATTGTCAACACCCCAACATGTTGCAAAACATGTATGAAGTCTTTAACAGCCGAAAGTGCGAACACAATCGTTGACAAATTCATAAAAAACGTTGACAGACATCAAGTTTTGAGGCGATCCTAACGCAATCTGCAACAAATCTTATTATTTGTTCCGAATCCAACACGATTTTCGGCAGTGCGAATGCAAAAGCATACACAACAAACTTTGAGATTTGTATCATACAACAAGTTGTAAAACATTGCATGTTTTATGTTTCTCAGTGCAAACGCACGGTTACATTTCAATCATTCACTCACGACGACCTAAATAGTTACTCATTCTTTGTGTCACATCACTAGGGACATTCATTCTTTGTGGTGGGGCGATTGCGTAGATACACGTTAATTTGTCGATGTGTGTGTGTTTCTTCATTGTAGGGTAATATTTTCATAGTGTGTGTTCGTTGCCGTTATTAATATCAGCAAAAAACGGCAAAAAATCACATTTGTTGTATGGAGGCCCCCCTTAAATATTTGCTAGGTTCATGAGATACAGCCTAGTGACAGACGGTGAGCACAGAGGTCGAGTGATCGCCTACTGCGCAACGGGTCGCGGGTTCGATTCCCGCACGGGACAGATGTTTTGTATGGCCTACAGAAATTTGTTCCGGTCTGGGCGTATGTGCATGTGATATTCTATGTTTGTAACTGCACCCACGACAAAGGAGAAAACCCTAGTGTGGGGCGACGTTCTTTAAAAAAAATAGGCAAGCCGACGAACGGACAGACAGACGGACAGCGGAGTCTTATTAAAAGGGTCCCATTTTTACACTTTGGATACGGAACCCTAAAAAGTAGCATTTGCATTAGCTCTTGCTTCTACAATTTAAACACCTGCGAGCCTGCGAGTAAGAAAGAAAAAAAAAAAAGGATGTCATTTTATAATCGCTACGGTCGCTAGCGCGGGCGATGCGACCTGCGATAAATTGCATGCAACCTGCAACCTGCCTATTCACGTCGCAATCTGTTGCATTGCAACAGATCGCAGCAACAAATTGCTAGTGCAATTTCGCTAGTCGCATCGCCCGTGCTAGCGACCGACTGATTGCTGCAACATATTGCGAGGTGAATAGCGCGGTTGCATGCAACTTGGCTCAGTCGCACGTGTGCCGCTTAGTCAGCCACACCTCTGTAGTGTAGGTAGCGTTTAGAATAAGTAATGAAAATGATCCGCAGAGAAAAAATTGAGAAATCTTCTGGTTCCAATTCCAAATGAAACAACGTTCATTTGCGATATTTTATTTTGTAGCTGTAACCATTTTTTTATCCAAAACTGTTTTTCTTTCTTACTCACAGGTGTTTAAATTGTAGAAGCAAGAGCTAATGCAAATGCTACTTTTTAGGGTTCCGTAACCAAAGAGTAAAAACGGGACCCTTTTAGTAAGACAAGCGGACGAACGGACAGACAGACGGACTGTCTGTCCGTTCGTCCGCTTGTCTATTTTTTTTAAAGAACGTCGCCCCGCTCTAGGATTTTCTCCTGTGTCGTGGGTGCAGTTACAAACATAGAATATCACATGCACATACGCCCAGAGCAGAACAAGTTTCTGTAGGCCATACAAAACATCTGTCCCGTGCGGGAATCGAACCCGCGACGCGTTGCGTAGTAGGCGATCACTCGACCTCTGCGCTAACCGTCTGTCACTAGGCTGTATCTCATGAACCTAGCAAATATTTAAAGGGGGCCCCCAAACAATAAATGTGATTTTTTTGCCGTTTTTTGCTCGATATTAATAACGGCAACAGGTAGACGCTTGAAAGATTTTTTGTATAGGTAGTTGTACGGAACCCTTCGTGCGTGAGTCCGACTCGCACTTGGCCTGTTTTTGAAATCTAGATAGCGTTGGTGGCATTATTATACGATTCGGTACGTAGGTGTGTACACGTTGTGACGTTAAGGTGTTTGTTCGCAAAATGTAATTGCAAGCGAAGTTGCATAGGTGAGTAGAGCACGTGCAACTGCGATTGCAATATGTTGCAGCAACAGATCATAAGTTAGATTGCATCGTGAGTAGGGCCTATAAAACTGCAAGCTACTGCTTTCTGGAATCTGTCATAGAGCGATGGTTAAAAGTATTTGATGTAACTTCTGGTAGTAATATGTTTAATAATTTTTCAAAAGTCGATGGAGTCATCTGGAAATGAGGTTGAAATTGTTTATTATCAAAGTTAGGGACTAAAGAATCAACATAATTTAATATCCTTCTTGGTTTTGAACTTCTTACTTTGTTTGTTATACATATTCGCCAAAATTTCTTCGTCACTGCTGTTTTCGTTATCTATACTATTCACAATACTGTGAATAAATGTTTGTATTGCTCCCCCGAAAACGAATTGATGAGCTGCAGGCCTATTCGCTAACTACGGTTGGTAACTAGAACTGTCATTTTTGAAAGCCACTTTATATCCATTACGAGTTTAGTGACCTTATGTGTTACGGCAGCGTTCATGATAGCAGTAATGGATGTTAAGTTCCTTTCAAAAATGACAGCTCCAGTGAGCAACCGAAGTTACAGAATAAGGGGGCAGGTCCTCTAGACAAGATGTCTTTCGATAATCGCTATCGCAATCGCTAAATTGACAATGTATGAGATTTGACAATAGCGCTGGAAAGCAAAGCGAGGGCTTATGTCAAATCGCATACATTTTTCTTCTAGCGATTGCGTTAGCGATTATCGAAATGCGTCTTGTCTATGGCAGCAGGATCCATTCCCCAAGCTATTTCTATTATTATTTTTATTTATACAAGATGTTTCATAATAACCAATAAATAATTAATGCGTTATCTAAAAATAATTATTAAATTGTGTTCACCCGTAATGTCATTCAACCCAAAATTTTCATGTAATTCATAGACATGATGATGATACTATGATATACATGAAAATTTTGGGTTGAATGACATTACGACAAACACATTTTAATAATTAGTTTTAGATAACGCATTAATTATTTATTGGTTATTAAAAAACACCGTGTATAAACTTAATTTACATGCTGCGTTCCTTCTGTCAAATATGATGCGTTCAGTTTCAAAACCGTTCAATAAGACCGGTGATCGCCAGGCGAAAGATACACGGCGATAATCACACCCAAAGTGAACGTAGCCGTGTAAATGACAATGGCCCTGTTCCGTTTCGAGATTACACTCATTGAATTACTACAAATTGGTAGTAAATCAATGATTACACTACTCACAGTACTCAGACTGCTCACGCCTGGGACCCGATTCTCAAGCCATAGAGATAATGTCGAATTCGACATATGTCTAAATTAAATGGCGGATGTCGAATATTTCTCAGTTTCCGTATTCTCAAAATGTCACGTTAGAGATATGTCTATGCCTAGCGTTCGACATGTCACGAGTGGTAGATAGCAATCGACATTTGAAAAGTCGAGTACGAGCTATAGTAATTGGTTATTTCTGTGTCTGTTTTACATAATTTGTTGGAACTTTTTTTACGATTTTAGTTTATATATGCATTTTAATTGCTAACACATTTAATTAATATGAATAATCGATGATTATTATAACAACTGTTGTTAATGTATAGTAGAAGAAGCTCGGTTTTTAGTGGAATTACCATTACATATATGCATTTAAGAACTTTCGCTTATCTAAAGAATTAGTTAACATTGTAATATATTTAGTTAATCCAAGTCTTATTGACGTCTCCCAAACAATTTAATTCCTCTGCTATACATTTCCACTTTTGTTCGGATTATTTTAGTAAAAGTCCCCGAAAATTTGGCTTTACAAAGTTCTTCAACCTTTAACTGACAAAGCCACGAATTCTGTTCTGAAGTGGGGTATTGTTTTTTATAGTCCATTATAGATTTATTACTGCATCTCTAATAATTCTGTTTTCTAAAAATATTCAAAAGTGTTACAAATACAAAACACGACGTTTTGAAACATTTCAACGTTTCGAAGGATGTGAAAAAGGTTCACAATACGCTTCGTAAAGCCGCGTTGACATGCTCAAAGTCTGCTTTGAGAAAGTAACTTTGATGACAACTTGGACGCTACTTTTGTTTTTTTTTGATCGTATAAATCAACAAAACGTAACCATTCATTTTTATGGGTGTGGTTGCGTGCATGCAAACAAAAAAACCCATTCAAATCGTTTGCACTGCTCACGGACGTAAGCATTAAGATCGAGCTTTCGATCTTTGAGTCTGTCAAATGTCAATTTGATCAATCAATGGTACTGATTCTGAAGCGACCACCTAAAACTATAACTAAATAAAATTAGAGATAGAAATGTCAATCACCGTTTGGTATTCAGAACTCACAAGTTAACTCTAAAATTAAGAGTGACGTTACTAAACTACTCAATTTAGTGTTAGATGTTATTTTCGTATTCTGACATGCTTCCTAAATGTAATTTTTTCTATAATTTAAAATATGTCAAACTAATTTTAGGAGGTGAACTTTTAGGTGCCGTCTAAATTTATCTTGTTACTTTTTAACGATTTCCTAACATTACCGAAGTCAATTTTTTTTGTGCAACTTGCCAAATGGATGATGAATTGGTTGTTATGGCATTTATAAGGAAAGGCTTTTATAGCATCAATTGCCAAGTCGTGAGTTGTAATTTGTTTGTTCCCAAGTAGTCCAATAGTACTGACATTTAGATGATAGGTAGGTTATGTATGTATGTATTTACTCTTATAACAGAAATTAATATTCTATCTGCAGATAGAAGTATGCCTATCTAAAATTTGTTGCCTAGCAATTACTATTATTTGTCAATAAATAACAGCGGTTATTATGAAAAGAAAACAAAAATTACTAATGAAACAAAATACGCAATTTTAAAATTCAGAGGAAGTCACGAAGTACCTATCTATACAACTACAGACTACCACGTATTTTTTTTTATTTCATGGCATAGGCGTGAAGCCATCACAATCGCAGAATAAATGTCGAATAATTTTTCTTTTGTGATAAAATGAATGATAAATAATAAAATTTCTTTTCTGTTATTTACAAATACGATCAAATCTTAAATTAATAATTTCTGATAGTAGAATATAGCTGTTTTTAATGTTTCTAAATTATCCCGTTTTTCTACAGCACTAGGTGTATTTATAATCTGTGTATTCAATTTAAGAAATTGTCAAATACAGTTTAAATTAAGAGAGTCCGGCGTTTCAGAATACGAATTACCTAAAACTAATTTAAAATTATATGTTTAATTTTAGTTTTAGTTTTAGTGCAGGTAACTTCAGAATTACCCCCAATGTTATTTGAAAAGAAAAATTGAAGGGCGACGTGTATTGTCCCTCCCAGTATCTTTACAGAGCACTTCTGTATCTATTGTAGATATTATACCTAATGAAAAAAATAATTCGAAGAAATTAAATTCCGGGGGAAACTAACGTTAACTTTGTCATTGACAGTTCTAGAGACAGTGCACTCCTCTTTTAAGTCATACCGCTTACAAATGCGCATATTATGAGCAATTTTGAACCGACTTTTTACACGCAAAACGCGCACACGAGCGCTGATATCAAATTTCGGACCGCACCCTCATAGTCATTCGACCATCATTCGACATACATCTCTATTGCCAGCGAGAATACGATTTTTTCATAGGTATCATAGACATTTTTGAGAGATTATTAGTAGAGATGCAATGTAATAGAGATATGTCGAATTAGAGATATCTCTAAAAAACTGAGAATCGGCCCCCTGGACCGAATCAATAGACGCGATAATGATGCCAATGACATGATATCCTCTCGAAACGATCGTGAGTGCGCTTATGTCAATAATATCATAACAAACATAACCTCAAAAAGAATTTAACTCGTAATTTCAATTGTTTTCTGTGATATTCAAGCTTTAGCAGTTTTTCATTGCCTATCTTTTACCACTTTCTGCTCTTTTAGCGTCTTCAGGAGACAGTTTGAGGTAAACTACTTTGTTTTCTTCTTATATAAAAATTTAACATGTTATTGATTTCCCTTTTTTTTTTTCATTTCATTCATGTTTGATGTGTATTAAGTTGGAAACATATTTACGTGTCGTGGCGTATCGCGGTGCTTACTGTCGTGACGGTGAGTGTGCACACTTATGTGTCGTGTCGTGGCGCGCTCTAGCGTTATTTCTTTCATTTCTGAACAGAACCTCGCAGTGTTTAAACGTACATAATGTTTTCCTCTGATTCGTATAGTGATTTTGATGAAGACCTTCAATTTCTCTTGGCAATTAAACTTCTTGAGTACAAAAAAATGATAAGAAGGTACTGGGTTCACCCTATAAACAAACAGAGAGAGACAGAAAAACCGGCCAAGTGCGTGTTGGGCCACGCGCAGTGTAGGGTTCCGTAGTTGCAAATGCCAACTTTGAGTTCACACTCACACACCTCACAACATGTTGCTATTAAATTAGGCATTATTATTATTAATAAAGCTGCAATGATTTTATATTTCCTGAACTTCACGTGGTTCGTAAATTTATATTCAGTATTAATTTTCAATGAAATTTAGTTTTCCAAGTACTTTTTTTTTTTTTTTTTTTTTATGAATGCTGGATAAGCGTTTGGCCTCCATCTCACCTGATGGAAAGTGATGATGAGGCCGAAGATGGGACACGCCTAGCCAGAAGGTGCCTATTCACTCTCAACTTGAATAACTCCAAGTTATATTGCTCAGGGAACAAATCCGCGGGCAAAGAGTTCCACTCCCTTGCCGTTCGCCATATGAATGAGGAAGCACATCGCTTCGTGCGTTTAATTGGAATATCAATGACAAAAGGGTGGAACCCCAGCCGCTGTCTGGTTCCCCTGATGGAAAGGAGAAGCCGGAATTATTTCATGTAATTCCAAAGCACACTCTCCGTGATATATCCTATAAAATACCGATAAACATACCACCTTACGACGATGTTCGAGGCTCTGAAGCTTGGCCCCCGTTAATTTGGTGTCACCAATGAGGGTCTTAGCACGCTTATCAATAGAATCAAGGGCCGCTAGTTGATATTTGGCAGACCCATCCCACAAGTGGCAGCAGTACTCCATACAAGATCGAACTTGTGCTTGATATAGTTGGAGCAACTGTTCCGGTGTGAAGTACCGCCTGACCTTGGAGAGAATGCCGAGCTTCATAGCTGCAATTTTGGCAACGGTTTCTATGTAACTACCAAAGTTGAGATTGTTAGTTACTTGCATACCAAGTAGGTGGAGATGATCAGTTACCGGTATGGATATACCACGGAAAGTCGGAGTCAGATAGAAAGGACTCCGTTTAGTTGAGAACAAACACGCCTGCGTTTTGCTAGTATTAAACTGGACCAAATTAGCGTCACCCCATTCAGAGACCGCCCGGAGTGTAGAATTCAAACGGTCCATCATCGACTCCCGACAAGACCGGATCTCCTCTTTATTGGCCTTTGCATTGGAGACATATCTATCAACGACTGTGGTGTCATCGGCATACCCGAAGGTTCCAGGCACCAACAAGTCGTTGACATGCAGAAGAAAGAGTGTTGCCGAAAGTACGGAACCTTGAGGAACTCCAGCATCAATAGTCAGTTGTTCGGAGCAGCAGCCATCTAATACTACTTGCATGGAACGTTCACTCAAAAAGTTCGAGATCCAATTGCAGAGGTTCTGGGGTAGACCATACGATGGAAGCTTGCCTAACAGGCTAGAATGCCAGACCCTGTCAAAAGCTTTGGATATGTCTAAAGAGACTGCGAGAGCCTCGCCGTGCCCATCAATAGCTTCTCCCCATATATGTGTGGTATACACGAGAAGATCTCCCGTTGACCGGCCCTTTCGAAAACCGTACTGACGGTCGCTGAGGAGGTCATTATCTTCAAGGTATGCGAGGAGACGGTTGTTTAGAACACGCTCCATACATTTACACAGCATGGACGTGATTGAGATAGGTCGATAGTTAACTGGATCGGCTCTACTACCCTTCTTAGGTACTGGTTGTACATTTGCTAGCTTCCAAGACTTGGGAACCACTCCAGTCGCAAGTGAGAGTCTGTACAGGCGGGTCAATACGGTACATTTTATAAGTTGGTCTTCTATAACTTTTTAGTTTGTACTTAGTACTCAACTTTGATAGTTTTCCTTTAAACTTTTCCACGTGTCCATATACAGGGTGTCCCAGAAGCCGACGTCAAGCCGAAAGCAGGCGGTAGACTAACTCATATATGTTATCAGAAAAATATAAAAAAAATCTAAGTCACCTATTTAAAAAAATCTATATAATTTACACCCTGTGACGGTTTTATCACTCTTGTTGCTACAAATCTTGACTTTTCTAAACATTTTCTTTTGTTTTGTAATCCTGAATAATGTTACTGTATACTCTAATCTAAAATTTAAAGCCAGCTACTCCAAATTAGAAGAATATGCCATTTTTATCTAAATTAAATATTCAAAATTAATTTTTCGCATAGCTTTAACAAGCTGTACTGAAAAAAAAATGTACTTTGCGAGTTTGGCAAGTAACTGCAAAAGTTGGCGCATTCAATAAGGATTCCAAAATGGTATGATACTTGGTAGATAATTTCTACGATTGCAGACAATATTTTTTTTTCCAAAAACAGGCAGTTTTGAACAAATTTTTCTTACGTACTTAAAATTTATTCTAATGTACCCATGGTTTGCTTTAAGGCTGTAACTTTAACATTCTAGTTTGAGTGAGACCGGGAGAGTCATTTTACGAAGTGTGAGAGAGACAGATAGTGCAATAAAGTACGTAAGAAAAATTTGTTCAAAACTGCCTGTTTTGGAAAAAAAAATATTGTCTGCAATCGTAGAAATTATCTACCAAGTATCATACCATTTTGGAATCCTTATTGAATGCGCCAACTTTTGCAGTTACTTGCCAAACTCGCATAGTACATTTTTTTTCAGTACAGCTTGTTAAAGCTATGCGAAAAATTAATTTTGAATATTTAATTTAGATAAAAATGGCATATTCTTCTAATTTGGAGCAGCTGACTTTAAATTTTAGATTAGAGTATACAGAAAAATTATTCAGGATTACAAAACAAAAGAAAATGTTTAGAAAAGTCAAGAATTGTAGCAACAACAGTGAAAAAACCGTCACAGGGTGTAAATTTTATCCATTTTTTTTAATGCTAGATTTTTTTTTAAATAGGTGACTTAGATTTTTTTATATATTTTTCTGATAACATATATGAGTTAGTCTATCACCTGCTTTCGGCTTGACGTCGGCTTCTGGGACTTCCTGTATAACCGTTTAGCAGATAGAGTGGGGGGGACACTTACCTCTAACAAAAATGTGCACTTTAAAACAAAATATTCCAGAAACGGATCCCTAAATCGAAAAATGGTGTTCTGAACCTTACATTATTTTTTAAAGACCTATTCAACAATACCCCACACGATGGGTTAGTCGAGAAAAAAAAATTACTCCCACTTTACTCGTATGGGAGCTACCCTGAAAAAAATTTTTTTTTCAATATTTTATTCTACCACTTTTTTGGCATGAATAATATACATATCCATACAAAATTACAGCTTTCTAGTACTAATAGTCTCTGAGTAAAACCGCAAACAGACAGACAGACAGACATGGCGAAACTATAAGGGTTCCTTGTTTACTAAGGGACCCTAAATATGTGAATTTCATCGTCTTGTTAAGAATTAGAGAGTGACGAAGAAAAATTTCATCAGTACTTTAGAATGAACAAAGCACAATTTGAGGAAATCCATTCGCTAATTGAAGGAGTTACTTTACTTTACACTTTGTGTCATATAAAACTTTTCGTTGACGTACAAGTTCAATAAGCTCTTCAGTCATTTTTCAGAAATACGCGCAAATAAAATAAAAAGGAGTCCGTTAGATGTTTGCGTCACGAGCCACGCGCCCGGTATAGAATAGTAGATTATGCACCAAGGGATTAAAGCAGTGTCTAACGTCACAGGCGCCATAGTGAACCCCGAGCGTAACGAGGGACTCTAGAGTTAAAATTTAACTCCTGAGCGAAGCGAGGGAGTTATGTTGAGTCCTAAGTGAAGCGAGGGGTTCAAGTCGCCTAAGACGAAGACACTGCTTTATTCCAGAGGTGAATACTCTACTTTTCATACCATCTGCGAGACAATAAAAACTCAGGGCGCTATAACCAATTACTTAGGTGGTTAAACACTGTCACATTATCATTATCACAAACAAAGTTTTAGCTATGAAAACAATACAACGGAATACTGTTGGTGCAAATTATGGAACACATTGTAGAAACATTCTTTATTTTTAAATATGCCGCGTAATTTTTCCAAATGCTGTTTATCCGCTGGCAGCGAGTGTTCTTGCTTTACTCTGCTCTTATTCGTTTTTATCGATAGTTAATGGTGGCCGTCAAAAGATGGCGCTTTTTGGCGTGCATAAAACGTATTTTATCAATAAAAAATAAAGTGAAATGTAATTGTTTATTTCAGCTTGCAGTGTTATGTAGATAAATATTTTATAATTTTGGTAAAGAAATTATGTATTTAGAGTTTATAAAAACATTATTTACACAGGTAGAATGTCTTTGTCTCTAGTGGATGCACGCTACTGCTGTATGGGCGTAGAACCTTTGCCTTCCTAAGCTAGCATCTATGCTAAATTTTCATACGAATTTGTTCCATATGTTCCATTTCATATGTTCCATATTTAGAACACTTTAATCCCTTGGGAGTTTCATACAAAATTATATCCCTTGGGATATAATGTCTGGCTTTACGTTGAAGTTGAGGGGGATCTAATTGAACATTGTCGAGCAGGTGGTATGAAATAGTAGATTATGCACCAAGGGATTAAAGCAGTGTCTAACGTCACGGGCGCCATATTGATTCCCGAGCGCAACGAGGGACTCTAGAGTTAACTCCCGAGCGTAGCGAGGGAGTTAAAATTTAACTCCTGAGCGAAGCGAGGGAGTTATGTAGAGTCCTAAGTGAAGCGAGGGGTTCAAGTCGCCTAAGACGAAGACACTGCTTTATTCCAGAGGTGAATACTCTACTTTTCATACTATCTGCGAGACAATAAAAACTCAGGGCTCTATAACCAATTACTTAGGTGGTTAAACACTGTCACATTATCATTATCACTATCACTATAACTATGGTTAAAATTATGATATTATCATGAAAACCATAAAATACGAAAAAAAAAGATTTATTTTTCTCAAGCACGAACACGTCACGCAATAATTATATCTTAAATAAAGCTTAAAACATTACAAAAACTTAAAACATATTTAATAATAATATAACAAGTATGAACTTAGTCTACATATCGATTTATAATACGATACGATCAGCTGCTGGACCCTGTCAATGACCTTTAGTAGCACGCAGGACGAATATTAATTTGTTAACAATAAAATGGTATCAAATAAAATTCTTTTATTTTTCAACTTTGTTGTATACTTACTTTTGAAACAGCAATTTATTACTACACAAAACTGTCGAAATAAATATCAAATAGTCGACAACCTATTGACCCCAAATAAAAAAAAGCTGATGCACCTGGACATTTACCAACTTACGTTTTTTAAGTTTATCAATAAAACACTGAATAAACTTCTAAAAAGACTGTATTATTGATGCCACTAAATACATTCCACTAAGCACTTTATTAACGTAAGCAACAAGATATTACAATTTTGAAATACGTAATGGCGTTGGCGGCAAAGTTTTAGCTATGAAAACAATACAACGGAATACTGTTGGTGCATATTATGGAACAAATTGTAGAAACATTCTTTATTTTTAAATATGCCGCGTAATTTTTCCAAATGCTGTTTATCCGCTGGCAGCGAGTGTTCTTGCTTTACTCTGCTTTTATTCGTTTTTATCGATAGTTAATGGTGGCCATCAAAAGATGGCGCTTTTTGCATAAAACGTATTTTATCAATAAAAAATAAAGTGAAATGTAATTGTTTATTTTAGCTTGCACACTGCAAGCTAAAATAAACAATTACATGTAGATAAATATTTTATAATTTTGGTAAAGAAATTATGTATTTAGAGTTTATAAAAACATTATTTACACAGGTAGAATGTCTTTGTCTCTAGTGGATGCACACTACTGCTGTATGGGCGTAGAACCTTTGCCTTCCTAAGCTAGCAGCTATGCTAAATTTTCATACAAATTTGATGTTCCATATTTAAAACACTTTAATCCCTTGGGAGTTTCATACAAAATTATATCCCTTGGGATATAATGTCTTGCTTTACGTTGAAGTTAAGGGGGATCTAATTGAACATTGTCGAGCAGGTGGTATGAAAACACATTTGCGTGTCGCGTCATAACCCCCACCACCGTTCTGGCGCAATTGGTGGCCAGCAGTCGGCGCCACGACAGAACGCGTCACGACACGCCACGACATACAAATATGCTCCTAACCATACTAAATATATGAACCCGATATGCTACTGGCGCGTCACGACACACCACGACACGTAAATATGTTTCTAGGCTTATAGTGTAAATAATAAGTATTTTTGTGAAGGTTGTGTTCATTTAGATGTAAATTAGGTAGAAAGTAATTGTATTTTTTCTTTGTTCCAGATCTTCAAGTTCTTCAAATGTTCATCTTTTTAATTTTTCGTTCTTTTTTAACAAAAAAAAACTGACGTGACGCTGGCAAAATGTTTTTGTAATAAAAACCCTTGCCACTAAAGACATTAACTTAACTTGTTTCAAAAACCTTTAATTACGTACATAAATAAGTGATATTGTTTACTAGAAACATGATGAAAAGAGGTAATTTATTATCGCAGTAGTTGCCATTTAACTGAATTATTTTGCTTCACAATATGTGTGACTATGGGAGTTCGGTTGATGCGGTACACCCTCGTTTTTTATAGAAACCTGTCTTTGTCCGTAGTGTAGGGCTGCCGTAAGGTCTGAACCATCTTGAAAACCATTTTGAAAAGAAAAAGGTTACTTATACAATGGAAAAATTAAAAGCTCAATGAATGATATAAAAAAATATTAAATAATATAAAAAAAAACTTTTACTTCGATACGAACTTTAAAGTTTAATTTTTAGTAGGATATGTTTTCTAATTAAATAAACTAAAATATAAAAAAAAATCAACATGCTTATTCTTAGCGTTATCTCTCATATTCAATGTTCGCGTTCTCGATATCCCCTTTCTTTGCCCATTCATATTTTTCCGAGGTTCTGACTTTTTGAAGCGCTCAGCGCATAATAGTGAACAGCTCGTGTATATCTGCCCACCTAGTTCCCAGACCGGGACAAATGAACTATTGACGGGGACACCGGGACATAACGCTACAAACAGGGACATGTCCCGGTGTACCGGGACGTATGGCAGCCCTACCGTAGTGGTACAGTATTTTATACGTATATTTATTTTTTATACTATTAAAGGCTAATGTTCAAATTCAAAGTCAAATTCAAAAATCTTTATTCAACATAGGCCTTTACAGGCACTTATTTACGTCAAAACAAACTATTTTAAAGAAATCATAATAACCTTGTATGTGCATACATCCTGAATATACTCAAGATGTCTGCAAATACAAGTAGGAATGAAAAAAAAAGTTGACTACACCTGTTCGGAAATTGGGAGAGCCTTGTCGAGAAGAACAGGCAAGAAACTCGAAAGGTCAAAATTTTTTATCTCCTCTTTTAAATCGCCATTTACAATTTTGGTTTTGTTACAGAGTTGTCAATTGGAAGCTGACCTCAAAGCAAATGTTGGTTTTTGTGTCACTTTAATTAGTTCCTTTTGTGTCTCATATCATCTGCACTGCTTTTCATATTGGAGGTTATCAAATGACCCTATATTGTTTTAAAATTACTACCTATATATAATAAAAAAAAATGTAGTGCTATAATTTTTACATTAAAATTAGTAGTGTTAATCCCTAGAAAAATATAATATCACCTAATTACTGATACAGTCACTGATTTTAATATGATTAACAATCTTAATCTACATAATAAATAGGAAGTCTCTGGTTAGTGGTACACTCTAGTATACCACTAGTGGTATTATAGTAAAGCGCGCTTATAAACCTTAACCCTTAGTCGGCAGAATAATGATCAAACTTTAATGTGCCGCTAATGTCGCTAACTTAGCAGTAAAACACCTTGGACCTATATTTAAGGCCTGCATAGCCTTCAAATATATTCCCAAACAATGAAGAGAGGCGAAGGTAGTATTCCTACCCAAACCAGGGAAAGAAGACTACACTACGGCGAAATCCTTCAGACCAATAAGTCTCACATCATTCCTGCTCAAAACACTGGAAAGATTAGTAGACAGACACCTTAGGGATGGAGCACTCCAAGAAAGACCCTTACATCCCCAACAACACGCCTATAGAAAAGGCAGGTCCACAGAGTCGGCACTACATATGGTGGTCCGTAAAATAGAGTCGGCCAAACATAACAAATCCTCCACCCTAGGCGCCTTCATAGACATAGAAGGAGCTTTCGACAAAACAATGCACAACAGCATTAACCACGCCCTTCGAAAGTACAATATAGAACCAGCAGTAACAAAATGGATCACCGAGCTGGTAAGCAAGAGGGCGGTTCGGATAGTGGGGAACAACACCATTAGAGCTAAAGTGGTCAAAGGATCCTATCCCCACTTCTGTGGAATATAGTAGTAGACAGCCTCCTAAGGAAACTAAACGAAAGAGGCTACACTACTATTGGTTATGCAGGTGACCTGGCAATACTGATAAATGGGACTGCAGAAAACATATTATGCAAGGAAATGCGCGCAGCCCTAGTATTAGTGGAACAATGGTGTGACGAACATCAATTGTCAGTAAATCCAAATAAAACAGAACTTATACTTTTCACCAACAAAAGGAAGTTACCAGAACTACAGCTACCAAAATTATTTAACACCAAACTCTCCCTCTCAACACAAGTAAAATATCTGGGCATTATCTTCGATAATAAATTAAACTGGGCGAGTCACATGGAAACAGTAACAAAGAAGGCATGCCTAGCGTTTAACCAATGCAGGAAACTCGTTGGTAAGAAATGGGGGCACTTTGGTTATACACTGCAGTTATAAGACCTTCTATAACCTATGGATCAGTCGTTTGGTGGCCCAGAACACAACTGACCACAGCAAAAGCTAAGCTCCAAAGTTTGCAACGCTTAGCAACAACATCGACCAGCGGATGTATAAGAACCACTCCATCAGCCTCTCTAGAATACCTCTTACAACTGAGACCCCTAGATCTAGTCATACAAGAGGAGGCGAAAGCAGCAGCTATTAGACTAAGATCGCAGAGACTATGGAAACGTACCAAACATAGGAAAAACACATACGATAATCCTAGATTGGAGTACGAAAGAAATACCTCTTCTCGATGCACCAATCGATAGAATACCATGCCACCATGTCTTTGGCAGAAGATACGATATCCAACTAACAGCAGAATCAAAAGATTGCTCTGATATTAAAGAAGTAAGGATATACACAGATGGCTCCAAGACCACTTGTGGAACTGGGGCCGGTGTCTTCTCAAACGACCTTAATATCAAATTATCAATAACCCTAGATAAGCGGAACACCATCTTCCAAGCAGAATGCATTGGCATCACCAGAGCGGCACAGGCAGTTGCAGCTAGAGGTATTAGTAATCTTAACATAAAGATTATCTCAGATAGCCAATCTGTCCTGCAGGCCCTCCAAAACAATATTATTAACTCTGTCCTTATACTGGAATGCCATAACATGCTCCAAGCCATAGCAGATACAAACCGGGTAACTCTTCAATGGATAAAAGGATACAGCAACTCACTTGGCAACGACGCAGCAGATGAATTGGCTAAGAGAGGTTCAGACACAAAAGTGTATGGACCAGAGCCCTTACTGCCAATTCCACAGGCCCAAATAAAAACTTGGCTGCGTGAGAAAACCGAGGAACAACATCTAACAGAATGGAGAGCCCATGGGGGATTCAAGCAAACAAAAGATGCAATCCCGGTACCATCCAAAAAGCTTGCCCATTCCCTCATCAGACTAAAGAGAGACGAAATCCGAAAAGTTATAGCCACTATAACCGGACACTGTCTCCTAAACAAACACCTATTCACAATAGGGGTGACAGACAGCCCTCTTTGCAGAGGATGCATGGAGGCGGAGGAAACGAAACAGCACGTCCTTATGGAATGCACAAGCGTGGCCGGTCAACGGGCGAAACTTCTCCACTCCCCGGCATGCCGGATGCATGTAGTAGCCCACAGAGGCTGCTGGCATTATGGGAGGACCTGGGATGGATGGAGTAGGATAGAGGCTGACGTAAAGTCAGAACGCACAATGGCCCAATCATGAGGCTAAGTGCGACAGAGCCCAGGCAAACTAACTAACTAACTAATGTCAGCTATTTTGTTGACAGCGGCTACATAGAGCTGCATTCACTGTTTTCCCGACAGCGGCGACATAGCGGTATTCACTATTTTGCCGAAAGTGGCATATTATTCTGCCGATAGAAGTTTATTAGGGTGCTTTACAACAATATCACTAGCGGCACCCTAGACACTTCCATAATTATTGTTATTGGTTTGCTCCTGTAAATTTGGTTCCTTCTATCTAATTTCAATATAACTATATATATAGCAACTTTTCTTGTTAACTATTAACTAATAATAATAATGATGATTCATAACTTACAAGGCCCTTATCCTCTAGGCATCAATATTTTATGGAAGAGGGTGCTGACCACCAAAATACAGACAATAAGTCTAGTTCTGTGATCGGAGATATCTTATAAAATCAGAGATATTGTATAAAATAATAATTAATGTCCAATAGTGGGTGTCTCTTGGCTGAATTTTTTATTAAATTATAGTTGAAAAAAGCATTATTGCTACCAAAGGTATTACATTACAATATTTAGGGGTCATCCATTAATCGCCTGAGGTTTAAATAATAATAATATTAATTTCTTCCGGTCGAGGGACCGGGAAGAAATTAAAAAAAAAATTCAAATTAATATTAAAATGCGTTTATTGCTTTCCACATAAGGTAAGTACACAACATTTAACAACATACAGGTGAAAAAGGAGAGCAGTAGGATGTGACTCAGCATAAGCTCGTCTACGATCTGGGATCCCAGATAGTGCTGATTTTCAGTCACTTCTGTTTCTCTAATGATCTTAAGCCAGAAATGAGTCATGAGGGCTAAATCGTTTCTATAGTAACATAAGGAAATTTATTAAATACTAGATTTCCGCTCGCGGATTCGTCCGCGTTATTTTTGTTTTCCCGTGGGAATTTTATATTTTCCTATCCCTATACCAACTTTCATCAAAATCGGTTCAGTAGTTTCGAAGCCTATTCAATACATACAAACAAACAATCAAATCTTTCCTCTTTATACACGGTGTTTCATAATAACCAATAAAACCAATAAAAACTACTTAATTATTAAATTGTATTTACCATGTCATTGTAATGTGATTCAACCATTTTCATGTAAGTCATAGACATGATGATGATACTATGATATAGGTACATGAAAATTTTGAGTTGAATGACATTACGTGTAAACACTTTTTAATAATTAGTTTTAGATAACGCATTGATTATTTATTGGTTATTATGAAACACCGTGTATAGGTATATACTTAGTATAGAAGTATAGATAAAGAAAATTGTGTGTGCAAATGTAAATAGGGTGAGTAATGTAAATGTAAAAGAAAACGTAAATAAGCTTTAGAAAATTACTATGGATCACAATGGGAGACCCTCCCCCCGGAAGGGGTGAAGTAAAATATATCACATGTTTATTTTTGTGCAACCATGCGTGAGAATGCCTTGATGTGACGTGCTGTATGTGCAGCACGTCAAATCCGCCGTGCATTACGGGCATGTTAACTAAACTGCAATTAACTCAATAAAAGAAACTGAAATTTTGTTATTGTTGTGAAATGATTGTTTTAAACATTACCTTATCACCCGCCGGCCCCGCCGGCCTTACCTTATCAGAAAACGTTTTTAAACACTGTCTTAAGTTAGACACTGTTGTTTCATTTGTTTTCAAAGGAAAGATAGAGACAGCATCATGTTTAAACAGTGTTTAACTTAAGACAGTGTTTATTTTTTTCGGTAAGGCCGCATATGTATACGTCACACCATATATTATTCTTGATAAAAGATTAATTTGTACTGTTTTTTCATTTATTTATAGTACAAATATATTACAAAAAATAAAAACCGACTTCAAAAACACTGAAAAGTTAAAAATAATATAAGAATAGGTACAGACAACATCACACTTTTATATTGAAGTCGGTGCCAAACGATGATCTCCTAAGAATATAATTATTTATTAACCAACATGTTTCAGGTATTATTGTAAAGAGTACTCAAAAATCTAGGGTTTAGAATAAAATTTAGGTTTTTTTAGGCCTGCAAATTCAAAAAAACAGCAATTTTATGATTGACTTTCATAGTATGTAAAACAAAGCGATTTTTGTATGGAAACCAATGACAAGTTACTGAAACGTGTCACAAACGAATAAATAAGTAACAAAAGCGCACAAACGATGTGATAGTGAGTGACTTTCTGACTAAAATTCACATAAATTACATTTTTAATGTTTTATCAAGATTTACGAAAAACATGGCTGTATGAACTTAGCTCCCTTTGCCTTCTCTTGCAGAAGTGAAGCCTCGTTTAATTTTGTGATTGTGATTTTAATGATCGTGATCGCTTATAATCTTAAGCAATCACAATACATCACAATACTTTTTATTAAGAAGTGCACAATCTTGTGTTGTTGCCGCAATGACTATCAAATTAAAGGCAGCGCAGACGTTATAGATTTTTCCTTCGACAATAAACCCCCAGGTGACCACATATTGAATTGGATTGCAAATTAGCAGCATTGCAGGTCACTGCTGGTAACAAACAAGCATCTCTGACTCTGACCAAAAAAATGATACATGTAATCAATAGGTCCATGCTATTAAAATGAAATCTAGCACAATAAATGCATTGGTTGGTGGCAGATGACTTCTATACTTTACTTTGTAGCAGTGTGTTTGTGCAGCATTTGTTAGGATGAGCCCTGGCTGTAGTGTCTAGTGTGTGATACCTGTTTTACTCTGCCTACTCTTAGGATAAGCACCTACCTCACAGTAATGAAATATCAACATAAATAAAATATACTGGTCTGTTCTTAAGGGCCCATGGCGCGAAAAATAGCAAAAAGGCCGTCGGCGTTTTTGATATTTTACGTTAACGTTCCAGTTAACTGACCGGGAAAAAATAAATTTAAATTCTTAAATTATGTGTTTACACAATCACCGTCACCATTTTTCAATTTTACATACCATTTCGTTAAAAAATAGCATCCATTTTACTTAAAATTTAGGTTACACCCACATACCGTTCGTGATTTTTAGCTTCATTAATTAACCCTATTATATTTTAGTTTAACAAATATATAGAACAAAGGTAAGCATAACACTGACACCGTGGTTTTTTTTTTAAATTATCGTACATTGATTTTTATATGAATTTTTTAACATACATTTATCGATTTTCTTACAAATACTTGGCTCGGGCACGTCGAAATTCAGTGTGCAATCAAGACTCGAAGTGAGAGCACGTCGCTTTGAGCTAGCTCCCGGTTACGTAATTATTTGTGTATGTATACGACGCGAAGTCCTACGGAGTAATCGGAGAAGTTGTTAACTAACAATTTTATTATTTGTGGCTGCCGGCCGTACGAAAAACCTTCAACCTTTTTACAAGCTTTTATTTATCTTTTGCATGTTCGGGTGTAATCTTGCGAGTTAAATTTGACTCACTTCCCGGTTTCCGATTAAGCTGAAATTTTGCATGCATATGTATAAATATATTATGATGACGACATGGAGCTGATCTGATGTTGGAGCTGAAAGGTGGCCATAGGAACTCCGCAATAAAACGACATAGCCCCATCGAGTTTGAGCTCGTTTGATTCGTATTGACGAGAACTTTGATCCTATATGCTAACCAGGGTCTGATGATGGATCTGGAAGGTTGCCATAGGAACTCCGCAATCAAACAATGCAACCCCATCGAGTTTAGGCTCGTTTGATTCGTATTGACGAGTACTTTGATCCTATATGGTAACCAGGGTCTGATGCTGGATCTGGAAGGTGGCCATAGGAACTCCGCAATCAAACAACGCAACCCCATCGAGTTTGGGCTTGTTTGATTCGTGTTGACGAATACTTTGATCCTACAGGCTAACCAGGGTCTGATGCTGGAGCTGGAAGGTAGCCGAAGGAACTCCGCAATAAAACGACACAATCCCATCGAGTTTGGGCTTGTTTGATTCGTATTGACGAGTACTTTGGTCCTACAGGCTAACCAGGGTCTGATGCTGGAGCTGGAAGGTAGCCGAAGGAACTCCGCAATAAAACGACACAATCCCATCGAGTTTGGGCTTGTTTGATTCGTATTCCTATGTGGTAACCAGGGTCTGATACTGGAACTGGAAGCTGGCCATAGGAACTCCGCAATAAAACGACACAACCCCATCAAGTTTGGGTTTGTTTGATTCGTATTAAGGAGTACTTTGGTCCTACATGGTAACCAGGGTCTGATGCTGGAGCTGGAAGGTAACCATAGGAACTCCGCAATAAAACGACGCAATCTCATCGAGTTTGGGCTCGTTTGATTCGTATTGACGAGTACTTTGGTCCTATGTGGTAACCAGGGTCTGATGCTGGAGCTGGAAGGTGGCCATAGGAACTCCGCAATCAAACAATTCAACCCCATCGAGTTTGGGCTCGTTTGATTCGTATTGACGAGTACTTTGGTCCTATATGGTAACCAGGGTCTGATGCTGGAGCTGGAAGATAGCCAAAGGAACTCCGCAATAAAAACAACACAATCCCATCGAGTTTGGGCTTGTTTGATTCATCTTGACGAGTACTTTGGTCCTATGTGGTAACCAGGGTCTGATACTGGAACTGGAAGCTGGCCATAGGAACTCCGCAATAAAACAACACAACCCCATCAAGTTTGGGTTTGTTTGATTCGTATTGACGAGTACTTTGGTCCTACATGGTAACCAGGGTCTGATGCTGGAGTTGAAAGGTGGCCAAAGGAACTCCGAAATAAAACGACGCAACCCCATCGAGTTTGGGCTTTGGTCCTATATGATTTTTCTTGATGAGTACTTTGAGCCTAGCCTAGATAATATCCATACGCAACCCCATCAATTTCTTTTGTGCGACCTTCCCCAATTTAGGTGTCAAACGAAAGAGCTTGAATTGTAGAATGAATTGTAGAATATAGTATATTCTGAAAGACAATCTAATACAAGATGGCCGCCGTCACAAATTGACAGATTATTTTTATGTACAATCCCCACAATATGGGTCTGTATATGGGGTATCAAATCAAAGTTCGTAAAATACAGTACACCATGAAAAAAACTACAACAAGATGGCCGCTATCACAAAAGATTTTTAAAAACAAGCTTTTATTTTAATCTCCTAAAAAAGAAAATAAACGTTAATTTATTTTTTATTACAATCTAGCGAATGGCTTCAATGCACTAAAAAGTGCGTTGAGCACAAGAAAATATTCATTTCATATTTGTTTATTACTAAAATATTATGTATTTTATATAAAATAATTTGTAGATACAACTAACAATAAAGAACTCGGTAGTCATTAAAATATTTCGTATTATTTGAGTAATTAGTTTAAAAAAAGTTTTTTTTTTAAAAACAAGCTTATATTATAATGCCTTAAAAGAGGAAAATAAACTTTAATTTATTACAAGATATATTTTCTTATAAAAATATAAAAGCTTGTCCCGAGAATTAGGATAAACAATAAAACAATTTAACTTAATTATTATATTTATTGTTTTGTAATAAATAACGTTTTGTACAGCATTGTCATACACACATGACAATGCTGTGCAGTCCTGAAATTTAAATGCATATATTATCCCTTTTTTGAAAAACTCGAATCCGTTATAACTGCTGCCTCGCGGAAACTCGGTGTCCTGAACAAGGTGCGTAGGTATTTTGCGCCGGACCAACTATGCCTGTTGTATAAAACTCAGGTTAGGTCTTGCGTGGAATATTGCTCGCACTCCGGCTCCACTCAGTACCTCCTCGATGCTCTAGACAGATTGCAGCGTCGCGCTATTCGAATAATTGGCGATGTAGAGGCAACTAACACTCTCGAGCCTCTACAACTTCGACGTGACATCGCCTCTCTTAGCGCCTTTTACCGAATGTTCCACGGGGAATGCTCTGAGGAGCTCTTTAACCTTATCCCTCCCTCTCCATTCCTTAACAGAAACACGCGTAAGGGTCTACGGAGTCATCCTTACACTGTATCCTCCTTTTCACACCGTACCAAGAAATTCCAAGATTCCTTCTTTTTTTTAATGCTACTAAGTTAGCAAAAAAGCAAACTGCCCACCTGATGAGTGGTAACAGTAACCTATAATACATGACATTCGCAGTAAAACTGCCACTACCACAAGGGTCACAGTGTACGTTGCCAACTTGTGACTTAAGATGTTAAGTCACGGTACCCAGTAATTTCAGTGCCATATCTTACCCTTCAAACCGGAACACAGCAATGCAAGCACTGCTGCTTTGCGGCAGAAATAGGTAAGACGGAGGTACCCAAGCACAAGACCTTGGTACAGAGTCTCCCTCCGGTAAGTCTTCTGTCGTTCATCCCACACTTGGAATTCTCTACCTGCGCACGTGTTTCCTCCATCCTACAACATGGGTTCCTTCAAAAGAGGTGTGAAAAACATCTTTTAGGCCGGCAAGGGGCGGGAAGGTTGGATAGTGGATGTCCTCCCTTCTCTATCTGTCAACTCATTTGGGCCTCTTTCACCGCTTAACATCAGGCGGGAGGAGGTCATTTGCCAGGCCGTCCATAAAAAAAAACTGTTTAAGTACCTTGCCCGTATGTATTTACTTGGTAAGCCTTAAATAAATAAATATTGGTAATTCTAAGAAAAAAAATATTTGTTTTTTATAAAATGGGTAAATCTTGCGACAAGCAGAATATTTTATTAAAAACTAGCTGTGCCGGCGAACTACATTTCGCCATAATATAAAAAATAGTTTACGACCTATTCTCAGATCTACCGAATGTGCACAAAAAATTTTATAAAGATCAGTCAAGCCGTTTCGGAGGAGTTTGGTAACAAACACTGTGACACGAGAATTTTATATGTAAGACTAGCTGTGCCGGCGAACTACGTTTCGCCATAATAACGGCGAACTTACGTTTCGCCATAATAAAAAATAGTTTACGACCTATTTTCAGACCTACCGAATGTACACAAAAAATTTCATAAAGATCGATCAAGCCATTTCGGAGGAGTTTGGTAACAAACACTGTGACACGTGAATTTTATATATTAGATCCAGCCTTATATATTATAGACTAGCTGTGCCGGCGAACTATAATACTATAATACGTTTCGCCATAATAACGGCGAACTTACGTTTCGCCATAATAAAAAATAGTTTACGACCTATTCTCAGACCTACTAAATATACACAAATAAATTCATAAAGATCGGTCAAGCCGTTTCGGAGGAGTTTGGTACAAACACTGTATCATGTAATAAATTAAAATTTATTTTCGTCTTATTAGGGCTTTAAAATAAAATCCTAGTGTGGGGCGACTTTTTTTAAATCTTTTTACTATTATTTTATATTTTATCATTTTGTAACCGCATGGCCGCCATTACGAAACTCGACCAAAGTACTTGTCATTACGAAACAAACGAGCCCAAAACTCGATGGGCTTGTGTCGTTTTATTGCGGAGTTCCTATGGCCACCTTCCAGTTCCAGCATCACACCCTGGTTACCATATAAGATCAAAGTACTCGTCAATACGAATCCAAACGAGCCCAAACTAGATAGGGTTGTGTCGTTTTATTGCGGAGTTCCTATGGCCACCTTCCAGCTCCAGCATCAGACCCTGGTTACCATATAGAACCAAAGTCCTCGTCATTACGAATCAAACGAACCCAAACTCGATAGGGTTATGTCGTTTTATTGCGGAGGTCCTATGGCCACCTTCCAACTCCAGCATCAGACCCTGGTTACCATATAGGACCAAAGTACTCGTCATTACGAATCAAACGAGCCCAAACTCGATAGGGTTATGTCCTTTTATTGCGGAGGTCCTATGGCCACCTCCCAGCTCCAGCATCAGACCCTGGTTAACAAATAGGACCAAAGTACTCGTCAATATGAATCAAACGAGCCCAAACTCGATGGGGTTGCGTCGTTTTATTACGGAGTTCCTATGGCCACCGTCCAGTTCCTTCATCAGATCAGCTCCATGTTATCATAACATTGCATTGTCACGATATACATTTTATTATGTGCAAAATTTCAGCCCAATCGAAAACCGAGAAGTGGTTAAATCTACATACATACATACAGTGCAAGCTAAATAAAAGCTTGTAAAAATAAAAGTTGATCAAACACATCCCTGTATTAACTATAGTATAACACAGTAAATAATAAACACCTATTAAATTCAAAATTAACATCTACGATATTTTGCTAAGCGGCCGTACCGATTGCGCGACCGAGTGCGCTTGTGTGCGTGAGCGACGCACACAAACAGAGACTAGAGAAATTTACCTAAACTAGCTCGGGCTCGCGCGGATGGTGGGCCCTTAAGAATGCTACAGTTTTACTATTTCAATAACAAAAGATTTTTTACAAAACAAATGCTAATTAATGAAGTCATTATAATGAACTAAGTGCAAAATTCTCTAAGATTACTATAATGCTAATTCAAAGTGTAAATATTTACTTCTATATGACTACATACCCTCGATTTTATCATGGGTACTAAATATGTAATATGAAGTGTTGAATAATTATAATGGTGGAAACTATGTGAAAGAGTTGTAATATAGAAACTGGTTGCAGGTATGAAATAAAACCCAGAAATTATGTAATTTTTATTTATTCAATTTCAACATCTTCCCTCATTAGTACGTCATTTCAAAATTGAGCCAGTGGTGTTATATGAGTTTGGTGCGGAGCCCATCCTAAATTCATGGATTTCATTTGATTTTTCCTCTTATCAGCAGTCTCATGTGATAGATCATTTTCTTGAATATGTTCTCCAAAATATGACTTAGCTTGCTTAATTTAATATGTTCCAAGACTGATTAAAATTAAATTGAATATTTTCATTCTGGGGAACATTCAAGTGTGGAATTTAAGCATCAATATGTACAAAGATGGCTTCTAATGCCCTATTTAAAATAGATTGACCACCAGGTTGGTTGGTCGCTTACTGCAGCTAGCAGTGTAAGTTATAAGATTTCTTTTGAAATAGGTAATTAGAGGACTTTTGTAAGTACAATTTTAGTAACCTCTAATAAAACAATGGAATTGTTTGAATCAGACCCAAAGAGTATAACGTATAGTTAGATTTGTACTGGACAGGTTTTCCCTGCTTATATGGGCTATACCTAAATGTAAAGGTGCATATTGATTTTTGGAGCAATAACACTTTTTTATATAAGTAAACATGAGTTTTTGAAATGTATACCCGAGAAGCAATTCTGCAAATTAGCCCATAGTCTGACTTAATATAAACCTAAGGCCTTTTTAGGCTTTGAAAAAACCTCACCTAATTGATTTAAGCAAGAGAACAATAAAACAAATTGTGTGACTGTTAAACCTGTCCAGTATTTACATACTATATCAGTGGAATTTTCTATATTTTCAAATTCAATTAGTTTCTGTTCTTTGATTTTATTGTTAGTAAGTCAAGCATGAATTATTTGGTGTAAACAATACAGTGAACTTATATTACCGTAAAAATGCAAAATCATATTGACTCATGTGATTTTCACAGACTCTGGCATTACTTTACGAATATTTTACAATCCCCGAGGATCTTCTTTCTTAAATATAATGGTACCATTCGACATTCCAAATTATAGCACTCTGGTACAAAAAAAATGAGAAGTTGTATCAGGAGTGCGACTGTAACCTGGAAGTATAACATTTTGTTGTTCAATTCTTGGGTCTGGTTACTTCGTACGTTCAAATTACGAGAAAACTTAGTCCAGTTAGCAAGCCAATATTTAAATCACATGTAAAATCAAGAACCTGAGCATAGCTGTAGAAAATAAAAGATACTATTTTGTGAAAGGAAGGAAAGTTACACACATCCACACAAACAATAAACAAAAGTCAAAACGACAGCTACAGTGGCATTGACATATTGACAATGACATCCTTTTAATTGCCAGTAAAAAAACTAAATGTGGCCCTGCTAAAGAAACAATAAAAAAAAAACATTTTAAATTTTTTTCTCCTAAATGCAGGCCTTAATATTTTTAATATTCATGGATAAACATCCTTCTCATAAAGTTCTATTTCCGTCATAAATTTTTAAACTGGTTAAAAAAGGTTCAGAATAAAATTCCACGTTCCATACAAAAAGTGGACATGTCCTTTGGCACCGACTTCAATATAGAAGTGTGATGTTGTCCGTAGCTATTCTTATATTATTTTTAACTTTTCAGTGTTTTTGAAGTCTGTTTTTATTTCTTGTAAAATATTTTTTATTTTTAACTTTTTAGTGAATGAAATCTTTATAGTGAAAGAAACCCTAATTAAATATTTAAAAACCCCAATTTAATCAGTGTTTCCCTCAATTTTCCCCTCTATCCACTAGGATCCACCATCTCGATCCACCAGTGGATCGAATAGCGCTTTAAAGTTTTCTGGGATCCACCATTAGTCTTGGTGGATCCTATGATACTCTTACTCATTTTAATGCTCCACCAGTGGATCGACCAGCACTCAGATAGTTTCATAAGATCCACCACGGATCCCAGTGGAGCCCATGTTATGATTATTATATCTAGCTAGTTATTGTCATCACTGATAGTATAGATCACAGTGGAGCCTCTATCTATAATTTAATAATATAAAATAAAATAAAGTATAGATAGTTTTTACTGAATTAAGAGGAAAAAACTTATTGTCCTCTGACTTAAATTCCACCGGAATTTTTTTCATTTCTTTAACATAGTTTTTTATATCATATCATACAGACTCCACTGAAATCCATGGTGGATCTTATCAAACTTTTGATGACACGGTTAACGCAGAGGTCGAGTGATCGCCTACTGCGCAACGGGTCGCGGGTTCGATTCCCGTACGGGACAAATATTTTGTATGGCCTACAAAAATTTGTTCCGGTCTGGGCGTATGTGCATGTGATATTCCATATTTGTAACTGCACCCACGACACAGGAGAAAATCATAGTGGAGCGACATTTTTTTTTAAATCTACCTGATTGCTGTTCGATCCACACTGGTGTAACATTAAAATGAGATAAAATATCATAGGATCCACCAAGACCAATGGTGGATCACAGTGAACTTCAAAGCGCTATTCGATCCGCTGGTGGATCGAGTTGGTGGATACTAGTTGACAGAGGGTTTTATTTGATACCCATATTTCTGGGTTTTAAAACGAACTTTTATCCATTTTTTTGAGCGGTGGCCATGTTTAATTTAGGGCGATTTTCCTAAGTTCATAATGCTCTACTTTTTGAGACCTTTCATTTGATACCCATATTCCTAGGTTTGGAAACGAACTTTTATCCACCTTTTTTGAGCAGTGGCCTTTCATTTGATACCCATATTCCTAGGTTTGGAAACGAACTTTTATCCACCTTTTTTGAGCAGTGGCTATGTTCAATTTATGTCAATGTTGCTAGGTTCATAGTGCTCTACTCATCAAGGCCTTTCATTTGATACCCATATTGCTGGGTTTGAAAACGAACTTTTGTCCTTTTTTTTGAGCGGCGGCCATGTTAAAGGACAATGTCGAAAATCGCCCCATGACCAACAAAGATTTGATTTACGTCATAATTATATGCATATTTTATAACACTCATAAGAAATATATGTATTTGACGGACAAATCAAAAATATATAAAAGTACTTTCAGAAACAAAACCAAATGAATTAAAACATACGTCAATTGACTACTCACGCGCTGTCGCTTGTTACTTCGTTGTGTTTTTGACTTGCTTTATAATTTAATGATTTCTTGTTCTTTACTAAGTGCCTATAATAACGTTCTTTGATGATTGCAATAATTATTATTTTAATAATTGTATAGGTATGGACTATGTGTATTGCTCTAACGAAATAAAGTGTTACTTCAACTAACCTCAAAATCTGATTCATTTTGATATATAATTCGATTTCAAAGCTTGTCCGTGGTAATTGATGTGGACTTACAGTATTTACTAATGTCTAATTATACGAAAAGCATTTTTTCACCGCTGTTGGTATTGGGGCGAACAATGTATGGACGCAGAGCAATGTCCTTTAGGTAGATTTTCCTAGGTACCTAATGCTCTACTCTTCAAGGCCTTTCATTGGATACCCATATTGTTATGGGAACCCTAGCGGAAAGCTAGTTCACTTATAAAGGTCTTCGAGAACTTGCTTCTGTTAAGTCCTCTTATTTGAAATATGAACTGCACACAGTTTTTTTTACATTAACAGGAATTATATTTAGCCACATTTGCCTAAAATCATTTTTTTGTATACTTCCTTATTGAAACAGTAAATGCATAACTTTAATTAAAAAAACTTAATTATGGACGCCCTAAAACTGTTAAAAATCTTTAGTTTTTAATGTAGAATTATAGTTCGTAAAAAATCCTGAAAATTGATATAATTAGTTTTTTTATACGACCAAAAATGTGTGAGTAGCGATTAAATGAATGCGCCACCCGGTTAGAAGTCGCACCAAGAGAGCGTGATGTCATAAATCCCGTGACGGCCAGTGGGCCGTTGTCACGATACTGTGCGCCCGTTCCATCGCTTCGTTTTTGTTGTGTGGTTTGATAGTCAACTATGTCTAAATATTGCATTGTGCCTAGAGAATGCAATCCGGATTATTCGAAATTCGTAAACAACTGAAAAATCCCCTCTGTCAACTAGTATCCACCATCTCGATCCACCAGTGGATCGAATAGCGCTTTGAAGTTCACTGTGATCCACCATTGGTCTTGGTGGATCCTATGATATTTTATCTCATTTTAATGTTACACCAGTGGATCGAACAGCACTCAGGTAGTTTTTTTTTTTAAAAAAAACGTCGCTCCACTAGGTTTTTCTCTTGTGTCGTGGGTGCAGAGGGGCGTTCAGAGCCTTCGCGCGAAGTACAACTTTTCGCTCTAACCCCGTTCAATGCCTTCGAGCGTGACAACCGGGTGAAACACCGACCCGTTCAAGACCTTTGAGTGTCGGCGCGAGTTACAACCGAACAACCATCGAATTTGATGGTTGTAAAACGCTCTGACGTTTATGACTTAAATACTCTTACGTGATTGGATGATATTGGCGACCATATTCTATAATGTCATCTACTAGAAAGAGAGAGAAATAAAAAAACATGTGAAAGAGGTGGATAAAAGATTTGGTTGCTGCAATCCGTTCAACGCCTTTGAGCGAGTTAAAAAACAACCGGACAACTACACCCAGAGGCGCTGAACGCGCCTCAGTTACAAATATGGAATATCACATGCACATACGCCCACACCGGAACAAATTTTTGTAGGCCATACAACATATTTGTTCCGTACGGGAATCGAACCCGCGACCCGTTGCGCAGTAGGTGATCACTCGACCTCTGCGTTAACCGTGTCGTCAAAAATTTGATAAGATCCACCATGGATTTCAGTGGAATCTGTATGATATGATATAAAAAACTATGTTAAAGAAATGAAATAAATTCCGGTGGAATTTAAGTCAGAGGACAATAAGTTTTTTTTCTCTTAATTCAGTAAAAACTATCTATACTTTATTTTCTTTTATATTATTAAATTATAAATAAAGGCTCCACTGTGATCACACTATCAGTGATGACAATAACTAGCTAGATATAATAATCATAACATGGGCTCCACTGGGATCCGTGGTGGATCTTATGAAACTATCTGAGTGCTGGTCGATCCACTGGTGGAGCATTAAAATGAGTTAGAGTATCATAGGATCCACCAAGACTAATGGTGGATCCCAGAAAACTTTAAAGCGCTATTCGATCCACTGGTGGATCGAGATGGTGGATCCTAGTGGATAGAGGGCAATTTTCATGGGATCCCATCATCAGATCCTGACTTCGATGACCTTGTGACCACCCTAGGAGTATACTCTATCGAATACAAAACGAATTTTGAAAATCGGTCCACAACTGGCGGCGTAATCGCGTAACATACCTACACAAAAAAAAACACGCATCGAATTGAGAACCTCTTCCTTTTTTAAAGTCGGTTAAAAATATTGTAAATATTTAAGGTTTTATATAAATAAATATTTAAGTTTTTTTATAAATAAATGCACATAATGTTAAAGAGAGGGAGGGGTGTAAAAAGTGTTAATTAAAGTTCCATTCTAATTCTCAGTAATTTTATAGATATAATTTGATAGCTAATACTATCTTATAAAATGGTAGACTGCCAATGGCTTGTAAAGTTGCACTTAAACATCATTTATTAACATTTCTCCCCTATCGTTTATTTTAGTTCTTTAAACTCATTAAAATTCATTTCATGTATCAATCAGTTTATAGAAAATTGTATCTTTTTAACATTGTTGCAGGTTTAAAAATAGCTTTAGTGCAGTTGTCAGTTGGTCCTGACAAAGCCAAGAATGTTGCTGCGGCAGTTAATGAGATCCACAAGGCTAAAGACAAGGGAGCTCAGCTGGTAGCATTGCCAGTGCGCTTCAATGGAATCAGTGAGAAATATTTTTTCATGGAAAATACAGTGCACGCACATATCAGCATCCACACATCATTTAGAACTCCACCTTAGCAAAATAATGTCACATTGAATTGAAAAATGTCAAAAAGATTGGTCATTGGAGATATTAAGGTCTGACCGCAGTAGGCTGAACTGCACCACAAAGGAACTGCGCGACACGGCCGCTTAGTGCGTGTTGTCGCATACAATTTCATATAAAGAATTCTTCGTCGCGAACTGTCGCGTAGTTCTGCTGTGGTGCAGTTCCGCCTAGTGCGGTCGATCCTTTACTATTCTTATGCTGGTGGTGTGCCAGCCTAAGAGGAAATAGTGCAATCACGACATTGTAAGAGGCTTCCAACTCATTATATATCGCACATAAACTGTAACACCTCAAATATTTTAAAAGTTTAAGAAGAATCATAACACTTCCACGCGTAGTAAACGCAAGTGATGGTAATTTTAGAGTTCTTTGAGGAGAACGCGGAGGAAGTGCCTTCCGGGGAGACGTGCCGAGCGCTGTCTAGGGCGGCGGCGGAGGCGGGCGTGTGCGTGGTGGGCGGCACCGTGCCCGAGCGGTGCGGCGCGCGGCTCTACAACACCTGCACCGTGTGGGACGCCAGTGGGTAGCTGCTCGCCTCACACAGAAAGGTGAGCCAGATATAACATGGAGGCTTATTGGAATATCAATAGAATCCCAGCCTCATCGCTTGTTAGAGATGGTAGTCTCGGTTCTTAGGAGCGGTTCAAATCACCAAATCTGACGCCAGTGTGCGAAGCACTACACATTTTGTATATCTATTTCACAGAACACAAACAAATTCTTCTCACAATAATTAGTCAAGCACTAAAAGTATTGAAACAAAAATAAACAAGACGTGACACGACTTATCGTACGACACTTACACAACGTCGTACGTCGACGTAAGAGCGTCGGTGGCGCTGTGGACTCGGCACTTGCCTTCCAATCGGTAGATCCGAGTTGGAAACCGCCATATACCAATGTGATTTTCGTTCTTCGAATTTCATATTTACATAATGTTTACCTACTTATGTCTGCCGCTCCTACAGTGAAGGAAAACATCGTGAGGCACCCTGCATACATCTGCGAAGAAATTCAAGGGTGTATGTGAAGTCGACCAATCCGCACTGGGCCAGCGTGGTTGACTAAGTTTACTTTTAATGTATAGGTAGTGCATTTTTCAGGGTGTAGTGCATAACATCTTTGTATTGTATCTGCACAAGATTACTTTTAGAAAAATTGATGTTTTTATTGACTTGACATGTTAATAGATTTTTCAAGGTCGTTTATGTGCGCGGGAGGGGTTACGTAATTACTGTTGTTATTAACAACAGTAATGACGTGGAGTTCTGTAATTTGACTTCACTTCATAACTAACATATATCTATTGTGTGTCCTTGAATTTTCTAATATATATATATTAATATATAAACGTGCAATCCTCCATTGAAAACGGAATAAATACAACCATAAGTAGAGGTGGAGACAAAGTAACTACGAATAGTTCCATGTTACAGGAATGTCTTTACTTCCAGGTCCACCTCTTTGACATAGACATACCTGGCAAGATCACCTTCAAAGAGTCCGATAAGTTGTCTCCCGGGGATCAGTTGACCACGTTTGACTACCATGGGATTAAGATTGGCTTGGGGATCTGTCACGACCTGCGTTTTAACGAGATGGCCCATCTTTTGGCCGAAGAAGGTAGATATCACCGCTTATTTTGAACCAACTTCAAAAAAGGAGGTTGTTCTCAATTCGACGCGTATGTTCGTTACATTACATTATCTCACAGTAGCTTTACTTAACGCATCTTCGCCCGCGTTGTTTTTGTTTTCCCGTGGGAATTTTATATCTTCCCAAAGGAAAAATAATTTTGTAGCCTATGTTATCAGGGAAAATGTAGCATTCTAATGGTGAAAGAATTTTTGAAATCGGTCCAGTAGTTTTTGAGTTTATTCGTTACATACGTACATACAAACAAATTTTTCCTCTTTATAATAAAAGTGAGGATATTATGATTTTTATGTCGTGTATAGTAAAAGAGTATGTGATGCACATGTTGTTTCAAGGATATATATCTATTGTGTGTGACTTATAGTCATTGCTTCAAGTCAGCTACTCAAAACTAGCAACGCGGCATTCCAAAACTTTCCTCATAAAATTGCAGAAGGATCGATACTTTTCTATTAGGTTCCAGAACTTTCTAGAACGTTCGACGATTTTCTGAAACGAAGTCTCAAAATTTCGATGGAACGATTGAGATCCGTTAAAGACGTCATTCACGAAATCTACGAGTCGGAGCGCGAAATGAACGCTTTAACGCGTCTGTCGTTACAATAGTTGAGAAAAAATCACGTGGGATCACTTATCGTTTCCGCCTTGTATAAGGCTAAACGCTCTGACACTCCTACTATGGTGAAGGAAAACATCGTGAGGCAACCTGCATACATCTGCGAAGAAATTCAAAGGTGTATGTGAAGTCTACAAACAAACCCGCACTGGGCCAGCGTGGTTGACTAAGGCCTAAACTCCCTAACTTAGGGTAGGCTCGAGCCCTTCGGTGGGGACGTATATGAGCTGTTATGATGACAAGGCTTAAACATTTCCATTTTTTTTTGTTTGGACGTTACCGGAGGAATACTGTACCAGAGTCGACTGCTTGGATACTTCTGTCTTACCTATTTCTGCCGCAAAGCAGCTGGCTTGCATTGCTGGGTTCGGTTTGAAGGGTGAGATATGGCAGTGAAATTACTGCGTACAGTGACTTTAAATCTGATGTCGCAAGTTGGCAAAGTACACTGTGGTTCTTGTGGGGGTTGCAGTTATGCTGTGAATCTCACGGGAGCCACGTGTATTATACTCGTAGGTGACTGTTACCACTTACCCAGGTGGGCAGTTTGCTTGTCAACTTAGTTGCAATAAAAAAAATACCAACACTTAAATCAGGATGACATCCCGTAACCGCGGAACTATCCAACCGGGCAATACGCTATTCCGTCAGGTTGTTCGCTTTTGATCTACCCCGGCGCGTTCAACATGACGACGGGCCCCTTGCACTGGGAGCTGCTGGGCCGCGCGCGGGCGGCGGACCACCAGCTGTGGGTGGCGCTGGTGAGCCCCGCGCGGGACGCCGCCTGCGGGTACGTGGCCTGGGGGCACTCGCTGCTCGCCAGCCCCTGGGGACGAGTCGTCGCGAGCCTCGACGAGAAGCCGGACACGCTGATAGCCGACATCGGTGAGTTGTACGAGTGAATGTTTTCTCTCTCTACTGTTTACTCTTTTTTCTCTGCTTCGTTCCCCACAGTCCCCCGCATATTCCCCTTCCCCCTTGGATGCCGACGTAATCGGTCGTGTTTTAAGTGAACTCCGCATTATAATTCTTTTAATATTTAAAATATAAAAATCAGTAACAATCCCCAAATAGTACCAGGATATCATAAACGTGTACTAGTGGTGCACTGTGTGTGAGCGAGAACTATCTAAGACGGAGGGAACTAACTCGCTGCGCCTGCGTTGGTCTTCAAGTAAGTGAACCGTTTTCCGCCTACTTAGCAGTTATTGGCCAATAGCACTCATGGATCGCCTGCAACCGTCCATCCCACTCCCTTGCCCCGCTACACGCACAATATTTCCGACGGCGCGTAATTCATTTAGCCTACCTACTCCAACCGCTTACTATGTCACTGCAACGCACGCCACCAATAAATATTCCGTCTGAATCGACTAGTAAACAAAGTACAATAAGTAAATATCCTTCGGATTCCCAGCTCCTGCCTAAATCTGTAAATGATCAGCTGGAAGAACAAAACACGCCACCTAGCTATGCTTACTATCGCAATAAAAGACCAAGGGAGACTGAAACGTCGCCGTCGGAGTTTTCTCGCTTTAAAGAAGAAATTAAGGAGCTGATTACTACACTGATTGGTGTCCAAAAAAAGGATATCTTGGAAATTACAAACAGCTTAAGGGAAATCAAACAGACTAATTTAAATATCGAAACATCCATTTCCTTTAACTGTTCAAAACGAAGAATTTCGAAAGAAAATCGAATGCCTTGAGCAGCAGTCAAGAAAGGATAAGGAATATATCTGTATCCTTGAGAACAAAATTGAGGACCTCGAAAGATACACCCGTAAATTGAGTATCGAACTAAAAAATGTGCCACGAAAACAACACGAAAATCATAACGATCTAATAAATTGAATGTCGAATTTAGCCAAAACAAATGATCTTCAGTTTTAGTAGGCTAAAAGAAAGAAAGGAAATGGAGAAAAGCCCTCCTATTGTAGTTGAACTTTCCTCTACCATATTGAGAACAGAATTATTTTAAAAAAGTAAAAGAATTCAATTATAAAGACAAGACAAAACTGCAGGCCAAACACCTGGGACTTCATTGCAACGAGGAATCGCCTGTATTTGTATCAGAACAACTAACAGCCAAGGGCGCTCGGTTATACTTCCTTTCACGAGATTTGGTGAAGTCTAAGAAATACAAATATTGCTGGACTGCTTTCGGTAAAATTTTTGTAAGGAAAGATGACAACTCTAAGATAATTCTGATACAAAATGAAGCCCAAGTACATCATCTTCACCAGGAAAGCTGACTAACAAAGCTTTTGCGCGCTGTTTTTGGGTTACTAATTATTTTATCACTATTAATCAAACTAACACTAATGCTCAATTTATTAACTATTCCACTTGCTTACTTCCGTTTATTTTACATAACAAACTTAATCTCATCTATACACAAACAAGCGCAAAAACACACAACTTTCAAAAATACTTTGCTACACTCATACATAATTGACACTACTAAAAACTTTCTGACATATACTTACAACTACTACCCTACATATTCTGCTCACATGACACAATTTATACATAAATATTTTTTAACTTGCATCATAATTGTATATCTTTATAATAAAATTATATTCACATATTTACTTTACCGATCACTCGAATATGCAAACTTTACACTCGACATCTATATAGCGGATAGAGTTTTATACCCACTAAATATTACATATTTAACCATAATTAATCATAATCAACGGGAATACCCTATGCACCTCTGGGGAAGGCCTTATGCACCTCTGGTGTGTCTTAGGAACGGCAACAACAATCATAATCAACTAGATAACAGGTACCCACAATATTTTTATTTAGATTTACCCACATGATGGAAAAATTAAATATCATACAAGAATTAGACGACATACGGACCGCGAACTCAGTGGCATGTAATATTGAATCTTTGCCAAATTATTTTGACACTTCACATAATACCTTATCGATCCTTACCCAAAACATTAGAAGTATTTACAAAAACATAAATGACTTCCAAATAACATTATCACAACTAACATACGAAGTCGACATCCTGGTTCTTACTGAATGTAGACTGAATTTAGCGAAACCGATCCCAGTATTATTAAACTATAACTCTTTTTATACCACTAAAGTAATAAACCAAAACGATGGAGTTGTTGTCTACATTAAAAACAATCTTCATGCTAAAATAAATGAACTTAGCCTATCCGATGCAACCGGTCTGCAAATTTTAGTCTCGAATTATATAATATTAGGTATTGATCGCTCGCCCTCGCATATTAATGCAGAAAATGTCATATGTTCCCTACAGTCTCACCTTGAAGTATCACTGATCATAAAAACATTATTATCAACCTCAATATAAATCTAATCGTTACGTCCACTGAAAAAGCGCACGAACGTAATAACAGACTAAGTTATTTGAATGTCCTATCATCATTAGGACTTCTACCCGGATACACATTCCCTACTAGAGCAAATAGTTGCCTCGATCATGTTGTTTTAAAACTAGACGGCAGTTCAAATTCAGCTTCCGTTACTGTCTTAAATACTACCGTCACCGATCATCAATTGGTTACGTTGATCGTTGCGCGAACACAAAAATTAGAAACATCCTTAAGGTACAGAACAGCAATTGATTATGAAAAGGCATACATTACTCTTATAGCTAGTGACGTGTCGATGCTTAACATCTTCAATGATCCTGACTTGTTTGCGACTGCTCTGATTAAAATGATCAAGGCGGCTATTACTCTTAACTCTAAAACTACACCTGTTCGATGTAAAACTAAAATGTTAAAGCCATGGATTACACCGGGGGCTGTGAGATGTATAAAGTTAAGAAATAGTATGCAGATAAAACTTAGGAATAACAATCAAAATAATATCTTAAAAATTACCTACAAACGATTTAGAAATTATTGTTGTAATCTAATTAGAAAGTTAAAAAGAGAACATAATAAAAATTAATTCATATCGAGCCCTTAATTGTGGAGTTATCTCGGATTAAGTGAAGGAGGTAGGAAAACAAGGAAATAGGGAAAAATAATGAATGAATAAAACAACAAAAATTATTAAATAAAAATTTTATTTATCTTTAAAAATAAGTGTCAATATTTTGGGTTCCCTCCCCTCGCCCTAATAACTGCTCCAAGACGATTCTTCATAGACCTGATCAGCTTCTGAATTGATTCTTGTGGAATACCTTCTCACTCCTCAATCAACGCTGATTTCAGCTCATTCAGACATGAAGAAGCAGGAGTTCTGGAACGAACCTTCCTCTTCAGTTCATCCCACACGTGCTCAATGGGATTCAAGTCAGGGCTGAGCGCTGGCCAGTCCAATGTGGCAATACCGACTTCTTCGAGGTATTCCGTTGTTACACGGGCAGTGTGACAACGAGCGTTATCGTGCATAAGGAGGAAGTCATCATCGATGTCTCCCGCATAGAGAACGACATGTTCCAGGAGAATATCGGAAATGTACCGGTCCGAAGTTAGACCGCCTCCTCGTCCCCCGCCAGGCACAAAAACAAGCTCGGTTTTACCATCGAAGGAAATGCCGGCCTACATCATACAAGAGCCGCCCCCATAAGCCACTGTTGCAGCGACACAGCACTGTGCAAATCGCTCCCCACGCCGCCTGTAGACCCGTCCTCTTCTGTCGCTACCGTACAAACACATCCTGCTTTCGTCGGAGAACAGGACTTGCCTCCATTGCTCAACCTCCCAATCAAGATGGGTGCGAGCAAACTGAAGGCGTGCTTGTCGGTGAGCTGCCGTGAGTTTCGGGCCTGTCTGTGGCAGGCTTTTTTGGAGTCAGATTCGCTTGCTTGAGTCGTCGACGAACTGTCCACTCGCTCCTGTTGGACGTCGACACCAGTCAAATGCCGATTTCAGAGAGAGGTTGACACGATAAAACGGTCTTCCCTCTCCGATGTGCACCGGCGCCGTCCAGATCTTGGTTTCGGGATAAAGCCACCAGGCTCACGAAAGCGCTTATAAACTTTCGAAACACAGGATTGGCTTATGTGGAGCCGACGAGCGACAACCCGCTGGCTGAGCCCTTCTTGCAATAGGGCTACGATTTGTGCTGCTTCTGTAGGTGTTGTCTCCATTGTCGTACAAGGTAAAGGGTCAAAAGTGGCGGAGATGTGTACCGGTCAACGTATGAAAGTCGACTGATAAAGAAAATCCGATAACAGGTGCTTTTATAGGGGGTCAATAGGTCGCAACTCGTGACGTATCAAACAATTGAAACACGTCTTTTTCGATACACCTTCACTTAATGCGGAATGGCTCCATAAATACTGGCTTGTTTTTAATGAATTCGGTATCAGTTTAAAAGTAAAGATTTGAACCTTTAAAATAATGTAATTTTTCACGATTATTAAAAAAGTATTAACTACTCAAGATAACGCGCAACCAATTTCAAGTAACTGATTCCAAACTTTTGCTCGCGAGTGTATAAATAAAATCACTCAGTACAAACCGCCTAAAACGACAAATTCAGGATTATTACACTTAACAGAATCACCGCAAATTTCCGTCAACTATGTTAATAACTTCTTTAGTAATATCGGACAAAATTTAGCGGATCCTATCAGCAAGCGGGTCAGTCAATCATTGGATACTCGTGGTGTCGCTGTTCTTCAGTCTGTGCATTCATCCTCTTTTGTTCTGTTGGAAACGGATGCTCAGGAAGTTGAACGCATACTCATGAACTTGGACTCGGCGAGTGCTCCTGGTTGGGATGGTATCACCACAAAATTCCTAAAGCTTGCTAGAGACTTCTTAGTGCCACATATTACGAAGTTAACGAATATCTGATTCCGTTCGGGAATATTTCCTAAAGTTCTTAAACACTCTGTTGTCACCCCAGTACACAAGGGTGGGGATAAAACTGATCTCAATAACTAAGTATAGACCAATTTCTGTACTGACCTCTATTTCTAAAATTGAAACTTTTAAACAATAGGTTGATTAGCTATTTAAATAAATTTAATATTATATCTAATGCACAATATGGTTTCAGAAAACAACTGTCAACTCAAGACGCAATCTTAGACCTTACGTCTCTAATCGTCAAAGAAGTGGATAAAGGCAGTAACGGTCTTATTAATAAACGTAGACTAAGGCAGGCAGGAGTAACTTTACTCCGAGTATATAGTCAGTAGTAAACATTTTTTATATTAATAAACACGGAGTAGGGAAGGAGTAAGCTAATCCAACTCTACTCTTGGAGTAAATGTTATACCTGCTAGCTATCTAGTTTAGCGACAGATTAAGGTTGGAGTAGCGTTGTCTTTGCGTAAATCTATATAATTTGTCAACTTTGACACGTATCTTGTCATTAGATGGCGACCGTTTTATTTTTCACAGTCGAATTGAGCGAATTTGTGTTAATTGTTGGTGTGGTTAATTTTGTATTGTATTAAAATGGAAAGTGACTATTATTTAAATGATTTGATGTTGATCGACGAAATCGAAGAAATTAAAAATAGCGCTCCACTAATAAGAAGTGTCAAATTTTATGCCTGTGTGTCATGTTTTTGCAATATTGCGATCACAAATCGCGAACAAAATAACCACAAAATAACCTTGAAAGACAATCTCAAACTGAAAAAGGTGAAAAAAAACAGAAAAAACTGTAATCCCATGTATTTCTGTCTGTCACACGATGCTCAAATCTTTCACCGACTCATTCTTTTTACTTTTAAATTGCAAGGGTTGTCATAACATACGCGTTAATCCGAGAGTACGGAAGGCTCCGTCTTATTAATAAACGTAGACTAAGGCAGGAGTAACTTTACTCCGAGTATTAAGTCAGTAGTAAACATTTTTTATATTAATAAACACGGAGTAGGGAAGGAGTAAGCTAATCCAACTCTACTCTCGGAGTAAATGTTATACCTGCTAGCTACCTAGTATAGGCTGGATTCAACCAAATACGAAGTTACACGAGTATAACTATCACGGGAATAATTTTACTCATTGAATTTACTCTTGGATATCTTCGTTTGCGTTTTTCCAACGTACTCGAGGAGTACGCTAAACTCGGTATTGTAATACTTTCGTTGATGAATGAACGTCGAATGAAAGTATAAACCGACAAAAATGCATGTATTATTGTTTCTCCTAGCATGACGTGAAATGCCGCAACAATTCAATTTTGTAGGATAATACAGTGAAATATCAAGTTGACAACATGTAACTTCTAGTTTCTATGTAGGTAATGGTAGGTAATGTTTGGTTGCCCGTTTGCGTTTTCTGTTATTTCAACATTATGTTCAAGTTTAGCTAACAAATACAGAGTGGCTTCCTTGGATAAACGAAATCTTACAGCAAAGTCGTGGTCATAGTAATCATCAAAGTGATTGGCTCTATCCTTGATCCACCTTGGACGTCTTGACACATATTCATCATCACTGTCGGATTCTTCTATCATACCTATTTCTCAAACGTTCCATCGTGGAGCGGTTTTGATAAATATCTTCTTCGAATTATTCTTGAAAATACTCAATAATATTTAAGAATGAACAAAATCGAGGATAATTTGAAAAATGACTACTTTGACAGCTGTTATACTCTCAGATTAACCTTTTACACCGCCAAAATCGCCACAATAAACACAAATTCGCTCAATTCGACTGTGAAAAATAAAACGGTCACCATCTAATGACAAGATACGTGTCAAAAATGACAAATTATATAGATTTACGCAAAGACAACGCTACTCTAACCTTAATCTGTCGCTAAACTAGGTAGCTAGCAGGTATAACATTTACTCCGAGAGTAGAGTTGGATTAGCTTACTCCTTCCCTACTCCGTGTTTATTAATAAAAAAAATGTTTACTACTGACTTAATACTCGGAGTAAAGTTACTCCTGCCTTAGTCTACGTTTATTAATAAGACGGTAAATGTTTAGTGGTCTTTTTGGATTTGAAAAAAGCGTTTGACATATCGTATCTATCCCCATCCTTGTCCATAGACTAGAATGCATCGGCATTCGAGATACTGCTTTATCCCTCTTCAAAAGCTATCTTTCTGATACTAAGATGTTATTATTTACTCGCGTGTAGATACCTTATTCTTAGATTAGTCGTTGGTAAAATGCAAAATCAGCTTACCCTTAGAATAAGCAGCGCTTACTCTCGTGTAAAAACTTACACGAGTTTGGTTGAATCCGGCCTTAGTGACAGATTAAGGTTGGAGTAGCGTTGTCTTCGCGTAAATCTATATAATTTGTCAACTTTGACACTATCTTGTCATTAGATGGCGACCGTTTTCTTTTTCACAGTCGAATTGAGCGAATTTGTGTTTATTGTTGGTGTGGTTAATTTTGTATTGTATTAAAATGGAAAGTGACTATTATTTAGATGATTTGATGTTGATCGACGAAATCGCGATGTCATGTTTTTGCAATATTGCGATCACAAATCGCGAACAAAATAACCACAAAATAACCTTGAAAGACAATCTCAAACTAAAAAAGATGAAAAAAACAGAAAAAACTGTCATCCCATGTATTTCTGTCTGTCACACGATGCTCAAATCGTTCACCGACTCATTCTTTTTACTTTTAAATTGCAAGGGTTGCCATAACATACGCGTTAATCCGAGAGTAAGGAAGGCTTTGTTAGTCTAAGCTTACTCCGTGTTTATTAATAATGTTATAAACACAAAGCTACTCCTAACTTAAACTGGTAGTAACTACTCCGAGAGTACGTTCGGATTAAGGAGGAAATAGGCGATTTTTATTAATAAGGCTGTATTAGTCTAAGCTTACTCCGTGTTTATTAATAATGTTATAAACACAAAGCTACTCCTAGCTTAAACTGGTAGTAACTGCTCCGAGAGTACGTTCGGATTAAGGAGGGAATAGGCGATTTTTATTAATAAGGCTGATAGTAACTACTCCGAGAATACGTTCGGATTAAGAAGGGTATAGGCGATTTTTATTAATAAGGCTGTAACAGCCTTATTAATAAAAATCGCCTATTCCCTCCTTAATCCGAACGTACTCTCGGAGTAGTTACTACCAGTTTAAGCTGGGAGTAGCGTTGTGTTTTTAACATTATTAATAAACATGGAGTAAGCTTAGACTAACAAAGCCTTCCTTACTCTCGGATTAACGCGTATGTTATGGCAACCCTTGCAATTTAAAAGTAAAAAGAATGAGTCGGTGAACGATTTGAGCATCGTGTGACAGACAGAAATACATGGGATGACAGTTTTCTCTGTTTTTTTCACCTTTTTTCAGTTTGAGATTGTCTTTCAAGGTTATTTTGTGGTTATTTTGTTATGCGCGGAGCGCTATTTTCAATTTCTTCGATTTCATCGATCAACATCAAATTATCTAAATAATAGTCACTTTCCATTTTAATACAATACAAAATTAACCACACCAACAAAAAACACAAATTCCACAAATTCGCTCAATTCGACTGTGAAAAATAAAACGGTCGCCATCTAATGACAAGATACGTGTCAAAGTTAACAAATTATCTCAAATTATATAGATTTACGCAAAGACAACGCTACTCCAAGCTTAATCTGTCGCTAAACTAGGTAGCTAGCAGGTATAACATTTACTCCGAGAGTAGAGTTGGATTAGCTTACTCCTTCCCTACTCCGTGTTTATTAATATAAAAAATGTTTACTACTGACTTAATACTCGGAGTAAAGTTACTCCTGCCTTAGTCTACGTTTATTAATAAGACGGTAACAGCCTTATTAATAAAAATCGCCTATTCCCTCCTTAATCCGAACGTACTCTCGGAGTAGTTACTACCAGTTTAAGCTAGGAGTAGCTTTGTGTTTATAACATTATTAATAAACACGGAGTAAGCTTAGACTAACAAAGCCTTCCTTACTCTCGGATTTACGCGTATGTTATGGCAACCCTTACAATTTAAAAGTAAAAAGAATGAGTCAGTGAACGATTTGAGCATCGTGTGACAGACAGAAATACATGGGATGACAGTTTTTTCTGTTATTTTCACCTTTTTCAGTTTGAGATTGTCTTTCAAGGTTATTTTGTTCGCGATTTGTGATCGCAATATTGCAAAAACATGACATCGCGATTTCGTCGATCAACATCAAATCATCTAAATAATAGTCACTTTCCATTTTAATACAATACAAAATTAACCACACCAACAATAAACACAAATTCGCTCAATTCGACTGTGAAAAATAAAACGGTCACCATCTAATGACAAGATACGTGTCAAAAATGACAAATTATATAGATTTACGCAAAAACAACGCTACTCTAACCTTAATCTGTCGCTAAACTAGGTAGCTAGCAGGTATAACATTTACTCCGAGAGTAGAGTTGGATTAGCTTACTCCTTCCCTACTCCGTGTTTATTAATAAAAAAAATGTTTACTACTGACTTAATACTCGGAGTAAAGTTACTCCTGCCTTAGTCTACGTTTATTAATAAGACGGTAAATGTTTAGTGGTCTTTTTGGATTTGAAAAAAGCGTTTGACATATCGTATCTATCCCCATCCTTGTCCATAGACTAGAATGCATCGGCATTCGAGATACTGCTTTATCCCTCTTCAAAAGCTATCTTTCTGATACTAAGTTCTGATAGGACGCAAGAGGTGAAAATTGATAAGTTTAGGAGTGTTGAAGAGGCTGTCTCATTTGGTGTACCTCAAGGAAGTGTCCTGGGTCCAACGGTCTTCCTGGTCTATATTAATGATCTCTGTAACCTAAAGAGCATTGGAGGAAAGGTATTCACCTATGCTGATGATACCGCCATTGTCTTTAATGGTAAATCCTGGGAGGATGTTCAAAATAGGGCTTAGTTATGGTGTCAAAATGGCTTGACAGGAACCTCCTAGCTTTAAACATTTTAAAAACCATTTATATCTGCTTTACGCCTAGTAACGCTCCGCAGCCAGCAATGGACTTTACTGTTAAAATTCATCATTCATATCTGCTCTAATGAAACAACCGCAGCTTGCAACTGCCCAGCTTTACAAAGGGTTAACTGTACAACAAAATCTTGGTATAATAGTGGATCAAAGACTTAGTTGGCACCACCATATTGAAGCAACAATGAATCATCATCACAGCTCTTATACGTCCCCACCGAGGGGTTCGAGCCTACCCAAATGTTAGGGTGATTAGGCCTTAGTCAACCACGCTGGTCCAATGCGGATTGGTCGACTTCACATACACCATTGAATTTCTTCGCAGATGTATGCAGGTTGCCTCACGATGTTTTCCTTCACCGTAGGAGCGTCAGACAAATGTATATATGAAATTCGCAACGAAAAACACATTGGTACATGGCGGGTCTCGACCTCCCGATTGGAAGGCAAGTGCCGAGTCCACAGCGCCACCGACGCGAACAATGAATAGAATTAGGAAACTGGTTTGGCTATTTAAATCCCTTAACTATTGCATTACGGTTTGGGGAGGGGCCAATAAGACCAAATTCTTAGAAGTTGAACGAGGTCAGAGATTCCTTATAAAAGTGATGTACTCAAAGCCCTATAAATTTCCTACAGATTCCCTTTACAAGCTAAGTGACCTTCTGTTTGTAAGAAGGAAAATAAACGAAGGAAGGATATTGTAGCAACTTCATACTCTGCGCACACTGTTTTTTCCAGACGTCAGTTTGATAACCAATCCGCTTATATGTACAACAAAATTACATACGAGGAAATTGAAAACCTATTTATTAGAATAACCTAAAATACAAGCACTCCAACTTATGAGCAGAGACAACTTCATGCACGTACACACACGCATGCACCACACACACACACTCACACACAATTTATACACTCACGCACTTATACACACTTACGCACACTTACTTATTAACCTAACCTAGTTAAATAATGTATTGTTATTATAATAAGTCTCTTGATGTAACTTGATGAAATCTATGTAAACCAATTGGGAAGAGGCGAGTCATTCCCAATACGAGTCTCTATAATTACTCAACGGGAAGTCTCGGTGTAATAATTGTAAATGCGATTTATTGAATAAACGAATTTTTATTTATTTATTTTATTTTATATTTAAAATCCCATTTCCAGTACTAGTGTACTTCTCACGATAGGAATCTTCGCTCTCCTTCCAATCGATTGCTGAAATGTCCTTCTCATCATTCTGATGCCGTCCATTCTTCTTTCTTTGTGCAATCGATTATCTCCTGGAACTCTCTTCCTCCTGACTTAAGATTGTCTGAATGTAGTTTGCATGTATTTAAGAGGAGACTGAGTATTTTTCTGTCGCATGACCATCAATGACCTTTGGCTACAACACAATATTACCTCTCCATTTGTGAAATTTACAGATTTATTAATCTTTTCATTCGACGATATATATTTAGATATATATGTATATTTATTATAATATTTATGTGAGATTATAATTTATTTGTATGTACAGTATAGTGTTTATTTGTATTTATGTCTATCATATTTATAGTTTGTTTATCTGTATTCTACACAACTCAGCTAGAGAGGGGACACAATTGTACTTAAGAATAAATAAATAATAAATAAATGTTGCTCGAGGAAATTTCGTTTTGGGGGACATTCGAGTATAACGTAACGTAATTTTTGAAGATTTTCGCCACCATTTTGAGCAATTTATATTACAGATCTCACTTCTTTTTTAGGACATTACAGTATAAAAACAAAAAAATGACGTACAGTACATTCGAGGAACAACTTTAACGAAAACAGTTGCCAAGTTGGGAGAGCAAAATAATAGCATTGTAACGTTTTACAAGACCCCCCTCCCCCTGTTGACGTTACGTAATGCTGGAACGCCCCCTAATGCTCCCGAAACGTTAGGCAACACTCAAGTAACCATTTTTACTTAAGTCACAGTTTAAAGGCAGCTGCTGGTGATGTAAATCTCACTCTTGAGGACATTACAGTATGAATTCACTGACTACAGCAATGTGCTTCTGCGTAAACACTAACGAATAGTGACAACAAAAACCAAATAAAAATCACGAACAATACAGTCGAGGAATTCTTCGTAAATCATTAACGAAAAGGTTTGCCAACTTGTTTTAATTCCCTAGTTTTTATTTAAATAAAAAAATCTATGTTACGTAACGCGTTGTACGAAAGAACGAAAAGAAGTTAACTTTGTTAAACGTCAAAGCGTTACATCTCGGAAGAGTTAACGGAAGTTAACGTCAATCATTATTACAATATTTTTTAAAATCAACATGACCGCACATTAAAATAGAAACCTATTGTGATCCAGCTGAATGGTTTCAACAGGATAGACATTAATAGCTTGAAGAGAGATGCTGCTGATCTAAATCGTTGTGCTATTGTGGTTGCGATAACTGTCGATGGCATGGTGAAATCATTCAATGAATCCGTGTTAAATCTATACAACAAATATGCTCCACTTCATACAGTACGATTGAAGCGACCACCCGTACCATGGATGATTGATGAGGTAAGAGCCGCCATGTCGAGACGGGATAAAGCCTTCCGGAAATTCAAGTCGATGCGCACAGATGAAAACTGGAGTCGATACAAAATTAAAAGAAACAACTGCAATCGAATGGTGAGTGCAGCCAAGCGCCATTATATTCATTCTAATGTCCAAGATTCTTCACCAGCAGATATTTGGAAGTTTTTGAAAACTCTTGGAATAGGTAGAAGCCAATCGCAACCATTACAGGTCCCTTTCTCTTCTGAAGATTTAAATAAGTAATCATTTTTCCAAAACTATCCATCTCAATGACCAAGTTAAATCCAGTACATTATCTGAAATTTCAACACTGCCACCTAGGAGTGACATCTCTTTTGAATTTTCTTCGGCAACAGATGAGGAGGTTAGAAAGATCATTACTAAAATAAAATCAAACGCCATTGGTAACGCCATTCTCTCTCTCCACTAGTACATTCCCTGATATATGGCGTTATGCACATGTTCTTCCTCTGCCTAAAGTGCCAGTGCCTAGTGCTCTGAAAGACTTTAGATCTATTTCTATTCTGACTTTTCTTTCTATGGTTATCGAAGCTGTAGTGCATAAACAGTTGTCTACATATATGTCAAAAACGATATTTTAACCCCGTACCAATCTGGCTTTCGGGCTGGGCACAGCACTACTTCTGCTCTGTTAAAAGTTACCGAAGATGTAAGCGAGGGCATGAATAACTGCTTGGTAACAGTATTGGTGTTGATTGACTTTTCAAATTTTGTCACCATTGCTGTTTTCGATATTTATAAACTTTATCACTAATGACCTTGACTGCTCTTACCACCTGTATGCGACCGACGACCTTCAGTTGTATGCTCAAGCTAGTGTTGATGAAATTGGCGTAGCGATAGAAGCCCTCAATAAAAATCTTGTCATGATTTCGGCCTGGTCGCAGCGTTATGGTGTTTCGGTAAATCCAGCTAAGTGTCAAGCAATTATTCTGGGGAGTTCACGTCAGTTACGAAAAATTTCGCTTGCCAACTTACCCTCGGTAATTCTTGACAATACCATCATTGCCTAAAGCGACCAGGTTAAGGACCTTGGCCTTATTATTGATAGCTCCTTGAGGGCTTGAGCTAAGTTCCACAGGTGGCCGATATCAGTCGTAGAGTAACGAATACTTTGAGATATTTATATCGCTTTAAAAACTTCCTTCCAATTCCGACCAAAATTCTGTTGGTACAAACTCTTATTCTGCCCCTACTTGACTATGCCGACGTGTGTTGCTCGGAGCTGCGAAGCGACCTCCTTAATAAGTTAGAACGTTTAATGAATAATGGCATACGGTTCATATTTGGCATCCGTAAATACGATCACTAAAAGCAGACGGACTACCAGTCCGGAAAGCGCTGCAGCGGCTATTCGCTCCGTCACACACGAGGGCAAAACGCCTAAAGCATGGCACAGGGGCGTGGTGGCACTTTTCTTCAAAAAGGGCGACAGGGCCCAGTTGAAGAACTATAGACCCATCACGCTCCTGAGTCATGTTTATAAGCTGTTCTCGAGGGTCATCACGAATCGTCTCGCACGTAGGTTCGACGACTTCCAGCCTCCCGAACAAGCCGGATTCCGAAAAGGCTATAGTACCATAGACCACATCCATACGCTGCGGCAGGTTATACAGAAGACCGAGGAGTATAATCTGCCACTATGCTTGGCGTTTGTGGACTATGAGAAAGCTTTTGATTCTGTCGAGACCTGGGCCGTACTTAAATCACTCCAGAGGTGCCAAATAGACTATCGGTACATCCAAGTGTTGCAGTCATTGTACGAAAACGCCACCATGTCAGTCCGCCTTCAGGACCAAAACTCGAAACCAGTACGACTTCAGCGCGGTGTGAGACAGGGTGACGTTATATCGCCGAAACTGTTCACTGCTGCGTTGGAGGACGTATTTAAGCTTTTGGACGGGAGAGGACTTGGCATCAACATCAACGGCGAGTATATGACTCACCTTCGTTTTGCTAATGATATCGTAGTCATGGCTGAGACCGTGGAGGATCTAGGCACAATGCTCAAAGACCTCTGTAGAGTTTCCCAACAAGTGGGTCTTAAAATGAACATGGACAAGACTAAAATAATGTCGAATTCCCGTGTAGTACCCACTCCTGTAAATGTTGGAGGCTCTACGCTGGAAGTTGTTGACGAATATGTTTACCTGGGGCAACTAGTCCAGCTCGATAAGTCCAACTTCCAGAAAGAGGTAAATCGACAAATCGAACTCGGCTGGGCAGTGTTCGAGAAGCTACGCAGCATATTCTCGCCCGTCTACCGCAGTGTCTCAAGACGAAAGTCTTCAATTCGTGCGTGTTGCCAGTGATGACATACGGAACTGAGACGTGGCCGCTTACAATGGGTCTCATAAGAAGGCTCAAAGTCACTCAAAGGGCAATGGAGAGGGCTATGCTCGGGGTTTCTCTACGTGATCACATCAGAAACGATGAGATCCGTAGAAGAACTAGAGTTACCGACATAGCCCAAAGAATTGCAAACCTTAAGTGGCAGTGGGCAGGACACATCGCTCGCAGGACAGACGGCCATTGGGGCGGAAAGGTCCTCGAGTGGCGGCCGCGTACCGGGAGACGTAGTATAGGTAGGCCCCCCACAAGGTGGACCGACGATCTGGTGAAGGTCGCGGGAAGCCGCTGGATGCGGGAGGCGCAGGACCGATCGGTATGGAGATTCTTGGGGGAGGCCTATGTCCAACAGTGGGCGTCTCTTGGCTGAAATGATGATGATGAAATACGATCACATCTCAAGTTACCGGTCGCAACTTAAATGGCTTCCCATTAGGTGTCGCAGAAAAGTCAGGATTTTATGCACACTTTTTTCCATTATTTTTGATCCCCAGTCTCCTACTTACTTAAAAAGTTGATTTCAGTTTGTGGAGGATATAACCCAACGCAACCTTCGCTCTTCAAGACGTCATATTATTGATATACCTACCTCTATTTCGCTCTGGCCTTACTTATGTCCGATTCCTTCACTCTACAAGCAATAAGGCTGTGGAAATCCTTACCGATTGATTTGAGATGTTTGACATCAAAGCCCCTTTTTAAGAAGAAAGTTCGAGAGCATTTCTTAAAAGTTGCAAATAAATAACTTTTTTTTTCTTTTTCTCTGTCAATTCATAATCGTTCGTGGCCACCATCATTCATCATCTGAATAAATATTTATATTATTATATAGTTATAATATATATTTTATGTATCTGTAGACATATATATTTGTATGTGTGAGTGTGTGAGTATGTGCGTGTATGTAAGTATTTTCTTTTAATATTACAATTTTTTTCTTTTATGCCGCCATCTATTTTCTCGGCTTGGCCCAATGGTTGACTGATAGAGAGCGATGTTCATCGCTAAGTCCTCCATATGTATAAATCTATTGTAACATGAAAGTATAAATAAAATCAAATAGGTTTAAACAGAGATTTAAATCGTTAGATGCGCCTTGCGCTTCCAAAAAGTGACTACATTTTATGCCTGTGTGCGTTACATGACAAATTCACACAACAACGCGACGCACCATAAAACTTTGACACCTAATATCGCTAACGGTGTATTAAGCAAGGGGTCAAACTAATTTGGTTTAAACGACAAAGCAATGACACGTATATCGATCTCGCTCACGCACGTATTGTTCCGTCTGGCTCGTACAAACACGTACCGGACGCCAAATTAAGTAACTGATTTATTTGGGAAATGATGAAAATAATTAATAAATAGTAGTTACGTATAAAATGTAATTCTCTCAAAATTTTTTTTTTTTTTTTTATTTATTAAAGGAAACACAGTCTTATGCTATAATGGCTATGTGTATATGTTTACGAAAAGACCTAGAGTTCCATATTCATATACGTTAGTACGGTCTGCAGTTTATTATTATTATATTTTTAAATCGAAAAGTATCACATTGCATTATATTTATATAGGTAGTTACTATTATTATCATTACAATTATAAGATAGGCATTAAGAAGAATTTTATGATGTTAACGATTTCATTACATCATTTTTATACTGTCCAATTGTGGAGGAAAAGATATCAATATTTGACAAAACTTTGTTATCTGAGGATTTGTGAGGAATACCCACAAAAATTTGTGGGTATTCCTCGAGTTATTAAAAGAATTTCTAAAGGCACAGGAAGGCATATTTTATTATTTTACACTTAATATTAGGGAAAAGAAAAAATGCATTTGACGTCCAGCGCTCGGTGCTTTCCATGAAGCAAATACAAAGAGGAGATGTTATAAGAATCTAGGTCCAGCTCCTATCACCACAGTCCTGACGTCACGCATTTTTAGTTTTAGCTACTTAACGCCAGAGGCGCTGACATCAGTCGATCTTTTTATCCGTCGGATTAGTATGTACGTCGTACGCTCTTCTTTTATTTTAGTTTTAAATTACCTAAATACAAAATGAAATGTTGTATTCTATCGTGCAAAAGTTACAGACGAGACAGACGACAGAAACAAAGTGAACGAAAAAAAATCTCTTTCCATTTGTAAGTACATTAAACAAGTATTGCTTCTAGAATGTTCGACGCCACATGGACGCTTCTGTCAATGTCCCGATAAAGCACAAAAGGCCCTCTAGTGGCGAGTAAAAATACTAACGAAAACGTAGGATGTATTAAGGGCGAAAACAAAACACGTGAATTAATATAAGCAGTTTTAATTAATTAGGACAAATTATTATATGGCTGGAAAAGAATAATTTAAAAATTAATCTAAATAAAACATTGATAATGAATTTTAATAATTTTATAAATAATACAATAAGCATTAATTATAAGGGACATATATTAAACGACGCTGAAAAAGTAAGATTCCTAGGTATCGACATAAATTCAAAATTGGACTGGAAAGAACATATAGAAACAGTGTGTGACAAGATTAATAGATTTTCATTTGGACTATACAAGCTGACAAAGGTGGCAAATAAAAATACCGCCATTACTGCCTATTTTGCATATGTTGAGTCGGTGCTTAGATATGGCTTAATAATTTGGGGAAATGGCACCAATATTCATAATGCTTTTGTTGCTCAAAAAAGATGTATTAGGGCTATAATTCACATAGCTTCGGATGTATCATGTAAACCCTTCTTTAGGTCTCTAAATATTTTACCACTCCCGTGTCTTTATATACTTGAGATATGCAAGTTCGTCAAACAAAATATAGGCTTATTCACGAAACTAAATAGTTTTACCAATAGGAATTTTCGAAATCCAAATAGACTTGTACTCGACACGGTCCCAAAAACAAAACGCTTCCTTAAAAACAGCTACGCAATGTCTATTAAAATATTTAATAAAATACCTGAACATTTGAAGCATTTACCTTATACTATGTTTGCTAGACATTTGCGTAAATGGCTTCTAGAGAAAGCATTCTACTCTGTCGAGGAATTTTTAGCACATAAATAAAATGTTAGTTAAATTAAATTGAATCGAATTAGTTTGGACTAAATTAAATTAAATTAAATAAAATTTAATTGAATTAATCCTAGACATTATTAAAATATTAATTAAATGAAATTGGAGTGAATTAAGTCAAATTAATAAAAAATATAATTGAAATTAAATTGAATCGAACAAAAGTGAATATTAAAATTGAATCGAATACATTTAAATTGAAATGGATTAAATTTTATTATATTAAATACATTAAATTATATGACATTGAATTTGAATGAAATATAGAAATTAGAACTGGAATAACTTAGATTAGCCTAGTTAATGTTGGATTAATTGAATTAATTAAATATAAATTACAAATTAACGCTGATTGTAACATCTTATGATCGATGTGTCATTGTTTTAAAATCCCTGAATTTGCATGCTGATATTGGTATCTGCTAAATAGGTAAGAACTTGTAATATGATTAAGAACTCAATGTAACCCTATTTAAAGCAAATAAATGATTTGATTTGATTTGATTTGATTTAACGATTTTTATTTTTAGATTATATTGACACAGCACCTAACAAATTATCTTTCTCCTACGAATGTATCTTTTAACATAATTATCTTTCTCCTACGAATGTATCTTTTACCGCCACCTAGTAATGTATAGCGGAACTTTTATGTTAACGTCAATAATGCTGGCATTTTAGTCTGTACTAGCACTGCTGCCACCTAGTAATGTATAGCGGAACTTTTATGTTAACGTCAATAATGCTGGCATTTTAGTAATTCTACTCGCTACAAGGTGACAGTGGCGTCGCGCACCCTCCCCCCGCACCCCGATTTCCGGCTTCACTTGATTTCATACGGAAAACGCGATAGGGCACCTCCTCTTTGTATTTGCTTCATGGTGCTTTCTGCCACAGACTACGACCGAATGAGTGAGCTCACTCTTCCCAACGTTGACACATTTTCGAGCGCCTTATGTATGGGAAGGGCGCATCTAACGATTTAAATCTCTGGGTTTAAATCATCATTCACGTATTGCGGGACGGCCACAGCTCAGAGCGATACACAGCGCATGTAAGTATTTGTCCTTCGCCCCATCAGGGGGTCGCCAGTGGCTGTTTCCCGCCCCTAGGGCACAGGGGTATAATAGAGTTGACATATGCAATAGGAAAAAAAAACCTGTATTATTAATAAGTTGAAATCAAAAGGGTGAATTATTAAGCTGGGGCTGATCGGTTTGGAGATCCTTTTTTTTTTTTGGGAGGGGGAAAATCAATTTACGCATTCCTCGTGGTCGAGCCAAACCACGAGGATATGTGGGACTCCCCAAACCGTACCCGGCCCGGGCCTACCCACTAAAAACCCCCCAGCAGCTCCTCCGTCCGTCACAAGACAGGGGGAAGGGGACAACAGCCAGGCCTTATTCCCGCTGACCCCTGCCTGTGACATGTCCGTTGCCGGACTCTCCACCTGGCTCAGCTACTTTGTGGAGCGGCACAGAATTGCGCCGCTCTACACCCCGGTTGGTTTTTTATTGTGGCTGTCTTCCACGCGGTCCGACGCTCAGTGCGCCGAACCCCCGGCCCGCTCAGTGCGGGTAACGGGTTGCCCGCGGCGGTGGATCCAGTGGGCAGACCCCACTGGATCCACCGCCGCGCGGTGAGCCGAAGCTCAGGGAAAATCCCCAGAAGGTGCAAAGCACCATGGCGATAAGAATCGCCTCACCTCTGCCACCAACAAAGGTAGACGCCGAAATCGGCTCCCAGCGAAAGCCACACCTCTTCTTAAGACAAGAAGAGGGGACTTCGCCCTTCGCCGCATAAAGCGGGTGGCCACACGAAGTGGCCCGCCAGGTTGAACCCAGCCATCCCACGCCTCCCCTCCATGGGGGTCCTCTCGACAGACTATTAGCCCGCGGCAGAGAATCTGCCGGGTTGCCCAGAGTGCACCACAAGGAGGTTGTCTGACATCGCACCCCGGTTTGGAGATCCTTGGAAAGCCCTGCCCAACACTCGGCATCTTATAGCTGAAATGATAATGAATGGTGGAAAAGAATACCATATCGAACCAAGGCCTTTTTTATTTTAATTATTTACCTTTTAATATCGTAGACCTTAAAGAAGTGGAGGAAGTTCGCAGCCAAATTCCAGTTGGAAAGCAGAGAAGAACTGATTTATACAACACCATAAAGAAGTCTAAGTGATGAAGGTTGGAAAGCTTCAAACATTTATTGTTCAGTTTAGCGTCCTTATTCATAAACTTCCATTTTTAATTACTATAAAACGATTACAATTGGACAATTGACATTGACAGAATCATACACTTTAACCGCAGATATAAATTAGATATCGCAAACCTCACGTCAGAACGTGGGCCTATTTTGACAAGTTAATTAAAATCCCTAAGTCTAAAATGGACTTAGTAGGAATGAATTATTTCAATCTGCAGTCGGCGTCGCTAGGGTATAGCATCACGAGCCTCCAGCTTAATGTCGTGTGTACTATTGCAGATCTGCCGGCCTATTCGCTAACTTCGGTTGCTCACTAGAACTGTCATTTTTGAAAGGAACTTAACATCCATTACTGCTATCATGAACGCCTCCGTAACACATAAGATCATTAAAACCAGTAATGGATATAAAGTTCCTTTCAAAAATGACAGTTCTAGTTACCAACCGTAGTTAGCGAATAGGCCTGCAGCTCTGAGGTTAATATTTTTTTAAATTTACAATACGCTTAAACCACGTCCTTTAGTCGTTAATTACATTGTCCTTACATTAGCTAATCTTCCTTAAATAAATTTAGCAACATAATATGTTACCGCACCTAACATTCGTTAATTTTTTTAAAGTTTTAAGGTTTTTTTATATACTATTCATTAATTTAAAGCCCTTCAAGATAAGTGATTCCAGATGTACCAATAAACATTGCTGTAAATTAAACTGTATACCATTTTCGTAAGCTCGCTCTAAGGGTCCTTGCGCACTAGCCGTCACGTCACGACTGGTCGTCGACGTGGCTATTGAGTTAAACAGAAAAATAAAAACTTGCAAAAATCGTGCCACGCATCACGCACCATTCACATTTAGTAATCTTGCGGTATCCTGTCCATTATCTGCGGTTTTTAGCATAAAATGTATGTTGGAAGTTTATGTACATATAAGATTGTTACTGTAGTAAATTTTTATACTATAATACTCATTATAAATAACTGATATTATAAGTAAAAATGTGCAGATAGGTCATATCTATTATATTCGACATCGAGAGAGAAAGGAGAAGCAACAACAGCCTCGCTCGACTCGACTGTAGCCGAGGTGAGGCAATGGAGAAATTTACTATTTTTTTGTTCACTAATATTAAAATTTAATTTAAGCCGTGAAAGAATAATGAAAATATCTCTACAAATTAATAAGTTATAGGACATTAAAAGTTTCACTTGCAAAAATACTTTCGCGCCGTACGATGGCTCAGCGTGTGACGTCATGCGACTCGAGTTCATTAGTATTCAGACCGAGTGAATGTGTGACGTCACGGGACCGTCGCTGCCAGTGAGTGGCCACAGTCAACCCATGCAGGAAATACGTAAAATAATCAATTTCTTTGTAATTTTGAGGGTTTATGTCCCTATCTGACTATCAGAAGGTTAGACTGAAAGTCATTAATACTGATTAATAAAATATATATTATTATATAATGACAAGAACCTAACCTAACGTTCGCTACACTATACGGAGGACGACTGGCGTAGCATCGTGCTGTAATTCATCTGGTGAGGCGAGTCGCCGGTTTGACACCACTACCTCGCGCCCATCCTGTAAGCGAACATGTGAGTGTAATGGGTTTGTTTCCAGGAGCTCTACTTCTTCTACCAAGGAATCATATTTACTATTACGAACAAAGTTTTTCATAAGCACTGTTTTCCCTTCCGTCAACCACGTGGGCGTCGATGTGCCGTTAGAAGAGCGTCTGCTATGAGTGAACATTCGCTCATGAGGAGTGCAGCCAGTTGACGTACATAGCAAAGACCTTATTGAATGCAAAGCTTGAGTGAGTGCCGATTCCCATGCTTGTAATGGCAGTTTCTTGGTCTTCAGCGCCAGTTGAATAGACTTCCATATTATTCCGTTATATCGTTCTGTCTGTCCATTTCCTTGCGGATTATACGGCGTCGTGTAACTAGTGGCTACCCCAAGGCCGTGAAGAAATTATCTTAAATCAGACGAGACAAAAGAGGCTCCCCTATCAGAATGAATATATGATGGGATGCCAAAAAGAGAAAATAATTTCGTTAGCTTCGATTTGACTGTGGAGGTGTTTATGTCTTTGCATGGAAAGGCGAACGGAAATCGAGAATATTCATCTAAAATAGTTAGTATGTACTTGTTTTGAGTAGAGCTTGGGATGGGTCCCTTGAAATCTATCGATAACCTTTCAAAAGGAGTAGTCGCTTTGACGAACGTTCCCGTTGATTTCATAAAACTTGGCTTGAGTTCTGCGCATATAGGGCATGCAGTAATAACACGCTTCACATCTTCCACTGAAAACGGAAGGTTTTTTGTTCTGACCCAATGAGCCATTCTTGTGATGCCTGGGTGACACAAATTGTTGTGAAGTTTCGCTAGTCACTCTGTTTGTGTAGACGCCACAATATTTTTTACTCGAGATAATGTGTCCGCTATAATATTTTGTGTTCCAGGTCTGTAAATAATTTCAAAATCGTAGCTAGCCATTTCTAACCGCCAACGTTGAATTTTGTCATTCTTTATTCTCGAAGCATGTTTCTGATTAAACATGAAGGATATTGATCTCTGATCCGTGATTAATTTAAAATTTCTCGCTATTAAAAATTGTCTCCATTTTCGTAAGCTTTCAATGATTGCTGTGGCTTCCTTTTCTATAGCTGAATGTGACTTCTCACTAACGTTCAGTGATCTAGAAGAGAAGGCTATCGGTCTACCTTCTTGGGAAAGTGTTGCGGCGATCGCAAAATCAGATGCATCTGTCTCTACTACCAATTGTATTTTATCATCTATTATCGTTATTGCTGCCTTAGCAATTTCAGATTTAAGACTCTCAAATGCTGTTATAGCTTCTTTTGTAAGGATCATTTTCCCTTCACCTCCTCGCATGTTGTTATTGGTTAGTGGTTGAATTTTCGTTGAAAAATTTGAAATCCACTTAGCGTAGTGCGCAAACATACCCATGGCGCGTCTGAGTGATGTTGTATCGGACGGAATTGGCAATTCTAACAAAGGGCGTAGGCGTTCTGGATCTGGCTTTATATTTCCATTGCAAATATTATAACCTAGAAGGCTTATTTCTTGTTTGCAGAATTCACTTTTAGTGACGTTAAGAGTCAGATTATATTTTTGTGCAATTTCTTTGAATTTGAGTAGTTTTTCGTCGTGATCTAGTTGATTTACTCCACAAATAGTAATATCATCCAAGTAAGCAAATACTCCCTCTAATTCTTCACTTTTGATGACATTGTTTATTGCTCTTTGGAATGCAAACACTCCATTTGTAACTCCAAACGGAATTCTGCGAAATTGGTACAAGTTACCATAAGCTTCGAATGCCGTGTAGAGTTTTTCGCTATCAAGAATCGGTATTTGGTGATAAGCGCTTTTGAAATCTCTTTTACTATAAACTTTATATTTTAAAATTTTTGAAACAATTTCTTCAATAGATGGAAGAGGATAAGCATCTAGTAATGTAAATCTATTGATAGTTTGGGAATAATCAATGACCATTCTCTTTCTATGATGTTCACTGGAAGTCACTAAAATCTGTGCCCGCCATGGTGATTGACTAGGTTCTATAATGTTGTCAGCCAAAAGCTACTGTACTTCTTCCTCAATGTATTTTGTGTCGGCGTCAACCTTTTGTCATTCAATAAACCAATAGCAATCAAATCTAGAAGACATACTGACGCCGACACAAAATACATTGAGGAAGAAATACGATTAATTTTAGGGACGCTTCAGGACACATCAATTATTATAAATAAAATAAAAACAATGAATTAAATTTAATGTTTAATTATTAATTTTTTTTTAATTACATTTTTTTTTATAAAAAAAATGTAATTAATCTAAAAATGCTGCTCTCAACTAGTGCAGCATTTTTTGTTTTTTTTTCTTCTCTTCCCCCGTAAAATAATACGGTCCGTCCGGTAAAAGCTTAAAACTTTATCCAACAAGCATGGATAGAGTTTAAAACATGTTTTAAATTAGTATGATACATAAATTTAAGTCCAATTGAATTATACATATCACAATTATATAAGTACATTTGGTTTATTAAATTGATAGATTGATTATATATGTTTTAAAATTTATACAATAAAATGTTTTAGGTTAAGGGTTAGTAAATACAAATTGCGTGTGTGCTTGTGCAGGTTGCATAGGCACGTTCGACGATACACTTTATACGTACGGGTACACTTGAAACAGGATAACGTACTATGATCCGTTTATCGACCCAATTCTTTGCTCAAGCGTTACATCTCTTCCACAGGATGTAGGATACGATAAAAATCATCTAAGCTACCATAATGAAGATAACTTTTTGCAACTCTAGTCATCCTTGGCTTCTAGTGGTTGCTGTTTGGGCGATAACTACCTCTTTATATTGAGTTTTGCCCATTGTTGTAATCAAATAATAAGGACAAAAATAATTTGTTTGTTCGAAAACTGAAAATCAAAGTAATGTAATTGTTTAGCGAATAACATGTGTATATACTAAAGTTATTGACCTAGTTAGAAATAATGTCGCGTGAGCGTTAAATTTTAACTACATAAAACGAACGGGTTTCCTTATTACACGACCTGAAGAAGATTTGTAAGGCTCGTTATTTACATAAGATTTATTTTTTTAAATAGGCTTAATATTAGGGTTATTTAGACTAACATATTTATTTATTTCTACTCCAGCTTCTGCGTTACGTTGTCTGTACAGTGTACTTTTAACGCTAGTAAACTTTGGTGTATTGGATACAATATTAATATCTTTAAGGTTACCTAACATGGAATCGTATTTTTTTAGTATGTTAGGGAAGTCTGGCTTGTACAATTCAGTCTTTAATTTATGGAGAGATTCCTCAATTTTATTCTTCGCAAAGTCAGGAGCATGGTTATGAACAGTCTCGTCTAGTATTCGTTGATCCTAAAGATATATAAATAGAAATAATAACATTAATAATATTTTTAATAAAATAAACTTCATTAGGTTAAGACAACTTTAAGATAAGTTTAGAAATGTGCGCAACAATTATGTCATTATAAATTCAATATGGCAGACGGCCCAACATGGCAGACTAGTTATTTTATCTGCATCTCCGTGATATGGGTACCAAATGAAAGGATTGTATGTGAAGAATACGAATACAGTGACCAAAAACAACTAAAAATAAAAATCTTTGTTTAAACGCTCTAAAAAGAATAGAATAATCTTAAAATTTATTTAAATCTATATTTTAAATGATCTAAAAGCTTGTCGCGAGATTTACTCAAGAAGATAGTACACCTAATCTATAAAGATAAATCCGGGACAAGCTTTTAAGTACTTATATCATTACTTACTTACTTACTTACTTTCTACTTTTTAGAGCGTTTAATTAAAGCTTTTTTAAAAAATCTATTTTTTGAAGTTTGCTTTAATTACTAATATACTTTAATGACATTAGAATTAAGAACTGTTAAGTATTAAAGAATATGATGATTTACTGTGATACATATATAAGGCTGATTGTATTTAGAAAATTGTTCCTAAATGCTCGGAATAACATTAGAATTAAGAACTGTTAATTAATGTGAAATATGATGATTTACTGTGATACATATATAAGGCTGATTGTATTTAGGAAATTGTTCCTAAAAGCTCGGAATGACATTAGAATTAAGAACTGTTAATTATTGTAAAATGTGATGATTTACTGTGATATGATATGTTGATTTAAAATTAGAATGAAACCTATTTGATTATTATTTTCATTATTTTATTTCATCCCCTAAGAGTGTGACTGGTTGGGAAAATTCTAATAAAATGTTCCCATCGAGAAACAGTGTAACTGGTTGGGAATTTTTTAATAAAAACTTCCCAACAAGTCACAGTGTGACAGATGAGAGTGTGACTCGTTGGGAACAAATGGCTCTGTTTATATCTATAGGAGAAAATATACATTTATTAGCTAATCATCATCTCAGCCGCACGACGCCCACTGCTGGGCATAGGCCTCCCCCATGGATCTCCACAACGATCGGTCCCACGCTGCCCGCATCCAGCGGCTTCCCGCGACCTTTGCCAGATCGTCGATCCACCTGGTCGGGGGCCTACCCACCAAGCGTCGTCCAGATCGTGGTCGCCACTCAAGAACCGTTCGGCCCCAACGGCCATCGGTCCTTCTAGCTATGTGTCCTGCCCACTGCCACTTCAGCTGAGCAATCCTTCGAGCAATGTCGGTTACTTTAGTTCTCCTGCGGATCTCCTCATTTCGGATCCGATCACGCAGGGAGACCCCAAGCATTGCTCTCTCCATTGCCCGCTGAGCGACCTTGAGCCTTCGGACGAGACCCATAGTGAATGGCCACGTTTCGCTTCCGTAGGTCATCACTGGCAACACACACTGGTCAAAGACTTTCGTCTTGAGACACTGAGGTAATTTGGACGCGAAGATTTTTCGTAACTTCCCGAAAGCTGCCCATCCGAGCTGGATTCGACGTGAGATCTCTTTCTCGAAGTTGGACTTACCTAACTGGACTATCTGTCCCAGGTATACGTAGTTGTCTACAACTTCAAGTGTAGTGTTCCCAATATTAACTGGAGTGGGTACAACATGGGCATTCTGTCTTATCCATGTTCATTTTAAGACCCACTCTTTGGGAAGCACTACTGAGATCTCCGAGCATGGTGTTCAGGTCTTCCAAGGTCTCAGCCATTAGAACTACATCATCGGCAAAACGAAGGTGTGTTAGGTTAGGTTAGTTACTCGCCATTAATGTGAATGCCGTATCCTTTCCAATCCAGAAGCTTGAAATATCCTCCAATGCAGCGGTAAAGAGTTTTGGAGAGATAACGTCTCCCTGTCTTACACCTCGCTGCAATTGGATGGGATTAGAGCTCTGGTTCTGGAGTCGAACCGACATAGTGGCATTTCCGTAAAGGTACCTTAGCACCTCTATGTACCTGTAGTCCACTTGGCACCTTTGGCGAGACTGCAGCACCGCCCATGTCTCGATCGAATCGAAGGCTTTCTCATAGTCCACAAACGCCAAGCAAAGTGGCAGATTATACTCCTCGGTCTTCTGTATAACCTGCCGCAGCGTATGGATGTGGTCTATGGTACTATAGCCTTTTCAGAAACCGGCTTGTTCGGGAGGTTGGAAGTCGTCAAACCTGCGAGCGAGACGATTCGTAATGACTCTCGAAAACAACTTATAAACATGACTCAGGAGTGAGATCGGCCTATAGTTCTTCAAGAGTGTTTTATCACCCTTTTTGAAGAACAGGATGACCTCACTCTCGCTCTCGCGCTCTCGCTTTAGGCGTTCTGCCCTCGAGGATAACGGAATTAAAGAGCCTCTGGAGGACTTTAAGTATCGGCTTACCGCCCGCTCTCAGAAGCTCTGTAGTGATTCCGTCATCACCCGCCGCCTTGTTGTTTTTTAGTTGTTTGAGAGCCATACTAATCTCGTACAAGCTGACGTCTGGGATATCTTCGGTATAGTGTCGGGTAAGCTTGGCTCTGGGGTCTCTAGCCTCGCTTTCAACAGGTGCTTGCGTGGAATATAACTGTCCATAGAAACTCGATCTCCCTTAGGATCTCAGGCTTCGACGAAATGAGGCTACCGTCGTCAATCTTCAGCTGCGTCAGTTGACTTTGCCCAATAGACAGATATCTCGCAAATACTTTGGAGCCTTTATTTAGCTCGATAGCCTCTTCAATACGAGCCGTATTGAATCGGCGAAGGTCGCATGTCAGTGACTTTGATATCTGCCTATTAAGCTGCCGGTAACGACTAGCATCCGTTGAATTCTACAGCCTCATTTCGTATCTCCGATCCATAAGTTGGAGAGTTTTGTCGGAGAGTTTCTTTATTCTGGGACGGCGGGTTTTAAAGAACATAGACCCTACCGTACGGACAGTATCCACCACCATGTTGTTTAGATCGTCCACATTTAAGCTGTTCTCAAGGGCTTCGAAGCGGTTCTGGAGCTCGAGTTGAAACCTTTCGGGGTTTTGGATTTGCGCAGGAGCGTAGACTTTATCAGTCGAGATCTTTCCAGCTTAATATTGATATTCAATGTGCCTCGTACCAGTCTGTGATCACTCCCCGTTTTGACGGCATTGATCACAGAGACATCATTGAATATGTGCCTTTTCGTCGACATGATAAAATCTATCTATCCAGAGGCTTTCGGACTTCCTGAAGAAGGAGTTCATGATATAGAGGTTCTCCTTCTCCATGAAGTCCGCTAGCATCTGGCCTCTGGTGTTCCGGTGCCCAAATCCAAATTGCTCCATTCTCAACTCATCACCGCAACGTTTCCCCAACCTAGCGTTAAAGTCCCCCATCACAACCGTGTAGTGGGTATTGTGGCTATGTATGGCTTCAAAGATCTCCTCATACATAGCCTCCACTTCGTCATCTGGGTGTATCGAGGTCGGAGCGTAAACCTGTATGACATTCAACGAATATCGTTTCGATATTCTGAGTATCAGGTATGCTACCCTGACCCCCTAGACAAGATGCCTTTCGATAATCGCTAACGCAATCGCTAAATGGACAATGTATGAGATTTGACAATTGCGCTCGAAAGCTAAGCGACAGCTTATGTCAAATCGCATACATTTTCTTTCTAGCGATTGCGTTAGCGATTATCGAAAAACGTCTTGTCTAGGGGGGCTGGTCGACACACTCCCGATGGTTATTACGTTGTTGACGAGGGACTTGTGGACGATGAACCCGACACCACCTTGGGACTGTTGGTCGCCCTCCCGGTAGTACAGCAAGTTGCCGGAATTGAGGATTATCGAGTCCTCCCCCTCTCTTCGGAGTTCAGCTAAACCAATGATATCCCAGGGTAGCTTACTGATAGCTTCTTCCAACTCCGTTAACTTCGCGTCCGTCCTCAGTGTACGCGTGTTATAGGTTGCCAGGTCGAGTCGTCGTAGATGGTAGCCGGATCTTACCCGGGGATTCTTTCACCCCCTGCCCTACCGTTACCGTAGCCGCTACCGTAACTAGGCATAGCAGGGCTGCCGGGGACTAGGGCCCGATTTATTTGTGTGTGATTCATATTGGGGGGGGGGGGGGGGGGGGGTTGCCATAATCGCCACGCTTGGCAGGCGGGTTGGCGATCGCAGTAGGGCCGAGATCTGAGGAGACTCTGCTGCCCGTCTCCTAAAGGCCATATCTCCCTTAGTCGCCTCGTACGACACCCACGGGCAGAGATGGGTTGGTGTTATTCTAGGCCGGCACACACACGGCACTATATTAGCTAATATATAAGTAAAATTACGTAAATGTGGTATGGAATACCTATCTGGCTTAGTGATAGCATTTAAAGCGCGATAATCACCACAAGGACGGATTTTACCATCTCTTTTTTGGGTACATCATGTAATGGGCTTGACCAAGCACTATTAGATGGGCGACAAATTCCTACTTCCTGCATTAATTTGAATTCGTCACGTACCTGTTTGTAACGGTCAGAAGGTAGAGGTCTCGGTCTAGCATGAACTGGAGGTCCACTTGTCTCTATGTAGTGATACATGAGGCCATTGATTTACTACCAAACGTTTGGTAGTAAATCAATGCATGGGGCACACTTCCCCTAACTGCATCAGCCAATATTGGGATCCTTGGTGTCGACATATCGAGCGAAGTCCAGTTCCGTGGCCACTTAGAGGGTAAAGCTAAATTAGCTTCTAAGAAGCTTGGTGTGCTCAATAGATCGAGACAGTATTTCACTCCGGCGCACCGCCTTCAGCTTTACAAGGCGCAGGTTCGGCCTCATATGGAATACTGTTCTCATCTTTGGGCTGGGGCACCCCAATACCAACTTCTCCCACTGGACCGCATTCAACGGAGAGCGACTCGAATCGTCGACTGCCAGGAAATTTCAAATCGGCTTGATACCTTGGCGCTGCGTAGAGATGTCGCTTCGCTATGCATCTTCTATCGTATTTATTACGGGGAATGCTCCGAGGAATTGTTCGGACTTATACCTGCCGCCTCTTTCCGCCATCGTTCCACGCGGCAAAAAATCCATGCCCATCACTTAGATGGTTGGCAGTCCACAACTGTGCGTTTCTCTCGAAGTTTCCTGCCTCGCACAGTCAAACTTTGGAACGAATTGTCGCCTGCGGTATTTCCGGACCGATACGACCTTCAAACTTTCAAAAAAAGAGCGTATTCCCACCTCAAAGGCCGGCAACGCACTTGTAACTCCTCTGGTGTTGCGGGTGTCCATGGGCGACGGTAATTACTTACCATCAGGTGATACGTCTGCTCGCTTGCCCCCTATCCCATAAAAAAAAAAACACTAAAAGTTTTGCACTTCTAGCTAATCGGAACTATTTCAATTTCGAATGTTATATTTTATTAAACGTTGCAACCTTCTTAGTTATAAAAAAAACTGCGATTCGCGGTACCGTGTCCGTAGTTGTGGATGCACAGCTTGCCGGCCGTCATCATCTGCCTCCAGCCTAATTTCGTGTCTCGCGGGCCTGAGGCCCACCCAGTGATTCACTATCTCGGATTGCTGTAACAATACAATATTTTAAATAAATAAGTCTATGTAGGTTGTGAAAAACCGAAACCTTGTAAAAAATAACTACTTACATTAGGTTCTTAATTTCTAAAAATGTGCAATAAAGTTGTTTTAATAAATAATAAAATTTTGAGTTTATTTTTTGCGTATTCGAATATCGTTAAAATCAAATCATGATAAAAAAAGTTCTATTGGATAATATGTTATCTATAATATCGTACGCATCACATGCGCACGGAGCGCTGTAAAGTTAAAATAATATTACGTACAATGATATATATATTATTATATGTACTTAAAATTGTTTATACAGTCTCGTGTAGTGCCGAGTAATATATGTGTAAATTCCCTCCCTTCCTTTTCGTGGATGTCGTAAGAGCCAGCTAAAGAGTTTACCGCTCAGTGAAGAGATAGAAAACTCCAAACAAACCTCAGGACCATCTGTCTGGCCAGCATCTTGTTTAAGTAGACCCTGTTCCCATCAGCGGGAGGTATATGAGATGGATTGAAGTGACGTTAAAGAAACAAAAACAAATCCATTGCGGAATATAACGCCAAATGGGATGGATTGAAGTGACGTTAAAGAAACAAAAACAGAACCATTGCGGAATATAGCGCCATCTTGCTTTTGTCGCAGATCGTTATTTCAAGCGACCGTGGTAAGCCGCCAGATTTTAAAATATTAATTATCCTACTCACTTAACTTTGGTGTTGAAGTTGTGCTCTTGATGCGTGCCCCCCAGAGCGCATGTCTCGCTGCTGCAAGGATCAAGCAAGATTTATTTGTAAAAGATTATAATATTTTGTTTTGTTTGTACAACAGTTAGACTGATCGTACAGAGAGCTACGCAAATCTCTAATATCCGAATTTAGTCTCCGAGCGATTGCCGTAATAAAAATTGCAAATGCCGCAGTGCACGCGCGTCGTCGTGTTTTTGTTATTAATTTAATGGCAATAGTCCCTTTGCGACTGAAATAGCCGGGTATCGAAGATTTGCGTAGCGCTGTGTACAGTCGACCTTATTCACACCATTATTTAAATATTCTCGTATAACTCTTTTTCTTGTAGCAGGCGTTCAGAGCCTCGGAGTGTAGTTGTTCGGTTGTTTTTTAACTCGCTTAGAGGCGTTGAACGCATTGCAGCAACAAAATCTTTTATCTCCCTCTTTCACATGAATTTTCATTTCTCTCTCTTTCTAGCAGACGACATTCCCTGCGGTCCAGATAAAGCACTGCTACTTTCTGAAGCTAACATCTGATGTTAGCCTCGTTTTGCGTTTCTTATAAGAAATGTTGACATTTTTAGCCGCGCTAATTGTTACAAATGAAACGCAAGGTACTGATTTTTCGTGCTGAATTTTGACAGCTCACCTACTTAGTCCAGCCACTTAAAATTTTTAATAATATAAATCAGAATTGGCTAATACTATAAATATCTTTCAATATTTTTTTTAAATCCGCTGAAAATCCTTTTTGATTCATGAAAAAAAGATTCCAAATGTCAAATTTGAAAGCTGTCAAAAAGTGGTATCAGTGGACCCATCTATTAGGTATTTGTTGCTAGCATTTCGTGTTAAAAATGCTTAAATGAAACGCATGACAACCAGCAAGAAAAACTAGCATCACCGGCTAATGAAACGCATAGATGCTAAAAATGTTGATATTTATGGCTAAACATGCTTATCTGGAACGCAGGGATTATAGATTATGGCCCTCAATATCATCCAATCACGTAAGAGTATTTCAGTAATAAACGTCAGAACGTTTTACAACCATCAAATTCGATGGTTGTTCAGTTGTAAGAGTTGTAACTCGCTCTGACACGGGCGTCAGGCTGGAAGACATTGAACAGGGTTAGAGCTAAAAGTTGTACTTCGCGCGAAGGCTCTGAACGCGCTCCTACATTTACCATCACAGCTCTCTTTTCAGACCGCAGAATTTATCTGCTCTGTGTTTCAGGCTGTTTGTGTTTTGTGTATATCACAAGTTCCGATAAAATGTTCATATTACAACAAAATAAAATTAGTTTATGACATTCGTACATTACTTTTGTAGTTTTGAACATCGCAAAGTAGAGTTGAACATTGCGAAGTAGAGTTTCCGAATACGAAAACGAAATAGTAACGAACACGTGTTTCGTGAACTGAATATATACTTGGGTATTATGTAAACTTCGCCCGTGTCGTCCATAATAACATAATTCGCCCATGGAGCAAGAACCTGAAATAACAGAGAAATACTCATAAATGCGAGAAATTGTGACAAGTAGGGCTTGGTAAATGGAGCTTGATAAGTGAAATATTATTCTAAGTACCTATACCAAAATTTATATCAAAATAGCTTAATGATTGAGTGAGAACGCACACGACCGACTATCGGTGACCGAGTTTTTGACGGTGGAAAATGAAACATGCAGTTTTACGTTGCAAGTAGAGTTGCCAACTCCCATGCACAGCTATCCGGGACATTAGAAATTTTTATGCGGGACTTGGCGAAAAAAAGCGGGACCTACCTACAAATGTGCAGAAACGAGAAAAAGAACGAAATATGAATTAAATCAGTTTTATTTACATTAAATTAAAAAAAATAACATTCTGCTATTCATCATCACAGCTCTTATACGTCCCCACCGAGGGGTTCGAGCCTACCCAATGTTAGGGTGATTAGGCCTTAGTCAACCACGCTGGCCCAGTGCGGATTGGTCGACTTCACATACATCATTGAATTTCTTCGCAGATGTATGCAGGTTGCCTCACGATGTTTTCCTTCACCGTAGGAGCGTCAGACAAATGTACATATGAAATTCGAAACGAAAAACACATTGGTACATGGCGGGTCTCGAACCCCGACCCCCCGATTGGAAGGCAAGTGCCGAAACCACAGCGCCACCGACGCTCTTTCTGCTATTACAAAATGATAATTATAACACCACATAGGAATATTAATCAGTAAATAAAGCACTTTTCTCGATCAACTGAGCAAAATCACGATTAGTTTTTATTTTTGAAAGAATACCTACTTATTATGTGATTTATAAAAGAGTACTTATTATCTGATAAATTATTGTCTAACCGGGCTGGATTTACCATAAAGCGGGACAATTAGCGTCCCGCACAGATGTGTTGCGGGACGCATTATTCGAGCCCTGGAAACGGGACGTCCCGCCTGAGGCGGGACGGTTGGCAACTCTAGTTGCAACGCACACGAACTACAAAAAGTCGGCCACCGATAAAGTGATAAACGTATGCGTTGAGTCGGTCAGAGAAATCGGTCCGATTATCGGACCTACAAAAAGTCGGTCGTGTGTGTTCGCCGCTAGGCCATTGCATGAATGAATGCACAGTGTGACTAGCGATGCAGTGGCAAATGGTGTCGGAAATCGCGACACAGTAAGGTACAGTAGCTGTACGAGTAGCTGGCTGTCGAGCTGCGGCGATACAGGCGCGATGCTAACAATTGCTAATAACCAACGTTAGACGCACGTGAGTTGCGATGCGCACGCGCACTTGGATCTATGCTTTATAGCAGGGGTGCTCAAAGTTGAACCGCTGGCGATCTACTTCAATATTGTAAGACTCCAACCGATCAACCCTGTGATGTGCAAGTATGATGATGCGGGATTGTCGTCAACGTAGGTAGGTTCTATGGCGCAGTTATAAGTATATTGGGACGTTGCAGTACTTCATGGCTATGCATTCACGTAAAAGTAATCAACGTTGGTGTAGATCCGCTTTAGAAAGTCAATGAAAAAACTCACACTTATTTAAACTAGGCTATATAGGCTTTCGACATGGTTTTTAAGCGGACCACCAAACACGCTGCTCTAAGTTTATAGAAAAATCGGCGGGATCAATTTGTCGGGGTTTTTCTTTGACAAGTACCGCGCGTTCTTTTGATAAAGCAGCTTTTCGCCGCATGCTTGCAGCCCCCGTAGCATGACCGCCAAAACACGATAATGATAAAGCAGTTTATCGTGGTGAAATTAGGGGAGCAGGTGGTTATACGATAGAAGAAAGCGACGTTAGCGAGTGTTATTATTATTTAATCTAGTTGACCATTGTATTGAGAGTTATTATTATATTATTATGCACAACATTGTTACAATTCATAAATGTATATTAATTCTAATTAATTGATTTATTTGACATGATATTTTTTTTGACATTAGATTCCAATAATTATAATTCAGCATGATATTATTCCAAACTGACATAAGTATTTGCACACCTGACGGTAAAATATGGAAATGTACTTCTTTTTAATGTAAACACCACAAATTGACCTGTATTTCGCAAATTATTGAGAATGTGTAATGAAAACCTGCTTTAGAGTTTAGATGCTTGGGAAAGCACCTTTAATAGTTTGTTTAATCTGTACTGTGTTTTTGTATTGTATCTATATTATTCCCGCTAAAATACTTGTTCTGCTCGGTTCCCCTTTCAACAGAAGATTGTGTTTTACATTATTATAGAAGTACATAGATGTTAACAGTTTGCTTGTAGTGTTCTTAATAAACTAAATTCACCACTGCTCCGCCTTTTTAATCTCATCAGGTTATGGGCCCAGACACAAAAAGACAAAAACAGAAGAAGAAATAAAATAAAACGTGTTGGGCGGCGGCGGTGAATACAGACGTGAACAAACAAAAGATGGACAGAAAAGATGGAAATGCTGGTACCATAATTTTGAATAATCATAACTGGGAATCATGGAAATTCCAAATTACTGTAATACTCCGGTCAAAGAAACTTTTGGAGGTTATACAAAAACCAGCAGGCGTAACACGGGCTGCCAAGAAATTTGTGATAAGACTCAGTGACACGTATCTCTTAAGGAGCGTCAAGAAATTTTATCATGTCAGTCACACTAAGGCTGCGTTCCGAAAATCAATAAGAGTCACTATTAGCGCGCTTAAACGCGTCCCGAAATGTTGTGAGCGCGCTAATGTTAGCCGGCATGAAGAGCCACATGACGTCATCGTTAACGTCATATAGAACTTACGGCGCTAATGCTCTGCCCCCCTAGCACGTGCACCAAAACACGATATGATAAAGCGGTTTATCGCGGCGAACTCTCAAAATACAATAGGGTTTCGTCGTATTTTGACAGTTCACGGCGATAAATCGCTTTATCATATCGTGTTTTGATGGACGTGCTACGGGGGCTGGAGTGAAATCACTTTATGCGAACTGTCAGTCTGACGTTCGATAATTGTGTTTTCGGTTCAAAATGAATGTACCTGTTTTTCCGGACCGAAATCATAAGCATGCTGATAGCATTTTCAGTGTTTTCTTTAATTTGGACAAGGCGTTTGTAATCGTTAGCACTGTGAGCGCTGTTATCGGACCGCAGCCTCAATACGCGCCGCCGTGCTACTCTTTAAGACATAGATATTATGTCACTGAAATTGTGAGATAATGCGTGACTCAAGTCCCGTCTTGGTAGCCCGTGCTACGCCTGCTGTTGCTGCTGATGATAAATTAAATATGGATAAAGACAGTTGTGCTCAAGAGTACATTGTTACAAGAATAGAAGAAAATTTACTGGCCTACCTGGTAACATGTTCTACTGCATATGACATGTGGGAAAAATTATGCACAGTTTTTGAAGCAAAGTCAAAAGTGGGTGTTCATTTATTACAGCAGATGTTTTACAATATAAAATATGAGTCTCCCATGGTAAATTTTATTACTAAAATTGAAGACGTGGTAAACAAATTAAAATTGCAAAATGAAAACATTTCTGAAAAGATGTTAGTTACAAAAATATTGTTGAGCTTGCCTGAAGAATTTAAACATTTTACATCAGCATGGGAATCGGTTGCAGAGTCAGAGCAGACACTCAAAAATTTGACAGCAAGGCTCTTAGTAGAAGAAGAGCGTCTAAAACAGACGATAAAACAGAGAGATGTTCCAACAGAAGCAGCGTTGGTGGCTAAAGGAGTTCATGCAAGGAAGTATAACAATACTGACAGGAAGAATAACACGGAAAAGCAGTATAATAATGTAAATGAGAAAAATATGAAGTGCTATGTGTGTGGAAAGATCGGTCATCTGAAAAGAGAGTGCCGTGCTCGCAAATGTAACAACTGTGGTAAGATTGGCCATATTTATAAAGACTGTAGGTTAAGGCAACAGCAGAATAATATGTCTCCGAGAGCCTACATAATGCAAGGTGAGTATAGCAATAAATGGGTTATGGATACTGGTGCAAGTGAGCACATGTGTTGCAATAGAGAACTCTTTACAGATTTTAAGGAGATTCAAAATAAATTTGTTACAATAGGTGATGGTAAAAAATTAAAAGTATTTGGCGTAGGAAATATAAAAATAGATGCATATAATGGAAAAGAGTATGAGCCATCAATATTGTTAAATGTTTTGTTTGTGCCTGAACTTCGAGTTAACCTATTTTCTGTAGTGTGTGCCATAGACAAAGGTTATAGTATAGTGTCAAATAGTAAAATATGTAAGTTTATTAAAAACGGTATAGTGACATGTACTTCCTCACGATATGAAAACTTGTTTATCATGAATTTTATAATTAAAGAAAGTAATGCATTAATTTCTACATTAACAGAGTGGCACAATAAACTTTGTCATCAAAATTATTCTTATGTAAGAGATGTGTTAAATAAATATTGCATAAAATATGTTGATCAAAATGAACAGTGTATTGCATGCATTAAGGGTAAGCAGCATAGGCTACCATTTAAGGGCAGTGTTAACAGGGCAACAAAAGCAGGAGAATTAGTTCATATAGACTTGAGTGGTATAATAGAGTGTAGTTCATATGGAGGTTCCAAGTACTTTTTATTGTTAAAAGATGATTATAGCAACTATAGATGGGTTTATTTTATTAAAAATAAATGGGAAACTAAAGAGTGTATAGAAAACTTTTTATTACTATTCAAAAATATTACAGGTAATCAGGTACAGCAGTTTAGGTCTGACAATGGCACTGAATTTATAAATAGACAGGTTACTGAGTTGTTTAAATCACAAGGCATAGTACATCAGACCACAATAGCATATACACCTGAACAGAACGGCCGTATAGAACGTGAGATGAGAACTGTAGTGGAAGCAGGACGGACAATGTTGCTGGCGAAAAATCTTCCTAAGGAACTGTGGGCTGAGGCTCTAAGTACTGCAATCTTCACAATCAACAGAACAGGAAAGTCGCCAATACCTGAAAAAACACCGTATGAATTATTATTTAATAAAGAGTTTGATATAAATATGCTAAAAGATTTTGGTACAGAAGTATATACACATGTTCCTAAACATATGCGACAAAAATGGGATGCTAAAAGCAAGAGAGGCATATTTGTTGGTTACGGTATAGACACCAAGGGCTATAGAATTTGGTCTCCTGAAAATAAAGAAGTAAATACATATAGAGATGTGATATTTATTAAAGAAGATAAAATAAATAGAGAGAAGAGAACAAAAAATAGTTTCAACAAAGACATTTCATACAATTTAAGAAGCTTAGGAGGCAATATTAATATTATAGAAGACAGAAGTACAGAGCATGAACAAGAGAAAAATACAGAATATATAGAAGTTATAGAAGACGATTCAACAGATCAACCTAACATCAATGAAATAGATGAAAGAAGAGACATTGAAAGCGAAAAAGAGTATAGAAGAAAGTCAGATAAAGAAAGAGAAAATATAGATCAAGAAGAAGACAGGGCAGTCACAGACAGAGGACGGAAAGAAATACGAAAAGAAGAAGAAAGGATAATTACAGATTGTTGGCAACCCAACAAACCGTTTTTATTTTCAATCATTTTTATATAATTGCAACACTGTCGGATGTACACGTACTATGTCTGTTCGTCACGTTCGTTCATTACATTCGCACCTCTGTTCCTATTGTTCAAACTTATAAAATTAAATTTGCTGTTATATCGGGCCATCCTCGTTTTATTTACCAAGCCAGCTACAGAAGTGGTCCTTCGAGAGGAAAAACGAGAGATCGAGGATAGTCAGAAGAAAGAATACGCCAAGCAATCGGGACAGCGAAAATTTCATCGTGCCGCAAGATTAAATTCTAGTTGCGCAAATTCTCACTTCGCAATTAGAAACGGCTCCGTGAATAAAATAAGGGTGCGCAAACAAGAAGAATTCAAGATTCAGCAGAACCGTGAGTCATACATCACGCAAAACATAATAATTGCTGCAATATTTGATCGCCATTATTTTCTTCCTACCGCACAAAAAATCAGTCTCAAGTTCGAATTCGCTCAGTCTTCCGGTTTTGAGAAAGGATCGACAGGCGGCGCTGCGCGACAAGGCCGGCGACCCAATCTAGCGGATTTCGTGCTGCCAACATCAAAAACTTACACACGCAGGAGAGAGTGAGTGAAGTAGCACCTTTATTCTCAAGCATTCGGGAGTGAAGTTTGGTGCGGCGACTCGCATTTCGTCTCACTCCAATACGCTGCAATAGAGGGGGACAGCTAAACAGCCATCGCGGGTCATCGCTCATCGGCTCATCTCTCATCGTTCGTTCGTTTCCGGCGGACATTTTACATTAGCATTTTGCGGTGTGCATGTTTTGTGGTTATAATTATTTTTTCTATTTGTTGTACTTTACTACTAAAGCTCAGTGTATAATTATTTGTGTAATTACAATTAGTTTAGTGCTGGTTTGTAACAAACTAGGGATATAAAATGTCTGACGAAATGGATTTAAAAAAGCTAGTGGCTGCACGTGGTTACGAAAAAGCGAGTTTAACTCGCATTTACAATGCAGTTACTACTGATTCTTTTAAAAATAATGCTACAGAAACCATTTTGACCATGCGGGATCGCACTATAAAGGCATTTGAACAATATGAGTTATACAATAAGCAAATTAGTTACACAAATGAGGATTCCGAGGATGTACTTTCGGTTGAAAGCAAGTATTATTCAATCTTAAACTTGATTGATCAGGAGTTAGCATCTTCCGATAGAAAATCTACTCCTCAAGTAAAGTCAACCAAATTGCCCACAATTAACATCGACATTTTCACTGGTAAGTTGCAAGAATATTTCAATTTCATCGAATTATTCAAATCATTGATTGATAACGATGCAAGTCTCGATAACCTCCAAAAATTGCACTACTTGAGGTCATTTTTAAAGGGGGAGCCCTTCGATTTAATAAAAAATTTACCATTTTCAAGTGATAGTTATAGGGATGCCTTAAAATTGCTGAATGATAGATATTTTAACAAGTACAAAATAATAAATGAACATATAAGTACACTTTTAGATTTAAATACCATTCTTAAACCTACTCCTTTCCACATTAGAGACTTTATATCTTCTATTAAGCAAAATATAGCTGCTCTTAAAAATTTAGATGCAAAGGTAGATAGCTGGGATGCCATTTTAATATGTATTCTCAATCGCAAATTAGATATAATGACCGCTCGAGCTTATCAGCTTGAGCGCGACATGGAAAAGGAGCCGAGTATTAAACAATTCATTGAATTCCTGGAGAAACGTGCTCTGGCATTGGAGAATGCAGAAGTAGCTTCAACAAGGCCAAGCAGATTGGTAGCTGTTAACGCTGCTGCAAAGGAGACTGTACGGAAACCAGGATGCCAATACTGTAAGTGTACAGATCATAAAATATTTGCTTGTAAAAATTTTAAATTAATGGCACCGTCAGAAAGACTAAAGTTTGTAAACAATAAAAGTTTATGTCACATTTGCTTGAACACTCATTCAGGCAAATGCAAGTTTCACTTCAGATGTACTCAGTGCAAAAACAGTCATAACACATTGATACATCAGCAAGAAACTCCTGAGCCAGTTGTCATGCTATCAGGAAAGAACAACAATAATATTTTGCTTCCTACAGCACGAATTAAGCTATATGCCCGTGACAACAGGGAGGTGCATATAAAGGCCATTTTGGACTCCGCATCGCAAGCATCTTTAGTCACCAGCAAGGTGATTGACGTGCTGGGGTTGACACCTATACCAGATTCTGCTCACATATTAGGTGTTAGAAATAATATAAATAATGTACAATATTCAATTCCATTAGAAATTCACTCATTAAAGTTGCCATTTAGTACAAGCATTAGTTGTCATGTAGTTGACAACATAACATGCAGATTACCTCAATCTCCAGTAGATCCTTCGAGTATCATCATTCCACCCAACATAAAATTAGCCGATGAGGAATATTATCTCCCATCTGATATTAATATGCTAATTGGGGCTGACATATTTTTCCAGGTGCTCCTGCCGAATACAGATGTGCAGCCATACAGTCAGCAGTATGCTCGGAGCAATGCGCAGCTGCCTGAGGGGGCAGGGCCGCGTATCATCAACACCAAGTTTGGCCATATAATTGCTGGAGGTTTGCCTTCTCCAAATGAGGTAACCAAACTTGCATCGCTTTTATGTACTAAGTGTGATTTCAATACCAACAATATTCTTACAAAGTTTTGGGAAACAGAATCTGTTCCAGAGGTATTTAAAGAGCAAAATGTTGAAAAGGATATTGTAGAAAATATTTTCAAATCTACTACAAAATTAGAACAAAAAAGATTTCAAGTAGATTTACCATTAAAATTGCCTCTTGAAAAGGTAAATGAAACACTGGGTGATTCCTTTGACTTAGCTTATTATAGATTTCTTAATCTCGAGAAAAAATTGCAGAAAAATAAAAATATGCTAACAGAATACAGCAATTTTATTAATGAATATGTAGAATTAAAACATGCTCATTTTATCAACTTTGAGTCATATAATTTGAATAAAGACCCTGTATATTTTCTGCCCCACCATGCAGTGGTAAATGAAGGCAGCAAAACAACACGTACTCGTGTTGTATTTGATGGCTCCATGAAAACAAAGAACAAAATTTCATTAAATGACATTTTATTGAATGGGCCTCCAGTTCAAAGAGACATATTCGATATTTTATTGCTTTATAGGTTAGGGGACTATACACTTAATGCTGATATTAAAAAGATGTTTAGAAATATATTAGTTAACCCTGAACAGACCTCTTTGCAAAATATTTTATGGCGTGAAAATCCTTCGCTTCCTATTAAGTGTTTGCGCTTAGATACCGTTACCTATGGTTTGAAAAGCTCCAGCTACTTAGCAACTCGGTGTCTGCTTGAACTTGCAATTACGAATGAGAATACATTGCCTTTGGCATCGCATATCATTAAAAATTATACATATGTCGATGATATCTTGCACTCACATTCTGACATCAATCTATTGCACCAAGCTAAAAATCAGCTAAGAACCTTGCTTAATTTGGGGGGTTTTGAATTGCACAAATGGTCATCTAACTGTGATGAGATATTGGCTGATGTTCCAGTGGATTTTCTCCAGTTGGGCCATTTAGACATTGACAGACAAAATCATACCATAAAAACATTAGGTTTGACTATTGATACTAAAGGTGATTACTTTATTATAAAGTCACCCGAAATATCCTGTAAAGTAATAACCAAGAGAGAAATATTAAGCCAAATAGCTAAATTTTACGATCCATTGGGTTTTATTAGTCCAATTATAGTAAAGGCAAAGGTCATCATGCAAAAATTATGGCATGAAAAGGTAAGTTGGGATGCTACTCCATCTCAAGCAGTAAAAGATGAATGGTCACAGTTTGCCAACAGCTTGACTGCTATGCAACCTATACACCTCAACAGGAATATTCCTGTAACTGGAGAGGCAGGAGCAGTGCAGCTTATTGGATTTGCAGATGCATCAAGCTCCATTGGCTACGGCTGTTGCATATACCTAAGGATAATAAACAAAACAGGTAATGTCAGATTATTTTTGCTTTGTTCAAAATCTCGTATTAATCCATGCACAAAACCATTAACTATTCCAAAATTAGAGCTCAATGCTAGTCTATTACTTGCCAAACTAGTAAACAAGGTTTATGAGACATTACTTATTAAATTAACCATAGATGGAGTTTATTTATTTTCGGACTCTAAGATAATATTGGCTTGGATTAATACAGATCCTCACAGGTTGCAAGCATATGTATCCAACAGAGTAAGGGTAATTCAGCAATTAACTAGCGGATGGCGCTGGTTGCATGTAAAAGGTCAACAAAATCCTGCAGACTATATTAGCAGAGGATTGGACCCGCAAGAATTAGCTTCCAACACAATGTGGTGGAACGGGCCTGACTTTCTGCACAACAGGGAGTATAATTTTGATTTTACAATCGAGTTGCCTGATAACCTGCCTGAATTAAAAAATATTTTGCCACAGTCAATCGAAACTATTCTTATTACCATTAAGCAAAATGACTTATTTAAAATTTTACAAAAATATTCTAATATAAGCCAAATGGTTCGTATTTTAGCATATGTTCGTAGGTTTGCTAATAATGTTAATAAGAAAAACATTAAATGTTCAACAAAATTTTTATCTAGTTCAGAGTTGCAAGAGTCTTTATTATTGATTATTAAACATGAACAAAATATACATTTTAAGGAAGAGATTCAAGCACTATCCAAGGGAGCAAATGTCAAAGGCTCACTAAAACCATTACATCCATTTCTAGACCAGAAACAGTTATTGAGAGTAACTGGGCGTCTGCAGAATTCTGAGCTACCTTACTCTCAGAAGCATCCAATAATTTTACCTAAAAATTCTCATATCACTGCACTTATTATAAAAAATGAGCATCTGAGAATGCTTCATGCAGGCCCTAAATTATTACTATCACAATTAAATCAAAAATATTGGCTTATTAATGGCATTCGTCTTATAAAGAAAATAATTTACAAATGCTTAATATGTTTTAAAATTAAAGCTAATACAGCTAAGCAGTTGATGGGCTCTCTTCCAAGTCAGCGTGTGACAGCATCTCGAGCTTTTCAAGTTGTCGGGGTTGATTTCGCTGGACCAGTGCAGGTCAAAAATTGTGGTATAAGACGTAGCTTAATTGGTAAAGGCTATATCTGTGTATTTGTCTGCTTCACTACCAAGGCTATTCATTTAGAACTGGCCTCAGATTTATCCACAGAAACCTTTCTAGCGTGCTTCAAAAGATTTATATCACGTAGATCACTGCCCACTGAGATCTTCTGTGACAATGGGGGTGCGTTTCGCGGGGCACAAGGCCACTTAGCTGATTTATATAAGCTTAATAAGTCTAAAGAGCATCAAAATAGTGTTTTTAATTTTGCAAGTGAGCAAGGTATAAAGTTTCATTTTATCCCAAGTTATTCTCCTGTGTTTGCCGGTCTCGCAGAGGCTGCTGTTAAGAGCACCAAATTTCATTTAAAAAGAACTATAAATAAAAGTGTACTTACATATGAACAATTAATTACAGTATTATATCAAATCGAAGGAATTCTCAATTCCAGACCCTTAATGGCAATCAATGCATCTGACATTAAAGACTTTTCTTATTTGACTCCTGGACATTTCCTTGTTGGTGGTCCAATAACTTCATATCCAGAACCTGATATCACGGATATACCTACCAATAGACTTAAATTTTGGAAGTTGGTAGAAAGTATGAAACAGTCATTTTGGAAGGTATGGCACAAGCAGTACCTCAATGCCTTACAGTGCCGACCTAAGTGGCAAAATGAGCTGCCAAATGTTACTGTAGGTTCATTAGTCATAATGCGAATTCCAAACTCTCCTACCATGCACTGGCCAATGGCAAGGGTAGAAAAGGTTTTCCCCGGTGTCGATGGTAAGGTGAGAGCCTTAGAGGTAGTAACTGCAAGTGGTAAAAAGTACGCACGTTCTTTGTCAGGCATATGTCTATTGCCTATTCAATAAAAAATATAATTAATGTAAGGTTATATATTATATAGATATAGTATTATAATTATGATACTTTGGCTACTTCTGCCTTATGTAGTATAAATAAGTTTTAGGTACATAAGCAAATAGATAAGATTTATAATAATAATAAAAAAAAAATGTTAACATATTTGTGAAAATAAAAAAGGCTTATTTTCTTTTGTATCTTTATCCAGCCTTACATATTATAGATATAGATAGATATAAATTAAACAAATTGAAGTGTTTTTTAAAAAGGTAATATTTATGTTACTTACCTAACTATAATGTCAAATAAAGACAATATTATATAGCATAGCATAGTAATAGCAGTATAAACATGTTCTTTGTATAAAAAAGTTTATTTGAATAGTTAATTACATTGAATACCTATGTATAAAAAAAAAACCTTTAGGTTACTTAAATAATATTGTTTGAAATTTAAGAGTTGATTATAAAAATTGTAAGTCCAAGGCATGCGGGCTATCAGAACTACCTATACCTTGAGTTTAATTTTGTTGCTTAAAGTTTGATTTTGTGAGGCCGCAGCATGTTGGCAACCCAACAAACCGTTTTTATTTTCAATCATTTTTATATAATTGCAACACTGTCGGATGTACACGTACTATGTCTGTTCGTCACGTTCGTTCATTACATTCGCACCTCTGTTCCTATTGTTCAAACTTATAAAATTAAATTTGCTGTTATATCGGGCCATCCTCGTTTTATTTACCAAGCCAGCTACACAGATATGAAAAGAGAAGAAGGAGTCATTACAGATAGAAGAAAAGAAATAAGGGATAGTGAATCATTGCAAAGTGAAGATGACATGATAGAAGAATATCTAGATGATGAATTTTTAGATGCAGAAGATTTTAAGGAAACAGAGGAAAGAAGAACTAGAACAGGAAGAAAGATAAAACAGCCCTACTGGATAAAGGATTATGATACAGCTTTAATCACACAAGGAGAAGAACAACTAACTTATAGAGATGCAATTACAGGAAAAGACAAAGAAAAATGGCTTAAGGCAATCAATACAGAGATAGAAGCATTAGAAAGGAATGAAACCTGGGTTGAGACAGACTTGCCAGTTGGAAAAAGAACAATAGATACTAAGTGGGTTTTTAAAATAAAAACAGATGAAAATGGTAAATCACAGTATAAAGCAAGACTGGTTGCGAAAGGCTTTCAACAAAAGGATGATTTCGATCCAACAGAAATATATGCGCCTGTTGCAAAACTACCAACACTAAGAATTTTACTAGCCATAGCAGTTAAATATGATTTGAATATTTCACAGATGGACGTCAAGAGTGCGTTTCTACATGGTGATATAATAGAAGATGTATATTTAAATAGACCAGAAGGATTTAAAGAAGATACGAAAGTACTAAAACTAAAACGATCATTATATGGTTTGAAAAGATCCCCGAAGATGTGGAATGATAAATTTAATAACTTTATGATCAAGGAAGGGTTTCACAGGAGTGATGCTGATTATTGTCTCTATTATAAGAATAACGAAAAGTTTTATCTATTATTGTACGTGGATGATCTTATTTTAATATCAGAAGATAAAAATAATTTAAATAAGTTAAAGGAATCATTAAAAGCAGAATTTGAAATGAAAGATATGGGAAGAAATAATCTAAAGTATTTGGGCATAAATATATCTAAAAGAAAAGGTAGCATAGAGCTTAGTCAAAAGCAATATATAGAAGAATTGTTAACAAATTATAAAATGACAGAGTGTAAACCTGTTGAAACACCTATAGAGTTAGGACTTGAACTTAGCTTACAACCTTCAAAGGATCAAGAATTGATAAGAAGATGCAGAAAACTGGTTGGCAGCCTGATGTATGTGATGTTGGGTAGTCGGCCAGATATATGTTTTGCTCTCAATTATTTAGCTAGATTTCAAACAAAAGCAAATGAAAGCTTATGGAAGGGGCTGAAGCGCATATTAAGATATTTACAAGGAACAAAAGACTACAAGTTAATTTATAAAGCTGATAAAGATACACCTTTGTTGGGTTACACAGATGCTGACTGGGGTGGTGACAAGCTAGATAGAAAATCCACATCAGGGTTTGTTATGAAAGTGTTTGGATGTACTGTGTCTTGGGGATGTTCTAAACAACAATGCGTAGCAATGTCATCAACTGAGTCAGAATTTATAGCTTTAGGGAAAGCAGTTACAGAGGGTTTGTGGATACAAAATTTATTATCTGAGCTAAAATTAAACAACAGATGTTTCAAAATTTTTATTGATAACCAATCAGCAATACATTTTTCTAAAAATTGTGATAACAAGCGTCTTAAACATATAGATCTTAAATACCATTTTGTGAAACAAAAGGTTAGAGAAGGTTTGTTACTGTTAGAATATATTCCTACAGAAAGACAGATAGCGGATATGTTTACAAAAAGGTTAGGGAAAGTTGTGTTTAAAGGATTTTGTTCAAAATTAGGGTTAACAATTTAAGAATGTAATTTTATATAAAATCATAGTAGACAGATGTGTTTGTTCAAATAAATATGTAAAGATAGTGTTAAATTTAAAATTGTAGAAAGTGTATGTTTTTATCAATAGAAAAGCTGGTTTTTCATTGAGGAAGGGTATTGAGAATGTGTAATGAAAACCTGCTTTAGAGTTTAGATGCTTGGGAAAGCACCTTTAATAGTTTGTTTAATCTGTACTGTGTTTTTGTATTGTATCTATATTATTCCCGCTAAAATACTTGTTCTGCTCGGTTCCCCTTTCAACAGAAGATTGTGTTTTACATTATTATAGAAGTACATAGATGTTAACAGTTTGCTTGTAGTGTTCTTAATAAACTAAATTCACCACTGCTCCGCCTTTTTAATCTCATCACAAATAAATGATTTGATTTGATTTGACGAATGGGCTATTCTGGCTTAATTGTGAATCAACTCTATTGCGAATCTATAGCGTGTTGGCAATATGTATACGTGACGAGTTGAGGTGGCGATGGAGAAATTAGATGCGTAGACTTTCAAGTTTTATAATTTAATGCGATAATTTAATACAAGATCAGTTTAAATGGTAAGTGTCGTTGCGTAGCTAAAAGAGCGACGCGATAACTAAACACGTGTGTACACGTTTACTTTCCGGCAGGTTTGAGTTTCGACTTGTTATCATTTCAAATATTTTGCTTTCGCGGAAAGATTATACCTACATGTTTGTATAATAAAATATTATTCCTTAAAGAAAACACAAAATGACACGCATTCCCTTAACATGACAACAATCTCTATAAAACAACAGGATAATAACCATCCACTGACATACAATCCTTTAATTTTATTAACAAGATACGACGACAGGATTTTAATACCGTCATTCTTTCTCGCTCTCGCAAATAGACTATCGTTCAACCCGTGCAGATTATAGATTCCGACAGGAATGAACGTTAGTGGATGGCCCGCTTGACGATGATATTTTAAATATTGGAACCGGCGATCTTCAGTTCAGTGCTTCGTCCAAAATTGCAAAATCAAAAATCAACATTAACCTCAATCATCCTAGAAACATCTCTGTCACACTTTGGTAAACCTCGTATTATTTATCTCGTTCATTGATGATATTATTATTCGCATGTCAAATCTATGGATTCTTTATCTAAGGATGATACATAATATAATATGACTGAGAGATTAGAAAATCCACAGATAACGCGTTCCGCGACGCTAGGTCAGAATTTTACGCAAAATCACTTTTTACCCCGTTCGAAAACCGATTTTCTTTTAGGTAACTTTACCCGATAAAAGGGAACGCAACCACGTTCTGAGATTTAATATATGTATGATGTGTTAAGGCAAGAAACCAAATTTAGTAGGCCAGTTATAAAATGTAAATTAAAAAAAGCTTTGTTTAGCTCTACGGTAACTGTGAGCTAATCGTAATCCAAAGTACATTTTTTTTGTCGCATACCATTTACAGTAACATAAAAATATAGTAGATAATAAATAACATATAGTATTATATTATAGGAAATAGATTTGGTAGGTAAAAGCAAACTATATTTGAGCTTGTAATTTGCCAACAAACTGTTTTAACGGTTTGGCAATTAATTAATATAATTAATGTATTGTACCTTTATTGAATAATAAAAAAAAAGATGGGAACACAGGGCTGCGTTCGAAAACATCCTCCGAGTGCACTCCGTCACCCGAAATCCGTCCGAGAACATTTCGGGTGCACTCGGGAGTGTTGGAGTGGCGTGTCCGAGAACGCTACGGAGTGCACTCGATCGAGTAGAATTGTAATTGGATTTGGCGGGAAATTGTGTGGATTTTAAAGTTTTGTGATTGTGATTACAACGATTTCATATTCACACACAATTTGTGCATCTCCGAGAGCGAGGATGCGCTTCGTAACGTCGACAATAAGTTAATTTTAGATGCCAAAGACTATATAGGTATCGTAAGTGACATGATTGTAAAATTGGTCTTCATTTCTGTTGAAGCCAGGTTAGGCCGCGATTTAATTGAATTCATATTCTGTTGGTTTTAGCATTTTCGTAGATGAAACAGAAACAGAGAAATGTAATCCATGCATTATAGCGAACGGACGCGCCGATGAATTATATATTTTCTTGCTTTTGTATATTTGGTTACACTTTTATCGTTTTACGGAACGCAGGGAGAATGAGTGCGGTTCATAATTTGATATCAGCGCTCGTGTGCGCTATTTGCACGCAAACAATCGGTCCAAAATTGCTCATGTGCGCATTTTGTATGCGGTATGACGTAATTGATGACGTCACCGATTGATGCTAACAGTGTTAGCAGAAAAGAGGTAATGCACTGTCTCCAGAACTGTCAATGTCAAAGTCAACACCAGTTTTATTTTTATTTGTTTGTTTGAATTTATTTTTTCATTAGATTATCTACAATTGATAGAGAAGTGCTCTGTAAAGATACTGGAGGCACAATACGTCTCCCTCTAATTTTTCTTTCCAAATTACATTAACTGTCAACTTAACAGACTCACAGATCGAAAGCTCGGTTCAAAATTGATCTGAGTGCTTACGTCCGTGAGCAGTGCTAACGATTTGAACGGGTTGTTTGCATGCATGCAAACGTTTGCACTGATATCTGATTATGAAATCCAATCGAGTGAAATTACACCTTGCTATATTATGCGGGTGAGATTTTACTCGATCGAGTGCACTCCGTAGCGTTTTAGGACACGCCACTCCGACACTCGAGTTCACCCAAAATGTTTTAGGACATACTTCGGGTGACCGAGTGCACTCGGGTGATGTTTTGGAACGTAGTCCAGGGGGCCGATTCTCAGTTTTTTAGAGATATCTCTAATTCGACATATCTCTATTACATTGCATCTCTACTAATAATCTCTCAAAAATGTCTATGATATGAAAAAATCGTATTCTCGTTGGCAATAGAGATGTATGTCGAATGATGGTCGAATGACTATGAGGGTGCGGTCCGAAATTTGATATCAGCGCTCGTGTGCGCGTTTTGCGTGTAAAAAGTCGGTTCAAAATTGCTCATAATATGCGCATTTGTAAGCGGTATGACTTAAAAGAGGAGTGCACTGTCTCTAGAACTGTCAATGACAAAGTTAACGTTAGTTTCCCGCGGAATTTAATTTCTTCGAATTATTTTTTTCATTAGGTATAATATCTACAATAGATACAGAAGTGCTCTGTAAAGATACTGGAGGGACAATACACGTCGCCCTTCAATTTTTCTTTTCAAATAACATTGATTGATCAAATTGACATTTGACAGACTCAAAGATCAAAAGCTCGGTCAAAAATTGATCTTAATGCTTACGTCCGTGAGCAGTGCAAACGATTTGAATGGGTTTTTTTGTTTGCATGCACGCAACCACACCCATAAAAATGAATGGCTACGTTTTGTTGATTTATACGATCAAAAAAAAACAAAAGTAGCGTCCAAGTTGTCATCAAAGTTACTTTCTCAAAGCAGACTTTGAGCATGTCAACGCGGCTTTACGAAGCGTATTGTGAACCTTTTTCACATCCTTCGAAACGTTGAAATGTTTCAAAACGTCGTGTTTTGTATTTGTAACACTTTTGAATATTTTTAGAAAACAGAATTATTAGAGAATCAGTAATAAATCTATAATAGACTATAAAAAACAATACCCCACTTCAGAACAGAATTCGTGGCTTTGTCAGTTAAAGGTTGAAGAACTTTGTAAAGCCAAATTTTCGGGGACTTTTACTAAAATAATCCGAACAAAAGTGGAAATGTATAGCAGAGGAATTAAATTGTTTGGGAGACGTCAATAAGACTTGGATTAACTAAATATATTACAATGTTAACTAATTCTTTAGATAAGCGAAAGTTCTTAAATGCATATATGTAATGGTAATTCCACTAAAAACCGAGCTTCTTCTACTATACATTAACAACAGTTGTTATAATAATCATCGATTATTCATATTAATTAAATGTGTTAGCAATTAAAATACATACATAAACTAAAATCGTAAAAAAAGTTCCAACAAATTATGTAAAACAGACACAGAAATAACCAATTACTGTAGCTCGTACTCGACTTTTCAAATGTCGATTGCTATCTACCACTCGTGACATGTCGAACGCTAGGCATAGACATATCTCTATCGTGACATTTTGAGAATACGGAAACTGTGAAATATTCGACATCCGCCATTTAATTTCGACATATGTCGTATTCGACATGATGTCTATGGCTTGAGAATCGGGGGCCAGGGCCTTCGCGCGAAGTACAACTTTTCGCTCTAACCCCGTTCAATGCCTTCGAGCGTGACAACCGGGTGAAACAACCGGCCCGTTCAAGACCTTAGAGTGTCGGCGCGAGTTACAACCGAACAACCATCGAATTTGATGGTTGTAAAACGCTCTGACGTTTATTACTGAAATACTCTTACGTGATTGGATGATATTGGCGGCCATATTCTATAATGTCATCTACTAGAAAGAGGGAGAAATAAAAAATCATGTGAAAGAGGGAGATAAAAGATTTGGTTGCTGCAATCCGTTCAACGCCTCTGAGTGAGTTAAAAACAACCGGACAACTACACCCAGAGGCTCTGAACACGCCTCTGCTATTCTTTTTTTTTGCTGCTTTACTGGCCTGGATTCAAGTTCTTTAGGCCATATACAGCTGTTCCCATCAGCCTCCCCTTTTTTTTATTTTAGGGCGAGGGAATCTCGTTACGATTCGACAAGGGGCTGAAAGCTGACAAGGCCGCCCCAAGGATATACCATTGGACTCAGGTATATACCCCATACCTGGCTAAACCACCCTCCCAAGCAACTTCTACCTCCATAGGCACAATCGGGATCGGCGTTAGCCATTCCCCGAGTGCGCCCCCTGGAGAATAGGCCCGACGGTGAGCCAGCGTAGCTGACCCAAGCGCCAAGGCTTACTCTAAGGGGGGGTCGACAAGTGCAACAATTCGACCCCCCAGACGGGCAGGCCAGGGGTAGAAAAACTCCCAACCGATTGTCGGCCCATTATCAGCTAACGCAAGCGTTAAAAGGAAAATGTATGCGATTTGACATAAGCCTTCGCTTAGCTTTCGAGCGCAATTGTCAAATCTCATACATTGTCCATTTAGCGATTGCGTTAGACAAGACACATTTCGATAATCGCTAACGCAATCGCTAAAAGGAAAATGTATGCGCGATTTGACATAAGCCCTCGCTTAGCTTTCGAGCGCAATTGTCAAATCTATTATCGAAAGATATCTTGTCTAGGGGGGCTGGGATGCGTTTGACGGTGGTGGCGGGAGAGTGGCCGGTTGGGGTGGTCGGAGTATTGGTTGTTTTCGGACGGCACGTATGTTGTCTGCTTTGTTAACAATAATATCGCGAATCCGACCAAAGTCACAACATAACCTACTGATTCAATAGCCCTTATATTTTGTGACGATTTAATTTGGTCGGATTCGCGATGTTATCGCTTTTATCGTAATTCGGAACGCACCATCTGTCAATGATAGTGACAGATCAGTGACACATACACATAATTCATTTTTGTCAGATCATCAGATGTTTAGCCCGTTTAAGCCACCGAGGCCACTTATCTATTATTTATTTTTATTAGAATTGTTTCAAAAACCTTTAATTACGTACCATAAATAAGTGATTTTGTTTACTAGAAACATGATAAAAAGAGGTAATTTATTATCGCAGTAGTTGCCATTTAACTGAATTATTTTGCTTCACAATATGTGTGACTCTGGAAGTTCGGTTGATGCGGTACACCCTCGTTTTTTAAAGAAACCTGTCTTTGTCCGTAGTGGTACAGTATTTTATACGTATATTTATTTTTTATACTATTAAAGGCTAATGTTGGTTTTTGTGTCACTTTAATTAGTTCCTCTTGTGTCTCATATCATTTACACTGCTTTTAATTGTAGGTTATCAATTGACCCTATATTGTTTTTAAATTACTATCTATAATAAATGTACCTAGTGCTATAATTTTTACATTATAATTAGAAGTGTTAATCGCTAGAAAAATATAATATCATACCTAATTACTGATACAGTCACTTATTTTAATATGATTATCAATCTTAATCTACATATTAAATAGGAAGTCTCTGGCTAGTGGTTCACTCTAGTATACCACTAGTGGTATTGTAGTAAAGCGCGCTTATAAACTTTAGTCAGCAGAATAACGATCAAACTTGAATGTGCCCCTAATGACAGCTATTTTGCCGGCTGCGGCTACATAGAGCTGCATTCACTGTTTTCCCGATAATGGCAACATAGCAATATTCTGCCGATGGAAGTTTATTAGGGTGCTTTACAATGATATCACTAGCGGCATACTAGACACTTCCATAATTATATGTAAAAACAATATTATTGATATTGGTTTGCTCCTGTAAGTTTGGCTCCTTCTATTCTATCTAATCTCAATATTACTCTATATGTATAGCAACTTTCCTTGTTAATTAATAACTAATAATAATAATGATTCATAACTTACAAGGCCCTTATCCTCTAAACATCAATCTTTTATGGAAGAGGGTGCTGACCACCAAAATACAGACAATAGCGGGAGGGGGCTTTAGAAAATTACTATGGATCACAATGGGAGAGGGGGGTGAAGTTACATATATTACATGTTTGTTTTTTTTATACACATGATGTTAAAGAGAGGGAGGGGGGGTAGCTTAGAACCTCACCACATATCACCATATCAAAAGTGAGTGGTCTAAAAATTAAAATGGACAACCCCTTAGTTAATTGATGTTCAATCTATACTAATATTATAAAGAGGAAAGATTTGATTGTTTGTTTGTTTGTATTGAATAGGCTTTGAAACTACTGAACCGATTTTGATGAAAGTTGGTATAGGGATAGTTCGAGACCAGAGGAAGGTAATAGGGTAATTTTAGTACGGGAACAAAAAATATTCCCACGGGAAAACAAACATGTCGCGAGCGGAAATCTAGTTCTCAATAATTTTATAGTTGCACTTCAAACTTAAACATCATTTACTAACATTTTTCCCTTGTCATTTATTTTAGTTCTTTAAACTCATTAAAATTCATTTCATGTATCAATCAGTTTATAGCAATTAATATCTTTTTAACAATGTTGCAGGATTAAAAATAGCTTTAGTGCAGTTATCAGTTGGTCCTGACAAAGCCAAGAATGTTGCTGCAGCAGTTAATGAGATCCACAAGGCTAAAGACAAGGGAGCTCAGCTGGTAGCATTGCCAGAGTGCTTCAACTCACCCTATGGAACCAGTGAGAAATACTTTTTTCATGGAAAATACAGTGCAAGCATCTGCATCCACACATCATTTAGAACTCCACCTTAGCCAAATAATGTCATATTGAGTTCTTGAGCATGAGTGAGGTTGCCCATTGGGGATATTAAGGTCCGACCGCAGTAGGCTGAACTGCACCACAGCAGAACTGCGCGACACGGCTGCTTAATGCGTGTTGTCGCATACAATTTCATATAAAGAATTCTTCGTCGCGAACTGTCGCATAGTTCTGCTGTGGTGCAGTTCTGCCTAGTGCGGTCAAACCTTTAGTACTCTTATGCTGGTGGTGTGGAGTTTTGATTATACAACATTATTTTTGGTATACACAAAACCTGAAAGTTGTTTGTTCAGAATCAGTAACCAAATCGATTGAAAGTGGTTAGAAACTATTCTCTCCCAAATTTAATAATTTTTTAATGTAGAGTAGTCACAATAATTTAAAACAGCTGATGGTTTGCTATGGCACGGCGTTTACACTGCCTTGTCTACACAGATATTTCTGTCTTGCTCATACCACACTCATTCTCTAGGGTTGGTTCGCATGAGGGCTTTTCTAATGTCTGTTAAAAAAGAGTTTAAATAGAACAAATGCCTTCACATGTATATGTTCACATGGTAGCGCTTTTATAACGCGACGCTTTTTTATCGAGCAGTGTTGTGTTTTCAACGCTGGGTGGTGAGGGTAGATTACAGTATTGTAAACGTCATAAAAGCGCTAAGGCTGCTGGGATTTAACACAACTCTTTAATGCTCCTGCAAACAAGTTCTTAGGGTGTCGCACGGTCGTGGTCGCACCGCGCGGCGCGGTGTCCATTAGGCCACCGGGAGTACCGGGACAACCACTCAAATTAAAAAAAAAACAATATCTTTGCTAATTTGCATTGTAAAATTTTTATTTTTTGTATGTGGACAATGTAATATTATACACGTGTTTTGGATGTTGTATACAGGGTGTCTCAGAAACAATGGATAAACCTTTAACTGTTGATAGGTTTCGTCGAGACCTCTCTAATCTCAAATTTTGACTTTAGTAAAAATATCTCGGTTTTCAAGATATTTGATAGTTTATGATTTTTTTTAAAAATGCCACTTTTGTTTGGTTTTTAATGTGCCATTTTTACAAATACGGGCTTTTTCTGATTCAGTTTTTTTTAGTTTCTAACGGAATAGTTCAGCTATCAATAACAGTGGTTAAAATTGAGCTAGCTAATCACGAAGTGCTTGGAAAAAACAATGTTCCAAAAAAAATTAAACAAGAAATTATTTTTCTTCGTGTTTGGTCAGCTACCATGTAAAAAAAATGTATGACGCTCATCGTGCCCATTATCTTAAAAAAATGCTTAGTTATTCTAGTTTCAAAAAAGGTATGATAACCTATGCTTAATGTATCTCTTAAATTTTATTACTGCTTGAATAGCAAATGGTATGAAATTTTAAAAAGATTTTTTTCGGAATAGTTATTAATTCTTAGTTTGAATAAAGAATTTGAAATAAAACAACATGAAATTTTAATTTTTTATAAAATTTACAATAAATGTTCGAATTGGCATCCTTGCGATCTGATACACGCCCTACATCTTTTTATAAAAGAAAGTTTGATGCGGCGCGCGTAACCAGACGTTTTTATGTGTGCAGCTGCATTTTGTATGCGAGTACGCAACTCTGTTATTGAGGATACTGGCCTCGCGTAGACAAGGTCTTTCAGACATCCCCAATAAAAAAAATCCAAGGGATTTAGATCCGGCGATCTGGGCGGCCATAAAATAGGGCCGAGCCGGCCTATCCACCTTTGTGGGAAGTGTTGATTTAAATAATTTCTTACTACTATTGCGTAGTGAGCTGGGCACCCATCATTTTGAAGCCACATTCTCCGCCTCACTTCTAAATTGACATCTTCTAGCATGCCGGGTAAATCATTTTGTAAAAAATTAAGGTAAATTTCACTATTCAGTGTAGCTGGAAGTTCATATGGCCCGATCACCTGTCCGTCAATAATCCCAGTCCACAAGTTAACTTTAAATTGAACTTGGGACCGATCTTCCCTCATCAAATGTGGGTTTTCAACTTGCCAGCTATGTAGATTGTGGATGTTGAAATATCCATCTCTCCGGCATGAGGATTCATCCGTCCATAAAATTTTATTGAAAAATTGCGGGTCCTCCCTTATTTTATTTAACATGATTCTGCAGAATGCAATCCTGCGCGGATAGTCAGCAGGCTGTAGAGTTTGGACCCTTTGAATATGGAAAGGGTACAAAAGGTATTTTTTCAATATGCGATGCACTTTGCTTCTATTAATGCCGGTTCGACGTACAATTCCACGCACAGAACGTGTTGAATCTTCTTCTATTTCGTCGAGGACTACTACTTCTTCATCGTCGTTTCTTTCTGGTCTTCCTGGCCCTGCACCACCAATGCCTCTTCCTGGAAGCCTCCCTTCGCAGTACGAATTATGTACCCGAGCAAAAACTCGATAGTCCGGGTGACGTGCGTTGGGGTACCTAATACAAAAAATGACGTTATTAAATTTACTAATTCATTTAATTTTAAAATCTAATTAAACACGGCGTGTGACTATTTTTAGAAGGATAACATAATGTAAGACCCATCCTGATACGTTTAACTAAAGTTGCAATAAATGTGTGTGATTTAAAAAAAAATAAGATTGATTGAATTAAAGAGAAAATAAATAATCTTACCTCTCTGCGTACAGACGAGCAGCAGAGGCGCGTTCAGCGCCTCTGGGTGTAGTTGTCCGGTTGTTTTTTAACTCGCTCAAAGGCGCTGAACGGATTGCAGCAACCAAATCTTTTATCTCCCTCTTTCACGTGATTTTTTATTTCTCTCTCTTTTTAGTAGATGACATTATAGAATATGGCCGCCAATATCATCCAATCACGTAAGAGTATTTCAGTCATAAACGTCAGAGCGTTTTACATCCATCAAATTCGATGGTTGTTCGGTTGTAACTCGCGCCGACACTCAAAGGTCTTGAGTTGCGTTCCGAGGGTCAGAGTAATGCAACCGAGAGTGTTTTTCACACTCGCTCCGAGGTTCAGAACGGGTCGGTTGCAATCTTTTTTTTTAGTTTGTATCTTGCTGATCAAGATCAAGCAAAGGGCAAAATATTACTAATCCTTACTATGAAATTAACAGTCAATATCCATTTTTCTGCTTAAAAATAATTACAACACATAGAAATCACTATATTTCCCTTGTATTAGGCTTAAAAGAGTTCAAAGTAGTGTTATTTAATAAAATAATAAATAATTAGCATATTTTTGACATCGACTTTGACATAAAATCTGTCAGAGTGTTTTTCACCCTACGCTCGAGTCGGTTGTTTGGTTGCATCACTCGAAGCTTCTGAACGGGCACAGAGTGTACTAACCGCCTGTCAGAGCGTTTTTTACCCCGAGGCTCTGAACGGGTCGGTTGCTGTCAGGGTGCACTCGGAGTGCACTCGAGCGTAGGTTCTGAACGCAGCTCTAAACGGGCGGTTGTTTCACCCGGTTGTCACGCTCGAAGGCATTGAACGGGGTTAGAGCGAAAAGTTGTACTTCGCGCGAAGGCTCTGAACGCGCCTCAGCGTTAGCATTTCCTCGACATTCGCCATATACGAAATGCATGTTTGCATATTCGCGCGACGTGTACTGATGTCTAGAGTTGCGTTCCGAGGGTCAGAGTAATGCAACCGAGAGTGTTTTTCACACTCACTCCTAGGTTCAGAACGGGTCGGTTGCTATCTTTTTTTTTAGTTTGTATCTTGCCGATCAAGTTCAAGCAAAGGGCAAAATATTACTAATCCTTACTATGAAATTAACAGTCAATATCCATTTTTCTGCTTAAAAATAATTACAACACATAGAAATCACTATATTTCCCTAGTATTAGGCTTAAAAGAGTTCAAAGTAGTGTTATTTAATAAAATAATAAATAATTAGCGTATTTTTGACATCGACATTGACATAAAATCTGTCAGAGTGTTTGTCACCCTACGCTCGAGTTGGTTGTTTGGTTGCATCACTCGAAGCTTCTGAACGGGCACAGAGTGTACTAACCGCCTGTCAGAGCGTTTTTTACCCCGAGGCTCTGAACGGGTTGGTTGCTGTCAGAGTGCACTCGGAGTGCACTCGAGCGTAGGTTCAGAACGCAGCTTTGGCATGTTCAGTGTTATGTATTGGTTGTCAGTTAGGTTTCACAGCACAAACAATATCCAAATCGTAATACCGGCTCCAGACTCACGCGAGAAGTCTCGCCGAGAACTTGCGCGAGAACCGAGAAGCTATCCACACTCAGCGATCTTCTCATTTACATTCTCGGTCGTGATCCGGAATGGACGACAGTGCTACTGCCTTGGTATTGTGTGCGTTAGCACATTATAATCTCGTTAAAACGAAAATTAAAAATAATATTAAGAAAAAATGGCTCAAACGATGGTGGTTATTGACAAAGTACTTTTTTATAGAAAACGTTTTGCTTCCCACAAAATGGGCTCTGTGTGAAAATATTATTTAAACTTTAACTCTGTTTCATTTTTCCACATTTTTTACTCGTATGTCTAAAATTACTGAACTATAAAGACTAACGAAATATCTCAAAACAATTAAAATCTTCGTGAATTTAAATTATTTTCTTAATATTTATCACACATTATTTTGTTAAGCACTGATAGCACAGATGAGAGACTATGTTAATGAAAGAGTATACAATAACTGTGAAGTTATCTAAATGATACTGATATGCATCAGACACCACAAAGTATTTTTTTTATAGAATAATTGGCACGAGATAACATGCGATCTACGCCACGGTCGCAGTCGCACTGAGAACAAACGAGAGTGTGATAGTGTTCTCTTTTCTCGCCCGAGAAACCCTTTGAAGCGGGCAAAAAAACCGACACCGATCGGAGAACAGGCGAGCCCGAGAACGAGAAGCCGAGAAACCCATCACATTCACGCTTCTCGGGTGTTCTCGGGGGTTCTCGGCGTGAGTCTGGAGGCACCTTAAAGCTAGCCAAGTCCATATGATCACCAGTTGTCAATAGGTTTCACAGCACAAACAATATCCGAATCGCAAAGCTAGTCAAGTCCAAAATCACAGCAAAATGTCGTTTAAAATCATCGAAGCTCTATCGAATCTCTCGAATACAGAAAACACGCGTGGGTCACAACCGGTGTTCAGAAGGACACTAACAATCGTAACAAAGAACCCAATGATCAGACGCAGGTAAAAAAAGTCCTTCCAGGAAATTCGATAGCAGGTAAGGTTGCAAATGCTTATGACTCATGTGCTGTTAATGATAAGGCTCCTTTTTGATTGCGCATAGTGGATGAGACATGTGGCAGGCAGGGGCCACAAAAAAAACACGTTTCTCAACTCTGTGACTCGCAAACGAATGTTTACAAATAAGCTTTAAGTGCTTATTAGTGGAAAAAAAACATTTTTTTTCAAATTTTCATTTTATTTGCTATTCAACCAGTCAGAAAGTCAAGAAAGCATAAACTTAATACTGGAAAACTAAATTAACCGAATAAAATTAATCCGAAAAATAATTAATCCGACAAACAATCTTTTTAAAATTTTCATACCATTTGCTATTCAAGCAGTAATAAAAATTCAGAGATACATTAAGCATAAGTTTATCATACCTTTTTTGAAACTAGAATAACTAAGCATTTTTTTATTTGGCAGGATGAGCGTCATACATTTTTTTTACATGGTAGCAGACCAAACACGAAGAAAAATCATTTCTTGTTTAATTTTTTTTGGAACATTGTTTTTTCCAAGCACTTCGTAATTAGCTAGCTCAATTTTAACCACTGTTATTGATAGCTGAACTATTCCGTTAGAAGCTAAAAAAACCTGAATCAGAAAAAGTCCGTATTTGTAAAAATGGCACATTAAAAACCAACCAAAAGTGGCATTTTTAAAAAAAATCATAAACTATCAAATATCTTGAAAACCGAGATATTTTTACTAAAGTCAAAATTTGAGATTAGAGAGGTCTCGACGAAACCTATCAACAGTTAAAGGTTTATCCATTGTTTCTGAGACACTCTGTATATACAAATAATAATGTGTTTAGGCCATTGTAACCTCTTAAATTTTGTTGATGGCTTTTGCTTGTTTTAACCCAGATTGCATAAAATAAAGAATTCATATTGATCTACTTTCTGAAAAACAGATAAAAATTAGAATAACTTTTTATCCGCCATCTTTGATAAATTGATAATAAATATGTTGAATTTAAAAAATATGAATAAAAAAAGTATGTTGAAATTTCACTCGGATTAGATAAGTCCTCGGTGCCCTTGTTCATGGAGTCAATGTGGTGTATGTTGAAGATGCAGGGTGGAATCCTGCTCAAGATGGAAATTTTTCTTGTTTAAAATTTGGAATACATCATTTGACTATCATTTATCTGCATGGATATTATATTGTCAGCTTAAGAGGAAATAGTGCAATCACAACATTGTAAGAGGCTTCCAACTCATTATCATCGCACATGAACACGTAACACGTCAAATATTTTAAAAGTTGTAGAAGAATCATTACCCTACCACGCGTAGTAAATAAATGCAAGTGATGGTAATTTTCACAGACAGACAGGGAAGCAGACTAAATGTATCGTTCAAAAAGTGTGGCAACTTTTCCACATGTAAACATTAGGTACTCACACACAAACAATATTAATTTAATTTTATTGTAATTTCTGGAGTTTTATTATAATAATATGATGCGTTAGAACACTTCGGGGCACAGCACTTTACCATTGCTTTTGTCCGATTAGCAGCTATTTTTATTTATAATCACAAAACAAAACATTAATAACACAATATCACGATGCCATTTGTCTCTTATTTTCACAAAGCTAAACATGGCCACGGCTTCGGAAATGTTAACGCTGGAAACAAACTATTGTGTCGTGTTGTGTCGTGACGCGTCAAGGTGCCTCCAGACTCACGCCGAGAATCCCCGAGAACACCCGAGAAGCGTGAATGTGATGGGTTTCTCGGCTTCTCGTTCTCGGGCTCGCCTGTTTTCCGATCGGTGTCGGTTTTCTTGCCCGCTTCAAAGGGTTTGTCGGGCGAGAAAAGAGAACACTATCACACTCTCGTTTGTTCTCAGTGCGACTGCGACCGTGGCGTAGATCGCATGTTATCTCGTGCCAATTATTCTATAAAAAAAATACTTTGTGGTGTCTGATGCATATCAGTATCATTTAGATAACTTCACAGTTATTGTATACTCTTTCATTTAACATAGTCTCACATCTGTGCTATCAGTGCTTAACAAAATAATGTGTGCTAGATATTAAGAAAATAATTTAAATTCACGAAGATTTTAATTGTTTTGAGATATTTCATTAGTCTTTATAGTTCAGTAATTTTAGACATACGAGTAAAAAATGTGGAAAAATGAAACAGAGTTAAAGTTTAAATAATATTTTCACACAGAGCCCATTTTGTGGGAAGCAAAACGTTTTCTATAAAAAAGTACTTTGTCAATAACCACCATCGTTTGAGCCATTTTTTCTTAATATTATTTTAAATTTTCGTGTTAACGAAATAACGCACACAATACCAAGGCAGTAGCGCTGTCGTCCATTCCGGGTCACGGCCGAGAATGTAAATGAGAAGATCGCTGAGTGTGGATAGCTTCTCGGTTCTCGCGCAAGTTCTCGGCGAGACTTCTCGCGTGAGTCTGGAGCCGGTATCAGAAGCGTATCGGTTTCATACATTTTATATGGCTAGAAACACATTAGCGCCACGACACAACACACTGTAATAATGTGTTTCTAGGCATATTAAATGTATGCAACCGATTCGCTTCTGACGCGTCACAACACACCACGACACAGTAGTTTGTTTCTACCTATAAGTGTGCGTTAGTATCGCCATAGACGAAAAACAGAAATAGCGATATATCATGCCACTTTGGAGTGAAAGTAAGAACGATTTACATTACTTATGGCAAATGTGTGAGTAAAATGGCTTTTTCGCAAAACGTCTACTTCGCATTCGCTTTCTCATAATGTCTCCTTCGCACAACGTACAATTTCGCAAAATACCTCTTTCGCACAATGTCTCTTTCGTAGTCTAAGTCTGCTTCGCTTTAAACGTCTGTGGTAATTTTAGAGTTCTTTGAGGAGTACGCGGAGGAAGTGCCTTCCGGGGAGACGTGCCGAGCGCTGTCTAGGGCGGCGGCGGAGGCGGGCGTGTGCGTGGTGGGCGGCACCGTGCCCGAGCGGTGCGGCGCGCGGCTCTACAACACCTGCACCGTGTGGGACGCCAGTGGGAAGCTGCTCGCCTCACACAGGAAGGTGAGCCAGATAGCAGGTTTATTGTAACATAGCTAACTACGTTTCGCCTTAAAAGACTTGAACGCGTTCTTAGTTATATCTTATATATTTTTCCCGTTTCAGCAACATTTTTCATTGATTCTCCTCTCCTATTGCTCGTAGCGTGATACTATATAGCCTATCCAACACAAAAATAATTTTTCAATTCGGACCTCTTCAGCTTTATAATATTAAGTATATAGGTATTATGATCCCAGCCTTGCTTGCTAGAGATGGATGAATGGGAAATCTGATGCGTGCGAAGTACTATACACATTTTCTACATATATCTATTACACAGAATACAAACTAATTCTTCTCGCATAAATGTGTCAAGTATTAGAAGTATTGAAACATAAATAAACAAGACATGACACGACTTATTGTACGACACTGACACAACGGAAACTCCCGAATTCGACCAGATCAACGCCGGAGTTACTGAATTGATAAGGTTTGAGAGGATTTTGGATTTGCTCATCTCTAGGCCTTGTCCTAAACGTTCGGGGAACGGCTAGTCCGAAACCGAGCGTGCCTCCTCTGGGGGCGGAGAAGTCACTGGAGGGTGGTTTAACCGGGTATGGGGTTTTTCCCCGAGTCCAACGCATATCCAAGGGGCGGCCTTGTCAGCTTTTCAGACCCTTGTATTCCCCCGCTCTAGAAAAGGCGTCTTAAAAGAAGAGGTCTTGACTTTACTTTCAGCAAGTGGTTGTTATTAACAACAGAAATTACGTGTTCTGTAATTGGACTTCACTTTATTACTAACATATCTATTTTGTGTCCATGTTTGAATTTCCCAAAAGAAATATATAAACATGCAATCCTCCATTGAAAACGAAATTAATACAACCATGAGTAAAGGTGAAGACAAAGTAACTACGAGTAGTTCCATGTTATAGGAAAGTCCTTACTTCCAGGTCCACCTCTTTGACATAGACATACCTGGCAAGATCACCTTCAAAGAGTCCGATGTGTTGTCTCCCGGGGATCAGTTGACCACGTTTGACTATCATGGGATTAAGATTGGCTTGGGGATCTGTTACGACCTGCGTTTTAACGAGATGGCCCATCTTTTGGCCAAAGAAGGTAGATATCACCGCTTATTTTTAACCAACTTCAAAAAAGGAGAAGGTACTCAATTTGACGCGTATGTTCGTTACATAATAAATGAAACAGTAACTTTATCTCACACTAGCTTTACTTAACGCATGTTCGTCCGCGTTGTTTTTGTATTCCCGTGAGAATGTTATATTTTCCCGTAGGAAAAATAATTTTGTAGCCTATGTTAATCAGGGATAATATTAGATTCTAATGGTGAAAGAATTTTTAAAATCGTTCCAGTAGTTTTTGAGTTTATTCGTTACGTACGTACATACAAACAAATCTTGCCTCTTTATAATAATAGTGTAGATAATATTATGATTTTTATGTCGTGTACATAGGCGTATATAGAGGGGGGGGGGGGGGGCGTGCCCACCCCAGTGTGGTCTAGTACCCACTCCAGATGTTAGGCTACCGCTTTAAAATTCTATGATGCACTTCTTCTTTTTAACGGATCGAGATCCGTTAAAAACGTCATTCACGAAATATACGAGTCGGAGCGCGAAAACGAATGCATTTACGCGTCCGTCGTTACAATAGTTTAGAACAAATCGAGTAGGATCACTTATCGTTTCCTAAGGCTAAACGCTCTGACGCTAACCGTCCGACGCTCCTACGGTGAAGGAAAACATCGTGAGGCATCCTGCATACATCTGCGAAGAAATTCAAAGGTGTATGTGAAGTCGACCAACCCGCACTGGGCCAGCATGGTTGACTAAGGCCTAAACACCCTAACTTAGGGTAGTCTCGCCACCCGAACGGTGGCCCTCCTGCGCAGGCCGCAGAGGGTCATTGCCACCCGGCCTGCGTTCTAGCGGTCTCGCCTCCGTGGGATGTCGAGGCACGCGTCCTTGCGGCCGTGCACCGAAAACGGGTGGCAGCGAGGAGTCGGGGGGACCTGGCGCAGAGGGAGGACGCTCGCCCACCCAGCTGCCGGCCACTGGACGATCGAGGCCGTTCGTCCAGTGTTGGAGGAGTGGGTGGGGCGCCGACGAGGCAGCCTCACCTACCGGATGGTGCAGATGATGACCGGGCACCGTTGTCTCGGCCATTATCTGCACAATATCGCACGGAGAGAGGAGACGCCGCAGTGTCACCACTGCGGCGCTCCCGACGACACGGCCGGACACACCCTCTCGGAGTGCCCGGCCTGGCGACCCCAGCGCGACGCATTAGCTCTCGCGCTGGGCCTAGGTAGGGGTGCGCCCGTCAAGCTGGTCAGCGTCGCACGCGAGATACTGACCAGCGCGACGGCGTGGGAGGCTGTCGCCTCCTTCTGCGAGGACGTGATCTCGCAGAAGGAGGCAGCGGAGCGGGCGCGAGAGGTTGACCCTCTCACCGCACCGCTCCGGCACAGGCGGTTGGGTAGGAGGAGACTCCCTTAAGCAAGCTGGGGATGAAATAGACACGGTTGGGAGACACTATTCTACCCCTGGCCTGCCCGTCTGGGAGGTTGAATTATGGCATTTGTCAACCCGCCCGTAGAGGTAAGACCTGGCGCTTGGGTCAGCTATGCTGGCTCACCGTCGGGCCTACCCTCGAGGGGGCGCACTCGGGGAATGGCTAACGCCGATCCCGATTGTGTCTCTACGGTGGTAGAAGTTGCTGGAGGGTGGTTTAGCTAGGTATGGGGTTTATACCCGAGTCCAATGGCATATCCTTGGGACGGCCTTGTCAGCTTTCAGTCCCTTGTTGAATCGTAAAGAGATTCCCCAGTTTAAAAAAAAAAGGGTAGTCTCGAGCCCGGGCGCGGGAAGACTCTCAAGCTGCCCCGCTACGCCGAACGCGGTTGGGTAGGAGGAGGTGCGCCTTCTTGGGTGCGCACCAACTACCCTAAACAGCCAGGGAGGAATTTGGCTCTGACAACCGGCCGGGACATATTACGTTTTCTATCCTGGTCGCCCATCTGGGGGTCACAGCGTGGTAAGCTGGTGATCCCTCCGTTGGCGCTAGTCCCAGCTCATTGTATCAGTATAACACACCGCTGGGCCTGTCTCCAGAGAGTGCGGGGAATGGCTAGTCCGATCCCGAGCTTGCCTCCACCAGGAGCTGAGAGGTTACTGGAAGGTGGTTTAGCTGGGTATGGGGTTTTTATCCGAGTTCTACGGCATATCCAAGGGATAGCCTCGTCAGCTTGTTTTCCAGTGTCTTGTAGAATCGTAAAGAGATTCCCTCGCCCTAAAAAAAGGGTAGGCTCGAGCCCTTCGATGGGGACGTATATGAGCTGTTATGATGTTAAGGCTTAACATTTTCATTTTTTTTTATTTGGACGTTACTACCAACACTTTGTTTGGGATGACATCTCGTTACTGCGGAAAAATCGAAACTATATAGATCATCAAAATGACTATCCAATTAGGCGCACCCAATACCGTACCCCGTCAGGTTGCTCACTCCTGATCTACCCCGGCGCGTTCAACATGACGACGGGCCCCTTGCACTGGGAGCTGCTGGGCCGCGCGCGGGCGGCGGACCACCAGCTGTGGGTGGCGCTGGTGAGCCCCGCGCGGGACGCCGCCTGCGGGTACGTGGCCTGGGGGCACTCGCTGCTCGCCAGCCCCTGGGGACGAGTCGTCGCGAGCCTCGACGAGAAGCCGGACACGCTGATAGCCGACATCGGTGAGTTGTACGAGTGAATGTTGCTCGAGGAAATTCGAGTATTCGTTCGAGTATTACGTAGCTAAAGCAATTTCTGAAGATTTCTGACTCTCCCTACCTCTCGTGTAAGAGGACGTCCAAGTATTAGGTAACGTAATTTTTTTAAATTTTTGCCGCCATTTTTTGAGCAGTTTATATTGCAAATCGCACTTCTTTTTTAGGACATTACAGTATAAAAACAAAAAAAATGACGTACAGTACAGTCGAGGGAAAACATTAAAGAAAACGTTGGGAGAGTATATTAATCGCATTGTAACGTTTTACAAGACCTGTTGGCGTTACGAAATGCTTGAATACCCCTTAATGTGCTCATTTTTCTGTAACCCCCCCCCCCCCCCCCCCCCCCCCTCCCAAAACGTTACGCAACACTCAAGTGACCATTTTTACTCAAGTCACAGTTTATAAGCTGCTGGTGATGCAAATCTCCCTCTTTTGCAGGTATTACAGTATGGTTTTACTGACTACAACAATTTGCTTCTTCGTAAACACTAATGAATAGTGCCAACGAAAACCAAATAAAAATCATGTACAATACAGTCGAGGAATTACCCGTAAAACATTAACGAAAAGGGTTGCCAACTTGAGAAATGTTTTAATTCCCTAGTTTTTATTTAAATAAAAACACAATGTTACGTAACGCGTTGTACGAAAGAACGAAAAAAAGTTAACTTTGTTAAACGTCAAAGCGTTACATCTTAGAAGAGTTAACGGAAGTTAACGCGCGTTAACCATTAATGCAATATTTTTCTAAATCAACATGACGTCAAATTAAAAAAAATCATCATTCATTGTACGGACGTGTTTCGGGACGGCCACAGCTCAGACCACAGATTTAGAGTAGGCTAGATACCACTTGTTCATTAAATAGTATGAAAACCGAGCGTGCCTCCGTATCCCCACTCACTATGACGTCACGCGAGTCATTTAGTGATGTACACACATAAAAAGAATCGTTTCAATCGCAACGCGCGATGCGCCGCGCTCGCTCAGTGAGCCAACAGACTTCGACGAGAGACGATGCGCGTTTAAAAACTATCTGTGTGCCAAATTTCATCCAAATCCGTCATCCACATTAACAAACATTGAGACACAGACACACTAACAAACATTCACATGTACCTATAATAAAATTGATAGGATGTAACAAAATGTGTTTGATCCCTAAATTACCTGTAATAGCTTCCTTTTTCTGGTTAAATCAGAAAATGTCGTATTTTCATTTGTTGTTGGTTGGTGGTAAACTTTCTGTAAAATAGAATATTATTTCTTTTTTAGCGCACTTGATTCAGACTTGACCAAGTAGGCTCATTAAAGAATAGAATAGAATCTCAAAATTACTAATAAATGTCATAATTATCAGAAGTTATACCACGACGTTGCATCCTCGAGATTTATATATTAACCAGGTAGTCCACTTTCCAATGTACCGGGCACCAAGCACAATTTTAGAGCGAAGACATAAAAATAAAAAGATAGGTAGGTAGTTTTAATATTATTCACCCGCTTGCGCGATGTTACGCCGTTTGACTCATTCGCTTTCTTTGTGCGGGCATCACAGCATCGGAATATTAAAGATCAAAGTTTTATTATTTTATAACTTTATTTTTAGTGTGTTGTGTAGTTGTTATAGATATCAATATGTGTAAATGAAAACGTAAATATTCTAAGCAATATATTAAGGAAAAGATTCGTAAACTAGAGAAACGTTTGCGTCACCGCCGCCGCCGCTGCGAGCATTTTGATGGTGCTGGAAGTACCTATGTAAGTTTAAATTATAAGTGTTTATTGTTTATTATATTGTACTATTTTTTCGACACGTTCTCATCTTTGCATTTCGTTCGTTTAAAGCAAAACTTTATTTCGTGTTTGTTCGAATCCGTAGATTATATTTAGCTCACTAATTAATTTCATTTTGAAATTTATTGAGCAACAAAAAGAGCCTTGCTATTTGCGCATTGCCTAACGTTACTGTTTAATTAGAAAATATTCTGTATACAGTGTTAAATAAAATGGTATCCGCAGAATACCAGCGTCAAAACACTCTGTGCCTCTGCAGGGGGGGCCTATTTGGCCTAAAATCTATCTGAATATATATTTATATTTTTTTATTACATTGTGTGTTGTATTTTTTGTACCAAATAAACGTCTATTCAAGCAATAATTCATAATTACTAAAGAACCGTGAATCGGCACTTTCAAACACGCCTTGTACACGTGTTTAAGTGTTATTATTTCTTTATATTTATAGAACAGTGTGCCTTGGAACTATGATGCGATTATAGTCACGCACAGTACTACGATGCGATTGTAGTCATGTTTTTTGGTCAGATTTATTGGTACCGTGACGCGATCACGGTCTCGATCACAACACTTCGTGTCATGATGCGATAATGACCTAGCTTATTTTTTCAACAGAATGTTATTATTTCTTTATATTTTATAGAACTGTGTGCCTTGGAACTATGATGCGATTATAGACACACACAGTACTACAATGCGATTGTAGTCATGGTTTTTGGTCATATTTATTAGTACCGTGACGCGATTACGGTCTCGACCACAGCACTTCCTGTCATGGTGTGAGCATGACCTAGCTTATTTATTCAACGGAATGTTATTATTTCTTTATTTTTTAATAGAACAGTGTGCCTTTGTACTATGATGCGATCATAGTCGCGCACAGTACTACCACAATATAGAGAATGGTACTACGATGCGATTGTAGTCATGTTTTTTGGTCATATATATTAGTACACAGGCTGAGGATAGCCTCGCAGAATATGACTCGCCTCGCAGAATATTTATTATTATTAATGTTACTCGCCGACAAACTACTTCGTAGTTTTGTGTTTATGTTTATAATAGTACATTTTGATAAATAAAATAAAATAAAAATCTATGGAGAGGATGAATTGGCTTCAGTGTGTTCACATACATCCCATATGTTCAGTCAGTGGTTCATGTGACTGAAACTTGTAATGAGTGACAACCTAGTAATGTACAGGTGATGACATCAGAAGCATCAGCCGAGTGTCCCATACCATCCACTAGCTCTCAGGTACTTGTAAATGATGTTAACCCTCCAGCAACCAATTTATTTGAGAATATTTCAGAGGTCTTAGGGACCTCAAAAGGGAAACACGAGCTTTTCGGAACAAAAATCCAGGATGAAATCTCTGAACGTTGGGGTCATATATTGTGCGGAGGCTTAAATAAGGATTAAAAGAAAGAGTTAGAGGGCAACATCTTCATACCTGAAAACTTTCAATTAGTTAAAACACCCAAATCGAATCCTGAAATCACTGCTGTGTTTAGCAGTAGCAAAATCAGCTTATATTGGACCTTCATTATAAAAACACGCTTAATCGAAGGAAATTAATAATGTATTCATTAGATTATAAGTTTAAAAAGATATTGCACGTGTACGAAGTGATTCATTTCATTTGGCGGGAATCTCACTAATAAAATTAAAGCATCGAAGTTGGCAGAAATATCGACTCCAAATCAAGAAAGTTCCAGCGGCGAGTACTTCTTCTAATAGGCCTTCAGTCAGCCAGCAGGGAAACTGCAAAGCTCCACCGCGTCAAATGCCACGCACGCAGAGACGTGGTTAGGCGAGGAGTCACTCGTACCATTAGTCTGCGAGGAAAGCACCTGTAGTAGATCGATATCAGACAACGAAGTCTCGACCAAAGGCGCCGATCAAAACATAATAGAAAACATAATAATAATAATAATACCTAATTATTTTGGTACTTAAATGAAAATATTTTATTCACACCTGAAAAAAAAATACAATCGATCCAGTTCTCTTATGAGTTGTAACGGGTAAAACGGATTACAAATTTCTTTTTAAGAAACCGAATCTCAAAGATGTTTACCTATAAGTTCACGTTTTTCACAGTCAAATATTGTGACATTACGTTATGAAATTAAGAAGTTATACTAAATGAGAGCAGTAAGATGATGCAATGATGAATTAGATCAATTTATATATAGACTAACTAACATAATATTTCCCACCTGTAATGCTCTTTTCTTGCTAATTGTCAAAATTTGGGAAAAGAAAACAAATTTAATCCTTGACTTATTGAAATAATAAGCTTTATATGTTTACATACAGTTTCCTTATGCATAAGAAGCATAAGAGAACAATACAATCATAAGCCAGCCATCATAATAATAGCCAGATACAATCATATCCTTAGAGTTGTAAGTTAAATTAAAGAGAATCAGGTACCTATATTATAATAGATACAGAAATCTATACAATCAAAGGGTAGAATGGTTCGAGATTTTTTATCAATCTCGGTATCAAACTAATATAGCTAAAAATTGGGTACAAATCTGGGTAATGGAATACACCAAATGAAAATGTTTTGTTTCTTTTTTTAAGATTAGCCTTCCCCGTAACGGTGGTTAGTGGATCGTACCTTCGACTTTAAGTTCTTGCGATCACGGGTCAATGATACTGTACTCCAATTCCTTAGATTTTATATGTTTTATATATGTAATTCCACAGAATTCTTCCTTGTTATACTAGTTGTTTCTTAGTTCCTCCACTGAAAAACCAGACAGCCAAGCCTTAAGGGAACTGCCCTGGAGATTCATATTAAAGTGTTGGGTTAAATATATGTAACATGTCTATGATCATATGGCCCGGGGCTCTCACACTGGGTTTTACAAACATAATTTTTAATAAATTGTTATATTTTGTTATTTGTTGGATTATAAAAATAACATATGGAGGAGAGAGCACCTATTTTGTGTACAACTACTACCATTAATTCAAAGAAAATAGCCTTTGTGAGTTATTTGCCAAGGAGTGATCTGAAACTTTCTATGGTGAAAATCTAGAATATTTATAACATGAAATCTGTAAATATTGTTCATTAATCCACCAAGATGCCGCTTACTATCAGGTTTTTTTTATGGAATAGGGGATGTAAAAGACGGATTTTGTTAATATAATGTTTGAAAAAAAAAATCCTACCTACCAAAAAACTTAATAAAATCTGTTCTAAATCAAAAAGAAAATTCAAGTAATTAAGATATACCTAAGGTACCTTGGTAATTAGCGTAAGTACTTAAATTATTATAACAAATTGATGAATCATTCGGAGAATCCTTATTATTTATAGCTTAATATGTATTGCGTGTCCTGAGCCTTGATCTCGAACTGGAAACAAAACCTCGAAGGTCGCGTGCACTTGATATATTCCAACGAAACTATTTTGTAATTTTTCTTGAATAAAATGAAAAGCAGAAGAAATGATATACTTCGATTATAACTAGGGATTGATTTTTCTAAGGTCAAGGTATTGGTAAAGCAATCACACCCATAATACCCCAACCAGTTACACCACCTATGAAACTCTTGTTATGAACTATCAATTTAGATGTCTATTTTTTAGCCACTACGCATCAATCGTCGAAACATTATCTTAGATTTAAATTTGAGCAAATAACTTAAGAATTTCAATGTCTTCCCTTTGCACTTGCTTCAGCTTCATACATTTTCACTAAGCTTTTGAAACCCATATTATCTTATCTTAGAAGTCTAGTTTACTATTATAAATTATTTAGGTGATTTTCTGTGCCTTAGAAATTCTTATCAAGATTCTATCAAGAGTCTATCATGCGTAATAAAACTCTTATTCACTGATTTAGATTTTGTTATAAATTATTAAAAAAAAGTCAACATATACCGAATTAACGACAAACTTTCTTTTTAATCAAAAATTTCTCAAAATACTCTAAACATCCTACCTGGTTAATATATAAATCTCGAGGATGCAACGTCGTGGTATAATTAATGGTTAAACAAACTTACCTTTGTGATGTTTGACCATAATTATACGAGACGTTGCATCCGAAGAGATTTATACTCCCTCCCTACCCATTATTTGCTGTGTTGCAAATAAATACCCAATGTTTTTGAGAAATTTTGCTCTAAAGGAATGAGTCAAACGGCGTAACATCGCGCAAGCGGGTGAATAATATTAAAACTACCTACCTATCTTTTTATTTTTATGTCTTCGCTCTAAAATTGTGCTTGGTGCCCGGTACATTGGAAAGTGGACTACCTGGTTAATATATAAATCTCTTCGGATGCAACGTCTCGTATAATTATGGTCAAACATCACAAAGGTAAGTTTGTTTAACCATTAAGTATATGTCATTAGTTATTAGCATAGAACACTTATCCACTTACTTCTTCATTTTGTGTCGTATTCAGCACCAAAATTTTCGGATATGCTGTTCCGGATAATCGTCTTAACTTTTTGCTGATTACATAGTCCTCTTTATTGAAGTGGATTGAGCAAATTGTACTGTGTGGTGAAGGAAACCAATTTCTATTACCTGTCGCTTCAATCCATTTATTTTTTACAATGGGATCGCTTGGAAAACTGAAAACAATCATGCCCTATCTATACTTAATTCGAAAATGCATTTTCATTGGTCTCTCAATTATCATTCTGTTCTTAAACCGAATTGATGGCTCGATTGCTTGAATCGATTTGAAAGTAACCATTGTACATCACTAATCGCAAAATTTGACAGACGAATGATAAAAGCCCGTGTACCACGAAACTTGTTTACTTTGAAGTGATTCTGTCGTTTAAAATTCATTGCGTACGGCCAGAACACCCGATGGTGGTCTTTCAAAGCCAAACCCGCAATGTAAAATAAATATATCAACATTCCCAAATACGAATTTATCGCAGTAGTATCACGCGAATATCACAACAAATCATAAATAATTGATTTTAAAATGAATTACAGCTATTTGTGAAACAAAGTTACTTACCGATGATAGGATACATCTCCATTGACACGATTTACTACTTTTGAAGAGTTTTTACAGTTTACAATTTGCGCAATTTGGCATTTTTACGTTTTCAACCACAGGACTCGTCAACGTTACGTTAGAATGCCAACTAAAGTAGAAGCGCGGTCAGTTTGAGCATTGCTCAAACTCGAGGCGTCTCGGGGCACGCTGCACCGGGCAACAGGTGGTATCTAACCTACTCTAAATCTGTGGCTCAGACCGACACACAGCGCATATAAGTATTTTCTGTGTACATTGCGCGCCGCGTCTTCGCCCCATGAGGGGGTTGCCAGTGGCTATGGCTCGCCCCTAAGGGTACAATAGAGTTGACGTTATTCAAATGGATTAAAAACCTGTTTAATAAATAAGATAAAAACAAAAGGGTGAGCCATTACCTAAACTGATCGGTTTGGAGATCCTTGGAAAGGCCTGCCCAACACTTGGCGTCTTATAGCTAAAAAATGATAATGAATATCGTTTTAAGACACTAGCGGCCTTATTAATAAAAATGTTACTCCTTGGATCATCCTCGGATTAGTTACTTCGTGTTTTGTTTTATTTCCGCACATGTCGGCTGTCATATGTCAAAATAAGACAAAACACGGAGTAACTAATCCGAGGTGATCCAAGGAGTAACATTTTTATTAATAACGCCGTAGGATCGTAAATGAATACCATATAGAACCAAGGCCTTTTTTATGTTAATTTTGTATGTGATATTTCCCTTTTTTATATCGTAGATCTTAAAGAAGTTGAGGAAGTTCGCAGCCAAATTCCAGTTGGAAAGCAGAGAAGAACCGATTTGTACGACACCATAAAGAAGTCTAAGTAAGTCTGTGTGGAAAATTGACATTGGCAGAATCATACACCTAAACCGCAGATATAAATTAGATATTGCAAACCTCACGTCAGAACGTAGGCGTATTTTGACAAGTTAATTAAAATCCCCGAGTATCAAATGGAATTAGGGATGAATAATTTCAATCTGCAGTCGGCGTCGCTAGGGAATAGCATCACGAGCCTCCAGATTAATCTCGTGTATACTATTGCAAATCTGCTCTGAGGTTAATATTTTTTTGATTCACAATAAGCTTAAACCACTTCCTTTAGTCGTTAATTACATTGTCCTCACATTAGCATTTCTTCAAGTTTTGAGGTTTTTCTATATACTTTTTATTATTTTAAAGACCTTCAAGATAAGTCATTCCAGATTAGACATTGCTTCAAATTAAATTGTATAAACATTTTCGTAAGCCTGCTCTAAGGGTCCTTGCACACTACCCGTCACGACTGGTCGTAGCGATGACTATTCAGTTAAACAGAAAGATAAAAACTTGCAAAAATCGTGTCACGCATCATGCACCATTCACATTTAGTAATCTTGCGGTATCCTATCCATTTTTTTAGCACCTGCTGTTTTTAGCATTAAATGTATGTTGGAAGTTTATGTATAAGGTTTGTTACTGTAATAGACAATTTATAGTATAATACTCATTATAAATAAATGATAAGTAAAAAGGTGCAGATAGGTCATAACTATTATATTCGACATCGAGAGAGAAAGGAAAAACAACAAACCGCCTCGCTCGACGCGACTGTAGCCAAGGTGAGGCAATGGAGAAATTTACTACTTTTTTGTTCGCTAATACTCACATTTAAGCCAAATTAGACAAAGGCGTGAAAGACTAATGAAAATATCTCTTCAAATTAATAAGTTATAGGACATTAAAAGTTTCACTTGCAAAAATACTCGCTCCGTGCGATGGCTCAGCGTGGGACGTCATGCGACGCGAGTTCATTGGTATTCAGACACTCGAGTGATCGTGTGACGTCACGGGACCGTCGCTGCAAGTGAGTGGCCACAGTCAACCCATGCAGGAAATGCGTTAATTTAAATAATCACTTTCTTTGTAATTTATTAATGAATTACCAAAAATAATTCTATCGAGTTAAATATAATATTTTATATATGAGACATCTGCATTTTCTTAGTTTTGCTATGCCACTCTCAGAGTGCTTGTGACCTAACTACAACTTTTTCCTTATCATATCGTTTACATAATACCATAATAGTTTGGGACCAATTTTAGCGCAATATTTTGCAATATCATAGGCAATATAATACGGCATCCTACTTGAGAAATCAAATTTCTTTAAGTAGACCATAATTAAATTATTTGTTGTTTTCTTTTGTATGTTTCTAAATAATATTTTGGTGTGTTCCTTTAGTATCAATCAATAGAAATTTAGACCAAAGTAATTATAATTAGTTAATTATTTTCGTGTACGTACAATCAAAGAATTTCATGTTTAGCAGGTTGACAATTATTTGTATTTAGTCGTATAATACCAAAATACACGAATTATCTTATATTTTGATAGTTTGTTGTACTCCATAGAGCTCATTTGCCTTTATAATACGGCAAAATCAAAAAATCTTTAACCTTAAAACATTTAAATTCCCTGACTGTACATCGGGTATTGTATATAAGGTTCTTTTAATTTTATAAAATACTATCATTATAAACTATGACTACATACATTGGTAGACAATTTATATTTAAATGAAACAACGAAGTGTTTAAATGTAATTCTAATTATGCTATACATATATTAACGTAATGTAGCCTAGCTTGCGTATGTTGGACACTTGCGATCTGAGGCCGCATTGTTGATGTTTCTGAGTAATGAGCTTGATTTTCGTTTGACATCAGAAATTGTCTCATTTTTCAAGCGAGTGTGGGCGACGAGAGTAATCGTGTGGAAGTTGCGACGTATTCTACTTGGAACGAGCTATTATCCATATTCGTATCTGAATTTTTAACTGTCACATGGTCTTACGGGCGCTGCTTCGAAAGCAATTGAAGTCTTCTCTTAACAACCAAATGATTTCGCGTTTAAATAATTTGCAAATAATCTACAACAGCTTCTTGACTCGATACAGGAGCCTTACCATGATCGCTTATAGGAAGGTTAAAACAACATTGAAACAGAGACACCGCTCTTGCTGCGTATAGCGCCATCCCGCTCTCAGTGCGGTTTTAATATTGTTTTAAGCGATCATGGTTGGGGGGCTGGTCATTTCATCTTACTCATTTGGCCGTAGTTTCCCTCTGCCCTTTCTGGGGCGGACGCACACACGTATGCCTTCGATGTCCCACGCAAGGTCGTCGTATGCCCCCCGCTCTAACACACTCCTGACCTCGTGCCACTGATACGCGAAGTCTCGTAGCCTAGGAAATTCGATTTCTTCCCAACGCGATCGCGATAGTAGACAAGTCCAATGTCGAACGTCTTCACACGAGTAATTAAAAAAGGGTGCCTTAGCAAATACAATGGCGAGCATCCGCGCAAGTAACCCTCGCCTCGGTTCGCGCAAGTATCTCGCGCCTTTGTTCGCGCAAGTTACTGGCGCCGTGTCCAAATACCCTTACGAATAATCGAGACTTCGGCTTTTTCCGCCAATATTCACAAATTAAGGTCAATTATTTTTATTGAATAGATTTAACCGAATTAAAATAAAAACTTGACTGTAGTCAAATGCAAGCCAGAAAAAGAAGATCCTATAGACATTAAAATCACGCATACCGTCATTCATGAAGAACACACGAATATCAGCAATCCTTGTGACGTAACTGCAAAGACTGAGTTACCGCAGACGAATGTGGAGTTTACTACTGACAATACTATGAGCATTTATACATGAGGTTTATGCTGCAAAGTGATACGGGTTTTTATACATCGATAAAAAAATTGGGATTGATTAATTTTTCATTAATTTTACTTGCAAAACCAATGATGTAAGTATACAATTGTTATTTTATAATTTAGAACTCTACCTTAATCATGTTTTATTCGCATTTAATTCTAATTATTCACAAATTATATCTAATAGGAATGTTTGTCAACATAACATAGTCTCATTATTATTGTTACATTATATTTTTACAAGTTATTAAAGTTTGGAATTAACCAATGTGGTTGGCTTTTCCTTTAATTTCCTCATCAATATCTCCACCACTTCGTCAGCGCAGCCCCAGAACAGTGTCAACCCGCTTCCACCTGTGAATGTAAAGTTGACAATTTACGTACTGTGAAGGAGCTTAATTCCCAACCCATCTCGTTGACATGTTAGACACTGACAATGCATTAAGGTTGAAAATTCCAATAGAATTGTCAAATGATGCCTTGTAACGTGTAAACAGTGTACGCAATTGCAAAGTCGTCATAGCAACATTTATAGCTCTTATGGTGTGATATTGCTTTACGATATTTAATTTTAACCTGAGGTGGGTCGAAAATTAAATTCCTTGACTGTACATTTCCAAAATAAATAGTCTTAAATAGATACGATGACAAATTATTGCATAGTTGGCGTCAGTGAAATACGGAATAATTACTGTTAAAATGAATATTTCAAAGAAGTAAGTTATGTATTATGTCATTCTGATGGTTAACCAAAGTGCTGTGCCTACTACTAATCTTTGACATATAAATTGGTTACATGCGTAAAATCCAAGTGCGCAGCGTTGCATAAATAAACTACGATGGCTGGTTTTTTTTTATTCAACAAAGTTGGAAAATAAGCAGGCTGCCCACCTGATGGTAAGTGGTTACAGTCGTCTTTAGTATCTATGTAGTTCCTGTAAGATTGCAAATATACAACCTCTACAAGCACCTACAATGTTCGTTGCCAACTTGTGACATAAGATGTCAAGACACAGTACCCAGTAATTTCATTGCCTGTCGTCCCCTTGAAATCGGAACTAAGCAATGCAAGCGCCGCTTTCTGACGGCAGAAATAAGTAGAGTTGAGGTATCGGTGCAGACGACCCTAGTACACCCGTGACTCGTGTACGCAGGAGTTAAAAAAAAAGCTGAACGCACATATGTCCGCGCCGCTCGTGCGACATTTTTGGAATTCTTGTATGAAATTATACGAAACCTTGAACATTTGACCCGCTCGTACGCGCCGAATCTAAAAAATGCGGGAGGTATCCGGGTATTGAAAAACGCATGCTGATGACGTCTTATAACGCGGTGCGCACGGCGCGTGCTGATATGTGCGTTCAGCTTTAAATCCCGGCGGGCGTTAGCGCTTTTATAACGTTCGCTATACGATACGATACTCTACGCTCAACGCCCAACGTTGAAAATGCGTTGAACACTTTTTAATGCACGTAAGAAAAACGCTCGTGTGAACGGGCTCTACCTCTCTAGCTATTCTTTTAGCCTTCGTTTATGACGTTATCTTGTGATTTCGTACCACCTATGCAACCTCCGTGAAATTAAAACGGTAGCGAGTGCCTAATTATCGCTAACGCGCATTGCGTTGGCGATACGGTCGGACCGTGGGAAGCCAGCTTAAGACTATTTACGATTCGTGGTACCGTGTCCGTAGTTGTGAATGCACAGTTTGCCGGCCGTCTCCTCTGCCTCCAGCCTAATTTCGTGCCTCGCGGGCCTGAGACCCACCCAGTGATTCACTATCTCGGATTGCTGTAACAATACAATATTTTAAATGAATAACTCTATGTAGGTTGTGAAAAACCGAAACTTTATAAAAAATAAGTACGTACTTAGGTTCATAATTAATTAGGTTCTTAATTTCTAAAATTTTTTAAAGAAATAATAAAATTTTGAGTTTATTTTTTGCGTATTCGAATATCGTTAAAATCAAATCATGATAAAAAAGTAGGTACTATTAGATAGAATGTTATCTATAATATCGTACGCATCACATGCGCACGGAGCGCTGTAAGTAAAGTTAAAACAATATTACGTACAATGTTATATATTATTATATGTACTTAAACTTGTTTACACAGTGTCTTGTGTAGTGCCGAGTAATATATCCGTAAATCCCCTCCCTTCCTTTTCGTGCATGGATGTCGTAAGAGGCAGCTAAAGAGTTTACCGCTTAGTGAAGAGATAGAAAACTTCAAACAGATCTCAGGACCATCTGTCTGGCCAGCATCTTGTTTAAGTAGACCTGTTCCCATCAGCGGAAGGTGTATGGGATGGATTGAAGTGACGTTAAGGAAACAGAGTCAGAACCATTGCGGAATATAGCGCCATCTTGCTTTTACCGCAGATTAACATTATTTCAAGCGACCGTGGTAAGGCGCCAGATTTGAGAATATATTAATTTCCTACTCACTTTAAGCCCAGGTAAGAATGAACTGCAGTTCTTCAGGATGTTGTCGGTGTCTCTGTCGTCAACTTTGGTGTTGAAGTCGTGCTCTTGATGCGTGCCCCCCAGAACGCATGTCTCGTTGCTGCAGGGACCAAGCAAGATTTATTTGTAAAAGATTATAATATTTTGTTTTACAACAGTTAGACTGATTGTACAGAGAGCTACGCAAATCTCTGATATCCGGATATAGTCACCGAGCGATTACCGTAATAAAAAATGCAAATGCTGCCTGCAGTACCCGCGCGTCGTCATGTTTTTGTTCATAGATACGTCAATTTAATTGCAATAGTCCCTGGGCGACTAAAATAGCTCTCTTAGCGCCTTTTACCGAATGTTCCATGGGGAATGCTCTGAGGAGCTCTTTAACCTTATCCCTCCCTCTCCATTCCTTAACAGAAACACGCGTAAGGGCCTTCGGAGTCATCCGTACACTGTGTCCTCCTTTTCGCACTGTACCAAGAAATTCCAAGATTCCTTCTTCTGTCGTTCATCCCACACTTGGAATTCTCTATCTGCGCACGTGTTTCCTCCATCCTACAACATGGGTTCCTTCAAAAGAGGCGTGAAAAAGCATCTTTTGGGCCGGCAAGGGGCGGGCAGGTAGGATAGTGGATGTCGTCCCTACTCTATCTGTCAACTCATTTGGGCCTCTTTCACCGCTTAACATCAGGCGGGAGGAGGTCATTTGCCGGGTCATACATAAAAAAAAATAGCCGGGTATCGGAGACTTGCGTAGCGCTGTATACAGTCGACCTTATTCACGCCATTATTTAACTTTAGAGCCTCGGAGTGTAGTTGTTCGATTGTTTTTTAACTCGCTCAGAGGCGTTAAACGCATTGCAATATTAAACGCATAAAATCTTTTATCTCCCTCTTTCACATGAATTTTTATTTATCTATCTTTCTAGCAGACGATATTATAGATTATGACCCTTAATACTATCCAATCACGTACGATTATTTCAGTAATAAACGTCAGAACGTTTTACAACCATCAAATTCGATGGTTGTGTGTAACTCGCTCTGACACTCTAAGGCAGGGGTTCCCAAACTTTTCCAAGTCGTGGCACACTTAGAAAATTTGAATTTTCTCACGGCACCCTTAGTCATTTTTTTCTGTTTCTTTTTCTTACTTTTGTTGTACCTTTTTTGGAATTTTGCTTTTTAGCATAGATATCAGGAGGGCCTCGCGGCACCCCTGATCTTTCTACGTCGCACCCCAGGGTGCCGCGGCACCCACTTTGGGAACCTCTGGTCTACGGTCTTGAACGGGCCGATTGTTTCACCCGCGCAAGACGCTCGAAGGCATTGAACAGGGCTAGAGCGAAAAGTTGTACTTCGCCCGATGGCTCTGAACGCGCTCCTACATTTACCATCACACACAGCTCTCTTTTCAGACCCCTGAATTTATTTGCTGTGTTATTTTTTGGAGGGCCCGGCAGATGACCTTCTCAAATGAGTTGACAGATAGATAGTTTCAGGCTGTTTGTGTTTTATGTATATTACAAGCTACGATAAAATGACCATATTACAACAAAATAAAATTAGTTAATTTATGACGTTCATACATTACTTTTTGTAGTTTTGAACATCGCAAAATAGAGTTGAACATTGCGAAGTAGAGTTTCCGAATGCGAAAACGAAATACTATAACGAACTCATGTTTCGTGAACTGAATATATACTTACTTGGGTATTATGTAAACTTCGCCCGTGTCGTCCATAATAACATAATTCGCCCAGGGAGCAAGAACCTGAAATAACAGAGAAATCTTACTCATAAATCCGAAAAATTGTGACAAGTAGGATATAAATGGAGCTTGTTATGTGAAATATTATTTTAAGTACCTATACCAAGATTTATCAAAACCAGCTTAATGATTTAGTGCGGACGCACACGAGCGACTATCGTTGACCGATTTTTTGAGGGTGGAAAAAGAAACATGCGGTTCTACGTTGCAACGTACACGAACTACAAAAAGTCGGCCTCCGACAAAGTGATCAACGCATGCGTTGAATCGGTCGCAAAAATCAGGCCGATTATCGGGCCTACAAAAAGCCGGTCGTGTGCGTTCGGCGTTAGGCCATTGCATGTTTGCACATTGTGACTTTTTGTAGCGATACAGTCGCAATGGTGTTTGGAATCGCGACACAGTACAGTAGCTGTACGCGTAGCTAGGGGCCTTCTTCCGCTAATTTTAACGTCGTTATCGTGTCTTAATAGCGTTTCAAGAAAACTGATTTTGTCGCTTTTTTATTCGCACTACAATTTCTTGATAAGTCACTAGTGACAAGTGTTTAGTTAGTAATCAGTTAACCAACAATAACTGTTTCAAAAAGCCATTCTATTATAGCGTTATTGACACGCCACAAATGCGTTAACGCTAGCAGAATAAGGCCCCAGCTGTCTAGCTGCGGCGATACAGGCGCGATGCTAACATAGATAATAACCAACGCAGACGCACGTGAGTTGCGATGCCCACGCGCGCTTGGATCGATGCTTTATAGCCAGGCCCCTCTTACCCATTGGGCACAATGGGCACATGCCCAGGGCCCCCGATGGACTGGGGCCCCCTAGTCCCTACTCGATTAGCAAGCGATAACCGATAGCTACTCTACTTTCTCATTATACATACTATATTATATACTACTCAAAACAAAATTACAGCCACCTGTAAAATTGTATGATAAACAAACTAACATTAGGTACTCATTTCTTCTCTGTGTTTGTTTATTGGTTTTAAGGTCCCGAACGTTTTTGACGACAAATAAATTAAGTGCGTACCTAATATAAATAAGCAATAAGATTCTATTGAAAATCAATAAAAATAATAGGTGGCTCTTATTTTCTATTGAATACTCGTAGATATATGTTACTGTAAAAGTCCTTATAAATTGGTAAATCTTAGGTTTTGTCAGTAAAGAACATTGGACCTGATAATGTCTAGAAATGAAATATATTTTAATATAAAGGTGATTTTATAGTGTATCTGTTACTGTAAAAGCCCGTATGTCAGTAAATATTAGGTTTTGTCGGTAAATCCTACATGAGCTGGTAACTGTTAGGATTTTAAAAAGAATAGATGATTTTCGGGCTTTTAGACTTTGGGGTATGCTAGGTTTTACCAATGACAGTTAGTAAATATTGGTTTTCGGAATAAAACAATGTGTATTTCTGTCGTTTTTCTTTTCAATTTAACTATGAGTCAGCACCTTACAAATTAATTAAGTTACGAATCCACCTAGACTGTAAAAAACGACACAGTTAAATAAAAAATTGATAATTATCGTTATGATAAAACATTTGTTATTGTAATTATTTTTATTAATTTTTTAATCTATAAGTACTAATATTATAAAGAGGAAAGATTTGATTGTTTGTGTGTTTGTATTGAATAGGTTTCGAAACTACTGAACTGATTTTGTTGAAAGTTGGTATAGGGATATATTTCGAGACCAGGGGAAGGACATAGGGTAATTTTCCTACGGGAAAAAAATTCCCACGAGAAAACAAAAATAACGCGGGCGAAGTCGCGAGCGGAAAGCTATAGTAACTTATAAAACATAATTTTAAAACACCTTTAAAAATACAAAACAATTCAAAAACGAAAATTATTTTCTTACAAATGCCTACGTTGGCCTGTGGTAACGGAATCATTATTAATCTTATTATTTGGTATTTTATAACTTACTTAATTAAAATATTTGATCAATCTAAAAAGTCCCACGTTTTATGCGTCTCAAAACACTAAGGTCAGGAGCATTTAAAAATAGGATTTTTCAAAATGCAAGTATTGCTGTCGCGTTGTGCCCCCAAACAAACGAGTACGATAGAGACAACTGAAAAATACACAAAATAGACGTTTCGTAGTCCTCTATTTTCTCCTCTAAAACTTGAACGATTTAAATACTTTTTTTTAAATTTAAGGAAAGGTTTTGGTTATGTTTCTGTGTTTCATCTTTTTTTCATATAATCGCGTCAAAGGATTAAATCGCCTGTAATAATTAATGTAATAAAAAAAGGAGAACGTAGGACCATGTGCATAGCGGGTGTATAATGGTAAAAGTCCGAAATAAACAATGATCACAGAACAGTTCGGACTTTTAACCATTAAGAGTTGATAAATCTTAGGTTTTACCGGAAATGTTAGGATTTACCGTAGTTCGGGCTTTTACAGTAAGATATATACAAAACACGTTGGAAATACCTATACAATTTAAGGGTTTCCCTCGATTTTTATGGGATCCCATCGTCAGGTCCTGACTTTGGTAACCTTGGGACCACCCCAGGAGTATACTCTATCAAATACAAAAAGAATTTTGAAAATCGGTCCACAATTGGCGGTGTAATCGCGTACATACACACAAACAAAACAACATACGGGTCGAATTAATAACCTCCTCCTTTTTAAAGTCGGTTAAATAGTGCTTTATTATGGTCATAGGAGGCCCACTATCCTAATGTGCCCAGGGCCTCTAATAGGTGAAAGACGGCTCTGTTTATAGCAGGGGTGCTCAAAGTTGAACTGCAGGCGATCTACTTCAATATTGTTAGACTACAATTGATCGACCTGTGAGGTGCAAGTATGTATGATGCAGGATTGTCGTTAACGTAGGTAGGTTCTATGGCGCAGTTATAAGTATATAGGGACGTTGCAGTATTTCATGGCTATGCATCCACGTAAAAGTAATCAAGGGAGGTGTAGATCCGCTTTAGAAAAACAATGAAAAAACTCACACTTAGCGCGAACGCACACGGCCGATTATCGGTTACCGACTTTTTGACGGTGGAAAATGAAACATATGGAGTTGTACGTTGCAACGCACACGAACTACAAAAAGTCGGCCGTAAAATAAATCGGTGAGTCCCGGCCGGCCCGATCGACCGACACTGACCGACAGTCGGCCGCGTGCACTGGCTTGGTAGGGTTGTCAATATCGATGTCGCTCTTTTAAAATTCCTTGGCAAAAGTTTTGTTTATTTATCAAGGATTAAGTTTAAACGTTTGATGTTTGTTACATTAAATTGTACGAAACTGTTATTAATTTTAATCTCTATATACAGAATGGATTTTTGAGATGGGATTTAAAGGGCAGGTGCATTAACCGTTATAGTTACAAGAAAACATTGTTAGGCAACCATCCATAATTTTTTAAGATAGTCTGATCTGCATTCACAGATTTTGGAAAAAAGTTACAGTCAACAAAAAAAATGCTGAGATAGCAAAAAAAAAATTTTTATGCCTATCGATCCTATTTCATGTAGCGATCAAAAGACTATGGGACCATTTAAGGCATGAGTACTAGAAATGACAGAAATCGCCAAAAACTTTTACATACATTTTGTACGGAAAATCCTCGGCTCCTATTTCTTACGGTGATCTCTCTATGAATCCTATTTTTTACTTTTAAGGAAAACTGTTATTTAAATAAAAACAAATTAAATCACTTAAACATGTATTTAAACAAACGCAAAAATATCTAATCTATCTGCACTACAATGGCCAAACATTTTATTTTTGGAAGGACTGGCTCAAAAAATGTAAGTAAAATGAAATTATTACTTTCAAATTTTGAATTTATTTCAAATAATTTCACGTCGTTCTTGTGTTTGCGCTGACAAAATTCTAGATTTATCAAAAATGTCTTCTAATTGTCGTCTTAATTGAAGCATATTTTGTAAATAATAGAAACGTGAGAGCTGCATTAGTGTGGTACGCGAATAAGTACCCAACTAGACATGTACCAACAAGCAAGGTACTAATTAAAAACATTTTGACGAATCTAGAAGAAAGTGGTTCGAATACATGTTTAAATGATTTAGTATTTATTTAAATTACAGTTTCCCTTAAAAGTAAGAAATAGGATTCATAGAGAGATCACCGTAAGAAATAGGATCCGAGGATTTTCCGTACAAAATGTATGGGAAATGTTTTTGGCGATTTCTGTCGTTTCTAGTACTCATACCTTAAATGGTCCCATAGAGTCTTTTGATCGCTACATGAAATAGGATCGATAGGCATAAAAATGTTTTTTTTTTTTGCTATCTCAGCATTTTTTTTGTTGACTGTAACTTTTTTCCAAAATCTGTGAATGCAGATCAGAATATATTAAAAAGTTATGGATGGTTGCCTAACAATGTTTTCTTGTAACTATAACGGTTAATGTACCTGCCCTTTAAATCCCATCTCAAAAATCCATCCTGTATAATAAAATCGTAGGGGTACAAAAATCTGTAATATTTTTTTTCTTAATAAATATTAAGAAAAAAAATACACAGGTCGCCTTTAAATCATTAGCAGAACACGATAGAATAGTTTTAAAAAATGTTTGTTTGTTTATTTGTTTGTTTGTCCGGAAAGATCTCCGAAACTACTGGACAGAATTTGATATGGCTTAATCACAATGCTTAGAATTTTCCGGAAGAACATTTAGGCATAATTTCATTTTTTATTTTTAGTGAAAAAATACCATATAAAAATTTCGAACAATGCTTAGTAGAAATTCAACATGGCGCACGTGAAATTATTTTGACAAGTCTGATTAATCTTTTCTGTTATTGGTTGTGCCCATCTGGTTGTAACTCCATGATCAACCCTAGATGTGCACGTATCTCGATTGCCACCGACAAAATGACTGCCGTGCCGTGTGCGTCGGCCTACAAAAAGTCGGCCGTGTGCGTTTTCGCTTATTCAAACTAGGCTATGCTATAGTATTATATTATCTGTGGCTATGCTTTCGACATGATCTATAAGCGGACCAACAAACACGCCGCTAGTTTATAGAAAATCGGCGGATCAAAAACGTCGCGCGTTGCGGTTTTTCTTTGACAAAGTATCGCGCGTTCCTTTGATATTAAGCAGCCTTTAGCCGCTTGCAGGTGGTTATTAGAAGAAAGCGATGAAGGAGCTATTCTGGCTTAATTGTGAATCAACTCTATTGCGAATCTACAGCAGTATTTTTTTTCGAGATCGACTTAAAAAGCACTGGCGATTGACACCGTTTAACGTTTGAGTGAGCACCGCTGCTTTATAGTATCTCTATCTCTATAATAATATAGTTTGTAACGCTATATTTCGTTTGTATTTCGCGACTGTATCGCTGCAGCTAGACGCCCAGCCCCCGTAGCATGACCACCAAAACACGACATGATAATGTAGTTTATTACGGAAAACTATCAAAATGCGATAAATAGTTATTTGTTATACATGAGTGCAAAGTTGCTTTTTAACCGCGTGCTCATCTTTGATTGACCGAGCAAGCGAAGGATTCTAAAATTGAATCCTGAGTGTTAGCGAGGGAATCAAAAGAGCACAAGGTGAAAAATCTTTGCACTCGAGTGCAACACGTAACTTTTCATCCCCCCTCAGCGAGGAAATGACTAAATGTAAGATACTTTTATTTCAGTTTAGGTATATATTTACTACAACATTATGATAGGTAAGTATTACAGAAAAACATTTATATTATGTATAACAAATACGAGTAATACGTTTTTTTCCCTTGTTTTAAAGTTCCTTATTTATAACAATACGACGTTAAAACAACATGGCGCAAAAGTATCTATACCAAGGAGGTTCGGGGTCTGAGTTTCTAACAAATTTAAAAAAGTTGTATGATAAATTCGGCACCATGGAGATGGAAGTACATAGGTTCACATTCCTAGTGCACGCGATGTTCTAAATTCAAATTTACTTTAACCTCAAGCGGATAAAAACGGCTTTGGCGGTCAGATATCGAATAGCAAAAATACTCTTTCCGAGATGGGGGGATGAAAAACTTATTGTATTTTGACAGTTTACCGCAATAAACCGCTTTATCATATCGTGTCGTATTTTGTCGGTCGTGCTACGGAGGCTGCTCTATATCGCGACTGCATAGTCACTGTTTCGCTAGAAAAAGTTGGGACTTTCGGTAGGGCGTCGGTGGCGCTGTGAACTCTACACTGGCCTTGGAATCCGGGGTTCGATTCTTCATATACCAATGTGTTTTCATTTTTCGAATTTCATATGTACATTTGTCCGACGCTCCTACGGTGAAGGAAAACATCGTGAAGTAATCTGGCCTTAGAATAATAACGAATCTGGCATACATCTGCGAAGAAGTTCAAAGGTGTAATGTGCGGTCAACCAATCCACACTGGGCCAGTGTGGTTGACCAAGACTAACTTAGGGTACAGTCGTTGGTGGGGATGAGCTGAGGGAAGACACTGCTCATCTTCAATCGCATAGCGCTGTAAGTACTTACTACACAATTTCCGTAGGTATACCTACACACGGAAACCTACCTATGTGTATACCTACGGAAATTGTGTAGGTACTTACAGCGCTATGCGACTGAAGATGTGCAGAGGCGCGCTCAGAGCCTTCGCGCGAAGTACAACTTTTCGCTCTAACCCCGTTCAATGCCTCTCCCATTAGACCAAAACTTCACTGCGTTGTCACTTGTCAGTAGTCGGGCTATTGGAATGGGACAAGTGCAAAAGCGCTTACGCTCACACAAGTTGTTATCTTACCCTTGATATTTGTCCCCGTACAGGGAACACTGATTTGTCCGGAACTATGTCCCTAGCCCCTAAGCCGCTGCAGTTGACCACCGCGTCGAATTTACTGAACAAAGGGTCGCTTAGTGTGGAGATTTCCGTCGGCACTATTTTACCACCAAGCAGCCTAAATCTTTCTGTCAGATACGCCATTATTGTCGGAGCATGGGCTACAAATGTCGTGAACCGACGCCCTGATCTGTAAATGTAAATATAAAAATCGTTAATGATCTTACATTTTCACGAATTACGAAAAGTTTAATTCCATCTTAGTGACCTGTATTTGGAGTTGTAAAGCTTATTGTAATAATCTATTTGCTGCTGGTTGAAAACCTCGTAACCATATGTGATGTCAGCCCAAACCGGTCTCTTTATCTCCGCCCCTAAGTGGAAATCGTACAACGGTATCAAGGAAACTCCATGTCCTCCTTCTTTCCACAGCTCGTGGTAGAATTTGTATGTTGCTTTTCCCCATTTTCTGAAATAAAATGATTTGGTTGTCTCAGTTCGAATAAATATTCATCGTCATCATGTCAACCGAGAGACGGACACTCCGGACATAGACTCCAAACCATCCTGCGTTGATGTATCTTGCAGTGTACCGTCACCTTCACCAGGTGGTCGGGCAATCATGTGTGGTGCACCAATGTTGCGTTTCCCAGCACAGGGCCGCCTCTTGTGAACCTTTCCTGAGTTTCCGCTCATTCGGCGTCAGCGGATTAATGTGTCTTGCCTTTATCTCACCTGATGGTAAGTCAAGTTAAGAAGATGGAAGCGAGTTTCACCTGGTTTCCTCAACAACTGAACTGGTTATCTTACATCTAATTGTCGAAACACCTCAATGTTATTAACATTGTTACAATGGCGACAAACTTAGATAACCACTAGACCACGGAGGCGGCTCAATTCTTCTGCTGATCTCAACACAAATAAAATGTAATTTTCGTGATGTTTCAGACCGAACATCTGCCACGGCGACCTATATAGGTACGATATTAAAGAACTGTTTGCAGAAACAATAAATGTTTTGTTCCTTCGCTTGCATAGTCCGATTAGAATGGCTGACAAGTCCAAAACAAGATCAGACGGTATTTTTGTCACTACTAGGGTCTTTTGACTACGGCTTGCTCGACCATAGTCATCGAAAGCCCTGTGTCCTTGAGCACTGTGTCACAGGCTCTGAACTGTCTACAGTCAGCAACACAGCAAGCCTTACATTTGCACAACGAAAATCGCTGCTATTACGAGCTAGATTAGAGCTGGCTCAAGGTCATTTTTTAAAATATAAGTCTGCGTTTCCGTGTGTACATCTAGCATAATATTTACGTTAGAAGATGCGGGTTGGTATCACCACAAATGTACGGTAGCCACAATCCACCGGAACCGTCGCCTGTGGTGTTGGGTGTGCATTCTCGTGAAAATATCACCACCTGGAAGCAACAAAAATAAGCCATAATGTAATAGTCATAATACAATCATTGCCCGTGGTGCGGTTCAGTTGTCCGGTCAGCCGGACCAATAATTTTTTTCCATGCTACAGTTGACCATAGACCAGCGAAAAAATCAGGGAATGTTTCAAAGGTAACCCTAATTACGACCCATAATCTTTGACTTTGACTGATGAGTAGCTCACCACCTGCATCTCACCTGCAATATACGCGCGCTACTTGTCCAACACGCGCCGCACTTGGCCAACCTAGAGGGAGACAGCCAGCCCTAACCTTCTTCATGGTTCTCCCCACAGTTCTCTCGAGTTATTATAAAATAAACATAAAATTATCGTAATTCGCACGGCACGGACAAGTTTTAGTATTGAAGACACCTCTTTCATAATACATAGGTACTTGGTCAGTTTGTAAATAATGCAAGAACTTGACGTCAAAGCAATTTCAGTACCTACCGGACCTATAGTAAACAAGTGTTCCACGGTTGAATGACCTGGAATGACCTCAGGATTCTGTGTCAACAGGAATCAGGAAGATCGATTTGAATTTTTTCAAGATAAATTAAAAACAAATACGCGCTACAGGACCGCCTCTTACCTGTACATGTTGATATGTCTCCTTTATTTTTAAGGCGCAAGCGAGCCCGTTTATCCCACTGCCTAAAACTGCGACCCTCATCCTTCCACTCTGAATCAAGTAGTTCCACTAAAGTGAATCTATTACGTTTGCGAGTTAATCAGTCTCGCGATATATTTATTTAACAACACTTACAATTTATCTCTATGTAGAGATCAAAGGTGAAGAAATAGTCACAATAAATATACCTAATGGCCTGCTCCGCTCTACTTTGGAGCTCGATAGCTTAAGGCCAGTCTTTGAGCTTCCGGTGTTTAGAAATGGTGTACGAAAATTCCTGTAGACTAAAAAAGAAACAAAGAAATACTTACAATTTTAAATAACGGCTTGGTAAACTCTGTAAAAATGCCAAATATCACCATATGAATAACTTATAAGGCGATGATTAATTTTCAACACCAGTGATATGATAATATGACTTTTTGCAAAAAGAATAGCTACCTTTTTTGTTCAAATTCTTATTTAAAAAATAAAGCCTCTAATCCTTTCCGACACCTCTCTTTGCGCCATGACTGCTTTCGCATTGAGAACCTGCACCAATCGAACCGGAATGGCCCCTCGACGACCCTACTTCTAATCTTCGGCAGCACCCTGGAGATGATTCAATATCCAGCACTTGGTAACGTCAGTCTTTCAACTCAACTCTATATACGACGGCCTCGCGGCCATAATATTTACCTCCTTATTACCGGGGTTGATCATAGTTCGTCTAGCTCGGTACGCCCCTCTACACTTCGCCAATAGACCCTGTTCGGAGGGCCAGTGCCCACACTCACTTCGAAGTCTCAGAGTGGAGTTCCGATGATGATCGCACACGGTACGGTTATATCCTTGCAGATCTAAGTCCTATAACTGCCACAATATGCAGCAATTGTCGTAGCATGCATTATGACCAGTTATTATTGCGTCCCAGATGATATAAACTATAAACAACAGCTACTACCTATTTGGCACGTCTCAATTCGGTATAATCTGACTCAGCATCATTAACCCCTATGCGTGAATTTGGTAGCACTTGTAAGTGAGTCCTAGGTCTATCTGCCATAGCCAACGGCCAGATGAAATTTTGAGCTCGAGATAACGTCAATGGTTACGCCACCTATCACCAAAAACCGTGATTCGGATGGAAGTCTCTTGTAAACAAATTACTATAACCCCAAGACCGTTATGCGTGAGGCTATAGGCATTAGCGTTTCTAGGGGTTTTTTTCAAGAGGGGTCTGGCGGATGACTTATCAGTGTTTTGGCGTCCCTCCCTCATACAATTTTAAATCAGTAGCTTAACCAGGGGAGTTTCACGCCGCAGTTTAGGTATGTTTGGCCGGCGCACCGGCGGGCGGGGCGGTCTATGGCTAAAGGTTGCCGTTCGGCTCGCACGCTGGCCGCGTCGCACGTAGATTTTTATCGGTAACGATAACTGCATATCGGTGAGTGCCCAACTAGCAAAATAATTCTTATAAAAGTTATAAGTGTAAAAATAACATTCTTATAAAGGTGTAGGAAACGTTTACAAGTGTGGGAAAGGGCCGTAGTTATAAGTGAATTTACTCTTATAGCTGTCTTATTGCACTCTCTTTGTCACCGATTTACCCTTATACGCGTGATATAATCTAATTACATCGCTTCTATACCGCCAATTTGCCTTATTATAAAAGTATGTCTGCTTCTATTAGATCAATGTTCTTTTCAAATGCGTTTACAGGAATATTTTCATAACTTTTTAGTTTATTTTATAAACGAAATGCCATTTTATGTGTTTTATCAAAATCGTAAACAAGGTAAGTAATTTCCTATTCGAATCATAATACTAGGGCATCATTCATGTGGCAATCATTTTTGATGAGAAAAGTGGCTATGATTTACTGTTTAGTGACGACGCCCTCGTAAATTAAGGCAGTTTTATTATAAGCAAGCAAAGAATAATTGTAAAATATTATGTTGCGCCTACTATAGCAATACTATAAGTCTTATAACAACTTGATAACCACTATAAGAAGTTGAGCGTGTTACAACGACTCCATATTGTACGATCTTTAGGGTTCCTTTACTAATATTTTGAAACAATTTTTAGGTTTACTTGTTAACTAATTAGTCTTTTCAATCGAATTTTATCTAGGATCAATCTTTTTCGATAACCATTATTAAAACTTATTTATTATTTCAGGACAATAATGATTTATGTGAAACCTAAATTTTCGCAGATATTCGAATATATATATATCGGTAGTCGAAATCACACAGGAGGAAATTATAAACGGTTCAGAAAGCTTATGGCCGCGAAGATTCAATTACTGTAGAAGTTAGACAAGAAGGAGGTTTAGAAAACAGAAAATAATTAGAGTACTCGGGTAGAGGAGAGAACGTCATAACCAAGATTTGATAAAAGACCCAGAACCAGAAAATAAACAAATAATGTAGAAATAAAAAAATAGAATGTTGAAATAAGAAATTTTATTACACCCATTCAGTTTCGAATTACTCGCTGGCGACAATAGAACCCGTTTGGTTCTTAGTAAATTGTTTTATTTTCTACGGAACAACTAGGACTTTTTCAAGTGTCTAATTGACATACCATTTGAAGACTTGAGGGGAAATTAATTTTACTAATTATTAAATTGGACTTCTTTTTAACTTTCATTTAAACCAATCAATTTTTAAATCTTTTTATTGATTTAATAATTGACAACAGTTCGATAAAATAATTTAATTAGTCTTTTAGCAGATTCATAAATGAAATTATGAGAGCAATAAACTTTGAATAACCAAATAAGTGACTTAACAACACCTCATCTCTTATAAAGGCTATCCAAACTCTAAAACATCAATTTAAACTTAAAAAAGTCGTACTGATTATATTTATAACGTAATAATCTTTATAACGATCTCAGTTATCTCTTTTAAAAGAATAAATAGCGCCACAGACGCCTTTATAAGATAATCAGTCAAAATGGAGTCTGCACATCTTTAATAAGCAAATAGATCTTATAGAAACTATATTAATTGACTGTGTAAACGTTTACTCAGTCAAATTATAAGTGTTAAATCTTCTTACGTCTACTTCCTTATAATTTCCTTCTATAAGGTATGTTAGTAAAAGCATTGTCATTATATGACTCCAATAAAGCAAATAACCTTATAGGCTTAGTATTATCAGAATATTTTGCTAGTTGGGTGGGAACCCTACGCCTACGCGTAACGGAATTGGAACACTCGTGCCATGCAATAAATTTCAATTTCCCGTACAGTCAGATGAAGGTCGTAAGAGTAGGTAAATTTTCATACCTAAACTCGGCTTTTCTTCGAGAGTGGTCCTTTAGTACTATTATTTATGCTGTAGTAATCGGCCCAAACAATGCGTCGTCAATTAACGCCGCCCACACATTTATTGAAAATGTGTCTTGTTGTTTTAATCAATTTCATTTACACTGAAAAAGCTTAGCTTAAGTTTAAAAAATGCTTAAATGTGTTTAGCTAAATTCCAATTTAAAAAAGCAACCTCAGCGGTTGACAAAAAGGCAGCGGCGCGCGCGCCAGGGGACGGCGCGTTAGCAGGAGCATGTATTAGAGACAGAATGTTGATTTTTTTTTGTTGAAAAGGTTATGGATTAATAAGAGGTAATAAAAAGAAATTTTTATAGGGGGCATTATTTAGTAAAAATAAACATTTACTCAAAATTTAACACTTTTATGTTTAAAATTAGTGAAAAAATTTTTTTTCTCCCTATTGACTGCTTTTATGTACTTACTTACTTTTTTTTTATTTACCATACAGTATTAATCTTTTGGCATCATTATTGTTTTTATTTGAACAAAATCCACGCATAAAAAATCAATGTTAAATACAATTTAATTAAAAAAAAATCTCTTTTTTTATCGATAAATTGTAGTCTAGTTTCACTCATTTTCGTTTGTGTACATACTCTTTGGTTTGTGCACCTTATCCGGGAACACACTGTATAAAAATTCAAAGCTTTGTGAAAATAATACACGCTATGTTTGGTTAGGGGTGATTAGTCCAATATCACCCATTACCGGTCCAATAAGAAAGGGATCCTACCCCTTAATTGTATCGCTTTCAATTTTAACAGTCAGTCAGTCTTAGAGCAGAGCATTCATAGGTTAAATGATCTAAGGTCAACTAAGGTCAAAGTGCATCCATTACAATAGGGGGGCTATTCTTATTGGACCGGTAATGGGTGATATTGGACTAATCACCCCTAACCAAACATAGCGTGTATTATTTTCACAAAGCTTTGAATTTTTATACAGTGTGTTCCCGGATAAGGTGCACAAACCAAAGAGTATGTACACAAACGAAAATGAGTGAAACTAGACTACAATTTATCGATAAAAAAAGAGATTTTTTTTTTATTAAATTGTATTTAACGTAAAGATGCCAGTCTTGGACATTTCCCCATTCATGGACACAAAACGTAAATAAACGTCAAAAATAAGAGTAGGAATTTAAATCCTGGAACTGGTATCACTTTACCATAGACTTTGGGTCATTGGGCTGTCATATTTTGACGTTTGTTGATTTCGGCCATTTTGTTTAAAAAATGGCGTAGGACGGAATATGTTGTTCAGACGGTTTGAATTAAAATCCATGTTTATTAAGCAAATCGTTAAGGATGTGAGTACAGAATCGACCATTTTTTTCGCATTTGTATTAAAGTTTCGTATTTTCCTTTTATTTTATCGTTTTGTTAATTGATTAGAGAGATATTTGCCATCGACATAATTCGCCAACATTGCAATTTTTGTAGTTATGCCACTGTCCATTACTGGTTCTCTTGGTAATGATTATCTCCATTAATGGACAAAGTGTCCAAAATAGTTTTTTTTTATCCGCATTTCAAAATCGTTATCAATTTATTAAGTTTAATTTTTTGTGCACCTACGTTTAAACATTATTGAAATCATTTGAGTGAAGCCAGTAATGAACACCAGTGTTTATTATTGGGTTTCCATACATCTAGTGATGGACAGGAGGTTATTATGAGAAGAAATTTGATGATGATAAGCCTTGATCTTACTTAACCTTATCAGTATATTTCAGGCAGCGTTCTACATATATTCCTGATTCATTTACTTATCCATCTTTTGTCTCAATTTCACAAATACCTTTACTTAAAGGCGCATATCCTTAGCCCATTAGCCAGCGAGTTATTTTGGTCTTTATTTTTATTGTAGAAATGGCGCCAAAAAAGAATTATACCCCGGAACAGATGGGTTACGCCATGGAAGCTGTACATAAGGGCGAAAAGATATCTGTTGCTGCAAAAAAGTTTGGTGTGCCAAGAATAACTTTACGTAATAAGGTAAAAGGTATAAGTCCAGCAGTATGCTCCATGGGTCCCGCAACCTACTTGAGCAAAGTTGAAGAAGAAGTGTTAGTACATTGGGTATTGTTGATGAATGAGAAGCATATACCAATAACCAAAGAAGAGTTATTAGATAGCGTGCAGAAAATAATCGTAGACAAAAAACAAGAAACCCCTTTTAAGGACAACAGACCAGGGGGCCGATTCTCAGTTTTTTAGAGATATCTCTAATTCGACATATCTCTATTACATTGCATCTCTACTAATAATCTCTCAAAAATGTCTATGATATGAAAAAATCGTATTCTCGCTGGCAATAGAGATGTATGTCGAATGATGGTCGAATGACTATGAGGGTGCGGTCCGAAATTTGATATCAGCGCTCGTGTGCGCGTTTTGCGTGTAAAAAGTCGGTTCAAAATTGCTCATAATATGCGCATTTGTAAGCGGTATGACTTAAAAGAGGAGTGCACTGTCTCTAGAACTGTCAATGACAAAGTTAACGTTAGTTTCCCGCGGAATTTAATTTCTTCGAATTATTTTTTTCATTAGGTATAATATCTACAATAGATACAGAAGTGCTCTGTAAAGATACTGGAGGGACAATACACGTCGCCCTTCAATTTTTCTTTTCAAATAACATTGGGGGTAATTCTGAAGTTACCTGCACTAAAACTAAAACTAAAATTAAACATAATTTTAAATTAGTTTTAGGTAATTCGTATTCTGAAACGCCGGACTCTCTTAATTTAAACTGTATTTGACAATTTCTTAAATTGAATACACAGATTATAAATACACCTAGTGCTGTAGAAAAACGGGATAATTTAGAAACATTAAAAACAGCTATATTCTACTATCAGAAATTATTAATTTAAGATTTGATCGTATTTGTAAATTTTATTATTTATCATTCATTTTATCACAAAAGAAAAATTATTCGACATTTATTCTGCGATTGTGATGGCTTCACGCCTATGCCATGAAATAAAAAAAAATACGTGGTAGTCTGTAGTTGTATAGATAGGTACTTCGTGACTTCCTCTGAATTTTAAAATTGCGTATTTTGTTTCATTAGTAATTTTTGTTTTCTTTTCATAATAACCGCTGTTATTTATTGACAAATAATAGTAATTGCTAGGCAACAAATTTTAGATAGGCATACTTCTATCTGCAGATAGAATATTAATTTCTGTTATAAGAGTAAATACATACATACATAACCTACCTATCATCTAAATGTCAGTACTATTGGACTACTTGGGAACAAACAAATTACAACTCACGACTTGGCAATTGATGCTATAAAAGCCTTTCCTTATAAATGCCATAACAACCAATTCATCATCCATTTGGCAAGTTGCACAAAAAAAATTGACTTCGGTAATGTTAGGAAATCGTTAAAAAGTAACAAGATAAATTTAGACGGCACCTAAAAGTTCACCTCCTAAAATTAGTTTGACATATTTTAAATTATAGAAAAAATTACATTTAGGAAGCATGTCAGAATACGAAAATAACATCTAACACTAAATTGAGTAGTTTAGTAACGTCACTCTTAATTTTAGAGTTAACTTGTGAGTTCTGAATACCAAACGGTGATTGACATTTCTATCTCTAATTTTATTTAGTTATAGTTTTAGGTGGTCGCTTCAGAATCAGTACCATTGATTGATCAAATTGACATTTGACAGACTCAAAGATCGAAAGCTCGATCTTAATGCTTACGTCCGTGAGCAGTGCAAACGATTTGAATGGGTTTTTTGTTTGCATGCACGCAACCACACCCATAAAAATGAATGGTTACGTTTTGTTGATTTATACGATCAAAAAAAAACAAAAGTAGCGTCCAAGTTGTCATCAAAGTTACTTTCTCAAAGCAGACTTTGAGCATGTCAACGCGGCTTTACGAAGCGTATTGTGAACCTTTTTCACATCCTTCGAAACGTTGAAATGTTTCAAAACGTCGTGTTTTGTATTTGTAACACTTTTGAATATTTTTAGAAAACAGAATTATTAGAGATGCAGTAATAAATCTATAATGGACTATAAAAAACAATACCCCACTTCAGAACAGAATTCGTGGCTTTGTCAGTTAAAGGTTGAAGAACTTTGTAAAGCCAAATTTTCGGGGACTTTTACTAAAATAATCCGAACAAAAGTGGAAATGTATAGCAGAGGAATTAAATTGTTTGGGAGACGTCAATAAGACTTGGATTAACTAAATATATTACAATGTTAACTAATTCTTTAGATAAGCGAAAGTTCTTAAATGCATATATGTAATGGTAATTCCACTAAAAACCGAGCTTCTTCTACTATACATTAACAACAGTTGTTATAATAATCATCGATTATTCATATTAATTAAATGTGTTAGCAATTAAAATGCATATATAAACTAAAATCGTAAAAAAAGTTCCAACAAATTATGTAAAACAGACACAGAAATAACCAATTACTGTAGCTCGTACTCGACTTTTCAAATGTCGATTGCTATCTACCACTCGTGACATGTCGAACGCTAGGCATAGACATATCTCTAACGTGACATTTTGAGAATACGGAAACTGAGAAATATTCGACATCCGCCATTTAATTTAGACATATGTCGAATTCGACATTATCTCTATGGCTTGAGAATCGGGTCCCAGGAAAGAAATGGTACGAACTTTTTTTAAAACGGCACCCTATCATTGCTGAACGTACAGCTGAAAATTTATGCAGAGCTCGTGATAATGTAACAAGACGACATTGAAAAATGGTTCAAGGAAGTAAACCTTTGAAAATGCTTGACTGCCATATATACTCCAAGCAATTCTCTATCGAATGTTGAGTATTTTTGTTGAGTTTCACTTAATTTTTTTGAGAAAAACCCTAATGGTTCCCAGTTAGGTCCGGATTTTTGTTGTAGAACCGCGCCAACACAGGTAGAACTGGCATCTGTCATAAGTGCTAGCGGGGCGGTGCGTGAGGGATGCGCTGTTAATACTGCATTTATTATGCTTTCCTTGCATTTATCGAAAGCTTTTTCAGCCTCTGTTGACCAAGGAATAGGAGAGTTATCGTTCTTTTTCGAGTCGCGCAGATAATCGTTTAAAATAATTTGATAGTTGGCGGCGTGTGGCAGGTTATTTCTATAAAAATTAATCATGCCTAAGAATCTCCTTAATTCTTTAATTGTCTTTGGTTTAGGAAATTCTATAATTGCTTTGTAATTTTCCTCAGTCGGGCGTATTCCTTGGCTCGTTATATGATAACCTAAGAAATCCATCCTTCATATAGTGTTCTAGCTACCGTTTCGGCAGTGATATCTTCCACAGGATATACTTCTGGCCATGAAGTACAACGATCTATGATCGTAATTAAATATCGCTTTCCTTGAGAGACCGGTAATGGACCAACTATATCGATGTGTAAATGTTCAAAACGTTGCGATGGCATGAAATTGCCGACAGGTGATATTGTGTGGCGTTGCACTTTTGATTTTTGGCAAGCTATGCATGTTTTACACCAGTTATTAATATCTTTGTTCATACAAGACCATAAATATCTTTGAGTTATCATTTTTCTGGTAGTTTTCTTCCCAGGGTGACTCAGTCCATGAATGACGTCAAAAACTTGTCTTCGAAATTTCTCTGGCAAATAAGGACGATTCTTCCCAGTTGACGTGTCGCAGCTGATGCTTTTTGTAGAACCCGGAAGCATTATGTTTTTAAATTTTAAACTCTTATTGTCACGGAGTCGTATCAATTCTTGGTCATTAGATTGGCATCTTGCTAAATCAGCATAGTTAATCGGTGATGGCATATCAATTTGTTCAATACGTGATAGTGTATCTGCAGCAATATTATCACGTCCACTTATATGTTGAATATTAGTGCAATATTGTGAAATAAAATCCAATTGACGTATTCGCCGTGGCGTATCGTTTGATGATGGTTTTTGGGAAAATGCGTAAGTCAAAGGTCGATGATCTGTGAAAATTGTGAATTCTCTTCCTTCAATTAACCTTTGAAAATGCTTGACTGCCATATATACTCCAAGCAATTCTCTATCGAATGTTGAGTATTTTTGTTGAGTTTCACTTAATTTTTTTGAGAAAAACCCTAATGGTTCCCAGTTAGGTCCGGATTTTTGTTGTAGAACCGCGCCAACACAAGTAGAACTGGCATCTGTCATAAGTGCTAGCGGGGCGGTGCGTGAGGGATGCGCTGTTAATACTGCATTTATTATGCTTTCCTTGCATTTATCGAAAGCTTTTTCAGCCTCTGTTGACCAAGGAATAGGAGAGTTATCGTTCTTTTTCGAGTCGCGCAGATAATCGTTTAAAATAATTTGATAGTTGGCGGCGTGTGGCAGGTTATTTCTATAAAAATTAATCATGCCTAAGAATCTCCTTAATTCTTTAATTGTCTTTGGTTTAGGAAATTCTATAATTGCTTTGTAATTTTCCTCAGTCGGGCGTATTCCTTGGCTCGTTATATGATAACCTAAGAAATCTATTTCGCTTTTGATAAAGTCGCATTTTTCGAGGTTAATAGTTATTCTATTCTCCTGTAAGCGATTGAAAACTGTATCCAAGTGCTGATAATGCAAAATCTCGTTTTCCGAAGCAATCAAGCAATCGTCGACAAACACGAAAACGAAGTCTAAGTCTCTGAATAGAGAGTCCATGAACCGTTGGAACGTTTGCGCTGCATTGCGTAGACCAAAGGGCATTCTTAAATATTCAAAAAGTCCAAAAGGAGTAATAATAGCAGTTTTTTCCACATCCTTGACTGGAATACAATGATAGGCCTTCCGGATATCAATTTTGCTGAGTATATATTTTTTCTCTAATATATAAGTAAAATCGGTTAATCGTGGAAGTGGATATTTATCGGGTATAGTCGCGTTGTTGAGCATCCGATAGTCTCCACATGGTCTCCATTCACCATTCTTTTTCTTAACCATGTGTAAAGGGCTAGCCCACGGGCTATCTGATGGGCGACAAATGCCCAGTTCCATCATATTTTGAAATTCTCTTTTAGCAATATGATATTTATCCGGAGGCAATGGTCTTGCACGTGCTGATACAGGCGGTCCTTTAGTAATAATATGATGCTCAATCTTGTGTTTTGGAGGAGTGCGCATGGAGGAAAGTTTCGTAATATCCTCATATTTTTTTAAGAGTTGAGTAATGCGTGGGTTCATACTGACGTCAATAGTACGAATTGTTTGCTGCGTCGATTTGATCAGGGTTGCCGGCGTTGTCAGCTCAGTTACCCTGTCAATAAGTTTCCGACCCGCTATGTCGACTAATAGCTTATAATGCTCTAAAAAATCTGCTCCAATAATTGGTTGCGTCACATCGGCAATAATGAAATTCCATGAAAAACGTCTCCGTAGTCCCAAGTTTAAGGTAAGTGTTTTTTCACCCTAAGTCTTGATTTTTGTGCCATTAGCGGCATAGAGCGTGTATTGTTCATTTTGTATAAAAGAATGTCTCTGTGGTTTGCCAATGACTGAGACGTTTGCGCCCGTGTCAATCAAAAATCTCATACCACTTTTTCGGTCGGTAAGAGTGAGGCGGTTGGACGGGTGAATAGCACAGAGACCCGCCGTAGTCTGTGCTTTAATTAGTTTCCCTGGTCCCTTGATTTAAATTTTTGTTTAAAATCACATGGTTTGATACATTTTCTTGCATAGTTTCCGAATTTATCGTGATAGAAACAATAGTATTTTCTTTCCCGACTGCTTGCTCTTGAATTTGACCTCGATGGGAAATGCTGACGATTATAATAACTCTGAGTGCTGCGTTGATAGTCTCTGCGATCGCGCTGAATTGCACTTAGTTCCAATTGTATTTTTGCTAACTGTGCTAATACGCATGTCATTGCGCCTTCGTCGGTTTTGTTTATATTTTCGTTTACAACTGATACCTCGGTAAGTTTTGAATTTGTTATAATTTTGTCGGCGATCTGGCTCATCTTGTCGATATCTATGTCTTCTGTGACAGCTAGGACTGTGGTAACTGATGGTGGTAAAAGTCTCAACCATAGAAGTTTGATAGTTTCGTCACCAATTTTTCCTTTTCCGAGAACTTGCATCTTGCGTAGAAGTTGAGATGGCTTTTGATCGCCGAGGTCCATTTCAGACAATAATTTTTGAAATTGACGCTGTTCTGATTCCTCATAGCAATTTATCAAGCGTTCCCTGATGGCCTTATACTTTTCTGTGGATGGTGGGGAGCTAATAAGGTCACTAACCTGTAGTATTTCTTCCTTAGATAGCTTCGCTATAACCGCAAAATACTTATAGTCGTCGCCTTGTTTTTGTGGTGCTAATATGGCTTCCAGTTGTGTAAACCATAATCTAGGTTGATCCCTCCAAAATTCCGGAATGCGGGATAAAATTGTGGTGCCAGCCGCTACTTCCAATGTTTCTTGTTGGCCGCAGCTCGATTTGCAAGTTGGATGGTTCATGTTGTTTATTTTCTTGTTGCGAAGTCAACTGTGGCGCGAGCGTCGTAGCGTAGTCGTCGTGGGTCACCACTTTGCCAATGTATTTGGCAACGGATATAATGAGACTCAGGTGTTGTTATAGTCTGATTTATTTAAGTAAAACTAGCGCTTATATACTAATATGGCGCGTGCAGATTGCTGCCTTAACTTATCATCTTAATTTATCTAAAGGTGTGCTTTATCTACATACGTGCACTTATGTAGTCGCTACATATGAATAATAAATACTTTGAAAATAATGTTTTGTTTCATTTATTAAGTTATAATAAACCTTCAAAGGTTATTAAAGATGGCAGCAAGAACAGTTATTTTTGACCTTCAAATAATAAATTTTTAGCTTTTCTACAATCATTTTTGGTTTATTAATAAATAATTGGAATTTTAAAAAAAATTATTCAGAAGTCGAGTTTTATGAAATTTTCACCTTGCTGTCTTTGATGGCCGATTTAAGCCAAAGTAGCCCTATTAAGTACTTTTTTTTAAATTATTATGAAAGCAGAGAGTCTAGAGAAGTTTTTACACATACTTAGAAACCATGAATTCGCCTGTTTAGATTTTTAATTTAAAGATGAATTTTTAAGTAATTATTCACTAACATTCAAATTTTGACTTTACACTACTGTTTTCTAAATTTCCACTAAAGTTACGAAGCTGATTATTTTAGACATAAAAGAAGCACTAAAGATAATTCAGTGGCATAAAGAAAAACATTAAAATATGTTCAACTTTTTTTTATTAAAAATTTTTAAGTTCTTTAGATCGAAATTTTCAAAAAGTCAGAAAAAAAATTATTACTCTAAAACTACGATTAATCGCGGAACATACATGGGGGTGATTCGGGTACTCCAAGAGGTGCTCTAACTCTGGACTTTCGCTTGACACTATTTTTTGGGACACCTGTATATTACTTTCTCATTTATGTGGTCTTGGATTTGGGCTAGGACCAAGCATCATTGCTAGGACCAAGCATCACCAAGGCTCAGAAGAATAACTGCTGCTGTAGTGATTGTTCTGAGGTCCTAGGGTTTGGATATGTGTTCTGTCCACAGAACACATATACCCTAGGGGTTCTGTCTGTGTCTGTGGTCGTACTTCTCTGCGTTCCGTAAAACGATAAAAGTGATAATATCGCGAATCCGACCAAAGTCACAACATAACCTACTGATTCAATTGCCCTTATATTTTGTGACAATTTAATTTGGTCAGATTCGCGATATTATCGCTTTTATCGCAATTCGGAACGCACCACTTGTGCGTGACGTCTGCCCTTGGGTATATGTATTCTGTGCAGGCGTTGGAATCACCCCTATAACTAGCGGGTCGTTAGTGGAGCGGCTCTGAGACAGTCTCCGCCATTTTTTTTGACGCCATTTTGCTTTTGGGTGCATGTGTGTGTGTCGTGTCGTGTCATTTCATCATAGAAGTAGAACGCACACATTTGCATTTCATTTTTCATTATTACATTGTTGGTTTGTTTAAATCTCTAATTTATCTTCAGATTTTATGTGTTTTAAGCATGTTTTTTAAGATTTTTGACACTCACTGTTCTTGATTCAATAACAGTACCTGTGTGTACGAAGGGATTCGGCAGTTTTATCGGTTTGTTTGCTTGTGATTTTCTAAACTTAATAACTTTTTGACCTTTCATTGTTTCATACTATTTCATGCTAATATAGCTGAGCCCACCTGGTTAGCTACCATAATCTTACTTAAGTTTATCAGATCACCATGGTGACAGTACAACTTGTGCAGAGTACAACTTGTTACTCTGATAATCAGACATCCAGCAACTCTCTTGTAGGCAAATCCAGGTGAAGAACGCTTTCATCTTTGGCCTAATAGTTATTTACCAAAATGTATGAAGTTGAACTTTCCCATACTAAAAAACGAGCGAACTTTATATTGTTATGAATCCACTAAAATATTTTACAGACCATCGGCTTCAACAGAGGTTACATTTCTGGATGCACATCAATTTTGAAATCGATAAAAACAACTTATGAACACAGAAAAACTAGTGTTATTTTGAAACACAAATACTTGAAGATGAATATCTTGAGTTGAGTATGCAATAAATAACTTCCTCCAAGTGAAATAAATTCAGGAATACTTAAAAATCCAATAATGATAGGTGAGCAAAGTTGTGTAATATTTTTTTCATTAAATAAACAATAGTTTAAAATTAATTTAATATTATGTTTTCCATTAAATAACCTACACTATGTTGTTGTTCAAAATTACATGTAATTTTTTTTTAGATAGAATGAAAATGAAAAACACTTCTTCTCAAAAAGAGTAGCAAAGCTCTGCTAAAATTGATCTTCTGATGGTGCACATGTCTGGGCGCAAGGTGACTTCGGAAGCATAGAGAAGCTCGATATGTTAGAAGCTTTGGTTACTCACCATGGACCTGAATTTCATTTTATCAATTTTATTAATATGCTAAGAACATAAGCCACTGCACAAGCAATGAACAGGACATGAATAACAGAAAGTGGGCTGTCAAAAGGTGATTAATTTGTTTTTGACATAAATATGTTTGCTTATTAACCCCTTGTTTCTGAAAGGCTAATCAGTGATAAAATTAAATATAGTACATTCAAGATAAGAAAGTTCCCTTGACAAATCGATTTTTTCCGTTTCATGCATACTAATTTCCGTGATGAAAAAAATAATTTATCTCCTTAGGTTATTTTTATCAAAAATGTAATAATTAATTCCACATTAAATAAAAACAAGAATATCAGCCTAATTAAATAAAATTATAATTCTAAAGTTTAAAAATAAAATGTTTGTGTAAAGTATAAGTTCCGATTCATGACTCAAATAAATACTTAATTAAACAAATATTTTATCAGAATTATAAATAATTATATTTAACTGGATGGGATATTTTGGGATGTTGCCTTGATATTAGGACACCTAATTTTTATGGTTGTATCATATAGAATAGCTTTAAAATTAACACTTTTTATTCATGTCAATTTTCTCTCAAGTCTTATAGTTTGCGAGTAAATAAGCTTTGAAAATCACAATAGTCACGACGAAAAAAAAAATGGGATATTACGTTGCTATTATAACACCTACTTTTTATGGTTATATCAGAAAATGACTAGAACGTGATGAGCAGATCAATACACACTTGTTCACAGTGGCTTTCTATTTCTTGTGTTTAGATTATGAAATCGAAAATTGGTACCAAAGGTTTTATAATTTTTATAGACAAATCAAATTTTCATAATTAGACTGTTCAGCTTAAATCAATATATTAATTTAGTTAAAAATATTTCTTAGAGAAACCTTTGCTTGTGAATTATAAATAGCACCAACTGAAGTCCAAAAATACTTTCTATACTAGCAGCCGAAACCCAGCAGTAATAGCCAATTACATGACACTGAAAATAACTAAGTAAATTTATCTTGCCGTATCAACATAGTAACATGCTTGAATTGTTTTACTACATATACAACAGAACTAGGTCTGTTCGCGAAGGACTATGTTGATCCCACAAACGTGCATCAAGTGTAATACCCAAAAATTTTGTAACTACAATTGATGAGTTCAACGATTCGATTGTATCCACTTTCCTTACATTTGGCCATGAGAATTTAATAAATCTAGTTTTATTTGAGTTTAGTGAACCAATTTGGAACATTTAACTCTGACACAATTATTTAAGAGAATGTGAAAGTTTGATAAACATAATTTTAAAAGCATTACAAAAGGAATGGGTATGCCATTCCTTTTAAATGCTTTTTCAAACTCTAATTAAAATCATTTATATGAATGAATATCATTAATTTATGGAAAACATTTCTTATTGACCTTAACATATTCATCAAAATTAAAAACTAGATTGATTTGTTTGGTTAGATTACCTACTATAAAATTAATTGCTTTTAATGTTAACTTCTTCAAAATGTATTCAAACGTTTTAAACTATTTGCCATTGTCTGCAGAGTTCAATTCTTCAATCTGAAGTTTTGTAAATAATCAATAAAACAAAATTATTTTCAAAAACAAAGTAATGTCTTATATAATTATCTTTTTTGTATCAACAGGTGTACAGATATTGAGAAGTGGAGAGACTAAGATCAGATGGAGAGGCAGGTTATTTATTTTTACTAGGTTTTTCACTGTTTTTCATTTTAGAGTCGTCACACTTTATACAAATGCTTATTTATCTTTTCAGAATCGCAGAGTAAGCACAGCGTTGCATGGCGGAGAATTGTGGGTTCTAATAAGTTCCATTGTGTACGTTTTTGTCATATTGTATGTTAAATTCAATAAAAAGATAATCGCATTTCGTTGTTTTGATTTTTAATAACCTAAAATATTATCAGAATTAAAAAAGTAGATTAGGGCTGTAAATTTATATCGATAATTTTCAGTATGTCGATAATAAGCAGTCGATAGTTTTGCAGCACTATCATTACGGAGCTGTCATTTCACTACGAAACGGCCGCTAGAGGGGTTGATTCCTATCTGTAACAGTAATATAATTTGTGATTCTGTGGACGTCTGTTTTGTTTACGATTTCATTTCTCATTTCTCTAGTTTTACTCATTTATATATTATTATTTTTAATGATTTGACTTTACAACAATTTGTTTAAGCATAATAAATAAGAATTAAAAACTTCGAAGCTCTTAATGTTCACAACTTAGTTGAGAATTAAATATTACAAGTTATCGTTTCAAGCGGCACATTCAGTAAACATTTTATGGATATTTTTATGTAAATATCACCATAAACATCGTTATGAAGTAAGTGCTACTTTATATTGATCTTTAAAATTTAAAAATACTATTACAAGATTAAACTCTTGCATACTTACCAATTTTAGGTTAACTGTTGATGGTCTCCTTGTTTACTTTCCGTACGATTATATATATCCGGAGCAATATGCGTACATGCTGGATCTAAAACGTACTCTGGATGCTAAGGTATATTTATTATAATTGGGACTACTTTTGAATAACTGTTAGGGTTACTGACACCATGCCTTTGATCTGTAGGGACATGGACTTCTGGAAATGCCATCAGGAACTGGAAAAACAATTTCTCTTTTATCGCTAATTGTAGCCTATATAATTCAAAACCCACATCATGTCAGGTAATTTAATTTCATGGTAATAAATAGAATTTGTATGGGTTGCTCATATATTCAGGACAATGATATGTTCTAGGAAATTGATATACTGCTCACGAACATTGCCAGAAATTGAAAAGGTTATGGAAGAACTGAAAAATCTTTTTCAATATTATGAAAAGAGTCAGGGTGAAAAACCAAACCTTACTGGTATTGTATTAAGTTCTAGGAAGAATTTATGTATACATCCAGAAGTAAGCTAGAATTTATTTTTCTGTTCATTGTTGTAAGTGATGAATGGTTATTTAATTTCTTTACTGTTTGTAGGTTTCTCGGGAAAGGGAGGGGAAAGCGGTGGATGGAAAATGTCACTCACTCACAGCTAGCTACATAAGAGAGAGACACGAACGAGATGATAATGTCCCTATATGTAAGCTATCTGTTTAATAATTTGCATTTGTATTTTTTCTGGAAGTTGTAAGTTGCTCTAAAGGAGGATGCCCAATTTTGCCCCACTATCAAGGTTGATGACCAATAAAGTGGTATTTCTAATTAAATATATTTTTTCAAAACATGATTTTTCAGTATAATATAAAACAGATAGAAGCTATGGTTTTTTTCAGCATTAAAGACTTACATGTATTTCCTGTTACAAAATGGCGACTACATACATTTATGCATATTTTTGTTGTAGCTACAATATCACCTTTTTCAATGTTATGCATTATTTCTTTCATTACTTTTTAATTATTTATTTCCAATAAATTATAAAATATATTACAATGTGATTACATTTCGTCATTTCAATTAGAAAGCATTTTTTGCAATGACAAAAGGTTGACAGATCGCATAGAATATAAAACACCGTGTTCCACCTAAGCAAGCATGCTCTGACGATGGTCAAAAACCTTAGTGCATTTACCATATAAAAATTAAATGTAAAAAACCTTGTTTAAAAACAAGCTTTTATTTAAATGCGCTAAAAAGAAAAAATAAACTTATACACTAAAACTTTTACTTACTTATAACGTTATTTCACATTTGACACAATTTATATGACATAAAAGCTTATCGCGAGATTTACTTGTGTGTAGTAACTTAAAAGTACTTAAAAGAGTACTTTTAAGTACCTACTTGTATTTACTTACTTTGAAAATTGTAATGTATAAAATTATTTACATCAAATTATTTAATTTACTTGTTTATCTACAAAAGTAAATCTCGCGACAAGCTTTTATGTCATATAAATTGTGTCAAATGTGAAATAACGTTATAAGTAAGTAAAAGTTTTAGTGTATAAGTTAATTTTTTCTTTTTAGTGCATTTAAATAAAAGCTTGTTTTTAAAAAGGTTTTTTTACATTTAATTTATTTTTTACTTTTTAGTTATCACTAGACACGTTTCTCACTCTGTTCATCTCATTCAACGCATCATTGTTGCAAAGTCGTTTGCCGGAACGTCTATACAGAATTACAGCTCAATCGGTTAAAAATATCTACTCCAAATTGATATTTTAACTTTAGAAGTACGCCATATTGGATTAATAATGATATCACTTTATTTTTCAAGTTATTCTCAGCCAGACATTTTATTTGATACCCATATTGTAGGAGTGCATTAAAAATAATTGGTCCGCCAGCTTGCGTATGCCGCCATCTTAGATTTAGAATGACGTCACATAGTTAACCATGCATTGTCATCCAAACTGTGTGTGTATACAAAATTTCAGCTCAATCGGTTAAAGATATCTACTTCAAAATTGATTATCAAGCTTTAGAAGTCCGCCATATTGGATTAATAGTAACGTCACATTATTTTTAGAGTTACTCTTAGCAAGACCATTTATTTGATACCCATATTGTAGGGGTGCATTAAAAATAATTGGTCCGCCATCTTGGGTATGCCGCCATCTTGGATTTAGAATGACGTCACACAGTCAACCATGCATTGTCATCATGAAGCAAAAACAAAGAGGAGGTGCCCTATCGCATTTTCCGTATGAAATCAAGTGAAGCCGGAAATCGGTGTGCGGGGGGTGGGTGCGCGACGCCACTGTCACCTTGTAGCGAGTAGAATTACTAAAATGCCAGCATTATTGACGTTAACATAAAAGTTCCGCTATACATTACTAGGTGGCAGCAATGCTAGTACAGACTAAAATGCCAGCATTATTGACGTTAACATAAAAGTTCCGCTATATATTACTAGGTGGCAGCAGTGCTAGTACAGGGCCTCACTAAGGGATTTAATAAAATAAATCATTCAAAAAATAGATAATCTAGTTATAAAATTTTCCATCATTTACAATCATTATTTGTGAAAACTTATAAATGGACTTCAGTTTATTTAGCTGCAATAGTAGTAGTTTTGTAGTTCTTGTGACTTTTTGTTTTCTTTGTGTAATATATGTGAAAGTAACTAAAATTGGGGAGTTTTGGAAGAGAAATAATAGAAAAATATTTTTTTAAAATAATATTTTTTACCTTTTTTACAATTTATAAAACAACAAGACTAATCTTTATAATAATTTTCATCTTAAAACGAATATTAAGTCTTAATTATTAATTCCAAATCTTAGGAAACACTCATATAAGTTCTGCATAATATGAAAGGTCTTATATTATCTATATCTATACATCTATATATCTATACAAATAAATAAAATTGAAAGTGTCTGTTTGTAATGTCAAAATAACAAGTTTTTACTAAATGGGTATGAATGTATATTGGGTACCAATAACAAAAACACAATTAAAAAATTTTTGTCTGTCTGTTTGTTCCCGCTAATCTCCGGAACGGCTGGACCGATTTTGATGGGAGTTTAGTTAGCTAATTATATAAGGTATAAAATAACATAGGCTACTTTTTATTTTAAGCCATGTATTTGTTAAATTAATTTCCGATGGAAATCTATAAAACACCAAAAGAATTTTTCTTATATGTTTATTTACATATAAACAATAAATCTATGTTAAAAGATACATTCGTAGGAGAAAGATAATTTTGTCAATATAATCTTAAAAATAAAAAACGTTAAAACTGCTTATATTAATTCACGCGTTTTGTTTTCGCCCTTAATACATCCTTTTTTTTTTTTACTCAGTTAAAAAGCGCCCTTAATACATCCTTCTTATTTTTACTCGCCACTAGAGGGCCTTTTGTGCTTTATCGGGACATTGACAGCAGCGTCCATGTGGCGTCGAACATTCTAGAAGCAATACGTCAAGTAATAAATTAATAATGCTTGTTTAATGTACATACAAATGGAAAGAGATTTTTTTTTCGTTCACTTTGTTTCTGTCGTCTGTGTAACTTTTGCACGATAGAATACCTACAACATTTCATTTTATATTTAGGTAATTTAAAACTAAAATAAAGGAAGAGCGTACGACATACTAATCTGACAGATAAAAAGATCGACTGATGTCAGCGCCTCAGCTAAGTAGCTAAAACTAAAAATGCGTGACGTCAGGAGTCTGTTGATAGGAGCTGGACCTAGTTGCTTATAACATCTCCTCTTTGTTTTTGCTTCATGATTGTCATCCAAACTGAATGTGTATACAAAATTTCAGCTCAATCGGTTAAAGATATCTTAACTTTAGAAGTACGCCATATTGCAAGTTAAATAAAAGCTTGTAAAAACTAATGAATCGCGATGATGTTGAATATGCTGCAAATCTGTACTTAGGTGGAACGTGCCTAAAATAAGTCCTGCGACTTATTTTAGGAGTGTTCCCTTTGTTGCTTGTCACATTGCATTCCTTGCGATTTTTGTTACACATTTGATTCCTTATTGTTGATAATACTGGATATCAATAGGTATGTATAATGACAGTATTATTGTAACTAACTTTTAATGATCAAAAGTTCAGCATAACTAATTTGACGTCTTGCAACTATATGAGTCGCTTAGGTTAGATTAGGAGCAATTTTTATGAATATCTACGAAACTGCAGCTTTAATTAAAAAAACAATACTTGTTTTCTACCAAATGATGAAAAACGTTTAAAATGAGCCTAGAGTTGTTTCTGTTCATGGAAATTTGTAAGTCGGGCAAGTCTCCATACAAAAGTGGGCATCGTCCTTTCTTTTATTTAGCTTTTATTTAAATAAAAAAAATAACAAGCTCATTCTCGTAGCCCTGTGATCATAAGCAATAGCATTATGTGTAATTTGTAGAAACATTACTTATGTAAATGTATTTTATAGGTCAATTTTACGAAGGATTCAATCGTGAAGGAAAGGAATCAATGTTACCTTTTGGAGTATACTCAATCGATGATCTCAAACAGTATGGGGCCGACAGGAATTGGTGTCCATACTTCTTGGCTAGATTTGCTGTAAGTTTACCACATTGATTAAAACCAACTGGTAGTTTTATAACACATTTCTGAAATTATCATCTCTATGCCCATACACTATGCCCAGCTGTGGGCATATGCCTCACTAAGAAGACTGGCCCAGCACCAAAGCATTGTTTGTTCATGGGCAGGTGAGGTTGGCTTGTGTTTGATGTTATTTGGAAATCCTTACACCTTCTTTCTGAAATATTTCCTTTTTTTTACAGATTATTCATGCAGAAATTATTGTTTATTCATATCATTATCTATTGGATCCTAAGATAGCAGAGGTTGTGTCCAAAGAGCTCAACAGGGAGGCAGTAGTGGTTTTTGATGAGGCCCACAACATTGACAATGTGTGTATAGATTCATTAAGTGTGAAAATCACTCGACGCACCATTGACAAGAGCACGCAGGCGTTGCAGCAGCTGGAAAAGTCTGTGGCACAGTATGTATTTTATTTAGTTTTTTGAAGAGCTTTCTTTGTAGTGCCGATAATCAACCAGTTCGAGGATGCGTTTTTTAAAGCTTCTACTCTTACCATATAATTGATAAGGAAATGAAATGCTTTACACCTATTTGAGTTAAAATGTTTTTGGTCACCATGGACTTTTTTCTAAGTCCATGTTGGTCACATTTTCAGGTCATTTTTTCTTTCTAATATTTTGTGTTTAGAAAAGAAGTCATAACTCACTATAGTAAAATGAGTTCTTCCATCTATCTTTCATTTCAATTTCTTTTAAACATTGAAATAAATTAATCACGGGGTGTTAGGGTTTATGAACAACACTTTACTGGTCCCAAGCTATCCTTACTTGAGGTACAACCTTCCAATCAACTGACAACTGACTTCCCATTTGGTGCTTCCACCAACACTAACTAGGCCAACATACTGAAAGATGTTCTAAATCCCCCTCTCTAGTTATGGCTTTGCCTAGCAGAGTGTATTTTAACTGAGATGATATACTTGAAATATCAGTGTAAAGCTTTTTGATTTCCAATTTACAGAATAATCCCCAGGGATTCATTAAGATTACACCCAGTTTATAGATAGATAGATAGATACAACAATACATACAATGGAACAATGTATAAAATATGCATTTTTAAACGCATGTGTTGCATAACCGAGTATAATAATAAAAGTCTTGTGTATTTACTTGTATTTATTTTACCTCCACTCAAGTATTACAAATATAAAATGCAACGTCCACAGACTCTCTAACGTCACCCAAAAGCCCGGTAAAGTTGACAGTCACGTTTCGTTTTACGCATATCACAACATCTCTCCCTTTTTCATAAAGACTATACATGTCATAATAAATCATAATACAATCACTTGTTATTTATAAGTAGTAGGTACAATACAAAATTATTATATTGAATCATGTAGTACAGTAAAAACAAAACATTGTTTTAATTTTATAAAAACGGAGTACAATCACCCATCTATAATCATATACATTTCCAACAATAACCGTTCCCTATTGAATCACAAATCACATACATAATCATCTAAATATCTCGGCCTCCTCACAGATCTTTCAGGTCGTAAACGCTCCTGCTCACTACTATTATTGCTATTTACTGGAGATGTCAGAGTGCTTTGGGAACAAATTGGCAATTCCTCCTCTGAAAGATTTGTGAGTGGACTTTCATCTGGATATTGAGTATCATAATCATTATGATATAAAGTGGTGCCATTATTCAAAATGTTTTGATTTCCTTTTAGTGTCATGTTAGGTGGAACAATATTAAGATGAAACCGATTTCTCCTAAATTTCCCTCTATCTGTTTCTATAACATAAGAACGTGGTTCCTCACATTTATTTAATATTCTACCATACAATTTTAAATCTGTAATAAAAACTCTGTCATTGGGTTTAAGCTCCGGTAAGTCTACAGTCTTGTGTCTCCTATTGTAATAATGCGCATCTTTGATCTTTTTCTCTATCTTGCTATCTCTTACTTCCTGCCCTATTATCACAGGTGTGTTTAATTTACTGGATATCATAGGAAGAGTGTCTCTAAGTTTTCTATTGAACATCAGTTCAGCAGGACTATACCCATGCTCTAGAGGAGTATTTCTATAAACTAACATAGCCATATAAATATCCTTGTTTTTTTTCAATAGAGATTTAGCTATTTTAACTCCTGATTCTGCTAAACCATTGCTCTGGGAATAATAAGGACTACTAGTAATTAATTTGAACCCATACTGTTTTGCAAATAGACAAAATTTACTTTTAAATTGTGTCCCACAATCACTTCGAACTACTTCAGGTATTCCGTACCTTGCAAATACTGCTTTACACTTAACTATGACAGTCTCTTCTGTAAGATCTTTTAGTTTGGAAATTTCTAAGAATCTTGAATAATAATCTATTAGAACAATATACCAGCTATTTTCAAATTTAAAAAGGTCTATTCCGACTTTCTGCCAAGGCCTATTTGGCACAGGATCAATAACCATCTTTTCTTTACTATTTTTATGTGTTTCTATACATTCAACACAGGTTTTAATTTTATTTTCAATTTGCTTTGATAATCCTATCCACCACACAGCTTGTTTAGCCCTTTCTCTGCATTTAGATATCCCTAAATGACCTTCATGGATTTTATTCAATATAACTGCTTGTATATTTTTAGGTATTACTATTCGTGAATTATATAAAAGAAGTCCATTTTCTATTGAAAAATTGTTCCTATACTGAAAGTAATCTTTAAAATTTCCTAATTTATTTTTACTTGGCCAACCTTTAACCGTAAACTGTTTTAATTTAATGCAAATAAAATCTTTTTCTTGTTCCTTAATAATATTACTCAACAATTCATCAGATACTGTGTCATTAATAAACATATTTAGCTGTAATTGTTGTTCTATTTTATTTTCTGCATTTTCAGTTAGTAATAATGGTTGTCTAGACAATGCATCTGCTACACATAACTCTTTTCCTGGTGTGTACATTACTTCATAGTCAAATCTCATTAGCTTTAACCTAAACCTGAGCAGTCTAGGGCTTAAATCATCTAAAGGCTTTGATTGTAATATTTGCAAAAGAAGTTTATGGTCCGTCTCTAGCACTACATGGATGCCTACTATGTAATCTCTAAATTTATTTGCTGCCCAAGATAGAGCTAAACATTCTTTCTCAATCTGAGCGTAATGTTTTTCTGCATTTGTAAGAGTCCTACTAGCATATATAACTATATGTCTATCCCCTTTCTTATTTTCTTGCATTAATGCTGCGCCTAATCCGAAAGAACTACTATCAGCTGAAACAATTATTTTTGAGTTTGGATCATAATGTGCTAATATAGGTGCGTGATAAAGTTTCTTTTTTATTTCTAAAAATGCATTTTTCTGTGGTTGATCCCATACAAATATTTGATTATCTCTAAGCAAGGAGTGAAGTGGTTCCAAAATATGTGATTTATTATGTATAAAACGCCCCACAAAGTTGATCATACCTAAAAATTGAAGTAATTCTTTTTTATTAGATGGTTCCCTAAATTCTACAATAGCCTTTATTCTTTCTGGATCTACTGTAATTCCTTCTTGACTAATTTCATGACCTAAATAATTTATTTTTGTTACTCCAAATACACACTTATTTTTATTTATAGTTAAGCCCTCGTCGTGTAATCTTTTTAATACTTCCCTTAGAGTTTTGTCATGGGAGGCCTTATCAGCCTCGTAAATCAAAATATCATCAATATGGATTGCTACCTTAAGGTCTTTAAACAATTTAGAAAATTTCATACTGAAATATTCGGGTGCGCAATTGATACCAAAAGGTAACCTATGATATATATATCTTCCAAAGGGGGTAATGATGGTAGTGAGCATTTTAGAAGGTTCATCTAACTTTATTTGATGGAACCCTGATGTAGCGTCAATTTTTGAAAAGTATTTCGCCCCATGAATATTTGCTAAAGTTGTCTCTACCTTAGGAATTGGATACACAGGACGCAATATGTTTTTATTAACTTCGGTGTAGTCTCCACAGATCCTTACCTTTTCATTTTTTAACACTACTACAATAGGCGACACAAAGTCTGTAGGCTCTTCTATTTGACTAACAATGCCCAAATTTTCCAACCTATCTAACTCAGCCTTCACTTTAGGTAATAACGGAATAGAAACGGTTCTAGGTGATGCTTGTACATAAAATCTAGGATTGTCAATTAATTTTATATGAAATTCGTCTTTAAATACACCTAACTGATTAAATATATTGGGAAATTCTTTTTCTATATTCAAAGTTTTTGGGGCTAATTGTGACATTGAACAAATAGTTATAAGATTCATTACATCAATAGAAGGTCTACCTAATATAGCTGAGCTTAATCCACTTATGACATAAACTTTGCCTATATACTCACAATTTTTGTATATTAATTTAAGACTCACTATGCCTGCAACCTTCAGCTTTGTACCATCTGCTCCCCGTACTGTATCCACACATTTCACTAAAGGAAATTTGTACTTAATTGCTACGCTTTCAGGTATTGCAGTTATGTCTGCTCCTGTGTCAACAAGAAAATTCAACTTATCAATATACAAATTGCCTTGATAAATATTCACTTCAATTATATACTTTTCTTTTCTGTCACACAAACTAACCTCTAACTCTTTAGTTATTTCTTCTCCCACTTTTCTGACTATACGTGATCTACAGAGTTTGGCAAAATGCCCTGTCCTCTGACAGTTGTGACAAATTGCTTTAGATGCAGGACATTTATTACGTTGGTGTCTTTCTAATCCGCAAAACCAGCATTTGTTTTCTTTCATCACATTTCGCTTCTTTTCTTCTTTTATCTTACTAATTTCTATTAATTTTGTTTTATTTCTAATAATTCTATTTTCTTCGTTTTGAATCTCTGCTTGCTTTCCAATGAGAGTAGCTTCTTTGAGTGTCAAATCATTTTTTATCAACATCCTTTGACTTGCATCCTTGTCTCTCATGCCTGTGACAATCTTGTCTCTTATTAATTCTTCTTTTATTTGACCAAAATTGCAGTACTCTGCTAATTTGTAGATACTTGTCAAAAATTCATCAAATTTTTCATGTTCTTCTTGAACCCTTATGTTGAACTTGTAACGTTCATAAATTACATTTTTTTTTGGAGAAAAAAAATTGTCGAAGCGTTCTAGCAGAATGTCATAGCTGGTTACTTCTTTAAATTGAATAAGTATATCTTCTGCTTGTTCACCCATTGAATATAACAAGCAGTCCATTTTTTCTTTTTCAGGCATGTCTTCATTACCAGAAAGACTCATATATCGCTGGAACCTTATTTTGTATTTAGTCCAATCTTCAGGAATAAAACTGAATTGCCCCGGAGGCGAAACTTTTACTGATTTTAAGCCCTGTTGGGCGACTGACTTCTGTGTCTCCATTGTTTAGTACTTACTAACTGAATCTTCTTATTCTAACTGAATTTCACTTATTTTATTGTTTTACCGCTGCCACCATGTTGCATAACCGAGTATAATAATAAAAGTCTTGTGTATTTACTTGTATTTATTTTACCTCCACTCAAGTATTACAAATATAAAATGCAACGTCCACAGACTCTCTAACGTCACCCAAAAGCCCGGTAAAGTTGACAGTCACGTTTCGTTTTACGCATATCACAACAGCATGTACTGTGTTGTACGACCGCTGTGTGCTGGAGTGGTGCAAAAGGGCTCACAGCTCAGCATACGATTTGCTCATGCAGATGAGCAAATCACTGGTATTCTAGTAAGTTTGTGATTGTCAATGGTATTTTAAAAGAATGGTGGCACTGTGTTACAGGATCCGGGAAGAGGACGCAGCGCGTCTGACGGAGGAGTACGAGCAGCTGGTGGCCGGACTGCGCGAGGCCGCGGCCGCGCGGGACGCGGACCTCGTGCTGGCGAACCCGGTGCTGCCCGAGCATGTGCTTAATGGTGAGTGTGCGTCTCCACTGACCGTATGGACCTTTTTTTTGGGAGGAGGTAAAATGCACTTACGCAATCCTCGTGGTCGAACCAAACCACGAGGATATGTGGGACTCCCCAGATCGTACTCGGCCCGGGCCTACCCACTAAAAACCCCCCCCGCCAGCTCCTACGTCTGACACAAGACAGGGGGAAGGGGAGTACAGCCAGGCCTTGTTCCCGCTGACCATAGGAACCTGAGCCGATAACATGAGATGTGGCCTTATGTGGCCAACTCAGTTCTAAACACAACTGCAGAATTAATGGATATGTTTAATATACATAATTTATTATTTTTTTACTAACATTATATTATTTCTGTTTCTTTATAGAGGTGGTTCCTGGCAATATAAGGAATGCTGAGCATTTCTTGGCGTTTTTAAAACGCTTCATAGAATATCTGAAAACAAGGCTTAGAATTCAACATGTTGTGCAAGAATCCCCAGCTGGTTTGTATATACAATAGCATTTTTTATTAAATATCCAAAATCATCACCCTTATTCAAAGTTAGCTCAATACGTTTTTTTCTTCTATTCATCTCCATCATGTGTCATCTCAGTGCTTACTTTAGTCGCATGCATATTCTTCTCCACGTAATCCATTTATCGTCGGGTTTTTCTCTACCTAAACGATGCACATGCCGATGTCACATGAAGGGAAACTACCTTTAATACCGTAGATATAACATTTTACTGAAAGAAGACATCATTTTCATTTCAAAAACAATGAAGAATGTTATTAGGTATGCAAAATCGTTTGAAACGTTGTCACAGCATAGCCTGCATGTATACAATAGCACTAGTCTTTATTTTATTCAAAAGAACCAAATAGTTTTTGCTTTACACCCATTTGAAACTCGCGTCAATATTAAATTTTCTGTGCGGACGAGCGCCCTCCGCGTGACGTCATAGCTCAGGAGCCCAATCGCACCACAGACGTATAAAGGGTAGCAGACTAAACTTATTGTTCAAAAAGCGTGGTAACTTTACCACATGTAAACATTATTCCCACACAAACAATATTAATTTAATTTTATTGTAATTTCTGGAGTTTTATTATATGATGCGTTAGAACATTTCGGGGCACAGCACTTTACTATTATTCTTGTCCAATTAGCAGTTACTTTTATATATAATCACAAAACAAAACATTATAACACAATGTCACGACGCCATTTGTCTCTTATTTTGACAAAGCTAAACATGGCGTCCACGTCTTCGGAAATGTTTATGTGTGCGTTAGTATCGCCATAGACGAAAAACAGAAATAGCGATATATCATGTCACTTTGGAGTGAAAGTAATAACGATATACATTACTTATGACAAATGTGTGAGTAAAATTATGTTAAGTCTGCTTCTCATTCGGAAAATTCGGAATGTCAATATTTCCCGTAAGAAACACATTTCGGTCTAAAAATCGTTCCCCTTATACCCCCCCCCCCCACCCTTTTTATAGTAAAGGACATTAAAGGAAACAACTTAGTCCTATAAAGTTTTTACGTAAACCGCACCGTTTTCAAAATATAAAAGCTTGAATGGGAGCTCACCGTACCGAGCGCGACACTCACAGTGGATCGGTGGTGTCGGGCAGGGTTCCTCAAGGATCTGTCCGCGCGGGTGTGCATCGAGCGCAAGCCGCTGCGGTTCTGCGCGGCGCGGCTGGCGTCGCTGCTGCGCACGCTGCAGGTGGCGGACCCCGCGCGGCTCGCGGCGCTCACGCTGGTCGCGCACCTCGCCACGCTGCTCGCCACCTACACCAAGGGCTTCACCGTCATCATCGAGCCCTTCGACGACAAGACGCCCACCGTGTCCAACCCGATCCTGCACTTTTCGTGAGTGCTCACTGGTTTTGACTGTGGATCTTTTTTGGACGTAGCGTATACGCTACTTGGAGTATGTACTCGAAGTTTAGTCATATATCTCCAAGCTGAAGAGTTTGTTTCATTGTTTGTTTTTTAGGTTGAACGTGCTAATCTCAGGAACTACAGAATCAAATTAAAAAAATCTTTTTGTGTTGGATAGTCCATTTATCGAGCAAGGCTATAGGCTATATAACATGACGCTACGACTAATAGGAGCTGAGCATTAATGAAAAATGTTTCAAAAACGGGAATAAATGATTATGGCGAAACGTAGTTCGCGGGCACTTGTTTATTTACGGGCACTTGTTTATTTATGTTCGTTATACCAAGGATGATATAAAGAAAGGATTGTCAATGTCTAACATTTCTAAAATTAGTTATAACCACGAGCAATAGATGGAGCGAGCTGTATCAAATCCAAGTCGATATTTCTAAAAGCAACAAAGCACACACGCTCCTAGGGTGCACAGCAGTGATTACATAGATTTATGTAGTTATACAAGAGCACGATAGATGGCGCTATATACATTTTTGACAGTTTCTGCCAGACATTCCCTCTCATTCGAGAACAAGGTAATTGATAACGTTCGAGAAGCAAAGTGGAGTAATTTTCGCCTGACAGGAGTGAATTTCTCGTGGACCCCAGAAAGCGTTAAATTTTACCTGGTATTGACAGATGATTGTTCTGTGATTAGTGGCTTTCGTTTTTATGTAGAAGTTAAAGTTCAAAAACAAAAACTCTTTTCTTTATTTTTGAGCTACTAAAAAATTTAGGAGTGGCAAAAAATAAACCCTTTTTAACCGACTTCTAAAAAAACCGTATCGGGCCACGCGCAGTGTAGGGTTCCGTAGTTGCAAATGCCAACTTTGAGTTCACACTCACATCACACCTCACAACACGTTGCTATTAAATTAGTAATTATTATTATGATTAAAGCTCCAATGATTTTATATTTACTTAACTTCACCTGGTTCGTAAATTTATATTCAGTACTAATTTTTCGTCTATAACTTTTTAGTTTGTACTTAATACTCAACTCTGATAGTTTTCCTTTAAACTTCGTTATACAAGTAGATTTTTTAGTTATGACAAAAATTTGGTGTGCTTGTTCAGACAAGCAAACTGAAACACTTTCACTATGGGATCAACTTAAAAATCACAAAAAAAAATCAGCTGTTACATACAAATGTTCAACATTCACTGAACCTAAATGTATGAAACAGCAGATTTTTTTTTGCGATTTCGAAGTTGGTCCCATAGTGAAAGTTGTTCAGTTTGCTTGTCTGAACAAGCACACATTTTTGTCATAACTAAAAAATAACCTTGTATACATATACTACTGTTGTAATTTTTTTCACGTGTCCATATAAACGGTTATTTTTTTATCACCCTGGAAAATTTAAGGGACGCTTCACGACATGGTATTAGAATGATTTAAATTACCTATGAATAAAAAAATAACTCCCATACTTAATTTTATATTAATTTCCCCAAAAAAATCAAAGAATGCTGCACTAGTTAAGAGCAGCATTTTAGAGATTTATCTAATTTTTTCTATTTTTTAAAATTTTTATTTTATTTTTTATATAATAATGGATGTGTCCTGAAGCGTCTCTAAAATTTTCCAGGGTGATAAAAAAATAACCGTGTATAACCGTTTAGCAGTTAGAGGGGGGGGGGGGGGGGGGACATTTACCTCTAAGAAAAATTTGCAAACCAAATATTTCAGAAACGAATCCCTAAATCGAAAAATGGTATTGTGAACCGTACATTGTTTTTTAAAGACCTATTCAGCAATAACCCACACGATGGGTTAGTCGAGAAAAAAATGTTACTCCCACTATACTATGTATGGTAGCCACCCCAAAAAAAAATTTTTTTTTCAATATTTTTTGCTACCACTTTTTTGGCATGATTAATATACATTACCGATACAAAATTACAGCTTTCTAGTACTAATAGTTTCTGAGTAAAAGCGCAGACAGACAGACAGACATGACGAATCTATAAGGGTTCCTTGTTTACTACGGAACCCTAAAAAGGAGGAGGTTTCTCAATTCGACCGTATATATGCTTTTGTTATGTTTGTTCGCGGATAACTTCGTCGTTTATGAACCGATTTTGATGATTCTTTTTGTATTCGATAGAGGATACTCCAAGGGTGGTCCCATGGTTAGGATGATCTGATGATTGAATTCCATAAAGATCGAGGGAAACCCTTAAAGTTTTAGGTGTCCAACGTGTTTTGACCGATTTTCAAAATTCCTTTTGTATTCGATAGAGTAGGTATACTCCTGGGGTGGCCCCAAGATCACTAAAGTCAGGATCTGATGATGGGATCTCATGAAAATCGAGGGAAATCCCAAATTTCCTTTATATTATTTTAGGGTTCTTTTCACTAAAAAGATTTCATTCACTAAAAAGTTAAAAATAAAAAATATTTTACAAAAAATAAAAACCGACTTCACAAACACTGAAAAGTTTAAAATAATATAAGAATAGTTACAGACAACAAATTTTAAGACTTTCTGGATCATCGTTTGATACCGACTTCAATATAGAAGTGTGATGTTGTCTTTTGTGTGATGTTGTGAAGTATATTTGTAGACTTTTCAGTGTTTTTGAAGTCGGTTTTTATTTTTTGTAAAATATTTTTCTTTAGTGAAGAACGCAAAATTGTTTCAATTTTTGATGTGCCTCATTTAATAAAAAATATAAGAAATAATGTTTTAACTCATAATATCATTAACAACAAAAATGAAGTCTTTTAAAGATATCATCAACTTATCATTTAGACAAAAATAATAAAAGTAGGTCGCTTCTAAAAATAACCGATCGGCACATAAATCCGAACGCATTCCAAAAAAATACTAGAAGCCTTGCAACTCAGCCATTGATTTACTACCAAACGTAGATAGAGCACTTCATACAAAAACGCGCTTGAAATCTGTCACCTAATCGACTATACATTTGTACGCTATTAAATAGGTAGTTGAATATGCACACCCGAATTAAAATTACCATAAAGAAAGTACCGTATTTATCGAATTCAACCTTATTGTATATTATTACGGCAACTATTTGAAGTACAACCGTGTGCAGTTACATCATTTCATACCTAGCCACGTTGACGTTTTAGTAATTGCTACAAGAAAATATCAACTTTATACTCTCAAACATAATGCTCAAAATTGCTTATCCAACGCATGGAAAAGAACTGCACGAGGCCCGATTGGGCAGTTCTTCACCGGCCCACTTTTCGAACGTTCATGCGTTATCTACGTTTGGTAGTAAATCAATGAACTCAGCACCTAAAAGTTTAGGTACCTACCGTGCATAGAATCAAGATAGAATTAAATTGTATCGGAGCATCGGGTATAACGAAGTTAATTTCTCCGCGTGTATTTTTTCTTTTTTTTACAGCTTAAAATACACTTTTTGTTACTTCTTTTAATATTTGTGTACATGAGATATCATTTACAATTCCTATAATATACACAGAAAGAATTAAAAAAAAAAATAGAATGTAACATTATTCATTAAATTAAGCGCCATCTAGTAAAAAAGTATTATAACAATCTAAGCACCGCACTGACCGCACCGTGCTTAATTGTATTCGCCATCTAGCGCGAAACCGTAGAAACCGTGTAATAGGATTAAACTTTTCGATAAAGATTAAAATTGTTGTGGCGGAATATTGTAGAATTATTTGTAATTTACTATTATTAAAACAACTTTTTATTAAATTTCAGGCATGATTCAGTATAAATTATCAACAAATTTTAAGTTAGCAACCTTATAGGTCAGCGCCATCTAGATATAAGGCGGGAATAGGACCTTTCTTATAGTTGTATGACATTGGCAGTCTATATTATTCTTCGTCTATGGTTATACATAAATAAACAAGTCTATTCTAGAACATTTAGTTAACAGGCCTTTTAAGAAAAACATTCGGCGCACGCTTCTTTTTAAAAATAAAGCAATTTGCAAGTAGTTTCTTGACGATAAATCACGTTATTCTACAGGTGACATCGAAAACGTTAGCTTTTTACGGTAGCCTCTATTATTGATACTTGTTATATTTTTGAGGTTTTAAAAAAACTGTTAACAAAAAGATTTTTAACGTCACTGTACTATAAACGGATAAACAAATGTACATAAAATATTAAACCAACAAAATAAATCTTACAATACATTTTTTTTAAATGCACCATTACATCAACATTTTTTACGTCGGTCATCAAGCATCAAGTTCAGTCGCATCGCGTACAGTCGCGTGTATATGTAAACCACAACAAAAATATAAAGTATCTTTTTAAATATTGATTTATAAATAATTTGATTTAAAGTTTTTATATGAATTCCTCTTACTATTACAACTTCCCCTTAAATTTTTTCGAATAATTTCAATTTCAACCTGTAGAGACAAATTCGAAGTACATTACAGTCTCAATTAAACGGATTGTTATATTCTTTTATAATATAAATTTTATTCTGAGAATCATTCTAGGAATAGATGTTCCGTATTAAGCCTTATATTTACGTGTGAAAGTTAGCATTGTCCCCCTCACAGGTGCATGGACTCGTCTATCGCGATGCGACCGGTGATATCGCGATTCCAGTCCGTGGTGATCACGTCGGGGACGCTGTCACCGCTCGACATGTACCCCAAGATCCTGGACTTCAATCCCGTCGTCATGAGCTCCTTCACTATGACGCTGGCGCGGCCCTGTATTTTGCCCATGGTAAATATACTATTATTTTCAAGTGACTAAGTTGACTAGACCGCCTGCTTGGGTATGCCAGCTGCCGTTCCGCTGATAGACCCGATGCCCGGCTAAATCGCGGAGGGCGAACTTCTCTGCCCCCGACGTTTCGGGTCACGAAGTCCTAATTCACGGAACAGTCCCCGCCGGAGACAGGCCTAGTAGTATAAAGAAGCTGGAACTTCGCCTTAAGTGGAGTCATGTTTTAAACAGGTTTTAAACTTGGCTGAGTAGACTTACATACACATACAACAGTTTATTGCACGAGAACACATAATTACATGACACAACGAATAACAGAGAAACAAAAGCAATAGGCGGCCTTATTGCTATACAGCAACTACCTCCGTCTTACCTATTTCTGCCGCAAAGCAGCAGTGCTTGCATTGCTGTGTTCCGGTTTGAAGGGTGTTTTTCTAATGAGAAAAGAAAGAATACAACCTTCAAGCAGACGAGAAATTTATTTATAAAAGAAAATCAGGGTCGCGAGTCTACTGCCGGCTGTGATACCTTCTTGTCTCCGCGAAGATAAAATAGTACTGCCCTGGGTAGTGGAGATGATAGACGCAGCTGGTAAGGGTCTCCAGTTGTTAAAAAAATATTTTTACAGAATTATAATTTTATTTAACTGGACTGATATTATTGTTTTATTTAATGTGGAATTAATTATTGCATTTTTGATAAATATAACCTTAAGAGATAAGTTATATTTTTACAACATAATATTTTTAGTTACGGAAACTAGTATGCATGACACGGAAAAATTCGACCTGTCACGGGAACCTTCTTATCTTGAACATACTATAGTGGAAACAATTCTACCATCGTTTCTGAACAAACTATATTCAGATTTTGCGTAATTTCATTTAACACAATGTAGGGCGGTTCTTTCTTCACCAGTGCCTTAAAAGATGTTAATGTTATTTCTTTGCAGATAGTATCGAAAGGCAGTGACCAGGTGGCCATATCGTCCAAGTACGAGTCGCGCGAGGATGTCGCCGTGATCAGGAACTATGGCCAACTGCTGGTGGAGGTATGTTGTTTTATTCTGAAATATCCTACAGGTAAGCTATAGCAGAGAACCGTGATTAAAAATGAGGGTTTTGCTGTTTTTTATTTTATTTTTTATCTTTACCTCCTCCTCCCTTTGGGATACAAGGTTAGAAAGAATAGAGGGACAGTGATATTGTGTTAAAACCATAACGGTAATTCACTCTTTAGCCGCGACGGATCTGTTTTCGCAACTGATTGCGCTACGGATCTGATTTGTAACTGTTTTCGCAATGGATCTGTTTTGCAACTTTTTCCGCTACGGATCTCTTTGCAACTGGTCGCCCTACGGGTCCGTTTTTTCATCTGTTTCCGCTACGGATCTCTTTGCAACTGATTGCCCTACTGTTTCTGTTACGAATTTATTTGCAACTGGTTGCCCTACAGATCAGTTTTGTAGCTGTTTCCGCTACGGATCTCTTTGCAACTGATTGTGCTACAGATCTGTTTTGCAATTGTTTCCGCTACGGACCTCTTTGCAACTATTTTCGTCGATACGCATCTGTTTTGCAACAGTTTCCGCAAGGGTCTGTTTTATAACAGTTGCCGCTACGGATCTGAGGGGTAATCGTTATATTTACGAACGTTTCAACCAAAACCAAAATGTTACCATTCCTATACACGCTTACTTTTTTATCAACCTGGAAAATTTAAGGGACGCTTCACGACATTAAAAAATAACTCACTTAATTTTATATTTATATTAATTTTCTAAAATATCTAAAAAATGCTGCACTAGTTGAGAGCAGCATTTTTAGAGATTTTTTCTCTTTTTTTTTTTTTTTTTTTTTTTTGTATATAATAATGTATGTGTCCTGAAGCGTCCCTAAAATTTTCCAGGGTGATAAAAAAATAACCGTGTATAATTTGTCATCTGACAGCTGTCAGGGTGTTGTCAAAATGTATGGGACCGGAAACGTTCTGATTTGGTTGTAACACTGTAAATTTACCTGTTTTGCAACAGTATTCGCCGCGGAACTGTTTTCGCACAAAGTGATTGATTTGTTGAATAGATCGCGGCATCGGTGCCCGACGGCGTCGTGTGCTTCTTCACGTCGTACCTGTACCTGGAGAACGTGGTGGGGGCCTGGTACGACCAAGGTAACGCTTAATTGCGTTTAATATTTTGTTATTCATGTAAACAATTTAACTGCCAAAGTCTAAACAACTAGGTTAACCATATATTTCTATAATAAGAATTGAAAACAATTTTTATTCAGTCCTTCACGATATTTGCCAGGCAGTAACTGTTTACTGCTGCTTTGAGTTAAAATGACAGCAGTATGTTTCAGCCTTATAAATAGGTGATGTATTGCAGGTGTCGTGGCCAGTTTGCAGAGGCACAAATTGCTGTTTATAGAAACTCAGGATTCAGCGGAAACTAGCTTCGCCTTAATCAATTATATAAAGGTATGTGTTTGATCAAAGAATAATGGCATATTTTAAATTTATTTACAGTTTGTCAAGTATGTGTTGAACTCACCAAATATGAAAATCTAAGAAAACACACAATCAAAATTACTTCAATGTTTGCACAACTTATTCTGGGCAGACTGTGCTAAATCTTAGTTTTTTTTTCTTGGATACAATGTTGTTTAATATATCACAATCTACATTCTAATAATATAATAAATGTACAAATGATTTTGTGGATTTGTATATGTCATTTATGTACGCACCAAATAACGATTTCTGTAATTGCTTCAATGAAAACCTGTATAAAATCATACATGGCGAATCGATCGAGTCGCCGGAAAATTCGGAAAGTAATCTGTTCTTTCTTTTTTGTTAGGGTTTGTTCTGAATTTTTTTGTTTCTGCCGCTATCCTGTGGCGTGAGATACAGTGTCACAGAGAGTAGACGGGATGGAGTGCTACTATCTGTGGCGCGGGGGAAAGTGTCATACATCTGCACTTAATATTACCGGCACTCCATACTATGGAGTACCGGTGTGGGTAACGCATGGAAAGATGTCAGAGAATCGGAAGATGGGAACTTCGAGCCCCCATCTGGGCCGCGGGAGTCTTGTTACAATGAGCGGTCGTCAGGTCACAGTGTGTGTAGGCGTGCGAGAGCGGGCGGGGCGGGGTGCTGCTGTCGGTGGCCCGCGGGAAGGCCAGGTTACAATGAGCGGTCGTCAGGTCACAGTGTGTGTAGGCGTGCGAGAGCGGGCGGGGCGGGGTGCTGCCGTAGGTGGCCCGCGGGGAGGCCAGGTCACAATGAGCGGTCGTCAGGTCACAGTGTGTGTAGGCGTGCGAGAGCGGGCGGGGCGGGGTGCTGCCGTAGGTGGCCCGCGGGGAGGCCAGGTCACAATGAGCGGTCGTCAGGTCACAGTGTGTGTAGGCGTGCGAGAGCGGGCGGGGCGGGGTGCTGCCGTAGGTGGCCCGCGGGGAGGCCAGGTCACAATGAGCGGTCGTCAGGTCACAGTGTGTGTAGGCGTGCGAGAGCGGGCGGGGCGGGGTGCTGCCGTAGGTGGCCCGCGGGGAGGCCAGGTCACAATGAGCGGTCGTCAGGTCACAGTGTGTGTAGGCGTGCGAGAGCGGGCGGGGCGGGGTGCTGCCGTAGGTGGCCCGCGGGGAGGCCAGGTCGCAATGAGCGGTCGTCAGGTCACAGTGTGTGTAGGCGTGCGAGAGCGGGCGGGGCGGGGTGCTGCCGTAGGTGGCCCGCGGGGAGGCCAGGTCACAATGAGCGGTGGTCAGGTCACAGTGTGTGTAGGCGTGCGAGAGCGGGCGGGGCGGGGTGCTGCCGTAGGTGGCCCGCGGGGAGGCCAGGTCACAATGAGCGGTCGTCAGGTCACAGTGTGTGTAGGCGTGCGAGAGCGGGCGGGGCGGGGTGCTGCCGTAGGTGGCCCGCGGGGAGGCCAGGTCACAATGAGCGGTCGTCAGGTCACAGTGTGTGTAGGCGTGCGAGAGCGGGCGGGGCGGGGTGCTGCCGTAGGTGGCCCGCGGGGAGGCCAGGTCACAATGAGCGGTCGTCAGGTCACAGTGTGTGTAGGCGTGCGAGAGCGGGCGGGGCGGGGTGCTGCCGTAGGTGGCCCGCGGGGAGGCCAGGTCACAATGAGCGGTCGTCAGGTCACAGTGTGTGTAGGCGTGCGAGAGCGGGCGGGGCGGGGTGCTGCCGTAGGTGGCCCGCGGGGAGGCCAGGTCACAATGAGCGGTCGTCAGGTCACAGTGTGTGTAGGCGTGCGAGAGCGGGCGGGGCGGGGTGCTGCCGTAGGTGGCCCGCGGGGAGGCCAGGTCACAATGAGCGGTGGTCAGGTCACAGTGTGTGTAGGCGTGCGAGAGCGGGCACGGCGGGGTGCTGCCGTCGGTGGCCCGCGGGGAGGCCAGGTCACAATGAGCGGTCGTCAGGTCACAGAGTGTGTAGGCGTGCGAGAGCGGGCGGGGCGGGGTGCTGCCGTCGGTGGACCGCGGGGAGGCCAGGTCACAATGAGCGGTGGTCAGGTCACAGTGTGTGTAGGCGTACGAGAGCGGGCGGGGCGGGGAGCTGCTGTCGGTGGCCCGCGGGGAGGCCAGGTCACAATGAGCGGTGGTCAGGTCACAGTGTGTGTAGGCGTGCGAGAGCGGGCGGGGCGGGGAGCTGCTGTCGGTGGCCCGCGGGGAGGCCAGGTCACAATGAGCGGTGGTCAGGTCACAATGAGCGGTGGTCAGGTCACAGTGTGTGTAGGCGTGCGAGAGCGGGCGGGGCGGGGAGCTGCTGTCGGTGGCCCGCGGGGAGGCCAGGTCACAATGAGCGGTGGTCAGGTCACAGTGTGTGTAGGCGTGCGAGAGCGGGCGGGGCGGGGAGCTGCTGTCGGTGGCCCGCGGAGAGGCCAGGTCACAATGAGCGGTGGTCAGGTCACAATGAGCGGTGGTCAGGTCACAGTGTGTGTAGGTGTGCGAAAGCGGGCGGGGCGGGGAGCTGCTGTCGGTGGCCCGCCGGGAGGCCAGGTCACAATGAGCGGTGGTCAGGTCACAGTGTGTGTAGGCGTGCGAGAGCGGGCGGGGCGGGGAGCTGCTGTCGGTGGCCCGCGGGGAGGCCAGGTCACAATGAGCGGTGGTCAGGTCACAGTGTGTGTAGGCGTGCGAGAGCGGGCGGGGCGGGGAGCTGCTGTCGGTGGCCCGCGGGGAGGCCAGGTCACAATGAGCGGTGGTCAGGTCACAGTGTGTGGTGTAGGCGTGCGAGAGCGGGCGCGGCGGGGTGCTGCTGTCGGTGGCCCGCGGGGAGGCCAGGTCACAATGAGCGGTGGTCAGGTCACAATGAGCGGTGGTCAGGTCACAGTGTGTGTAGGCGTGCGAGAGCGGGCGGGGCGGGGAGCTGCTGTCGGTGGCCCGCGGGGAGGCCAGGTCACAATGAGCGGTGGTCAGGTCACAATGAGCGGTGGTCAGGTCACAGTGTGTGTAGGCGTGCGAGAGCGGGCGGGGCGGGGAGCTGCTGTCGGTGGCCCGCGGGGAGGCCAGGTCACAATGAGCGGTGGTCAGGTCACAGTGTGTAGGCGTGCGAGAGCGGGCGGGGCGGGGAGCTGCTGTCGGTGGCCCGCGGGGAGGCCAGGTCACAATGAGCGGTGGTCAGGTCACAGTGTGTGTAGGCGTGCGAGAGCGGGCGGGGCGGGGAGCTGCTGTCGGTGGCCCGCGGGGAGGCCAGGTCACAATGAGCGGTGGTCAGGTCACAGTGTGTGGTGTAGGCGTGCGAGAGCGGGCGCGGCGGGGTGCTGCTGTCGGTGGCCCGCGGGGAGGCCAGGTCACAATGAGCGGTGGTCAGGTCACAATGAGCGGTGGTCAGGTCACAGTGTGTGTAGGCGTGCGAGAGCGGGCGGGGCGGGGAGCTGCTGTCGGTGGCCCGCGGGGAGGCCAGGTCACAATGAGCGGTGGTCAGGTCACAGTGTGTGGTGTAGGCGTGCGAGAGCGGGCGGGGCGGGGTGCTGCCGTCGGTGGCCCGCGGGGAGGCCAGGTCACAATGAGCGGTGGTCAGGTCACAGTGTGTGTAGGCGTGCGAGAGCGGGCGGGGCGGGGAGCTGCTGTCGGTGGCCCGCGGGGAGGCCAGGTCACAATGAGCGGTGGTCAGGTCACAATGAGCGGTGGTCAGGTCACAGTGTGTGTAGGCGTGCGAGAGCGGGCGGGGCGGGGAGCTGCTGTCGGTGGCCCGCGGGGAGGCCAGGTCACAATGAGCGGTGGTCAGGTCACAGTGTGTGTAGGCGTGCGAGAGCGGGCGGGGCGGGGAGCTGCTGTCGGTGGCCCGCGGGGAGGCCAGGTCACAATGAGCGGTGGTCAGGTCACAGTGTGTGTAGGCGTGCGAGAGCGGGCGGGGCGGGGAGCTGCTGTCGGTGGCCCGCGGAGAGGCCAGGTCACAATGAGCGGTGGTCAGGTCACAATGAGCGGTGGTCAGGTCACAGTGTGTGTAGGCGTGCGAAAGCGGGCGGGGCGGGGAGCTGCTGTCGGTGGCCCGCGGGGAGGCCAGGTCACAATGAGCGGTGGTCAGGTCACAATGAGCGGTGGTCAGGTCACAGTGTGTGTAGGCGTGCGAGAGCGGGCGGGGCGGGGAGCTGCTGTCGGTGGCCCGCGGGGAGGCCAGGTCACAATGAGCGGTGGTCAGGTCACAGTGTGTGTAGGCGTGCGAGAGCGGGCGGGGCGGGGAGCTGCTGTCGGTGGCCCGCGGGGAGGCCAGGTCACAATGAGCGGTGGTCAGGTCACAGTGTGTGTAGGCGTGCGAGAGCGGGCGGGGCGGGGAGCTGCTGTCGGTGGCCCGCGGAGAGGCCAGGTCACAATGAGCGGTGGTCAGGTCACAATGAGCGGTGGTCAGGTCACAGTGTGTGTAGGCGTGCGAGAGCGGGCGGGGCGGGGAGCTGCTGTCGGTGGCCCGCGGAGAGGCCAGGTCACAATGAGCGGTGGTCAGGTCACAATGAGCGGTGGTCAGGTCACAGTGTGTGTAGGCGTGCGAAAGCGGGCGGGGCGGGGAGCTGCTGTCGGTGGCCCGCGGGGAGGCCAGGTCACAATGAGCGGTGGTCAGGTCACAGTGTGTGTAGGCGTGCGAGAGCGGGCGGGGCGGGGTGCTGCCGTCGGTGGCCCGCGGGGAGGCCAGGTCACAATGAGCGGTGGTCAGGTCACAGTGTGTGGTGTAGGCGTGCGAGAGCGGGCGCGGCGGGGTGCTGCTGTCGGTGGCCCGCGGGAAGGTGTCTGAGGGTGTGGACTTCGAGCACCACCTGGGCCGCGCGGTGCTGATGTTCGGGATCCCGTACGTGTTCACGCAGAGCCGCATCCTGAAGGCGCGACTGGAGTACCTGCGCGACCAGTTTCAGGTCAGGATACTACTTTTTTCTATGTTTTTTTGTCATATTACACAGTTATGTTATCTGGTGGCATATCAAAAAAATGGTTCAACTATGAACAAAAAAAACCCGTCTAGAGAAAAATAACGAAATCAATTAAAGTATTATAACTGAAACAAGCAAACATACACGTTTATTGGACCGTTCGCTGTTTCAAACGAAATACTAATGTATGTACATACTTTCTAACACTTGCTTTTTAAGCTTTATTCCATTTAAATTGAAATTTAATTATGACCAAGACCACAAACTGACATAATAATTTTGCATTTAATTACAGATACGTGAAAATGACTTCCTGACATTTGATGCGATGCGACACGCTGCCCAGTGTGTCGGAAGAGCTCTAAGGTAATTGGAAATTAAGTAACACGATACTTACATACAAATATATACAATTGAGTCATGATTTGGAGTGGTATATTTCAGAATTTAATATATTATCATAATTTTTCATATTTATTTTTTACACTATATTAACATTTTTTTAATATTTTCTATTTTCCGCACCAGAGGCAAGACGGACTACGGCATCATGGTGTTCGCAGACAAGCGGTACAGCCGCGCGGACAAACGCAGCAAGCTGCCGCGCTGGATACAGGAGCATCTCAAGGACTCTCTCTGCAACCTCAGCACTGAGGAGGCTGTGCAGGTACTACTGTCTACTGGCCTATAGAATACCGGCATGTGATCGAGCCAGCGCTGAGTACAGGAGTAACTAGGCTCTACAATCTGAGCATCGAGGAGGCTGTGCAGGTACTGTTTAATAGCCAATAGAATTGTGGCGAGTAATTATCTAACACTGAAGAATATAGGAGCACCCCTTGACTCTCTGCAACATCAGCAGTTAAGTACCGTCTAACAACCAATAGAACAACATGATGCTGTATTCAGGACCATCTCTGTACACTCCCTGCAACCTCAACACCACGGAAAGATATCATCATAGGATAACTTCTTCACGTCTATTCCTAGATATACACCAAGTGAGTTATTATATTATTTACTCAAAAATGCATGTAATGTGGTCATTATTTTGACAACCTTGTTTGAGCAAAGTCGACCTTGCCGTTAACTTTTCATAATTGTCATTTTAATTGAATTTCTAGTTAATTAATATATTTTTTATTTAAATTACTTGCTGGTTTTATTTAGATTAGGTACTTGCATTTTTGATTAAAGCTCTATACAAGCCTTGGCCCACAATGACTGCTTTGCTGGTCACGCTATGTTTGCCTCTAGGCCTTCCAGCTTGGCCATCATTGCAGCCCTCGCTGTCCTCACTGTAAAGGCCTCGACCTACGGTCTCGGCCTTTATCTCAGCTCGTCCATCAAGTGCTGGGGGCTGATTCTCACGGAATCGAAAAAAGTACGAATTCAAATTTTTTCTCGAGCGGTAGCCACAGCTCGGCCAATCAGAAACCTAGTCATGTCGACGTCCGCCATTTATTGAGGGAACGTCGGTTGACTTACCTCGAGTTGTAAGATCGATTTTCTCCTTTTTTATTATTGTATTAAATAATTATTTATTTTAGATAAATAAACCTTCAATGAAATTATGTCTATTGGCATAAATAATTGTTTTTAGCGTTTATTTAGACAAACAAAATGCCAAGCTAAATTCTACAATAAATATATAATGTAATTGAAAATAAAATTGAAAAATATACGATAGGATAAACAAAAAAGAGAGAAAACTAAATAAACACCATACCATTAGTTTGCAATTGACGTCTCGACTACTCCCGAGCACTCGAAACAATACAAGCGACTTTCCATAAAGAAATGGCGGAGCTCGACATGTCCTATGTTCTGATTGGCTCAACTCCGTTTACCGCTCGAGAAAAATCTCGAATTCGAACTTTTTAAGAATTGTGCGAGAATCGGCCTCCTGCACGCTGACCGCGCTGTGTCGGCTTGGAGCTGCGCTGTCGGCCATCATTAGCGCGACCAGCAAAGCAGTCATTTCAGAGTTAACAGCACATCAAGCTACCACAAAACAACTTTTTTCAATCAACTTTGAACCAACCACAAAACAGTTTAGGGTTCAAAATCAGAAAAATTAGACCGTTTTGTATAGTCTGACGCCCTGTTGCCTATACCGGGTGTAACTGAACACCCCAATAACATTTAAGGGGCATATAAGTTAGATACTAAATGGACCTTCGGTGCTTGTCTGAGACCTAGAACCCCAATACTTTCAGAGTTATTTGATTTCAAACTGAAAGCAAAAACTTTCAAGTGACAACCATAATCAGCTCTTAACACAAAAGAAATTTAAACACAAAATGACACGTGACAGACGTGAGCGTAGTATTCCTCGTACGCTTACGTAGGGCTTTCGGCACTTAATACCAAAAAATAATTTATTTAGTTTGTATGACGTGAGCGTAGTATTCCTCGTACGCTTACGTAGGGCTGTCGGCACTTAATACCAAAAAATAATTTATTTAGTTTGTATGGGAAAAAAAAGTAGGTTTGTTAGCAGAGATGTGACATTTTAAAAATAACAGTAATTGAAATGCAAAATACAAAATACCTATTTCCATTTTGTATTTAAATACTTTTTTAGAAAAGCATTTTATATTTTATTTGAAATACCTTTTAGGACATATTTTGTATTTGCAAAATGCAAAATACTTTTTGCTAAGTTTTGTAAACATCGAAGAATTAATAATTAATGTGTTACAATCTTCAATTAAAATCTTGCCACTCGAACGTTCGCCACGCGAAGCGTGGTGGGTTTCAAAAGCAAAAAGTAGTATATCTCAAATATCAAAGGTGCCGCCATTGCGGAATGACTCACCACGGCGCGTACGGGATGTTCAAAAAATTGCGGAGAGTGACATATACTGTCTACAAGAGAACAAAAAATACGTATGGAAAGATAATTTAATATAGAAGGAACTTATAACAGTTAATTAGATAAGGATTAATAATTAAATGAATGAAGCGCGAAAATGTTCGGAAGGTCGCGGAAGACCCGATTTTTTAAAAAAAATTTTTGCACAAAAACTATTTTATAAAACTTTAAATAACCATATATATTATTATAGCCCTATTCTTGAAGATTATTTTGATATATAATAGTTTTGGGTAATATTTTTAATGAAAAAAGAAAAAAATAATAAAATCGATTAATTACGTAATTATATACGCGAGATGCGCACGCGCGACCTCAAATTTAAAAAAAATGCAAAAAATAAATTATTGTGTCTAAAATTATCCTACAGTAATATATATCCTACAGTAAAGATGTTATTCTTGAAATATAATACCTGCTTGCCTAGTTCTGCGCCAGTAGAGAGACTTTTTTCTTATGGTCGCATGATTATGAGACCACACAGGAGAAAGATGAGCGACAGTGTATATGAGCAAATTATTTTATTAAAATCTGTTAAATAAATTTAATTTAAGTAAGTTATCAAAGTAAATTTACCAGCCTGTTAGCTGGCTAAAATAAATAAACTTTTCAACAAAATAAAGATAATTTAAAACTAAAAGTATTTTATTTTAATAAAGCATTTTGTAAATACGTATTTTGCATTTAGTATTTTAAATATAAAATGAAAAACTATTTTGTATTTTGTATTTGAAATAACAAAATACAAAAAGTATTTGCATTTTGCATTTAAATACATTTTATAACCTATTTTGCACATCTCTGTTTGTTAGCCCTAATATTTTTCCTACAGAATCTCTACTTCTGATGGATACATACCCTTAAATGTTATTGGGGTGTTCAGTTACACCCTGTATAGCATTTGAGTTTTTGACATTTGGCCTTTGTTACTATTTCGGTTTAGATTCTAGACTCTAGGATATGCTATGATGAAAATTCTCCAACATTCTCCAAGTTTCCAATGGTGATTATTGTGTTTGTAGATCTGCAAGCGCTGGCTGCGTCAGATGGCGCAGCCGTTCACGCGCGAGGACCAGCTCGGCGTGTCGCTGCTCACGCTGCAGCAGCTGCAGGCGCGCGAGGCCGACCGCCAGCGGCAGCTGGAGGCAGACAACCAGGAGATGGAACACTAACAGATCTAACTGACTAGCTGGAGACAGAGCTAAAACCAGAAGGTGGAGACGCCAGCAAATCTGCCTTTCACCGGCAGATAGAGCTCTAAGCGACAGAAAGACCGAGAGGAGATATTATGGAACTGGCGAGCGGGAGACGGAACAATCGCCAATATGGGCAGAACAAGAAATCTGTGTCGAGCGAGATGAAGATATGAATTTTAGCCGGCCTAGCGGAACAATCACAAGAAGCTGTGTTTGTAGCCTCAACTTGTAGGAAAACGGCTTAGTGTGTTACAGTGTGTAAAGTTCCAAGAGTATAAAGTAAAATTATTCACACCAGTCTAACAATGTAAATGTGCTGAGCAATATTATAAAAGAAACACACTGACCATGTAAGTCCTTCAAGAGAACCTTATCACTAATTTGTGTTATGGCCTTCAAAATCTCTTTTACTCTTTTCTCCAAAATGTGGCGAATCATAAATTCTAAAATATGGTATTGTTTTTAGTCAACGCATTGCGTTCACTGTTGCAATATAGAGCAAGGATAGCATCCTTCTCAATTATCATGATGGTTCTCTTTGCAAATATTATTCTGATACTAATGACCACCACCACCACCACCGACCACCATGAACATTTGACGGACAGGTGCTTTAACTTGCAGGTACTTTTGTCAAAAATATTTTTAATAACGTAAAATAAGAATTTTATACGAATGATCTGTCTTTTCATATAACATGAAAAAGTCGTCATTTCAACATCAGACTGTATTTATGCTGAACTGTATACTGGGTTAGTCAAATTGGGTGTATCAAGCGGTGGGGGTCTTAACGTTTTGTTGACCCTGGAATGATCGTTAATTTATGTAAACAAACAACAGCTAACGACTAGGGCTGCCACAGCAGAGTTTGGTTTAAAATCTTAAAAAATTCTTTCCTCCAATATATCGAAAGTGTTAGAACAAGAGTTGTTCACTATTATGTGTACTTTCTTACCTTTTCGGTTTGATACATCTTTTTACACTAATCCATTCTAATATTTGTATTTTAGTCTCTGTAACATGTTTTTGTCAAAGACAAAATATAATAAAGCTTTTGCAAAATATGTCTTGCTTTTATTAAAATTAAACGTTCGGTATTAAATATGATCATTTCCATGGGCTTGGATTTATACATCCTCGATGTGCATTTTTCCTCGCCGTGAACATATCACCAAAGAAATTGGAATTCAAATCGTTAACTTGTGGCAGACCTCAGCAGCTAAGCCACAGAAAAAACTGGGCAATAGATTGTTTGAGTATGCCGCTATAATGTCCAGAGTTTGTCGATTGCGCGTTTCAGAGATATGTGTGGCTCAGCTGGGGTAACGTTACCCCAGCTTAGCCACACGGATCTCGAGAACGAAAAGACAGCGAAAATCTGTTTCTTGATATAGATTCAGTTTTCATCGGGCTCGCGTTTTGGGGGTAATTTGCAGCACATTTTTACACTAGATGATTTTATACTTTACACTTACACAGCACAAAAAAATTAAAAATAAATAACAACACAATGTAAAAAAATGTTTTATTGTACAACCAGCGTTTTTACTACCGTAGTATTAAAATAACAATAATATATAAAATTAAAATTTTCTCAACAGTGCATATTTTGCAGACGTCTATGTAACTAGACGCGTTGACCGGTGCAGAGAAATTGCTTACGAGAATTAATTCAAATTCAAATTCAAATTCAAATGTTTTATTGCATACCATAATTTTTACATAGGTTCTTAAGTAGTTATAGTATAGGCACAATTATGGACCCTGATGGGCACAGCAATATAAATGATGAGCTGAGGAGAGGGTAGATTTTTCATAATCTAAACAAAATGTTCTTGTATTTTTCCCTTTCAGTGTGAATTAGGTACAAGTCACATAGGCTATCTTTAATTAATTTCTTAGTGTTAGTAATTTATTATATCATAAGAATGTATTTGTAATGTCTATATGTTATTTATTTAATATAAGTATTTGGTCAAAAAATATTTAATAGGTATCATTATTAATAATTTATAAACTATTTTACTTTGTTTTGATGTCAATGGTACTAATAGAATTTTAAATTTTATAGAAAGCAATTAAATTAAATAAATGTCAATGTCATAGTTTATCATTTATGTAGATATATTTAATAGGTATCATTATTAATAATTTATGAATTATTTTACTTTGTTTTGATGTCAATGGTACTAAAAGAATGTCAAATTTTATAAGTGAGCAATTAAATTAAACAAAATAAAATAAAATAAATGGCAATGTTTGTCATAGTTTATCATTTAAGTAGATATTTAGACTATAGTATGCTTTTTCTGTCAACAATTGTTTAAGAGTTCTAAAAAACTTTTTATCGTCAGTTTCGTTTTTCAAATTGTGAGGAAGTTTGTTAAATATTTTAATTGCCATAACATATGGACTCGAGCTATGCATTTTCAATCTTGATGGTGGAAGTATTAAATTATTTGCGTATCTCGAAGGATACCGTCTCTGTACCTCGCCTATTTTTGTAAAAAAATGTTGGTATTTTTTAACAAATTTGCACAGTTCGAATATGTATAGTGAAGTTAAAGTTAAAATATTATATTTCTTAAAGTACGGTTTGCAGCTACACGTAATATCGATGTTGGATAGGATTCGGATGCATTTTTTTTGTTTTAGAAAGATATTTTGTACGTTCGTGCTATTCCCCCATAGTATAATGCCGTACGATAGCCACGCGTGGGCATATGCATAGTATGCAGAAAGCGCCGAGTTGAAATCGGTGCTTTTCTTTAGCTCGCGAAGGGCATATGTAAATGATGACAATTTTGAATTTAGTTTGATTAAGTGATCTTTCCAATTTATATTACTATCTATATCTAATCCCAATAATGTCAAAGTATTTACAGATTCTATGTCTATGTCATTATAACGGAAATTTATATTAAGTTGTGTTTTTTGATATGGTCTAAATTGCATGATTTTAGTTTTCTTGTAATTAATTTGTAAATTATGGTCTGTCATCCATTCTGAAATTTTGTTAAATATTTGTTTTATATGTTGGTCTAAGTGTATGTCGTTTTTACATGATGTTAAAATAGATATGTCATCGGCGAACAAAACACAGGAAATCGATTCGTCTGTGAAAATTTTTGGCAAGTCATTTATATAGATTAGAAACAGTATGCACCCGAGAACACTGCCCTGAGGTATTGAATTGTTTACACTCTGTACCGCGGACCGTACATGCCTTATTTCTCCAGTGTTTTCGTCATAATGTTCGATTTCAACATACTGTTTCCTACCCTCCAGATACGACTGGAACCATTTATGGGTTGTTCCTCGTACTCCGATGCTGTATAATTTGTCAAGTAAGATTTTATAAAGTACTTTGTCGTAAGCCTTTGTCATATCTAACAATAACCCTACTGCATATTTCTTTAAGTTTATTGTTTCCAACGCGTTCTGAATATATTTAAATACAGCTAACGTTGTTGATCGTTTTTGTCTAAAACCGTTTTGGGAATCGTCAAAAATTTGGTATTTTTCACAGAAGGAATACAGTCGGTCGCTCATTGCCTTCTCAAATATTTTAGCAGCCGTTGGTAGCAAAGAAATAGGTCGATAGTTTGTTCTTTCATTCTTGTCACCTTTTTTATAAATGGGTTTTACAATAGATATTTTTAGTAAATCCGGGAATACGCCTTGCGAAAAAGATTGGTTTATTAAGAATTCGAATGGGGTCGACAACTCTTCAGAACATTGTCTAATTAATGACGGAGGTAATTCGTCTACGCCGTAACTGTATTTACATTTCATATTCTTAATAATCATCGTTATTTCGCGTAAATTGACAGGGCGCAGGAACATAGTGTTTAGCACGGGCTGGACGACTGGCCGGCCGCGCGGCGGCGAGCCCCCTCCATCGGGCTCTCGCCCCACCGATACAAAATACTCATTAAACGAGTCAACAACCTGCTTTGGGTCCGACACAAGATTATTGTGGATACGCAATATTGTGTTTCGTTTTAATTTTCTGACGTGTTTATTAGTTTCTTCTTTTATTATTTTCCACATCGATTTGGTTTTATTGTGTGATTTTTTTATTTCTCGTATGTATTGTATTTTTTTTGATTTATAAACACATCTTTTTAATGTTTTTTCATATCGTTTATAGTAACTCAATAGTACCGGGTCCTTGTTTTTCGTTACCAATTGTTTTAATAGTCTTTTATTTTTGCATGATATTTTTAAACCCTTTGTTAGCCATTTTTTTGGTTTGCTATTTTTAATGGTTACATGTCGTGTTGGTATGCATTCATTTAGATAATTCTGCAGAATGTCATTAAATATTAAATAATTTTCGTTGAGAGATTTTTTTATGTCAAAGATATTGGTCCAATTTGTGGCCTTTAAAGTTGTCTTAAAATTTTCAATGTTATGTTTAGTGTATAAGCGTTTATTTATTCTCCAGGTTGGTACGTCTTTTTTAAAAATATGTTGCTTAATATTTAAAATAATTCCCTTATGATCAGAGAAGCCAAAATCTTTGACCGAAGTGCTAAATGTGTCCTTAGAGAAATTGCTGAAAAGAAGGTCTAAGCAAGTTTTACTATAATTTGTTTCGCGTGTAGGTTCATTTATATATTGTTTAAAATTGTATTCTAACATTTTCTCAATTAAAAATCTTGATTTATTGTTATTTTCTAGCATATTTACGTTTAAGTCTCCTCCAATAATTATTTTCTTTTTAATGTATTTTCTGGATAGGAGTTCCAGTAATAGGTTTAATTGGTTATAAAAAATGTCTACCTCTCGACCGCTCCAATATATAACTAATAACAAAATCTCACATTGAACTATTTCTACACAACACATTTCCACAATATATTCAACAGACAGGTCCATGATGTCCTTTCGCTCGATATATTCGATGTCCTCGTGCAATAGTATGCAGACGCCGCCTCCAACGTAGTTCCGTCGACAGTATGATGATGCGAGGTTGTATGAAGTGATGTTTATCAAATTAGATGTTTCTTTTGATAGCCAGCTTTCTGATATACAAATTGCTTGGTATCTATCGCTAAGTCATGATGACAGGGTACGAGAAATGAAAATCTATAGTCCGATTTTTAATTCGACGGAATTCTGACATTTCAGAAGTGTTGCCAACATTGAAAAACTCTTCCTAAAAAGGGAGAGCATTTATTGCAAAACAAAAAATAAACCTTTATGGAATTTAAGGTTTCAATTAAAAAAAGTAAGACTTAAAAAATTACTGATAATTTTAAAATGGTAATTACATTTGTTTCATGTCATATTATTGAAGTTACAATAATTGTCAAGGAAATTATTTTTCTATTACTGGGATCCCTGTTCAATAATCCATAGGCTGCCAACCTTTTTTAGAAAAATCTCTTCGTTTGTAAAATTTTTGCTCCCTCTAAGAGCCAATATAACAAGGTGTCAAATCTAAAATTAAAAACTATTTACGCCGCGTCATGCACCGCAGTACGAGTTGCGCAAAGTGAAACAATTAATATTAGAGGGCATATAATATCACAGCTGAAAAATGGCAAGAATGCATAAACCATATTATTAAAGAAGAGGATAAAATGTGCGACTTTTCAAATCAATGTATCTTTCATTGGGTAGCAAAAGAAAAAAATACGTATCTTAGGTACCTATATGTTGTACACATGACAGACTTAAAAAAAAATATTGTCGTTATCTTAATATTGCCATCACTTCATTTAGTCGAGCGAGAGCGAAGTAGTTGATGTGCCACGAGGATTGTAGCCACTTTTCTCAACAGTGCATATTTTGCAGACGTCTATGTAACTAGACGCGTTGACCGGTGCAGAGAAATTGCTTACGAGAATTACGCTAAGTCATGATGACAGGGTACGAGAAATGAAAATCTATAGTCCGATTTTTAATTCGACGGAATTCTGACATTTCAGAAGTGTTGCCAACATTGAAAAACTCTTCCTAAAAAGGGAGAGCATTTATTGCAAAACAAAAAATAAACCTTTATGGAATTTAAGGTTTCAATTAAAAAAAGTAAGACTTAAAAAATTACTGATAATTTTAAAATGGTAATTACATTTGTTTCATGTCATATTATTGAAGTTACAATAATTGTCAAGGAAATTATTTTTCTATTACTGGGATCCCTGTTCAATAATCCATAGGCTGCCAACCTTTTTTAGAAAAATCTCTTCGTTTGTAAAATTTTTGCTCCCTCTAAGAGCCAATATAACAAGGTGTCAAATCTAAAATTAAAAACTATTTACGCCGCGTCATGCACCGCAGTACGAGTTGCGCAAAGTGAAACAATTAATATTAGAGGGCATATAATATCACAGCTGAAAAATGGCAAGAATGCATAAACCATATTATTAAAGAAGAGGATAAAATGTGCGACTTTTCAAATCAATGTATCTTTCATTGGGTAGCAAAAGAAAAAAATACGTATCTTAGGTACCTATATGTTGTACACATGACAGACTTAAAAAAAAATATTGTCGTTATCTTAATATTGCCATCACTTCATTTAGTCGAGCGAGAGCGAAGTAGTTGATGTGCCACGAGGATTGTAGCCACTAATTTGGCGAAACTCATACTCGAAACCTGACGCTTTTAGCACTCCACCGTAATGCGAAACCGCTTGACGAATTTTAACAGCAACAGAAATTGGACCGAACAATTCGACGAAACCGTGCGAGAAAGAGAGGGCGATAATCAAAACTATGCGTAAGAATCAGTAAGGCAGTTTCGCTTTTGTATCGCTTTTCAGTTTTCATATAGATATTCGAGACTTGTGCGATTTCTCTGTTATGGTTTCGCAGCGGTGTGCTGCTAAATCGTCATAGCTTAAATATCTTGTTTAAGTGATTATATTGAAACTAAGTATCTGAATTCTGTTTCTGAATTAAAAAAATATATATATCCGCACGTTAATATTGCCACCTTGCTCCTTTACTCTTAAGCAGAGTTAGCAGTACTAACGACTTCTATTCTTCGTACGACACCGTCCCCGAGGCCCGCGCTGTCGCACAATTGTAGTTCCCGACTAGAATAGTCTAGTAAAATAAATAGTAGTAAGTAAATATTTTATTGTTAAAAATGCCATTAAAACCTTCAACATCCAATATCACTCGCATAGACACATCTCTATTCAGTCGGACATAGAACATTCAAGTCTTATTTATGGTACCTAATTGTCTATACTGCAATCCCCAAGTACAAATGTTGCAGACGTTAACATTTAATATGAAAAATATATAATCTGTGTATACTTAGAACATATGTAAAACATTTCATTGCAACTTCCGCTAACAATTACACACACTTTAATCACTAAATTCACACTATTTTATTGTAGAACAGGCATTTTAAAATGTGTAAACCAATAATAACTGATAAAGAGTAGCATTAGAAATGGCGAAGAGAATAATAGCACAGCTTTGAAATTAAGTAGTTCAGCCATTTCAGAGAAACATTCTTTAGCAAAATGTTTTTCATATTTTTTTTCTACAGCAGATATAACTGCTTCATATTGCAAAATTTGCAAACAAATTGCAAAATTTATAGTTAGTCTAAAAAAATACTGATTTTTTTATTAAAAAAAACTAACAAGGAAATATTTTGTAGCACAATATAAGAAATACAAATAATAATAATCCTTTAAAATAGATAAACTGGTCTTTCCATGGAAGGATTCACAGCTCTTGCCTAGTATGGAACCGGGCAGATAAATTTTATGCTAACTAATAACATTTATAATTTAACAACTATATCCACAAACATCTTGAAAGTAGCTTCATTTACTTACTAAAACATCTGTGGTAGTAAAGATATTAGCTGAACGATAAACATAACATTCGGCTTCTGAAATGGGGAACAGTAAAATATATTGTCTAATCTGTAATAACATTTTTTTATTTTGCACGAACTACAATATAATACTAATAATAGGTGTAAAAATGTAAATATTTTTTTTACTGATCCCCTTATACACTATATAAACTTTGTGTACCTAATAATAATATAGGTAAAGTTAAAATTACAACTGTTACATAATTATGTGTAATAGTTATGTGACAATTAGATCGGAAAGAGTAATGAAAAAACATAACATGAGAGTAAATGCAACAAATAAGGGATATCCGGATACATTTCATAACTTATGCCAATTAGGAGATAGAGCTTCTATGAGTAGCTCGTTTCTTAGCAATTCATAAAGAATATAACAGTTTATTAGTACAAGGGTTAAAAAGATGCACATCAAACGTCCTTTGATCTCTCAATATCTGGTACTAGATACGAGGTGGTAAATTACTATTCAAATCTTCGAAATTTCATTGCCTTCATCACATTTTATTACCTTAAAAGCAGAAAATTCATAATTAATTACTAAACAAAAAATTGTTACGACATTATTACTATACAAAAATGTAACATACGACACATCTTTTCACAATTGAATGTTAGAATGTTATTGAATGGTTTTATTGCAATAACGCGATCCTTAATAGGATACAAGTGCATTAAGCCGAAATTAGATGGTTCGTCAAAAGTAATTTCTGCGATGAACAGTAAACGAACAGTGAATTGCGTTCTTTGTATAGAATTCCCGTGAGAACACAACGTCCGTGGCGACGCGGCAGTATGAGAAATGAACCAGAAAGTGAACTGTGAATGAGCTGTCGCTGTTAAGACGTTTCACTTGCCGTTCATTGCCGTTGAACGATGAAAGACGCTAGTGAAAACAATCGGAAGCCGAAAGCTTTCATCGCGAAGGCACATGATCGTCAATTTAGACATTGCATTTTCAGTCATAAATCGATAGAGCATTGAAAATGAAAGCAAAAATGAACCGTCTAATTTCGGCTTTATGACTTATGAGCGTGGGGTCACTTGGCGATTAGTGCGAGAGTGAGTTAAGCGAGCTTTGGTCTTTTGATCGTAACGCATAACGCTGTGATAAGCATGCGGTGTCGGACACATAATCGTCAGTGTCAGCGTCAGCGTCAGTGGCGGGCGCGCTGCCGGCCGGCCGCCAGGGCCAGCACGGCGCGGGCGGCGGGCGCGGCCTCACCGTCAGTGTCAGTGTCACCGTCAGTGTCAGTGTCACCGTCAGTGTCAGTGTCACCGTCAGTGTCAGTGTCACCGTCAGTGTCAGTGTCACCGTCAGTGTCAGCGTCAGCGTCAGTGGCGGGCGCGCTGCCGGCCGGCCGCCAGGGCCAGCACGGCGCGGGCGGCGGGCGCGGCCTCACCGTCAGTGTCAGTGTCACCGTCAGTGTCAGTGTCACCGTCAGTGTCAGTGTCACCGTCAGTGTCAGTGTCACCGTCAGTGTCAGTGTCACCGTCAGTGTCAGCGTCAGCGTCAGTGGCGGGCGCGCTGCCGGCCGGCCGCCAGGGCCAGCACGGCGCGGGCGGCGGGCGCGGCCTCACCGTCAGTGTCAGTGTCACCGTCAGTGTCAGTGTCACCGTCAGTGTCAGTGTCACCGTCAGTGTCAGTGTCACCGTCAGTGTCAGTGTCACCGTCAGTGTCAGCGTCAGCGTCAGTGGCGGGCGCGCTGCCGGCCGGCCGCCAGGGCCAGCACGGCGCGGGCGGCGGGCGCGGCCTCACCGTCAGTGTCAGTGTCACCGTCAGTGTCAGTGTCACCGTCAGTGTCAGTGTCACCGTCAGTGTCAGTGTCACCGTCAGTGTCAGTGTCACCGTCAGTGTCAGCGTCAGCGTCAGTGGCGGGCGCGCTGCCGGCCGGCCGCCAGGGCCAGCACGGCGCGGGCGGCGGGCGCGGCCTCACCGTCAGTGTCAGTGTCACCGTCAGTGTCAGTGTCACCGTCAGTGTCAGTGTCACCGTCAGTGTCAGTGTCACCGTCAGTGTCAGTGTCACCGTCAGTGTCAGTGTCACCGTCAGTGTCAGTGTCACCGTCAGTGTCAGTGTCACCGTCAGTGTCAGTGTCACCGTCAGTGTCAGTGTCACCGTCAGTGTCAGCGTCAGCGTCAGTGGCGGGCGCGCTGCCGGCCGGCCGCCAGGGCCAGCACGGCGCGGGCGGCGGGCGCGCACAGCTCGGCGCCGTCCCTCGCGGCGGACACGCGGGACCCGCCCGCCAGCGAGTTGGTCACGTGCCTGCAACCACACCGAACCGTTAGGGGGCCGTTCGATATCCCGTGCGGTTTTCGCTCGGAAAAAAATGAACGGTAAATCGCGAGAAAGAGAAATTTAACTAAGTCGTGCATCGCCGGCCGTGCCGTGTCGGTTACATTACTTCTACGGATTTCTGATTAGATCACAGAGATACTCCGAGCATAGCCCTCTCCGTTGCTCTTTGCATGACCTTGAACCTTATTATGAGGCCTATTATGAGTGGCCGTGTCTCAGTTCTGTACATATAATCACCATGGTTAAATACTAGCCGATTACATGGAGAGAGGAGGAGTCAGCAGACCCCGTCTAGTGCGGCCGGTACCTGATGTGATGCGGTCCATACCTGATGGCGTGGTAGGGCAGGTGGTTGCGGGTGTACACAGACCCCGCGTGATGCGGTCCATACCTGATGGCGTGGTAGGGCAGGTGGTTGCGGGTGTACACAGACCCCGCGTGATGCGGTCCATACCTGATGGCGTGGTAGGGCAGGTGGTTGCGGGTCTAGACAGACCCCGCGTGATGCGGTCCATACCTGATGGCGTGGTAGGGCAGGTGGTTGCGGGTCTAGACAGACCCCGCGTGATGCGGTCCATACCTGATGGCGTGGTAGGGCAGGTGGTTGCGGGTGTACACAGACCCCGCGTGATGCGGTCCATACCTGATGGCGTGGTAGGGCAGGTGGTTGCGGGTGTACACAGACCCCGCGTGATGCGGTCCATACCTGATGGCGTGGTATGTAACGCCTAACGTTACACTATTGTATATAAATTTTCTACACTAACAATTACATAATAACAATACAATCATTCTACAAAACAACTACACTAATAAAAAATACTAACTTCATTACTACATAATATACAACTTGAATGATTCGGTCTTCCATAATACCCTTATTAACATTAATGGGTCTTAAAAAAGGAACGCATTTAGTTCACATTTTTATCGCATCTGCACGAAGTGGCGCTGAGGTTCATGTCTGAGGGTGCGCGCGTATTCGCGCTCTTTTTGGAGAAAATTTTCTACTTGTGCTGGATTCGCAAGACTATCCTACTAAACAATTAACTAAATACTAATCTTTTATAAGTGGATTGTAATTAGTATTCTTTAATAGTACGCGCTGCTTGTTTTGCACTAAATTGCAAAATAATTACTATTGTAAATAACTTGTTTTAAACGAAACCCCGTATTGGGTAAGTGTTGTTTGATATTTTAATTAGTTCTAAGTGTATGTGTGTTATAATATTAAAAATTAACAATATACCTTCTTACCAATAATAATTTACTTATTTAATATCTTATGTTAGTGAATGTCTTGGTTTTTAAATTTAAGTGTGTCTTAATATTAATTCAATTCAATATTGGATTTCCTTATAGCTAAAAATCTTATTTCCCATAATATAACTAATTTTATAACAAATTATTTCTATGTCAACGTCCCTTGTCAAGCTGGCTGATAATGTGTAGTGTTTTCTGTAAATAAAATTGTAAATAAACTGATAGTGTACAGAATTCTGGTGTAAAATTCTATGTTTTAACTAATTGGTAAAATAAGTTCTTTTTCATTAACTGTTAGACAATGCACCTAAATGCTTAAATATCTATATAAATATTATTGTGCTAACATCATAATAACTAAATTATGCTTGCTTGCCATTCCCTGTTGGGACAAAATAATATCAGTTTGCTTGACACGGAGCGTTGCAGTCAGTATGGGAAAATCGGACATTTCTTAAAGTGTCCAAAAACCTGTTTCCAGGGTTCTTTGTATACCTAGAAGTATACAAACTTATTGCGGCTTCACTGATCACCTGCTGCCTACCTTCTTCTGCTGCCTACCGTCTTCTGCTGCCTACCTTCTTCTGCTGCCTAACTTCTTCTGCTGCCTACCTTCTCCTGCTGCCTACCCTTCGCTTGCTGCCTACGCTTCACCTACTGGCTACCTTTCCCTGCTGCCGTCAAGCACGAACTGGATCCTATCCCAGGGGAGTGGCTTTTAAAACTAAAACTCGGAGCTATTGGAACCCAACCTGAGACTATTACTTATCTACCTACACTTTCATTTTTAATAATAATTTTTTGTTTTTTTTATTAGTTTTATTTTCCTACACCTACTTGTAGCCCTAAGTGTTACAATGGCGCCCAACGTGGGGCGCCATTGTAATTCGCGCGCCCTAATCATTCTCCTCTTGGTACTATGGGTCGTCCTAAAGACTGCTCAAGACCTTTTCAAATGATAAGTATGGATCTAGTAGGACCCTTGCCTCCAACTAGAAAACAAAACACTTTTATCTTAGTAATTACTTGCTGCTTTTCTAAGTATTGTTTAGTCTTCCCTTTAAAACGTGCTACTTCTGAAGCAATAACTCAAATACTTGAAAATCAAGTATTCTTAGTTCATGGTGTCCCTAGCACTATACTCATGGATAACGGAAAGCAGTTTATCAGTAACACGTTTACAAACCTATGCTCTGCCTACAAAGTACCGAACGTCCACTATACTCCAAAGTACACTCCTCAAGTGAACACAGTGGAACGCTATAACAAGACCTTAATAACTGCTATATCTTCCTTTATTGACAATGACCACCGGTCGTGGGATACTAATATTTCAAAAATACAGTTTGCCTTGAATTCTTCTGTCAGTGAGGTGACTTGATTTACGCCATCATTTTTAGTTTACGGACGCGAACTTGTCCACTGCGGTTCCCACTACTCAGATTCCGATATTGAAGACGACATAATATTTACACCTCGCGATGAATATGCCGAGAACATTGGACATCTTCGTAAAATTTTTGATAAAGTGAAGCTTTCTCTTTTTAACGCTCATTCACGCAACTCTACTCATTATGATTTGCGACGTAGGAATTTTGAATTTAATGTGGGCGATTTAGTGTGGAAACGTACTTACTACCAGAGTGACAAGGATAATAGATTCTCTAAAAAGCTAGCACCTAAATTTATTCAGTGCAGGGTTATTTCTAAAAAAGGTCCACTAGTGTATGATCTCGAGGACTTGAATGGCAGAAACTTGGGAACATGGCACATAAAGGATTTAAAACTTGTCAACTATAGTAATAAGTAAATAGTTTATTATAGTGAATTTTACTTAGGTAAAATCCTAACCTAAAAAGGGGGGTATGTAACGCCTAACGTTACACTATTGTATATAAATTTTCTAGACTAACAATTACATAATAACAATACAATCATTCTACAAAACAACTACACTAATAAAAAATACTAACTTCATTACTACATAATATACAACTTGAATGATTCGGTCTTCCATAATACCCTTATTAACATTAATGGGTCTTAAAAAAGGAACGCATTTAGTTCACATTTTTATCGCATCTGCACGAAGTGGCGCTGAGGTTCATGTCTGAGGGTGCGCGCGTATTCGCGCTCTTTTTGGAGAAAATTTTCTACTTGTGCTGGATTCGCAAGACTATCCTACTAAACAATTAACTAAATACTAATCTTTTATAAGTGGATTGTAATTAGTATTCTTTAATTGTACGCGCTGCTTGTTTTGCACTAAATTGCAAAATAATTACTATTGTAAATAACTTGTTTTAAACGAAACCCCGTATTGGGTAAGTGTTGTTTGATATTTTAATTAGTTCTAAGTGTATGTGTGTTATAATATTAAAAATTAACAATATACCTTCTTACCAATAATAATTTACTTATTTAATATCTTATGTTAGTGAATGTCTTGGTTTTTAAATTTAAGTGTGTCTTAATATTAATTCAATTCAATATTGGATTTCCTTATAGCTAAAAATCTTATTTCCCATAATATAACTAATTTTATAACAAATTATTTCTATGTCAACGTCCCTTGTCAAGCTGGCTGATAATGTGTAGTATTTTCTGTAAATAAAATTGTAAATAAACTGATAGTGTACAGAATTCTGGTGTAAAATTCTATGTTTTAACTAATTGGTAAAATAAGTTCTTTTTCATTGTTAACTGTTAGACAATGCACCTAAATGCTTAAATATCTATATAAATATTATTGTGCTAACATCATAATAACTAAATTATGCTTGCTTGCCATTCCCTGTTGGGACAAAATAATATCAGTTTGCTTGACACGGAGCGTTGCAGTCAGTATGGGAAAATCGGACATTTCTTAAAGTGTCCAAAAACCTGTTTCCAGGGTTCTTTGTATACCTAGAAGTATACAAACTTATTGCGGCTTCACTGATCACCTGCTGCCTACCTTCTTCTGCTGCCTACCGTCTTCTGCTGCCTACCTTCTTCTGCTGCCTACCTTCTTCTGCTGCCTACCTTCTTCTGCTGCCTACCCTTCGCCTGCTGCCTATCCTTCACCTGCTGCCTACCTTCTCCTGCTGCCTACCCTTCGCTTGCTGCCTACGCTTCACCTGCTGGCTACCTTTCCCTGCTGCCGTCAAGCACGAACTGGATCCTATCCCAGGGGAGTGGCTTTTAAAACTAAAACTCGGAGCTATTGGAACCCAACCTGAGACTATTACTTATCTACCTACACTTTCATTTTTAATAATAATTTTTTATGTTTTTTTTATTAGTTTTATTTTCCTACACCTACTTGTAGCCCTAAGTGTTACAGGTAGGGCAGGTGGTTGCGGGTGTACACAGACCCCGCGTGATGCGGTCCATACCTGATGGCGTGGTAGGGCAGGTGGTTGCGGGTCTAGACAGACCCCGCGTGATGCGGTCCATACCTGATGGCGTGGTAGGGCAGGTGGTTGCGGGTCTATACAGACCCCGCGTGATGCGGTCCATACCTGATGGCGTGGTAGGGCAGGTGGTTGCGGGTGTACACAGACCCCGCGTGATGCGGTCCATACCTGATGGCGTGGTAGGGCAGGTGGTTGCGGGTCTAGACAGACCCCGCGTGATGCGGTCCATACCTGATGGCGTGGTAGGGCAGGTGGTTGCGGGTCTATACAGACCCCGCGTGATGCGGTCCATACCTGATGGCGTGGTAGGGCAGGTGGTTGCGGGTGTACACAGACCCCGCGTGATGCGGTCCATACCTGATGGCGTGGTAGGGCAGGTGGTTGCGGGTCTAGACAGACCCCGCGTGATGCGGTCCATACCTGATGGCGTGGTAGGGCAGGTGGTTGCGGGTGTACACAGACCCCGCGTGATGCGGTCCATACCTGATGGTGTGGTAGGGCAGGTGGTTGCGGGTCTAGACAGACCCCGCGTGATGCGGTCCATACCTGATGGCGTGGTAGGGCAGGTGGTTGCGGGTGTACACAGACCCCGCGTGATGCGGTCCATACCTGATGGCGTGGTAGGGCAGGTGGTTGCGGGTCTAGACAGACCCCGCGTGATGCGGTCCATACCTGATGGCGTGGTAGGGCAGGTGGTTGCGGGTGTACACAGACCCCGCGTGATGCGGTCCATACCTGATGGCGTGGTAGGGCAGGTGGTTGCGGGTCTAGACAGACCCCGCGTGATGCGGTCCATACCTGATGGCGTGGTAGGGCAGGTGGTTGCGGGTCTAGACAGACCCCGCGTGATGCGGTCCATACCTGATGGCGTGGTAGGGCAGGTGGTTGCGGGTCTAGACAGACCCCGCGTGATGCGGTCCATACCTGATGGCGTGGTAGGGCAGGTGGTTGCGGGTCTAGACAGACCCCGCGTGATGCGGTCCATACCTGATAGCGTGGTAGGGCAGGTGGTTGCGGGTCTAGACAGACCCCGCGTGATGCGGTCCATACCTGATGGCGTGGTAGGGCAGGCGGTTGCGGGTCTAGACAGACCCCGCGTGATGCGGTCCATACCTGATGGCGTGGTAGGGCAGGTGGTTGCGGGTCTAGACAGACCCCGCGTGATGCGGTCCATACCTGATGGCGTGGTAGGGCAGGTGGTTGCGGGTCTAGACAGACCCCGCGTGATGCGGTCCATACCTGATGGCGTGGTAGGGCAGGTGGTTGCGGGTCTAGACAGACCCCGCGTGATGCGGTCCATACCTGATGGCGTGGTAGGGCAGGTGGTTGCGGGTCTAGACAGACCCCGCGTGATGCGGTCCATACCTGATGGCGTGGTAGGGCAGGTGGTTGCGAGTCTAGACAGACCCCGCGTGATGCGGTCCATACCTGATGGCGTGGTAGGGCAGGTGGTTGCGGGTCTAGACAGACCCCGCGTGATGCGGTCCATACCTGATGGCGTGGTAGGGCAGGTGGTTGCGAGTCTAGACAGACCCCGCGTGATGCGGTCCATACCTGATGGCGTGGTAGGGCAGGTGGTTGCGGGTCTAGACAGACCCCGCGTGATGCGGTCCATACCTGATGGCGTGGTAGGGCAGGTGGTTGCGGGTGAGCCACATCAGGCCGGCGCCGGACAGCTCAGCGGCGCCCAACACGCGGTTCAGCGCGCTGCTCAGGAACAACACCACTACGCGACCGCACTCCTAGGAACACATTTTTATAGTGCACTAGCTGACCCGGCCACGTGTTGCAATGACTTAGTAGTTATAATACGTTAGATCGATGTAATACCAGGCCTCTGTCACTCGATGTACTTGCGCGCGTTAATAGCCTACTCTCGCCCGCACCGCCGTCGGTGCGAAATTAGTAGGCTGCCAACAACCGTGGGATGCGCGGGTAGTGCCGGGCACGCACTGTTGCATTATTTGTGTTACGAATGTCAAGATCGATTAATTTTCATACGAACTAATTAGGTAATTTATTGAACGTTAGTTTTATTCAAGAAAATTCCGTATGAAATAAAATTCCGGACTTATCAGAATTTCGAATGTTTGCACACTTCAAACCTTTAATAAGTCATCATCATTTTCCGGCAGGCTGAAAGTTCCCTCTGATGCTTTTTGTAACTATGCACAAGAACTCGAGGTAACATTTTTTTCCAGGTAAAAATTTTGAATATTATTCGGCATAGAAACCTGGCAGCGACATATTTTAACACTTAAAGAAGTAAATTTCACCCCATTTTGCTCTTGTTTTCCACATCAATACCTGTTAAAACTGTATGTCCGATTCCGAATTTTTTCCACTATTCATTTAACAACCGGGAATTTCGCGCACGTAAAAAATTTGCAAAACATCATATTAAAATAAAACATTTGTAAATATTCGATATGCTTTTTATTTTCCTAAAACACAATTGGTTGAAATATTTTTACCGTAAGATGAAACCCTAGTCCGATTGCGTTCGCTCTGACGTCACGTAGTCTCGCGCAGCTGCGAAGAAATACTGACTTTACACTCAAAGCTGTAGGTGCATTTTTGTACGCGGTAGAAAAAGTAGGCTATTAACGCTTTAGGTACCGAACATTTTCTTTGGAGTAATTTATCTGTTACGTAGTAACTATTTAGTAATCTGTGGTAATACTAATCTTCCTAATGTAGTACCATTTACTTATAGAGATAAATTAAAAAGGTTTCAAAAAATCTCACATATAATGTTAAAAAAGTCAAGTCATGGTCTTTGACGCCGAGAGAGCTAAGCTTGAGACAATACTACCAGTCTCATTAAACGGAACACCAATGAAGAGAACTTACATGTTTAAATATTTTACATCCTTTTATACGTACAGTCTATGGGCTCAAAATAACGTCCTCCATGTGCAGTTTAACAATGCATTTAGAATGCTGTTGGGGCTGCCTCGTTATTGTAGTGCTTCTGGAATGTTTGCAGAGGCTGAAGTGGATTGTTTTTACACAACAATGCGTAAGCTTTGTTCATCTCTGGTGGGCAGAGTGCGAGCAGCACTAACAGCATTCTAGCTATGATAGCGAGCAGATTTGATTGCCCGTATCTGAGTCGCCGTGTGTGTGCCGGCCTAGAATAGCACCAACCCATCTCTTCCCGTGGGTGTCGTACGAGGCGACTAAGGGAGATATGGCCTTTAGGAGACGGGCAGCAGCGTCTCCTTAGATCTCGGCCCTACTGCGATCGCCAACCCGCCTGCCAAGCGTGGCGATTATGGCAACCCCCCCCCAATATGAATCACACACAAACAAATTGGCCCCTAGTCCCCGGCAGCCCTGCTATGCCTAGCTACGGTAGCGGCTACGGTAACGGTAGGGCAGGGGGTGCGAAGAATCCCCGGGTAAGATCCGGCTACCATCTACGACGACTCGACCTGGCAACCTACAACACGCGTACACTGAGGACGGACGCGAAGTTAACGGAGTTGGAAGAAGCTATCAGTAAGCTACGCTGGGATATCATTGGTCTATCTGAAGTCCGAAGAGAGGGGGAGGACTCGATAATCCTTAATTCCGGCAACTTGCTGTACTACCGGGAGGGCGACCAACAGTCCCAAGGTGGTGTCGGCTTCATCGTCCACAAGTCCCTCGTCAACAACGTAATAACCATCGGGAGTGTGTCGACCAGGGTAGCATACCTGATACTCAGAATATCGAAACGATATTCGTTGAATGTCATACAGGTTTACGCTCCGACCTCGACACACCCAGATGACGAAGTGGAGGCTATGTATGAGGAGATCTCTGAAGCCATACGTAGCCACAATACCCACTACACGGTTGTGATGGGGGACTTTAATGCTAGGTTGGGGAAACGTTGCGGTGATGAGTTGAGAATGGGGCAATTTGGATTTGGGCACCGGAACACCAGAGGCCAGATGCTAGCGGACTTCATGGAGAAGGAGAACCTCTATATGATGAACTCCTTCTTCAGGAAGTCCGAAAGCCGAAAATGGACCTGGATGAGTCCGGACGGTAATGTCAAAAATGAGATAGATTTTATCATGTCGACGAAAAGGCACATATTCAATGATGTCTCTGTGATCAATGCCGTCAAAACGGGGAGTGATCACAGACTGGTGCGAGGCAGATTGAATATCAATATTAAGCTGGAAAGATCTCGACTGATAAAGTCTACGCTCCGACCAGTACCTGCGCAAATCCAAAACCCCGAAAGGTTTCAGCTCGAGCTCCAGAACCGCTTCGAAGTCCTTGAGAACAGCTTAAATGTGGACGATCTAAACAACATGGTGGTGGATACTGTCCGTACGGTAGGGTCTAAGTTCTTTAAAACCCGCCGTCCCAGAACAAAGAAACTCTCCGACAAAACGCTCCAACTTATGGATAGGAGACACGAAATGAGGCTGCAGAACTCAACGGATGTTAGTCGTTACCGGCAGCTTAATAGGCAGATATCAAAGTCATTGACATGCGATCTTCGCCGATTCAATACGGCTTGTATTGAAGAGGCTATCGAGCGAAATAAAGGCTCCAAGGTATTTGCGAGATATCTGTCTATTGGGCAAAGTCAACTGACGCAGCTGAAGATTGACGACGGTAGCCTCATTTCGTCGAAACCTGAGATCCTGAGGGAGATCGAGAGTTTCTATGGACAGTTGTACTCCACGCAAGCACCTGTTGAAAGCGAGGCTAGAGACCCCAGAGCCAAGCTTACTCGACACTATACTGATGATATCCCGGACGTCAGCCTGTACGAGATTAGTATGGCTCTCAAACAACTAAAAAACAACAAGGCGGCGGGTGATGATGGAATCACTACAGAGCTTCTGAGAGCGGGCGGTAAGCCGATACTTAAAGTCCTCCAGAGGCTCTTTAATTCCGCTATTCTCGAGGGCAGAACGCCTAAAACATGGGAGTGAGAGTGAGGTCATCCTGTTCTTCAAAAAGGGTGATAAAACACTCTTGAAGAACTATAGGCCGATCTCACTCTTGAGTCATTTTTATAAGTTGTTTTCGAGAGTCATTACGAATCGTCTCGCTCGCAGGTTCGACGACTTCCAACCTCCCGAACAAGCCGGTTTCCGAAAAGGCTATAGTACCATAGACCACATCTATACGCTGCGGCAGGTTATACAGAAGACCGAGGAGTATAATCTGCCACTTTGCTTGGCGTTTGTGGACTATGAGAAAGCCTTCGATTCGATCGAGACATGGGCGGTGCTGCAGTCTCTCCAAAGGTGCCAAGTGGACTATAGGTACATAGAGGTGCTAAGGTACCTATACGGAAATGCCACTATGTCGGTCCGACTCCAGAACCAGAGCTCTAATCCCATCCAATTGCAGCGAGGTGTAAGACAGGGAGACGTTATCTCTCCAAAACTCTTTACCGCTGCATTGGAGGATATTTTCAAGCTTCTGAATTGGAAAGGACACGGCATTAACATTAATGGCGAGTACCTAACACACCTCCGTTTTGCCGATGATATAGTTCTAATGGCTGAGACCTTGGAAGACCTGAACACCATGCTCGGAGATCTCAGTAGTGCTTCCCAAAGAGTGGGTCTTAAAATGAACATGGATAAGACAAAAATCATGTCGAATGCCCATGTTGTACCCACTCCAGTTAATATTGGGAACACTACACTTGAAGTTGTTGACAGTTATGTATACCTGGGACAGATAGTCCAGTTAGGTAAGTCCAACTTCGAGAAAGAGATCTCTCGTCGAATCCAGCTCGGATGGGCAGCTTTCGAGAAGCTACGAGAAGTCTTCGCGTCCAAATTACCTCAGTGTCTCAAGACGAAAGTCTTTGACCAGTGTGTGTTGCCAGTGATGACCTACGGAAGTGAAACGTGGCCATTCACTATGGGTCTCGTCCGAAGGCTCAAGGTCGCTCAGCAGGCAATGGAGAGAGCAATGCTTGGGGTCTCCCTGCGTGATCGGATCCGAAATGAGGAGATCCGCAGGAGAACTAAAGCAACCGACATTGCTCGAAGGATTGCTCAGCTGAAGTGGCAGTGGGCGGGACACATAGCGAGAAGAACCGATGGCCGCTGGGGCCGAACGGTTCTCGAATGGCGACCACGATCCGGACGACGCTCAGTGGGTAGGCCCCCGACCAGGTGGACCGACGATCTGGTAAAGGTCGCGGGAAGACACTGGATGCGGGCAGCACAGGACCGATCGTTGTGGAGTTCCATGGGGGAGGCCTATGCCCAGCAGTGGGCGTCGTGCGGCTGAGATGATGATGATGATGATGATGATCTGAGTCGCTGCTGTGCCATTTTGCATGGAATGGTTCAGCGGTGAGGTAATAGGTTATGTTTTTTAAAATTGAGAACTGCATAGCCATTCGCGCAAACTTCATGCTGGCTAGAAACTGTCAGCCGTACTGTTCTTTATGCCAACGACTTTAACTTGTCCCTGTCAGCTCAATAAATTAAGGTGTACCGGTAAGGCATGTACTACATACATAACATGCTCATCAAATTATTAAGAAATCAGATAAACGTTGTGCGGAGATAAGCGAGATAAACATTATAGCGATAAGACATAATTTATTATAGTATTTAAGAGCACACCGAAACCATCTAAATATATTTCCATCTCCATCCAACAATTGAAGTATTGTCACATCCCGGACACTCCATACAACGTTCGCAAATCAATTACCTATTACTACTACTAAAGCAAATGACGTTTGTACACGCGCAAATGTGTGCGTGGAATCTAGTAGGGCTGCATGTGTGGTTATCAATCTAAATGACACGGGAAGCGCAGCGACTGCCTTCTCTTTTATCCGCATAGCGCTGTCTCTGTTATCGGCCGGTGCTCGCGCGCGCGCCCTTGTTTATGTGTCAGTGATGTCTACAACGAAGTGCGGGGTGGGATGATGTATTTTATTATTATTATTTCGTTTTAGACAGACAGCTGTCGCTGATACGTCTAAATCTTAGTTCACTTAGCAATTAGTTCACTGTTTTGATAGTTGTCAAGTCTATTAACTGGTTAACACTTTTAGAGTTCACAAATTCGGAGGGTAGTTTGTTCCATGCGTTTACTATGCGATTACTTATAAAGTTTCTGCCGATATTTGTGTTCTTTATCGTCGTTACCAACTTAAAATTGTGTCCTCTCATGCGCGGGTTCGTATGACGAGTGAAAAGGTCAGAGTTCTGGACAGTCGTAGTATCCATTTAGGATCTTAAAGGTCTCGATCATGTCTCCACGTTCTCGCCTTTTCTGCAGTGTTGTCAAGCCCAGTTTTTTTAATCTTTCTTCGTACGGTAGTAACTTTAACTGCGCGGGGATCTTAGTGAATCTACGCTGTACTCGTTCAATTAGGACAATGTCTTTTTTGAAGTATGGATTCCATATCTGAAAAGCGTATTCTAGGATAGGTCTTACATATGTCTTGTAGATCTTCAACAGTGTTTCATGAGTAAGAATGCGAAAGGCTCTTCTAATTATGTAGATGATATAATTAGCTTTTGTTACCATTTGCGAGATATGTATTTGAAATGAGTGCGGGGAGGTGAGTGGCCGTTCTGTATGGAGTACTATTATATATTCTGTGGTGTCGTCTCCGCGTAAGCCCGGTCCAAACTCGGTATAAAGGCAACCGTTAACGGGTGACGTCACCGGCGAACCTGCGCGAACTTAGAACGTGGTAGGCATACCTGCTTGGCCTTGTGCAGCTTCTTGGCGGTGGCCGGGGCGAAGGGGTAGAGGCCGGTGGCCATGGCGGCGTCCACGGCGTGCGCGTCGTCCGCGCGCACCGCGAAGTACCGCGCGCCGTCCGCGGCCCCACTCACCCCGGCGACCCCCGCCACCCCCGCCACGCCGCCATTCGCCCCCACCGCCGCGCCGCCCGCCGCGCCCGCGGAGATCCCCACTCCCCCGGCGCCGCCCGACGGATCCTCGTCGCGCACGCGCCAACCTCCTGCCGAACAATTGCTTCGTAATGACGCGCTAAGGACTTCATGTGTGTAGATAACACCGGTGACATTGACAAAAAATCTGAGCGAAATTTAAACCATCTTGAGAATTAGCGTTGTTGCTCCCCTTTTATATTGTTTGGTTTAGCAGGCTACGTGTCTAGCTACGCTCGACTATGTTTTGATGTGCGTTTGTGATTCAAAGGCTAGCGGTGCAAGTCTCTTTCTCTCTCACACACACACACACCGCGCAGGTCGGCGGGGTCTGGCGCGGGGGGCCGCGGCCGCTGGCCCACGCCGGGCGGCTGCGGCAGGCGCGCCAGGCACACACACACACACACACACACACACACACACACACACCGCGCAGGTCGGCGGGGTCTGGCGCGGGGGGCCGCGGCCGCTGGCCCACGCCGGGCGGCTGCGGCAGGCGCGCCAGGCACACACACACACACACACACACACACACACACACACACCGCGCAGGTCGGCGGGGTCTGGCGCGGGGGGCCGCGGCCGCTGGCCCACGCCGGGCGGCTGCGGCAGGCGCGCCAGGCACACACACACACACACACACACACACACACCGCGCAGGTCGGCGGGGTCTGGCGCGGGGGGCCGCGGCCGCTGGCCCACGCCGGGCGGCTGCGGCAGGCGCGCCAGGCACACACACACACACACACACACACACACACACACACACCGCGCAGGTCGGCGGGGTCTGGCGCGGGGGGCCGCGGCCGCTGGCCCACGCCGGGCGGCTGCGGCAGGCGCGCCAGGCACACACACACACACACACACACACACACACCGCGCAGGTCGGCGGGGTCTGGCGCGGGGGGCCGCGGCCGCTGGCCCACGCCGGGCGGCTGCGGCAGGCGCGCCAGGCACACACACACACACACACACACACACACACACACACACCGCGCAGGTCGGCGGGGTCTGGCGCGGGGGGCCGCGGCCGCTGGCCCACGCCGGGCGGCTGCGGCAGGCGCGCCAGGCACACACACACACACACACACACACACACACCGCGCAGGTCGGCGGGGTCTGGCGCGGGGGGCCGCGGCCGCTGGCCCACGCCGGGCGGCTGCGGCAGGCGCGCCAGGCACACACACACACACACACACACACACACACCGCGCAGGTCGGCGGGGTCTGGCGCGGGGGGCCGCGGCCGCTGGCCCACGCCGGGCGGCTGCGGCAGGCGCGCCAGTCGCTCGGCGGCGGCCAGCGCGCGCACCGCGGCGCCCAGCGTGGCCTCGTCCACCGCCGTGGCCGCCGCGCCGCTCAGGCGACGCTGCACCAGCGACGAGAACCGCTGCCGCAGCTGGAAACGAACATATCGATCAAATAAACTGGCCGTTAACCGATTCGTTGCGGCGCCTAAACACCTGATCTTCTGTCTAAACTAAACTTTAATATTCCGAGTAGGTCTGCTAGATACTATACGCCTATTCATGTACCGTTGGTCTTATCCAACTATCGCCAAAATTCTTTTCTGCTGCGAGCGAGCAGAACTCTGAATGATTTGTGCAAATATAAAAACTTTGTTATTCATCAATCTACACTCGCGAGCAAAAGTTTGGAATCAGTTACTTGAAATTGGTTCCGCGTGATCTTGCTTACTAAATAAATTTTTAATAATCATAAAAATGACATCATGTTAAAGGTGCAACTGTCCACTTTAAATCGATATAAAATTAATTCATATCGAGCCCGTAATTGTGGAGTTATCCCGGATTAAGTGAAGGAGGTAGGAAAACAAGGAAATAGGGAAAAATAATGAATGAATAAAACAACAAAAATTATTAAATAAAAATGTTATTTATCTTTAAAAATAAGTGTCAATATTTTATGTTCCCTCCCCTCGCCCTAATAACTGCTCCAAGACGATTCTTCATAGACCTGATTAGCTTCTGAATTGATTCTTGTGGAATACCTTCCCACTCCTCAATCAACGCTAATTTCAGCTCATTCAGACATGAAGGAGCAGGAGTTCTGCAACGAACCTTCCTCTTCAGTTCATCCCACACGTGCTCAATGGGATTCAAGTCAGGGCTGAGCGCTGGCCAGTCCAATGTGGCAATACCGACTTCTTCGAGGTATTCCGTTGTTACACGGGCAGTGTGACAACGAGCGTTATCGTACATAAGGAGGAAGTCATCTTGATGTATCCCGCATAGGAAACGACATGTTCCAGGAGAATATCGAAAATGTACCGGTCCGAAGTTAGACCGCCTCCTCGTCTCCCGCCAGGCACGAAAACAAGCTCGGTTTTACCATCGAAGGAAATGCCGGCCCACATCATACAAGAGCCGCCCCCATAAGCCATTGTTTCAGCGACACAGCACTGTGCAAATCGCTCCCCAGGCCGCCTGTAGACCCGTCCTCTTCTGTCGCTACCGTGCAAACACATCCTGTTTTCGTCGGAGAACAGGACTTGCCTCCATTGCTCAACCTCCCAATCAAGATGGGTGCGAGCAAACTGAAGGCGTGCTTGTCGGTGAGCTGCCGTGAGTTTTGGGCCTGTGGCAGGCCTTTTTGGAGTCAGATTCACTTGCTTGAGTCGTCGACGAACTGTCCACTCGCTGGCTGCTACCCCACGAACATCTCGGAGCTCCTGTTGAACGTCGACACCAGTCAAATGCCGATTTCGGAGAGAGGTTGACACGATAAAACGGTCATCCCTCTCCGAAGTGCACCGGCGCCGTCCAGATCTTGGTCTCGGGATAAAGCCACCAGTCTCCCGAAAGCGCTTATAAACTTTCGAAACACAGGATTGGCTTATGTGGAGCCGATGAGCGACAACCCGCTGGCTGACCCCTTCTTGCAATAGGGCTACGATTTGTGCTGCTTCTGTAGGTGTTGTCTTCATTGTCGTACAAGGTAAAGGGTCAAAAGTGGCGGAGATGTGTACCGGTCAACGTGTGAAAGTCGACTGATAAAGAAAATCCGATAACAGGTGCTTTTATAGGGGGTCAATAGGTCGCAACTCGTGACGTATCAAACAATTGAAACACGTCTTTTTCGATACACCTTCATTTAATGCGGAATGGCTCCATAAATACTGGCTTGTTTTTAATGAATTCAGTATCAGTTTAAAAGTAAAGAGTTGAACCTTTAAAATGATGTCATTTTTACGATTATTAAAAAAGTATTAACTACTCAAGATAACGCGCAACCAATTTCAAGTAACTGATTCCAAACTTTTGCTCGCGAGTGTAGTTTAGCGACAGCGAGGCGTCTGATATGTGAAGATTTTTTCAAACTTATGTAATGCATGTAAACATGTAGCATGTAATGTATACGAGTATAGTATTAGAAGCCTGTTTTGCCACATGACGAATTGCTGCCTAATTTTGTTTAAGAGAGTTAATTAAGATTTTCTTCAACTCACTTTTTCCTTAACATTGTCCACACTGCTCCTAATGTAAATATGTATCTAAACGTGAAGACCTTTAATTGGCTGACTGTTTCTATGTTAAGGAGATATCCACCAGTGGGTTTTTATTAATTATGTTAACTAAAAGCAATAACTTATATACCATTGGAAGGAGGATCGAAACAGCATTTCAGGCATATTAAAAATATACTTTTAAGTACCTCCGACTTGTATTAAACTGTGGTGAATGTTTAGAAATCACATGCTTGAAATCTATCCAATTTACCCATATTAACTTCATATAATCACCGAAATACAATGAATTATTAAAATGTTAATATATTTTCATATGAAAATCGATTTTATTCATGTTTTTAAGGAAAATCTACAAAACTTTTTAATCAACTGGCAGTGATTGGCTGAAGTCTCTTGGCTTTGGCTTTTCGTTTCGAGAAATATATAATAATTTGTGTTTTGCGCGGCGCACCTAATATCGGGGTGCGAGTCCGCTTGTGAAAGTGTAAATGTGGCAAAAGTTTTATCGGTGAAGTGAGTGATGGTGGCCTACTAGGCCTATGTAGTGCTCCGGTCTCCATCGTTGGATTGACAGCAGCCCTTCAGGAGCCGCGACTTCCTTCGAGCTAGCTCAGGAAGTCCACCGGCTACATACGGAGACCAAATGGAACAAGGGTAAGCCACAGTGTTTTCTAGAATCTGGTAGTCGGTTTCAAATCATTATTCGGCGAAACGCCGACGCGGTGGAGTCTACTTCGGGCACCACCAACAGGCATAGTTTCGTTTCGTTTAGTTAGCAAAACCCAGCTTCTATACAAAAAGAGGACATCCCCTTTATATTCTGTATATACACGGTTATTTTTTTATCACCCTGGAAAATTTTAGGGACGCTTCAGGACACATCCAATATTATATAAAAAATAATAAAAATGAAATAAAAAATTTAAAAAAAATATAAAAAAAATAAAAAAATCTCCAAAAATGTTGCTCTCAACTAGTGCAGCATTTTTTGTATTTTTAAAAAAATTAATATAACATTAAGGAGGGGGGTTATTTTTTTTATTTATATTTAAATCATTCTAATACCATGCCGTGAAGCATCCCTTAAATTTTCCAGGGTGAAAAAAAAATAACCGTGTATATGTTCGCTATTGGTTTTCCAAAATTAAATAAATAAATAAAAAATAAACATCGCGTCACCTGGAACACGGCGAGCGCGTCGCCGGCCTCCGCGCCGAAGGTGATCCAGTCGTCGAGCTGCAGCGCGGCGCCGGTGGCGGTCACGGCGTCGGCGGCGTCGCTGTCGCTGTCGCTGGACAGGCCGGGCGCGTTGGCGCGCTGCGTGAGCGCGGCGGGCGGCAGCCGCGCGGGGCCCGCCGCCAGCGCCACGGCCAGCGCGCTCACCGCCGTCACGCACCGCACGAAGCACAGCCGCCCCGCGCGCGACACCTCCTCGTACACCACCCACTGTGCACCGCACCACCGTACGGATTACACCATGAAGCAAATACAAAGAGGAGATGTTATAAGCATCTAGGTCCAGCTCCTATCACCAGAGTCCTGACGTCACGCATTTTTAGTATTAGCTACTTAACGCCAGAGGCGCTGACATCAGTCGATCTTTTTATCTGTCGGATTAGTACGTCGTACGCTTTTCTTTTATTTTAGTTTTAAATTACCTAAATACAAAATAAAATGTTGTATTCTATCGTGCAAAAGTTACACAGACGACAGAAACAAAGTGAACGAAAAAAAATCTCTTTCCATTTGTAAGTACATTAAACAAGCATTATTAATTTATTACTTGACGTATTGCTTCTAGAATGTTCGATGCCACATGGACGCTTCTGTCAATGTCCCGATAAAGAACAAAAGGCCCTCTAGTGGCGAGTAAAAATACTAACGAAAACGTAGGATGTATTAAGGGCGAAAACAAAACACGTGAATTAATATAAGCAGTTTTAACGATTTTTATTTTTAGATTATATTGACACAGCACCTAATAAATTATCTTTCTCCTACGAATGTATCTTTTACTGCCACCTAGTAATGTATAGCGGAACTTTTATGTTAACGTCAATAATGCTGGCATTTTAGTAATTCTACTCGCTACAAGGTGACAGTGGCGTCGCGCACCCTCCCCCCGCACCCCGATTTCCGGCTTCACTTGATTTCATACGGAAAACGCGATAGGGCACCTCCTCTTTGTATTTGCTTCATGGATTACACAATACTACAGTGTGCGGAGTGCGAGTTTTATCCAGCTCTACTCGATCGCACGCATCGAACGCGTAAACGCAAATTTGTATGGAATTACAGCGGTGCCATCTAGTAGTCACTAGATGAAGCTGTCTCGTTCCATAGCACCAACTAGATGGCGCCGCTCTAATTCCACACAAATTCGACAACATCACACTTCTATATTGAAGTCGGTGACAAATTTAAAGATTTTCTAGGGGATCATCGTTTGGCACCGACTTCGATATATAAGTGTGATGTTGTCTGTGCCTATTCTTATATTATTTTTAACTTTTTTGAAGTCGGTTTTTATCTTATTATAATCCGTATATTCGCGCATGTTCCAAATTCAATTTTTTTTATTCACTCAGTGAAACAAAGAGCATTTTATTTTATTCACTGTTTTTGAAGAATCGCGAGCCCTATGTTGAGTGTTAATGGTAAAATTGTTTTTAAAGTGATCAAGTGTCCGCGATCCCGACCTTTTTTTTATTGCAATTAACGGCCGAACCCAATATTGTATCCGTAGTTTAAGATTAAAAACAATCTCGGATTATTGCGTATCGCTCAATCGATCTCTAATAACTAAAGACTGCAATCCTAGGATTCTTTTGACACCGGATCGCCAGCTATCCTTTCCCTCATGACGTCAGGTTGGATGCTGTCAGCACGCTCACCGTGATTCGAAACAACTTTTAGCGCGCCGACTTTGATAACATCGCCATTCGGAACGCATCCGCACAGCCAGTTACGGTCCGAAATGCGTATCTTATCAATAATATTAAAACCTGAATATCTCTAACCTGGGGTTTAAAAAATAATATAATCATTTCAACATGCATTTTTAACGAGTACAATAATTTGAACTAGTTTTCTTGGGGTGAAAATCGCTCTAACAAAGTGTTCATTGTTCTTTGTCGATTGTTTTCGATGTCGGCCTGCAGAATAGGTGTGTATTGCACTTAGCAACAAACGCAAGTCGTAACAAAGCGGCCGTCTCATATATAACGCGTGGCGTACCTCCGAGGGGGGCGGGCGGCAGCGCAGCGTGCTGGCGGGGTGCAGCGCCACGCGCGGCTCCCGCGCCGTCCGCAGCGTGGCGGCCGACGCGCCTGACGCGCCTGACGCGCCCGCCGCACTCGCCGCGTCCGCGCGCGCCAGCGCCGGGTACAGCCCCGCCGTCAGCGCCAGCTTCACCACGCACCACCGCTCCGAGTTCGTGTTCACGTCCTGCGCACGACACCGCGACATTGTCACCTCGCTCGAACCCCACCCGTGATTCCCCCGCCTAACTCGTGGCGCGATGGCGATAGCGAGCCACTCGGTATCGTTTTGATTTCACGGAATTAGCAAGAGATAAAACGATAACGAGCGAGTTGAGCGGTGGGGTCGCCGAGTTCGATTCTTCATCGATAGATCAGTGAAGTCACGGTTCCGACGCAGTACCGTTACTGTGATTATTATTCATTCGTATATTTTTCATTAACGTCACGCGGAGCTCTGTGTCATCACGGACACTGACGGGTGTGCTACTGTGTCGGAACTGTTATTTCATTGATATGTGTGAATGAATCTTAACGTACGGTTGAGACAGGCGCGGACCAGGCTTCAAAAAAGTTTGTGGTCACAGATAGGACACAGCAACCTGAAAATCGACCAAGTACGAGTCGGAATTTGAACTCACTCATGATAGATGGACAAACATATTGTGCCCCACCAAGATTTTTAAGGCATTGATTGCAAGTTATCAGTCTATCGATCTCAATAGACCGTAAAAGTGTGACATCAAAGTCTATTAGGGTTGTGGGCATGCCCATCGTGCCCAACGGTGGATCCGCGCTAGGGTTGAGACTACGAAACGGATAAAACGGCAAAAATAATGTGTCGAATGTCCGCAAGTATACTTTTTTATTGAATCAAAATAATTGCCATAATTGTATGAAGATGTATGTTTTATGTATACTCATGTTTTATACAAGTTGAGGAGTATTACGAAAATAAAAATAGAATAGGAGAATTTAGACTCAGTAAAAGCAAAATGTACCATTTTTGTGTGAAAACTTGGCGATTGCGTTCCCCATAGTGACGTCCTAATCGACATAACCCAGAGAATTGTGAGACTTCTGGTAAGAGACAGAATACATTACTTGCAGTAATAAACGCCGCCGGGGCGGGCGGTTCCCGAGCGGTGGTCGTCGGTCCCCGGGAGACGATCTAACAATCGAGTGAAGGTTACAAGTGGTCGCCGGATGCGAGTCAAGTGGGATCGATCGGCAGGACGATCCATGCAAGTCCACGTCCCAGTGGGCGCCTCTCGATCGAAGCGATCAGATCACTGATGTCTGGTGTGCGACAGAGAGAATGCGGAATGAAGCCGTGTAGTAGACGGTGGGTACCTTGATGTCGGCGGGTCCGCGCGCGCGCACCAGCCCCAGCGCGCGCAGCTGCGCCAGCAGGTGCGCGCGGTGCGCCAGCACCATCTCCATGGTGGCGCCGCAGACCAGCGCGCGCGCGCAGAAGGCGCGCTCGGCGGCCGGCCCCGCGCCGCGCGCCGCCTGCCACGCCTGGAACGCGCGCAGCAGCGCCACGTGGTCCGAGTGCGCGTCCGCCGCGAGCGCGCGCCGCGCCGCCGCGCCGCGCCGCCGCGCCTCCGGCCCGCCGCCGATCTGGAACGGCTCCCGGTTCGCCAGGCAGCACACGATCGTGAGCACCGGGTCGAGGCACTTGAGCGCGCACGCGTACACGAGCGCCTTGCCGAGCTTCGGGTCGACGGTGAGGTCGAGCAGGTGCCGCCCGAGGTCGGTCAGCTCCTCGGTGGCGGTGAGCGCGCCGATCGTCTTGAGCAGCGCGACCGCGGCGCGCACGGCGGCGAACGCGGGCGGGTCGGGCGCGCGCGCGAGCAGGTCCGCGAGCGGCGCGGGCCCCGGCGCGAGCGCGCGGCCCAGCAGGCACAGCTCGTGCAGCGGCGTGCGCGCCAGCTCGGGCACGTGGCTCGCGGGCAGCGCGGCCGCGCGGCGCGCGCCGGCCAGGTGCCACGCGCGGCCGGGCCGCGTGCGCCCCGCGCGCCCCGCCCGCTGCGCCAGCGACGCGCGCGACGCCCACCCGCAGCGCAGCGAGCACACGCCGCCCGCGTTCTCGTAGTACTTCTCCTTGACGCGCGCCGAGTCGACCACGTACGCGACGTCGTCGATCGTCACCGACGTCTCGGCGATGTTGGTCGCGATGATGATCTTGCGCGCGGTCGGCAGCGCGGCGAACGCCTTCTTCTGGTCGAGCGTCTGCATGTTGCTGTGCAGCGTGAACGCTTGGAACTTGAGCGCGGCCATCTCGCCGTCGGCGTGGAGCAGGTCGCGCAGCGCGACGATGTCGTCGTAGCCGGGCATGAAGACGAGGATCGCGCCCTTGGCCATCTTCAGGTGGATGTGCCGCACCAGCGCGAGCATCAGGTCGTGGTCGACGAGGTCCTCGGGCACCGAGTGGTAGTACACGTCGAGCAGGAAGTCGTCGCCGTCGGCGGCGTCCGGCGCGGCCGGCGCGGGGCTGTACGTCTTCAGCAGCTCCGCGCACTCGGCGTGCCCGTGCTCCACCGCGTAGTCGTACGCCGTCTTGCCCTCTGCGTCTTTCAAAGTCGGATCTGCGCCTATAAGTAGAAAAAAAACGTTAAATTCTAAATATAGCTACAACGACGAGGTACGTGGACAGGATACGCACCGATGTGCAGCTGGCTGGCGGCGGCCATGAGCCCGACCACAACGAAGTACGTGAGCAGGGTACGCACCGATGTGCAGCAAGTTACTTACGTGCGTGTGCGTGTGATTGTAAACAAGTCATTATTTGTGCTCCCCAAAAAATAATTTCCAAAGTTGTCAAAATTTACAGTATTTTATGAATGTTGGTCACGAAGTGAGAAACTAACCTCTAAGGCATCTGAAAACAACACAACAACCAGGTATCTCCTAGGATTCACTCGTTTTCTTACTATTTAATGCTCGAAGATAACAGCTGAAATTTCAAAAATTCACTCACACAACCGTAAACTGTGTATATACACATTTTTTGGTAACTTTGTTTATCCAATTAAAAATCATCTCAAAGCTGCGACCATTATAATTTGTGGCTACGACGACCAATAAACAGCTGATCCTAAATATTTGCCAAGGTGACATTGACACTGACACCTAACGTGTTCGGATAGGTCTCTTCATAAGGAGTTTTACTGGTCTGGATACGGGTCTTTTGGACCAGTTCGGATACTTCACAGCACAGCTTGTGTTTTGGATACACAAACACGTTCTGAACATACATAACGCGTTCATATAACAAGACGTTCCGTTTCAAGACAACACAAACAATATACGAGTATAATTAGAATGGCGTTAAACACTCGGAAGACATTCAAATGTGCAGGTTGTCAGCAAATAATTCCGAATAGAGAGTATTTAAGCTGTGCAGTTTGTAACTCTAAGTACGATCTGGGTTGTATAAATTTTTCTTCCAAGCGGTTTGAGCTGATGGATAAAGAAAAGAAAAAAACTTGGCAATGTGTTGAATGCAAAAGTAAGGTTCCGCGGACTGATAATACTAATACTCCTGTGCGTTCGGCTTATGCTAACGTGGAGTTATCACCTCAGCAGTCTATAGAATGTACCACAAACTCTGATACAAGTAATGTTACGGTCCGCGACAGGCGCCGATGTCATTCTCCGGTTACCGTGTCAGGCTCAGAATTTGTCACGGAAGATGCCCTTAGAACAATACTGCAGCAAGAGCTGAAGTCATTAATAAGAGAGCACATATCGAACCAACTACAGAGCATACATGAACAAATTAATAGCTTTCATGAATCTATGTCCTTCTTCAATAAACAATTCGAAGACCTTAAAAGTTCTCTGGAAGAGAAAAATGAAATTATTGTAACTCTGGAGAAGGACAATGCTTATTTGAAAACGAATGTAAGTGACCTATCGAATAGAGTTAGTCAATTAGAGCAGCACCTACGAGAAAGTAACATTGAGGTGAACGGTATTCCAGAACACAAATCTGAGAACCTGTATAACACAATTGTCCAACTCTCTAAAGCTGTAGACAGTCCACTCACTGAGAACGACATCCAGCAGGTAGTCCGGGTGGCGAAACTAAATAGGGATGATGGTCGTCCTCGCGCAGTAGTTGCAAAGCTGCGTAGTCCGAGAATTCGGGATGAGATCTTAGCAGCAGTTGCCACTTACAACAAGAAGAATATTGAGGACAAGCTCAGCACGAAACATCTCGGCATTAGTCAGCCCCAATGTTCCATCTACGTGTCCGAACATCTCACTCCGTCAAAAAAACACCTACATGCTGCTACTCGTAGGTGGGCCAAGGAAAATAGTTACAAATTTGTATGGGTGCGCAATGCGAGAATTTTATTCAGGAAAGATGAGAAAAGTAAGCACCATATTATTAGCTCGACTGAGTCCCTGAAGAAGTTGACGTCGTAGTCGCGTGTGGTTGTCATCTATTTCACCATACTAATTAAATGTGATGGCAAGGTAACTCTTACAGTGATCTCGTTATACTACCAGAACGTTCGTGGTATTAGAACTAAAACCAGTGAAGTGCTGAGGAACATATCACTTTGTAATTATGACATTATTGTGTTTACGGAGACTTGGCTTAATGCAGCGGTATCAAATAACGAATTTGTGGATTCTAGGTTTATTGTTTATCGTAAAGACCGTACATGTATGGACAAGGGTACGAGTGTGAACCCTGGTCATCTTAAGCGGGATGGAGGGGGTGTAATGATAGCTGTATCAAAAAAATTGAAGTCGAGTCGGATGCACGTCTGGGAATCGAACTCAGGGGTCGAAGACCTTTAGGTAACTGTTAACATAAATACTGTTGGCACTGTCAAAAAAGTGGCAATTTGTGGCGTGTATTTGCCTCCTCCAGCCAACTTACAACGGCAGTCTAAATTTATTGATGGTGTAAATAACGTTCTCAATTGTGTTGACGATGTAATTATCCTTGGTGACTTCAATTTGAGCTCCATTCAGTGGTCTGCTAGTGATCCGGGTAATGCAATGTCTCCGTCTAATTTCGATAATGGCCTGGGTTATTCGCTGGTGGACTTTATTTCATTAAATGGTTTGGAACAGCTTAATCATATCCGTAACGATGCTGGGAAGATGTTGGACCTGATAATTACCAATGTTCCTGGTGCGAGTGTGGTTGGACCGCTGGATGTGCTGTCCAAGCGGGATGCATACCATCCCCCACTTATGTTACAGATACCTATTTCGCATTTCAGACCGGAGACCCCGCCGCAACGATCAGACTTTAACTTTTTTAAGGCGGACTACCCTAGCATTGCTTCTGAGTTGAAGAGGGTATCCTGGCAGGATGTTTTTGCCGAGTGTCTAGATCTGAACGATATGGTTTCAAAGTTTTATACAATATTGAATGGAGTTTTCTTAAAATTTGTCCCTAAACATAAACCAAAAAAAGGAAATACCCATCTTGGTTTAGTAGCTCCCTAATTAGACTGCTAGCGGATAAAAATAAGTGTAGGCGGGTATACGGTAAGTATGGCAATCCTCGTGACGGCTTGGAGTTCGCGTTGCTTCGGTCTCGTTGCCACAGTCTATACAATGAGTGCTATGGTCGCCACAAGTCACAGGTCCAAAGCAACCTTATTGAAAACCCTAAAGGATTTTGGCGTCATTTTAAGAACCTCCGTAATGACAAACCGTCGTTTCCGGATGCGATGCACTTGGATAATATGGTTGGCAATTCTGGAGACGCTAAAGCTGCGCTCTTCGCAGAGCACTTTGAGTCGGTTTTTAATCACCGTTCGGGGAAATCAGTCTCCTTTCTGCCACGTCAGAGCTCTTGTCTCAGTAAAATTTGTTTTTCTGAGGGAGAAGTTCTTAGGACAATACGCAAACTTAACACTCATAAAAGCTCTGGACCAGACAATATTCCTCCACTGTTTATAAAAAGATGTGGTAGTGTATTGGCACTTCCATTGTCGTTAATATTTAATCGTTCACTCAGCGAAGGTAAATTTCCTCTTGAGTGGAAACGAGCCAGAGTAATACCTGTGTACAAGAAGGGAGACCCAGAAGATGTTAAGAATTATCGTCCGATTTCAATGCTGTCCTGTTTTTCAAAGTTGTTCGAATCTATGATCTGTCCAATTTTTACTAGGCACATAAATCTAGCTTTGTCGGACTCGCAGCATGGATTCAGAAGAGGTCGTTCAGTCCAGACTAATCTAGTCAGTTTTGTAACCGACCTAATCACTGCCGTCGATAGTGGATATCAGGTAGATGCAGTGTACACGGATTTTTCGAGTGCGTTCGATAAAGTGAGTCACCCTCTTCTACTGGCCAAACTCGAGACTTACGGTATAGAAGGATCCCTCCTTAGATGGTTTGAATCCTATCTTAGTCACAGAACCCAAACAGTAGCTGTCAAGGGATATGTGTCAAGGGCGTATGACATGGTATCTGGTGGTCCTCAAGGATCTCATCTTGGGCCGCTCTTGTTCCTGTTATTCGTTAATGACATTACGGAGAGGATTTGTCATTGCAGCTGCTCCCTATTCGCAGACGATCTCAAAATCTACAAAATTATAAAATCTCAGAGTGATGCATTACTTGTCCAGCGCGACTTAGACAGGATTTCCGAATGGTGTCAAGATGGATCTGAATGTGGGTAAATGCAGTTTTATTAGATTCACTAGGAAAAAAAATCCACATGCTTCCTCCTATTCATTAAAGGGATTGTTGTTAAATGAAGTCGAGGAGGTTCTTGACTTGGGAGTAACCTTCGATAAACAGCTAAAGTTCACTTCGCACATTAATAACACGTTGGCGAAAGCGGCTCAAACGTTGGGTTTTATCAGGCGTAGCACTAAGGGGTTTAATGTGAACACTAAGATAGCATTGTACAATGCACTGGTCCGTAGTCAACTGGAATATGGGAGTGTCATTTGGAACCCAATATATGCTATTCACTCGCAAAGACTTGAACGGCTGCAGCGTGCTTTTACAAGGCATTTGTCATACACATCGCGTGGTATCTCTCACAGGCAGCCGTATCAGGCTCGATTAAGCTTTTTTCGTTTTTCGCTCGGTACGTGGGCAGGGTACGTGGGCAGGGTACGTGGGCAGGGTACGCACCGATATGCAGCAGGTTGGCGGCGGCCTCGGGCAGCCCGTGCCGCGCGGCCGCCACGGGCCCGGCCTCGGCGAGGTACGTGGGCAGGGTACGTGGGCAGGGTACGTGGGCAGGGTACGCACCGATATGCAGCAGGTTGGCGGCGGCCTCGGGCAGCCCGTGCCGCGCGGCCGCCACGGGCCCGGCCTCGGCGAGGTACGTGGGCAGGGTACGTGGGCAGGGTACGTGGGCAGGGTACGCACCGATATGCAGCAGGTTGGCGGCGGCCTCGGGCAGCCCGTGCCGCGCGGCCGCCACGGGCCCGGCCTCGGCGAGGTACGTGGGCAGGGTACGTGGGCAGGGTACGCACCGATATGCAGCAGGTTGGCAGCGGCCTCGGGCAGCCCGTGCCGCGCGGCCGCCACGGGCCCGGCCTCGGCGAGGTACGTGGGCAGGGTACGTGGGCAGGGTACGTGGGCAGGGTACGTGGGCAGGGTACGCACCGATATGCAGCAGGTTGGCGGCGGCCTCGGGCAGCCCGTGCCGCGCGGCCGCCACGGGCCCGGCCTCGGCGAGGTACGTGGGCAGGGTACGTGGGCAGGGTACGTGGGCAGGGTACGCACCGATATGCAGCAGGTTGGCGGCGGCCTCGGGCAGCCCGTGCCGCGCGGCCGCCATGAGCCCGGTGCGCCGCGAGCCGCGCTGCGCCACGTCCACGGGCGCGCCCTCCGACAGGTACATGTACAGGATCTGGCTGAACGAGTCCTGCCGACCGCCCTCAATGTTACATTACGGTACAAATTACACATCCCTATTAATAAAACTCTTTCAAAGTTCAATATATTATTATATGTAGTTCAAATGGCAGGAGATCTAGTCCGTTTCCCCGCAAGGTACTATCGTTAAAGAATTTTTACCCGCCTTTACTCGGCCTTTTCTTTTTCACACGGTTATGCGGTATCGCAATAAAGTAGAAGGCATTTTTTTTTTTTCAAATAATTTATTAACTTACCAAACTACCCTCCTTGAAACAATCTTCTAGAAATTCATCCATGTCAGCCTGCAGCGAGGGGTCAATGTTTTCCTTTTCTTCTTTATTACTGTCCTTGTTGGCTCCATTTTCATTTATGTTATTATACTTGTGACCTGCAAATATAATTTCCTTTTTTCATATACATAACGAGCTAAGGGCGAAATCCACCAATAAATCCAAACCAAGCTTAAGACGGAATCGCAAACCAATAAGAATGAATATCATTGCAATATTATAACGTGATTTTTACGCTTTCTGACTCTGCCTTCAGTACCTAACTGTTCACTAATCGCTAGAAAGAAAACTAGCAGTTGAACTGGTTAAATCTATACAATTAAAAATCAATCGCTAATATGATTGCAATGTGACTATTTCTTTTTTAAATGGTTAACTTCAAGATAGGTTCTCGTAAAGAAAGAAAATTAAAATTACTCGGAATAATGTTAAATTAATATTTTCTTCCGCCCTATCTGTCAAGCAATAACAACAGCATGACAGAACCTTGACGTCAAGCTGTTGCGATTGCTTTTGAATCGTCTGCTTGATTTCTATTGATTTTCGTTCGACATCTGAAATTCTAGGCGAGGATTAATGACTTGCGAAATCACATTCGATGTGTTCGATTTTAAACCAGCAACTAAAAAATTAAGGCCCTCATAGAGATGGGTCAATTCGATTCTCCAAGTGGAGCTGTGTCCATTATCAACTTCACTAGTAAGTAGTTGACACATTTTTGCGAAACAGAAAATAGTTTTAATTCATGAGCAATATAAAGTACTTTATAATTAAGTGGTTCGTTCCAATGTTCTTAAATATCCTTTATTCGAATCCGTTTCGCATATACCAATATTATTCGTACCCACCCGTAGTACACGATATTCTTAAGCGTGACCTGACCAACCATACCCAAGCGAACCAACCCCCGTAGCATGAACACCGAAACACGATATGATAAATCGATATGAACTGTCAAAATATGTTGCATATAATGGCTTCCTTGAAATTTTATAGACATTAATATATTAATAATACCCAAAATAACAATACCAAAATCCATAACATACTGAAAATTTCAAGATAGCTGAAAAATCCGACATGTTTTAACAGTTCATATCGATATATCGCTTTATCATATTGTATTTCGGTGGTCATGGTAGGGGGGCAATAAAGGTGTCGATAAGGGGATTCGATTTCGATACCGCAGCCGGATTTCGCGATACGAATCATTTGTAAGAGCCGAAACTGCCCTCAGACGACGACTTAAAAAGACCCAGTAGATGTAACCGCTCACCCTCCAGATGCGACCAGTAGCTCTGGCCGCTCTTGAGCTTCGCCCTGAGCTCCTTCTCGACCTGGACCATGCGCGGGGACCGGTACTGCGTCAGCCGCAGCACGTCCTCTAAGTAGTACCGCTGCACCTCGAACAACCGCCCCGGGATCGTCACCACCGGGCAGTTGTTGAAGTACCTACACCATCCAAAAGATTTACTCCCAAAGTCGATCCCGTGGTAATTGTGGGATAAATCGCAGCTATGCCCCCCATCTAGCATCGCCATCGCTCCTCAGCCTATATATTAATATAAGTATTCAGTTGTCCTTTTTTATACAAGTTGGCAAACGAGCTATCACTATCTACCTGATGATAAGTGGACACAGTCGCCTATTACACCTAGTTGTTGGAGACACCTTGAGATATTAATAAGGCTAAATTGACAGAAATTCCCAAATTGTCCCGAAAATGATAATAACGTGTTGTTTGTGCGAGTGCTTTATTAAATAAACTACAATGTTGTGAGTCGCGTAGCGCCAGTGTTAGCAGTTTTACTCAACTATGCAAGTTGTACGGATTTGCCCAAACACTAATTCGTGTGCAATGTGCAATGGATGAGCAAATCTGCAACACCTACAAGGACCCCAGTGTTCGTTGCCAGCTAGTGACAAAAATGCCAAGTCACAGTACCCAGTAATATCACAGCCTGTCTTACGCCTTAAACCAGATCACAGCCTGCTTTACACCGGAAATAGGTAAGATGAGGTATCTGCGCAAGCGACACAAGTACAGTCCGCACCAAAATTCTAGTCCGCTCTGAAGTTGTCTCACGCCTCTTTCTCTCGCACATAAAATATACTAAGTTTATTCTTATCGTGCTAAAACTTATTTAGTGATGTGATATTCATCTTTCACTTATAACTTATGTAGACAGACAATATAATATAATTTTACCTGTATTACAACAGTGCAACGCGAATCGTGCTGTGTTCAGAGTGGACTAGAAGTTTGGCTCATGCAGTCATTGATTTTGGACTTCAAATAACACCTGTTCCCCTAGCACGTCCACTGAAACACGATATGATAAAGCGGTTTATCGCGATGAACTGTCATAATACAATAGGTTTTCATCGTATTTTGACAGTTCACCGCGATAAATAGGTTTCGTGTTTTGATGGTCGTGTTACGGGGGCTGGTTCTAACCCGCATTGTGTCAGAGTAGTGGGAGATAGCCCAAATCCTTAGAAGTCTGTCCTTAGTCTTGAGGAATCCTATGACCAGTAGTTAGCGTTTTATGGATAACACAGAAATGTACTGTAATGTATGTGGTGTGAATCCTGCCTAGAATTATGTAGCGCTCACCTGGAGAATACCTGCGTATCCATGGTGGCGGACATGAGTATCAGCTTGAGCTCCTTAAACTTCGGCAGCGCGTCCCGTAACGCGATCAGCAGGAAGTCGCTGTACTTGTCGCGCTCGTGCACTTCGTCCACGAACACGTGCGTCACGCCTGCAGCCAACACAAAGTTTGATTTCATCTTATAGACGACTGCATTCGCTCGCTACAATAGTCTTTTCAGAAAACAACCCATTTTTTAAAGTTTCGTCTTTGATTGAAATTCTTTTTAAACAAATTTCCAATGCAACGACATTATTTAGTACTACAGGGTTTCAACCTAACTTAGCTGTTGAAAAACTATATTTTAGCAATACATACCTTTTTTGTATAATAACATACTATCATCTATCTGGCAGTGGCGTAACTATATTATCATCTGAGGCCTGTGGCAAATCTTTTGGATGGGGCCCTCCCAGTAAAATTGATATACGTCTTTTTGGTCTGAATGTGTTGAAATCTAAATAATTAGTTTAAAGGAGGTCGCCAATCGTCCATATATTTTTGACCATGTCTGTACCGTGAGATACATATAGGTACCAAATTGTAGAGAAAAATTGCAGGATTCCGAAAAATATATTATTTCCTTTATTTATTTAGATAAAACTACGTAAACAATAAATAAAAGTCCTCAATTGCGTTTAGTTTCAAGTTCTGCAAAACCTGTAGTGTTTACAAAATATTTTATTTTTTGTTAATTTTTGCTTATGTTTTAATGTATCGTGCACATATACAAAAAAACATATCTTAATGGGATTATAACAATCAAAAGTAAAAAATAATAATATTTTAACTTGCGAATCAACTGTCTCTGCGCAAGTAACAAAACACCACAAAATATTGAAATATTATCTATGGTCATGGGTTACCGACACAGGAACAATCTATAATTAGTTCCATCGAAAATGCATACATGGCATACCCTATGCCATCTATGCATACTTTGTAGAAATAAAATCGCAAGTAACTACTCAATGCTTTAGTTTATAATAAAATATTGTTTCGGAACTAAATTCGATACCTTTTTAAAATAAAATAATGAAATTCAAAAAAGCGTCTGCTGCAAAAGCACAATCCAGTGCTTATTAGTTGATCGCGTCATAAAAGTTCAAAGGTCCGACAATAGATGCCAGCAATTTATATATTTGTTATATTTGTGGTTATAGGGTCTAAGACGGCGTATTTTCTTACAAATAAAAAAGGATTTTTAATCGTTTCCAAATAACCAGAGATAAAATTAGGGTTGTTATATTGTTCAGCGTATTATAGAGAATTATTTCCATATAGTGTACCTCGGTACATCGATTTAGCAGATTTTGGCGACCTCCTTTGTATATGGTTTTAAGTTATGTCTTACATTAATTGATTTTAAGAACAACATATAAAATTATAATTTTTAAGTACATGGACACGAAATTTTATTAAAAATGTTAGGTTATTTCTGAGCTCGCCTCCTCTTGGACCGGGGCCCTCTTGGGTCGGAGGCCCGTGGCATTTTGCCTGCCCTGCCGCCCTATAGTTACGCCACTGCCATCGGGATAGCTAGCTGTAACTATCTTCAACAGGGTTATTGGCAATTATATTAATACACTTTTTAATGACAGTATACAGATTACTATAGACATAGAAAAAAAATTATAGTAGTCTTCAAAAATCCACCAATATATTTGAGAACCGAATATTTAGTGTGGGTATAGCAATGCATTCTACGTTTAAATTCAAGATGTAATAGTTGCTCATGAATAATCGTAAAAATGTAATCTACATACCTACTTAAGCTGAGTACTAATAATTATGTGGAAACTTTACTAGTGTATGATATTGTCCGAATGCGTAATTTAATTTAGTAAGAAAAATGTCAACTGTTTGTTTCTCTAATATTTATCAATAAACAAATGAACAACGTCCATATGGCTGAAACCGTAAAACAATACCGTAAAGATGTACAATAAATAAATGAATAAGGCGGGTGAAGTCGCCGAGGCGGGCGGGTGAACGGGCGGGTGAAGGGGCGGATGAACGGGTGAACGCACCGGTGAGCGCGGAGTCGCCGCCCATGAGCGTGCGCAGCAGCACGCCGTTGGTGCAGTACGTGAGCACGGTGCGCGGGCTCACGCGCGACTCCAGCCGGATCTGGTAGCCCACCGACTGCCCGATCTTCTCCATGCGCTCGTACGCCACCTGCGCACATAACGCCCATCCGTGCCCATCACTCGGATGGTGGGCAGTCCACAACTGTGCGTTTCTCTCGCAGTTTCCTGCCTCGCACAGTCAAACTTTGGAATGAATTGTCGCCTGCGGTATTTCCGGACCGATACGACCTTCAAACTTTCAACTTCACCGTTTTCCTATCTTAAAGGCCGTCGACGCACTCGGTGACTCCTCTGGGGTTGCGGGTGTCCAAGGGCGACTGTAATCACTTACCGTCAGGTGATACGTTCGCTCGTTTGCCCCCTATCCCATACAAAAAAATATATAGGCCTCTCGCTTCGATGATTAGATCGACATTAGATGTATCAGTTCTCTTCTTACCGTGTCACCAAATACAACAATATTCGTTTACATAAATAGTTAGACACAACAACATTGCATTATAACCAGGAATATCTTCAAATTTTAACACCGGGCATTGGCGTCATTCAAAATAATCGTTGACTTTATAATATCCTTTAAGTTCACTCATAAGATTCTTATTTTCTCGTACATGTGGACTGTGGTATAGTGTGGACGCATGTTAACGGTGCAGTGAACCGCATATATAATTTTTACCAGTACCCTGCACAACTAATTGGGAAAATAGTGTTTGATAAGGGCAGAAACTATGTTGAGCAGACGTCCGACGGTGTCAAACCGTCGCATGTTCATGCACGTGGTCTCGCGCATCAACGCGGGGCCTGTATTACTCAGTGTGGTTAGTTCGCGTTTTAGTGGTATCTCTCATTTGAATAATAACAATAACGCTCATAACGCTCGAATCCAATTTCAATTCGTTATTTACATTTAGTTAAACATACTTTTTCTCAACTGTGGTAGTGTTATTGACTAAACAAGCCAGTGCATGCCCGCGCGGCTCGCCCCGCGCCTCCACGACGAAGCACTATTATATGATAAAACTTTGATGATAACTTGGAGTTTCAACACTTATATGTCAACACTATCATCTACCAGAAAAAAACAACTGAAACTATATGTATATTGTTACTACAAGTATTTTATACCACTCTACAATATACTTTTACATATTTTTCTTTGCCATAAGGTTGGCAAGCAAAAATTGCTATTTTAGCAATAATAAGGCCGCCGTTAATGTTTCTGTTATATGCAATTATTTTTTGGTGCAATAAGTATTCATTCATATTCATTCACTCATTCATACTAATTTAACTTTTGTCAATGAACGTGCCATACATAACAACCTGGCATTCAGAGACTCAGTATTAGAGTCGTCTGCCTGTGTACCTATATCATACCTATTTCTGCCACCAATCGGCAGTGCTTGTATTGCTGTGTTCCAATCTTTGAGGTAAGAAGACAGTCAGAGACATTACTTCGTTCAGTGAGGACATCTAAAGTTGGCAACGTTCAACGAGGTCCTTGTAGGGATTAAGTCTCACAGGAACCACTTACTATAGGCGCCCGCAGCCACTAACCATCAAGTGGACAGCCTGCTCGCTTGCCAACTGAGTTGTATAAAAAAATTGTGCGACTAGTACGCGAGCTCACCCTCTCGGCGACGGAGACGGCGGAGATGCGTCGCGGCTGTGTGCAGTAGATGCGTGCCGGCTGCTTGTGCTCCTGGCAGTGGTCCAGCACCAGCTGCGGCAGCTGCGTGGTCTTGCCGCAGCCCGTGGCGCCCGCCACGACGACCACCTGCCGACCGACGACCGACTCACTCGCGACCCCAAGTCGAACAAGGGCAGAGAACGACACGAAAGCATTTCACAACAACGCAACACGTTCGATACTAGAGATGCAACAAATATTCGGCAACTATTCGGTACTCGGCCTATTCGGACTCTTTTTTAGATATTCGGTATTCGGCCGAATAGTGACAATATTCAGCCCAATACCAAATACCAAAAAAAAAAAGAAAATAAAGACGTATTTCAATTAAAAAAGTATTTGTTTAGACCTTCAGACATTTATTTAGAAAGACAATTAAGTAATTTTAATATTTAAAATTAATTAGAGGCAGATTGTATTAAATAAATAGTACTAGTTTCTCTGCATTAGCTGGTAAAAGCTGATTTCGTTTATCTTCGTACATAAGACCTACTTCCAAATTGCAGACTTTTTGTGTATAACTACTTAAGCCATTTTCTACAGCTCATACTTAAAAAATATGATTTAACAAAATCTGGAATCACAAAAATGTAAAACACAATGCGTTGCAACAAGATAAGAGGCCCAATTCTACTAATAAGTTACAGCTGAATCAAAACTGAACCGTTGCAATCGACCAACCAGAACGCCACATTATCACGTCATGGAACAGTCGAATGTCAATATAAGCGCTTCGATTAGTCGACCGCCGCATCGGTTCAGTTGTGATTCGGCTGTAATTTTATAGTAGAATTGGGCCTCAGCACGCGAATGAAGCAAATACTTCCCGCCCCGTCGCCCCCGCGCGTCCACACTAACACGGATCTCACGCTTGGCAACAGCCGAATAATCGGCCGAGAGCGTCGCCGAATATTAGGTATTCCGTATTCCGCCAAATCACTATTCCTTGCATCTCTAAATCGTACGGTCAATGGTTCAGAGTGCACACGCATCGAACGCGTAAACGTGGGCCTCCGTAAAACTGTCACTAAAGGCACTCTGTAAATGCACCATTGTTGGTTGTTTGGTGAATCGGTTGGTTTCAATATTCTATCATAAATATTTCTATCTCTGTATTTACATAGTCGCTAGGTTCAAATTAGAGTCAGACAATCCCAGGACTAATTGTGCGACAAAGACTGCTTTGAAATGAAACATAAAACGGTTCCATCGTTGCAGAACACAAAACGATCTTTAAAAACAGTTCATCTTTGCAACAACCACCTCTAGCAGAATTGTCATTTCCACTCGTCCCTCGTGAAGAAATAACTCTTGAAAAAATGACATACCTTCCTCGATGATATTGAAATGTACATTAAACTCATTATGTTTTCTTGTAAGTTGAATATTGTATTTTATGACATCAATTACTGCCTATAGAGATATCTGTTGTATAAAGACTAAGCCTGAATTTGAATTTACAATTATCTGTTAAGTTATCTGTAAGTCTGTTTAACTATACTCTTTTAATATAATTATGTAATACTCATTATGTAAAGATTCGCATAAACAGTTAGAACTATTTATGTAGTCATACAGTTTTACCAATCACTATTCACCTCTACAGCTACTCTATCTGTGAAGGATAATGGCAATTGGGATGATGTCTGAATTCTAATTTTCACGTCTCCTCATAAAATATTTAAATACCGTAGAAAATTATCTGTTAATTTGGAAGCGATTAGACAGACAGATTCGACATCACCCGTGACTTCATTGTTGAGTACGGCCATATAAACTCCAAGTAAATTGTTGTTTTGCTAGAAAGAGATGGAGAAAAATCTTTAATACCTTATATCTTGTTTGTTTTTATAGTTATTCGAAAACCGATTTATTTCTTTCTGTTTATTATATGAATGAGCTTCTATTAAAGCTATAATTTTTTTTCATTCATCTAGCCTATTATAGCAATGTTTTGTTTGCATATCATAAAATGAAGAGCACTCCTTTATTAAAAGAAAATATTGATTTTTGTTACTTCAAAGATATGTTATTTGCACTTTAATTAGAGTATTTACATAGATATTTACATAGAGAGTGTAGGATATACCTGTACATTTTGGACAAATTAATTTTGCACGACCATAGATTTAGACTAAGGGATTATAAGTTCCCCTAGACCAGGCAAGCAAGTAAGTATATACTCTGTGATGACAGGTGATAAATATAACATAAGATATTAACTTACCTGATTATGTATAATAGCATTTATTAAATCTTGTCTCTGCTCATATACTGGCAACTTTTCCCTAAACTTTACCAGATCTGGATTGTATGTTGTATTTGGTATCTGTAAAAGATTTTCCAATTAAATAGTATATGAAATGTGCAGTTGTAACGAAATCGAAAAAATATTTTCCTTTTTTTTCTAAAATATGCAATCTCCAGGATATAAAGGCAGACTACCAACCTAAATATTTTAACTTCACTCAAAACACTTTACTAACTCATATGTCATAAAAAATTATGACAGTCATTGAGAATTGCAACTGACCTTTTTCCATTCATTTCAAATTTTACTCAAAAAGCATTTTTACAGTGAGACATCATTTTAACTTTGGTGATGGAAACATCTATTAACTGGGAAGTGAAATATAGTGTAATGAAATTTTATTTAGCTTAGAAATATGTAGACACAAAGAATTTTGAAAATTGGCCCACAAATTCTTGTACATACACATTAATGCTTTGGGTCGAGACAACATCTTCAGGGAGCGGATTCCACGAGTTTGCCTTTCAAATAACACCAAAATCAAATCTTTGGGACACGTACGACTTACACCGCTGAGGTTTTACAAGTCAAGGTGACACAGTGTATACTCAGAGCGACTGGCAGATAAATAAAAATTTGCTATTGTTTACCTGTGCAACACCATTGTTCAGTTGACCCAGTGTTTTATGAGTCAACTGCGGACTTCTTTCCTTCTCTGAGCAGCAACTCAATTCATCTTTTTCCTTGCTAGTTATGGGAAATGCACTAAACAATTCGGTTATGACACTTCTTATACTAGCATCCAATACTAGCTTGGCATCATTTTGTATAATTGTGGAACCAGATCTCTTATATATAGTAATATAGCGGTTAACACCTAAAAGACAAAGATTCATGATAATAAAAAATATAAAAATAAGAATTATCAATTTATGTAAAAAGAAAACCAAAAAATTACTTTTGCCTCTGGATTTTGATTTTAACCCCAATTTAGCAACAGTCTCATGAATGAAGCCACGTTCTTGAGCCGACAAAAAGGACGGAAATTTGAGTTCGGTCTCGTTTTCATCACTAAGGAATTTATCCAGTTGGATTTTCAGCGCTATACTCACAGATTCCGCGATTGGAAAATGTTTATTACCCAAATTGCGTTTACCCTTCTTGGAACTCATAATCCGTAATATGCCTAATCAATCGTTGCTGGAAATTTTCACATCAATACACAGTAATTACAAAATACGAACTAAAACAAATAAAATTAGAATGAGAGGCACACACAAACAAATTCTAGAGATTTTTTTTTATATTTTTGGCTTGGCTTCTAGGCCTTTGAGCCATTCTAAAGAGATTAATTACTTACTACCACAGACTAGACTAAGACTATGGAGTAGGGCTAGGACCAATCGGACCAATGGTCCTATAGTAGGGAGTGGAGTGAGCTTAGATCATTTAACCTATGGATGCGGTACGCAACAAATCGCAGTGTTCTGCGACTGCTGTTCTGCAGTTTGTCTGTCTGCTGTTCAGTAGAGATGAGAGTAACGACTGTTTCCAAATAACGAATAACAGTGCTGTGTTATTTCCATATAGCTGTTATTGTAAACTGCTGTTCGTTATCCTGTTATACTGCTGTTTTGCACAATGAAGAACAGTGTATTCACACTGTTACCAACATCGAAATAGTTCCAAATAGGAGCGATCGGGGCTCTTATTCTCGGCATATTTAAAAATACTTAACACTAACTATAAAACAATTATTATTTACACTTACGCTAACTTTTAATTACGCACTTACACACTGAAATAATTAAATCGTAACAAAAAATAATCACAATTTCTCTAATTGAATCTGTTGCTGAACTGAACAGAACAGAATTGAATGAACAATAAAATTTTAAACAGCAATCTCATTCAAAACAGCAGTATAACGAATAATTATTATTCACCAGAGGCGCGTTCAGTGCCTCTGGGTGTAGTTGTCCGGGTCATCACGTAAGAGTATTTCAGTCATAAACGACAGAGCGTTTTACAACCATCAAATTCGATGGTTGTTCGGTTGTAACTCGCGCCGACACTCAAAGGTCTTGAACGGGCCGGTTGTTTCACCCGGTTGTCACGCTCGAAGGCATTGAACGGGGTTAGAGCGAAAAGTTGTACTTCGCGCGAAGGCTCTGAACGCGCTTCTGTATTCACCTGTTATTTCAAATCGTCGCGATCATCAAACATTTTAAAGTGAACTTTTTGTCAATGTGAGAAAGCACAAAAATTTGTGGTTTGCGATTATCGTGTCGTGACTCGTGCAGTTTATATTGCTATCTCCCGTACACACCTATTGCGCTCTCGCTCTTTGCTTCACTCTCGCGTTACGTTATCGGCAACAGAGCGGTGGGTGGAACGTCAGTCATTGCGCTACAACACTACAACATCAACAGCAGTTTATAATGATAGCAGGATAATCCGTTGCTCAAAAATGTGTTATTCGTTACGTTCATATAATGCATTATATTATCTGCTATCGTAATAACGACCATCTCTACTGTTCAGTTCTGCCACTTTTCGCGTGAGGCGAGGTAAACACGCACGCACACTACGAAAATCTAGAATACACTTACAGAGACGTTGTTCCTTATGTTTACGAACGCACACTATGAAAATATTACCCTACAATGAAGAAACACACACACATCGACAATAAAACGTGTATCTACGCAATCGCCCCACCACAAAGAATTAATGTCCCTAGTGATGTGACACAAAGAATGAGTAACTATTTGGGTCGTCGTGAGTGAATGATGGAAATGTTACAATAAATTGTATTTATATTACTATACCCTGTTCGGCTAGAGTTGATAAAAATACAATGAAGACAGGATTTCTTACATTAGTACAAAGCGAGGCCCGCTAATTATTATTAAAATGCTTTAATTAGTTTTTTGTGTCAAATATGTACAGCAATTTCTCTTATTTAGCTGATCGACTGAAATAAATATATATTTTCAGTCATAGGCGTAGGTATAATGTTTTGATGAGGAGGGGGGGGGGGGGGGAGAGTTTATATTTTCAGTTAAGGAAACACAGTAAGCGCTCCGACTATGATAAAAGTAATTGACACCAAATACGTTTCTTTTTCTTCATTTTGTTTAAACTTAATGTTGATGTAAGAGCTCAAACTCAAACTCAAAAATCTTTATTCAATATAGACCTTTACAGGCACTTATTGACGTCAAAAAAAAACATAAAAATCTTCAACCAAGAATCTAATTAACTAAATTATTTAATCCTTGTATGTACACACACCCCAACCATTATTAAGATATGTGCAAATACAAGTCAAATGAAAAAAAAATTGACTCTACACCTGTTCGGAAATTGGGAGAGCCTTCTCGAGAAGAACAGGCAAGAAACTCGGAAGGTCTTGTATTTTTTTTTGTCTCCTCTTTTAAAATGCCAACATTACAATATTATATTTCACAAAAAAAAATTTAATAATATAGAAATGCCTGTCGGTGTGAGTGGAACAGTTACTCGAATGAAATTTATCCCATTATCACAAAGTGTTAACACCCTTTGAACGTCAATTATCACATTTTTTGTCAATCCCAAGCAGTTTTATCTGTCATATAATCAGACACTTTATAATATGCTTTTTTCATAAGTGCGCCCTTGATAGTGACTTTAAATTTATTCAAGTTAAGTGCTTTAATATTATTTGGGATTTTATTGTAGAAACGTACACCAAGGCCTTTGAAAGAATTATTAATTTTTTTAAGCCTAGTATTTGGTAACGCTAACATATTATTTTGCCTAGTATTTACTGAATGAATATCACTGTTTTTACAAAACGAATGTATATTTTTATGAACATATACTACATTCTCGTAAATATATTGCGACGCGACGGTCATAATATCAATTTCTATAAATTTTTCTCTCAAAGAGTCTCTTATTTTAAGGTTATAAATAGCACGAATAGCCCTTTTTACAGCACAAAAACAGTCTGAATGTCGGCAGCATTTCCCCACAGCAAAATGCCATACGAAATCACACTATGAAAATAGGCAAAGTATACAAGTCTTGCTGTATCAACATCAGTCAGTTGACGTATTTTCCATACAGCGTAGGCTGCAGAACTAAGTCTCTTCGACAATTTTCAATATGTGGGCCCCACTGAAGCTTTGAATCTAAAGTAATACCAAGAAATACTACGGTATCCACAAGGTCCACATTTTTATGCTTTATGTTAACAGTGGTGTGAACCTGTTTAACATTGGGTAAAACAAGTTTTATACATTTAGTTTTCCCTTCATTGAGGCACAAGTTATTCGTATTAAACCAGTAAACTATTCTTGAGATAGAATTATTTACATCGTCATAAAGCAATCGTCTTTTAATTTTAAACATAAGTGAAGTATCATCTGCAAATAATACAATCTCATGCCTGTCTTGTACAAAAGCAGGCAAGTCATTTATACACGGTTATTTTTTTATCACCCTGGAAAATTTAAGGGACGCTTCACGACATGGTATTAGAATGATTTAAATATAAATAAAAAAAATAACCCCCCTCCTTAATTTTATATAAATTTTTTAAAAAATACAAAAAATGCTGCACTAGTTGAGAGCAGCATTTTTAGAGATTTTTTATTTTTTTTAAATATATTTTTTAATTTTTTATTTCATTTTTTTTATTTTTTATATAATATTGGATGTGTCCTGAAGCGTCCCTAAAATTTTCCAGGGTGATAAAAAAATAACCGTGTATATATTAAAAATAGAAAAGGACCAAGAATTGAACCCTGCGGAACTCCCATTTTAACCGAGGCGCCCTGGGACCTCTCCCCGTTGACGTCTACTTTCTGAATCCTCTCAGTCAAATTGGAGACGAGTAGATCCAGAACAGTGTCGCGAAATCCATAGTAGTGTAATTGCCTGATGAGGGTTTCATGATGAACGCAATCAAACGCCTTGGACAAGTCACAAAAAACGCCAAGCGCATCATGTGAGTCCTCCCAGGCCTCATATATATTTTGTATTAACTCAACACCAGCATCATTTGTTCCAACATTATTTTTTCAAAGATTTTGCTAAAAGTAGGTAGCACAGAGATAGGTCTGATGTGCTACCAGATTTGTGTAATGGAATAATTTTACTCAGTTTCATTAGATCAGGAAACACACCACAGTCAATGCAATCATTAAAAATACTAGCAAGTATTGGAGCTATTGTTTCTATTACAGATTGGGAAACATCTACAGAGTTGCCCCACAGATCCACGGTTTTCTTTTTATTCAGCGTTTTAAATGACTTTATTAAATCATTTGCACAAATATGGGCAAATTTAAATTTATCATCACAAGTTTTAACATGATCTTTTAGAATATTCGGCTACAGTGGGGGAGGAATCCAAAGATTTTGTGATTGAAACTGGAATGTCAGTAAAGAATTTTTCAAATTCTGTAGCTACCTCAATATCTACTGTAACTTTCTTATTTTCAATATTTAAACAAAAATTGTTGTTATTAGTTTTTACTCTTCCGGTTTCATTATTAATAATGTTCCATATCGTTTTAATTTTGTTACTACTATTTTTTTATTTTAGAGCTTAAATAATAAATACTTTGGAATAAGTTTTTACATACAATTTAAATTGATCACTAGTATTTATTGAACGCTCATTGTAAAGTTCATAAAGTTTTATTCTGCTTTTGTGAATACCTGGTGTGGCCCATTCACTAAAAGCTAATCTACCATTGACTGAGATGGTTTTTGGAACGAAGATATTTTTAAATTCACAACAAAATGTGTTAAAAAAGTTTGCATACAATTTATTTGGGTCTTCGTCATAATCAATATACTTTAAATTAATACCAAGATTATTATTAAAACGCTCCAAGCGGCCAGCAGTCTTTGGTACAACAGTAATATTCTTTTTCGCCATAAGCTTACCTTTGTAAGGTATAGTAACAAATTGACCAGAGTGGTCAGATTCTAAGTTATTAAAAACATTTTGTGCTAATGGTTCTATGTCAGTATAAATTCGTGTTGGCTCCAGAAATAAGTTTTTAAGATTATATGACTGAAACAAATTTTTAATTTTCATACATAAACTAGAGTTTTCTAATAAGTTAATATTAAAATCTCCACAGACTAATATTTGTTTGCCTTGCTTACAGACTTTATTTAAAACATCATCCATTATATTTTCAAAGTGGTCATACAATCCCGAAGGAGGCTGATATACGCTCACTACAATAATCTGGTCCAACTCTACACAGGCAATTTCTATTGTTCGTTCAACTGAGAGGTTCACAATATCTTTACGATCTTTATATTTAAGCTTTTTATTTAATATGGTTAATGAGCCACCACGAATTGCATTTTCTCGACTGAACGAACTACCAACCTGGTGGTTGCTAAAATTAAACATGAACTGGTAGCTTTTAAGCCAATGTTCGGTTATACAAAAAATGTCTACTTTACTACTGTCCATGAATAACTCAACTTCCAGATATTTGCCCATCATTCCTTGCATGTTCTGGTGCACCAGGTTGATAAAATTTACATGTTTATTATATACAAATGGGTCTTCCAGTACATTATCTAATAAACAATTTTCATTTTGTTCTTTATTTAACATAAAAGCTAATAGCGCTTTGTGCCTGCTCAACCACCTAAGCGGATGATCGGTTACGAAATGAATTAAAGTGCCTCTAGCTTGGCTCAAGCGGCTTGACGCACACGCACACCACGTTGCTTGATCAAGAAAATACGTGCTTGTTTCAAGCCGCTTGACCGTCTCGGAACCTCTTAAGTTGCACCAAAAATGTACCTAAGTTAAAGTAAACATAAAATTCCTTGTTACACGTATGTGGCGTTAATTATACCACGACGTTGCATCCTCGAGATTTATATATTAACCAGGTAGTCCACTTTCCAATGTACCGGGCACCAAGCACAATTTTAGAGCGAAGACATAAAAATAAAAAGATAGGTAGGTAGTTTTAGTATTATTCACCCGCTTGCGCGATGTTACGCCGTTTGACTCATTCGCTTTCTTTGTGCGGGCATCACAGCATCGGAATATTAAAGATCAAAGTTTTATTATTTTATAACTTTATTTTTAGTGTGTTGTGTAGTTGTTATAGATATCAATATGTGTAAATGAAAACGTAAGTATTCTAAGCAATATATTAAGGAAAAGATTCGTAAACTAGAGAAACGTTTGCGTCACCGCCGCCGCCGCTGCGAGCATTTTGATGGTGCTGGAAGTACCTATGTAAGTTTAAATTATAAGTGTTTATTGTTTATTATATTGTACTATTTTTTCGACACGTTCTCATCTTTGCATTTCGTTCGTTTAAAGCAAAACTTTATTTCGTGTTTGTTCGAATCAGTAGATTATATTTAGCTCACTAATTAATTTCATTTTGAAATTTATTGAGCAACAAAAAGAGCCTTGCTATTTGCGCATTGCCTAACGTTACTGTTTAATTAGAAAATATTCTGTATACAGTGTTAAATAAAATGGTATCCGCAGAATACCAGCGTCAAAGCACTCTGTGCCTCTGCATGCGGGGCCTATTTGGCCTAAAATCTATCTGAATATATATTTATATTTTTTTGTTACATTGTGTGTTGTATTTTTTGTACCAAATAAATCTATTCAAGCAATAATTCATAATTACTAAAGAACCGTGAATCGGCACTTTGAAACACGCCTTGTACACGTGTTTAAGTGTTATTATTTCTTTATATTTATAGAACAGTGTGCCTTGGAACTATGATGCGATTATAGTCACGCACAGTACTACGATGCGATTGTAGTCATATTTTTTGGTCAGATTTATTGGTACCGTGACGCGATCACGGTCTCGATCACAACACTTCGTGGCATGATGCGATAATGACCTAGCTTATTTTTTCAACAGAATGTTATTATTTCTTTATATTTTATAGAACTGTGTGCCTTGGAACTATGATGCGATTATAGACACACACAGTACTACAATGCGATTGTAGTCATGGTTTTTGGTCATATTTATTAGTACCGTGACGCGATTACGGTCTCGATCACAGCACTTCCTGTCATGATGCGATCATGACCTAGCTTATTTTTTGAAAGAATGTTATTATTTCTTTATATTTTATAGAACAGTGTGCCTTGGTACTATGACGAGATTATAGTCACGCACAGTACTACGACGCGATTGTAGTCATGTTTTTTGGTCATATTTATTAGTATCGTGACGCGATTACGGTCTCGACCACAGCACTTCCTGTCATGGTGTGAGCATGACCTAGCTTATTTATTCAACGGAATGTTATTATTTCTTTATTTTTTAATAGAACAGTGTGCCTTTGTACTATGATGCGATCATAGTCGCGCACAGTACTACCACAATATAGAGAATGGTACTACGATGCGATTGTAGTCATGTTTTTTGGTCATATATATTAGTACACAGGCTGAGGATAGCCTCGTAGAATATGACTCGCCTCGCAGAATATTACTAATGTTACTCGCAGACAAACTACTTCGTAGTTTTGTGTTTATGTTTATAATAGTACATTTTGTTAAATAAAATAAAATAAAAATCTATGGAGAGGATGAATTGGCTTCAGTGTGTTATCATACATCCCATATGTTCAGTCAGTGGTTCATGTGACTGAAACTTGTAATGAGTGACAACCTAGTAATGTACAGGTGATGATATCAGAAGCATCAGCCAAGTGTCCCATACCACCCACTAGCTCTCAGGTACGTGTAAATGATGTTAACCCTCCAGCAACCAATTTATTTGAGAATATTTTAGAGGTCTCAAAAGGGAAACATGACTACAATCGCATCGTAGTACTACAATCTTTTCGGAACAAAAATCCAGGATGAAATCTCTGAACGTTGGGGTCATATATTGTGCGGAGGCTTAAATAAGGATTAAAAGAAAGAGTTAGAGGGCAACATCTTCATACCTGAAAACTTTCAATTAGTTAAAACACCCAAATCGAATCCTGAAATCACTGCTGTGTTACTCAAAGAAATCAGCTTATATTGGACCTTCATTAAAAAAACACGCTTAATCGAAGGAAATTAATAATGTATTCATTAGATTATAAGTTTAAAAAGATATTGCACGTGTACGAAGTGATTCATTTCTCTTTGGCGGGAATCTCACTAATAAAATTAAAGCATCAAATTTGGCAGAAATATCGACTCCAAATCAAGAAAGTTCCAGCGGCGAGTACTTCTTCTTCTAATAGGCCTTCAGTCAGCCAGCAGGGAAACTGCAAAGCTCCACCGCGTCAAATGCCACGCACGCAGAGACGTGGTTAGGCGAGGAGTCACTCGTACCATTAGTCTACGAGGAAAGCACCTGTAGTAGATCGATATCAGACAACGAAGTCTCGACCAAAGGCGCCGATCAAAACATAATAAAAAAAAAAATATTTTGGTACTTAAATGAAAATATTTTATTCACACCTGAAAAAAAAATACAATCGATCCAGTTCTCTTATGAGTTGTAACGGGTAAAACGGATTACAAATTTCTTTTTAAGAAACCGAATCTCAAAGATGTTTACCTATAAGTTCACGTTTTTCACAGTCAAATATTGTGACATTACGTTATGAAATTAAGAAGTTATACTAAATGAGAGCAGTAAGATGATGCAATGATGAATTAGATCAATTTATATATAAACTAACTAACATAATATTTCCCACCTGTAATGCTCTTTTCTTGCTAATTGTCAAAATTTGAGAAAAGAAAACAAATTTAATCCTTGACTTATTGAAATAATAAGCTTTATATGTTACATACAGTTTCCTTATGCATAAGCATAAGAGAACAATACAATCATAAGCCAGCCATCATAATAACAGCCAGATACAATCATATCCTTAGAGTTGTAAGTTAAATTAAAGAGAATCAGAGGTGCGATTTTGTAACTCATCGGCAATCGGCAATCGCATAAATTTGAGAGTTTTGTTCGATTGAAACCGATTATCGAATACGTTTCGTATTTTGTAACGTAGCCCGAGCGGTCTCGGCATATTCGTCGAGTGAATCGGCGAACATAGCCGATGAGTGAATGATTCCCCATACAAAATGACATTTGACGGAATTTTGTAGATACAGAAATCTATACAATCAAAGGGCAGAATGGTTCGGGATTTTTTATCAATCTCGGTATCAAACTAATATAGCTAAAAATTGGGTACAAATCTGGGTAATGGAATACACCAAATGAAAATGTTTTGTTTCTTTTTTTAAGATTAGCCTTCCCCGTAACGGTGGTTAGTGGATCGTACCTTCGACTTTAAGTTCTTTCGATCACGGGACAATGATACTGTACTCCAATTCCTTAGATTTTATATGTTTTAGATATGTAATTCCACAGAATTCTTCTTTGTTATACTAGTTGTTTCTTAGTTCCTCCACTGAAAAACCAGACAGGGAACTGCCCTGGAGATTCATAGTACAGTGTTGGGTTAAATATATGTAACATGTCTATGATCATATGGCCCGGGGCTCTCACACTGGTATTTACAAACATATTTTTTAATAAATTGTTATATTTTGTTATTTGTTGGATTATAAAAATAACATATGGAGGAGAGAGCACCTATTTTGTGTACAACTACTACCATTAATTCAAAGAAAATAGCCTTTGTGAGTTATTTGCCAAGGAGTGATCTGAAACTTTCTATGGTGAAAATCTAGAATATTTATAACATGAAATCTGTAAATATTGTTCATTAATCCACCAAGATGCCGCTTACTATCAGGTTTTTTTTATGAAATAGGGGATGTATAAGACGGATTTTGGGAATATAATGTGTTTGAAAAAAAAAAATCCTACCTACCAAAAAACTTAATAAAATCTGTTCTAAATCAAAAAGAAAATTCAAGTAATTAAGATATACCTAAGGTACCTTGGTAATTAGCGTAAGTACTTAAATTATTATAACAAATTGATGAATCATTCGGAGAATCCTTATTATTTATAGCTAAATATGTATTGCGTGTCCTGAGCCTTGATCTCGAGCTGGAAACGGAACCTCGAAGGTCGCGTGCACTTGATATGTTCCAACGAAACTATTTCGTAATTTTTCTTGAATAAAATGAAAAGCAGGAGAAATGATACACTTCGATTATAACTAGGGATTGATTTTTCTAAGGTCAAGGTATTGGTAAAGGAATCACCCATAATACCCCAACCAGTTACACCACCTATGAAACTCTTGTTATGAACTATCAATTTAGATGTCTATTTTTTAGCCACTATGCATTAATCGTCGAAACATTATCTTAGATTTAAATTTGAGCAAATAACTTAAGAATTTCAATGTCTTCCCTTTGCACTTGCTTCAGCTTCATACATTTTCACTAAGCTTTTGAAACCCATATTATCTTATCTTAGAAGTCTAGTTTACTATTATAAATTATTTAGGTGATTTTCTGTGCCTTGGAAATTCTTATCAAGATTCTATCAAGTGTCTATCATGCGTAATAAAACTCTTATTCACTGATTTAGATTTTGTTATAAATTATAAAAAGAAGTCAACATATACCGAATTAACGACAAGCTTCCTTTTTTCTCTCTCTTCTAATCAAAAATTTCTCAAAATACTCTAAACATCCTACCTGGTTAATATATAAATCTCGAGGATGCAACGTCGTGGTATAATTAATGGTTAAACAAACTTACCTTTGTGATGTTTGACCATAATTATACGAGACGTTGCATCCGAAGAGATTTATACTCCCTCCCTACCCATTATTTGCTGTGTTGCAAATAAATACCCAATGTTTTTGAGAAATTTTGCTCTAAAGGAATGAGTCAAACGACGTAACATCGCGCAAGCGGGTGAATAATACTAAAACTACCTACCTATCTTTTTATTTTTATGTCTTCGCTCTAAAATTGTGCTTGGTGCCCGGTACATTGGAAAGTGGACTACCTGGTTAATATATAAATCTCGAGGATGCAACGTCTCGTATAATTATGGTCAAACATCACAAAGGTAAGTTTGTTTAACCATTAATTCTACCATTTTAGCTTAGTAGATGTTTACTACTATGAAAGTTTTTATTTACATATAGTAAGACATACGTTATTCTTTTGTCATAACGTGACGTTGAAAGTGTTTTTGTTTACATTGGCCGTACAAACTTCAAAGCCACTAAAATAAGAAGAAAAAGCTTTATCGTGTGATTTTAATAATGAAGTTGCATTATTAAAATTTTCTCTGAAGAAGACGATGACGACAATCACTTACTTTGTGCTCTTTACTAATGTCCCCAACAACTTGCTGCATAGAGCAGGGTGGCATGAAACTGCAATGCAACGCGGAAACGAAATGAAAACGTGTTTAACGGTGACCGCAAACAATAGTTTTTCTATTTTGTCTGCTGTATGGCAGTCAACGTGTAAAATTAAATAGAAGTACAGTTGAAAAACATATACTTGAGAGTTTATGAACATATTTCATCTTTTCAGCCTTTCAAGCAAAAAAACTAAAGTACAAAAAAATAACTCATTTTTTGTGCTTATGACCTCAACTACAACATATTTAGAGGACATTATATATATTTTTTTTAATTGGAGTAAACACGAGTGATGATGCCGTCTGGCCTCTAGGGGTTAACTTAAATTGCATTTTGTAAAATACCAATATAGATTATTATAGGCTTAAAATCAAGTGAGACGCAGTCGAAAAATTGTTTAGAGTAAGTATATTGTATTGAAAAAGGTACTAATATTATAAATGTGAAAGTTACGCTCGAGGAAGAGCGAGTGGCAACACTGCATTATAGTCTGTGCAGTGAGAGCCTGTGGCGGCCGGCCGCATGTAACATGTCAGTCGAGTCGAATACGGAATGACATTGAACTAGGTTAGGACCGGGCAGCAATAAAATATAATATAAAATATCTAAAACTAGTTTTGCGCGGCGCACCAAGTGATTGTTGGTGCGAGGTTCCGCCAAGTTTTAGTGTCGGTGAATAGTGTACCCAAGTTTTATTATCCGAGGGCGAAGGGAGTGATGGTGGCCTAATAGGCCTATGTAGTGCTCCGGTCTCCATCGTTGGATTGACACCAACCCTTCGGGAGCCGCGGCTTCCTTCGAGCTAGCTCAGGAAGTCCACCGGCTACATACGGAGACCAATTGGAATAGGGGTAAGCCACAGTGTTTTCTAGAATCTGGTAGTCGGTTTAAAGACATTATTCGGCGAAAAGCCGACGTGGTGGAGTCTACTTTGGGCACCACCATCTTTTGGTAGCAGAGCGTGGTTATTAGATTTGATTGATTGATTAGTATTTGATTAGTATTGTACAATTAATATTGTAATCTTGTTGGTTGTCCAAACGGGCAATACATATTAATTGGTTTTGATTGTTGATTTTGACTGACTGATTTGACTGACGCTCCTACGGTGAAGGAAAATATCGTGAGGCAACCTGCATACATCTGCGAAGAAATTCAATGATGTATGTGAAGTCGACCAATCCGCACTGGGCCAGCGTGGTTGACTAAGGCCTAATCACCCTAACATAGGGTAGGCTCGAACCCCTCGGTGGGGGACGTATATGAGCTGTTATGATGATGATGCTGATTTTAAACCGACTACAATCTCATTTGTGGACCGATCTCCCCAACTAGTTGTCATTGTATATGAAAAATTGTGGTTAAATGCCTTTGTTGTTCTAGTTAAGTTCTAGCATTTACCTATATTTGATTTTGGTTTGCTTTTTCATATCTTTGTTTTGCCCTTGAATATTTTGTTTGTTAAGTTGTAAACTTATACTTCAATTTATTTTGTTTAAAAAATTTTGCTGCTAAATGACTTTGCTGTTGTTGTAATACACTATTTTGCTGTATTAAGTTTTAGCATTTACATTTGATTTTGTTTTGTTTGCCTTTGAATATTATGTTTGTTAAGTTATTGACTTAATACTTGAATTTAATTTGTTTGAAAAATTCTGTTGTTAAATTCCTTTGTTGTTCTAGTTAAGTTCTAGCATTTACACTTGATTTTGGTTTGTTTATATATTTTGTTCTGCCTTTGAAGTTCCTCCCGATCTGTTTTGTTGTCTGCGGTTGTCGGTCTGTTTGTCTATGTATTATTATAGTGTATATTAATTTTGGTGCAAAATGGTCCCGCCAGTCAGCCCGCTTAGTGGTGCCCGCGCGGGTGCACAAAAGATCTTGAGATGGTTTGCTAGTGCCGTCGCTTTGGTAGACCGACCAGACCGAGAACAGGCCTTGTTAATTCGGCATGAGGGAGTACCTGCTCGCTTGAAGGAATTGGAGCAGCTTTTTGTTGTTCATCAACAATATTTGCTCGACCACCCAGCCGAGGGTGCCGCTGAGTTGCGGGCAGTCGACCAATTTAATGCCGATTATGATCAATGTTTTGAACAGGCGGATGTGATCATAAACAAGGCTCAGGCTATCCTATTCGCCCGGAGGGGTGAGTCGTGCACGACCGGGGAGGTCAAGCCTACCCCGGCCGGCTTGCTGGGCAGACTGCCCACTTTGGACATCCCAACCTTTGATGGGAACTTGGCTGCTTGGGTGGGGTTCATTAACCTCTTTGATAGCCTGGTCCACTCGAGGGACGACCTGTTCCCTAGCCAGAAATTGGCCTATTTGCTCTCTGCCTTACGTGGAGAGGCTGGTGTGCTTGTCCACCATCTACCTGTCAATGATGACAGTTATGATATTGCAAGGGCGTTGTTGACCGCCCGGTATCAGAATGTTCGCTTGCTAGCGGACACACATGTGGCTGCCATTTTAGGGCTGCCACGAGTATCGCGGGTCTCCTCATTGAGGAAGGAGATTTTGAACCCGCTGCTAAGCGCTATTAACGCGCTCAAACGACTTGACCTACCGGTGGACCAGTGGTCCTTCATATTGCTCCACATCATCCTTAATAAGCTTCCCATGGAGATGAAGGGGCGCTTTGAACAAAGGTACGGGGGCAATAGTGCCTCGTACCTCCCCCCCCTTTTCTGATCTCCTTCGATTTTTGGAGGATGAGTGTCGGATGACCGACCACTTGGATCTGGCTCCTATACCGGGACCGAGTACAGGCCGCTATGAGGCAACCCGGGCAGCGCCACGGAGAGAGCGCCGCCCGCACAAGCAGTATACTGCAGTGCGGCAGAACTCTCCACACGGGGAGAGGCCGATGCCTTGCAAGTGTTGCAAGCGGGATGGCCATCGTTTGCCGGCCTGTCCCAAATTTGTTGGCCTACGCACCGAGGGGCGTAGGAATATGGCCAAGCAGCGGAATTGGTGCTACCGCTGCCTGGGGGCTCATATGGCATCGGCTTGCCCCCACCCATGAGATTGCCACTGTTGTGGAGGGGCCCATCACCCCCTCTTGTGCTTTAATAATAAAGACACTCGTGAGGTGGTGAGAGAGAGGGACTCGCACACGGGCGGGGGCCCTCGTAGGTCACCCACATCTCCGAGGAGATCGGAGGGGCGTGCCATCCCTCCGGATTGGACAGGCGCCCCCCTTCCCGTGAGAGGATTGGACGCTCCACCCCCCCTACGGGCGGGGGGGATCGACGCGCCGCATCTGAGGCGCCACCGCGGGATTGGGCCGCGGTTATTAGGGAGCCACGCCGGGAGCCGATACGCTTCGCTCCCCCTCTGATGGAGAGACCCCGTTTATCACGGGATCCCCCAACTTTCGCCCATCATGGGCACCGCCCGGCCCTCCGATGCCGCTTTGATCGGGGCCAGTACGTGCCGGATTGGGACCCGCTCGAGCGCCTTGAGCGCCCTATTCCTCCGCCGCGCACGCATTTTTCCTTGAACCCCCCTTCCCCCCCGTTGCGGGGAATGCGGGAGGATTTTCATTAAACCAACTGTCGGCTGCAACCCCCCCACAGGAGCAGGTGCTGTTACCAACAGCCTCCGTACAGGTGTGGGGCCCGAGGGGCACCTTTGTTTTAGTTCGCGCCCTTTTGGATACGGGAGCTCAGGTTGCATTGCCTCCAGCTGGCTGGTCCGGCAGTTGAGTTTGAACACATCTCCATACCTTGAATCGGTACGAGGAATCGGAGACCTGCGGATCCCGGATCCGATCGGTCAGGTTTTGTTCTCCTTTTCCCCCCACTTTTCTTCAGCGCCTAAAATTGGCGCCTCCGCGATTGTTTTTGAGAAGGTTGTTGGACAGCTTCCGCAACAGCACGTTTCGCGCGCTGTCGTTGATGCGACATCAGGATTGACCTTGGCTGACCCTTCCTTCCACCGAACCGGTCCGATTCACTTATCGCTCGGTGCCGATGTTCTAGGCCGCGTGTATTTTGGGAAGAGAAGAGAAGAGACAGAAAATATAATATAAAATATCTAAAACTAGTTTTGCGCGGCGCACCAAGTGATTGTTGGTGCGAGGTTCCGCCAAGTTTTAGTGTCGGTGAATAGTGCACCCAAGTTTTATTATCCGAGGGCGAAGGGAGTGATGGTGGCCTAATAGGCCTATGTAGTGCTCCGGTCTCCATCGTTGGATTGACACCAACCCTTCGGGAGCCGTGGCTTCCTTCGAGCTAGCTCAGGAAGTCCACCGGCTACATACGGAGACCAATTGGAATAGGGGTAAGCCACAGTGTTTTCTAGAATCTGGTAGTCGGTTTAAAGACATTATTCGGCGAAACGCCGACGTGGTGGAGTCTACTTTGGGCACCACCATCTTTTGGTAGCAGAGCGTGGTTATTAGATTTGATTGATTGATTAGTATTTGATTAGTATTGTACAATTAATATTGTAATCTTGTTGGTTGTCCAAACGGGCAATACATATTAATTGGTTTTGATTGTTGATTTTGACTGACTGATTTGACTGACGCTCCTACGGTGAAGGAAAATATCGTGAGGCAACCTGCATACATCTGCGAAGAAATTCAATGATGTATGTGAAGTCGACCAATCCGCACTGGGCCAGCGTGGTTGACTAAGGCCTAATCACCCTAACATAGGGTAGGCTCGAACCCCTCGGTGGGGGACGTATATGAGCTGTTATGATGATGATGCTGATTTTAAACCGACTACAATCTCATTTGTGGTTAAAGACATTATTCGGCGAAACGCCGACGTGGTGGAGTCTACTTTGGGCACCATCAGCATGCATGTAGCCTTTGACATGGAAAAGAACATAGGCTACCTTTTATCCCGATTCCTTAAGTAGTTCAAGAGGGAAAATCCTACTAATATTATACATGTGAAAATGTGGATGTTTGGATGTTTGTTACTCAATCACGCAAAAACGGCTGCACGGATTTGATTGAAATTTGGCATGCATGTAGCCTTTGACATGGAAAAGAAGATAGGCTACCTTTTATCCCGATTCCTTAAGTAGTTCCAGAGGGAAAATCCTACTAATATTATAAATGTGAAAATGTGGATGTTTGGATGTTTGTTACTCAATCACGCAAAAATGATTGAATGAATTCGGATGAAATTTGGCTTGCATGTAGCCTTTGACATGGAAAAGAACATAGGCTACCTTTTATCCCGATTTCTTATGTAGTTCCCGAGGGAAAATCCTACTAATATTATAAATGTGAAAGTGTGGATGTTTGTTACTCAATCACGCAAAAACGGCTAAACGGATTTGGTTTAAATGTGGCATGCATGTAGCCTTTGACATGGAAAAGAACATAAGTTACCTTTTATCTCGATTCCTCAAGTAGTTCCCGAGGGAAAATTGAAAATTATTTACGAGCTAAGCCGCGGGCAGATATCTTTTTTTTTGGTATGCATGTCACCTATGCTATGGAAAAGGACATGTAATTTATATTCCTTAATGATCTCTGAAATAGTTCCCGTGGGAAGATTAAAAATTGTTAACGAGCGAAGCTTTAGACCCAATTCTGAAGTCCACGCAGACGAAGTCGCGGGCAGAAGCTAGTAAGTGATATTTTCTTGATATTTTTTTGTTCAATTAAATTCCACTTGAATTTCTATTTTAATATTATATTTGGTTAAACAATAAACCAACTCCGGAGGGAATGAATGATAAATAATATGAATCAGCATCATTCACTCACGTTGTCCCAGCACTACGCAAATGCCCGTGTCACAGATAATATAATGCCCATGTATTGTGTTGAGCTACCATCGTACCATTGTATTTTTCTTTCGTAACGGCATAAAAAATACTTCAAAATTGTAATCAAATGAAACACGGTAATGTATATTTTATACTTTCATGTGATAGGAAACGCCATAATCTCGAAGATTTGATTAGCTGGATCGCCTTTTGCAAGAGGAAACTAGCACAATTAACCATTTTTTGGAGCGGTTAGTGCAACACGAAAACGACACCAAATGGCAGCGGCCGCGCGTCAACTAGTTTTATATAACGTGTATGGTCATATGGTCAGCGTAGGGGTTCGTCCAGCCTTGCCGTCTCCCGTATGAATGCTCTAAGGGAGTGAGTGATACAATCCCTGCGTTCCGTAAAACGATAAAAGTGATAATATCGCGGATCCGACCAAAGTCACAACATAACCTACTGATTCAATAGCCCTTATACATAAGAATAACTAATAATACGAGTATAGAAGCTAATCTCCTTTGTTGGTGCGCCAAGTGCCGCTATTTACATACCTACAGCGCCCTTCCCCCTGTAACGCCCCGCAGTAGTCTGCGGACGCCGCTAGGGTCACCACATGGACGTATGGTTACCACTACAATATTTTTTATATAGGTACCTTCATATTTTACATTAAATGAGAAACTGAGCATACACCGAGTCTTATTGATTTTGTACTTCAAGTGTAGCGAGCGAGCGACTAACTTTAGCAATAGTACGCACATTTTTAGTTTTTTTGATTCCGCAGTTATAAAAACCTGCCTATTTTTGATTAATTGAGCTTAATCCCTACACTTCGAGAACAAAATCATTAAAATGTTTCGAATTTCGATGTACAAAAATGGTTTGTAATTTAGGTATCGTACCTACGTTTATAGTCCAAGAGTTGAAGTTATGAATGTACTAATGGATAAAACCTAAGCTCACTTTTTACTATCAGACCAACATTTTCACTTGAAAAAAATCTGTTGTTTCATAATTTTAATCAAGTATTGATTTTTTTTTCTTTTTTAAAAACGTCGCCCCACACTAGGATTTTCTCCTGTGTCGTGGGTGCAGTTACAAACATAGAATATCACATGCACATACGCCCAGACCGGAACAAATTTCTGTAGGCCATACAAAATATCTGTCCCATGCGGGAATCGAACCCGCGAACCGTTGCACAGTAGACGATCACTCGACCTCTGCGCTAACCGTGTCGTCGAGTCGTCGTGTCGTCGATTGTATTTAAATTTTATATGGAACAGTGACAAAGGTCGATAAAAATATATATACACGGTTATTTTTTTATCACCCTGGAAAATTTAAGGGACGCTTCACGACATGGTATTAGAATGATTTAAATATAAATAAAAAAGATAACCCCCCTCCTTAATTTTATATAAATTTTTTAAAAAATACAAAAAATGCTGCACTAGTTAAGAGCAGCATTTTTAGAGATTTTTTATTTTTTTAAAATATATTTTTTAATTTTTTATTTCATTTTTTTTATTTTTTATATAATATTGGATGTGTCCTGAAGCGTCCCTAAAATTTTCCAGGGTGATAAAAAAATAACCGTGTATAGCAGTACCAAAATTTCTCATAATTCAAATTATTCCCGACTTGACAAAAAAAATCCCATACTTACAGAGTTTCAAAATTGCACTACGAGTACAATGACAGCTTTAGAAACTCGATACATTATATTGTATTAGCTTTAACATGTAATGAATATTACGAATAAAACGGTATCTGTATCTAGGGTAGGTATAATAAAAATAATTTTAAAGTAAGTATTCAATCATTTTTATTTAAAAGGTTTCAATTCAACAGAAATATTTACAAATGTCTGATATTTATAAAAGATGGCGTTTTTGTAGATGATTTGAAGTTTCGGTTATTAAACTTCAGCGCGTAGTAAATACGCATTCTTATAAAAAGCTTAATCAGGTAATCAATAGGAAAACTTTCACAAGGTACCTGAAACACACGGTGCGCGCCTTGACTGGCGATTCCGTTCAACGGAAATCAAACGGTAGGTTAATAACGTGGCCTTGAGCGCTCGACGGCCGGGAGTTTCGCTTCTATACTCGTATTATTAGTTATTCTTATGCCTTATATTTTGTGACTATTTAATTTGGTCGGATCCGCGATATTATCGCTTTTATCGCAATTCGGAACGCACCAAATGAGTGCGGTTCATAATTTGATATCAGCGCTCGTGTGCACTATTTGCACGCAAACAATCGGTCCAAAATTGCTCATGTGCGCATTTTGTATGCGGTATGACGTAATTGATGACGTCACCGATTGAATCTAACATTGCTAACAGAAAAGAGGTAGTGCACTGTCTCCAGAACTGTCAATGTCAACATTAGTTTTATTTTTATTTTAGTTTGTTCGAATTTATTTTTTCATTAGATTATCTACAATTAATAGAGAAGTGCTCTGTAAAGATACTGGAGGCACAATACGTCTCCCATCAATTTTTCTTTTCAAATTACATTAACTGTCACCTCGTCACAATGGACCATGATGGCCCATCAAATGATCGTCCATCAATGCCGCCATGATCGGGCAACTCTCCACACAATCATGAACATTCATTTACTAACTGTTTACTGTTATGATAAGACGTCTATCAAAAATGGACATCGAAGAGATCGCGGCTGCGGCAATATTTTTACTTAGCTCTTATAATCATCTACTAAGGCCCGTATTAATAAAGCGATCTCAAGACTGCTCTCAAGTGCGAACTTAGCCGAGTCACTCTCAAGTTGTGATCACGCACTTAAGATTGCCGCTTATTAATAAACCTACATCAACAGCGTATCACTTGAGATATTATATCAAGATCGCGCTCTTAAGAGCGTGATCTCAAGTAAACGTAATTTTTAACTGACTTCGAAAAAGGAGGAGGTTCTATGTTCGGCTGTATCTATTTTTTATGTATGTTCAGCGATTACTCCGCCATTTGTGGACCGATTTTTAAAATTCTTCATGTAATCGAAAGAGTATACTCCCGAGGTGGTTTCACTGTCACCATGCCATGATCTGATGATGGGATCCCATGAAAATCGAGGGAAACCCTTGAATTTCATAGGTACGTCCAACGAGTTTTATGTTTTTGCTGAAGATATTCAGTTAATTGCATCTGGTAATCATCATATATCATGTTACTGAGCTGATGATGGAAGGTTTCTGGAAAGGAGTTAGAAAATAATTCTTTCAGTACTGTTTAGAGCGAAAGACGTTTAATTTTAAGTTATTCTGGTGTTTGCCTCGGCTCAAATTCTAAAACGTATGTATTATAAAAATAAAAAGATTGAAAATTTTTTTTTTACAAAAATTAAGACCGACTTCAATAACACCAAAACGTCATAAATAATAAGAATACATACAACATTACGGTTTTATATTGAAGTTGGTGCCAAGCAATGATTACCTGGAAAGTCTTAAAAATGAAAAGACCAATTAATAGGTATAGTTACTTAAAACCAACTTCAATATAAAACTGTGATGTTGTAGGTATGTTCTTATATTATTTATGACTTTTTGGTGTTCTTAAAGTCGGTTTTATATTTTTGTAAAAAAAATTACCGACTTCGATTCCTTATTTACCAGGAACCTTCCATCATCAGCTCAGTAACATGACATAATGACTACTAGACGCAAATACCTGAGTATCTTAAGAAAAAACATGAAACACGTTGGATGCGCCTTTGAAATTTAAGGGTTTCCCTTGATTTGCCTGGGATTCCATCATCACATCATGACATGGTGACAAAGGGACCACTTCGTGAGTGTACTCTTTCGATTACAAAAAAAATATGAAAATCGGCCTATAATTGGCGGAGTAATCGGTGAACATACATAAAAAATAGATACCATCGAACATAGAACCTCCTCCTTTTTCGAAGTCTGTTAAAAACGAAATGCAAACGCAGACTTCAAAATCTGGCTATAAGATTTATTTTTGGTCTTCGCAAATTCTATCGTATTTCTCACTTTCGCTCTGAGTTGAAATGGCTTCCGGTCCGTGAGCACCGTAATATGCACATCTTGACAGCGCTGTTCAAAATCTTTAGAGACCCCAACTCCCCACAGTACCTCCGTTTGCGGTTTCATATGCCGCCTCCCCCCTCTCATTCCCTACGCCCATGCTATACTGAAAAGCTTGACCTCCCCAAACCTAACACAAACTTCCTGCTACACTCTTTCAGCTTTCGTGCCGCCCAATTGTGGAACCCGCCCTCTGTAGTTCAACAGTCCTTCCATGCCCTGCTTTAAATACAGGCTGAGGCAGCACTTTCTGTCGCAAGTGGTAAATTCGCCTTAGCTATCGCATCGTCATCAAATGTATATATGTATATGTATGTATGTATATTTGTATGTTTATATGTATGTATGATGTGTTTATTGTTGTATTAGTGTAATGTTGTCTTTATCTCCTTTTGTAATCTCACTTGTGTGCTTTGATGTTTCCCTCTATTTATATGTAAATTTCCAACACACTCACAGGTTGACTAGAAGAAATCTCTAAAAGAGATAAGTCCGCATTTGCTACTGAGTTTATAACTATGTTTAAATTTAAGTGTAATTGTGCGCAATAAAGTACATAGATTAATAGTAATAAATTTATTCAAGAAACATGAAATAGGCAAAAACAAAAAAATATTTACTGATAATAATTTTCAATTATTGAGTTTCTTAATAAAAAACCAGCACTAGAGCTTGGTACTAAGCTCTCTTCATCATCCTCTTCGACATGTTCAATATTTTCATTGTCTAGGAAAGGTAATTTTTCATTTAAAATTAGTGACAAATTGTGTAATACAGCGCAAGCAACTATAATGTTAGATACTGTTGATAATTTGTTACCAAGGCCCTTAGACAAACAAGGAAACCTGCGTTTCCAAACTCCAAATGTTCTTTCCACAATATTTCGTGTTTTTATTTGGGCTCTGTTATATCTAATGGACGGAGGATCTTGAGGAGATGGTTTAACTAGAGTAAGCACAAATGGTAATGTAGGGTATCCATTATCTCCAACGAGTCTTCCGCTCAAAACGCCTTGAGAATATTTCATGTATACACTAGACATTTGAAATATTCTGGAGTCGTGCATACTACCAGCCCATCTAGCTACAATATCTAAGATCTCCATTCTGGGGCCAACGATGACTTGCACATTTATTAAGAAATCCGTTTTTCTATTTCTGAACGTTTCATGGTGCTGGCATCCTGGAGTAGATACAATCTTTACGTGGGTACAATCAATAGCTCCATCCATGCCTGGAAGCCCAGGCCAGCGCCTATGTCTACCCAGTTCTTTAAATAATTCCCTATTTACCGTGGCCTCATCTCCAGTGGGAAACTTGACGAAGTGTGAATGAAGTTGTGCCAGTAATTTGGATACTTTTGTAATAATATTCGAGGCAGTGGGTTGAGATATCTGAAACAGATCGCCACCGACAATCTGAAATAAGAGAGTATTCAATCACAGGCCTTCGTATTGAAATAGTATCAAGCAAATAATGTTGTAAGCAGAAGGTGCTGGGTACTTTTAAATGAAAACTTGAAAGATATCTTAAAAAAGTAAAGTAGTCGTCTTTTAACTTCAATTGTAAAAAAATCTGAAGAGGGCCACTCTTATCACCTAGGGCTAAAAAAACCTCTCAGACAAAAAAAAACATAAAAATCGGTAAAGCCGTTTAGGAGGAGCTCGATAACAAATATATAAAAATACTCACCTGAAATGATGCAGTAGCATAAAAGCGCAAAGTCAATAACACTGCTATTTCAGGAGATATAGGAAGGCCTATTTGATTATAAGTTGTAAGATCGTTTTTTATTAACGAAGTAATATAAAAAAAACACAATTTTGGTGAAATCTATAGCGTTTCAAAAAGTCTTCATTCCTTATTTCAAATGGATTCTGAGAATCTCTTATATATTTTTTTGGATTTCGATGTCCGTTTATCCGAAAGATATAGTCATAATATTCTATGTCGTCATAGTGATCGATTTCGTCAATAATATTTTCTATGTCCATTTTTAAACAAACAACAAAATGTCGTGTAAATGGTTTGCACTACCGTGTTAAATTTGATGAATAAACCGCCAAAACGCGCACTTAAGTCATGGTTCGACCACACTCAGAAAACAGGCACTTAAGTAGTATCTTGAGAGTGCACTTGAGTCCTGAAATCGTTTTATTAATACGTCGCTACTCAGCTGATACTTTGTACTCAAGTGTGAACTCAAGTATGGTGTATTAATTAGCACAGTATCTCAAGTTTGCTCTCAAGTTCTATCTCAGAGCTGAGTGCGGTTTATTAATACGGGCCTTAATAAGCATGAAAAAGAAACACTATAGAGTAAAAAGGGAACGGCCGATGGCTATACCTGTAGTATTATATTATCTGTGGCTATACTAACTTACGCCCACAACGCAAACATGTAAACGAATGTGAAAATTATAGTGGATAATACCAGCATTTGATTGGTAAAAGAAAAAATATTTAAAAAACTTGGTGAATCTTTTTTAATGTATTTTTAATTTTTCATAAAATCATTAAATGTATAAGTTAACCATTATGGTTAAATGTTATTTATGTCCATTACATTTCTAATATATACTAAGAATTGTATACATTATGTTAAAATTACTAATAAATATACATCGTGCAACTCATTACTGAGGAAGACATTGCACAGATATAAAGATATATATTTTTAACGACACTTGCTCGTAAAGTGGGTCTTATTACCCTGCATTTAGACCCGTTATTCAGTATATTAAACACAAGTGCTTTTCACTTTACATAATCGCACAGGTGCGGTAATCTTAACACGACAAATTCTAATTTGTTCAAGATTGCAAAGTAAATGTATGTCCAGTACGCATTCTTAAATTAGTCGCTTAATACTTTTTTTAACACGACTTTATGCGGCTGCCAATTGGAAACAAATGAACAGCCTACTACTGGTTACTTAAATATTAAATTAACAACGACATTTAACACGTTCGCGGACACTCGACCTGATTTTGTAATGCCACTTTGACACTTTGTTTTTGTATGGAATGCTATAGGTGCACCGTCACTAGTAAAAATTTCTATGAACATAAATAAAATCACAACGGCCATAGCCTTCGCCTGCTTTAGCCGTTCCGTCATTAATAAAAAGTTTGTAACTATAACATTGGACGCAACGGCTATAGCCGTCGCCTGCTATTGATGTCCTGTCACTGCGGAATAGTTATTATTTTACAGATGGGACACAACGGCTATAGCCTTCGCCTGCTACAGACGTCGCGTCACAGACAAATGGTTTATCACTATCAAATAGGACGCATCGGCAATGGCTATAGCAGGTGCGTCACTACAGAATCGTTATTACTATACAAATGGGACACAACGGCTATAGCCTTATCCTGCTATAGCCGGCGTGTCACTGGTGAATAGTTATTACTTTATAAATGGGACATAAAAGCTATAGTCTTTGCCTGCTTTAGCCGGTGCGTCGCTGGTGAATAGTTTTTATTATATAAATGGTACCCTAAAAACTGCTATTGCCGTTTTTCATTCGGAAATTGTTTATTTGTGTAAAGTAAGGGGCAAAGGCATAATGATTTACAGTAGTAAATAGTCATTATTGCAGCATATTGCGCCCATAGCCTTTATAATCTTAGCCCAGAATGCAATACAAAAACAAAGACATTCGAAATTAATTTGGTTGGTATAAGAAAACTCCTAACAATGAAAATACAAAATTAGACTCTTATTTATTCAAATGAAAACATACATAATGGTACCTTCAAAAATATACGACTTCCAAAAATCAACATTTTTCTCCTTATTTTAATTGTTTCGATTACCTAAATAACACTTAAATCTTTATTAAATTAAATTTTCAATTTCAAAAAGTCACAGCATGTTTTGATATCCTAATTTTTATTAGACAATATAGAGACACATTAAAAAATTTTAATATACCTACCTACATTTTTCAACTTATTTTAAAATTGCACTTATGTGACCAGTCGTTCTTGACATTAAACATAAATGAGTAAAAGTTATACTTTTACTTTAAAAACTATATCAGACTTCGGCAAATCACAGTATTGTCAGCAATCGATCAAATAACGTTGATCACTAACCAAAAAAAAGTATCGTTAATCACTAACCTTGATATTTAATTTTAATTTAAGTCTCAACTCAATAAAATTAATTAAGTACAAAAAAATATTAAATGAGGAATCTATCCTACATATTATACCACGACGTTGCATCCTCGAGATTTATATATTAACCAGGTAGTCCACTTTCCAATGTACCGGGCACCAAGCACAATTTTAGAGCGAAGACATAAAAATAAAAAGATAGGTAGGTAGTTTTAGTATTATTCACCCGCTTGCGCGATGTTACGCCGTTTGACTCATTCGCTTTCTTTGTGCGGGCATCACAGCATCGGAATATTAAAGATCAAAGTTTTATTATTTTATAACTTTATTTTTAGTGTGTTGTGTAGTTGTTATAGATATCAATATGTGTAAATGAAAACGTAAGTATTCTAAGCAATATATTAAGGAAAAGATTCGTAAACTAGAGAAACGTTTGCGTCACCGCCGCCGCCGCTGCGAGCATTTTGATGGTGCTGGAAGTACCTATGTAAGTTTAAATTATAAGTGTTTATTGTTTATTATATTGTACTATTTTTTCGACACGTTCTCATCTTTGCATTTCGTTCGTTTAAAGCAAAACTTTATTTCGTGTTTGTTCGAATCAGTAGATTATATTTAGCTCACTAATTAATTTCATTTTGAAATTTATTGAGCAACAAAAAGAGCCTTGCTATTTGCGCATTGCCTAACGTTACTGTTTAATTAGAAAATATTCTGTATACAGTGTTAAATAAAATGGTATCCGCAGAATACCAGCGTCAAAGCACTCTGTGCCTCTGCATGCGGGGCCTATTTGGCCTAAAATCTATCTGAATATATATTTATATTTTTTTGTTACATTGTGTGTTGTATTTTTTGTACCAAATAAATCTATTCAAGCAATAATTCATAATTACTAAAGAACCGTGAATCGGCACTTTGAAACACGCCTTGTACACGTGTTTAAGTGTTATTATTTCTTTATATTTATAGAACAGTGTGCCTTGGAACTATGATGCGATTATAGTTACGCACAGTACTACGATGCGATTGTAGTCATGTTTTTTGGTCAGATTTATTGGTACCGTGACGCGATCACGGTCTCGATCACAACACTTCGTGTCATGATGCGATAATGACCTAGCTTATTTTTTCAACAGAATGTTATTATTTCTTTATATTTTATAGAACTGTGTGCCTTGGAACTATGATGCGATTATAGACACACAGTACTACAATGCGATTGTAGTCATGGTTTTTGGTCATATTTATTAGTACCGTGACGCGATTACGGTCTCGATCACAGCACTTCCTGTCATGATGCGATCATGACCTAGCTTATTTTTTGAAAGAATGTTATTATTTCTTTATATTTTATAGAACAGTGTGCCTTGGTACTATGACGAGATTATAGTCACGCACAGTACTACGACGCGATTGTAGTCATGTTTTTTGGTCATATTTATTAGTACCGTGACGCGATTACGGTCTCGACCACAGCACTTCCTGTCATGGTGTGAGCATGACCTAGCTTATTTATTCAACGGAATGTTATTATTTCTTTATTTTTTAATAGAACAGTGTGCCTTTGTACTATGATGCGATCATAGTCGCGCACAGTACTACCACAATATAGAGAATGGTACTACGATGCGATTGTATTCATGTTTTTTGGTCATATATATTAGTACACAGGCTGAGGATAGCCTCGCAGAATATGACTCGCCTCGCAGAATATTACTAATGTTACTCGCCAACAAACTACTTCGTAGTTTTGTGTTTATGTTTATAATAGTACATTTTGTTAAATAAAATAAAATAAAAATCTATGGAGAGGATGAATTGGCTTCAGTGTGTTCACATACATCCCATATGTTCAGTCAGTGGTTCATGTGACTGAAACTTGTAATGAGTGACAACCTAGTAATGTACAGGTGATGACATCAGAAGCATCAGCCGAGTGTCCCATACCATCCACTAGCTCTCAGGTAATTGTAAATGATGTTAACCCTCCAGCAACCAATTTATTTGAGAATATTTTAGAGGTCTTAGGGACCTCAAAAGGGAAACACGAGCTTTTCGGAACAAAAATCCAGGATGAAATCTCTGAACTTTGGGGTCATATATTGTGCGGAGGATTAAAAGAAAGAGTTAGAGGGCAACATCTTCATACCTGAAAACTTTCAATTAGTTAAAACACCCAAATCGAATCCTGAAATCACTGCTGTGTTACTCAAAGAAATCAGCTTATATTGGACCTTCATTATAAAACCTTCATTAAAAAAACACGCTTAATCGAAGGAAATTAATAATGTATTCATTAGATTATAAGTTTAAAAAGATATTGCACGTGTACGAAGTGATTCATTTCTCTTTGGCGGGAATCTCACTAATAAAATTAAAGCATCGAAGTTGGCAGAAATATCGACTCCAAATCAAGAAAGTTCCAGCGGCGAGTACTTCTTCTTCTAATAGGCCTTCAGTCAGCCAGCAGGGAAACTGCGAAGCTCCACCGCGTCAAATGCCACGCACGCAGAGACGTGGTTAGGCGAGGAGTCACTCGTACCATTAGTCTGCGAGGAAAGCACCTGTAGTAGATCGATATCAGACAACGAAGTCTCGACCAAAGGCGCCGATCAAAACATAATAAAAAAAAAATAATTAATAATACCTAATTATTTTGGTACTTAAATGAAAATATTTTATTCACACCTGAAAAAAAAATACAATCGATCCAGTTCTCTTATGAGTTGTAACGGGTAAAACGGATTACAAATTTTTTTTTAAGAACCCGAATCTCAAAGATGTTTACCTATAAGTTCACGTTTTTCACAGTCAAATATTGTGACATTACGTTATGAAAATAAGAAGTTATACTAAATTAGAGCAGTAAGATGATGCAATGATGAATTAGATCAATTTATATATAAACTAACTAACATAATATTTCCCACCTGTAATGCTCTTTTCTTGCTAATTGTCAAAATTTGGGAAAAGAAAACAAATTTAATCCTTGACTTATTGAAATAATAAGCTTTATATGTTTACATACAGTTTCCTTATGCATAAGCATAAGAGAACAATACAATCATAAGCCAGCCATCATAATAATAGCCAGATACAATCATATCCTTAGAGTTGTAAGTTAAATTAAAGAGAATCAGGTACCTATATTATAATTGATACAGAATACAGAAATCTATACAATCAAAGGGCAGAATGGTTCGGGATTTTTTATCAATCTCGGTATCAAACTAATATAGCTAAAAATTGGGTACAAATCTGGGTAATGGAATACACCAAATGAAAATGTTTTGTTTCTTTTTTTAAGATTAGCCTTCCCCGTAACGGTGGTTAGTGGATCGTACCTTCGACTTTAAGTTCTTGCGATCACGGGTACTGTACTCCAATTCCTTAGATTTTATATGTTTTAGATATGTAATTCCACAGAATTCTTCCTTGTTATACTAGTTGTTTCTTAGTTCCTCCACTGAAAAACCAGACAGCCAAGCCTTAAGGGAACTGCCCTGGAGATTCATATTACAGTGTTGGGTTAAATATAATATGTAACATGTCTATGATCATATGGCCCGGGGCTCTCACACTGGGTTTTACAAACATAATTTTTAATAAATTGTTATATTTTGTTATTTGTTGGATTATAAAAATAACATATGGAGGAGAGAGCACCTATTTTGTGTACAACTACTACCATTAATTCAAAGAAAATAGCCTTTGTGAGTTATTTGCCAAGGAGTGATCTGAAACTTTCTATGGTTAAAATCTAGAATATTTATAACATGAAATCTGTAAATATTGTTCATTAATCCACCAAAATGCCGCTTACTATCAGGTTTTTTTTATGAAATAGGGGATGTTAAAGACGGATTTTGGGAATATAATGTTTGAAAAAAAAAAAAATCCTACCTACCAAAAAACTTCATAAAATCTGTTCTAAATCAAAAAGAAAATTCAAGTAATTAAGATATACCTAAGGTACATTGGTAATTAGCGTAAGTACTTAAATTATTATAACAAATTGATGAATCATTCGGAGAATCCTTATTATTTATAGCTAAATATGTATTGCGTGTCCTGAGCCTTGATCTCGAAAACAAAACCTCGAAGGTCGCGTGCACTTGATATATTCCAACGAAACTATTTCGTAATTTTTCTTGAATAAAATGAAAAGCAGATGAAATGATATACTTCGATTATAACTAGGGATTGATTTTTCTAAGGTCAAGGTATTGGTAAAGGAATCACACCCATAATACCCCAACCAGTTACACCACCTATGAAACTCTTGTTATGAACTATCAATTTAGATGTCTATTTTTTAGCCACTACGCATCAATCGTCGAAACATTATCTTAGATTTAAATTTGAGCAAATAACTTAAGAATTTCAATGTTTTCCCTTTGCACTTGCCTCAGCTTCATACATTTTCACTAAGCTTTTGAAACCCATATTATCTTATCTTAGAAGTCTAGTTTACTATTATAAATTATTTAAGTGATTTTCTGTGCCTTGGAAATTCTTATCAAGATTCTATCAATAGTCTATCATGCGTAATAAAACTCTTATTCACTGATTTAGATTTTATTATAAATTATAAAAAAAAGTCAACATATACCGAATTAACGACAAACTTTCTTTTTTTTCTCTCTTCTAATCAAAAATTTCTCAAAATACTCTAAACATCCTACCTGGTTAATATATAAATCTCGAGGATGCAACGTCGTGGTATAATTAATGGTTAAACAAACTTACCTTTGTGATGTTTGACCATAATTATACGAGACGTTGCATCCGAAGAGATTTATACGCCCTCCCTACCCATTATTTGCTGTGTTGCAAATAAATACCCAAAGTTTTTGAGAAATTTTGCTCTAAAGGAATGAGTCAAACGGCGTAACATCGCGCAAGCGGGTGAATAATACTAAAACTACCTACCTATCTTTTTATTTTAATGTCTTCGCTCTAAAATTGTGCTTGGTGCCCGGTACATTGGAAAGTGGACTACCTGGTTAATATATAAATCTCTTCGGATGCAACGTCTCGTATAATTATGGTCAAACATCACAAAGGTAAGTTTGTTTAACCATTAATTATCAGTCGATATTTTCTGCTTGACAATGCCATTGCTCAAAACATCCAGGACATAAAGGTGGTTTACTGGTGCATCCTTTGCACCGATAGCTACTTTCCTTTTTGATTTTGTTTTTTGCGCATAGGCGGCACTTTAAAAAAGCTTTGTTACGTTTGCAGTTTACTTTTTTTGGTATCGGTTTCGGCCAGTGTATGTTTAACACTTGCGAGGATGCCCCTTCTTGGCAACTGTCCTGATTACTATTGGATACAGATATTCTCGGGTTCCCTGATTTTCTCGGGTTTGTCGGTTTTGTAAAAGTAATGATGTTGGAGCAATTCAAATTGTCAAATCCTAGTAAATATCTAATGATATGTTCTCTGAACTGCAACATCGTCTCTTTATCGTTGCAATGTTTACGGAACGTATAATAGGCATTCCATATGGCCATGTCAAAAATATGGAAAAATACTTTTTTATACCACCGCACTGTCTTTTTTGGAGTGGAGTAATAGGACAGCATCTGGTCTGAAATGTCTATCCCAGACATATATTTATTGTACACTTCAACCTCTTTAGGCTTTATCATTTGCTTGCCAAATCTGTTCCGTGTTACGACCATGCGTGGATGGTGTTGTGTTGTGATCATAGTCACATTTCGTTTGTCTTTCCAGGCTGAAACATACACATTTTTTTTCCTCATCCACACATGCTCACCTTTTTTGAGTACTTTGCTCACAACATTTTTCGGATTGTCTTTTCTATCTTTCCTTAAAGTTCCTGTAGTATGAGTCATGCAACTTAAAAGTTTGTCGGATAAGGCTACGCTGTTATAATAGTTGTCCATGTAAAGCTCGTGACCCTTGTATAAATATGGCTGCATCAGACTCAGAACAAGTTTTTCAGTCTTCAACTTTGAATTAGTTTCAGTGTCTATGTCATTACTGGTTTCATTTTTACCCTGGTAAATTCTAAAATTTAAAATGTAGCCATCACTAGTAGTCAGGATATAAAATTTTACTCCATATTTAGCTTTCTTGGTTTTGATATATTGTCTGAAAGACAATCGACCGCGAAATAATAACATTGATTCGTCTAGAGAAAGCTGCTTATGTGGCTTGTATAGATTCTGAAAAACAGTAATCATTTGATTAGCAAAACTTAGAACCTTGTTTATTCCTTTGGCATTTCCTTCATAAACACACAAGCATCTTAATAACTGTTCAAACCTTCTTCCTGACATACAGTAAGTAAATATGGGATGATAATATAAGGGATCACTGAATGTAAAGAGTTTTCGAATATTTGGTGTTTCGACATGAGATTGTAAAATGCATAAGCCCAGAAACCGCTTCATTTCTTCCATGGATGTAGGACGAAAGGTTTTTTTTCGACTACCTCTAGTATGTGGTCTATTCATATTGCATAATGCAGCACCGTACCTGTTAGTACGATCTACAAGTTGTTGTATTATTGAAAGAGGGAAGAAATGATTGAATATTTCTATCGGAGACGTATTTGCATCAATGGAAAACTGAGGCCCAACAGCGCTGTCATCAAACTCAAACTCTGGTATAGGAGCAGTGGATGTTTGCCAATCTTCGTCTATGACAAGAGGGGATCTAGGACGATGACGATTGGCCCGAGGTACGTCTAAAAATGATGATGTACTAGGTTGTTGATAATCTAGAGGCATCATAGGTTGCTGCTGATTGTCAACCATGTGCGAACTCGGTATTTGTTCTGTCGTATCAATATTTTGAGAAGATACTGAATTTGCATTGTCCGTCCAGTCAATATCCTGTAAAATCGTTTGTGATTCTATTGATCTTGGTGGAGTGGTATCGGAATCAAACGAGCGCAAGTTAAAAGTGTCTGTTTGTGACTGGATTGAAATTCGTGCATTTTCCATATTAACTGGGGATGAAATGGCAATTGAAGCAGCTGACTGAACTGAAGCAGGAATATGAACATGAACTCCTAAATCTTTTAATGTGATTGGAGAGTCAACAGAGGACACTTGTTCGTCTTGTCCATTTTGAGTGACAGCGGCGGATGAAATAGGAACATGGACGCTCTTACCTTCTAAAGTAACTGGAGACTCTATAGGGAAAACATATTGGTTGGGTTGAGTTGCGCAGAGTTTAGCCTTTGGTCTTTTTAAATGCTTTACTTTGCTACATTCTTCTTCAGAGTCAGATACGTGAGTTGTGGATGACCCGCTCTCTTCATTAGGTATGTAATTAGTGTCTGAACCATAGTCACCATCACAGTCGTTATAGGGATCCTGTTCTGACTCACTTGACAATGATTCGCTATCGCTCGGTGTTTCAGGTTTATCTGAACCACAAGATAATTCTTCGGAGGAAGCTTCATTGAATAATTTCAACAATCGTTCATTTTCTTTTTCGTGTGGATCATACATTTTTCGTTTACTTCCATTCTGATCTTGACTAGACATCTGAAAAGTAAAATAAAATACCTATTGAGTGTAAGATTATATAGATATTGTCATAGAAATTTGTGTGTATTGTCGCAAAAATTATGTAAGATATAACACCATAAAACTAAGGCAAAAGTTTTTTTCTATCTTTGGAATGCTATTACATTTATAATAAAATAAGGTAAACGTAGGTAAATATATGGGAAAGCAGTGTATTAGTAATACTTAACCCTTATTGCCAATTCAGTCCAGGTTTAACAGCTATCTTACAACCATCAAACAAAACAGTTTATTTTTATCTTTATAAGCTTGATCAATCATTTAGAAAGTCAAAGTATGCATTTCTTTACACAGAAATACTTACGAATTTGTAGCAAATGTTGCATTAAATGTTTTTTGACATTGATATCACTATATCATTACTCAAAAAATTAAATAAACTCACCTTATACAGCCGAACCAATACTATTTGCGAAAAAAGTCACGACACCTCTGCTCTATGGGGCACTCACCGGCCAACTGAACAAATCGCCGTACAATACTCGCTGCTATGACAGGTGCGTCAGTGTGCGTGCGAACACAAGCAACAACGAGTGGTGTCACGTTTGAAGGTGTGAAAATAGATGTTATATGACACCTAGCAATTAGAAAATTTCGGTTTGGGGGCACTTTATGATGAAATATACGGTAGCAGTATACAAAAACGTCTGTTAAAGCCGTGGTGTCTCTGGAGTACGAAAAAAATATACGGCTATAGCCGGCGCGTCACCCTGAGTAAAACACTGATGACTGCTATAACCGTCGCGTCCGCGAACGTGTTAAACACAAACATTTAAAAACAATAATTAATAACTATTACTAAAATAAATTATTAAGAGGATTGTGAAGTAATCGTGCGCGGCGCGAGTACGTATTTTCTAAAATGCTATCTGTTTCACACCGCTCGGCCTCCCGTCTGGCGTTTACACCACAAATACAACACGCGCAAATTCTCACGCACACAACGACAGCAGCGCGCGACTCCTCGGCGCGAGAACTCGAGATCATTATTTTACCGTTTGTAATGTTTTGCGTTGCTTAGGTATTCCTGACTGCCTTTCCGCTCGCAACTTTGCCTTCGTTATTTTCGTTTTTCGTGAGGGAATTTTGTTAACCCGTAGGAAAAATTATTTTATAACCTTATATAGAATAGAATGCTACATTATCACTCAGTGATAATGTAGCATTCTATTAGCCAAAAATTTTTTAAAATCAGCCTAGTAGTTTTTAAAAATAAAAAATATAATAAATTAAAATTGCTTTATTTCTAAAAATCATTTTAACAATAATTACGCCGAGACTTCCCAGTGAGCTAGTTTTTGACTTTATTCATTACAAACAAAAATACAAACATAGTTGCATCTTTTTTCTTTATAATATTTGAGTAGGTAGATAAGTTTCGTAAATTATTTCAGTTTTCCTTTGAAATTTATAGTGTAGGCACCATGTAGGCACTTACCTACTTGGTATCCCTACCAAGTCCTACTTTGTAGGACTGAGCCATTGACGTATATAACCTAGACGCGCTGTCCGGTACAGTGAAATTCAGCAGTCAACTGGAGCCAATCGGCACCAGTTCGCTTAGTCGGTCGCGGGCGAATGAGAGAAGCAGTTGATGTGCCGTGGATATTGTGTCGGTAAAACAGAGATTTACAGTTATAGTGATACAAAAAAACTCCATTTATTTGTGTACCTATGTATTTGTTAAGTAATTGACATATTTTTAAGGTGAGTAATCATATATTTCTTGATGAAAACAAAAAATATGTTTCCGAAACTGCGTAATACGCTCGGCCGCCACGGCCGCCACCTTAGTATTGTCGTCTCTTTTACTCTTATATAATATTCTGTTGGAGCGAGGACGCTACCGAGTCACTGACATAGATTAAAATTAACAATAAAAAAACAGATGTGCCAAAAGCTGTAAAAGTGATGGTATAATAATAACTCATTATGATTTATTGTTTTAAATATTGCATCGATAGTTCTAAATATAAAATGCCTTCTTGTATTATGGTAAAATGCAAAAATTATTCGGGAAGAGCAAATGTTGCTGCAGGCATAAGTTTTCATAGGTAAGTTATTTTAATACCTATACTTCTTAACATAACTAATATAGTTTGGTTAATTTTAACTACTTTTTAATTAAATTGTCAGTTCTATATGTTATTCTATTTAACAAGGTCATTATATTTTTAGTATTTTCTTGCTTTCTGTTTATGCAGATAGACATGTTTCGTTCTTTGAATAATATTCCAGACGGTTCGAAACACAACAGCGCTCGCAGTGCTTACGATCATACTCACCAGATCCAAATTAAAAAGCGCTTTAAAAGTGCTAACAAAGGCATTTTTTGTATGTTGAATGGGTATTTTTGAAATTTTATAAAATGTGTATTTTCTAAAGATTTTAAACTTATAATAAATGATAATTTATTTATAACAATATCTTAAAATAAAAGTAACAAAAACAAAGCAAGGTTTCTCTGCTTTGTTTTTGTTACTTTTATTTTAAGATATTGTTATAAATAAATTTTCTTTTGAAAATAACCATATCTAAAATAGTTTATAAAGTTTTATACATTCAATGTTAATTTTCCAAGAAATATTAAATGTTATGTAATCTCTCAGAGGCAACCTCAGAAAAATAGGTAAAAATCATTTTCGACGCATCTGCGTGAACGCAAGATTATTCTTTGCACTATACCCCGCTCCGAACGTCACCACACCTCACTCGGCGCCGTCCCGCGTTGGGGCACAAAATTTCTTCGCAACAGCGAGTCTAGGTTATATACGTCAATGGACTGAGCTGTTATTTGTTATGAAAGTACCTATCTATCGTACATTTACCTGTCTAAAGAAAATTACTTTTTGTAAGATGAGTGTTATAGTGAATTAAAATGATTTTCATTTGAGATGTGAATCAATGTAAAATGGATCTTTTTATGAAAAAAATAAACACTAAACATAAAATGACATTTACAATTGTTTAAACAAGAACAGACCTCTTGTTAACTTAAAAATAAATAAAAAAAAACGATTATTTTAGATAGATAAATTAATACTTTTACATACAAACTAAATAGGAGCAGGGATTTAAAAAATATAAAGTAATAATTATGCATCAAATAAAAAATACCTCTCATTTTTATACACTAATCTCGGGTAGTTATACTAATAGTCTTAGAATTCAAATTTTTACCACCTCCGTGGTCTAGTGGTTGAGGCCACCGGATGTTGATCGGGAGGTCCGTCCGGAGTTCGATTCCGCACGGGGACAAAAGCTTTTCTGCTCCGTTTGGTTGGTGGTAGGGCTTCTGAGCACACCTGGCTAGCTACCACCGTCTTACCTAAGTTTATCGCCATAATAACAATGTTAATAGAATTGTTGTTTCGATAATTAGAGGTGAGATAGCCAGTTCCTCAGCTGTCGAGGAGTCCAGGTGAAGCTCACTTCCACCTTCAACATTATCTTCACATACCAGCAGGTGAGATGAAGGCCAAGAGCTTTCCTGTCGTATGTAAAAAAAATATTTTACAATAAATATAAAAATGGACTACAAAAACACTGAAAAGTTAGAAATAGTATAAGAATAGGTACAGACAACATGACACATATCATTATTGAAGACGGTGCCAAATTTTAAGACTTTCTAGGAGATCATCGTTTAGCACCGACTTCAATATAGAAATGTAATGTTGTCTGTACCTATTCTTATATTATTTTTGAGGAAAATTTAAGGATTTCCGTCCATATTTATGGGAACCCATCATCAGATCCTAACTTTGGTAACAATGGGACCACCCTTGGAGTATAATCTTTAGAATACAGAAAGAATTTTGAAAATCGGTCCGCAATTGGCGGCGTAATCGCGTAACACACACACACACAAAAAAACATACGCATCGAATTGAGAAACTCCTTTTTTGAAGTCTGTTAAAAAATAACTATTAGTATATGTAATCAGCTGCTTTAAATTTTATAGTTAAAATGAAAAAAAAACTTAAAAACCGTACGAAGGGTGCCTTCTTCTCATATATGCCTACCCTGCCTACCCTACATACTCGTATATTATTTAGGTACTTTGTCGTTTGTATTTTTTATACAATCGTAGATTCCATAACGCGAGTAAAACCTTAGAGCCCAGCTTTAGAGGAATAAAATTCAAATAAAATAATATTAAAAATAACGCTACTTGCATAGTCTATTACACGTTTTTAGCTGCTCCAACTTCATACATTGCATAACAAATACCTTTTTTTTTTTTTTCGGAGGTGGGAAAATGCATTGACGCATTCCTCGTGGTTGAGCCAAACCACGAGGATATGTGGGACTCCCCAGACCTTACACGGCCCGGGCCTACCCACTAAAAACCCCCCCAGCAGCTCCTCCGTCCGACACAAGACAAGGGGAAGGGGACAACAGCCAGGCCTTATTCCCGCTGACCCCCTGCCTGTGACATGTCCGTTGCCGGACTCCCCACCTGGCTCAGCTACTTTGTGGAGCGGCACAGAATTGCGCCGCTCTACACCCCGAAGTTGGTTTTTTATTGTGGTTGTCTTCCACGCGGTCCGAAGCTCAGTGCGCCGAACCCCCGGCCCGCTCAGTGCGGGTAACGGGTTGCCCGACGGCAGACCCCACTGGATCCACCGCCGCGCGGTGAGCCGAAGCTCAGGGAAAATCCCCAGAAGGTGCAAAGCACCATGGCGATAAGAATCGCCTCACCTCCGCCAGCCGAAATCGACTTCCAGCGAAAGCCACACCTCTTCTTAACATAAGAAGAGGGGACTTCGCTCTTCCCCGCATGAAGCGGGTGGCCACACGAAGTGACCCGCCGGGCTAAGCCCAGCCATCCCACGCCCCCCCTCCATAGGGGTCCTCTCGTCAGACTATTAGCCCGCGGCAGAGAATCTGCCGGGTTGCCCAGGGTGCACCACAAGGAGGTTGTCTGACATCACACCCCGCATAACAAATACCTATCACAAGAAACAAAATACGAATTTATTTTGAGTTTGTGTCTTTATGGCACATATTTATTATAACAACTACTAACATACTTACATTTTTTCCCTTTTTTGTTTTTGGGAATTTACAGTAAAGTTAACAGGCTACAGGCTGCTAACCCTTAAATAAGGAAATTTGTATTGAAATAAAATCTTTAAAATAAAACACTAAAATCAATAAACGTATTCAAAAAGATATTTACTTTTTCATGTATAAGATATTTGTGAAGATTAATAGTTCCGACTTGAGTAATAACTTTCACTATTGATCGATATATCGATATTACTTTCTCCTCCCTAGGCGACAATAACTACGATAACATTATGTCGCATCACTATCACTACATTATACCCCTGCCCCCGACCCGTATCGTGCGATAGAGAGAGTTGCAAGAAATGGTCGAAATTGCCTACAATTCCTGTTTGAAATATTGTTTCGGGCGATAACTGTTTTACCCCCCTAAACCTTTATGAAATTAGACGCTTTTGGTCTCATTAGATTCAGTATACCTTAATCTATGTTTGTACGTTTTGCTTTTTTTGTAATTCAGTATAATTTAGTCAAAAAAAGACAAAAATATTCAAGGTAGTTTTTAAGTCGAAAATATAGATATTTAGATGCTAATAACTTATATTCTGAGCAATATTTCTTCAAAATCAAAACGTACAAACCTAGTTTTTCATTATATCTACAAGATTTCCAAAAATTATGAAAATTGGACTATGTTTAGAGGGAGAAAAGCGTTATCGCTTTTTGTATGAAAATTTACAGCTTCACAATCCTCTTAAAAATTCACACAAACTTGTTTTTTAAAAACTAAAATATTCGGTTTATTTAGTTTTGAATTTTGGCTGTTTGGCCCTTTTTTGTTGGCTGTATGAAGAGTTTAGCCATGCACGGGCAGCGCGCGAAAAAAAAGTCGCGCGGCACTACGGTAGGTTAAGTAGGTATTAAATCACAGTAGTATTATATTATCTGTGTCACAGTTAAGTATTCGTGTTTCATTAAGAACATAAGAAGGTTATTCTGTTACAATCATTTTTTTCAACTTTCGATCAGAAGGTCTAGTCAAAAAAATATATTTGGGGACTTCTGTGGAGTTGATGGACTCCACAGAAGTGGAGTGAAGAAAACTTGTGGTGCGGTGCATAATCAGATATCGATGCAAACGTTTGCATGCATGCAAACAACCCGTTCAAATCGCTGCTCACGGACGTAAGCACTCAGATCAATTTTGAACCGAGCTTTCGATCTGTGAGTCTGTCAAGTTGACAGTCTCTAATGTAACTTGAAAAGAAAAATTGGAGGGAGACGTATTGTGCCTCCAGTATCTCTACAGAGAACTTCTCTATTAATTGTAGACAATCTAATGAAAAAATAAATTCCAGAACAAACTAAAATAAAAATAAAACTGTTGACTTTGACACTGACAGTTCTGGAGACAGTGCACTCAGATTAACTAAACCAATGGATTCGCAATGTTATTAAATGTCTCAAATAAAGCGTTCAGTTCAGTCCGCCATTACAAAGCACCGTGTTTGTTGTTGTGCTAAAATATCAGTCGGTGAGCATTATTTGTGAGTGCATTTTACAGTTATACGTTTTTTATTGATTTTTTTAATGAATTCTATAAAGAAAAACATAAAGTGTGGAATCTTGGATGCGGCGTCCCTAGTTTTTTTCCGCCATCATAGAGCACCAACCCAAATGCTGGCACGCTTTTTTCGTAGGTATTTCATGTCTATTGGTATCTATTGTCTAAGACAGTGCACTACCTCTTTTCTGTTAACACTGTCAGCATTTTTTTTATAGTGGGCCTAGCAAATGACTCCATTCCACCTGATGGTAAGTGGAAGTGGGGTCCAAATGCGAAGATAGCTAGTGCAGCAGAGAGAGCTAGCCACCCTCGCCCTGCCGACCGGCGGCCGTACCGCCTAACTCATAGCGATCACTCGCTATCGCTGTCGTGACAGAACAATAGTTTTAACGGCACTTGTGACATTTGAGCTATTGTTCTAATGTCACGGAGGCGATAGCGAGTGATCGCTATGAGTTAGGCGGTAGCCCCCCTGCAAGGTGCTTCTTCAAGACTCTTTTAAAGGACCCGGGATTATAAGAGGGAGGGAAAACGTGTGCTGGCAGATTGTGCGACAAAGAAATGAGTTATCAAATTTCTTTGTACGCGTTGGAATGGTAGCATCAATCGGTGACGTCAGCAATTACGTCATACCGCATACAAAATGCGCACATTAGCAATTTTGGACCGATTGTTTGCGTTCAAATAGCGCACACGAGCGCTGATATCAAATTATGAACCGCACTCTGTCTTTTTTTCACAAACCTTTTTTTCAGAGCAATAATTGCATTGTTCTGACTATCTTACGAGTATATTGATGGATAGCCCATTTAAAATAAGTAATTTGAAATTAATGGAAACTTTCCCTGTGATATTTGAATTGAATGTTAGCGACGAATGAGTGACAGACAGGAGTGACGTCATCAGAACTGTAGGCCCGTTTTAGCGCGAAATTTGAAACTGTTAGTTTCAGACTGCATATTATCGCAATAAAAAAATTGCATGTTCTCTATTCCGCCAACGTCGAGTTTAAAAAAGACACGCCTAACCAGTCTGATTTTTAATTCGATGGAATTCTGACAGATGTCATCCATAGACTAATCAGATATCAATAACCTTTTCTGCATAGAATATTTTAAATATCTAATAACAAAAAATATGAAACAGAATCCAACGAGGAAATGCCGCCAGCCTTCTGGGCCCTCTTCCTAGGGACAGCGATTTCGATGCATTTTTTTATTTGTAACATACGAGTATGTTATTAGATAGTGTAGTAATGTACTTCTAAAAGTTCAACTAGTAATCCGCTCAAACAGAATTAGATCAAGTAATGACATTGTAAATAGTGTTTGTTTTGTGCACCCAATGCCCAATGCTAAGTATAATGTTACAAATTAAACGCAAGGTACCTACTGATTTTTTGTGCTGAATTTTGACACCAGTCCAGCCACTTAAATTTTTTAATAATATAAATTGAGCGTGTGAGGAATACGACGCTACGCACGCTGACAGGCATTGCCGATGTGGGAGTCAAGACAGCCAGACTCAAGTGGCAGTGGGCCAGACACATTAGTCGACTGTGTCCAGAAAGATGTCACACGTCACGTTTTGGGTCCCAGAGGGAAGTCGCGGACGAGGTCGGCCACGAAAGCGCTGGCGGGATGACCTAAAGAATTTCCACGAAGATTGGTGGCATGTGGCTCGAGACAAGATTTTGTGGAGGGATTTGGGGGGAAGCCTTTGCTCAGCAGTGGGACAGTATAGACTAGAAGAAAAAAATATAAGAATTGGCTAATAGTATAAATATCTTTCAATGAATTTTTTAAATCCGCTGAAAATTCTTTTTGATTCATGAACAAAAGATTCCAAATGTCAAATTTGAAAATTGTCAAAAAGTGGTATCAGAGAACACATCTACATGAGTATTTGATGCTAGCATTTCGTGTTAAAAATGCTTAAATGAAACGCATGACAACCAGCAAAAAAAAATAGCATCACCGGCTAATGAAACGCAGAGATGCTAAAAATGCTTATCTGCCCCCCTAGACAAGACGTTTTTCGATAATCGCTAACGCAATCGCTAAAAGGAAAATGTATGCGATTTGACATAAGCTGTCGCTTAGCTTTCGAGCGCAATTGTCAAATCTCATACATTGTCCATTTAGCGATTGCGTTAGCGATTATCGAAAAGCATCTTGTCTAGGGGGTCAGCCCCCCTAGACAAGACGCATTTCGATAATCGCTAACGCAATCGCTAGAAAGAAAATGTATGCGATTTGACATAAGCCCTCGCTTAGTTTTCGAGCGCAATTGTCAAATCTCATACATTGTACGTTTAGCGATTGCGTTAGCGATTATCGAATGACATCTTGTCTAGGGGGGCTGGAACGCAGGGTACATGTTCGGCTGAAGGCCTTTGTAGCCATAGCCGGTTAAACCTTTGGAAAAAAAATCACCACATGTGCGCTAATTTTTGTTATTTTTTAACATCCATTAACGTTTTAGCAAAATGACTAAACGAATAAAACATTTAGTTGTCGATACAACAGCTTTTATAAAAGCGGCAAACTTACAAGATATCGCTGAAAATGTTTATACGATACAAGAGGTAATTGATGAAATCACAAATGACAGGCAACGAAGAAAACTAGTAGTGCTACCATACGATTTGAAAGTAAAAGATGTGTTTTCGGAAAATATAAAATTCGTGACAGAGTTTTCTAAAAAAACCGGTGACTATGTTAGTCTCTCGGCAACGGATATTAAAGTAATGGCACTTGCTTATCAACTGGAAAAAGAAATCAAAGGTAATGATCACTTGAGAATGGAACCTATTATGCATAAAATTCTAAAAGTAACAGGTCTGGGTGGCTTTAATCCTTATCCAGAGAAAGATAGTGAACAGAAACTCCATGCCTCGGAGAAAACAAGTCAAGAGAAATCTGCAGTCAATAATGAAACAAAAAATATTCAAGATGAACCATCAACAGCTGTTGAAAATGATAATCTGGAACAAAATATTGTTGATCAGTTACAAAACATGGATTTAAAAGATGAAGAAGTTGAAAATTTAATAGTCAAAGTAGAATCTGAAGATGAGGAAAATAAAAGTGAAGATGAATCAGAAAGTGGAGATAGTGATGGAGGAGAATGGATCACTCCTGGAAATTTGGCACAAAAGAAAAAGGATGAAGAGTCAGGGGAGTTTGAGGATAAATATGTGGATGTGGCATGTATAACTTCAGACTTTGCAATGCAAAATGTGCTTAAGCAGATAGGTTTAAATGTAACCGCTATAGATGGCAGAATAATAAGGCAATTACGTACATTTATCTTTCGATGCACAGCATGTTTTAAAACTACAAGTGTAATGACTAAATTATTTTGCCCAAAATGTGGACATGCTACTTTAAAGAAAGTAGCAGTGAGCATTGATAATGACGGCAACCAACATATCCATATAAATGGTCGCAAACCTTTAACTGCAAGGGGGAAGAGGTTCAGCTTACCAACTCCTCATGGAGGTCAGCATTTTCAGTATCCGATTCTGACCGAGGATCAACACATTCGCAAGAGGTTTGCCACTAAAATGGCAAGAAATAAAACAAATGCTCTGGACCCAGACTACACAGCTGGTTTTTCACCATTTGTCATGAAAGATGTTAACTCGAAATCTGCAGTACTTGGAGTCAGAGCTGCTAAACAAGATATAAAATACTGGATGAAACACTATTCTAAAGGGAAGAAATAAAACACATCTTTTGCTAGACTTACCTGGATCATATAAAATTGTATAATAAATTAAATCTTTATTTTATTACTAATTGTTCTTCGATGAATTTGAAGGCAGAATCAATACATGAATAAGATGACATCTCATGTTTTGGATGACCTGTAAAATTGTTGTATTTGATATCCAAAATGTTTGTTTAACAGCATATTCGAATTTGAATTGTATACAAACCTGCAGACATGTTAGGGCAATCATGCCCTTTCATTGGAGTATCTAAAGGTTCTGAAGAAGAAACCCAATTTCTTGAAATCTGAAAAAATACCATAAATTTTATTTGTACACATGGTTAGCTTACCTAAATAATAATGACTGAATTAGATAGTGCAACTTTCAAATAGTATGAATTTGCCTGCTGAATGCAGGACTTTAGTAACATACAAAAATGTGTTTCCATTCATCAGAAACAAACAGCAAGTAATCTGTATTTTAATTTATTGCTCTCTTATAATAAAAAGCTCCCTCCTGTTGGTATCAATGGAAATAAATTAAATCTTAAATGTGCTGGTAAGGATAATATGTGGAAACTCATGAATTCATCATAACAGCTCATATACGCCCCACCGAGGGGCTCGTGCCTACCCTAAAGTTAGGGTGTTTAGGCCTTAGTCAACCACGCTGGCCCAGTGCAGATTGGTCCACTTCACACACACTTTTGAGTTTCTTCGCAGATGTGTTGCCTCACGATTCCTTCACCGTAGGAGCGTCGTACAAATGTACATATGAAATTTGAAAAACATTGGTACATGGCGGTCTCGAACCCCGGAGCTACCGATTGGAAGGCAAGTGCCGAGTCCACAGCGCCACCGACGCACTCCCTAATATAAATTTGATAAAATAGATATATTTTTCACTTATTTATTATTTTACACTTTTAGGTTTGTATGATACCAGCATAGCCATTATTTCTACACTTTCATATATTTTTAAAGCAAATAATGCAATATGTCCAGAATCTGCCCTAAACTGAATAATATATATACGTATACGAATATTTATAAAACAAATAATCTTAATAATCTCCTTTTCTGATTTTCGTCCTATTTCCATTTTCCTATTCCTTTCCAAAGTCCTTGAAAAACTCGTCCCTCGTCAACATATTAATAGCTTCTGAATCCTTTACATTCCGGCTTCCGCGTAGGTCATAGCACGACTACTGCTTTAGCTAAAATCACTCATGATATTTACCAGGGCACAGATAATATAATACTACAGTACAGATGCCCCATCCCATACAACGAAATGGGACCTACTTAAATCGGGCTATTCTTCGAACTATTTTATTTCATCATTTCACCGCGAGATGACGCACCAGCAAGCTCGGGCCATCGAGCCTTTGCTACATTGGGCTCAGTAGTTCTCGCACGCACTCAACAGATGGCACTTTGTGAACTGCTATGCTTATTATGTTTTGTTTAGTTCATGACTGCGTAAGTAAATAGGTCTTATAAAACATCATACGCTTACGGCCGGCTGCACCAAGCTAAATGTGTTACAATTTGGTAAAAAATTGACGTATAAATCAATGTTATACATAAGGGGTTGTTCCGCCATGGTTATACGATTTATGTCATACATTTTATATACGTTTGACATTTAAGATGTAATTGTAAAATAAATTTGATATCATTGGAGGTATAAGTCATTTTGGTAGTGGGTACTTTCTATTATATCTGTAACTTCAAATTCAAAAAAACTGGTTAAGGGCTCATGGCGCGAAAAATAGCAAAAAGGCCGTCGGCGTTTTTGATATTTTACGTTAACGTTCCAGTTAACTGACCGGGAAAAAATAAATTTAAATTCTTAAATTATGTGTTTACACAATCACCGTCACCATTTTTCAAATTTACATACCATTTCGTTAAAAAATAGCATCCATTTTACTTAAAATCCGTTCACACCCACATACCGTTCGTGATTTTTAGCTTCATTAATTAACCCCTATTATATTTTAGTTTAACAAATATATAGAACAAAGGTAAGCAAAACACTGACACCGTGGTATTTTTTTAAATTATCGTACATTGATTTTTATTTGAATTTTTTAACATACATTTATCGATGTTCTTACAAATACTTGGCTCGGGCGCGTCGAAATTTAGTGTGCAATCAAGACTCGAAGTGAGAGCATGTCGCTTTGAGCTAGCTCCCGGTTACGTAATTATTTGTGTATGTATGTATACGACGCAAAGTCCTACGGAGTAATCGGAGAAGTTGATAACTAACAATTTTATTATTTGTGGCTACCGTACGAAAAACCTTCAACCTTTTTACAAGCTTTTATTTATCTTTTGCATGTTCGGGTCTAATCTTGCGAATTAAATTTGACTCACCTCCCGGTTTCCGATTAAGCTGAAATTTTGCATGCATATGTATAAATATATTATGATGACGACATGGAGCCAATCTGATGTTGGAGCTAAAAGGTAGCCATAGGAACTCCGCAATAAAACGACATAGCCCCATCGAGTTTGAGCTCGTTTGATTCGTATTGACGAGAACGTTGATCCTATATGCTAACCAGGGTCTGATGCTGGATCTGGAAGGTTGCCATAGGAACTCCGCAATCAAACAATGCAACCCCATCGAGTTTAGGCTCGTTTGATTCGTATTGACGAGTACTTTGATCCTTTATGGTAACCAGGGTCTGATGCTGGATTTGGAAGGTGGCCATAGGAACTCCGCAATCAAACAACGCAACCCCATCGAGTTTGGGCTTGTTTGATTCGTGTTGACGAATACTTTGATCCTATATGGTAACCAGGGTCTGATGCTGGAACTGGAAGGTGGCCATAGGAACTCCGCAATCAAACAATTCAACCCCATCGAGTTTGGGCTCGTTTGATTCGTATTGACGAGTACTTTGGTCCTATATGGTAACCAGGGTCTGATGCTGGAGCTGGAAGATAGCCAAAGGAACTCCGCAATAAAACAACACAATCCCATCGAGTTTGGGCTTGTTTGATTCGTATTGACGAGTACTTTGGTCCTATGTGGTAACCAGGGTCCTGATACTGGAACTAGAAGCTGGCCATAGGAACTCCGCAATAAAACGACACAATCCCATCGAGTTTGGGCTTGTTTGATTCGTATTGACGAGTACTTTGGTCCTATGTGGTAACCAGGGTCTGATGCTGGAGCTGGAAGGTAGCCAAAGGAACTCCGCAATCAAACAACGCAACCCCATTGTGTTTGGGCTCGTTTGAATTGTATTGACGAGCACTTTGGTCCTATATGGTAACCAGGGTCTGATCCTGGAACTGGAAGGTGACCATAGGAACTCCGAAATCAAACAACGCAACCCCATCGAGTTTGGGCTCGTTTGAATTGTATTGACGAGTACTTTGGACCTATGTGGTAACCAGGGTCTGATGCTGGAGCTGGAAGGTAGCCATAAGAACTCCGCAATAAAACGACACAACCCCATCAAGTTTGGGCTCGTTTGATTCGTATTGACGAGTACTTTGGTCCTACATGGTAACCAGGGTCTGATGCTGGAGCTGGAAGATAGCCAAAGGAACTCCGCAATAAAACGACACAATCCCATCGAGTTTGGGCTTGTTTGATTCGTATTGACGAGTACTTTGGTCCTACATGGTTGGTAACCAGGGTCTGATGCTGGAGCTGGAAGGTAGCCATAGGAACTCCGCAATAAAACGACACAATCCCATCGAGTTTGGGCTCGTTTGATTCGTATTGACGAGTACAGTGGTCCTATATGGTAACCAGGGTCTGATGCTGGAGTTGGAAGGTGGGTGTGCATTACCGCAGCAAAATGTTGTGCTTTAGAGAAGTGAGAGTATATCAAATAATTAGTTCATCATGAGGAGAAATTAGTTCATGAATAGCAAAATTTGTTCGCATTGTAGTTTTAAAGTTATTCGAGAAAAACAGATTTTGCTGGAGTAATGTTCGAAACGTTACCCTGGCAAAATCTTTTTTTATAAAATCGTTTCCATCCAGAACCAAATACATGAATAGATAGCTTTTGTTGCGTATTAAATGTTTGTGAATAGCAAAATTTGTGCATGTTGTATTTCTTAAGTTATTTAAGATTTTGCTGCGGTAACGTTTTAGGATATCCCAGATCTCGAAATCGGTTGAACATAGAAGTTTGAAAAAAATACCAATAATAGACCTTAATTTGTTCAAATTTGTTCAATCATTAGTTTTTGATTTGCTTGATGAATACCAATGTAATTAAATGTTTTCAAAAATCAGAAAAAATGAATTTCTCAGTAAACCAGTACACTTACAATAAAATAAAAGGCTGTAACATGTACCCTTGGTACACCTTTATAACGACAGTAAACTTAGATTATGTAACTTTACGCAATATGAACATATAGAGAATTTTAAAAAGGTTTTTTTAAGTCATCGAATACGCAGCTTCCATTAAACAAGGAAACATGGCATACTATGAACAAATTAAAATGTTCCATCAATAAACAATCCTGTTAATTCCAGCTTTGAATTACGGCTATTATGAAAGTTATATCAAAAATAAGATATATCAGTAATTTGTCAATAAGCCGACCGAATTATAAAGGTTACGTAAAAGCGACCGCACCATACATACGGGTATACTTCGCAAATTAGCAGCGTAGTATGTGACTACTATTCTACCCGACTGTACACTACGTACAGTCGGGTAGAATAGTAATTCGGACAACCGATTTTTAAATATTTCTACCAGTTTTCTTTTTTGTAAATTGCAATCATGATAATCAACAGTATTATTATACAATTTAATGACAAGTATACAGTGTGGAAACTTTCAGCGGGGCAGTAGGGAGAAGTACCTTATCCGTTGCAGCTACACGAAAATGGTTTTAGGAGACTATCCATAATTTTTAATGGAATTTTGATCCCCATTCACAGATTTTCAAAAAAATGTACGGATCTACCATCGGATCAACCATCGTTGGAGTACTCAAAAGTCACAAATTGCAAAAAACTTTTCCCGTACATTTTGTATGAAAATTTTACGCAAAAGTTTTTTTTGTGACTTTGTTTTGTGATCTTTTTGTTGACTGAATAAAAAGATAAGTTTAAAAACAATTCAAATTTCGAACTCGTTATTATTAAATAAAAAACAATCTTGACAATTTGGTGATCAATGGATAGGAACACATGGTTCTATTTCTTGGCAAGCACGTAGTCCAGATCGAACGCCTCTAGATTTATTTTTGTGGGGCTACCTGAAAACTGCGAGGTTTACAAAAAGCAATACGATAGTGTTCGAGAACTTAAAGACTCACTAACCACAATTTTGTATGGAATTCATCCAAATAAATTGTCAGCAGCCACTAGGTCGGTACAGAAACGAATCAATTTATGTATTCGTCAAAATGGCGGTCACTTCGAGCACTTGATATCGTAGGGCAAGAAACAGCAAGAATTTACATACGAATAACATCATCAAGTTATGTTAGTTAATAAAAAAAGAAAATTAATACGCCTTCTCTTTGATATGTGTAAAATTCTACGTAATTATTTTATTTTTTTTGTATTTCAGTTACACAAATTCTTTACAAAATGTAGGGGAAAAGTTTTTTTTCAATTTGTGACTTTTTGTGTACTCCAACGAATGTCCGATACTTAAAACCTAAACACAAATTGCCTAATAACATTTGGCCTAAAACACATATCACCTAAAAACGAAATGCCTAATAACGTCAAAAATAGGTAGCGAGGAGCGAAGCGACGAGCGTAGGTTTGAACATGAACCAAGCGCGCGAGCCGAGCGAGCGAAGCGAGCGTGCCGCGACAGCGGCCGGCAAAGCGCCAGAAACGACTTTATGTGTATTCTCGACTTTATGCATACTTATTTAGGCTAAACGTTATTAGGCATTTCGTTTTTAGGTGATATGTGTTTGAGGCCAAACGTTATTAGGCAATTTATGTTTAGGTTTTAAGTATCGGACTCCTCCAACGATGGTTGGTCCCATAGAAGTTTTTGATCAGTATTAGAAACAGGATCGATTGGCATCAAAAAATGTTTTTATGTAAAATGGCTATTTTCTTGCTAACTGTATTTTTTTTTTTAAATCTGTGAATGAGGATCAAAATTCCATAAAAAATTATGGATAGTCTCCTAAGACCATTTTCGTGTAGCTGGAACAGATTAGGTACTTCTCCTTACTGCCCCGCTGAAAGTTTCCACCCTGTATATTTAAAATCAAATTAACATTAAAAATGGAAATGTTGCCCCGTTGCCCCAATCATCGCGATAAACAAGACGATAAGTCACCACGCTAACAGGAATTGCCGTAAATGGCTATGTTCTTGCCGAATGAAATGATTGTTGGATTTCAAGCTAGCTAGTAGGGTTTCCTTTTTTAAATTTCATCTAATATTGTGTTACATGGTAATTAATCTAAGATTCTTCGCCAAGTATCAATTTGCGTTGCATGATTTTTTTTATACACGGTGTTTCATAATAACCAATAAATAATCAATGCGTTATCTAAAACTAATTAATAAATTGTGTTTACTCGTAATGTCATTCAACCCAAAATTTTCATGTAAATCATAGACATGATGATGATACTATGATATACATGAAAATATTGGGTTAAATGACATTACGTGTAAACACATTTTTAATAATTATTTTTATATAACGCATTAATTATTTATTGGTTATTATGAAACACCGTGTATAGTTTGTTTCTCAGATCGCACAAACATGGCTCTGTATGAAGGATATTTTCATTGTCTTATTGTTCCCGGGAGTATTACGCGGCTCAACAGATTAATGTCACTCTACCAATCCGATGATTTTATATTCACGTATAATGTGCATGTGTGCCTTATAAAAATTATCTGTGATTTTTAATAAGTAAAAAATATCATTTGTATAAGACTGATTTTGAAATAAAAAAATGTCGTTCTCGTTTCATTATTTTATTATACCCTTTTTTTCGCAACTGTACTAACGAAACATCAATATTATACCGTTCATTTAAAATCGTTAGCCTTATCTATGATGCGGTCGCTTTTACGCAACCTTTATAATTCGGTCGGCTTATTGACAAATTACTGATATATCTTATTTTTGATATAACTTTCATAATAGCCGTAATTCAAAGCTGGAATTAACAGGATTGTTTATTGATGGAACATTTTAATTTGTTCATAGTATGCCATGTTTCCTTGTTTAATGGAAGCTGCGTATTCGATGACTTAAAAAAACCTTTTTAAAATTCTCTATATGTTCTTAGTGCGTAAAGTTACATAATCTAAGTTTACTGTCGTTATAAAGGTGTACCAAGGGTACATGTTACAGCCTTTTATTTTATTGTAAGTGTACTGGTTTACTGAGAAATTCATTTTTTCTGATTTTTGAAAACATTTAATTACATTGGTATTCATCAAGCAAATCAAAAACTAATGATTGAACAAATTTGAACAAATTAAGGTCTATTATTGGTATTTTTTTCAAACTTCTATGTTCAACCGATTTCGAGATCTGGGATATCCTAAAACGTTACCGCAGCAAAATCTTAAATAACTTAAGAAATACAACATGCACAAATTTTGCTATTCACAAACATTTAATACGCAACAAAAGCTATCTATTCATGTATTTGGTTCTGGATGGAAACGATTTTATAAAAAAAGATTTTGCCAGGGTAACGTTTCGAACATTACTCCAGCAAAATCTGTTTTTCTCGAATAACTTTAAAACTACAATGCGAACAAATTTTGCTATTCATGAACTAATTTCTCCTCATGATGAACTAATTATTTGATATACTCTCACTTCTCTAAAGCACAACATTTTGCTGCGGTAATGCACACGGAAGGTGGCCAAAAGAACTCTGAAACAAAACGACGCAACCCCATCGAGTTTGGGCTTGTTTGATTCGTGTTGACGAGTACTTTGGTCCTATATGATTTTTCTTGATGAGTACTTTGAGCCTAGCCTAGATAATATCCATACGCAACCCCATCAATTTCTTTTGTGCGACCTTCCCCAATTTAGGTGTCAAATGAAAGAGCTTGAATTGTAGAATGAATTGTAGAATATAGTATATTCTGAAAGACAATCTAATACAAGATGGCCGCCGTCACAAATTGACAGATTATTTTTATGTACAATCCCCACAATATGGGTCTGTATATGGGGTATCAAATGAAAGTTCGTAAAATACAGTACACCATGAAAAAAACTAAAACAAGATGACTGCTATCACAAAAGATTTTTAAAAACAAGCTTTTTTTTTAATGTCCTAAAAAAAGAAAATAAACTTTAATTTATTTTTTTATTACAATCTAGCGAATGGCTTCAATGCACTAAAAAGTGCGTTGAGCACAAGAACATATTCATTTCATATTTGTTTATTACTAAAATATTATGTATTTTATATAAAATAATTTGTAGATACAACTAACAATAAAGAACTCGGTAGTCATTAAAATATTTCGTATTATTTGAGTAATTAGTTTAAAAAAAGTTTTTTTAAAAACAAGCTTTATAATATAAGCTTGTTTTTAAAAAAACTTAAAAGAGGAAAATAAACTTTACAAGATATATTTTCTTATAAAAATATAAAAGCTTGTCCCGAGAATTAGGATAAACAATAAAACAATTTAACTTGATTATTATATTTATTTTTTTGTAATAAATAACGTTTTGTACAGCATTGTCATACACACATGACAATGCTGTGCAGTCCTGAAATTTATATGCATATATGACAATAAACTTTAATTTATTTTTTTATTACAATCTAGCGAATGGCTTCAATGCACTAAAAAGTGCGTTGAGCACAAGAAAATATTCATTTCATATTTGTTTATTACTAAAATATTATGTATTTTATATAAAATAATTTGTAGATACAACTAACAATAAAGAACTCGGTAGTCATTAAAATATTTCGTATTATTTGAGTAATTAGTTTAAAAAAAGTTTTTTTAAAAACAAGCTTTATAATATAAGCTTGTTCTTAAAAAAACTTAAAAGAGGAAAATAAACTTTAATTTATTACAAGATATATTTTCTTATAAAAATATAAAAGCTTGTCCCGAGAATTAGGATAAACAATAAAACAATTTAACTTGATTATTATATTTATTTTTTTGTAATAAATAACGTTTTGTACAGCATTGTCATACACACATGACAATGCTGTGCAGTCCTGAAATTTATATGCATATATGACAATAAACTTTAATTTATTTTTTTATTACAATCTAGCGAATGGCTTCAATGCACTAAAAAGTGCGTTGAGCACAAGAAAATATTCATTTCATATTTGTTTATTACTAAAATATTATGTATTTTATATAAAATAATTTGTAGATACAACTAACAATAAAGAACTCGGTAGTCATTAAAATATTTCGCATTATTTGAGTAATTAGTTTAAAAAAAGTTTTTTTAAAAACAAGCTTTATAATATAAGCTTGTTTTTAAAAAAACTTAAAAGAGGAAAATAAACTTTAATTTATTACAAGATATATTTTCTTATAAAAATATAAAAGCTTGTCCCGAGAATTAGGATAAACAATAAAACAATTTAACTTGATTATTGATTAACTTTTTTGTAATAAATAACGTTTTGTACAGCATTGTCATACACATGACAATGCTGTGCAGTCCTGAAATGTATATGCATATATGATCCCTTTTTTGAAAAACTCGAATCCGTTATAACTGCTGCCTCACGGAAACTCGGTGTCCTGAACAAGGTGCGTAGGTATTTTGCGCCGGACAACTATGCCTGTTGTATAAAACTCAGGTTAGGTCTTGCGTGGAATATTGCTCGCACTCCGGCTCCGCTCAGTACCTCCTCGATGCTCTGGACAGATTGCAGCGTCGCGCTATTCGAATAATTGGCGATGTAGAGGCAACTAACACCCTCGAGCCTCTACAACTTCGACGTGACATCGCCTCTCTTAGCGCCTTTTACCGAATGTTCCACGGGGAATGCTCTGAGGAGCTCTTTAACCTTATCCCTCCCTCTCCATTCCTTAACAGAAACACGCGTAAGGGTCTACGGAGTCATCCTTACACTGTATCCTCCTTTTCACACCGTACCAAGAAATTCCAAGATTCCTTCTTCTTTTTTTTAATGCTACTAAGTTGGCAAAAAAGCAAACTGCCCACCTGATGAGTGGTAACAGTAACCTATAATACATGACATTCGCAGTAAAACTGCCACCACCACAAGGGTCACAGTGTACGTTGCCAACTTGTGACTTAAGATGTTAAGTCACGGTACCCAGTAATTTCAGTGCCATATCTTACCCTTCAAACCGGAACACAGCAATGCAAGCACTGCTGCTTTGCGGCAGAAATAGGTAAGACGGAGGTACCCAAGCACACGACCTTGGTACAGAGTCTCCCTCCGGTAAGTCTTCTGTCGTTCATCCCACTCTTGGAATTCTCTACCTGCGCACGTGTTTCCTCCATCCTACAACATGGGTTCCTTCAAAAGAGGTGTGAAAACATCTTTTAGGCCGGCAAGGGGCGGGCAGGTTGGAGTCCTCCCTCCTCTATCTGTCAACTCATTTGGGCCTCTTTCACCGCTTAACATCAGGCGGGAGGAGGTCATTTGCCAGGCCCTCCATAAAAAACTGTTTAAGTACCTTGCCCGTATGTATTTACTTGGTAAGCCTTAAATAAATAAATATTGGTAATTCTAAGAAAAAAATATTTGTTTCTTAAAAAATAGGTAAATCCTGCGACAAGCTATTATATTTTATTAAAAACTAGCTGTGCCGGCGAACTACGTTTCGCCATAATATAAAAAATAGTTTACGACCTATTCTCAGATCTACCGAATGGGCACAAAAAATTTAATAAAGATCAGTCAAGCCGTTTCGGAGGAGTTTGGTAACAAACACTGTGACACAAGAATGTTATATATAAGACTAGCTGTGCCGGCGAACTACGTTTCGCCATAATAACGGCGAACTTACGTTTCGCCATAACAAAAAATAGTTTAAGACCTATTTTCAGACCTACCGAATGTACACAAAAAATTTCATAAAGATCGGTCAAGCCATTTCGGAGGACTTTGGTAACAAACACTGTGACACGAGAATTTTATACATATATTAGACTAGCTGTGCCGGCGAACTACGTTTCGCCATAATTACGGCGAACTTACGTTTCGCCTTAACAACAAATAGTTTACGACCTATTCTCAGACCTACTGAACATAAAAAATTTCATAAAGATCGGTCAAGCCGTTTCGGAGGAGTTCGGTAACAAACACTGTGACACGAGAATTTTATATATTAAATGTATCATGTAATAAATTAAAATTTATTTTCGTCTTATAATAAAATCCTAGTGTAGGGCGACTTTTTTTTAAATCTTTTGACTATTATTTTATATTTTATCATTTTGTAACCGCATGGCCGCCATTATGAAACTCGACCAAAGTTCTTGTCATTACGAAACAAACGAGCCCAAATCTCGATGGGCTTGTGCCGTTTTATTGCGGAGTTCCTATGGTCACCTTCCAGTTCCAGCATCACACCCTGGTTACCATATAAGATCAAAGTACTCGTCAATACAAATCAAACGAGCCCAAACTCGATGGGGTTGTGTCGTTTTATTGCGGAGGTCCTATGGCCACCTTCAAGCTCCAGCATCAGACCCTGGTTACCATATAGGACCAAAGTCCCCGTCATTACGAATCAAACGAGCCCAAACTCGATAGGATTATGTCCTTTTATTGCGGAGGTCCTATGGCCACATTCCAGCTCCAGCATCAGACCCTGGTTACCATATAGGACCAAAGTACTCGTCAATACGAATCAAATGAGCACAAACTCAATGGGGTTGTGTCGTTTTATTGCGGAGTTCCTATGGCCACCTTCCAGCTCCAGCATCAGACCCTGGTTACCATATAGAATCAAAGTCCTCGTCATTACGAATCAAACGAGCCCAAACTCGATAGGGTTATGTCGTTTTATTGCGGAGGTCTTATGGCCACCTTCCAGCTCCAGCATCAGACCCTGGTTACCATATAGGACCAAAGTACTCGTCATTACGAATCAAACGAGCCCAAACTCGATAGGGTTGTGTCGTTTTATTGCGGAGGTCCTATGGCCACATTCCAGCTCCAGTATCAGAACCTGGTTACCATATAGGACCAAAGTACTCGTCAATACGAATCAAATGAGAACAAACTCAATGGGGTTGTGTTGTTTTATTGCGCAGTTCTTATGGCCACCTTCCAGCTCCAGCATCAGACCCTGGTTACCATATAGAACCAAAGTCCTCGTCATTACGAATCAAACGAGCCCAAACTCGATAGGGTTATGTCGTTTTATTGCGGAGGTTCTATGGCCACCTTCCAGCTCCAGCATCAGACCCTGGTTACCATATAGGACCAAAATACTCGTCATTACGAATCAAACGAGCCCAAACTCGATAGGGTTATGTCGTTTTATTGCGGAGGTCCTATGGCCACATTCCAGCTCCAGCATCAGACCCTGGTTACCATATAGGACCAAAGTACTCGTCAATACGAATCAAATGAGCACAAACTCAATGGGGTTGTGTCGTTTTATTGCGGAGTTCTTATGGCCACCTTCCAGCTCCAGCATCAGACCCTGGTTACCATATAGAACCAAAGTCTTCGTCATTACGAATCAAACGAGCCCAAACTCGATAGGGTTATGTCGTTTTATTGCAGAGGTTCTATGGCCACCTTCCAGCTCCAGCATCAGACCCTGGTTACCATATAGGACCAAAGTACTCGTCATTACGAATCAAACGAGCCCAAACTCGATAGGGTTATGTCGTTTTATTACGGAGGTCCTATGGCCACCTCCCAGCTCCAGCATCAGACCCTGGTTAACAAATAGGACCAAAGTACTCGTCAATATGAATCAAACGAGCCCAAACTCGATGGGGTTGCGTCGTTTTATTACGGAGTTCCTATGGCCACCGTCCAGTTCCTTCATCAGATCAGCTCCATGTTATCATAACATTGCATTGTCACGATATACATATTATTATGTGCAAAATTTCAGCCCAATCGAAAACCGAGAAGTGGTCAAATCTACATACATACATACAGTGCAAGCTAAATTAAAGCTTGTAAAAATAAAAGTTGATCAAACACATCCCTGTATTTACTATAGTATAACACAATTAATAATAAACACCTATTAAATTCAAAATTAACATCTACGATATTTTGCTAGGCGGCCGTACCGATTGCGCGACCGAGTGCGCTTGTGTGCGTGAGCGACGCACACAAACAGAGACTAGAGAAATTTACCTAAACTAGCTCGGGCTCGCGCGGATGGTGGGCCCTTTTTTTTTTTTTTTTTTTTTTTTACACGGTGGGAAATGCATTACGCATACCCCGCGCTTGGGAAGGCGCGGGGTTATGTCGGACTCTCCCCGGCCCCTGGGGGCAGAGTGCCGCCAGGAACCGCGGCCTACCGACTATAACCCACCGATGCCCCTCACATACGCATTGATGCGAGCACGGCCATCATCGCCGCATCCTCTTCGTCATCGGACGAAGAGGACACGCCGAAGAGGGCCACGTCGCTGTCGGACAAGGTCATGGGAACTCGGGTGAACACATCCACGACCTCGTCGGCGTCTGCTCGCCTAGGGCGAGCTCCTCTCACCCCCCCAAAAGGGGGAGGCCGGTGATCCCCCGGGGCATCCAGGGGATCAGCGACTGGCGGCAACCGATGCAATGCAGGGCCCGGGCTTCCCGACCCAGGGCCGCGCTGGTTACCGTCAGGAGGAAGAAGGCGGGCGTAATTCCGCCTCCTCCGCCCCGTCCTTCTACGGCGGCACGGATCGGCCATGGGATCCTCCTCCCTGGCTCTCTCCGCGGACTCCTTCTGCGTCATCACGTCCACGCAAAAGGAGTTTACCGCGTCCCACGTCCTCTCTCTCACCAGCATGGCACAGACCACGTTCTGGAGGGAGAGGTTATCGCCGATAACGGCGGTCAGCTCACGGCGCTCCGAAGAGAAGGCGGGGCACACCGCTAAGGTGCGCTGCGCGGTGTCCTCTTCAGCGCCACAGTGGTGGCACTCGGGGGTCGCTTCCCGTCCGATGCGGTGCAGATAGCGTCCAAAGCAACCATGGTTGCTAAGAATCTGCACCAAGTAGTACGAGAGCGACCCGTGGTGCCGGTTCGTCCATGTGGTGAGGAACGGGTGCATGGCTTCGATGGTCCTGGACAGAGTGTCCGAGACCGAGGCCGAACCCGTTAGCTCTTTGAGCTCCTCAAACCACAGGCGAAATGCCTCCACTGTGGCCTCCTCCAAGGCGGAAGCCCTCTCTCTCGGCGCCAAACGCCGGTCGCCGTCCCGAGCGTCTACGCGGACGCGGTAAGCCGCCGCAAGAACGTGAGCTGCGAGCTCCCACGGGGGACGGATGGTGGGCCCTTAAGAATAAAGCAAACTTGCAAATTTTTTATATGTGACCTTTTTTATCCCGCCCAAGACGATTTTTTTCACTGATTTATTTAAGTATCATTTTTTCAATTTATTTAGTATTTTTAAAGAAAATCAAAGTCACATAATATTGTATTTTGTTAAAATGTGATTTAAAATTTTTATTTGACAAGATTTTTCAGTTTATGATTTTTGTTTTTTATATAAAATAAGTGTTTGTTTTTATATTTATACATACTTACCTATAAAAAACTAAGCAATTTAATTTCTCAGTGATATTTTATATAAAATATCATTGAGAAATTTAATTCTTAATTAGTTATATTTTTTTATAATATAAAATATAATTGAGAAATTTATATTCTTATAGCCGGCTGAAATTAATTTATTCGACTATTTTATCAAATATCGAAATTATATAATTTAGTACTATTTTTTAAACAAAATTTTATTTTTCCTTGTTCTTTCTTACCAGTTATCTAACTTTTTGTTTCTTTTTAGAATGTTGTTATTAATTCTGTGATAAAAAATCATTGAAACAAAAGATACTTACTGCGGGTTCGAACCACAGACCTGTAGCGGTATAGCTTAATAATTTCGCAGTATTTCCGCATGAGCCATCTGTTCACTTAGGTTTGATGTTGAAATTTCGAATCTTTATTTAAATTATGTGACGTCTATTGTAAGTCGCGCTTGCCACAATATTTCTAAATGGTAAAATCTAATAAAACACTGTACCTATAATATTTTATTTGGCAAAATTCAAAATATACCTAATCACCATTGAGATTAAAAAATAATTCAAGTAGTACCTACATTAATTTTATTTATTTTTTTATAGTCAGGAAACTTATGTCCATTTAAGTATTTACTAAACTTACAGAAATTGTTTATGTAAAGAAAAAATATTGCTGTGTTTGTAAACTACCTCTAAGTTTTTGTATTACTGACACTATGTTATGTAACCTGTCACAATTTATGACACGTCATGCTGTTGATACAATGTATTTACGTGGAGCTTTATGTACCTATATGTATTGATTTGTATATTTCTATTATTCCATGTTGAGTGTATTACGTAGATATTAAGAATTTTGTTGTTGTTTATAGCTTAGTGTGTGTGTGCCATAGTGGTGCCTCGTCGTCTGCTTCAGGGTGTCTACGGAAGACCAGCGCCGGGGAGTCTGCGACGCCTCGGCATTATGCTGAGTAGATACCCTTTCCGTGGCACATCTATTAGTTTTCCCTTTTTTTATTTGTTATTCTGTGTTAGTGCCATTGAATAAACCATTTTCTTTCTTTCTTTCTTTTTTCTTTCATTAATACTCACGCTGGGCTTTAAATGTTGACCTTAAGACTGCCCTTATGTCGCTCGTAATAGCGGCGGCTTTCGTAATGCAAATGTAAAGCTTGACGTGTTGCTGACTCTACTTTACGTATTACTTACCTATATTATCTATGACTATGTTTGTACCTAACATAGTTGAATAATACTTATGATGTTATTAAAAATTCAGATTTGTAAAATTAGTTTTGAAATCCCCCATACAAAATAGTTAGGTCAGTGAAAAAATCACTGTGGGTTTTATGAAACCAACATGCAAGTGAAACTTTTTTTTCGGTTCGTAGGCATTTAACTGAAAATTTCCGAAAAAATATTTACTATGGTAAGTTCTTACTTATTAAAATCGCGTTTCTAATCCTAACCTAAATCTTTTTGTTCTTAAAAGAAAATTATAAATAAAAAACAAATGAAGATATAAATAAAAGGAATTGATATACTTAATAAACAAAAAGCAATAAAGAAAAACAAAATAATAAAACAAGCAATTTTTTTAAAAAATAACTACATCAGGACAGGATCGAACCACTGCCACACAGATTTAAAAACGAAGATCTAACGAGTAGACCAATCCTGACCTATTGGAAGTGGTGAAATTTAAGATGTCATGTTTTTGTGTAATTCGACCATAATTCGACATTACACTTTCAAATGTATGGGAATTAGAAAATTAATTTTGCAATTTCGAATTTTCAATGACGCCATTACTATTATCATAGACGAAGAATAATATAGACTGCCAATGTCATACAACTATAAGAAAGGTCCTATTCCCGCCTTATATCTAGATGGCGCTGACCTATAAGGTTGTTAACTTAAATTTTGTTGATAATTTATACTGAATGATGCCTGAAAATTAATAAAAAGTTGTTTTAATAATAGTAAATTACAAATAATTCTACAATATTCCGCCAGAACAATTTTAATCTTTATCGAAAAGTTTAATCCTATTACACGGTTTCTACGGTTTCGCGCTAGATGGCGAATACAATTAAGCACGGTGCGGTCAGTGCGGTGCTTAGATTGTTATAATACTTTTTTACTAGATGGCGCTTAATTTATGGATAATGTTACATTCAATAATATTTTTTTTTAAATTATTTCTGTGTATATTATAGGAATTGTAAATGATATCGCATGTACACAAATATTAAAAGAAGTAACAAAAAGTGTATTTTAAGCTGTAAAAAAAAGAAAAAATACACGCGGAGAAATTAACTTCGTTATCCTACCCGATGCTCCGTTATATTTTAATTCTATCTTGATTCTATGCACGGTAGGTACCTACCGTGCAGGGGTGCGATGTCAGACAACCTCTTTGTGGTGCACCCTGGGCAACCCGGCGGATTCTCTGCCGCGGGCTAATAGTCTGACGAGAGGGCCCCCATAGAGGGGGGGTGTGGGATGGCCGGGTTTAGCCTGGCGGGCCGCTTCGTGTGGCCACCCGCTTCATGCGGGGAAGGGCGGGGTCCCCTCTTCTTGTGTTAAGAAGAGGTGTGGCTTTCGCTGGAAGTCGATTTCGGCTGGTAGAGGTGAGGTGATTCTTATCGCCATAGTGCTTTGCACCTTCTGGGGATTTTCCCTGAGCTTCGGCTCACCGCGCGGCGGTGGACCCAGTGGGGTCTGCCGTCGGGCAACCCGTTGCCCGCACTGAGCGGGCCGGGGGTTCGGCGCACTGAGCGTCGGACCGCGTGGAAGACAACCACAATAAAAAGCCAACTTGGGGGTGTAGAGCGGCGCAATTCTGTGCTGCTCCACAAAGTAGCTGAGCCATGTGGAGAGTCCGGCAACGGACATGTCACAGGCAGGGGGTCAGCGGGAATGGGGCCTGGCTGTTGTCCCCTTCACCCTGTCTTGTGACGGACGGAGGAGCTGCTGGGGGGGTTTTTAGTGGGTAGGCCCGGGCCGTGTCCAGTCTGGGGAGTCCCACATATCCTCGTGGTTTGGCTCGACCACGAGGAATGCATAAAAGCATATTCCCACCTCCCAAAAAAAAAAAAAAAAAAAGGTACCTACCGTGCATAGAAGGCTTCTAGTCTTTTTTTGGAATGCGTTCGGATTTATGTGCCGATCGGTTATTTTTAGAAGCGACCTACTTTTATTATTTTTGTCTAAATGATAAGTTGATGATATCTTTAAAAGACTTCATTTTTGTTGTTAATGATATTATGAGTTAAAACATTATTTCTTATATTTTTAATTAAATAAGGCACATCAAAAATTGAAACAATTTTGCGTTCTTCACTATAGAAAAATATTTTACAAAAAATAAAAACCGACTTCAAAAACACTGAAAAGTCTACAAATAGGTACAGTCTACAATTCTTATATTATTTTAAACTTTTCAGTGTTTGTGAAGTCGGTTTTTATTTTTTGTAAAATATTTTTTATTTTTAACTTTTTAGTGAATGAAATCTTTTTAGTGAAAAGAACCCTAAAATAATATAAAGGAAATTTGGGATTTCCCTCGATTTTCATGAGATCCCATCATCAGATCCTGACTTTAGTGATCTTGGGGCCACCCCAGGAGTATACCTACTCTATCGAATACAAAAGGAATTTTGAAAATCGGTCAAAACACGTTGGACACACCTAAAACTTTAAGGGTTTCCCTCGATCTTTATGGAATTCAATCATCAGATCCTAACCATGGGACCACCCTTGGAGTGTTCTGTCGAATACAAAAAGAATCATCAAAATCGGTTCATAAACGACGAAGTTATCCGCGAACAAACATAACAAAAGCATATATACGGTCGAATTGAGAAACTTCCTCTGGTTTTAAATGCAAATTTTTGTTAGAGGTAAGTGTCCCCCCCCCCCCCCCCTCTAACTGCTAAACGGTTATACACGGTTATTTTTTTATCACCCTGGAAAATTTTAAGGACGCTTCAGGACACATCCATTATTATATAAAAAATAAAAAAAATGAAATAAAAATAAAAAAAAATAAAAAAAAATTAAATAAATCTCTAAAATGCTGCTCTTAACTAGTGCAGCATTCTTTGAATTTTTTTGGGAAATTAAATTAAAATTAAGTATGGGAGTTCTTTTTTTATTCATAGGTAATTTAAATCATTCTAAAACCATGTCGTGAAGCGTCCCTTAAATTTTCCAGGGTGATAAAATACATTTAGGTTTCATACATTTAGGTTCAGTGAATGTTGAACATTTGTATGAAACAGCTGATTTTTTTTTGCGATTTTTAAGTTGGTCCCATAGTGAAAGTGTTTCAGTTTGCTTATCTGAACAAGCACACCAAATTTTTGTCATAACTAAAAAATCAACTTGTATAACGAAGTTTAAAGGAAAACTATCAGAGTTGAGTATTAAGTACAAACTAAAAAGTTATAGACGAAAAATTAGTACTGAATATTTTACGAACCAGGTGAAGTTAAGAGGCCTCTTACACTTTTTGCATGAAAATGACATTTTCTTGCGCTAAATTTACTATTTCAAAAACGATTTTTAAACAAATCGATACTAGAGGAAAGTAGGTAAAACGATTTTTATACAAATCGATACTAGAGGAAAATAGGTTTATTCTTATTGTTGCCAGTTGTAAGAACAGATTTTCTTTTACTGCTTTAGTTTTATTGGAATAATCGTTCTTCCTTACCTTGTTTGGCAGAATGTCATGAAATAGACAAACTAAAACGGCTAAAACTCAAAGTAAACTCTAATAAATTTACTAAAATAAAATCACAAGATGTCAGAAATATATATTTGTTGCCAGTTGGAAAGAAGCTTTTTTTATTAAGCGTCCCATTTAATAAAAAAAAATATTTGAAGTTCACAAGTTTTTACGACATATGATGACACTTTAACGTTCATTTTAGAATTGTTAAAACTATATTTACAATTAAAAAGCTATGTCAAAATAAACTATGTTCTTCAACCAATCGAACGGTATAATTTTTAAAATAAAAAGATAATTAATGATTTTTTTATCACCCCTCAAACGTCGGCCGTAAATGCAATAAATTGTATGGTAAAAACTCGCGTCAATCAGTCGAGCGCGAGCGCTCATCGAGGTACCTAGTACCTGTGCCAGTTTCCGCCGCACAAGGCTGTTTTTACGTAATCGTCGTAATTATTGAAATATAAATAAAAAATTTGGACAAGTACCTATACTAGGATCCGCACGAGTTGATCGTTTTCAAGCAGAATTTTTTTTTCGCTATCTTACAAGAAAAATATAACGTCTTGAAAATCTGACTGGGGTGAAATTTCGCAAAAACACTTTCATATTGTAAAGTACTTGGGACTTTTAAGTAGTGTCACCTCTATAAATTAAAATGGCCACCATTAAAAAATTGTTGGATCATATTTATTTTGCCACCCCATCAATATGGGTATCAAATGAAAGGGTTTTGAGAGTAAAATACGACACAGTATGTGACATTGCTCTAAATTCAATATGGCCGCCGTTCGGAAATTGTGGATCACTTTCCTTTTGCAACCTATACAATATGGGTATCAATTGAAAGGGCTTCGAGGGTGAAATACGATACAGCGAGTAAGATTGCTCCAAATTCAATATGGCCGCTGTTCCAAAATGGCGGATCGCTTTTCTTTTGCCACTCACGTAATACGGGTATCAAATAAAAGGGATTTGGGAGTGAAATACGATACAGTCACTAATATTGCTCTAAATTCAATATGTCGAAATGGTGGATCACTTTCCTTTTGCAACCTATACAATATGGGTATCAAATGAAAGGGTTTCGAGGGCACAGAACACAGAAAGACGTTAGAAAGGCTTAGTTTTGCACCGTTTGTACGGGAACCGCTGCCGTCAGTTTTGCTCTCACTTCTTTTTCTAGTTTTTCTTAAACCAACAAACATAAGCTTGCGCTGCCCGTGCAAGGTCAATCTCCTAGTTATATTTCTTTCGCGAAGATTAGTTCTCCAGATTGGCCCGTGAAAGCCTAATCTTCGCGCGAAATCGGAATGAACCAATCACAACGCACACTTACACAGAAACTCACTGCCGTGAAGTATGCAACGTGTACAAATTACATTAGTTTAGTGATTGACATGGAATGAATATATGAATAGTTATCGATATAAAATATTGATACTAATTTTAAAATTTGTTGAAAACTTAAAATTTTCGACTGTTTTCGTGAGGAATTTGAACCTTGCATAATTTGAAGAAAAATATTTACAAAAATATTTATAGCTGGAAAACGGTGCATCGGAGCTAAAAAATAACGAAATTTTACACCCCCACAACTAATAAGGACACACATAATGGACTTATCAAAAAATGGCCAAGTGTGCGTTTGTCTTTTTTTTTCATACAAAATTTTGAGTTTTATATGAAATTTAGTTCAGATAGCACCTTGTGTAGCAAAGGGGGTGCGAATTTTAGTTGAACTCATCCATACTAAATACGTATTTTTTTTAAGTGCTGGCTCCATACAAAAATCAGTTAAGATTTATTTTGTTTTTTTTTTACTTTTTCGCGAAATTTGTCAACCTTTCCACTCGCGACTTCATCCGCGTTATTTTTGTTTTCCTGTGGGAATTTCATATTTTCCCGTAGGAAAATTATCCTATGTCTTTCCCCTGATCTCGAACTATCCCCATACCAACTTTCATCAAAATCGGTTCAGTAGTTTCGAAGCCTATTCAATACAAACAAACAATCAAATCTTTCCTCTTTATAATATTAGTATAGATGATTTTCGCCAATTTGAGAAAAAACTATTGCGTGTATTTAGTCTGAATTCTATATTGCTTTGAAACTTCAATCTCCTAAATATGTTTCTTTTCCCATATTAATAAGCCGAATGATTCAATAGTACTACTATTCATTGTATCAAAAGTGGTAGAAATCTACGGTACTAATTGTACTAATACTCGTACTGTACAATTATACTTCCACGGCGGCGGCGCCCTAACGGCGTGTTTAGTACAGGATATAACAAGCTGGCACCCATTCATGTTAAAATAGTCATATAAATATTATGGTGATATTAAAAATTCTAAAGTGCAAAATTAGTTTAGAATTTATCCATACATTTTTTTACTAATCGTACTATTTGTAAGAAGACTACTAATTTATAAATTCAAGTTTACTACTTACTGATGTTGGAGGTACCTATAAAATTTAAGGGTTTTCTTCGATGTTCATGGGATCCCATAATCAGATCCTGACTTTGGTGACAATGAGACCAGCCCATAAAAATATACTCTATCGAATACGAAAAGAATTTCGAATACACAAAAAAAGACAAAAAACATGGGTACGCATCGAATTGAGAACCTCCTCCTTTTTTGAAGTTGGTTTAAAAGAAAAGAAAAATAAACAAATTACCTTTTAAAAGAAATATCTTCTAATTAGCCTTTTTCGTCACTTGCTAATATTCAGTAAAAACATAAACTAAAATAATAAATTCAAGTATCAATTTACACTGGCTGACTAGTCACACTATATTTGCGCGTCGCGTTGTGTCTCGCTCGAACACAGACCTCGCTGTCGGCACCTTACGTCCGCATTTACCTAAACTTGAGCAGCGAAATTTTGTGAAAGGGCTCATAAGTAAATATATAAATCATTGGAGCTTTAATCATAATAATAATTACTAATTTAATAGCAACGTGTTGTGAGGTGTGATGTGAGTGTGAACTCAAAGTTGGCATTTGCAACTACGGAACCCTACACTGCGCGTGGCCCGATACGGTTTTTTTAGAAGTCGGTTATAAAAGGGTTTATTTTTTGCCACTCCTAAATTTTTAGCTCAAAAATAAAGAAAAGAGTTTTTGTGTTTCGCAACGCGAACTTGCTTTATTTTACAACTGTTCTGCGCAAAGCTTTACTTACTATTTGCAAACTTTAACTTCTACATAAAAAAGCCACTAATCACAGAACAATCATCTGTCAATACCAGGTAAAATTTAACGCTTTCTGGGGTCCACGAGAAATTCACTCCTGTCAGGCGAAAATTACTCCACTTTGCTTCTCGAACGTTATCAATTACCTTGTTCTTAAATGAGAGGGAATGTCTGGCAGAAAGTGTCAAAAATGTATATAGCGCCATCTATCGTGCGCTTGTATAACTACATAAATCTATGTAATCACTGCTGTGCACCCTAGGAGCGTGTGTGCTTTGTTGCTTTTAGAAATATCGACAAATTTTGGATTTGATACAGCTCGCTCTATCTATTGCTCGTGGTTATAACTAATTTTAGAAATGTTAGACATTGACAATCCTTTCTTTATATCATCCTTGCTATTATGATTATGTCAAAATACCTACATACCAAACACCTTGTAGGTAATATCATAAAATAAAATAATTCAACTCAATCTGTGACCATACGAACAAGCATACATAAGTAGTGCCATCTATGAGTGAGCAGTATGTAATCAAATAGTTAAAGCAGACATTGCGTGCTACTTTGAGCTATGCTTTTGAGAGATACATTGAAGTTTAGACAATTTGTCCCTAGGAGTGCTATAAATTTGTAAAAAGAAATGTTAAACCGTTCTAGCATGACTTAAAAGCGTATTTTGATACTTCCCACGTGCTAAGTGATTTTTTAAAATATAATCAATAGTTTTCTGAATCTCCTTGTTGACTTTTACTAAATTCACTAAAAAGTCATTACAAAAATCGATTAAAGTAGCGCCATCTATTGATGATTTTATCGAATTATTTTACTTTTGTTCTTGATGGGTCCCCGGGACCAGGGCATGAAAAATCGCCAACTTACACTACTGACGCTTCTAGATTTCAGCAATGCGTTTAATTCGGTGGATTTTGAGGTACTCACCATTATCTTACGTTCTCTTAACATCTCCTATCGTAATTTATTTATTTATTTATTTAAACTTTCGTACAGCATAAATAAAGTATACAGGGGCGGACTTAATGCCTGAGGCATTCTCTACCAGTCAACCCGTAAAATGTAAGAAAAATTTTGTTGACGGTGTACGAATTGGAAAAAAATAATAACTAAAAAAACTTGACACAACAAGTAACAACATACTAAATAAAGATAAATACTAAGTACAAAAATATATAAATATTATAAACATAAATATAGATATATAAATATATAACAAACTGATAATCATATCATCTTGTTGTCATACCTATTTAGACAGATTCCAGAAAATGTGTCCGTACTAGACGTTTAAATGATGCCTTACTACGAACCAACCTCAAAGTTTGAGGCAGTTTATTCCATAGACGAGTGGCGGAAAGGGTAAATGAGTCCGAGACAAACCCGGATCGATGGGCTGGGATTTCGTAATTGACTGGCTTCAAGATTACCTGTTGGGGCGTCGGCAGCGAATACACATTGAGATATCCCTGTATGATTGGTGCACTACCGTTGCCGGTGTCTCCCAGGGTGGCGTATTATCTCCGCTTCTTTTCTCGATATTTATAAATTCCATTACGCAATCACTTTCATGTCTCTATCACTTGTATGCCGATGACTTGCAAATCTACACGCAAGCCCCACTATCTGATTTTTCACAGGCTATTTTGACAACTAACAGTGACCTTAATATAATAGATAGCTGGGATAAGTCTGAAGGTCTTTTTATAAATCCTAACAAAACACAGACAATTGTCATCGGCAGTTCCCATTTCGTATCACGCATCAACTACAGTCTTTTGCAACTATTATTCCATTTAGCAAATCTGTCAAGAACATAGATATAGTTTTTGATTAGTGCCATTCTTGGCGGCCTCAGGTTGAGGCGGTTCGGAAAAAGCTGTTTGCTGCATGGTTCTCTTAATAGATTCTGTAACTTTCTTTCAATAGCTACAAAGACAGTGTTAGCTCAATCACTTTTACTTTTTCTGATTGACTATGCCGACGCTGCCTGGGCGGGTTTGTCCGAAAATCTATTAAACTAGTTAGAGCGTCTTCAAAATGTGTCAATTAGGTTTATTTTTAATCTGCGTAAATTTGACCATGTTTCTTACTATCGCTCTCAACTAAAATGGCTGCCATTTCGCCAGCGCAGAGACTTACATGTTTTATCCCTATTTTATAATGTTTTGTTTCTTCCTACCTCCTTATCATATCTTAAGTCTCAGTTCTCTTTCCGGTCCTCTTCTTCAAGTCGTACTTTACGGTCGAACTTTTATTTAACTCTTGATATCCCACCCCACAGCACTGATTTCCTTTCATACTCTTTTCCAGCATAATTATACCGTCTGGCTATGGAACTCTCCCTGAGAGTATTAAGAGAGCTCGCACGCTGAAATCCTTTAAGAATCAAGTCCGAAATCACTTCCTATCCTAAAATCCTTAGCTAAAGTAGTCCTTCATTGTATTCTTCACTTCTACTGCACCAATCCCCCGTTTAAATTTCCTCTTAAGTATTTCCCTAGTCCAAGGTTGCCTGGAAGAGATTGCTCATTAGCAATAAGACCGCCTGTGTTGTACATCTGCAATATTTTTGAAATTTTTATGTTTATTTTTTGTGTGCATTAAAGTGTTTATTATTATTATTAATAAAAAAAACGATTTTTATTTTGGAGGCTGACATGATTACCATGAGTGACTAAAGCCTCTTAAAATAGTGGATTAAAAAAATATTTTGGAGAAGAGAAGTAAACTTACCAATCAATCATCCTTACCAGCAGACCTAACATTGTAATGCTGGGGTAACATTATTTATTGGGCATCTCACAAAGTTGCACTACCTACCTAATCCGATCACTCACTCCCTTCTACAATTATTTTACCACTAGTAACTTACTCCTTTCATAAAACCAGGCATTTTCATAGGGCAGAATCGGTGAACAGAATCTGTAAATACAACTGCCTTTACCCTTTCTTTGAAATCATTTTTGATTTGATGTGCTAAATTCAAAGTAACTACACCACCATAACTATGTGCCACTATGACAATAGATGCTGCATTAGCTTTAGTTACATACTGATTCCACACATATTGAGCATGTTCTTCTGGGCTTCCACTGTGAGGTATTTTTTTGCCATTACGTTGGTGATTATCATTTGTGTTCAATATCATCACACCATAATCTTTGGCTATAGCTTTCTGAATGTATGGTATTTGTGTACCTTTTTCCAAACTTTCGTTAATAATAAGCCTAAAATGTAGAATTGAATAGCAAAATAATACAAAACACAGACCTTTTAAGAATTTCACTCAAAGTGATATCAAAGCATCTTTTAGTAGGTACTTTCCCCAAGTCTATACTTACGATCGCGCCCACTGCCCTGCTCGAACTACACCTGAACCATGTATTAATATTATCAAAACATTTTTCTCTGTATAATTCTTTGAAACAAATATGAAAGTTCCTTCTGAATCTGAGGGTACTTGTAAACGTAATAACAACATTTCTGATTCAAGCAGACAATAAATGTATTTAGTTATTACACTTCCTAATTCTTCATAGTGTTGTTGACATTCCTCATGTTGTTCACTAATGTTGAATTGAAAAGGTTCATCTCCTGCTTTACCATCCGGTCTCAATTTTCTTAGTTGTCCTTCTAGAAAATTTATTTGTTAATTTATATTATGCAAATGCAGGAAAATCGGATATGTTCATTAGGAGTAATGTAATGCTTGGTAGACATAGATCTAGGGAAAGATAAAACATCTTAATGAAGGACAAAAACACTAAGTTTGTAAAATTGAATAGAAGACAATATAATATTGAGATGACTGATGACCCCACCGATAAATATAAATCACATGATTAAATATCACAAATAATATCAAAAAATAATAATGATTTATGAAGCTTACAGTGTATAAAAAAACAAATTCGATAAAGGAAGAACGTAACTCAATAGCTTACCATTATTAAACACATATCCCAAATCCTTTAAACTTTGTACAGCTTCCATCATAGACGAATTAGAGCACAAACTTAGAATATTTTTTTTTTGATCCCCTTTTATGGCAATTTGTTAATTATGCCAGCGTCAAGTGAAAGATAACGCATAGAAGGATAGCCCGTTAAAGAGCGCGATGATTAATTAAAGTGAAGCATTTTTTTTTTTTTTAATTAAAGTGAAGCAAAAATGACACCGCTGTGAAGTGTGATTACGCGCGAAACACGCACGCACACTACGATAAAAACCACAGAACACATATACCCAAGGGGTATGGAGCTGCCGGCGTAGTGAGCCATATACATGGCTCACATTGGTATCGATTCTGGCATGATTCTCTAAACCTAAAACTAAATTTGACAACAGTCTCTCCTTGTCATTTTGTATAGAGTATGACAAGGATAGACTGTTGTCAAATTTAGTTTTAGGTTTAGAGAATCATGCCAGAATCGACACCATTGGTAGTTTTCCAATTACAGAGCATAATGCGACTCAGTGGCGCACAATGCCGAATTATGCTGATGCTTAATTGGAACGTGAATTAGTTTTCAAATGCACCAGCAGAGTGCGCTAAGTTCAGTGTTGAAAAAAAGAAATATTCATAGAGTTAGCAATAACCTCATTAATGTGTAAATAATGTGGTATACATAATAATTGGTTGAAAACTATTTACGGTTATTTTAAGTAATTTGGATTTTGATTATTTCATTACCATTTTTTTGTTTTGAGTAATTTTTGTACCTTCATCCATACTTATATTATTTTTTTAACACAGTTTGAATTAACTTTAATTATTTCAAAAAAACTACAATGAAACGAAAGCTTTAAAAATTTTTCAACAATAAATAATATTACTAACGATTATATATAAATAAAACATTTCGATCAATGCCAACTTAAAGAAAAAACACTTGTTAATTTTGGTAGTTTTCCAATTACAGCACAAGAGCGCATTATGCGGCATAATGCTTAACGTTGAATGTTCCAACTACAGCAACACTTCGCACAATCGAGCACTCTCAAGGAGCCTCCAGACTCACGCCGAGAACCCCCGAGAACACTCGAGAAGCGTGAATGTGATGGGTTTCTCGGCTTCTCGTTCTCGGGCTCGCCTGTTCTCCGATCGGTGTCGGTTTTTTTGCCCGCTTCAAAGGGTTTCTCGGGCGAGAAAAGAGAACACTATCACACTCTCGTTTGTTCTCAGTGCGACTGCGACCGTGGCGTAGATCGCATGTTATCTCGTGCCAATTATTCTATAAAAAAAAATACTTTGTGGTGTCTGATGCATATCAGTATCATTTAGATAACTTCACAGTTATTGTATACTCTTTCATTAACATAGTCTCTCATCTGTGCTATCAGTGCTTAACAAAATAATGTGTGATAAATATTAAGAAAATAATTTAAATTCACGAAGATTTTAATTGTTTTGAGATATTTCGTTAGTCTTTATAGTTCAGTAATTTTAGACATACGAGTAAAAAATGTGGAAAAATGAAACAGAGTTAAAGTTTAAATAATATTTTCACACAGAGCCCATTTTGTGGGAAGCAAAACGTTTTCTATAAAAAAGTACTTTGTCAATAACCACCATCGTTTGAGCCATTTTTTCTTAATATTATTATTAATTTTCGTGTTAACGAGATTATAATGTGCTAACGCACACAATACCAAGGCAGTAGCACTGTCGTCCATTCCGGATCACGACCGAGAATGTAAATGAGAAGATCGCTGAGTGTGGATAGCTTCTCGGTTCTCGCGCAAGTTCTCGGCGAGACTTCTCGCCGAGACTTCTCGCGTGAGTCTGGAGCCGGTATCAAAAGCAATGTTTTCGTGTGATGCGTGCAATCATACCAACTCAGTGGCAGAAAATTAACAAGTGTTTTTTTCTTTAAGTTGGCATTGATCGAAATGTTTTATTTATATATAATCGTTAGTAATATTATTTATTGTTGAAAAATTTTTAAAGCTTTCGTTTCATTGTAGTTTTTTGAAATAATCAAAGTTAATTCAAACTGTGTTAAAAAATAAATATAAGTATGGATGAAGGTACAAAAATTACTCAAAACAAATAAATGGTAATGAAATAATCAAAATCCAAATTACTTAAAATAACCGTAAATAGTTTTCAACCAATTATTATGTATACCACATTATTTACACATTAGTGAGGTTATTGCTAACTCTATGAATATTTCTTTTTTTCAACACTGAACTTAGCGCACTCTGCTGGTGCATTTGAAAACTAATTCACGTTCCAATTAAGCATCAGCATAATTCGGCATTGTGCGCCACTGAGTCGCATTATGCTCTGTAATTGGAAAACTACCTTTCTGTCACTGAGTTGGTATCGATTGCACGCATCACACGAAAACATTGCTTTTGAGAGTGCTCGATTGTGCGAAGTGTTGCTGTAGTTGGAACATTCAACGTTAAGCATTATGCCGCATAATGCTCTCTAGTGCGGTAATTGGAAAACTACCATTAGTTGCATCAAATTGTGCGCGCCGGTTGGGTTTCTATTCTATGCGTTATTATTCTAAGAGCACAAATTACGGACTCAACTCTGAAGTAGCCGCTTTTAGGTGCCGCTAAACCATTTTTTTTTATCTAACGTAAAACATCTTCACAGAACACGATACTTTAGGAAAGCAAGGGGTCCTAAGATCATACAGCCACAGCATTGAATTGTTGAAAGGATGCCAGCAGTAATTAACTTTCATAATTAATTACAACAAAATGCAGGCTAGTTGTGATCTTATTTTTTACTAGGTGGTTAACAGTAATGTATAGTCTGGCTAATGAAAGATGAACCTGACATTTTTTCAAGTAGCAACACTGATACAATGTCCCCATGTAGTTTAGTTCAACATGGTGATTTTGATACTTTGTAATAAACAATTTCATAATATTTTTTTCTTAATTTCTGTCGAAATATTACAGATATTAAGTAATTTTAACATTCATGAAATCCAAATACAGCGATTTTTATATAAAGGTTCATTGTTGGAAGTTCATTGAAACTAAACATTACCTAATATTTAATTTAAAAAAAGTATCAACTCCTTTTTTTTTTCAGTAGAATATAGTAGGAAAAAAAGTAAGTGTGGATCTTGGGCACGTATTTGAATATCGAAAATTGAAATATCGACACATAAAATATCGAAAATCACAATATCGAACGATCATAAGGTCGAAATTCAAAATTTCGAAAGTACACATTATCGAATGGTATATTTATCGAATGCTTAAATGTCGAAAATCTGAATATCGACAGACAAAATATCGAAAACTGTAGGCGGGTCAAAAATAGGTAGCGAGGAGCGAAGCGACGAGCGTAGGTTTGATTGAACACGAACCAAGCGCGCGAGCCGAGCGAGCGAAGCGAGCGTGCCGCTGCTGCGGTCGGCGAAGCGCCAAAAACGACTTTATGTTTATTCTCGAATATTATTTATACGTATCGATTATTCGATAGATGTTTTGAATTTGAAAGGTGGTCGGACGACATACGGAGGGCAGCAGGAACTCTCTGGGTCAGGGTGGCAAGACAGATAAGAGTGGAAAAAGCTGGAGGAGGCCTATGTGTCAATAGGACACGCTGATGTGGTTATTGATGTGCTATAAATTTTGTATTCTAACTATTATAATATCAGCAATAAAGGCTTTTGAATTTGAATTTAAAGATGTTTTGAATTTTCGATATTTTAACAGATCGGTATTTGAGTTTTAGCGATTCCAGACGTCGATATAATGATAGTAGGTATTTAAGTCATTCGATATTTTAATTTTCTATATTTTGAATGTCGACAATTTAACTTTAGATATATTAACTTTCGATATTCAAATACGTGCCCTGGATCTTACCTAGCACGTCCATAAGGGCAGGGAAAACACTGGTGGGTTTTAGTGGGTAGCACTCTGTCGGGAGAGCCCCACCCGCGCCCACCATATAGCCAACGGCGGGTACGGTGCGGTTACGCATTTTACGGTTACGCAGGCTAGGCAATGGCCTCCTAAGCCTAAACCTCCAAATAAACTGCAAACCTGATTATAGTCACTAAAAACTGATGGCAATTATCTAAATTAAAAAAAGCAAACAGAAATTTTGAGAGAAAGAAAAAATTTATGTGTTTGCATATGATCTAAATGAAATATCAAAATCTTAATAATTTAAACAAGATAAGCAAAGATTCACAGTTTAATCATTATACCAATCTAAAAATAGAAGAGTAAACGACATGACTATCAAGAAGAAAAGGATGTAAACTCTGAGCCCTGCATTTCTTTGAATGGCTTGTTTGATCTGCTCATTGGCATCTTTGACATTCTCAGTGGCTCCCACAACAGTTGTAGAAATACGATCGATATCTTGTTCTTGTTGTAAAACCTGAAATGTTTAATTAGATAAAGAAGTATCGCTATCAAAATTGATGTCTGAAGTTAAGAATTCCATGGATAACAAAAAATACTGCAAATTTTTTTACCACTAATTAATAAGAAATTTCAAGTAGTAGACTTGATGATCCAGATCCCACTTATCTGGATTTGTGATTATCTATGTTGCTATCATAATAGCTCATATACGTCCCCACCGAGAGGCTGGAGCCTACCCTAAGTTGGGGTGTTTTAGGCCTTAGTCAACCACTCTGGCCCAGTGCGGATTGGTCAACTTCACATACACCTTTGAATTTCTTTCCAGGTGTATGCAGGTTACCTCACGATGTTTTCCTTTACCGTAGGAGCATCAGACTAACTTGAATTCGAAAAATAAAAAACAAATCAAAGAATCAAAACAGCTGCCTATACCTTTTCAGTGAATACTTCTTGCAGTTCAGCAATATGGAGAACTTTGCTTTCTATCTGTCGCACTTCCTCAGCCATATTATTTAGTTCACTTAAGAGTTGAACATTTTCATATTCGAACATTTGTAACTCTTCAGAACTCAGTTGCACCTCATCAGAGACAATTGCAACTTCATTTTCAGACAAGTCTAACTTTCTTTTTGCATTATCAGTTTCACTTATTGCTTCATCTTTATCACTTGATTTGTCCTTTGCTGTGATAAAGGGATTTGAAATGTTTGATTTTATTTGAGGTTGCTCTAAGCGAGACAGTTTACTTATATCTATAGTGCGCTTGACCCGTAAAGCTTTCAATTCACTGTGTATTTTACAAACTGCTTTTAAGTACATATCTATTAGATCGATCACCGCATCCATGTAGTCTCGCATTTGTTGCGACACGGACATTTTTCGATTGTCGTTCCGAAATTCTTTCAATAAATGTGAACATGTGTTGACGATTCTTTGAGCTCCCGCATCAATTTGATCTCTTTCCGATTCTGTCATTTCATCTCCCGCAATGTTGTTGAAAAAACTTAAATATTTTTCTCTATGTTCTAAAAGAAAGTCTCTTAATCTTGTTATTTGGTTAGTTATATCCCTGGCTGTAGTCATAAATGCAGTCTTTGGTTTCGTCCGTAATATTCGTTGTTTATCATCACTTACTGGGCTATGTATGCCAAAAGCTTTGTTGCGCGTTTTTACAGTTTTAATGCATGCCTTAAATAACGGTGTTAAATCCATTTTGCTTACTTATTTATGGTTTATTAATATTATAACAAAAATTACAGAAAATTCCTGTGTTCAATGATGATTTGATTGATGATTTTTTTAATTTCGCAAACAAGAGCAACCCAACCACAAATGACAGATTGCATTGCAGCACAGACTACCTACATACTACATAGGCCGTGTTCCGTTTCTCGATTATAGTGACCATCAGCGCTGTAAGCGCGCTAACAGGCGGCCCGTTTCGCGACAACAGCGTTTACGTTGGATGTGATGACGTCATCGATTGCGTCACAAACAAAGTTTTCGTCAGCACCGTGAGTCAAATGTTATTGTCAAGTTGACTTTTTGTTTTGGTTCGCTAATGCGATGGTTGAAAATTACTCTGCCCCCGTAGCACGTCCACCAAAACACGATATGATAAAGCGATTTATCACGGTGAACTGTCAAAATACGACGAAAGCGTATTGTATTTTGACAGTTCACCGTGATAAACCGCTTTATCATATCGTGTTTTGGTGGACGTGCTAGGGGGGCTGTATTTGAATTGAAGGCAAAAATAAGCCAAATATCCTAAAAATTGAATTAAATACAAGTTTATTTTTTAGTTATGACAAAAGTTTTGTGTGCTTGTTCAGACAAGCAAACTGAACAACTTTCACTATGGGACCAACTTCGAAACTTAAATAATTAGCAAACATTTGCAGGCCCGTTTTTTTTATCATCGGATGTCCCTGTAAAAATTAAATTGACTGATAATTACCTGCATAGATCATCCAATATATCTATGGATATAGAATGTTTGGCCTGAGAAGCCATGATAGTGTAATTTTACATTGAATAATTTTCAATATAAAACAGTTTTATTAGAACAAAAAAATGGGTTTTTTATGAAAAACGTGAAATAAATTTATTTGTTGTGAAAAAAACCTTTTTTATGGCATTTTTTTTGGCTGGCACGGTTTGTGCATTAGCCACGGATTTTTCTATATTCTAAAGCGCGACACAAATTAGGCTGTGTCAATTCGGACTCGTATACTTACAAGGTTATTTTTTAGTTATGCCAAAAATTTTGTGTGCTTGTTCAGACAAGCAAACTGAACAACTTTCACTATGGCAACAACTTTGAAATCGCAAAAAAAAAAAATCAGCTGTTCCATACATTTAGGTTCAGTAAATGTTGAACATTTGTATGGAACAGCTGATTTTTTTGTCATAATATGCTTAATAATCACAATTGTTAAGGAAGAGATTGCTTTTAGCGACAAGGTCGCCCTTTGTACAATTAGTGTTAAGTGTATTATTTATACGTTGACTTTAAGCTGGTTGGTGTTGTACAACAAAGAAATAGTTATATTCTATTCTATTAATTCAAAATGGGTTGCGCAAAATAATTTTATATCTGCTTTTCAATACAAGATAGGTTTGAATAATATAATAATTATTTTAAAAATAATGAATATCAATGATTGTCTTTCAATTGATGGGTCTTTCCAATCGGTATATTATGTTGAACCCACCGCCACATAACAGATAATCAAATATGTCAACTTGTCAAAAATGAGTCAACACCAAAATCTCTCTGTGATATTTAAATACATACCTAGTAAAAGAATGAGTAATATTTTAAGAAGAAAAGAATTAAAAACACATCAGTGTGAGTCGAATTGTTTCAACAATATTTAAAACTTTTGTGGTTTCGCCAATATCTTGAACAGAATGTTAATGCCAATTGTTTTTTCTAATAAAATAACATCGCATCGTGTAAGCTAAACAATAAATAACTAACTTTTATTAAAAAATGATAAAAATTGCGATAATATTTATGTTAGGTACATACCATGTGGTCACCCTACTAAAATGACAACGAAAATTACTGACATTGACAGAGAATCATTGTTGCAATATAAAATTTGTTGAATACTACCACTAGAATATTTCCTGAACGTAAAATTATAGTGTTATAATTATTAATAGTAGGCGAACATGGTAATTTAATTTATTTTATGTTATAATAATTACAAAAAAAAAACAATAATAAAAAATCTTCATCTACCAATAGTTGTTTCATAACTACAAAATTATAAAATATACAACAGTAGCATCACTGTGGGAAAGGGGTAAAAAGTACAGTTATTGCTATCTCTCTCGGCACACTTTTGCACTTTCAAGTGTTTAGTCTTTATTTACATAAAAATAAAGTCCAAATTTGAACAACAATATTTTGAAGAGCTCATTCCTGTTCCATGGATACTACGTATGATTGCAGACAAAACAAACCCCGCGTTCCAAATTACGAAAATGGTTATCAGAGTAATTCTCAACAACAGTTTGAATAGAAAATTAGGTGTAATGTTAATATTTTGTATTTTTAAAATATTAGACACCACCACGTCGGCGATTCACCGACTTGATGCTTTGATTGCTGAATCCAAAAACCGATACAGATAATGTTTACCTTGTCTCCGTTCAGTCTGCGTATGTAGCCGGTGGACTTCCTGAGCTAGCTCGAAGGAAGTCGCGACTCCTGAAGTTCTGCGGTGGATCCACCGGTGGAGACCGGAGCACTACAAATGCCTATTAGGCCACCACGGCTCACACACGCGATGATAATACTTTTGCACAACACCAAGCGGGCTTTCGCACCGCGACGCCAACGTAAGGGTGGCAGGTTTGGGTCCTTCACTAACACGAGGTCTCCAACCCTCGGTGGGTTTGTCTTATCTGACCACTTAACGCGCTGTTGCAAAATGTGTAAATATTCAAGGTGCCAGCGGCGCCAGAAGCTCTGGGTAAGCTGCTGGAGCAACTCAAACCGCGAAAGGCGTCCGGGATTGATATCTCTATAAGGATACTCGGGCAGGGCGTTAAGTGGTCTGCCTATCAAGAAATGGCCCGGCGTGAGGGCCTGCAAATCGTTCGCGTCGGTAGACAACGGACATAACGGACGCGAGTTGAGAACCGCCTCAATCTTATGAAACACCGTCGCGAGTTCCTCGAACGTGAGAATAGTCTCCCCAATAACGCGGCGAAGGTGAGTCTTGGCGGCCTTTACAACAGATTCAAAAATCCCTCCCCAGTGAGGGCAAGACGGCGGGGAGTATCGCCATGTTACCCCCCTACGGGAGAGTGTGGATCCGATCTCAATATTATTTTTATCTAAAAATTCACAAACTTCTCTTATATGTCTATCAGTGCCCTTGAATTTCGTCCCACAATCGGACCGAATTAGAGAAGGCAGTCCCCGGCGGGAGACAAATCTGCCTAACGCTGCTAAGAAAGCGTCCATGGTGAGCGCACTCACCACCTCCAAATGAACGGCTTTAGTGGCCAAACAAAAAAACACACACAAGTAAGCCTTTTCAGTCTTAGCATTACGGAGTCGCGACGTTTTTATAGTGAATGGTCCCGCGAAATCAGTTCCAACTCCTAAGAAGGTCATCGATTCGTTCACACGATCAGCAGGCAAATCACCCATTTGGGGCTGCATCGTCTCGGGGCGTAAACGATAGCAGGGCAGACATCGAAAAATAACAGATCGGATAATTCTTCGCGCTGACAAAATCCAAAACTCCCGTTGGAGGAGCGCGGTCAATGCATTACATCCGGCATGAGCATTCTTCACATGGCGATCAATGATCAACAATCGCACCAATGGTCCGTCCTTGGGGAGCAACAGGGGATGACGTGATCTATAAGGCAAGTTAGCGTGCCTCAATCGGCCTCCTACACGCAACAATCCTTTATCATCCAGAAAGGGAGTCAAACGCACCAAGGGTCCCTTCAATTTGGACGTCCCGGTACGGAAAATCTTAAGTTCCGGTTCAAACGCTCTAGACTGGGTCATACGCACCCAATGCAAAAGAGCATCTTGGCGCTCCTGCGGTGAGAGGACCGGACACAAATCTTTGTCCTGAGGCCGGCGACAATTTCGTATAAATCTTCTTATCCAAGCGGTCACGCCAAGCAACTTGTCCAGAGAACTGTAGCGGTCTAATAAAAATTCCCGCTCTGGAGCCGCCATAGTCTCGACAGCGTGAACACGCAAGCCCGGATTTGGTACCTGAGGTGAGTTGGACATCCACTTCCTCAGTTCATAACCACCAGCCCCGAGAAGAGCAATTAGTTCATCTCGCAAAATCAAGGCTTCCTCGACACTAGAGGAGCCCGTACAAATATCATCAACAAATGCATCCTCCTTGAGAACCAAGGATGCGCGAGGGTATCGTAACCGCTCACGTTCAGCGAGTTCCACAAGTGAGCGAATTGCCACAAAGGGGCTCGAACGCAGACCGTATGTATTGGTGTTCAGCTCGTAGACTAGCATGGGATCTCTGGGATCCTCCCTCCATAATATGAGCTGATATCGTCTATCGTCCGGGTGAATCACAGTCTGCCGAAACATCATCCGGATATCGGTCACAAAGACGACGGCATGGCGACGGAAGTTGGTCAATACATCACCCACCTCGTGGTGCAACTTCGGTCCAGCATGCAGACATTGATTCAGCGAAACTCCGGTAGACGTGGGAGCTGACCCATCAAAAACAACGCGTATCTTCCCAGTGGAAGGTTTCAACACCGCGTGGTGAGGAAGAAAATTATGTTCCTCGTTTCGCCAGTCCAGTCGCGAGACCGACATGTGCCCCAGTTGCTCATATTCTCGCATGAAGTCGACATACTTCTGTTTGAAGTGGGAGTTCCTACTCATCCGACGCTCCATGGACAGCAGCCGCTTCTCGGCCAACGGCCGGGAGCTGCCAAGTGAGGGGCGAACTGACAAAAAGGGCAAACGAGTGATCAGCCGTCCCGAGTGAAGGCGACCTGTATTGTTCTGGTAGAACAACTCACACTCCTCGTCCAAGGGGTTCACTCGCTTCACGGTAGGTGGCTCTTCCACCTCCCAAAACCGTTGAAGGACATCCGATAAGGTGGAGCTAACAGTTATGTAACTGTCCACCGATGGAGATGGTGGGTTATGCCTAAATGGTCCCATCACTACAAACCCAAGCGATGTAGATAAGGCTACCAGCCCACCCTTCTGTAACTCTCTCCTCTTCCCACAATACACGCGGCCTAGAACATCGGCACCGAGCAATAAGTGAATCGGACCGGTTCGGTGGAAGGAAGGGTCAGCCAAGGTCAATCCTGATGTCGCATCAACGACAGCGCGCGAAACGTGCTGTTGCGGAAGCTGACCAACAACCTTCTCAAAAACAATCGCGGTAGCGCCAATTTTGGGCGCTGAAGAGAAGTGGGGGGAAAAGGAGAACAAAACCTGACCGATCGGATCCGGGATCCGCAGGTCTCCGATTCCTCGTACCGATTCAAGGTATGGAGATGTGTTCAAACTCAACTGCCGGACCAGCCAGCTGGAGGCAATGCAACCCTGAGCTCCCGTATCTAAAAGGGCGCGAACTAAAACAAAGGTGCCCCTCGGGCCCCACACCTGTACGGAGGCTGCTGGTAACAGCACCTGCTCCTGTGGGGGGGTTGCAGCCGACAGTTGGTTTAATGAAAATCCCCCCGCATTCCCCGCAACGGAGGGGAAGGGGGGTCCAAAGAAAAATGCGTGCGCGGCGGAGGAATAGGGCGCTCAAGGCGCTCGAGCGGGTCCCAATCCGGCACGTACTGGCCCCGATCAAAGCGGCATCGGGGGGCCGGGCGGTGCCCATGATGGGTGAAAGTTGGGGGAGCCCGTGACAACCGGGGTCTCTCCATCAGAGGGGGAGAGAAGCGTATCGGCTCCCGACGTGGCTCCCTAATAACCGCGGCCCAATCCCGCGGTGGCGCCTCATAAGCGGCGCGTCGATCCCCCCCGCCCGTAGGGGGGGTGGGGCGCCCAATCCTCTCACTGGAGGGGGGGCGCCTGTCCAATCTCCGCGGAGGGGTGGCACGCCCCTCCGATCTCCTCGGAGATGTGGGTGACCTACGAGGGCCCCCGCCCGTGTGCGAGTCCCTCTCTCTCACCACCTCACGAGTGTCTCTATTATTAAAGCACAAGAGGGGGTGATGGGCCCCTCCACAACAGTGACAATCTCGTGGGTGGGGGCAAGCCGATGCCATATGAGCCCCCAGGCAGCGGTAGCACCAATTCCGCTGCTTGGCCATATTCCTACGCCCCTCGGTGCGTAGGCCAACAAATTTGGGACAGGCCGGCAAACGATGGCCATCCCGCTTGCAACACTTGCAAGGCCTCGGCCTCTCCCCGTGTGGAGAGTTCTGCCGCACTGCAGTATACTGCTTGTGCGGGCGGCGCTCTCTCCGTGGCGCTGCCCGGGTTGCCTCATAGCGGCCTGTACTCGGTCCCGGTATAGGAGCCAGATCCAAGTGGTCGGTCATCCGACACTCATCCTCCAAAAATCTCAGGAGATCCAAAAACGGGGGGAGGTACGAGGCACTATTGCCCCCATACCTTTGTTCAAAGCGCCCCTTCATCTCCATGGGAAGCTTATCGAGGATGAGGTGGAGCAAAATAAAGGACCACTGGTCCACCGGTAGATCAAGTCGTTTGAGCGCGTTAATAGCGCTTAGCAGCGGGTTCAAAATCTCCTTCCTCAATGAGGAGACCCGCGATACTCGTGGCAGCCCTAAAATGGCAGCCACATGTGTGTCCGCTAGCAAGCGAACATTCTGATACCGGGCGGTCAACAACGCCCTTGCAATCTCATAACTGTCATCGTTGACAGGTAGATGCTGGACAAGCACACCAGCCTCTCCACGTAAGGCAGAGAGCAAATAGGCCAATTTCTGGCTAGGGAACAGATCGTCCCTCGAGTGAACCAGGCTATCAAAGAGGTTAATGAACCCCATCCAAGAAGCCAGGTTCCCATCAAAGGTTGGGATGTCTAAAGTGGGCAGTCTGCCCAGCAAGCCGGCCGGGGTAGGCTTGACCTCCCCGGGCGTGCACGACTCACCCCTTCGGGCGGATAGGATTGCCTGAGCCTTGTTTATAATCACATCCGCCTGTTCAAAACACTGATCATAATCGGCATTCAATTGGTCGACTGCCCGCAACTCAGCGGCACCCTCGGCTGGGTGGTCGAGCAAATATTGTTGATGAACAACAAAAAGCTGCTCCAATTCCTTCAAGCGAGCAGGTACTCCCTCATGCCGAATTAACAAGGCCTGTTCTCGGTCTGGTCGGTCTACCAAAGCGACGGCACTAGCAAACCATCTCAAGATCTTTTGTGCACCCGCACGGGCACCACTAAGCGGGCTGACTGGCGGGACCATTTTGCACCAAAATTAAGATACACTATAATAATACACAGACAAACAGACCGACAACCGCAGACAATAAAACAGATCGGGAGGAACTTCAAAGTCAGAACAAAATATATAAACAAACCAAAATCAAGTGTAAATGCTAGAACTTAACTAGAACAACAAAGGCATTTAACAACAGAATTTTTCAAACAAATTAAATTCAAGCATTAAGTCAATAACTTAACAAACATAATATTCAAAGGCAAACAAAACAAAATCAAATGTAAATGCTAAAACTTAACACAGCAAAATAGTGTATTACAATAACAGCAAAGTCATTTAGCAGCAAAATCTTTAAACAAATTAAATTCAATTATAAGTTTACAACTTAACAAACAAAATAGTCAAGGGCAAAACAAAGATATGAAAAAACAAACCAAAATCAAATATAGGTAAATGCTAGAACTTAACTAGAACAACAAAGGCATTTAACCCCAATTTTTCATATACAATGACAATGACAACTAGTTAGGGAGATCGGTCCACAAATGAGATTGTAGTCGGTTTAAAATCAGCAATCAAAACCAATTAATATGTATTGCCCGTTTGGACAACCAACAAGATTACAATATTAATTGTACAATACTAATCAACCACTCAAATCTAAAAACCACGCTCTGCTACCAAAAGATGATGGTGCCCAAGGTAGACACCACCACGTCGGCGATTCACCGACTTGATGCTTTGATTGCTGAATCCAAAAACCGATACAGATAATGTTTACCTTGTCTCCGTTCAGTCTGCGTATGTAGCCGGTGGACTTCCTGAGCTAGCTCAAAGGAAGTCGCGGCTCCTGAAGTTCTGCGGTGGATCCACCGGTGGAGACCAGCATGCTTCTGTAACAGACATACTTAGAGCCATATACTCGGCCTCGGTAGACGATAAAGCTACAGTTGGTTGCTTTCTAGTACACCAAGATATAGGACTATCAGAAATTTTAAATAAGTAACCAGCTGTAGACCTCCTGTCTGACAAGTCTCCTCCCCAATCTGAGTCCACAAATCCTATTAAGTCACAATTTGCATCATGCTTAAAATGTAATTTTAAATAAAGTGTACCCTTAATGTATCTAAGTATATGTTTCAGCATATTCCATAGATCAATACTAGCACATTTTTGAAAACGACTCAGAATAGAAACACTCGCACATAAATCAGGTCTAGTACCTAAGACAACATATAATAAACAACCAATTAATTTTCTACAACGCAGTTCTAATTCTGGACTTTCTGACATTTCTCTCTGCAATTCAACACTCTTAAATTTAGGATCCATGGGTGTAGCTAGGCTTTTACAGTCTGACATATTAAATTTAGATAAAATCTGGGTCAAAAACATAGTTTGATTTATTTTAAGAATTCCTGTTTCAATATTTTGTTCAATTGATATACCTAAAAAATGCTTAGCCTCACCCAAGTCTTTCATACCAAAATTTTGTTTAAGATAATCCTTTCTGTCATTAACACAGCTCACATCAGTGCCTGCAATCAGTAAGTCATCGACATATAGTAGTAAGTAAATTATATTTTCCTTATCTTGTTTTACATACAAACCATAATCTGACTTAGACTGAACATAACCTAGATTTAATATTACTGAATTAAATTTCTTGTTCCAATTTTTAGGCGAATTCTTAAGACCATATAAAGATTTTTGTAATTTACATACCATATTCTTATTATCATTACAATTATAACCTTCTGGCAATGACATAAATACTTCATCTTCAATGTCCCCATGAAGAAAGGCATTCTTCACATCCATTTGATGCACCAGTAGACGTTTTTGGTTACAAACTGCTAAAAATGTACGTACTGTAGGCAGCTTAGCAACAGGTGCATACATGTCCTCATCCATAAATTCACATGGCTAGAAGCCTCTAGCAACGAGTCTAGCTTTGTAAGTATTTATGCCATTCTCATCCAGCTTTTTCTTATAAACCCACTTACTATCAATAACTTTACAATTCTCTGGTTTCTTAATTAATTTCCATGTATTATTTCTTATCAAACTATCCATCTCCTCTTCCATTGCCCTTTTCCATTCCTTACAGTTATTACTCTCTAATGCCTCTTTATAAGTGGTAGGATCATTTTCCACAAAGCTTAAATATGAGAAATAATCGTTATGCCATTCAGGTGGTTTTATTTTATTTTTAGGTCTTAATTTCCTATTTTCATTTTGTACTATGATATTTTCATTATTATTGGAATCATCAGATAGGTTTTCATTATTATAATGTAATTCTGACGATAAAGAATCTACCTGCAAATCATCATTTGGCACAGGGTTATCAGATTGACAGTCATCATTACTAATATTACTATGAACTTCAATATTATCAAATGAATTATCCGTATCTAGAACATTTATTTTATTAATTATACTATTTTGATTTTCTACATTCTGATCAAATTTTTCAATATTTATATCTAAGTAATGATTAGCATTTTGAGAATTATTTCTATTATTTTCTTTCCTTACATTCCTATCTGAAATTAAAAATACTACATCTCTCTTAATTTCTATCTTATTTTCTTTTTCAAAATAAATTCTTAGACCTTTTGTTCCTTCTCCATAACCTACAAAATATCCCTTTCTACCTTTACTTTCCAGTTTAGAACGCTTTTCATTCATCAAACAACCGCACATCCAAATTTATAAAGTTCTACAATATTAAATGTTTTCTGAGACCAACATTCATATGGAGTTTTATTTGTATTTTTATTTTTTATATAAGTCCTATTTAAACTACTGTATTAACAGCTTCTGCCCATAAGTTTTTGTTCAAATTAGACTGTATTAACAAAGTACGAGCAGCTTCCATTATAGTACGCATCTCCCTTTCAATTTTCCCATTTTGTTCGGGAGTGTAGGCAACTGTTTTTTGATGTAAAATACCCTTGTCACTCAAAAATAATTCTAAAGATTTATTTACAAATTCAGTGCCATTATCTGACTGTAAAATTTTAACTTTGTTGCCAGTTTCAGTTTCAGCATGAGTTATAAAATGTTTAATATTACTAGGTGTTGCTGACTTATGCTCCATAAAATAGACTTTTCTATATTTAGAATAATCATCTTTTAACACTAAAATGTATTTTGAGCCTGCAATAGAAGGGACCTCTAAGGGACCACACACATCTGCATGTATAATTTCGCAACAAGCAACAGTTTTTGATAAACTAATAGGAAATGGCAGCCTATGACATTTTCCCTCTATGCATGCAATACATGATTCAGTAGACTCAATATATTCAATATTGTTTCTTTTTAATATTTGTCGACAGTAATCAAAATTTTGGTGAGCTAACTTTTCATGCCAGTTGAGTAATGTATCCTTAGCACATACTATATTAGCAGTATTGACTGTACATATAAAATCCATTACATAAAAACTATGAACTCTGTGACCTATAGCACAAACAGTTTTATTTTTATAAAAATCACACTTATCACCTGTTATTTTCATAGTGTAACCGTTATTTACAGCACTAATGACAGAAAATAAATTCATTTTTAGTTCAGGCACATATAAAACATTGTTCAATGAAGTTTCTATATAATTATATCCATCAAAAGATTTTAATAAAATTTGACCCATACATTTAACCTGAAGTCTCCTGCCATCACCGACAGTTACAAATTTTTCACTAGTTAAGTATGTTAAATTTGCAAAACATTCCTTTTCAAAGGTCATATGGTCGCTGGCTCCACTGTCAACTAGCCATTTATTGTTGTTTAATCAGTCCTGTCCAACATAAGCACTTGAAATAAATGCATTTCCATATTTCACACTATGCATTTTATCATCCTTTTTGACTTGCTTATTTTTCTTAAAGAAGCACTGCTCTGCAAGGTGACCATTTTTCTTACAATAAGAACACTTTTTAATTTTGCACTTATACTGAGTATGACCTGATCTGCCACACTTAAAACATATCATCGACTTTGCTGCTAAGACCACTGGTTCCTCACACTCCTGAATGCGCTCTTCCTCAATGAGTAAACGCGCTTGAAGCTCACTTAATGTCTGCCGATCTTTGTCCACACTTTCCCAAGCTGAGATAAAGTGTTTATATTGTGCAGGCAAAGTCATTAATATTTTAGTTATAACCATCTTTTCTGATACTGGTTCTCCCAACTGTTTCAATTGGTTTGTCATTTGTTTTATTTTGCTGAAAAAGTTGGCCATGCCTCCTCCTTCATATTTATATTTCATGAACTTTTCATTTATAAGATGCACACTGCTTGCACCTTTTAATTAAAAAATACTGCACAACTTTGACCACATTGCTTCTGCTGTAGAACATGATAATAAATGTTGCATTACTGACTCGGAAACTCGAGATACTATATAATAATAATAATAATACTTTATTTGACCATCTTTAAAAGCACAAGAAAAGAAATAACAAAAAAGAAATACAAACAATACTTAAAACAAATTGATTAGATATTATAGACTTGCTGGTCAAATAGGACCTGCTCTCAGCTATTGCTTCTGTGGTGTATGCCACAGAAGCGCTGGTATTATGAGAAGCCCTGAGTAACCCACGAGACGTCAAAAAACACTTATACATAAATATTTTAACAAAATAGGTACATACTCCATTTACATTCTATGATTTGATCGAACATAATTATATGATCTCTCCAGTGCCAATCCAGAGGCGCGTTCAGCGCCTCTGGGTGTAGTTGTCCGGTTGTTTTTTAACTCGCTCAAAGGCGTTGAACGGATTGCAGCAACCAAATCTTTTATCTCCCTCTTTCACATGATTTTTTTATTTCTCTCTCTTTCTAGTAGATGACATTATAGAACATGGCCGCCAATATCATCCAATCACGTAAGAGTATTTCAGTCATAAACGTCAGAGCGTTTTACAACCATCAAATTCGATGGTTGTTCGGTTGTAACTCGCGCCGACACTCAAAGGTCTTGAACGGCCGGTTGTTTCACCCGGTTGTCACGCTCGAAGGCATTGAACGGGGTTAGAGCGAAAAGTTGTACTTCGCGCGAAGGCCCTGAACGCGCCTCTGTGCTCCTTGGCAAAGAAAAACAACGAGTATAGCTAATGCATAATGTCATTGTAGTCTGTGGCTAATGCACAAACCGTGCAAGCCAGAAGTGAAAAGAAAAAAATAATAATAATAAAAAACAAAGGAAAAGGACGCGGACGCGCCACTATGGACGCCTACGCATAATTTAAAAACTTTAAAACACAACTAAGATCTTATTCTAAATGCAAACCAAACAGAGTTTGAAAGAAAAAGTCAACAAATAATGCTGACAATGTGTAAAGTGTGCCATTTTTATTCATGTGTGCATGTCATACTTAAGCATTTAGTGCACAAAACCGTAGATAAAGATTACAAAAATATCTTAAGATTAGATTACAAAACTGTAAATAAAGATGAACCAATTATTCATATTAACAAAATATAAGCCCACGCCTAAGATTTGCTGCTTTCCATTCGTGACACGTGTAGATAAAGGTAAGGTCATAACATTTTTAATTGCCACTTTTTTGTCTGTCCAGAAGATATGTGTCTGTGCCTTTGCATCCATTACATCCCAATCTTCCGGTTTTATGGCTTCTTTTGTGGACGTCTTGTCCACCACTCCGAACAAGCCCATACCATTTAGAACTACACGGGTTTGAAATTTCCAAAGCCCCCAGTTCTCGGCACCCGTCAATTTAACGACGGTGATTCCTTGATCCATCATAATGATGTTTTTATTTCCCTTTCTTTTCCCGTCTGTGTCCACACAAGAAAAAAACTATCTTCTGTTCAAACCAACACGTGGTTTTACTTTCTTCACCACACATAAGATTTCTTCGTATTTTATCAATAGGTAGGCGTTTCTGGGCCCATAACTTATTGTGATTAAATAAAAGAAAGACTTGTATGATTAGTTTTATTTGGAGACACAACCCGGTTTCAAAATTATTAAAACACCAACATGACACACCGAACCTTGAAAACGCAGTGAGCTTCACAGAACAATATATGACATGTTACAGATTAAAAAGGCGCCAAACCAAAAATGACATTTACAGTTTATGTATATGAATATTGCTACTCAACAGTAACTACTAAAAAAAATATTTTTATTTTCCTATTCATTTAAGGCGCAATCGATTTGGGAAAAATTAAAATTTCTACCTCGTTTCTATTTCGATTTGTATTTTTCATTACCAAAATGGTGGATTTTAGCAAGGTTTTAATTTTAATCGGGATAATTTTAGTCGCCGCTAACATTAATCAGTTTAGGAAGTTTACGCGTAAAAACCTAAGTTGAATTGACCGTCTAAAATTAGAAACGTCAGATTCAAATTGGCAATGTCAGTTGAATTTGACAGTTACCGTAGAATAGGAAAATGGTTCAGCGACACCTAAATAAAATTAGGAAAAGCGGCCGCTTCAGAATTGAGTCCAATATTTATTATTTCTGCCATTTTTGACCGTATCTTGTCATAATCTTAAGTGATAGATAGTGTTTACGCTCGAGGAAGAGCGAGTGGCAACACTGCATTATAGTCTGTGCAGTGAGAGCCTGTGGCGGCCGGCCGCATGTGACATGTCAGTCGAGTCGAATACGGAATGACATTGAAATAGGTTAGGTTACCGGGCGGCGCGTTTTCGTTTCGAGAAATATATAATTGATTGTGTTTTGCGCGGCGCACCAAATAATGTGCGAACGTCCTTTTTATCGTCGCGTGTGTGAGCCGTGGTGGCCTACTAGGCCTTTGTAGTGCTCCGGTCTCCATCGTTGGATTGACAGCAGCCCTTCAGGAGCCGCGACTTCCTTCGAGCTAGCTCAGGAAGTCCACCGGCTACATACGGAGACCAAATGGAATAGGGGTAAGCCACAGTGTTTTCTAGGAGCTGGTATTCGGTTTCAAATCATTATTCGGTGAAACGCCGACGTGGTAGAGTCTACTTTGGGCACCACCATCTCTTGGTAGCAGAGCGTGTTGTTGTTAGATTTGATTGATTGATTAGTATTTTGAATAGTATTGTACAATTAATATTGTAATCTTGTTGGTTGTCCAAACGGGCAATACATATTAATTGGTTTTGATTGCTGATTTTAAACCGACTACAATCTCATTTGTGGACCGATCTCCCTAACTAGTTGTCATTGTCATTGTATATGAAAAATTGGGGTTAAATGCCTTTTGTTGTTCTAGATATAGTTCTAGCATTTACCTATATTTGATTTTGGTTTGTTTTTTATATCTTTGTTTTGCCCTTGAATATTTTGTTTGTTAAGTTGTAAACTTATACTTGAATTTAATTTGTTTAAAAAATTTTGCTGCTAAATGACTTTGCTGTTGTTATAATTAATGATTAAACGAACTTACCAAGTGAAGTTCTATCATAATTATATGAAGCGCTTCGTCCGAAGAGATTAGTATTCCCTGTAAATAAATAATTATTAACAACATGTAGTTACGCATAAGTGACACCGCTTTGCACTATAGTTGAGATACAGTAGGTACTTTTTTTTTTGTGGGTATAGTTGAATCCTAAGCTAGCTATTAAATGTCTCTAGTAGGCACCTCATTTATTTTAGAGCAATATCATCATAACATTTCACTTTACAATAACTTGTCAGCATTGACTAATATTTTCCCGCTGGTTTTGGGGATTGGGTGGGCGGGGGTATATACTAATCTCTTCGGACGAAGCGCTTCGTATAATTATGATAGAACTTCACTTGGTAAGTTCATTTAATCATTAATTATACTTCGCGCTTCGTCCTCGAGATTAGTATTCCCTGTAAATAAATAATTATTAACAACATGTAGACCTTGAGAGTCATTCAAAAGGGGAAATAATTATGTCAATGAAAAACATTTAATTTTACATTTAGTGAAAATTTTATTTCAATTAATGATATGAGTTTCAATCAAATTTCTAATAATCAATTAGTATCCTTCTATAATTGAGTATAATTATTATTATAATAATTACAACATTATGATAAAACCATTGACTTTATTATAGGTACTACGTACAATTATTTAATATTGCCCTAGCAAAACATGAATTATCGCTGTTAACAACATTTCTATTATAGTATTTAGCGAATGTGTTTGAATTACCACTCCAGCCAGCAGTACTGCGAATAGTGTCAATGGTGACACCTAGCGAGTGTGCATGGGAAGTTGCTGCATGTCTTGTGCTATGAGCAGAGAATACGGTAGTATCCAGCCCACACTCGCTTAAGGTGCTTTTGATCCAGCGACTCAGCGTCTGTGTGGTGACAGCTTTATATGGTTTGCTTATACTAATAAAAAGTTTATTACACTTCCGTAAAGATGATGTTTTATTTATGTAACATTCTAACGTTCTTGCAGGGCAAATAGAGGGCTTTTCATGAAAGTACGGTAAAAGAAGTATTGGCTGTGTCGCACCTGGACGAGAAGTTTTGATGAAATCAGGGATTTTTATTAATATTTGCTCATTAGTAATCATTACATTGTTTACAAAGATTTTTGAAAGAGTTTGCATTCTGTGGGCTGTTGTAAGGGCTAGCAAAGTAATAGTCTTTTTCGTTAATCTGCTTAAACTTAAATCTTCATTAGGATACCATGTGCTTAGTTGATTTAAGACAGAGTTCGTGTCCCAGGTATAATTATATCTAGGAATAGGAGGCCTAATGCGGTAAACTCCTTTCATAAACCTTTGTAGTCTATCGTCTTTGCTCAATGTTGGCCCTAGTGTTAGTGTAAGGGCAGATCTATATGAATTTATAGTCGCATACTGACATCCGCTAATAACCATTTGTGTAAGAAAAGAAATAACAATTGGAACTGAGGCGTGGTAATAATCGATAGAGTTGGATTGACAATATAACCACCATTTCCGCAAGCACGTATCGTATTGTTTGATTGAGTTATCTGATAATGATGAAATCATGATATCCAATGAGCCTCGAGGGATTGATCTTCTTGTAAGGGCTTCCCGGATAACACTCCTGCAACCAGGGTAAGGGAGGAGCTGATCCGCTGACAACTGGAATGGCAGAGTAAGACTTTGTCATTTGGAGAGAACGTCACAATTTCAGAAACGAGAAGGCTTTTAAATACAGGGTACCAAGGTTGTGTAGGCCACAGAGGGACGACCATGATACCGTATGCCTTATCAGATATAATTTTTCGAAGCGTCTTGAGGATCACTGGGAATGGTGGAAAGGCATAAAAATAATAGGGTGACCAACTCACAGTGAATGCATTAATAGCAAAAGCGTCTGGATCGCGATGCCATGATATATATTTTTGACATTTATTATTTAACCGGCTTGCAAAAAGGTCTATATCTGGTGAATTAAATTTCATAGTTAATTTTTGAAACGCCCAGTCCGCTAATTCCCATTCAATATCTGGATGAGACTTACGTGATTCTGCATCTGCAATAACATTATCACTAGATCTTATATACGATGCGAAGATAAAGAGTTTTCGAGCTTCACACCATTGCCAGATTTCCCTGGTTAAGGATGAAAGGTGAGGAAATTGTATGCCGCCCATACGATTTATATAAGATATCGCGGTAGTGTTGTCGATACGTAAAAGTATCTGGCAATCATGTAGATCTTTTGCAAATATCTTTAAAGCTATAAATGCAGCAAGTAATTCTAAATAATTAATATGTCTTTTTTGTTCACTCTGTGACCACTGTCCGTTAGCAGTATTATGGTCACAGTGAGCACCCCATCCCGTTGTTGAGGCGTCAGAGAATATTTCAGTAGCAAAGATGTCGTCTCTGATGTAGTGTACTGAGTTATCTATAACATGTAACCACCAACGAATGTCAGGTAAAATGTTCTCAGGAATGTTCATAGTTCTGTCATAATCGTTATGATCTTTTAAGTTTACAAATTTGCAGCGTTCTAGTTCTTTTGTATAGAGCCACCCGTATTCAACAGCTGGGCAAGCCGATACCAACAACCCAACTATTTGAGCAAATTTTCTTATTTTGCAGCGTTTTAGTCGACAAAAATTGATTAGCTCTGTTTTAATACGAACCATTTTTTCGTTCGGTAAACTAAGCGTCATATTATGTGAATTTATTAACATTCTTAAGAACTTACAGCATCTTGATGGTATTAAGCAACTTTTCTCTTCATTTATGATGAAACCTAAAGAAGTGAGACATTCCTTTGTTGTGGCAATATTTATAAAACACTCGGAATATGAATGGCCTAATAAAAACCAATCGTCTAAATATAGGGTTGAAAGAAAACCCGCCGAACGCAGTAGTTTCACAACCGGCTTCATTATTTTCGTGAATATATAGGGGGCAGTACTAATACCAAACGGTAATACGTTAAATTGAAATAATTTTCCATTAAAATAAAATCGGAGGTAATTTTTGGAATCATCATGAATTTTTAATTAAAAAATACGCGTCCTTTAAATCGAGGGTTGCCATAAAACAATTTTTTGTAATTAACTTTACTGCAGTTCGTAAATCTTCTAGCTTAAAATGATTAGCAGTTATAAATTTATTTAATTTTTTAAGATTGAGAATAAACCGCATAGTTCCGTTTGACTTAGGGGTCAGAAAAAACTTGATAAATATTGCCCGTGACAAGGTTCACATTCACACTTATGCGTAACTACATGTTGTTAATAATTATTTATTTACAGGGAATACTAATCTCGAGGACGAAGCGCGAAGTATAATACACTATTATGCTGTGTTAAGTTTTAGCATTTACATTTGATTTTGTTTCGTTTGCCTTTGAATATTATGTTTGTTAAGTTATTGACTTAATACTTGAATTTAATTTGTTTGAAAAATTCTGTTGTTAAATGCCTTGTTGTTCTAGTTAAGTTCTAGCATTTACACTTGATTTTGGTTTGTTTATATATTTTGTTTTGCCCTTGAAGTTCCTCCCGATCTGTTTTGTTGTCTGCGGTTGTCGGTCTGTTTGTCCGTGTATTATTATAGTGTATATTAATTTTGGTGCAAAATGGTCCCGCCAGTCAGCCCGCTTAGTGGTGCCCGCGCGGGTGCACAAAAGATCTTGAGATGGTTTGCTAGTGCCGTCGCTTTGGTAGACTGACCAGACCAAGAACAGGCCTTGTTAATTCGGCATGAGGGAGTACCTGCTCGCTTGAAGGAATTGGAGCAGCTTTTCGTTGTTCATCAACAATATTTGCTCGACCATCCAGCCGAGGGTGCCGCTGAGTTGCGGGCAGTCGACCAATTTAATGCCGATTATGATCAATGTTTTCAACAGGCGGATGTGATTATAAACAAGGCTCAGGCTATCCTATCCGCCCGGAGGGGTGAGTCGTGCACGCCCGGGGAGGTCAAGCCTACCCCGGCCGGCTTGCTGGGCAGACTGCCCACTTTGGACATCCCAACCTTTGATGGGAACCTGGCTGCTTGGATGGGGTTCATCAACCTCTTTGATAGCCTGGTCCACTCGAGGGACGACCTGTTCCCTAGCCAGAAATTGGCCTATTTGCTCTCTGCCTTACGTGGAGAGGCTGGTGTGCTTGTCCAGCATCTAATTGTCAACGATGACAGTTATGATATTGCAAGGGCGTTGTTGATGTTGACCGCCCGGTATCAGAATGTTCGCTTGCTAGCGGACACACATGTAGCTGCCATTTTAGGGCTGCCCCGAGTATCGCGGGTCTCCTCATTGAGGAAGGAGATTTTGAACCCGCTGTTAAGCGCTATTAATGCGCTCAAACGACTTGACCTACCGGTGGAGCATTGGTCCTTCATATTGCTCCACCTCATCCTCAATAAGCTTCCCATGGAGATGAAAGGGCGCTTTGAACAAAGGTATGGAGGCAATAGTGCCTCGTACCTACCCCCCTTTTCGGATCTCCTCAGATTTTTGGAGGATGAGTGTCGGATGACCGACCACTTGGATCTGGCTCCTATACCGGGACCGAGTACAGGCCGCTATGAGGCGACCCGGGCAGCGCCACGGAGAGAGCGCCGCCCGTACAAGCAGTATACTGCAGTGCGGCATAACTCTCCACACGGGGAGAGGCCGCTGCCTTGCAAGTGTTGCAAGCGGGATGGCCATCGTTTGCCGGCCTCCGAGGGGCGTAGGAATATGGCCAAGCAGCGGAATTGGTGCTACCGCTGCCTGGGGCTCATATGGCATCGGCTTACCCCCACCCACGAGATTGCCACTGTTGTGGAGGGGCCCATCATCCCCTCTTGTGCTTTAATAATAAAGACACTCGTGAGGTGGTGAGAGAGAGGGACTCGCACACGGGCGGGGGCCCTCGTAGGTCACCCACATCTCCGAGGAGATCGGAGGGGCGTGCCACCCCTCCGCGGAGATTGGAGAGGCGCCCCCCTCTCGTGAGAGGATTGGGCGCCTCACCCCCCCTACGGGCGGGGGGGATCGACGCGCCGCTTCTGAGGCGCCACCGCGGGATTGGGTCGCGGTTATTAGGGAGCCACGCCGGGAGCCGCTTCTCTCCCCCTCTGATGGAGAGACCTCGTTTGTCAAGGGCTCCCCCAACGTTCGCCCATCATGGGCACCGCCCGGCCCCCCGATGCCGCTTTGATCGGGGCCAGTACGTGCCGGATTGGGACCCGCTCGAGCGCCATGAGCGCCCCACTCCTCCGCCGCGCACGCATTTTTCTTCGGACCCCCCTTCCCCCCCGTTGCGGGGAATGCGGGAGGATTTTCATTAAACCAAATGTCGGCTGCAACCCCCCCACAGGAGCAGGTGCTGTTACCAACAGCCTCCGTACAGGTGTGGGGCCTGAGGGGCACCTTTGTTCTAGTTCGCGCCCTTTTGGATACGGGAGCTCAGGGTTGCATTGCCTCCAGCTGGCTGGTCCGGCAGTTGAGTTTGAACACATCTCCATACCTTGAATCGGTACGGGGAATCGGAGACCTGCGGATCCCGGATCCGATCGGTCAGGTTTTGTTCTCCTTCTCCCCCCACTTCTCTTCAGCGCCCAAAATGGGCGCTACCGCGATTGTTTATGAGAAGGTTGTTGGTCAGCTTCCGCAACAGCACGTTTCGCACGCTGTCGTTGATGCGACATCAGGATTGACCTTGGCTGACCCTTCCTTCCACCGAACCGGTCCGATTCACTTATTGCTCGGTGCCGATGTTCTAGGCCGCGTGTATTGTGGGAAGAGGAGAGAGTTACAGAAGGGTGGGCTGGTAGCCTTATCTGCATCGCTTGGGTTTGTAGTGATGGGACCAGTTAGGCAGAACCCACCATCTCCATCGGTGGACAGTTACATAACTGTTAGCTCCACCTTATCGGATGTCCTTCAACGGTTTTGGGAGGTGGAAGAGCCACCTACCGTGAAGCGAGTGAACCCCTTAGACGAGGAGTGTGACGCATCCTTGGTTCTCAAGGAGGATGCATTTGTGGATGATATTTGTACGGGCTCCTCTAGTGTCGAGGAAGCCTTGATTTTGCGAGATGAACTAATTGCTCTTCTCGGGGCTGGTGTTTATGAACTGAGGAAGTGGATGTCCAACTCACCTCAGCTTTTGTGTGACTTGCCAGACGACCACCAGCAGGAGCCTCATATTTTTGAGAATGCCAACACTCCAGACTTACAGTCTGTTTTGGGAGTGCAATACAGAGCTGTCCAGGACACGTTCACCTATCGATTGGAGCTGCCAAGCCCCAAGGTCTGGACGAAACGGTTGGTTTTATCTACAGTAACTCGTACCTTTGACCCAAACGGCTGGATTAGTCCCGTAGTGTTTTGGATGAAGTGCTTCCTACAGGAACTTTGGTCAGCCGATGTGTCGTGGGATGAGCCCCTCTCCGGCCGTCTGCTGCGAGATTGGGAGTCCTTCATGTCGTCTCTCCCCGACATTAACCGTGTTAGTGTCCCTAGACATATACTGTTTAAGGGACGGTTTACGGCCAGCCTTCATGGCTTTTGTGACGCGTCTGAGAGTGGATACGCAGCCGTCGTATATACCCGGACGGTCGATGATAGAGGAGCTGTTAAGCTCCACTTGCTAATTGCTAAGAGTAAGATTGCTCCACTTCGGACTCGATTAACGGTTCCGAAGTTAGAATTGTCTGGAGCTACTCTTCTGGTTCGTTTGATGAACCACGTGGTTGACACCCTGAGACGTAGTGTGGACTTTGAGTCGCTCTTTGCTTGGTCCGACAGTCAGGTTGTCCTGTGTTGGATTAAAAACTCCGTCCACTCCCTGGAGGTATTTGTGGCTAATCGGGTATCCCAAATACAGGCCTCGAAGGCCACGTTGATTTGGCGCCACGTGCCAGGTGAAATAAACCCTGCTGACTGTGCATCACGTAGCAGCGAAGCCCCTCAGCTTATTGACCACACTCTGTGGTGGGGTCCCGAATGGTTGTTACAGCCGTCTTGGCCTTCCACACCAGCTGTGGTGAAGGTACCAAATCCGGGCTTGCGTGTTCACGATGTCGAGACTATGGCGGCTCCAGAGCGGGAATTTTTATTAGACCGCTACAGTTCTCTGGACAAGTTGCTCGGCGTGACCGCTTGGATAAGAAGATTTATTCGAAATTGTCGCCGGCCTCAGGACAAAGATTTGTGTCCGGTCCTCTCACCGCAGGAGCGCCAAGATGCTCTTTTGCATTGGGTGCGTATGACCCAGTCTAGAGCGTTTGAACCGAAACTAAAGATTTTCCGTACCGGGACGTCCAAATTAAAGGGACCCTTGGTGCGTTTGACTCCCTTTCTGGATGATAAGGGATTGTTGCGTGTAGGAGGCCGATTGAGGCGCGCTAACTTGCCTTATAGATCACGTCATCCCCTGTTGCTCCCCAAGGACGGACCATTGGTGCGATTGTTGATCATTGATCGCCATGTGAAGAATGCTCATGCCGGATGTAATGCATTGACCGCGCTCCTCCAACAGGAGTTTTGGATTTTGTCAGCGCGAAGAATAATCCGATCTGTTACCTTTCGATGTCTGCCCTGCTATCGTTTACGCCCCGAGACGATGCAGCCCCAAATGGGTGATTTGCCTGCTGATCGTGTGAACGAATCGATGACCTTCTTAGGAGTTGGAACTGATTTCGCGGGACCATTCACTATAAAAACGTCGCGACTCCGTAATGCTAAGACTGAAAAGGCTTACTTGTGTGTGTTTGTTTGCTTGGCCACTAAAGCCGTTCATTTGGAGGTGGTGAGTGCGCTCACCATGGACGCTTTCTTAGCAGCATTAGGCAGATTTGTCTCCCGCCGGGGACTGCCTTCTCTAATTCGGTCCGATTGTGGGACGAAATTCAAGGGCACTGATAGACATATAAGAGAAGTTTGTGAATTTTTAGATAAAAATAATATTGAGATCGGATCCACACTCTCCCGTAGGGGGGTAACATGGCGATACTCCCCGCCGTCTTGCCCTCACTGGGGAAGGATTTTTGAATCTGTTGTAAAGGCTGCCAAGGCTCACCTTCGCCGCGTTATTGGGGAGACTATTCTCACGTTCGAGAAACTCGCGACGGTGTTTCATAAGATTGAGGCGGCTCTCAACTCGCGTCCGTTATGTCCGTTGTCTACCGACGCGAACGATTTGCAGGCCCTCACGCCGGGCCATTTCTTGATAGGCAGACCACTTAACGCCCTGCCCGAGTATCCTTATAGAGATGTCAATCCAGGACGCCTTTCGCGGTTTGAGTTGCTCCAGCAGCTTACCCAGAGCTTCTGGCGCCGCTGGCACCTTGAATACTTACACATTTTGCAACAGCGCGTTAAGTGGTCAGATAAGACAAACCCACCGAGGGTTGGAGACCTCGTGTTAGTGAAGGACCCAAACCTGCCACCCCTACGTTGGCGTCGCGGACGCATTGTCCAACTTACTCTAGGGTCAGATGGTGTGCCCAGGTTTGCCGAGGTCCTAGTTGGGGATTCTGTTTTGAAGCGCGCGGTCGCTACTCTTTCTCGCCTCCCCTTAGACTGATTTGGCGGACAGTCCGGTACTGTCCGGAGCGGGGGATGTTTACGCTCGAGGAAGAGCGAGTGGCAACACTGCATTATAGTCTGTGCAGTGAGAGCCTGTGGCGGCCGGCCGCATGTGACATGTCAGTCGAGTCGAATACGGAATGACATTGAAATAGGTAAGGTTACCGGGCGGCGCGTTTTCGTTTCGAGAAATATATAATTGATTGTGTTTTGCGCGGCGCACTAAATAATGTGCGAACGTCCGCTTTAAGTGTTGCAAAGGTTTTATCGTCGCGTGTGTGAGCCGTGGTGGCCTACTAGGCCTATGTAGTGCTCCGGTCTCCATCGTTGGATTGACAGCAGCCCTTCAGGAGCCGCGACTTCCTTCGAGCTAGCTTTTTTTTTGTTTTTTTTTTATGGGATAGGGGGCAAGCGAGCAGACGTATCACCTGATGGTAAGTAATTACCGTCGCCCATGGACACCCGCAACACCAGAGGAGTTACAAGTGCGTTGCCGGCCTTTGAGGTGGGAATACGCTCTTTTGAAAGTTTGAAGGTCGTATCGGTCCGGAAATACCGCAGGCGACAATTCGTTCCAAAGTTTGACTGTGCGAGGCAGGAAACTTCGAGAGAAACGCACAGTTGTGGACTGCCAACCATCTAAGTGATGGGCATGGATTTTTTGCCGCGTGGAACGATGGCGGAAAGAGGCGGCAGGTATAAGTCCGAACAATTCCTCGGAGCATTCCCCGTAATAAATACGATAGAAGATGCATAGCGAAGCGACATCTCTACGCAGCGCCAAGGTATCAAGCCGATTTGAAATTTCCTGGCAGTCGACGATTCGAGTCGCTCTCCGTTGAATGCGGTCCAGTGGGAGAAGTTGGTATTGGGGTGCCCCAGCCCAAAGATGAGAACAGTATTCCATATGAGGCCGAACCTGCGCCTTGTAAAGCTGAAGGCGGTGCGCCGGAGTGAAATACTGTCTGGATCTATTGAGCACACCAAGCTTCTTAGAAGCTAATTTAGCTTTACCCTCTAAGTGGCCACGGAACTGGACTTCGCTCGATATGTCGACACCAAGGATCCCAATATTGGCTGATGCAGTTAGGGGAATGCCCTGAAAGCGAGGAGATACGACAAATGGCATTTTCTTTGCGGTGAACGCGCAAACCTGTGTCTTTGAGGGGTTGAAATGGACTAAATTAAGTCGACCCCAGTTAGAGACTTTCTCTAATGAAGTTTCGATTTCAGACACAAGTTTATTCCGGCACTCAATGACGTTTTCCCGAGAAGAGTTCGCACGGCCGTTATAGAAGGTGTCTTTCGTGCTGTCGTCTGCATAGCAATGAATGCTGCTGATTTGCAGCATATCATTGATATGCAGAAGGAATAGTGTAGGTGAAAGCACACATCCTTGGGGGACACCAGCATTTACCGACATTGGGTCTGAGCATTCACCGTCAATCAAGACCTTAATGCTTCTGTCTGCTAGAAAGCTAGTGACCCATCCACATAATTTCTCGGGAAGCCCATATGAAGGAAGTTTTGAGAGGAGCGCTTTGTGCCATACCCGATCGAAGGCCTTCGCGATGTCCAAACTAACTGCCAGTGCCTCCCCCTTCGCTTCAATTGCCTCTGCCCAATGATGTGTCAAGTAAACTAGAAGATCACCAGCAGAGCGACCCCTACGAAAGCCGTATTGTTGGTCACTGAGCAGCTGGTGATCCTCTAGGTACCGGAGAAGCTGGCGGTTGATTAGTGATTCCATTATCTTTGAAAACAAAGGGGTTATAGCTATCGGCCTGTAGTTGGACGGATTCGAGCGGTCACCTTTCTTAGGGATCGGATGCACTAAAGCTGTCTTCCATGACGATGGGACTACGCCAGATGAATAAGAGAGCCGAAATAGTCGCGTTAAAACCGGTGCCAACTCTGGAGCACACGTCTTTAGCACGATAGGAGGAATACCATCAGGCCCACTCGACTTGTGGATATCTAGGGTGATTAGTGCTTGACGCACTGAGCTTTGGTGGAACCGAATATCCGGCATTAAGCTCGTGCACCGTGGTATGGTCGGTGGTTCCTGTCCCCCGTCATCCAAGGTCGAGTTGGATGCAAAGAGTTTCCCTAAAAGATCGGCTTTCTCTTTAGCATCATGGGCTAACGAAGTGTTATCCTTGTGCAGTGGTGGAAAAGATGGCATGCAGAAATTTCCCTGAATAGCTTTGGCGAGAGACCAGAACGCACGAGACCCCGAAGGAAGTCGCTCTAGCCTCTCGCCAATTCTACTGATGTGCTCCGACTTCGCTCTTGCAATGTCCCTTTTGAAGGATCTGGAGGCATAGTTATACTGCTTTTTTAAAGCGCTGGTATTTCCATCCCGAGACGTCACCGCGTTTACCCAGGCTTGGTAGGTTTCCTGCTTCCAGCGAGAAGCCTTTTTGGAGGATTGACCAAACCAAGGTTGGAATCTGCCACCAATGGGGATAACTGAGGATGGAATGAAAATTCACATCAGCAACAGACTCAGCGGCGGAGTTGGGATCATCCGGCATAAAGCAAACCTGCCTCCAAGGGTAGGACGCAAAAAAGGACCGCATCCCATCCCAGTCTGCTGACTTGTAGTGCCACACACGGCGACTACGTGCAGCTCGAGGTCGTTGCAAGCATGTGAGTGGCACCGAACTCCTAATGAGGCAGTGATCTGAGGAGCCAAGAGGGGCGCCGACAGATATGAGGTAGCCGTCGGGATGAGAAGTCAGCAGAAGATCCAACAGTGAAGGTTCATGGCACTCCACATCAGGAATTCGCGTGGGCTTAGTAACCAATTGTGTCAAGCCATATGCAAGAGCGAAGGCGTGAACAGATCTCCCCGCATGATCGGTCTTGCTTGAACCGAGCCATTCGGTGTGGTGAGCGTTAAAATCGCCAAGTATCACTGGTGGTGCCCAAAGTAGACACCACCACATCGGCGTTTCGCCGAATGATGCTTTGATTGCTGAATCCAAAAACCGATACAGATAATGTTTACCTTGTCTCCGTTCAGTCTGCGTATGTAGCCGGTGGACTTCCTGAGCTAGCTCGAAGGAAGTCGCGGCTCCTGAAGTTCTGCGGTGGATCCACCGGTGGAGACCGGAGCACTACAAATGCTATTAGGCCACCACGGCTCACACACACGACGATAAAACTTTTGCACAACACAAAGCGGGCTTTCGCACCCCGATATTAGGTGCGCCGCGCAAAACACAATGTTAGATGCTTAAATATTGTGTATTATATTTTATTGATGCCCGGTCCTAACCTCTTTTCAATGTCATTCCGTTTCGACTCGACTGACATGTTACATGCGGCCGGCCGCCAAAAGGCTCTCACTGCACAGACTATAATGCAGTGTTGCCACTCGCTCTTCCTCGAGCGTGAACAATCACGATCTCTGCGAGTGGGATCTGCTGCTGCACAAAGTCTGCAGCCATTTGAACGTGCTCGATGAGTCGGTCGGTTTCGGTATCACCGCTATGGGACCTATAGAGGCACGAATAGACGCGGGGATGGTCGTCGCTGTCTACACGGAGCCATAAGGTGGACAGGTCCCTACTTTCAAGGTGACCGAGGCGCCGAGAACATATATCGTCTCTGACGTACACACACACACCGGCCTTAAGTGCGTAGAGGTGTTCCAGTCCGTACCCTGGGTAGGAAAGGTAAGAAGTGTCCGCCGGAGACGATATCTGTGTCTCGGTCAAAAAAAGCAAGGCCGGCTTTACTGTCTCGAGGTGGTGGTGGACAGCATTCAGGTTGGAGTGAAGTCCCCTGATGTTGCAAAAATCCACAGTCAGTGTGGCAGGGGTGCCGTGGGTTTGCTCTTGCCCCACGTATGTTTGAGCGCGGTTTTGCCCCCCCCAGAATACGAGGGGCGGCCTAGGCGTCCACGCCCAGGTATATTGCGTCCTGAAAGTGGACGTCCAGAGAGGGATTCTCCAACGCTAGCGCAGTTGGTACCCTCCTGGGGTAACAATCTGTTTAACTGCGCCATCATAGGGGGGGTAGGGGGGTTGGGCCTCCGGTACCCTCACTCACTCGACGAAATACATACAACGCAAGCGTTATTTTACGCCGGTCTTCTGTGAGGCCGTGGTATCACTCCGGTCGAGCCGGCCCATTCGTGCCGAAGCATGGCTCTCCCACGGGCAATAATAACGTCCGCTTTAAGTGTTGCAAAGGTTTTATCGTCGCGTGTGTGAGCCGTGGTGGCCTACTAGGCCTATGTAGTGCTCCGGTCTCCATCGTTGGATTGACAGCAGCCCTTCAGGAGCCGCGACTTCCTTCGAACTAGCTCAGGAAGTCCACCGGCTACATACGGAGACCAAATGGAATAGGGGTAAGCCCACAGATTTAGAGTAGGCTAGATACCACTTGTTCATTAAATAGTATGAAAACCGAGCGTGCCTCCATATCCCCACTCACTATGACGTCACGCGAGTCATTTAGTGATGTACACACATAGAAAGAATCGTTTCAATCGCAACGCGCGAGTCGCGCGACGTGCGCGCTCGCTCAGTGAGCCATCAGATATCGACGAGAGACGACGCGCGTCGCGTGCTCCGCTCTTCGACTCGCGTACTCGCCTTTCTACCAAGTAAATTCATAATTATTTATTTATTTATTTATTTATGATTTACCAACATTTGTATACACTGTTACATCATAGGTAATGTAAACATTTATAAATACGTTTATATCTAAGTGTAACAAACAATTACAGGTAAATTCTACATGCTAGACATCTTATTTATACATTATAATACATTTAAAATGTACAATAATATTATTAATAATATGCAAAAAAAAAAAAAAAAGTTTAAGAAAAAAGGAAAATAGTGAAATTATTAATTTCATTTGTATTTACATATCCCTTAACATAATCGCACGAAGCCTGCCAGGTGAGTCAGCAAAAATGTCTAAGATATTACAATGTTCATTTACCAATTTGCAAAGCCTTGAGATAGGAGAATTGCGTCCAAACTTAGTATTCCTTAAGGGTGCGTGTAGAGGGCTGATCTTATAACGCGGAAGCCTTGCTGGAACTCGTAATTTAAATTTGCTCAAAAGTTGTGGGCAGTCAATTATATAATTAAATATTTTTGAAGCAAAAATAAGGTCGATAAGATTTCTGCGTTTATCCAGTGTACACATTTTAAAATGGTGTAACTGTTTGCTGTAAGATGGTAGTTGCTTTCTTGATATGCCGCTTGAGAACACTAGATGACGCAGAAACCTTTTTTGAATACGTTCCAGTCTAATAGTATGAGTAGCGTAATGTGGCCTCCACACCACTACACCATACTCCAAAGTATTTCGGACTAGGGCATCATACAAAAGTATTTTGGTTTTGCTGCGGAATCCTTTAGAGTTTCTCTGTACAAAACCCAACATTTTAGAGGCACTCTTCATAATATATTCAATATGTGGTACAAAAGTTAACTTTTTATCAAAAATTACCCCTAAGTCACGGATTTGATCTAATTTTGTGATAATTGATTCACCAATTCGATATTGATAATTAATGTAATTATTTTTCCTCCCATACTGTACTATATAACATTTCTCTGGGTTCAGGCTCATGCTATTTAGTTGGCACCACTCAATTAGATTATTGATATCCTTTTGCAACAGCAGTGAATCCTGTATATTGTTAATAGATTTACACATTTTTAAGTCATCAGCATATAAATATGGTTTAGAATATTTAATTATGCTTGGTATGTCATTACAAAAGATGTTAAAAAAGATCGGAGCCAAGTGTGACCCTTGTGGTACACCAGAGGTTACACATTGTGGTTTAGACTGAAAGCCGTTTACGACTACGAAAAAAGATCTTTCTTGCAAGTACGACTTTATCCATTTCAACAGATCGCTTGAAAAACCATATGCAGACAACTTTTGCATTAGTATATCGTGAGACAGCCGATCAAATGCCTTGCTGAAGTCCGTGTACACTACGTCCACTTGCTTGTGAGCATCTAGCTCATCGAACAGTCTTTCAGCAATGCTCACTAGATTAGTGCTTGTGGATCTACCAAGAGTAAATCCATGCTGGTCATTACTTATAATTTGCTTAAAGTGATTTTTGATATGGGGACAGATTAGAGCTTCAAATAATTTTGCAAAGGTCGATAAAATAGATATAGGTCTATAATTTTTTATTAAATTCTTACTTTGGGATTTATGAATAGGTACAATCTTAGATATCTTCCACTCCGCAGGGAATACTCCTGTACGAAGCGAGGTATTGTAAATAAGTAAAAGAGGTGTTACTAAATGCTCAGCGCACCTGACGATAAATATAGGTGGTACCCCATCTGGCCCAGACCCTTTATTAACGTCTAGGCTTTTGATTTTTTTCTCAAGGGACTCAGACTCAATAACAGGCAGTAATAGATTTTGACAGTAGTTCGTCATATGTTGCAAATAGTCTGTAGGGGTATATTCTTGTGAGTTACTAGTTCTGGTGTACACAGATGCAAAATAAGAGGAGAACATCTCACATATCTGTTCGCCATCAGAAGTTGTTAGTGATTCATCTGTCATTGAGGCCGGAAAAGAGCTCGTACCTCCACGTTTTGCTTTAACATAGGACCAAAAATGTTTTGAATTTTTCGATATTTCACTATCCAAACGAGAAATATATTGATTATAGCAGTTTTTAGCTAAATGCTTACAGCGCGATCCTAATAACTTAAACTCTAACTTATCTCTTGGATTTCCATATTGTTTGAAACGACATCTTATCTTGTTCTTTTCGTTTAAAATTTTAATTAAATTTGTATTAAACCATGGTGGATAATTTTTTTTTCTAATTTTCTTCTGAGGTACGAACTTTTGAATAATACTGCGGATTACATCATAAAATATTCGAAGCATTTCATTTACATCCTTTTTATTATGAAATAATTCATTCCAATCACAATCTTTAAGTTCCTTGAGTATATTTTTGTAGTCTGCTTTGAAAAAGTTTTGTTTGAACGTGTCATTGTTAAATGACAATTTTGGTTCACTAATAATCGAAATATTAATGTCAAGAGGAGGGTGAAACTTATCAACTATACTTAGTTCGTTTTGAGAAGGACTTACATCGCAAATTGGTAAATTAGACATAACCAAATCAAGAATACGACCTTGCTTGTTGAGGATATTATTATGTTGTTTTAAATTATTTGTATGCAACAGGTCTATCAATGGCTGGTACGTTGTTGGAATTGAATACCCACTAGAATAATCACCTAGCAGGCTCCATTCAATATTTCTCATATTGAAGTCTCCCATGATGCAATGACAACAAGACTGTTCAAAAACTACATTACAGCTCTCCAAGAAGGTTTCCATCACTGATCGTTGTACCGGTGGCGGCAAATAGACTACACAAAATGCAACTTGACGTTTCGTATGTGAAATAGGAAGTTCAATAGAGATCCAAAGATCTTCTACTTTAGTTTCCCAACTCATCATACGCTTAGAATTCAGGTGCTTTGATACTGCAATCAAAACTCCGCCGCCATCCTTTTTACAAGATAATCCTGAATCACATCTATCTCTCCTATATACTATATAACGTTGATCGAACAATTCACTATTACAAACAGAATCATTTAGCCATGTCTCTGTGAGCGCAATGAGGTCGTAATCATTACAAACAATTTGTTGATAAAAATTGTGTGTTTTTGTCCTGAGACCTTGTGTGTTCTGGTAATAACATTTTAATGAATCGAATTTTGATGATTAAATATAATAAAAAAGCACATTTGAACTTAACAACAATAAATATAACTAATCTTATTTAATTTTTTTGAGCATATCTATATTTTTAACAAGAATATAGTCAGTGTCCTCCGATTTTCTCATAAAGATTCTGCCATTCCTAATCCATACAAACTTGAAGCCAATCTCCTTTGCCCGTATTCTTGCTGCCGCGTGAAGGTTTTTATTTGTAGGTGATAAATGCTCGCTAACAAATATTGGAGAAGAATCACCCGGTATTCCAAGTAGTATACTGTTTAATTTGCTTTGAGGGTGGGCTTTATTATATTTTATGGCTGCAGCAAGAAACTGATCGCGCAGTCTTGAAGATGCCAGTTGTACAATTATCGATCGAGGGCGTGTTGATGTACGATTTAATTTTGCAATGCGGGTGCAATGCAGAATATCCTTTTCATTAACTTCGCAGCTAATAATTTTACTAAGCTCAATGATAATTGATAAAATATTCTCATTTTTATACTCCGGCAGACATTGAAGCTCAATATTATTTTGACGCGTTTGTTGCTCTGTTTGGTTCATTCGCAAACCCAAATCAAAAATAGCAAGCTCTAGGTCTTTATTTTTAGTTTCTAATTCAGATATTTTTTGTTTTGCCACATCACTTTCCTTTTTTATATCTTCGTATTGACTGTTAATGAAATTCATAGATGCTTTTATTTCACTCAATTCCGTTTTTATATTTTTTAACTCTGCACTAAACATGCTTGCCATATTCTCTTTCAACTTTTCCATCATATCATCCAATTTCTGATTTAAAACTGACTCAACGGCCTCCCGGATGTCATCGCGCGTGATGGAAGAAGTTCCCTGACTGGGGGCTGGTGGGGAGTTAAGGGCAGGTCGCTTATTTGCTCTTGATCCTGAAGAAACATTTTTTATAGGCGTGCAATCCTTTTTAGTGACTTTAGGGCTATTCCTTGTGCAATCGGGACACCGCCAAGTTGCTTTCATTTCCGAATTAAGGAACGTATCATCAAGGGACATGCATGCGAGATGATAATTGTATTTACATTTTATACACACAATAAATGTATCATTGCATTGTTTATCAGGTATACAACATCCCCATGTTACTTTTGCCATGATCGTATAATTTTAAGAAAAAATGCTAAGTGACTATTTCCTGAATACTCTCAGATGCAAGCAAAGCCAAACAGTTTGCGCGACTTGTCTGCGCCACTTTCATCTATAGCAGTGGACGTGATCAACGTGCGACCGACGTCACTGTTACGCGGTCCGGCTCTGCACGCGAATTTAACACATCGACAAGCAACACACAGGTTATAGTCGCAGTTAGGGTCAGTGCTACCAGTAATATAAAACGAATCTCAGACTGCCCTCACAACTTAGCAGGTGTTGAAAAAAATATCCGCTTCGTGCGTTAAATGTTATGAAAATACGTTCACTTTGAATTCCACTATTGTAATTTAATCACTTATGTACAATAATTAACTTCAGCCGATAAACTGTATGCACTAGTGATAATCAGCACAATATTAAACAATTTTTTTAACAATTTATACACAGAGCTCGTATAAAGAAGACCGTACAGTTATGAACTCAAAGAGTCATTTTGTACTTTTTATAAGAATATCAGTTCGTTTTAAGACTGTTTTCAGGTCATATAAAATATGACTGTAGGGTACGTACACAGATATCGACTCGATATCTGTGTATATTATAGGTATAATAGATTTTCTTTCTTTTTCCGTCGATACTATAAGTCGACAAAAATTATAAAGAAATAAAAACTGTAAAAAAATCATAATTGATAGATTAGTAAATTTTTTAATATACCTTACCACCAGATCAGAGAATCGATTTATCAATTGACAGACAAATGAGGTCCGCACGGCTTGCTTGCTAATCCTGCCGTGAAGCAGCAGCGCTTCCGCTGTTGTGTTTCGGCGTGGAGAGTAAGACAGCCGGTGAGTCTCAGTAAAGCTGTCCGTCTATACAAAGTTGCACCTACGGCCTGGCGCTGTGACGCCACATACGCCACAAACAACGTAGCGAGGTACGGGCACAAGATGCAGAATGCTCGCAAACCGTAAAGTAAGAATAACGTACTTATAGCCAACTAGCTGTGCCCGCGTACTACGTTTCGCCTTAAAAGTTCAAAGAAAAAACTATGTCGACTTTCCCGCGGGAACAACTGACTTTTCCGGGATAATGATTTTCAGCCATCACCATAAGGAGAGAGATGAGGGCTAGGCACGAAATTGTAATACATCAGAATTACAAGAAAGGGAGAGAGTACCTACTACAAGTTGAAGACGACGAAGAAAAGTAATTTTATTTAGAAGTGTGATAAATACAACTTAAAATAAACCTAAATAAATGTAAAACAGTAATTAATTAAATAATAGTAATTGTAAAACAGTAATTAAATAAATAATAGTAATATTATATTGATATCTTTTCTGACGCCTCAACTACGGGATGGTGAGCTGCGCGCGAAAACGGCCAGCGGGAGAGGTCTAAAGAGAAATTTACATACATTTTAATTACTTAGAAATATGGCCTCATTTTTTGCCTTAAAAGTGTTGCGAAAGATCTTCACATTTGTCAAATGTTATAACGAATAAATAATTCAACTACAATTAGTAATCAATGTTATGGAAGAAGTTCAATACTCACACTTAAATAAAGTCACACAAAGCATTATACAACCTTATATTTTTGTTGAAATCCACGAACTACCAATCTTGCTTCATATCTTCCATCAGATTTCTTTGCAAAGACCCACTTACTAGATAAGAGTTTTCTTCCTTTAGCTTCATCCCTGTCAACTATTTTCCACGTCTCGTTCTTTGCTAATAATCTTTTTTCTTATTCGATTGCTTCTAATCATTTCTCTCTTTCTGCTGATGACAAAGCATCTTCAAATGTAAATAATGCACATTCGGCTAAAAAATCTACAATGTAGTCGTCATACTTTGGAGGTAACCCTTGATGTCTTATTGGGTTTCTTTTCATTATAATTTGTCCGTCTAAGACTTCTTCGCATATGCCTTCTTCTACGCTCTCTTCTCGAATACGATCTTGGCAAGCATCAAAAAACAATTCAACTTGTATCTCTATCTCTTCATCGGCATTCACTCTAGAATGTGCTATCTCTGTAGCTACGTTTCCATCACTGTTTTCCTCTTCTACTGCTTGAGCAACATTGTTATCTGGAACGCCTTCACATGTTTGAGTGAATAACCCGTTACCCATGAAATCTACATTATTTGTATAATCTACAGCGTTCACAATTTGTTCTTGAATTTGTATTTCCTTGTCTGTTGTCTCATTTATTACTTCTGATTCTATTACCATCTCATCTATATTATCATTTCTTTCGTTATTGATTTGCTGATGTTTGTTGCAGATTTTTAGGAATAGATCCGTTGCAATATCAACTGAGTTCCAGTTTATGTCCTTCGAAATTTCACGATAATTGTTTATTTCCTCATCAAATATCACATCACGTGAGTAATAGGTTTGTTTCTTTAATGGATTCCATATGATATAAATGTTCGAAATGTTGGAACTATACCAAACTAAGATTCCATCTGTACGGTGTCAAGTTTATTCAAGTTGCTATTTATTTTACAAAACGCTTTCGAAGATAGGAAATATCAAACCGTTTGACTTCAGCTCTAAACTTAATGAAGCATGAGGGTAGAGGAGTGCGAAACGAGCGACAAAATGTTAAAAATACAAATTTTAATAGGGTAATTTTATTTTAAATATTCTCAACTAAAATTGACAATTAGCCAATAGCCATAAAACTGCAAGCAATTAATGTTCGCTATGCATTGTCCACAGGTAGCCCAACCGGCTAAGTAGCTATCATACCGCTAAACTTCTTAATTTATATCCGTGTTTTCGCTTCCCACTCGAAATTGGCGAAATTGTCAAATCTGACAGAAGCCACTTTACCTAAAAATTGAATTGAACTGCTTTCTGGAATCTGTCATAGAGCGATGGTTAAAAGTATTTGATGTAACTTCTGGTAGTAATAAGTTTAATAATTTTTCAAGTCGTTGGAGTCATCCGGAAATGAGATTGAAATTGTTTATCATCAAAGTTAGGGACTCAACATAATTTAATATCCTTCTTGGTTTTGAACTTCTTACTTTGTTTGTTATATTCGCCAAAATTTCTTTGTCACTGCTGACGTCGTTATCTACTATTCACAATACTGTGAATCAATGTTTGTATTGCTCCCCCGAAAACGAATTGATGATCAGGGTCCATTCCCCAAGCTATTTCTATTATTATTTTTATTTATTTAAAAACTTAATTTACTTGCTGCGTTCCTTCTGTCAAATACGATGTGTTCAGTTTCAAAACCGTTCAATAAGACCGGTGATCGCCGGGCGAAAGATACACGGCGATAATCACACCCAAAGTGAACGTAACCCTAGACGTGATACTTTTTACATGTGTTTAGCTTTATTATATTCCAGTTACTCATCTCTCCGGACGAAGCCCTCGTATAATTATGATAGAACTTCACTTTAGGTAAGTTCGTTTAATCATTGTTATCGCAACAAACTTTTCAAAAGTTTGGCGATATTATGTAATTTTACCATATTACTGTAAATGAGAATAAATAAATAAAAACTTCCATTGGGATCCGAGTCCGAATTGACACAACCTAACCCTGCTTTCCGTAAAACGATAAAAGTGATAATATCGCGAATCCGACCAAAGTCAAAACATAACCTACTGATTCAATAGCCCTTATATTTTGTGACGATTTAATTTGGTCGGATTCGCGATATTATCGCTTTTATCGCAATTCGGAACGCAAGGTTTGTGTCGCGCTTTAGAATATAGAAAAATCCGTGGCTAATGCACAAACCGTGCCAGCCAAAAAAAATGCAATAAAAAAGGTTTTTTCACAACAAATAAATTTGTTTCGATGAAAAAAAAAAGCGCGGGAACTTCACATAGTAAAGGCGGGCTCTTTAAAATATTTTATTTGTAATTTTTTAATTGTAGTCAGTTACTTAATAAAACACAAACAAAAGAGGTATATAACATATAGGCATTAAATAATATTATAAGCAGATATGGGGAAGCGGAGTTCGAGAAAAAGAAAAAAAAAGGAGGATGAACCGGAGTCTGGTGATGCAGATAGGGAGACAGATGAGGTAAGGTTGGTAGAAACGGATATGTCCTCTTCGGACAGTGATGAAGAAATAAGCAATGCAGATAGGTACAAGCCTTATTATGTTACTGACTATATACGCAGATATCCGGAAGAAATTAGCGGCACTGAATTTGTGGTTTTTGTTGAGTCATCAGACATCCAGAAACCAATTGGAACAAGAGATCTTCTTTCTTTGTCAACTTGTTTAAAGCGCTTTAACAAAGGCGTCAAATTTTTAAGAAATATCAATAAGTTTAAGATAGGTATTTATTTTGAAAAACCAGACTTGGCGAATGCCTTTTTAAATAATAATACCTTCTTGAAAGAATACAAATTCAAAGCCAGTATTCCTGCTGCTACAACTGAGGTGTCCGGAGTTATAAGAAATGTACCTACCATTATATCAAACAAGAGAATATTTACTATGATAACAAGTACAAAAAAAATAATAACAATAAAAAGAATAATGAAAAAAATAAATGTGACTGAGGGTTTTATATTACAACCTACAACTACAGTAATAGTGACATTTGCCACTTCCATTTTGCCAAATCATATAGATATTGGTGGTTGGAGACATGATGTGTCTCAATATATACCACCAGTTAAGCAATGTTACAAATGTTTGAGATACGGACATTTGGCAAAATATTGTAAAAATTCTGAAAAATGTAGTATATGTAAAGAAAATCATAACTATAAGACTTGTACAGTTTCTATCGAAAAAGCTACTTGCATTCATTGTGATGGCAATCATACTAGTGTGTCTCCAATATGCCCAGTTAAAAAACAGAAAATCATTGAAAATAGAAATAAATATAAGCCTGCTTCTTATGCAGATATTACAAATCCTTTAAATTTTCCCAAATTAGAAAGTAAGACAAAAAATAATGTAGATTTGTTTACACTGCTCAATACTGACAGCAAGTGTCTCTCATTATTAGTTGAAACCATAACTAAATGTGTTTCTTTGCATAATACTCAAAATACTTCTATAAATTCTAAAAGTGTTTTAGAGGTCTTAAAAAATACTTTTGGTAAGCAATCAAATCCCCACAATTCACCCCCAATCAATTGAATATCGTACAGTGGAATGCTCAAAGCTTATTAAGCAATCAACTTATTTTTACGAAATTTCTTTATGACCATTTTATTCATATCGCAATTATATGTGAAACATGGCTAAAGCCTCAGAAGCAGTTTAAAATCAAAGGTTATCATATTGAACGTAATGACTGTGGCAACAAGCATAATGGTGTTGCTATTTTAATCCATACATCACTAAAATATCAAAAAGTAACATCTTATTTTGACAACTCTCTTCAAACAATTGTAATACATTTAGAACTAAATCAGAACACTATTTCAATAGCCAGTATATATTGTCCAACAAATTGTATTCCCAGTTTCTCTAAAAATAAGTTTAAACATTTCTTGAATTCTCTCCATAGGCCGACGATTATAGCTGGTGACTTCAATGCTCATCACTCAATTTGGGGATGTCCGTTATCGGATTCCAGAGGTAAGGATATTCTTGAGTGTTTAGATGAATGCAATTTAGTCCTGTTGAATGATGGTCAGGTCACAACTGTCGGTTCTCATTCTTGGAGACCCAATGGTTTGGACTTGACTATGGTATCTCCTTCATTAGCTCTTCGCTGCGAATGGTCAGTACACGACGATCCATTGGGCAGTTATCATTTGCCAACATTTACTAAGATTACATTCAATAGTAGTTCACAATGTTTTAACTCTCAAAACAATTTTCAGGATGAAAATGATTTTAACAATCGCATTAATCATAGATTAGTTGATTGGAAGTTGTATTCTTCAATTGTTAATAAGGATTTAGATAATTTTCAATGTAACCCTATTAGTAATCCAATAGATTCCTATAACTCTTTTTGTCAAATCATTTTGACAGCTGCACAAAAGTCAATTCCCTCTCGTACCTCTCGGTCCGAATCACGTAACATTGCTACTCAAAACTTAAAATCAAAATATCGAACAGTTCCTTGGTGGAATAGTAATTGCGCTAAAGCTGTCCAGGAAAGCAAGCAAGCCTATCTTGATTTTAAGAATAATCCTTCTCAAGAAAAATATATTAATTTCAAAAGATTACAAGCTGCTAAAAAACTTACCATTAAGAGAGAAAGACTAAGTAGTTGGATAGAATTCTGTACAAAATTAAATCGATTGACACCAGTTTCAGTAGTATGGGGTAACATGAGAAAACTTACACATAAAACATATAAAAAGCAAAATAGTGATTTTTCGTGGGTCAGTGATTTTTTACGTAAATACACGCCTGACTTTGTGCAAAATAACAGGCCAATTGTGAAGGACAATAGTTTACCAGATAATCAGTCATTCCTCACTGATCCATTTTCTTTTGACGAATTAACTGCAGCTCTGAAATCTAGAAAAAACACTGCTTGTGGATTAGATAGTTTATCGTACAAGATGTTTCAGCTACTTAACACTGACAATCTTTATAAGCTTTTACAAATTTATAATACTTTATGGCAAGATTGCACAATTCCTCCTAATTGGAAAATGGACTGCTTGGTTCCTATTTTAAAACCTGGAAAAATTGCATCTCATCCCGATTCTTATCGTCCTATCGCTTTAACGTCTTGTGCTGGTAAATTATTTGAACAGCTAATCAAACAAAGATTGGAATTCTTCATAGAAAAGAACTCAATTTTACCTTTAAACCAGTTTGGGTTTAGGCGAGGACTTTCGGCTCAAGAAAGCTTAGCACATTTTTTTTTGGACGTCACTACAGCTCAAAAGAATATGGAGTATACAATAGCAGTGTTTTTTGATATAGAAGGTGCATTTAATAACGTTAATCATGGTATTTTGTTTGAATCTCTATTATCTTTCTTACCTGTAAAAATTGCTTATTGGATATATGCTTTTCTCACGGATAGAAAAGTGTATGTCAAAATAGATAATAAATTTTTAGGCCCTAGATTTTCGAGCAAAGGTGTATGTCAAGGAGGCATCTTGAGTCCTATTCTGTATATTTTGTATATAAGAAAACTAAATTCCATTCTTAATAATAATTTAGTCAACAATCTTCAGTTTGCTGATGACCTTGTCATTTATTGTAAAGGTACTAATGTATTAGATATTCAATTAACATTAAATAATAATCTAGTGAAGCTGGCAGATTACTTCTCAGAACTTGATTTAAATGTTAGCCTTTTAAAAAGTAAAGTTGTAATATTTTGCCCAAAATACAGTTCTCTACCTCTAATTAATATTACATACAGCAATCATACTTTGCCTATTGATAATTCAGTTAAATTCTTGGGTGTTATTTTTCACGAAAATCTTACGTGGGATTTATATGTTGATTGCTTGGTGAGCAGAGCTTTAAAAGCCACTAATGTAATTAGGTCCGTTACTGGATTGAAATGGGGTGCTGATCCTAAAATTGTGTTAATGCTTTATAAAGCTTTGGTCAGAAGTCATTTTGAGTATGCTTTCTTTTGTTACGCTTCCGATCCAAAATACATAGATGTTATTGATAAAATACAGAATAAGAACTTACGATTAATACTAGGTGCTATGAACACTTCCCCAATAAATTCTATGCAGGTCGAATGTCATTTACCACCAATGGTTATTCGCTTTGAATTTTTAAAACTTAAATTTCTTTTTAAACTCTTATCACGTTCGAATAACGATCTTTTAAATAAATTAAATGTATGTTCCACTAACACTTTTCTTTCAAAGAATTTCTCACATTTTATAAGTTTAAAAGAACAATGTAATATATTTTGTAGTACTACTTTACATTGTTATAGTGGCTCATATGCTAGTAAATTCTGTGACATTCATATTGTCCTACATAAAGATTTTAAAGATAAATATGATGTTTACGAAAGTCTACAGGCTTATAATGATTATCGATCAATTTATACAGATGGTTCAAAGACGAATGTAAGTGTTGCAGTAGCTATGTATGATGCAGGTAGTAAAACTGGACATAGTTTTAAAATGTGCCAAAATGCCAGCATATTTTCTGCTGAGGCGAATGCTATAATTGTAGCTCTTAACTACATTCAACAGTTCAGCCAATACAAAAAATGGATTATTATTACTGACAGCATGAGTGTGTTGATGGCTTTGAGAAATCCTTCCTTTTCATCAGTCACAAATCATTTAATATATAATATCCGAGATCAGATACATCATTTAAAAATAAATTATCAAATAGACATTATATTATTTTGGACTCCAGCTCATATCGGTGTATATGGAAACGAGGAAGTAGATAAACTGGCCAAAACTATGAACACTCTAGACGTACCTCTAAAAAACATACCAATTTCATATACTGATTGTACAGCTCTAATCAAGAAAGAAATATTGAAGCTATGGGAAGAACACTGGAATAGTACTTTGCTCATAAAAGGGAAGTGGTATCGAGAAATAAATAATAAAATAAAACAACCCTGGTTCAATAGACACAATTACATAAACAGAAGATTTTTTACTATTATTTGCCGTTTGCGAATTGGGCACGGTCGATTCAATGACCATTTGTACCGGCTAGGCATGACTTCTTCCCCATCGTGCAACTGGTGCAACACCACCTTACCTCAATCTCTGCATCACCTTTTTTACGAATGTCCAATTTTTGCCCTGCAAAGAAACATTTTATTAGAAGAAATTTCAAAAATAATGAAACACCAGCAAGATCTACCGCGCTCTTTACAAAATCTTCTTTCGATTGAAAAATGCTTTGAAGCAATTTATGAATATGTAACCTCTACGTTTGGCGATTTGTGAATTCAAAAGAAGAATGAATAACAATAGTTTATTGCATACAGACTAGGCTGTATGGTTGACGCCTTTGCCTTTCCCAAATGGGATAAACAAAGTTAAAAAAAAAAAAAAAAAAATTTGTTTCACGTTTTTCTTAGAAAGCCCATTTTTTTGTTCTAATGAAACTGTTTTATATTGAAAATTATTCAAAGTAAAATTACACTATCATGGCTTCCCAGGCCAAACATTCTATACCCATAGATATATTGGATGATCTATGCAGGTAATTATCAGTCAATTTAATTTTTACAGGGACATCCGATGATAAAAAAAACGGGCCTGCAAATGTTTGTTAATTATTTAATTATTGTTAATTATTGAAAATTTATGTTAAATGTAATATTCTTTATTTTCCAGTCGTTTTATTATTAATCTTCCGCCTGAAGACAGGGGTAATTTAGTTCGCATTTGTTTTCAAATTGAATTGGCGCATTGGTTCTATTTAGATTATTACTGCACAGATGAAACTAAGTTGAATCCTTGTGGAATAAGAGAATTTGCAGCTCATATATTTCAGGTACTTTCTGTAATATTTGTTGACATGCTTAAATAATATATTATCAATGTATGGGTATTTCTTTTAATAAATTTATGGTTCCGCCCGAGGAAAAAATGGAACCCTTATAGGATCGCTTTGTTGTCTGTCTGTCTGTCAAGACTTTTTTTTGAGAACCTGTAGAACACCTACCTTCGTCTACATTCACTTTCAGTTGTGAATAAAATTATACTTGTAAGGTAACATGATCAAAGGCTATGACCACTTATATTGCATATTTACTAGGTCAAATGCTTGGGTACCTACGTCTTCCCTATTTCTGCCGCAAAGCAGCAGTGCTGTGTTCTGGTTGAAGGGTAAGATGTGGCAGTGAATTTACTGGGTACCGTGACTTTACATCTTACGTCACATACACTGTGGTTCTTGTGGGGGTTGCAGTTTTGCTGCGAATCTCACAGGAGCCATATGTATTATAGGTCACTGTTACCTCTTACCATCAGGCGGGCAGATTGCTTGTTTGCCAACTTAGTTGTATAAAAAAAAATATTTTCGCAAATTTTGTGATTTCATATGGGAATCAAAACCAATATTAATAAAAATTTCGATCATCCTTGGATTAGTTACTCCATGTTTTGTCTTATTTTGACATATGACAGCCGACATGTGCTCGATTAGTTACTCGACCTTGGATTAGTTACTTCGTGTTTTGTCTTGAAAACAAGACAAAACACGAAGTAACTAATCCGAGGATGATGCAAGGAGCAAAATTTTTATTAATAAGGCCGATAGGGTAGTTTTATTTGATCTAGAATAATGAAATTTGACTGGAAGCAAGGTCTTATAGCACATGTTAAGGAAAGCAATCATGAATCAGTAAATATGTGCTCATAAGTTTGTTTGAATTACAAATGCAAACTGCAATAATAACAGAAACTGTCCAGAAATCCGTTTCTTTGACCATAGAGGAACAGTTAAAGCCTGTAAAACAAGAAAATGAGAGGATTAAAGAAGAAAATGAAAAGTTAAAAGCCAAAGTTAGAATATTGGAGTCTGAAAACAGGAAAAATAACCTAATCTTACACGGAGTAGAAGAAATAGAAGACGAAAAGACTAACCTCATGGATCTAGTGCTTGAAACTTTCAACAACATGAACAAACAACTTAAGTCCAATGAATGGGACAAGTGGGAGGTTAGCCAGGTCCAAAGAATAGGAAAGAAAATCGATGGGAAGGTCAGATCAATTAAAATAACTGTTACTCTGGTTTGGAGGAAAATAGAACTACTTAAAAATAATAATAAATTTCCAAAAAACATTAAAGTAACTGAGGACTTTCCAAAAGAAGTTCTTGAGTGCTGAAAGAGCCTGATACCGAAACTCATAGAAGCAAGGGAGGCAGGCAAATATGCCATCATAAAAAATGATAAACTCTTAATAAGAGATAATTTTAATAGAACAAATAATGAAAAAAGGAAGAGACTTTAAACACCTCCACGCACACCTCCAAATCACTTTGGAAGAGACCAAAAAACACCTAGCAAAGTATACTCACAACAAAAAAAACTGTCTAAAAGGGACGCGTCTAAACAACCTACAAAAGAAGGCAATTGTGAAAACAACTCGACAAAAAACAACTAACATATGGTAACCGGAATAATAGATATATAAGAAATGTAAACCTAAAACAGATTTCAACTCAAAAACATTCCCCAATCCGGTTGGTCCCCGTGGGGAATCTGACCAAAACCCCCCAGCAACCCGACAACAAACAGAACCAATTTTCATTGCGACTCTAAATGCCCGCACAATCAGAACAGATGAAAGTTTGCTTGAACTTACAATGGCGCTAGAAAATACCAAATGGAACATAATAGGCATAAGCGAAGTAAGACGCATGGGTGACCAGATCGAAGACTATGGTGACTTCATTTTGTATTCAAAAGGGGAGACCAGGACAGTAAGGTGTGGGATTTTTGATTCAGAAAGAGTTCAAGAAAAATATAGTAGGAATATATGGTGTATCAGAAAGAATAGCAGTGCTCAAAATTCTACTACATACAGAAGAAAACGAATGGGCAATTGTTCAAGTCTATTCACCCACAGAGCAAAGTTCTGAAGAAGCCATTGAAGAATTCTACAGTAAATTATATGACACGCTATCGGATCTTACTTCAACAAATTTAATCCTGATGGGAGACTTCAATGCCCAAGTAGGAAAAAGACAGGATGGAGAAGAGTGCATTATGGGGCCACATTGCTGCCAAAATAAAAGGTCTAGAAATGGACAGAAATTGGTTAACTTAGCATTTGAACATCAATTAATGATTCTAAACACAAAGTTCAAAAAGAGAGAAAATCAGCAGTGGACCTGGATATCACCCAATGGCAACCACAAAAATGAAATCGATTACATCCTAACAAACCGCACTAAACTATTCCAGAACTGTAATGTTATTAAGAGACTGAACTTCAACACTAACCACAGGATGGTTCGCTCACAGTTGAAGGTAACACCAACTAAACACACAAGAAAATTCAAGTACCAGCTCAGTTTAACAAACTTAAAAGGGCCACTACTATCAGAAAATCAATTAAAGGAAAAACTTAAAAGGATAACAGAACACTTAAGCGAACATAGTCCACTCGATTCGTATACCAAGCTGGCGGATCTTATAAGTAAATGCACAAAGAAGAAAGAAAGACTAGGAAAGGGCAAAGAAATACTGTCAGCAAAATCTAGAGAGCTATTCAACAATGGAGCAATAATGATTAAAACTACACCTAAAACATCAGATTTAAGGAAAGAAATTAGCCAAATAAGTAAAGCCCTTAGAACAAGCATGAGAAAAGACAGGCAAAGCCATAGGCAGAGAATACTCGAGAATATGATAGAGAGGACAGGTGGAATTAAAAAAGCATTAAAAATGGCACAAGAAAAAGAGGAATGGATTCCAAAATTAAAAAACAAAACTAAAAGACCTGACATTTTGAACACGGCTACTGACTACTTTAGACAACTCTATTCAAGGCAGTCTGAATATAGAAATATAGAGTTTCCAGATACAAGTGAAGTACCCTACATATTGCAAGAGGAAGTAGAAAAAGCTATAAGTACCCAAAAAAAGACAAAGCTTCTGGGCCCGACAATATACCGAATGAGACCTTAATTGACACAAAGAATTATATTATACCAGCTTTAACACAAGTATTCAATATGATCCTGAAATCAGAAAGCATACCAAAAGAATGGACTGTATCTGCAATTAAACTCCTGCACAAGGAAGGCGATAGAAGCGACATTGGGAATTACAGACCAATCAGTCTGATGTCCAATTTGTACAAGGTATTCGCAAAAATTATTTTGAAGCTTATTACAAGAACATTAGATGAAAACCAGCCAAGAGAACAGGCTGGTTTTAGAAGCAACTATTCCACAATAGACCACATGCATACAGTAAATCAAATAACGGAAAAATGCAAAGAGTATAACATCAACTACTATATCTGCTTCATTGACTACTGTAAGGCATTCGACTCACTGGATCATACGAAAATATGGGAGGCTCTGCAAAGACAAGGCGTACAAGAAAAATACATCAGGATGATAAAAATATTTATGAAAACGCCACAGCAAAAATAATGTTAGAGAGAGAAGGTCCTGAAATAGAAATACAAAGAGGAGTGAGGCAGGGTGACGCCCTATCCCCCAAATTGTACACAGCAGTGCTAGAGGATATATTTCGGAAACTCGACTGGTCACGAAAAGCACTAAATATAAACGGTGAAAGACTGAATCACTTAAGATTCGCCGATGACATAATCATCTTTGCCAGCTCTGGAGAGGAACTACAACAAATGGTGAAAGAACTTGACACAGTGAGCAGAGAAGTAGGACTTACTATGAATACACAAAAGACTAAAGCTATGACTAACGCTACACCAGACACCACCAAAATCGGAATAAAGCTAAATAACATTACCATAGACTTTGTAACAGAATATACATACCTAGGTCAACTAATATCTACTCATGACTCAACAGGGAAGGAAATAGATAGGCAGGTGGCGAATGCATGGAAAAGGTATTGGTCATTCAAAGCGATAATGAAAAATAAACAAACCAACATACACATAAAGAAAAAACTTTTCAACACATGTATTCTGCCAATCCTCACCTATGGCTGTGAAACATGGGCACTCACCAAAGCACATAGTAAGAAATTAGAGGTATGCCAAAGAGCTATGGAAAGAAGTATCATTAACAAAAATAGAATGGACAAAATTAACAACAAAGAGCTGAGAGAAAGAACAGGTGTGACTGACATTTCTTATAGAATCCGACATTTGAAGTGGAAATGGGCAGGACATACATTAAGAGGTCCAGAGAAATGGAGCAAAGTTACTACAATCTGGTATCCAAGAAGCCAAAAAAGGAAGAGGGGCAGACAATTCAGGCGCTGGGACGATGAAATTGTAGAAACAGCAGGCAGGACTTGGACCAGATTAGTAACAAATAGACACGAATGGAGAAGACTGGGGGAGGCCTTTGCCCAAAAGGCACACAGAAGCAAGTAAAACCGATTATCGTATTATTGTTTTATTTTTAATTATTGTTATTTTTCTGAATAAAGGCTTATTATTATTATTATAAGTTTGTATGGAACCTCCTTTTATCTTTCGGGGAGAAATGCGTGACCGCACCGTACCCACCGTTGGCTACACGGGCGTGCATGGGGCTCTCCCGGCAGATTGCCGGGCATACCCACTAACCCCCCCCCCCCCCCCCCCCCAAGTGTTCTCGCTGCCCTTTAGAGCGCACGACACTACTCACGCACCCAGGCTTTGCCCGAGCTTTGATCATCAAGGGGGGCTTACCCGAGAACATCAGGGCAATACCCAGATGAAGGGCCTTACGGCGGCGTGCACGGTCCCCACCGTGCATGCAGGCCTCCATTGTATGGAACCCCTGGTGGGTGCCCAACTTGCACATGGTCTGTTTTTTTAATGCACGTCACCTAGTCAAGTCTCTGTTAGCAGCATTTGCTCATTTTATATAAATCAAATAATTGTTTTAAACAATCTAAATTGAATTCTGATCTGATGTTTTCAGCATGTACCTCAACTCAGAGAACATATAAGCAGCCTTGATACAGTTTTAGATAATTGGCGCGAATACAAACAAACAGTTCCCACATATGGTGCAATATTGCTAGACATGGACCTGACTCATGTGCTCCTTGTTCAATCTTATTGGACCAAAGCTTCTTGGGGCTTTCCCAAGGGAAAGGTCAATGAGGGTGAGGAGCCCTGGAAATGTGCTGCTAGAGAGGTAATTAACAAATTTTTATAAGTACTGATAATTATTCTAAAAATAAACAATGTGTTTGGTCAATACAATATCAAGCCGAAATCTGCACATGTTAAAACATTTTTTACTAAAAAATAAAACTAAGTCATATTAAAAGAAGAAATCAGTCCATAAATGGCAGAGTAATCAGTTAACATACATAAAAAAATAGATACAGCCGAATATAGAACCTCCTCCTTTTTCGAAGTCGATTAAGAATAATTATGTTAATTTCGGTTAAAAATAATTAATAAATAATAATTATGTTGACGTCAAAAAATGGGAATTCCAGAAAAAAAATCGCGAATTTATCAATATAAGAGTGGATTAATATTTTCCGCATTTGTGTTTAATGCAACCTTGATGAATATGCAACTCCGATACGTATGTACAGTCAAGGAAATTCGCGGTCGTCCACTTTGCACTCAAAATGCATTGAACAGTTGCTATCGTATGCCACGCCCTGTTCATAGCACTCAAACAATAAGCGCAAGCGAGCCGTCTAAGCATGTGACGGTTGTTTGTTTACAATACATGTTTAGTTGCAATTTGCCTTTCGCCTATTGTCAACGCGTTTTCTGCATAAAAAAATACTTGCGCCCGACCGACTGTTTTGCTCCTAGACTCCGATTATCTCGCCTTCACGTCGACATTTGAAAAAATTTGCATTTAATAGATATAAAGTTGAATTATATAAATGGTTATTATGTAAATTATTTTATTCAGTTAAAGAATTTTTAGATTTAGTATTAGTTTTGGACTTTTATAACACATACATATTACATACATACATTTTTTTTCTAGTTATAATACTATAACATGTGAACATGTTATAGTATTATAACTAAAAAATGTTGAACATTTTTAAAGCTGACCATCTGCAACTGTACGCACCATTTTCTATGAATTAATTAGTGACATTACGAGTAATAGAAAGGGCCTACACAAAGAACAGTAAATACAAATATTTTATTCATTCATAGAAAAAAGTCAAAAAGCTCAAATAACCAAGACATATACTTTAAACATTTCCAAAACAAAGTTCCTGCAATTTTCCTTGGTTAGGTCAATAAAAAATGAAGTAACTCTAAAAATTCATACATGTTACCAGCTATGTGATTGTGATTGTGTTGAAATATCTAAGGTGCATGAGCTTAAGTATCTTGGTGTTATCATCGATGATAAAATTTGTTGGCGAAATCATATTGAGTCTACTAAATTACGTATCAGGAAACTTATATGGGCCTTTTGTAGGCTTAGACATATCACTGATTTCGAGTCTTTAAAAACTATTTATTACGCGTTAGCACAGTCTCTCTTGGGTTATTGTATTGAAGTATGGGGTGGAGCCTGTAAGTCTTATATGATACACCTAGAGAGAGCACAAAGAGCTTTATTAAAGGCAATGGCATTCAAAATAATTAGGTATCCTACTAGAAGTCTTTATGAAGAATCTAGTGTTTTAACTGTCAGGCAATTATATATACTTAATTTAATAATAAATACGCACTGTAATTCCCTACCCAAGAGTGTCGAGGTGACGGATAAGCGAAGGAACAGAAATATTTGTGTAGTTCCTATTGTACGCACAGCCTCCGCTAGACATCAAAAGAAGTGGTTGTCTGCATTTCTCTATAATAAAATAAATATATACTCATTATCACGTTATGAAGTAAAGTCGAAAATTAAAAGCTTTATATCGACTCTTGATTATAATCAGACAGAAAGCCTCTTGACAAATAGAGATTAACATTCACAGCTAACTTAATTATCTACATCTCGTTACAATTTGATGCACATCTTTTTTCTCACATACACACGTTTGCAATTGCACACGCTCTCACACACACACACTCACACATACTCACCTATACACACACATACACACACACACACACGAACACGCGCACGCACACACACACACCACACGAAAATAGAATGTTTTTTTTTTTTTAGCATTATATTACATTATTATTATTTTGTTACTTTGATATTATTTTGTATAGCTTCTCATGTGTTACTCTTGTATAACTATGGAGGGGGACACTGACTACTGAAATACAGACATTATTATTATTATTATATAAATTCGTTGATGATAAGTAACTACCTATGTTTGTTATAATTTATTAATTGTTATATTATAGCAATTTGTTTGCTAATTTACTGATTGTGAATATCAGAATTAATCGCAATATTAGAATCTTGAGCGTTAGTGAGGGAATCAAAAGAGCACAAGGTGAAAAATCTTTGCACTCGAGTGCAACACGTAACTTTTCATCCCCCCTCAGCGAGGAAATGACTAAATGCAAGATAAAACATTTACAATCACAAGATACTTTTATTTCAGCTTAGGTACATATTTACTACAACATTATGATAGGTAAGTATTACAGAAAAATATTTTTATTATGTATAACAAATAATACGTTTTTTTACTTGTTTTCAAGTTTCTTATTTATAACAATACGACGTCAAAACAAAATGGCGCGCGCAAAGCAAATTAAAAAAAAAGTACACCAAGGAGGTTCAGATTCTGAGTTTTTAACAAATTTAAAAAAAGTTGTATGATAAATTCGGCACCATGGAGATGGAAGTAAATAGGTTTAATGATGTTTTGAAATCACATACCTAGTGCACGCGATGTTCTAAATTCAAATTTACTTTAACCTCAAGCGGATAAAAACGGCTTTGGTGGTCGGATATCGAATAGCAAAAATACTCTTTCCGAGATGGGGGGATGAAAAATATTTTATTGTGCTGTTAAATATTTTAAGCTGGGATTGCGTACGCGCAATCCGGTGTGCGCTCTCGGTACGAGATTACTAATAACATTTTGTTTTGTCACCGGGTGAGTTCGCCTAAAAAGGATGATATAAAGGCTCGTGGTATTGACCACGAGCTGCAGATAAATTACCATTTGCTGTTCCAATGCACATTTATTTATTTATTTACATTACCTTGTCATACAGCTCAGAATTACTTAATAGGCCATTTTGTCAGTTTAACAACGTGTTTTCATACGCGCTCGCACCGACATACAGAACGCCGCTAATGAGGTCCCGTAATGGTATGGCTTTTCATAATACAACATAACATTCCTTATTGTATTACAATAAATATGTTTTTTAAATCACCAAAATCGGTCCATCCGATGTAAAGTTATAAACCAATTTGCATCAACTGATTTTATTAAATCCGCCGCTGCCTACGGACAGGCTGTGACGTCAGTCGACACTATCCGCCGCCGCCGCGCGCCGCACTATGGGATGAAAGCGTGACTTGTGTTTCAAAAATTTGCAACTTTTTTTCTACTACACCTACGGATACAAAATTTTGCATACAGGATCTCCAATATATAGACTATGAAATGATACTAGAATCTTTATATATTTAATTTATATAATAATCTTAATTTATATAATAAAAATACACATAAAAATCGCTACTTTTCCCTACAAAATTACTTTTTCCGTTTCATTGTTTGCTTATTACGAGAATATGAAGGTGATTATAAAGGAAATAATGATATAATATTGTTATTATATCACTAAATGACGTGATAGTTGACTAAAATACACTATAAGGGCATGGACCTACAAGAATCTTTTATTCAGGTCTGTTTATTCAGGAGACATGTTTCCCTCAAAATGTATAAAGTTAAATATAATATTACCTTAAAGTTTATCGTTGTTTGTATTCACTTTGCCCCGATGAACCAACACATCCCCATTTGCTAAACCTGAGACGTATTTGAGGTCTGTAAACACCTTTTATTATCAAAACACGGCCAATAGTATGATCCAGCAAATCTTGTAGCTTTACTTTAGCACTTGTGTATGTTACTTCAATACTCGAAGCAGGCAAATAGTACGTTTTTTTGCGTCAGATACTCGATATGTTATAATAATGACGGGAACATGACTGAGTTCTTTTCTATAAATTTTAAATGTTAAAAATGTGTACTAGCTTTTGACATCCAAATCTTAAAAATGTGTACTAGCTTTTGACAGATCCAAATCCCCGTAGAGGGCCAAAGCTTCATCTGCAGAGAAACTTTTCATATTGATGGTTGCATGAAATATTTTTTCTTCGTCACCTTTTTCTCGTTTGTATTAGAGCTTCGCATTATGGCAACAATCGAAGCTTTTTCCGACCTGCCTTCGTCTCTCAATTCTTGCACATATGCGTTATTCGAACCTAATGCACCGTTCAGCCATGTTGAATTTTTAGTTACAAAAAGTTCGGCTTATTTTGTTAACGCGATCTTGAAATTTCGACAACAGTTGTTTTTGTTTCCTTTACTTACATAATAGATTATGTTGCCTGGAAGATATTGCTTATTAGCAATAGCTTTCCGCTCATAGCTTCGCCCGCGTTATTTTTGTTTTCCCGTGGGAATTTTATATTTTCCCGTAGGAATATTACCCTATGCCCTTCCCCTGGTCTCGAACTATCCCTATACCAACTTACATCACAATCGGTTCAGTACTTTTGAAGCCTATGCAATACAAACAAACAAACAATCAAATCTTTCCACTTTATAATATTACTAGCTTTCCGCTCGCGACTACGTCCGCGTTATTTTTGTTTTCCCGCGGGAATTTCATATTTTCCCGTAGGAAAATTACCCTATGTCCTTCCCCTGGTCTCGAACTATTCCTATACCAACTTTCATCCAAATCGGTTCAGTAGTTTCGAAGCCTATTTAATACAAACAAACAAACAATTAAATCTTTCCTCTTTATAATATTAGTATAGATTAGTATATTAGTATTAGTATAGATAAGGCCGCCTGTGCTGAACATCTGTGTTGTTTTGGAAAAATTTCTGTTTCTATATCTTTGTATGCTTTGTGTGCAATAAATCATTTATTATTATTATTATTCTTTTAAGTAAGGTTGAATGTTTTCTTGATTAGTGCTACAATCAATGAAAAAAAACTCTTTGTGACAGGCAGGGAGACTTCTATCCTACCTACAGTAAACGAGTAGAGAGACTAACCGTTGTATGAGTCCATGCAATATTAGACCGTATAATGATATAGTGAATCTATTTGTGTTCTGACGTTATTCTGGCTTTAACAGTGCACAATGTGGTCAGTTCTCTTTACTTGCACCTAACCTACGGCTTCATCTCCATAAGCTGCACGCCCAGATTGAAGAAACATTCTTTGTGACGGTAACATTCATAGATAGGTTTACATACATACATATATGCATAAAATCACGCTTATAATCCCAAAAGGGGTCTAGCAGAGCTGTAGGTAACACTGTGTTAAAACTAGGTTTTACACTCAAAGCCACATCTGGCAGTATGGGCCATACAGTACTCCCGCCTGTCGCCTACACAAAACGGGCACCAAAGCCAAGTGTTATCAATTTTTCAGTAAACAAATCAACTAAAACTAACGACCAGCCCCCCTAGCACGTCCACCAAAACACGATATGATAAAGCGGTTTATCGCGGTGAACTGTCAAAATACAATAGGATTTCGTCGTATTTTGACAGTTCTCCGCGATATATCGCATTATCATATCGTGTTTTGGTGGACGTGCTACGGGGGCAGGGCTCTAATTCCGCTAATCTTAACGTCGTTGTCGCGTCGTGATAGCGTTTCAATAACACTGCTTTTGTCGCTTTTATGCGCATTTTCTGCTACAATTTATTTGTGCTACAATTTCTTGATAAGTCAATAGTTACAAATGTTTTAGTAAGTATTCGGTTAACCAACAATTACTGTCTCAAAAAGCGATGCTATTGAAGCGTTATTGACACGCCACAAATGCATTAACGCTAGCAGAATAAGGCCCCAGGACATATGTTACACTCAAAATCATCTCAGCAGTCCAGGGGGGCTACTGCCTAACTCATAGCGATCACTCGCTATCGCTTTCGTGACATTAGAACAACAGTTTAAATGTCACCTGTGACATAAAAACTTGTTGTAATGTCACGATCACGATAACGATAGCGAGTGTTCGCTTTTAGGCGGTACGGCCACGGGTACGGATAGGATAGGTTTAGATATCAGGAATAATAAAAAATGTGTGTTTTAAAAGAGAAAATCAAAAGGGAGCGCACGCTCATAGTGTAAATAAAGAATATATTCCGCGCTACGCTGCACCCTCATTGTGTGTTTCGATCATAACATCACCACCATACTATGAAATCCAGACCGCCCAAAACTGTCACGTTGCGATCCTGAAGACAGCCGTGTTCATTCGTTCGTACATTTTATGAAATAGACCTACCTACTCATTTTGTGCTCAGAATACCAACCTATACCTACCTACATCAAAAAATATCTATTTGAATGTTTTAAACATAGATAAGAACCAAAGAAATACTCAAAGGTAAATACTAGTTTATAACTTAGTAACATAACTATAGAGGTCAATAACCTACATATTATTATTCTAATTTTAAAATATGTAACTTTATTCACTTACCTTTGAAGTTTCCAACCACGGATTTCAGCACTGGTGTACTTTAAATGGGTAAGTAATCAGATAACCAGATTCCATAAAAATGTCAAAAATAGGAAGTTTATCCGATTGACCTTACACAAAACCGATTTCTAGTTTATTACTCATTGCTCAAACTGTACTGAACCTCTTGAATACTACTACTACTATTACATAAAAAAAAAACAATATAGGTATGTAATACGATTTCGCATGAAACGCTGCGTGCGGCTACTAGTCGAAAACTCGGGAGTGATAGCACGGATGCGGAGTCTGCCTAGAACGTGTCGTGTGACGTCTCACGCCTGCCAGGCGGCCGCTTGACGGAGCGATCTGTTTTTTCGTTATAATTTCGTCAATTTTCATCGTAGAAAAAATTTTTTGGTACCATTTATATTGTTTTTTAATTGTCTACAAAGCTACATTTATAGTTAAAATCGTTACGGAACCTCATTAATAATTGGTTTCATTTTAACTTATATTAATATAGTCTAACTCCGCCCTTTGCCTTTAACCCGAAGGCCATTAAAGCAGCATACTCACTTACGGCCTTACTTATAAACGTTGATTAAAATTAAATAACAGTTTAACATTGAAACGTCTTAGTGACTACTTAAATAGCTGTCAAATTAAACAGCGTCGAACCCTTGTTTAGAGCCGTAATTACCAAAATGGCGGATCAAACTCGAAAAATTCACAGCAGAGGCGCGTTCAGCGCCTCTGGTTGTCCGGTTGTTTTTTAACTCGATCAAAGGCGTTGAACGGATTGCAGCAACCAAATCTTTTATCTCCTCCTTTCACATGATTTTTTATTTCTCTCTCATTCTAGTAGATGACATTATAGAATATGGCCGCCAATATCATCCAATCACGTCAAAGAGTATTTCAGTCATAAACGTCAGAGCGTTTTACAACCATCAAATTCGATGGTTGTTCGGTTGTAACTCGCGCCGACACTCTAAGGTCTTGTACGGGCCGGTTGTTTCACTCGGTTGTCACGCTCGAAGGCATTGAACGGGGTTAGAGCGAAAAGTTGTACTTCGCGCGAAGGCTCTGAACGCGCCTCTGGTATCCTCATGGGCACCGATAACAAATACAAAAGACGAAGCGTTGGTCACACCGCAGCGCATTTGTTTGTATTTTGTAGTTTGCATTTGCGTACATTTGGTGACGTAGCGTAGTAGTGAATTATAATAATGGATAATTTTGAAATCGATAATGTGTTACGTACCTACATTTCGAGAAGACCTAGAAGAAATAAGGAATTTTAGAAGTATTGATATAGAATATAGAGATAATTTTTATCACAATCACAACACCACCATTTGGATTTGACAAGTTTGACATTACTTGGATAGGTTGTTTTTGATGTGAAAGATCTCTGAATATTTTTGATGGTTTCACATCTGCCAGGCGACCCATGATGGCGCACATTTTTTAAAATTTTCGTATTGGGTAACAGCATTATGGTCAAAATAACGCTATAAATAACCGTTATTTAGCTAAATATTTAAAATAACGCCAATTAACCGTTGCTTAACAAAGTAACGCTTAATTAGCGTTTATGAGTGAGACATATTTAAGCAGTAAATAAGCAGTTAATGAGTGGTTAGTTAATTAGTTACTAAGATGTTGATTAGCAGATTTTTATAAGTAAGGCCGTTAGCCTCTGGTTACACCATCAGTATTTCATCAGTTTGATCCATCAGTATTTCATCAGTCTCCGCTGGACTAGCGAAAATTCATCAGTATTCCGTCAGTCACTGGGTTACACGATCATTCTGGCGTCAATCATACCAGACTGGTGAAATACTGATGGTGTAACCTCGCTCTTAGAGGTGTAACGCGTAACGTATCTGATACAGTAGCTTGCTGCGAGCCGTACGCCCGCGGAGCGCAGTGTGTTCGCAGCGACCCGCCGGTTGGCGGTTTTTGCGCGAACACGGCGCTCGTAGCGTGCTCGTGGACGGCACGTACACACTTGTAGATTGCTACAGGAGCGCGTTCAGAGCCTCTGGGTGTAGTTGTCCGGTTGTTTTTTAGCTCGCTCAGAGGCGTTGAACGGATTGCAGCAACCAAATCTTTTATCTCCCTCTTTCACATGATTTTTTTATTTCTCTCTCTTTCTAGTAGATGACATAATAGAATATGGCCGCCAATATCATCCAATCACGTAAGAGTATTTCAGTAATAAACGTCAGAGCGTTTTACAACCATCAAATTCGATGGTTGTTCGGTTGTAACTCGCGCCGACACTCTAAGGTCTTGGAACGGGCCGGTTGTTTCACCCGGTTGTAACGCTCGAAGGCATTGAACGGGGTTAGAGCGAAAAGTTGTAATTCGCGCGAAGGCTCTGAACGCGCCTCAGTATCAGTTATATCACGTGCTACACCTCTAACTGAGTACGCGGCTTAAGGCTATTCGGATATTATATATCGGATTTCGACCGCCCTCTCAGGAAAGGGGACGTTGCAAATCCAGGCGTCACACGCACGGTCCTTATCACAGAACACAGAAAGAGGTTAGAAAGGCAATCATGCACCGTTTGTACGGGAACCGCTGTCGCCAGTTTTGCTCCCACTTCTTTTCCTTGCACCGCCCATGCAAAGTCGCGCGAAATCGGGCTGAACCAATCACAACGTTCACTGGGCTCCTCATTCACAGAAATTCACTGACGTCCAGAGCCGCGTGTACAAATAACATTATTTTAGTGATTGACATCGATTAATAGCTATCGATATTAAATATTGCCAGCAATTTAACCATTTGAAATATTTAGAAAACCAAAAGATAATTATTACTTTCATTATACGTTTATAATTAATAATATTCAAGTAATATTTTGTTTCTATGTAACAAAATTAAAGCTTTTTAGCTCAAAAATGTTGTAGGTTAGACGTAAAATAAAAGAAAAACTATAATACTATAATGCACCGGTCTGAAAGCATAAACTAGAATGGATAATCTGACAAACGGACGTGCGGTAGTTTAGTTGTTAGGATATTTTAGTTGGATGGAGAAGTAAATATTTGTAAAGTAAATATTTACCTGTAAATTTGTTTTTTTAAGTAGTCAAATCTTCATGTCTTGCATGGCCACCTATCTATGCTAAAATAGTCATATAAATATTATGGTGATATTAAAAATTCTAAGTTGTAAAATTAGTTTAGAATTTGCCCATAATTTTTTTACTAATCGAACTAATTGTATCGTGAAAATTGAAATTAATTTTACAATTTTAATCTTTGATTACATCGCCGTACTTATATGAATAGGATGTTAGAAAGGGTAGGTGTTAGCTTCGCCAAACATTCTGTATTATCGATAAGTAATAATTATTATTATGGCATTTTAAGTCACAAATAATATGTTATTTTTACTTTATACAAATATTTTAAAATATACATTTATCGATAAAATGTAATGCGTGCGTTTTTTGATTAGCACGGCACTATCCCTTGTACTGCGACTACTGCGTTAATGCTCATTAAGCCAAATGCGTCACTACCGAAAGCAGTGTACTATATTACGCGCTCTAAGTAATATGGCAAAAATCGCGGGCGTACATTGCCGGTAATGTATATTTTTTAGAAAAATATTATGTAACTTATCGTTATGATCAGTTTTGGTGGATTTTGACATTATGATCTATGGAATATGGTCATTATGATTAATTTACTACTTACCGATGAAAAGAAATTCCTTCTTTAGCTACACTTGACACCTGACTTCTTGTTTTACAAGTAATTATAGCACAAGAAGGCATTTTTTTATATTTATAGTGCCGCGCTTCACGATACACTCACTGTAGTTGTCCGTGAGTGATTAAACAACGCGTTCGCGTTGCGGGGCCACAAGTATGAGCATTTAGTCATAGTTGTGGCTACGCGTGCCCCGCCCACATAGCCCTTCTAACCTCTTTCTGTGTTCTGTGGTCCTTATGCACACGACTGCCGCGCTACTGAAAGCAAGTAGTGCAGCCTTCCCGTACTTGTCATATTTGTTATCCTGTTATTTTGAGTTCATAATGGAAATTAGGTCATGTGTACAAAATAATTTTAATAGTTAATTTTCAAGGAATTGATTGTGAATTCTACTATCAAAAGTTGCATATTAATCTACGTACTACGTACGAGGCAACCGCACCACGCACGCCTGTCGAGCCGCCTTTGTGCCCAGTCAAAAAACAGACAGTTCGTATCGCGGCTGCCTCGGGTTGAGGTAAGCCTCGCGAGTACTTACTTGAGGAAACAGGATGAGCCGTACGGCTGCCTCTATTCCGTACGTAGCTGATATGCTCATAACTTCATCTGCATCTTTTTCAGAATTATTAAATTTCTTCAGAAACATCTGCTTCCCCCTCATTTATTCCCTATTATTCCATCTGTGTAATTTTGGCTCCTAGAAGTAACCAACATCCCTCCAATGTTCAGTTCTATGCCATTTAAAAGTGAATACTGAGGCACAGATAATATAATACTACAGTACAGATGCCCCATCCCATACAACGAAATGGGACCTACTTAAATCGGGCTATTCTTCGAACTATTTTATTTCACCATTTCACCGCGAGATGACGCACCAGCAAGCTCGGGCCATCGAGCCTTTGCTACATTGGGCTCAGTAGTTCTCGCACGCACTCAACAGATGGCACTTTGTGAACTGCTATGCTTATTATGCTTTGTTTAGTTCATGACTGCGTAAGTAAATAGGTCTTGTAAAACATCATACGGCCGGCTGCACCAAGCTAAATGTGTTACAATTTGGTAAAAAATTGACGTATAAATCAATGTTATACCTAAGGGGTTGTTCCGCCATGGTTATACGATTTATGTCATACATTTTATATACGTTTGACATTTAAGATGTAATTGTAAAATAAATTTGATATCATTGGAGGTATAAGTCATTTTGGTAGTGGGTACTTTCTATTATATCTGTAACTTCAAATTCAAAAAACTGGTTTAAGAATAAAGCAAACTTGCAAATTTTTTATATGTGACCTTTTTTTATCCCGCCCAAGACGATTTTTTTCACTGATTTATCTAAGTATCATTTTTTCAATTTATTTAGTATTTTTAAAGAAAATCAAAGTCACATAATACTGTATTTTGTTAAAATGTGATTTAAAATTTTTATTTGACAAGATTTTTCAGTTTATGATTTTTGTTTTTTATAAAAAATAAGTGTTTTTTTTTATATTTATACATACTTACCTATAAAAAACTAAGCAATTTAATTTCTCAGTGATATTTTATAATATAAAATATCATTGAGAAATTTAATTCTTAATTACTTATATTTTTTTATAATATAAAATATAATTGAGAAATTTATATTCTTATAGCCGGCTGAAATAAATTTATTCGACTGTTTTATCAAATATCGAAATTATATAATTTAGTACTATTTTTTAAACAAAATTTTATTTTTCCTTGTTCTTTCTTACCAGTTATCTAATTTTCTGTTTCATTTTATGAATGTTGTTATTAATTCTGTGATAAGAAATCATTGAAACAAAAGATAATTAATGCGGGTTCGAACCACAGACCTCCAGCGGTATAGCTTAATAATTTCGCAGTATTTCCGAATAAGCCATCTGTTCACTTAGCTTTGATGTTGAAATTTCGAATCTATTATTTAAATTATGTGACGTCTATTGTAAGTCGCGCTTGCCACAATATTTGTAAATGGTAAAATCTAATAAAACACTGTACCTATAATATTTTATTTGGCAAAATTCAAAATATACCTAATCACCATTAAGATTAAAAAATAATTCAAGTAGTACCTACATTAATTTTTTTTTATAGTCAGGAAACTTACAGAAATTGTGTATGTAAAGAAAAAATATTGCTGCGTTTGTAAACTACCTCTAAGTTTTTGTATTACTGATACTATGTTATGTAACCTGTCACAATTTATGACACGTCATGCTGTTGATACAATGTATATACGTGGAGCTTTATGTACCTATATTTATTGATTTGTATATTTCTATTATTCCATGTTGAGTGTATCACGTAGATATTAAGATTTTTGTTTTTGTTTATAGCTTAGTGTGTGTGTGCCATAGTGGTGCCTCTTCAGAGTGTCTACGGAAGACCAGCGCCGGGGAGTCTGCGACGCCTCGGCATTATGCTGAGTAGATACCCTTTCCGTGGCACATCTATTAGTGTTTTCCCTTTTTTTATTTGTTATTCTGTGTTAGTGCCATTGAATAAACCATTTTCTTTCTTTTTTCTTTTATTAATACTCACGCTGGGCTTTAAATGTTGACCTTAAGACTGCCCTTATGTCGCTCGTAATAGCGGCGGCTTTCGTAATGCAAATGTAAAGCTTGACGTGTTGCTGACTGTACTTTACGTATTACTTACCTATATTATCTATGACTATATATTATGTACCTAACATAGTTGAATAATACTTATGATGTTATTAAAAATTCAGATTTGTAAAATTAGTTTTGAAATCCCCCATACAAAATAGTTAAGTCAGTGAAAAAATCACTGTGGTTTTATGAAACCAACATGCAAGTGAAACTTTTTTTTCGGTTCGTAGGCATTTAACTGAAAATTTCCGAAAAAATATTAAATAGGGTAAGTTCTTACTTATTAAAATCGCGTTTCTAATCCTAACCTAAATCTTTTTGTTCTTTAAAGAAAATTATAAATAAAAAACAAATTGAGATATAAATAAAAGGAATTGATATACTTAATAAACAAAAAGCAATAAAGAAAAACAAAATAATAAAACAAGCAATTTTTTTTTTAAATAACTACATCAGGACAGGATCGAACCACTGCCACACAGATTTAAAAACGAAGATCTAACGAGTAGACCAATCCTGACCTATTAGAAGTGGTGAAATTTAAGATGTCATGTTTTTGTGTAATTCGACCATAATTCGACATTACACTTTCAAATGTATGGGAATTAGAAAATTAATTTTGCAATTTCGAATTTTCAATGACGCCATTACTATTATGATTATGTCAAAATACCTACATACCAAACACCTTGTAGGTAATATCATAAAATAAAATAATTCAACTCAATCTGTGACCATACGAACAAGCATACATAAGTAGTGCCATCTATGAGTGAGCAGTTAGTAATCAAATAGTTAATAATAATAATAATAATGTTTTATTACTCATCACAAAAGGGTACAATGTAAATATCACTAGCTATTCTTACATCTAGAGTCTATAATACCTTAATGTGAGTCTGATGCCTGTGATAGGTATGATAAATACCTGTAATACAGGTCACCAGGCCCCGCTCATCGGATCAGAACACAGTTGGTAGCTGAGTTAACGTACATATTAATTAATTATAAAAAGCAATCAAGACCTTACTTAACAATTCTATTTACTATATAAAGGTTACTGAACCATTAAAATTAAATTGTGTATGCGTGTGTGTGTGTGTGTGTGTGTGAGAAAGAGAGTGAGTGAGATTGTGTGAGTATGAGAGAGACTAAGTGAGTGAGTGAGGTAGTGTGTGTGTATGTTTCTGTGTGGGTGTGAGCATGTATGGGCGTGTAAGTGTATATATGTTATGAATGTATGAGAACACGGACTGATATTTAGTTTTTTTTTTTTTTGCGGATTTTAGTTAGAAATTTTTCAGTCGTTTCGTAGTCTAAGGATTTCAGCCAACTGAAAACTGTTTTTTTACATTTGTGCTTGCTTAAATGGTAAATATCAATGGTAGAATTAATCCTGTTATACAAATAGGGCCCAAGGTAGCAGTAAAATTTATGGGAGAAAGCCTTTCGGAAAGCAGTTAAAGCAGACATTACGTGCAACTTTGAGCTATGCTTTTGAGAGATACATTGAAGTTCAGACAATTGTCGCTAGGAGTGCTATAAATTTGTAAAAAGAAATGTTAAACCGTTCTAGCATGACTTAAAAACGTATTTTGATACTTCCCACGTGCTAAGTGATTTTTTAAAATATAATCAATAGTTTTCTGAATCTCCTTGTTGACTTTTACTAAATTCACTAAAAAGTCATTACAAAAATCGATTAAAGTAGCGCCATCTATTGATGCTTTTATCGAATTATTTTACTTTTGTTCGTGATGGGTCCCCGTGACTGAGGTATACAACAGTAGTATTATAGTACATTACAATAGAAGTACGTTATAAGTTATAACTCACGAGGCGAAATATCAGCCCGAGCCGTGTTGAATAACTAATATACGCACGTATATCGTACGACGCTTTTCAACACACTTGTGAGGAAAAATACTTAATTTCTGGATTAAATAATACGAATCATTATTGACTTGTAGACAAAACTAAATAATGGTATGAAAATAATTGTTTGAAAAATCAATGTAGCTCGTTGATGTCTTTTATATTACCTCTAGCTTTAAAAAAATATAGTACATTACTGCTGCGGTCGGCAAGTGCAGCATTGCCGGACTCTGTGATGCGTGCCTCGGCTATAACTCACGCGTGTTTCATGAGCTGCTTTATTATGTGTCTAAAACCGGTGAAATTAGATCCACTTTAAGAATAAGTGTGTTGAAAATGTTACTTATAACAGTAGCACTTATTACTGTTAAATGAATTGAAGCTGCTTTTATCCTATATTCCAGGTACTGGAGGAAACAGGCTTTGACATCAGCAAATTGATAAATAAAAATGATTATATTGAAGCTGTTATTCATGACCAAATAGTTCGTCTGTATATTATCGGTTACATACCACGCGACACCAAATTCCAACCACGAACAAGGAATGAAATTAAAGCATGCGAATGGTTTCCACTGGCCGATCTGCCTTCTAACAAGAAGGATATGACACCCAAAGTTAAAATGGGCGTTAGCCCTAATGCATTTTTTATGGTGCTGCCATTCGTCAAACGAATGAGACGTTGGGTCTCCGAACGAAGTCAAAAAATTTTCACTAATAGCACAAGGCGAACTAGGCACAAATCGATGGGTGACATAGAATCGTCGACTAGCAAGAATAAAAATAAGGCTATTTCACAAGGCCTCCAAAATGAGATCACCGAGTACCAACAGCAGAATCCCAATCAAAAAGGTGACAACCACAATGGAAACAGCAACCAAATGGCGAGTCAAGGGCAACCGATTTCCCAGGGAAGTAATTCTAAAGCAGGAAATCATACGAACAGGCGAGAACGCAAAGTTTCTAAGCGTCAACTTTTCACCCCCCAGAATACTCAGAGCACAAACATGTCACCGAGTGTGTTGAACGCCAGCGAAAAGGAAGAGTTACCAGCCAGCGAAAAAGAGGAATTGCCAGAATTACCAGAGTATGACCAAGACTTGTTCAACTTTGTAGCTCCATCTTGGGCTAACTTCAAGTTTGATAGACGAGCAATACTCGACTGCTTCACTTGAACTAATTTTAATTTATTAAAGGATTACAAATTGATTTGGACTCGAGTCTTTGGAATGTATTGGTCTTTGTTACAAACAATTTCTGTGCAATTTTAAAGTACATGGTTATTATTTACAAAGTAGGATGGAAACACAATTATATTGATATCACCATAATTTTATAAATTTTTGTCAATTAGCCACAATAAAGAATTATATTCATTGTTCATGTGTGTGATTTGTTTTAAATGAGGCATGTTTGTTCAGCAACAAATTCCCGAGCTCAAATACTTGAGACTTTACATTTTCTTTAAACATGCTGAATAAATTGAATAATGAATAATCAATAAAGAAAAAAAATCGCCTCGGGCGGGGATCGAACCCTTGTTCTTCAAATTGGGGATCGAACCCGCGTTCTTCAACTTGTAATAACTCCATATCAACATATTCATTTATTCATTTTCAAATTTTAAAAAAATACAAAATCTCAAATATAAAAAAATGTAAGTTTGCTTTAATCTTTACTTTTCAAGAAATCTGTTAAAGATTTCTAAGTTGGATATTGATACTTAGTTATTAACAGTGAATAAAGTCTACCTTGACTTAACAAAGTTTAATTTTAAGACTTAAAAAGAGATTAATACAACGGATTTTTAACTATGTATTGATAATACATAGTTAAAAATCCGTTGTTTGTTCTTTAGTAGGTACCTAACCATCATTGGCGTATCTAGTTTTTTTTTGGGATGGGCCTGACCCTTGATTTTTGTTTCAAGCTATCACTGTTCGTCAATCATAAAATTTTGAAAAGGTAGCCTAGCATAGCCTAGCCCCCCCTCTATATACGCCTATGCTAACCATCCATATTAAATACACCTACGCCTACCTTCATATAATGTCTTCTGCACTACTTGAGATCGAATATTTATTTCAGTTTTGATAACACTCTGTGATAAAACTGTCTAGAAGATAGATATTAAACTGTGAATTAAAAATTGTAATTTTGCACCAAAGATTATGCCAACCTCCACACAAATTTACCCAATATCCCATAATCTACTTTCACACCTAAAATTATTAATAATTACAAATAAACACCGATATATTTTAAAACAATTTTATTATTGTAAATGTATATTGTTTACAGATTCGATTAAATAATGTAGAAAAAACGTTGCACAGAACGTTGAGATGATAGACTAATATTGATTTATGCATTAAAATGTCACTACTGTAATCATTAGTATATACAGTGTTTTTGCATCAAGTGCACATACGAGGCAGGGGGCAAAAGGGGGTCATTTTAGTTTAAAAAAAATAGAAAAAATATCCTACATTTTTTTTGTATTTTTAGGGGCCATTTAATTTTTTTTCCCTCCGTTGCGAACCTGACGTGCATAAACCGTTATAACTCTTGAATGAATATACAAATATCAATCAAATAAACGCCAACGTGATCCTTAAAGATAAAACGTGCTGTCAAAATACAAATTACCCCCTTCTGCCCCCCCTGCCTCGTATGTGCACTTGATGCAGAAACTCACTGTGTAATGCTATAAAATTCGTTAAAGTGCTATTTAAATACTGTCATATTATTTAAACTATTAGTATAGCAAGACACTGCAGAAACTACGTTGAACCTCGCTGAATTTCGGGATTATGGCGATAAATTTAGCTAAGTCTACTATTTGACCACGGAGGCGGACAATATGAAATATGCATAGATTTTTTTTACATACAACAGGGAAGCTCTTGGCCTTCACCTCATCTGATGGTAAGTCGACGTATTCCCCATATAGTCCCATTGTGGAGCAGTGGGTCTACAGGGAAAAAAAATTACCCCTGGACCCACCAGTGGGACATTTTGGTGGGACCACGGGTATTTTTTTTCCCCGTAGACCCACTGCTCCACAATGGGACTACAGGTAATTGAAACAAAACTACTTTTGACCCGTGGTCCACCCCTGTGATATTTGGAAGATTATATTGGTTGAATTATAACAATCTCTTTGCACTTCCCGATTTATGCCCTACGTCATATAAGGCCGAAGGTGGAAGTGAGATTCTTCTGGACTCCTCAACAAATGAGGAACTGGCTATCTTATCTCACATGTTAGTATTGGGATTACAATTTTACAGATAACATATTATAATACATTCAAATTTTAATAAACTGTGACGTGACTATCTAAATACAAAGAAGTTCCGCTTTTGGATGCCATCAGCTTTTTCTTGCAAATCACAATTTTTTATGTGTACTATACAAATGGCTGGCGTGTACTAAAACGTCACAGTATATATCGCATCTCTGTCTAAGTAACCGGCAACTTAAAGAACTTTTTAAATAATAATAATAGATTATTCAATTACGTCAAAAAGCTTCAACTTCTGGATCTAAACAAAATCAATATAAAATAGTTCTTATCACAGTAATTTACTGGAGGGAGACTCTGTACCAGGGTCGTCTGCTTAGGTACCTCCGTCTTACCTATTTCTGCCGTAAAGCAGCAGTGCTTGCATTGCTGTGTTCCGGTTTGAAGGGTAAGATATGGCAGTGAAATTACTGGGTACTGTGACTTTACATCTTGTGTCACAAGTTGGCAACGTACACTGGTTCTTGTGGGGGTTGCAGTTTTGCTGCGAATCTCACGAGAGCCACATGTATTATAGGTGACTGTTACCACTTACCATCAGGTGGGCAGTTTGCTTGTTTGCCAACTTTCTGCAATAAAAAAAAAAAATTCAGTAAGTTGGTGAAAAAATCAAAGTTTCTTGGATAAATAAAGAAATTATAGCACTCACATAATTCTATAAGAATAAAACAGCTGTCAGAACTTTCGTCTATTCTTGTAAAATTTCTATGCTAAAATAAAACCACATACTTAATGTTTTAGAAAACAAAAATAGCAAGTCTAGATTTGAAATGTTTTTCGTTGTTAACAATAAAATTAAACATTTAATTTGACTTGTTAAAAAAAATCTCAACTAACCTATTAGGACTCAACCATTCGGTCTAATCTATGATGACAAAGACCAATTGAAACAGACATACTAAATTAACATTTAAACATATTAATTTGCGAGATCATTTTATAACTTTCGGTAATTGGCATATAATCATAAAAGGTATAAGAACGCAATAATTATCTGTTCTTTACCACGCCTTAAATACTTTTACCACGCATTAAACGTAATGATTCTTAACGTATTTACATACTTTCATTTATAATATTCAGTTCACATTATTCATCAGTCATACTCATTATTATTTTAATTATAACTATGTAATTATCAAATTTTCATATCTAAATTGACATTGATAGTTTGATTAACAATAAAATTATACATAAAAAGCTATATATTAAATCACATATATAATAATAATGTACGTACAGACGTAATTTAAAACCGTCGACAATATATTTGTAAAAAATCTGTGATATCGTTTTTATCTACTAGAATAAAAATATGTTTCTTATGTAGCTAATTGCGTTTAAGTCGACTTTGTGTTTAAAGTTCCGTCAGTACTAATGACATAAACAAAACAATAATAATAAGGTGAAGTGACGGACGAAGCTTTTAGAAATGTTTTGTTATCTCGTTGCTAGCAATTCTAGCAAAGCTTCCTTTTGAAGGTCATATAAGAAAAAATCACCACAACAAAAGTGAGCACAGTTTTCTCACAGGACATTTCACCATTATTTTTGTTCAAATTCAATATCTTTTATTCAAATTGGATTGTTACAATCTCTTTTGAACGTCAAAGCAGCTACGCCATTGGTTCACAAGTCTACGGCGTTATTCCAGTGTTATTCCACAGATAAGTTTGTAAAACACGGTGCGGAATCTTCCGAGAGGCGGATAGACGGTTACAAAGGTCTTTTTTAATCTGTAGGTAATTAGTAGTTACAAAGTTGCTTCGCTATTAGTATACTGTTAATACGTTTACAAAAAAGTCGACAGGAACGATTTTTAGCCTTCTAGTAGTTACTACTAGTTATCTCTCACTTTGGGCACACCCTTATGGACACTAGCGTTACTAGATGTTAGTATTTTGTATCACTACTAGTACCTTGGAATATTGACTACAGTTGACCTTGGTTTTCTATAGTTTTATAGTTGAGTGTTACCGAGAAGGAAGACCTTAGAAGGCGCCATTTATTATAGAGAGGTAGCATAAATAATGGGTACTGTACATTTGACTTTACATCTTAGTCACGAGTTGCAACATAAATTGAGTTCTTGTAGCGGTTGTATATTTTGCAAGTCTCACAGGAACCACAACATGTACTATTAGGCGACTGAAGACACCGTCAGGTGGGCGATCAGCTTCTTTGGCAACTTTGTTGTATAAAAAAAGTGAAGATGACGACCACACTCCATGTGACACTTCAAACGATATGCGTTTAACTTTCAAAAGAAGTTATACCTAATGCATTAATTATACTACTTGCATCGTTGAGGGCGCTGGTGATACAAAGCAGTAACATCTATACACGGTGTTTCAAAATAACCAATAAATAATAAATTCTTTATCGAAAACTCATTATTAAAATCTGTTTACACGTAATGTCATTCAACCCAAAACTTTTATGTAAATCATAGTATCATCATCTATGATTTACATGAAAATTTTGGGTTGAAATATGCTTGGAATGGAAATACAATGAAAAACAGTAACTAAGTACCTACATATTTTTGTTATAAATGAGCGCCACCTGCGCAAAAGCGACGCACAAAACCTCGCCAAGTTAGATGCCTATAGCGCGGCCGCAGCGTCAAACGGGCACATAACGGAGCGATACGACGCAGTGCCGATCGTTGCGTCGGTCCTTCGAGAACGTCCCCGCGGTACTCTCGCTACTCACCAGGGTTCGAGGATATATATAATGATATATATCCGATATATATCAAATGATTTTTTATGATATCAATACAAAAATTGATTTCAAAATGTTATATTAATAAGTGATTTTTGGCGTTGGTTACTGTATTTCTACTTCCCAAATGTAGATGGCGATGGAGTAGGGTTAAAACATACTCCCGAATAGTAAGATCTAATCCATAAATGGCAACACTAATACTTTTGCCGGCATTAATGGCGTCAGTCGTGTTAGAAAAATTTCGTTACGAAAGAGTATGTTTTTGTGTTTATTTATTTTAAGTGTAGGTATGACCATTGAGTGATTAGAATTCATAAAAAGGTTTTATGTTTTTGAGTTGATTTTGCCTAATCTAGAAGAAGATTTTATGTTTTGGTATCATTTCTCTGATTTTAAGTACCTAAACCTAAACATTAAAAACATTTTAGTTTTTTTTTTAATAATTTATTACGTTTATGCAACACATATGCAAATAGTATATACATAAATGATACAATTAAATAACAATATGGCATTCATACTAATTGGATATATATCAAACTTTTGATATATATCGGATATTTTGGAACCCCGCTACCGCTACTCACCGTCAGCATCGGCGGCGAGCAGCTTCAAGCGGCGCGGTCACTGGTCGCCGAGGAGCGGCGGCGCGCGGTGCCGGCGGTACCGGCGGCGGTACTGGCGGCCGACCAGCGCGTACAGCGCGCCGCCCGCCGCCAGCACCGCCGGCACGCCCAGCCCGCTGGCCAGCACGCCCAGAACCAACGCCGAGAACCCCTCCAGCGGCGGCGAACCGTACCCCACCGTCAGCGACCTGCGCCCCGCGACCACAGAATATTTAATACCTAGTACTCCGTACGGAACGGCCGCTCACCTCCCCGCACTCATTTCAAATATACCTCACCCCACCCCGCGCTTCGTTGTCATTGACTTACTACCAAACGTAGATAGAGCAGTTCATACAAAAACGCGCTTGAAATCTGTCACCTAATCGACTTACATTTGTACTCGCTGATATATTGTTGAATATGCACGCCCGAATTAAAATTACCATAAAGAAAGAACCGTATTTATCGAATTCAACCTTATTCTACATTATTACGGCAACTATTTTAAGTACAACCGTGTGAAGTTACATCATTTCATACCAAGCCACAAATCAATTGACGGGTTAGTAATTGCTACAAGAAAATATCAACTTTATACTGTCAAACATTATGCTCAAAATTGCTTATCGCGTTGTCGCTCCAACGTATGAATGAGATAACACATCGTAATACGACGCCCGTGCGAGCGAAACGATTGTGATGTACCGACACTGACGCGAAGCGACATGTTTATGATTAAAATAATTGGTTTTTACGTATAAATCGAATATTTGAATACATGATAAGATGTGTAATGAGTTTACTCACGCAAAATATAAATTTCTGTCTTTTTTCTGCCGTTTCTGGCTATTGTTACCACAACTTTTGAATGAACACTTCGGCATGTTGAGGTGCCGACAGCTAATCACTTACTATGGAAAAGAACTGCACGAGTCGCGATTGGGCAATTCTTCACCGGCCCACTTCTCGAACGTTCATGCGTTATCTACGTTTGGTAGTAAATCAATGTTCGTTGTACACATCACTGACAAATAAACAAGGGCGCGCGCAATCGCTCGCGCGAGTACACGCGAGCGTCGGCCGATAACAGAGACAGCGCTATGCGGGTAAAAGAGAAGGCAGTCGCTGCACTTCTCGCGTCATTTCGATTGATAACCGAGCACTCAGCCCTACTAGATTCCACGCACATATTTGCGCGTGTACAAACGTTATTTGCTTAAGTAGGTAGTAGTAGTAATAGGTAATTGATTTGCAAACGTTGTATGGAGTGTTCGGGGTGTGCCACGAGTGCGGTCCATAATTTGATATCAGCGCTTGTGTGCGCGCTATTTGCACGCAAACAATCTATCCAACAATTGCCCACGTGCGCATTTGTAAGCGGTTTGACGTAATCGATGACTTCACCGATTGATGCTGACAGGAGCGCGTTCAGAGCCTCCGAGTGTAGTTTTCCGTTTCTATTTTAAGTCGCCCAGCAGACGTAGCACCAAGACTGGTGTCGAGTCACGCATTATCTCACAATTTCAGTGACATTATGCCTTTAAGCCATAATGTCACTGAAATTTGTGATAAAACTCAGTCACACGTGTTCCTTGACGAGCGTCAAGAAAATTTATCACGTCAGTCACACTAGATACGCGCCACCGAGATCTTAAAAGACATAGAGATAATATGTCACTGAAATTGTGAGATAATGTATGACTCGAGTCGAGTCTTGGCCGCCCGTGCTACGCCTGCAGAGGCGTTGAACGCATTGCAGCAACCAAATCGTTTATCTTCCTCTTTCACGTGAATTTTTATTTCTCTCTCTTTCTATCAGATGACATTTTAGATTATGGCCCCCAATATCATCCAATCACGCAAGAGTATTACAGTAATAAACGTGAGAGCGTTTTACAACCATTAAATTCGACGGTTGTAACTTGCTCTGACACTCTAAGGTCTTGAACGGGCCGGTTGTTTCACCCGGGCGTCACGCTCGAAGGAATCGAACGGGATTAGAGCGAAAAGTTGTACTTCGCGCGAAGGCTCTGAACGCGCTCCTGTAATGCGTTCAACGCCTCTGGGCGAGTCAAAAACAACCGGACAACTACACTCCGAGGCTCTGAACGCGCTTCAGTACTTACAGAAAAGAGGTAGTGCACTGTCTCCAGAACTGTCAATGTCAAAGTCAACAACGGTTTCTCGCGAAGTTTTGTTTGTATATTTTAGTTTGTTCCAATTATTTTTCATTAGATTTATATACTAGTCAATAAGTGCCTGTAAAGGTCTATATTGAATAAAGATTTTTGAGTTTTGAGTTATACAATAAATACAGAAGTGTTCTGTAAAGATACTGGAGGCATAATACATGTCTCCCTCCAATTATTTTTTAAAATAATATTGACAAACGTACACATAGAAAGCTCGGTCCAAGATTGATCTGAGTGTTTTTACGTCCGTAAGCTGTGCAAACGATTTAAACGAGTTGTTTGAATGCATGCAAACATTTGCACTGTTGTCTGATTGTGGACCGCACCCATAATAGCACTACGTAGAGACCGCATCAAACATTTAGTCCGCTCTGAAGTTGTCTCACACCTCTTTCTCGCGCACATAAAACATACTAAGGCTCGTAATAATAGTCGCGCGTAATTTGTGGGGGTTACAGTTTTGCTGCGAATCACCCAAGAGCCACATGTGACTGTTACCACTTACCATCAGGTGGTGGGGAGTATGCTTGTTTGCCAACTTTGTTGTATAAAAAAATATAAACAAAGATAAGAAACAGAATCGTTATAGTATAATACTGACCAGGAGGTGTAGTTGTCATGTTTGTAGAAGCCGTCGCCGGTCTCGCCGAAGGAGACCAGCAGCTCCTGCACCAGCAAGTGCCGCGGATCAGTGCCTTTGTACCACACGTTTATCGCGCTCGACTTTGGGATGCGTGTCCTGAAACAAATGATTAGTTGAGCGACGTTCGCTATGGTGAAGAGACTAATAGGTGAACAAACATTTGTAAAATGTCTCGTTTAACACTCCGTCGAGTTTCTCCATGTTATTGGTACAGACATTAGTTAATTAGTTTGGCTGGGCTCTTTCGCATTTAGCCTAATGATTGGGCCATTGTGCGTCCTGGCCTTAAGTCAGCCTCCATCCTAGTCCATCCATCCCAGGTCCTCCCAGAATGCCAGCAGTAATGCATAATATCGATGCAGATAAGATAGGCATAAGTGGTCTCTTCAGATAAATTATTCGATTGAATCCACCATCAATAATAACTACGAAAAAACTTGCAGAATTTATAACATTTTATCTGCCATTTACCGAAAAAAGGTGATTTTGATCAGGTTCGATTCCCGGTATGTATGGTGGTGCCCAAGGTAGACACCACCACGTCGGCGTTTCGCCGACTTGTATTGCTGAATTTTGTACCCTACTACCAGCTCATAGAAAGCATTGTGGCTTACCCCGATTCCAATTGTCTCCGTCCGTCTCCTCCGTAGCCGGTGGACTTCCTGAGCTAGCTCGAAGGAAGTCGCGGCTCCTGAAGTTCTGCAGTGGATCCACCGGTGGAGACCGGAGCACTACAAATGCCTATTAGGCCACCACGGCTCACACACGCGATTTTGACACCGTTGCACAACACAAAGCGGGCTTTCGCACCCCGATATTAGGTGCGCCGCGCAAAATACAATTTGCTAGTTATATACTGTGTATTATATTTTATGGATGCCCGGACATCATCCTAACCTAATTCAATGTCGTGACATTTCGACTCAACTCAACTGACATGTCACATGCGGCCGGCCGCCAAAAAAGCTCTCACTGCACAGACCACAATGCAGTGTGCCACTCGCTCTTCCTCGAGCGTGAACATCCCCCCGCTCCGGACAGTCCCGGATTGTCCGCCAAATCAGTCTAAGGGGAGGCGAGAAAGAGTAGCGACCGCGCGCTTCAAAACAGAATCCCCAACTAGGACCTCGGCAAACCTGGGCACACCATCAGACCCTAGAGTAAGTTGGACAATGCGTCCGCGACGCCAACGTAAGGGTGGCAGGTTTGGGTCCTTCACTAACACGAGGTCTCCAACCCTCGGTGGGTTTGTCTTATCTGACCACTTAACGCGCTGTTGCAAAATGTGTAAATATTCAAGGTGCCAGCGGCGCCAGAAGCTCTGGGTAAGCTGCTGGAGCAACTCAAACCGCGAAAGGCGTCCTGGATTGACATCTCTATAAGGATACTCGGGCAGGGCGTTAAGTGGTCTGCCTATCAAGAAATGGCCCGGCGTGAGGGCCTGCAAATCGTTCGCGTCGGTAGACAACGGACATAACGGACGCGAGTTGAGAACCGCCTCAATCTTATGAAACACCGTCGCGAGTTCCTCAAACGTGAGAATAGTCTCCCCAATAACGCGGCGAAGGTGAGTCTTGGCGGCCTTTACAACAGATTCAAAAATCCCTCCCCAGTGAGGGCAAGACGGCGGGGAGTATCGCCATGTTACCCCCCTACGGGAGAGTGTGGATCCGATCTCAATATTATTTTTATCTAAAAATTCACAAACTTCTCTTATATGTCTATCAGTGCCCTTGAAGTTCGTCCCACAATCGGACCGAATTAGAGAAGGCAGTCCCCGGCGGGAGACAAATCTGCCTAACGCTGCTAAGAAAGCGTCCATGGTGAGCGCACTCACCACCTCCAAATGAACGGCTTTAGTGGCCAAACAAACAAACACACACAAGTAAGCCTTTTCAGTCTTAGCATTACGGAGTCGCGACGTTTTTATAGTGAATGGTCCCGCAAAATCAGTTCCAACTCCTAAGAAGGTCATCGATTCATTCACACGATCAGCAGGCAAATCACCCATTTGGGGCTGCATCGTCTCGGGGCGTAAACGATAGCAGGGCAGACATCGAAAGATAACAGATCGGATTATTCTTCGCGCTGACAAAATCCAAAACTCCCGTTGGAGGAGCGCGGTCAATGCATTACATCCGGCATGAGCATTCTTCACATGGCGATCGATGATCAACAATCGCACCAATGGTCCGTCCTTGGGGAGCAACAGGGGATGACGTGATCTATAAGGCAAGTTAGCGTGCCTCAATCGGCCTCCTACACGCAACAATCCTTTATCATCCAGAAAGGGAGTCAAACGCACCAAGGGTCCCTTCAGTTTGGACGTCCCGGTACGGAAAATCTTAAGTTCCGGTTCAAACGCTCTAGACTGGGTCATACGCACCCAATGCACAAGAGCATCTTGGCGCTCCTGCGGTGAGAGGACCGGACACAAATCTTTGTCCTGAGGCCGGCGACAATTTCGTATAAATCTTCTTATCCAAGCGGTCACGCCGAGCAACTTGTCCAGAGAACTGTAGCGGTCTAATAAAAATTCCCGCTCTGGAGCCGCCATAGTCTCGACAGCGTGAACACGCAAGCCCGGATTTGGTACCTTCACCACAGCTGGTGTGGAAGGCCAAGACGGTTGTAACAACCATTCGGGACCCCACCACAGAGTGTGGTCAATAAGCTGAGGGGCTTCGCTGCCACGTGATGCACAGTCAGCAGGGTTTATTTCACCTGGCACGTGGCGCCAAATCAACGTGGCCTTCGAGGCCTGTATTTGGGATACCCGATTGGCCACAAATACTTCCAGGGAGTGGACGGAGTTCTTAATCCAACACAGGACAACCTGACTGTCGGACCAAGCAAAGAGCGACTCAAAGTCCACACTACGTCCCAGGGTGTCAACAACGTGGTTCATCAAACGAACCAGAAGAATAGCTCCAGACAATTTTAACTTCGGAATCGTCAATCGAGTCCGAAGTGGAGCAACCTTACTCTTAGCAATTAGCAAGTGGAGCTTAACAGCTCCTCTATCATCGACCGTCCGGATATATACGACGGCTGCGTATCCACTCTCAGACGCGTCACAAAAGCCATGAAGGCTGGCCGTAAACCATCCCTTAGGCAGTATATGTCTAGGGATACTAACACGGTTAATGTCGGGGAGAGACGACATGAAGGACTCCCAATCTCGCAGCAAACGGCCCGAGAGGGGCTCATCCCACGACACTTCGGCTGACCAAAGTTCCTGTAGGAAGCACTTCATCCAAAACACTACGGGACTAATCCAGCCATTTGGGTCAAAGGTACGAGCTACTGTAGACAAAACCAACCGTTTCGTCCAGACCTTGGGGCTTGGCAGCTCCAATCGATAGGTGAACGTGTCCTGGACAGGTCTGTATTGCACTCCCAAAACAGACAGTAAATCTGGAGTGTTGGCATTCTCAAAAATATGAGGCTCCTGCTGGTGGTCGTCTGGCAAGTCACACAAAAGCTGAGGTGAGTTGGACATCCACTTCCTCAGTTCATAACCACCAGCCCCGAGAAGAGCAATTAGTTCATCTCGCAAAATCAAGGCTTCCTCGACACTAGAGGAGCCCGTACAAATATCATCCACAAATGCATCCTCCTTGAGAACCAAGGATGCGCGAGGGTATCGTAACCGCTCACGTTCAGCGAGTTCCACAAGTGAGCGAATTGCCACAAAGGGGCTCGAACGCAAACCGTATGTATTGGTGTTCAGCTCGTAGACTAGCATGGGATCTCTGGGATCCTCCCTCCATAATATGAGCTGATATCGCCTATCGTCCGGGTGAATCACAGTCTGCCGAAACATCATCCGGATATCGGTCACAAAGACGACGGCATGGCGACGGAAGTTGGTCAATACATCACCCACCTCGTGGTGCAACTTCGGTCCAGCATGCAGACATTGATTCAGCGAAACTCCGGTAGACGTGGGAGCTGACCCATCAAAAACAACGCGTATCTTCCCGGTGGAAGATTTCAAAACCGCGTGGTGAGGAAGAAAATTATGTTCCTCGTTTCGCCAGTCCAGTCGCGAGACCGACATGTGCCCCAGTTGCTCATATTCTCGCATGAAGTCGACATACTTCTGTTTGAGGTCGGAGTTCCTACTCATACGACGCTCCATGGACAGCAGCCGCTTCTCGGCCAACGGCCGGGAGCTGCCAAGTGAGGGGCGAACTGACAAAAAGGGCAAACGAGTGATCAGCCGTCCCGAGTGAAGGCGACCTGTATTGTTCTGGTAGAACAACTCACACTCCTCGTCTAAGGGGTTCACTCGCTTCATGGTAGGTGGCTCTTCCACCTCCCAAAACCGTTGAAGGACATCCGATAAGGTGGAGCTAACAGCTATGTAACTGTCCACCGATGGAGATGGTGGGTTATGCCTAACTGGTCCCATCACTACAAACCCAAGCGATGTAGATAAGGCTACCAGCCCACCCTTCTGTAACTCTCTTCTCTTCCCACAATACACGCGGCCTAGAACATCGGCACCGAGCAATAAGTGAATCGGACCGGTTCGGTGGAAGGAAGGGTCAGCCAAGGTCAATCCTGATGTCGCATCAACGACAGCGCGCGAAACGTGCTGTTGCGGAAGCTGACCAACAACCTTCTCAAAAACAATCGCGGTAGCGCCAATTTTAGGCGCTGAAGAGAAGTGGGGGGAAAAGGAGAACAAAACCTGACCGATCGGATCCGGGATCCGCAGGTCTCCGATTCCTCGTACCGATTCAAGGTATGGAGATGTGTTCAAACTCAACTGCCGGACCAGCCAGCTGGAGGCAATGCAACCCTGAGCTCCCGTATCCAAAAGGGCGCGAACTAAAACAAAGGTGCCCCTCGGGCCCCACACCTGTACGGAGGCTGTTGGTAACAGCACCTGCTCCTGTGGGGGGGTTGCAGCCGACAGTTGGTTTAGTGAAAATCCTCCCGCATTCCCCGCAACGGGGGGGAAGGGGGGTTCCGAAGAAAAATGCGTGCGCGGCGGAGGAATAGGGCGCTCAAGGCGCTCGAGCGGGTCCCAATCCGGCACGTACTGGCCCCGATCAAAGCGGCATCGGGGGGCCGGACGGTGCCCATGATGGGCGAAAGTTGGGGGAGCCCGTGACAAACGGGGTCTCTCCATCAGAGGGGGAGAGAAGCGTATCGGCTCCCGGCGTGGCTCCGTAATAACCGCGGCCCAATCCCGCGGTGGCGCCTCATAAGCGGCGCGTCGATCCCCCCCGCCCGTAGGGGGGGTGGGGCGCCCAATCCTCTCACTGGAGGGGGGGCGCCTGTCCAATCTCCGCGGAGGGGTGGCACGCCCCTCCGATCTCCTCGGAGATGTGGGTGACCTACGAGGGCCCCCGCCCGTGTGCGAGTCCCTCTCTCTCACCACCCCACGAGTGTCTCTATTGTTGAAGCACAAAAGGGGGTGATGGGCCCCTCCACAACAGTGGCAATCTCGTGGGTGGGGGCAAGCCGATGCCATATGGGCCCCCAGGCAGCGGTAGCACCAATTCCGCTGCTTGGCCATATTTCTACGCCCCTCGGTGCGTAGGCCAACAAATTTGGGACAGGCCGGCAAACGATGGCCATCGCGCTTGCAACACTTACAAGGCAGCGGCCTCTCCCCTTGTGGAGAGTTGTGCCGCACGGCAGTATATTGCTTGTACGGGCGGCGCTCTCTCCGTGGCGCTGCCCGGGTCGCCTCAAAGCGGCCTGTACTCGGTCCCGGTATAGGAGCCAGATCCAAGTGGTCGGTCATCCGACACTCATCCTCCAAAAATCTGAGGAGATCCGAGAAGGGGGGGAGGTACGAGGCACTATTGCCCCCGTATCTTTGTTCAAAGCGCCCCTTCATCTCCATGGGAAGCTTATTGAGGATGAGGTGGAGCAATATGAAGGACCACTGGTCCACCGGTAGGTCAAGTCGTTTGAGCGCATTAATGGCGCTTAGCAGCGGGTTCAAAATCTCCTTCCTTAATGAGGAGACCCGCGATACTCGTGGCAGCCCTAAAATGGCAGCCACATGTGTGTCCGCTAGCAAGCGAACATTCTGATACCGGGCGGTCAACAACGCCCTTGCAATCTCATAACTGTCATCGTTGACAGGTAGATGCTGGACAAGCACACCAGCCTCTCCACGTAAGGCAGAGAGCAAATAGGCCAATTTCTGGCTAGGGAACAGGTCGTCCCGCGAGTGAACCAGGCTATCAAAGAGGTTAATGAACCCCACCCAAGAAGCCAGGTTCCCATCAAAGGTTGGGATGTCTAAAGTGGGCAGTCTGCCCAGCAAGCCGGCCGGGGTAGGCTTGACCTCCCCGGGCGTGCACGACTCACCCCTCCGGGCGGATAGGATTGCCTGAGCCTTGTTTATAATCACATCCGCCTGTTCAAAACACTGATCATAATCGGCATTAAATTGGTCGACTGCCCGCAACTCAGCGGCACCCTCGGCTGGGTGGTCGAGCAAATATTGTTGATGAAGAACGAAAAGCTGCTCCAATTCCTTCAAGCGAGCAGGTACTCCCTCATGCCGAATTAACAAAGCCTGTTCTCGGTCTGGTCGGTCTACCAAAGCGACGGCACTAGCAAACCATCTCAAAATCTTTTGTGCACCCGCGCGGGCACCACTAAGCGGGCTGACTGGCGGGACCATTTTGCACCAAAATTAATAAACACTATAATAATACACGGACAAACAGACCGACAACCGCAGACAATAAAACAGATCGGGAGGAACTTCAAAGGCAGAACAAAATATATAAACAAACCAAAATCAAGTGTAAATGCTAGAACTTAACTAGAACAACAAAGGCATTTAACAACAGAATTTTTCAAACAAATTAAATTCAAGCATTAAGTCAATAACTTAACAAACATAATATTCAAAGGCAAACAAAACAAAATCAAATGTAAATGCTAAAACTTAACACAGCAAAATAGTGTATTACAACAACAGCAAAGTCATTTAGCAGCAAAATTTTTTTCAACAAATTAAATTCAAGTATAAGTTTACAACTTAACAAACAAAATAGTCAAGGGCAAAACAAAGATATGAAAAAACAAACCAAAATCAAATATAGGTAAATGCTAGAACTTAACTAGAACAACAAAAGACATTTAACCCCAATTTTTCATATACAATGACAATTAGTTAAGGAGATCGGTCCACAAATGAGATTGTAGTCGGTTTAAAATCAGCAATCAAAACCAATTAATATGTATTGCCCGTTTGGACAACCAACAAGATTACAATATTAATTGTACAATACTAATCAACCACTCAAATCTAAAAACCACGCTCTGCTACCAAGAGATGGTGGTGCCCAAGGTAGACACCACCACGTCGGCGATTCACCGACTTCTGGGTTGCTGATTTTTATTCACCGAATACCAGCTCTTAGAAAATTGGTATTAGGTGCGCCGCGGAAAATACAATTTGCTAGTTATATACTGTGTATTATATTTTATGGATGCCCGGACATCATCCTAACCTAATTCAATGTCGTGACATTTCGACTCAACTCAACTGACATGTGACATGCGGCCGGCCGCCAAAAAAGCTCTCACTGCACAGACCACAATGCAGTGTGCCATTCGCTCTTCCTCGAGCGTGAACATGTATGTATAAAAGTTTAAAAAATTTGAATGCAATTATTATTAAATCTAAAATCGACGCCACGGTTCGTAAGAACAGATATCGCTAACTCTCATAGTTTCTGACTTCTCCCTACTGACCCATTTGGATTGATCAACCTGTATACACGGTTATTTTTTTATCACCCTGGAAAATTTAAGGGACGCTTTATGACATAGTATTAGAATGATTTATATATGAATAAAAAAAATAACTCGCTTACTTAATTTTATATTCATTTTCAAAAAAATGCTACATTAGTCGAGAGCAGCATTTTTAGAGATTTTGTTATTATTTTTTTTGTTTTTTATTTCATTTTTTTATATAATAATGGATGTGTCCTGAAGCGTTCCTAAAATTTTCCAGGGTGATAAAAAATAACCATGTATAGGTCATAATTAAAAAAATAATTAAATTCCACTCAAGAGTATTTTTTATTTCTAAAAATCAAATATTTTGTCGTATAAATTTATTTCTAAAAATCAAATATTTTGTCGTATAAAGTTACCATACCATTAGTACATAACTCAAAGTTACTAAATCAACTATCCTTATAATGAGATCAAAAAATCTATATTATACAAAGTTATAACAGCACTGTTATAAATATAACAAAATGAGAAAACCAAAACTTAAATCTTTGTTTTTTTAAATTATAATGTGAAAATAAAGATCCGTATCCGCGGATCTTGACACCAAATATCCGTATTCGGATCCGTATCCGCGGATATACATTTTTAACGATCTGGCACATCACTAGTATAAAGGTAATAATATCATGTTCCCAATATCAGTCGCATACCTGTTGAATTGGGAAATCCTGACGGGCATAGAGGACGCTACGCCGCGCTCGCTCTCTGAGTACGCCACGGGGCGGAACTGCACGAAACCACCCTCGCCGCGGGACGCCGACCCGGGGGACTTTATCTCCACGATCTGTGGTACATACAAAGTAGAAAATTCAATAAGCATTAACACCACCTCTTTATTATAACATTGTCATTTCACAGAGGGAATCCCATTGCTGAGATAGGCCTCTCCCAAGGATCTCGGAACCAATCGGTTCATTTCTCTCCACATCAGCGGCATTCCGGTTTTTTTTTTTTTTTTTTTCGCTTTTTTTTTTGGCGTTAGGTGTCAAAAAGTAAACACGCAAATTTAAGTAGCACAGTTTTATTTTCAGCTGTATTTACAGTTATTTAGCATTATTTTGGTTTGGTATACCTATTTACTTAAAATTACTAAAGTCTACTTACATTACCAAAACATTTAATGTAACATTTGTGAAGTATCACACCACCTGCTAGCTCACCATCTCACTGTGATAGAGGACTGCACTAAACAAACACATCATGGCACAATTGGCAAATATATTGTCTGCACAAATTAGTCTTGAAGATCGTGTCTCCAAGAAAATGCAAGAGCTTCAGGAACAGCTCAACTTAGCACCTCAAAAAGACACTGTATCTAAGATTGCTGAGGAGTTCCGTATGTTCAGAGAACTTACTTTCAACATGTTTGGACTTCTTCGGACCCAGATTTTGGATTGCATGAACCAGATTGACATTGTTGAATCAAGAAACAGGCAGAGAGCGCTGGTTTTCCTGGGGATGCCTGAAGGTGACAAGGAGGACTGTTGTAAGTTAGTCGCTAACATTATCCACACAACTATGGGTCTTGTAGATCTTCCTGCTTCATCAATAAAGTCCTGCCATAGATTGGGTACCATCAACAAAGAACACCATCGGCCCATAGTAATATGGTTTTCTCATTTTGAAGCTAGATCAACTGTGTGGAAGGCTAAAACGCATCTTAAAGGCTCCAATATATCAGTGCGGGAATTCTTAACAAAAAGCAGGCAAATCATATTCAGTAGGGTCCGGTCACATTTCGGTATGCGCTCTTGCTGGACGTTGGATGGCATTGTTCATGTTAAAACATCTGATGGCAAAAGACATAAATTGGTTGGATTGGACATGTTGACAGCACTAATCACTGCTTTCCCAAAGAAATCTACAGGCCCTGAGGACAAAAATTAAGAAACAATTAATTGATTATTTTTTTTGCAATCATACATATTGAGTTCATCTGACTATAGCATGTATAAGCCAATTTCTTTTAAAGTTTATAGTCTTACCTGATAATTGTATGTAACATTACATGGGTATAGCCATCATTCTTATCGCTTTGTAAGCTTGGCTTCTTGTGAAACAGAATTTGCTTTTTATCTTGTTTAATAGCTATTTCAGAATGATCACACAATGAGCTCTATAATTAGTATGTTGCTATGAATTCATGGCTAATATGGCTTGGTTTTCAATTTGGTCATTTGTTTAATTTCATCTAAGGACCGTTTCCTTACTATAGATTACTTAGTACTTAAATTATTATTTTTTTACAACAATTTAATAATCAATCTCTATAAGTTTTATGAACTGCTGTTGTAGACTAGCTATATTTTTGTTTTTGTCATTGTACTCGTATTTTGCTAGATACGAAACTCACTTCCACACTTCAAGTAAACCAGACTCATACGTTATCACAGACGTAGACGAGTAAATTAAGTGAAGGTAATGGTGATTTATTAGTTGGAAATACATACATATTATTTTTGTTTTGATTTTTTTCTCTGTACAAAATTGTAGAAAGAAGGGTAGAGGGAAGATAAAGTCATTCATCCTTCCCCGTAGTCCGAATTGAGAATATCACTTTGTTTGCACTGACTGTAATGTTAGTAATGTCGGCGCATTTCGGACCACGGTGCTTGTTATTTGTTATTCATTTGTATTTTATTTTTTGTTTGCTACTTGTTCTGTTCAGTTAGGTATGCAGAGAGAATTGCTATGTAGCCTAGACTGATAGTGTTTTGTACTTTATGTTCAATATTGGTGTTTATATATAATATTACGCTTTTTGTGAGCTGGCGGGTGGTGCAGTAAAGTGTATATAGTTTTATTCTGTACCATATGTAGATTTTTTTTAACATTTTTATTCATTATTATATATTACTTATTATTTAAATAATGCCTATAGACGATTTATATTTTTCTGCCGAAGACGCATCAACTTCATCTAGTGAAGAAAGTTTCCTCTCTGTAACCGAAAGCCTAAGTGATAATTTAACTAACAATTTTAATCGCTCACCTAGCCGTCAAATAAATGTATGCCACATCAATGCACAGAGCATCCCAAGCCATTATGGTGAACTACATGACATATTCTCCCAATGTAATGTTCACGCTATCTTGGTTTCCGAATCTTGGTTTAAGCCCCATCTTCCTTCTACTTCGTACCCACTTCCAGGATTTACACTCGTCAAAAACGACCGCATTGGAAGAGGTGGTGGAGGTGTAGCTATATATCTCCGGAGTGATTTTCCCTTTAAAATTATTACTGCTTCCACCCCCCAATATTCGGCTTCGGCTGAATATTTATTTTTGGAAGTTGGCGTTGGGAGTGCTAAATTAGTGCTTGGGGTAGTTTACTGTCCTCCCTCTATTGACTATTTCACTGACCTCGAATCAGTTTTAGAATCCTTAGGGTCTGATTATGCATACCACATCATCATGGGTGACTTTAATACCAATATCCTTTGTCCCCAATTTCCTCGTCCTCGCAAGCTTTTGCAAGTCATTGAATCAAACAGTCTACATGTTCTGCCTCTTCAATCAACACACGTAAATACCGGTGGAAATGACTCTTGGCTTGACATAATGCTTGTTTCAAATCCCAGTCTTGTATCTTGCCATGGCCAACATCCTGCTCCTGGTTTCTCTCACCACGATCTTATCTTCCTGTCTTATATCCTTAAGCCTCCCAAACCAATTCCTAAAGTACTGTACAAGCGTAATTTTGCTGGGATCGATGTTTCTAAATTCCGATCTGACGCATCTAGGATAAACTGGGAGCCCGTATTTCTCGCTAGTGCAGTTGACGATAAGATTGAAGCTTTTAACAATATTGTAACTCAGCTTTACAACACTCATGCTCCAATTCGTAAAATAAAATTAAAACACAAGCCTGCACCTTGGATGTCAGAAGAAATTAGGAAAGCCATGAGGAGAAGAGACAAAGCATTTCAAAAGTTTAAGAAAGAACGCACCGATGAGAAATGGAATGCTTACAAAGTTGCAAGGAATCGGTGTAACCAGGTGATACGTAATGCTAAACGCCGCCACATACTTGACAATATCTCATCTTCTACGTCTGCCTCCATCTGGAAGTTCCTAGGAACCCTAGGTATAGGCAAAACTCGCCACTCTGACCTTCCTAACTCCATTTCTTTGGATGATCTAAATTGTCATTTTGCCAATAATGCTCATCATCAAAGCCTTAACACTGAAAACACCACGGCGTACATAGCTGGGCTTCCAATGCCAAACATCGCTCCTTTCGACTTTTCACCAATGTCATCGGATGAGATTAAAAAGATAATCCTATCAATTAAATCTAATGCTGTTGGTTGTGATAACATCAGCCGTCAAATGATTATATCCATCCTCGAGCACTCCCTTCCTGCGATCACTGAAATCGTAAATTTTTCCCTTGATTCTGCAACTTTCCCCACCCTTTGGCGGAAAGCCTTTGTTCGCCCTCTTCCTAAAGTCCCTAACCCAACTGTCCTCAATCAATTCCGCCCCATTTCTATCCTTCCTTATCTATCCAAAGTGCTCGAGGCTTGTGTGCATAAGCAATTTTCCTCATTTATCCACAGAAACTTACTTCTGAGTCATTTTCAGTCCGGCTTTAGACCTGGTCACAGTACTTCTTCTGCTCTCCTCAAGGTGACCGGGGACATTAGGGCTGGAATTGAAGACAGAAAGATTACCTTACTCATTCTTGTTGATTTCACGAATGCGTTCAACACTGTTCACCATGATATTTTGTTATCAATGTTATCTCATCTAAAGGTCTCACCCAAGGTAATTGAGTGGTTCTCTTCATATCTTCGGGGACGACAGCAGTCGGTCATTTGGGAAGAGTTGTCTTCCTCATGGCGTAATCTTGACGCTGGCGTTCCTCAAGGTGGCATTCTATCTCCACTTCTTTTTTCAGTTTTTATAAACTTTATTACCCATCATATTCGCTGTGCGTATCACCTGTATGCTGACGATTTGTAACTTTATACTCATGCAGATGTTGATAGTATAAATGATGCCATTGCTATAATCAATCAAGATCTCAAAAGTATTAAGGATTGGTCCGAGCAATTTGGAGTCCGCGTTAACCCAAATAAATGCCAGGCGATAATGGTGGGCAGTTCCAGGTTCATATCTAGACTGGAGCATCAGAACCTTCATCCCGTAATTTTTGATGGTGAAGTTATCCCTTTGAGCAACAGTGTCAAGGATTTGGGGTTGCATATAGATTCAACGCTCAACTGGCAACCTCAGGTAACTAACGTTTGTCAGAGGGTTACTGGAACTCTGAGATCTCTCTACCGACTGAAAAACTTTCTGCCTATTGACATCAAAAAAATGCTTGTACAGTCTTTAATTTTTCCTATAATAGACTATGGTGATGTGTGCTATTTCGACCTGAATGCAGATCTACTCAACAAACTTGACCGACTTCTAAATAACTGCATTCGATTCGTCTTTAATTTAAGAAAATATGATCATGTTTCGGCATTCCGAATGCGCTTAAAATGGTTACCTATTCGGCAGCGTAGGCAGATGAGAGCCTTAATGACTTTATACTCCTTACTTCATAACCCTAACACACCCTCCTACCTCAAGACACATTTTCAGAACTTATGTACCTCTCATAACAAAACCCTTCGTTCTGCCTTCAATGGTATTCTCATAGTTCCTCCTCATCGCTCTGATATTGTTCACTCATCCTTTTTTGTCCAATCTATTCTTTTATGGAACGCCCTCCCTCTAGAGGTAAGTAACGCCCCAAGCAAGCTTAGCTTCAAACATAAATTGCGAAGGCATTTTGCACAACAGAATTGATTTTTTTTTAGACATTGGCAATCAAATGATTGCAATTATGGTATTCGTAAGCATTTTAGATAATATATATTAGTTTATTTTAATTATTTTATTTGTGTAGTAGAATTTTATGTTATATATAATATTCTTAATAAGCTGTTCCATTTCTCGGTACATCTACCGCATCACCCTTTTCTGCACCACCCTAAGGTTGACTGGAAGAAAATGCCACAGGCATTAAGTCCGCCTTTGTACGAACATTGTGTACATAAAGAATAAATAAATAAATAAATAAATTCCGCGACTGCCACTTTAGATTTAACTTCTTAGGGGTTAACAACGCTGCGTCTGTTTTTACACAAAGATTACTTGCTTTTTATTTATTATTATATGTATAAAATATGAATGTTTGTGAGAATATTTGTTCCTCCTTATATAAACTTATGGCACTGATTTTAATGAAAATCGGCGTGCAGATTGCTGACCACCCATTATAGCACATCATTATCATCATTTCAGGGTTCTCTATTTTGTGTCATAATTTTTTTATCCATAATCTAACCTGTCATAATGTTTTTTGACATAATCATCATATGTCCGAATGATAAGCACCCCTAACTTAATTTCTCATAATATCACTTGCCCGAAAACCGAAATCTCTAAATATAATATGACCTAATTTTTTTTGCTATAAATATCACAATCTATAATATTTAAAATTCCTAAAAACCTTTTCTATAATAGTAAGTAAGTAAGACCGATAAGGTGTCGATTTTACAGCGATATATTTCTGCCACTGAATTTGAAAACGTAACGGTTGTTAAGGTTCATAAGACAACATTTTAATTCAATTTCAATTATTGATAGTAAGTCTCAGCTTTATGATATTGATAACATAACCAAGATAAATCAACTTTTAAACATGTTTTAGGACTAACAAAATTATTATAAACCATTATTCGGACTAACAATATTATACAATATAACACTTAGGACATGTGACTTTTAGATCCGCTCCTGAGGAAGTGGAGCGGGTTCGTACCCAGGCGCAGAGGGAGGCTCTGCGTCGATGGGGCGAGGCACTCGCCTTCCCAGCTGCCGGCCACCGGACGATCGACGCGATTCGTCCGGTGTTGGAGGAGTGGGTAGGGCGCCGGCAGGGCAGTCTCTCATTCCGTATGGTGCAGGTACTGACCGGACATGGTTGTTTTGGTCACTACCTGCACCGGGTCGCGCGTCGGAAGGAAACGCCGCGGTGTCATCACTGCGACGCTCCCGACGACACTGCCGAGCACTGTTGGTGTGCCCGGCATGGCGACGCCAGCGCAGCGAACTCAACGCTGCGCTGAGGCGGAAACCTCTCGCTGCCGAGCATGATCGTGGCCTTGCTCCGCGGCGAGGCGGAATGGGGGGCTGTCGCCTCCTTTTGCGAGGACGTCATCTCGCAGAAGGAGGCCGCGGAGAGGGAGCGGGAGAATGATCCTCAAGCCGCTACCATCCGCCGCAGACGGACAGGCAGGCGAAGGCGGGCATTTGCACAAGCGATGCCCGTCTAATGAGCCTGCCGTAGAGGCCTGCGTGCACGGTCGGCCCCGTGCACGCCGCCGCAAGGCCCTCCGTCTGGGGATTGCCCTGGTGTTCTCGGGCAATCCCCCCTTGGCGATAGCCCGACACCTGGTCGGGCTTGCCCGGGCGCGCTGGTAGTGGTAGTCGTAGTGTGGACCTTACCAGAACACCGAGGGGTTTTAGTGGGTCGGCCTGGCACTCTGTCGGGCCAGCCCCACACGCGCCCGCCGTCCAGCCAACGGCGGGTACGGTGCGATTACGCATTAACCCCGAAAAAAAAAAGGACATGTGACTTTATAGCAAGTAAAATTAGGATATCTTATTATTATAGCACCCAATATTATGACACAAAAGCATTAGAACTAAAGACGATTAGGTAATATACAATTTCGTATACCCGAACATTATGGAAAGTGATGATTATAGCAAGCGTTTTCGGGATTATGATTTTCGGACGATCGATATTCGGAGAAGAAAGGGACTACCTCATTTCAGCTAACACGCCCATTGATGGATATAGGCCTCCCTAAAGGCATTCCAAACCGCTCCGTTCTGTGCTTATCTCATTCAGCGGCTTTCCGCAACCTTCACCAAATCGTCGGTCCACCTTGTGGGAGGCACCAATATTGATGTTGCGTCTCCCGGTATGCTGCCAGCGCTCGAGGACTTTCTCGGGCGTCGGTCCTGCGAGCGATGTGTCCTACAAACTGCCACTTAAGGTTCGGAATTCTTTCCGCTATAGCGTTTACTTAAGTCTACATAAATTCTATGGATTTGTCATTTCTGATTCGAACACGTAGGGAAACCCCAAGCAAAGCAATAGCAGGGTCTCCTTTGAATGACCGTGAACCTTTTTATGAGGCCTATTGTTTCATCCTGAAATTGCCATTATTGCTTTGACATCACAAATTATACTTTTTTTAATGTTCTCACATGAGTATCACCTCGAATACTAGCGTGTGCTCGTCGTCGAGACTCTTGCGCAGCGTGTAGGCGAGCGAGGCGTTGACCCAGTCATAGTCTCACCTCGAACACCCCCGGCGTGTGCTCGTCGTCCAGACTCTTGCGCAGCGTGTAGGCGAGCGAGGCGTTGGCCCAGTCGTCGCTGGCCATCAGCAGTCGCAGCGCGAGCCGCGACGCGTTGTAGTCGCGCGACGTGCTGACGTTCACCAGCGCCACGTCCAGTAGCGACGAGTTCGCCGTGTGGATCAGGTGAGGTAGCTGCGCCGCGTAGTCTTTGAACGGCAGCATGTCCAGCTGGGGAAGTCGGGTACTTTATTAACTGTGAGTGAAAAATTACTGAGTGTCAAATCTAAGTAACTGCGTTCTGTGCAGCGTGCGCTGTGTTTCTTGTGGAAGTTTCAGATTTGCGATTATTAGTGCTCATGTGATCATGATAGACTTATTTTTAGACTGTAAACCTCAGATTACCCAAAAGTTTTCTTCAATCGGTTTATTAATTCACGTTACGTTATCTTTTGTATGCGGGTGTATATTAAAGTAAAACTTTTTAAAAACAAGCTTTTATTTAAATGCGCTAAAAAGAAAAAATAAACTTTTACACTAAAACTTTTACTTATAACGTCATTTCACATTTGACACAATTTATATGACATAAAAGCTTGTCGCGAGATTTACTTGTGTGTAGTAACTTAAAAGTACTTAAAAGAGTACTTTTAAGTACCTACTCGTATTTACTTAGTTTGAAAATTGTAATGTATAAAATTATTCAAATCAAATTATTTATTTTACTTGTTTATCTACAAAAGTAAATCTCGCGACAAGCTTTTATGTCATATAAATTGTGTCAAATGTGAAATGACGTTATAAGTAAAAGTTTTAGTGTAAAAGTTTATTTTTTCTTTTTAGCGCAATCAAATAAAAGCTTGTTTTTAAAAAGTTTTTTTACATTTAATTTATTTTTTACTTTTTAGTTATCACTGGACACGTTTCTCAGTCCGTTCATCTCATTCAACGCATCTTTGTTGCAAGGTCGTTTGCCGGAACGTCTATACAGAATTTCAGATCAATCGGTTAAAGATATCTACTTCAAAATTGATTTTTTAGCTTTAGAAGTACGCCATATTGGATTAATAGTGACATCACTTTATTTTTCAAGTTATTCTTAGCAAGACCTTTTATTTGATACCCATATTGTAGGTGCATCAAAAATAATTGGTCCGCCATCTTGGGTATGCCGCCATCTTGGATTTAAAATGACGTCACACAGTTAACCGTGCATTTTCATCCAAAGTGTGTGTGTACACAAAATTTAAGCTCAATCGGTTAAAGATGTCTACTTCAAATTTGATATTCAAGCTTTAGAAGTCCGCCATATTGGATTAATAGTGACGTCACATTATTTTTCGAGTTACTCGTAGCAAGACCTTTTATTTGATACCCATATTGTAGGGGTGCATTAAAAATAATTGGTCCGCCATCTTGGATTTAGAAAGACTTCACACAGTCAACCATGCATTGTCATCCAAACTGAATGTGTATACAAAATTTCAGCTCAATCGGTTAAAGATATCTGCTTCAAAATTGAGTTGCAAGATTTCACCGGAACTTACTTACATTGCAAGTTAAATAAAAGCTTGTAAAATACGCATTACATATAAATATGCATTTTTGGAATAAAATTTAGATTCAGTTTAAACTTTGTTTAGCGATTATACAATCTTTGCGTGGGGTGTTTGCCTTAACACAAATACTAATTGTATAACTAGTGATAAGTGCAGGATGTTATGTAATGAATGAGATAAAGAAAGTACATTCCTTATTGACACAGTTATCTCAATGACTCACTGCAGTACTTGCATTGTGGACATCTGTGTTTACACGATATAGGAATATTAGATGTATATTTAGCATTTTCAAAGAAAATACAAAGTCATAAATATAAAACAACTTAATACATTTGGCTATTTTGTGGATTATCATCATTTCATAACCTCCTTTGATGCTTACTCTGCAGTTTTAGAAGAAACATTGCTAGACACAAATACATAAAAATAGTATTAATATACATATTAAAACAAAAATCACATAATTGTCTTTTCATATTTCAAACGACTTCGAACTATAACTTCTGTATATATATCTAATCTGATGGGTAGGGTAGCCGAACCATAGAGCCTTTGCAATTCGACTCACAATGCGCCATGGGTCTTTTGTGTTTTTCCTAATTTTTCTAGTCTATATGGCCTCAACCTTCAGTCCAATCAATCATGCCTATCAGCTTGATGATGTCTTTTGGTGGCAGACTAGACCATTGCAATGGTAGGCATTCCATGCTCTACTCTTCTACCTTGCACTACAATATTTGGAACTGACATGCCCACTACTGGTTAGCATGATCCTATTGCTAAATCAAAAACTACTGCACCAATTTTCAAGCGGTTTTCACCACTCGATAGCGTGATTCTCGAGGAAGGTTTTAGTATATAATTTATTAAGTTTTTGTAGTTAATTCTGTGTACATTAACGATATTTGTTGAAGATGTCGGGAGAAAATAAATTAAGGCGAAACGTAGTTCGCAAGCACAGCTAGTTCCATATAAAATAAAAAAAGAAATACTTATGTTGTATGGAAAAATGCAGTATATTATGCAATATTTGATATTAATTGTATCAATTATTTGGTTTTCAAGCATGACTAACATTTGGACCTTGTCCACCAATGATATTGTGTTTTATATGTTAAGTAAATTTAGTTTGTCTGATTTATTACCTTCATGTCCACAATGCCTGTTCTCCAGTTATCGCTTAGTAGCCCATGCATTTGCAGCATCACCTCTTGCTGTGTGAGGATGATGTCTTTGCGCGCCCAAGTCACCCGAGTAAGTGGCACCACTCTCCGAGGACATTTGTTATCAATATATCCATTGTCTTCTAAGTCATCATACTCATATAACTGGAATTGTATTTAGTTTTGATCATTCGCAATCTGTATCAAGTCATAAATGATGTCAAAACATATCCTATATAAAAAATAATCATTAGACCTCTGGTCACAATCAATTGGAAGGGCAGTCACCCAATTAGTGTAGGTTCGAGACCTATCCGGAGACAGTTCCAGGTGATTGATTTTTTTAAAGAACTTCTTCAAGGATATTTTAAAATTAAAAATTTCATTACAAGTTGCTGTTATTGATCTATACAAAGATATATCCTTCCATGAATGTGAGAATGAATCAGTCTCTGATTTCTCATCTAAATTCTATTCAATTTAAATCATTTGATCTATTGAAAAAATTAAAAGGGATACAAGAGCTAGATTAATTAATTACTTTTTTGTGAATGTTGTAAAATTTATACCAAAACATTTGTACAAATGAAATAATAATAAGCTAACCTATCCCACCACATTTTTTTGCTTATAACTGTTGAATATGATACAGTTTCTTGCCTGTTCTTCTCGAGAAGGCTCTGCCATTTCTGAACAAGTGTAGTCAACTTTTCTTTTCATTTGACTTGTATTTGCATACATCTTAATAATGGTTGGGGTGTGTGTACATACAAGGATTAAATAGTTACTTATTTAGATTCTTGGTTGAAGATTTTTATGTTTTTTTTTACTTCAATAAGTGCCTGTAAATGTCTATATTGAAAAAAGATTTTTAAGTTTGAGTCTGAGCTTTATAATACACATATTAAAGAGCATTGTTGCCGAAAGGGGCGATTACAGAATTGGATTACACATCAAATTATGACCCAGTGACTCATGAACCCTCATGTTTGTTAATGGGTTGATAAAGCTTACAAAATAATGAAACATTGATTCATACTGGTGTTAAATTACAATGTTAGTGTTATATACAGTCAGTGAATCATATTTCATGACTAAATCTATTAATATTATGTTTGGAAGCTGGGTGAACAAGCAGTTTTACACAAAACTGTTTTCTAGTTATCGTTTAGATTTATTTGAGATTGGTCAGAACCATAGATATGTTCCTGAAAAATAAACAATAACATTTGAATCATACATTTAAAGTTTAACATCTTCTTAATGATTTATAAGCTATTCAAACTTATATGAGACATTTTGTCCGCAATGATGGATTAAGAATACATGTGTCATTGCTTTGTCTTCATGTGAATATTATAAGACCTAAATTTTATTTTGCTACAATTACACCTTACATTCCGCGAAGAGATGGAATACACAAAACTAAACCCTACACAAACCCATCCAACTAGGTCATTTAGGATATACATACATAGGATGTTGTTACAATGGGGCGTATATGATTGAAATGACACAAAAATTTGGGATAATTTCATCTTCCAAGTGGTGAAATAGTGTGTCTGCATGGTTTTGTCAAAATATTATAATATGTTTGCATACTATGCTTAAAGTACTGAATGTATTCTACAATCACAGGCTAGTTTATCAGCTAATTTGATGCTAAGTTAGTACTTCTGACACAAGAGTAGAACTCTAGCATAATTTTTAAATTAGTTAAAAAACAAAACAGACATGTCAGAGGTAGCGCTTAAAGCTTATAATGAGCAAATGGAGTGATAAGAATGATATGAGTTTTCATAAGTACTCTTACTGATTTCAATATCATATCCAACTATGAATTTGCTTACTGGAGATAGAAATTTGACATATTTTGTATGGAGCTAATGTCAAATACTTATCGGTAGTAACCAATATATTCACAGATCATATCTTATTCAATTATCCTAGTTATCCCATATATTATATTTTACCTCCCTATATTCCTAGACCTATAAATGCTCTAAATGTAAATATATTTCCACTTATAATATTAGACTGTAACTGTACTAACTTAATGTTCTGTCTGCTTCTATGTTATAACATTATTGTGATATCTTGTTTTGTCCTTTTTCAGATAACCCAAAACAATATTATTTTGACACTTGCCCATATTTCAAAAAGTAAGCCCAGTGTTTTATCTAAATCTTGAGTTTGAAGGTAATGGTTGTCTTTACGGCTAATGACCATGTATAAAGAAGTGAAGTGAAGTAGATACAATATTGAAACTGGTTTTTAGTAAGACGATTATATGGAAGATAAGATGCTATAGAGATCTATTGATATAATGTAGAAAGATATTTATTCTTCATATTTGTTATTTTAACATTTACACTAATAATGATAATAAAATGCAGTTTCTTTATAATAACTAGGGGAATTTATGATGAATCTGCAATTGACAAGTATATAGATAGAGGAATATATACAAATGAACATATTTCATTCCTGTAAATGACAAGTTTCTATAAACATGCCATTTACAGCTAGACCAATTTCATAACAGCTCATATACATCTCCACCGAGGGGCTCAAACCTACCCTCTGTTCGGGTAACTAGGCCTTAGCAATTAATAACTTATTTTTATCTTCACTTCACACATAACTTCCAATCTGCCATCTTTTCTATGAGTGTACATCCCCACACAAGCTTAATATTTATTTTAGCTTAACATTACTAAGACAATATAAAGGTAATAACTAGTTACCTCCAATACTTTAAAGAAAATTGTCCTTAAAATTCAAAGTTTACCTGATCAATAGTCACTGCAAAACTGTATGATACATTTTTAGATATTGCAAAGTTTACAGGTTTTCTATTGTCCCATGCTACAGTCATTGAGGAATTTTTGTCGGCAACAGCTAAGATTAGCGAAGGAGTGTTCCATGTGAAGTCCCATATCTGATGAATGGTGTCATGGGCACCTTCCGCTTTTATATAAACAAGGGTGTCATTATCAGTGCAAGTGTCACAACCTGGATTAAGGTCACCACTTATCTGTAAAACATATGCCAGTAATTGCAGAGAGCTAAAGTATTAAAATACAAATTTTTGTTGCTTTTTTATTTTTAATAGTTACGAGAATGTCATACTTAAATTAATGTAAGTACTCAATGTAAATAACCACAATCACTTACCCGTCTGTCTTGCCCTATTACAACAGAACTAAAGATAGTAATAAGAAACAAAGTCCTCACACACGATGCTATCATACAGGAAACCATTTTTTCCCACAACAAACTTTTTAAACTTCAAGCATATGCATTTACGTTATGATTAAAAGTGCACGTTCAACTGTATAAAGTCTGCAACAATCGATACGTCCTCGAATATTAATAGAAAGACAATTTGATTTATCACTTATATATTGCAATTCGCAATAAATCAACAAATCTACAAAATAGCTGTAATATTTCAACTTCAAATCCACAAATTATATTACTGTTCAAAAATCACAAATTACAAATCTTCAGAGAGAAGTTAAATTAGTCCAAATTGGACAGGCAAAGGTTTAAAACCATACAGCCAGTTCTTATTCTAGTTGTCTGAGTACATAGTAAAAAGTCTTCATTATTAATTCTTAATATTTGTAGTTAATAAGGCAATTATTGCCAATTCTTGAATATTTTCAAATGTTTTAAATTTCTCCGACAGTGGAGACAATAAAATCATAAATGGAGGTAAAATTTTCTTTGCTTGTCAGTAATTCTTGAAGTGAAGGCGGGATATTTTCATGATTTTCCAGTAACTTGCTAATAAATAATAGTCGTTGTACATTGAAAGCCGGGCACTTGAAAAAAATATGTTCCAAAGTTTGATCTTCCTGTAAATTGCAATCTGTACAAATGGGAGATGAAATTATTTTTAGACGGTGAAGATGAGTTTTGAATTTACAATGTCCAAGTCGCAATCGTGTTATTATTGTATAAAATTTTCTATTTAAATAGTTTGTTCCTAATGTAAACCAAGGCTTTCTGCCTACATCTTTATTAATATTGGCATACCATGCTCCTTTAGACTGGATGATTTGGTTTCTTTGAACTGTCCATTCATTATTAAGTGTCGGTCGGTAATCAGGTAAAAGGTCTTGCCAGGGTCGTACAAATCTTCATCAAATCAAAATCAAACAAAAGCAAAGTTCAAAACCACAGATTACTAACCAAGTTTTCAAAACTATCAAACAAAACAGAATATAATAGTAATCACAATCCCCGTGGTCCAAATTGAGCTATTCAGCACTGTTTATACCCGTGTCTTTACCCTCGGAGGAACATGTAATGTTTTACAGCTTGTTGTATGTTACAAATCCCAAAACTTGATGTATATGTTTTTGCGTTCGCACTGCCGAAAATCGTGTAGGATTCGGATTTTTTTCTGCGGAACGATTGCAGAAAACTTATCATGTGGCTTTTGTCTAGGGAGGCAGAAACGGCGAATCCGGGATCTCTGAACCGGCGAGACTGGGACCCGGCAGGACCGGGACCGGGACCGACACTCAGCCCATTCTTCCTTTCTTTAGCGAGACCAGCACTTATCAAAGTTGCAAAGGCTCCAACACCTCACTAGGCATTTTACGTTCGCCATGATACTTAATTTGTGTTCTCACAAAGACACTTTCATCGCATGGACCGGGACCAGCCCTGCGAGCATAGAACTCTCGATCAACAAAATTTGACAGCTAAGATCGACATACTCGACAAAAATCGATAAATTTCACAGATATTACTAAGGAGTGAAAAGGACAGATGCTTTTGTAGATCGATATATATCGATCGACAAGTCCATGCTCGCAGGGCAGGATCGATAAGACCAGCAGGCCTATTCTGTAACTTCGGTTGCTAACTAGAACTGTCATTTTTGAAAGGAAGTTTACATCCATTACCGCTATCATGAACGCTGCTATAACACATAAGATCACTAAACCAGTAATGGATATAAAGTCTTTCAAAAATGACAGTTCTAGTTACCAACCGTAGTTAGCGAATAGGCCTGCAGCAGGCCTATTCTGTAACTTCGGTTGCTAACTAGAACTGTCATTTTTGAAAAGAACTTAACATCCATTACTGCTATCATGAACGCTGCCATAACACCTAAGATCACTAAACCAGTAATGGATATTAGTGTCTTTCAAAAATGACAGTTCTAGTTACTAGTTACCAACCGTAGTTAGCGAATAGGCCTGCAGGGCCGGGACCAACTTCAAGTCCGGCGGGACCGGGACCAGGACCGGCAAGACCGGGGGGACCGGGACCAGGACCAGTGAGACCGACACTTGAAACACTTTTACGTAGGACCGATAGAGCGTCTCGATGGGCGCGTGTGCTCAGGACGACGATCAGCAGGCCTATTCTCTAACTTCGGTTGCTAACTAGAACTGTCATTTTTGAAAGGAACATCCATTACTGCTATCATGAACGCCGCCGTAACACATAAGATCACTAAACCCAATGACTTAACAAATACTCTATTAGTGTCTATCTCAATGACTAGAGATAGACTTAATGTCTATCTCAATGACTAAACCAGTAATAATGGATATAGTAGTGTCCTTCAAAAATGACAGTTCTAAGTTACCAACCGTAGTTAGCGAATAGGCCAGCTGAGCGCAAATAGCCACAATATCTAACCTAACCTACAGTTTTCAGTTTGATACTATAAGTTTTTCGATATAAATTCACTATTGGGTCCGAATAGCAATCGACTTCTATAGGGACGTTCTAATGTCACGAAAGCGATAGCGGGTGATCGCTATTAGATAAGTGGTAGGGCTGCCGGGCAGGAAATAAAATGGCGACGGGGTAGATTTTACGTAATAATAGAGTCTTGCGAGAGGAGCATAAAACATGCAGCTTATTATGTGTGTGGTCATATAATGTCCTACAGTTTATACAGTTTTATGCCATACGTTATTTAATTATTTTTGATATCATCATTCTCACTAAGATTTAAATAAACAATTAAACGCAATAGGTTTATTTTCATTAACGCATAAAAAAACAGGTTGGGATTTATTAGGTAGCGGCCCGCGCGACACAGCTAAAATCTGAAAGTGGCCCAAGAAAAAAAAGTTTGCGTATGGCTGCTCTATAAAAATGCCACACGCTAACTTTTCTGCAGTCGTTCCACAGAAAAAATGTATAGAAATGAAATTTTTCTTTACTATTATTTAGTTATAATAACCACAGACTCGTGGTCCGTGCCTTTGTTATTTACATTTTCTTATTGATCTATGTCTTCTTACATAAGTCCGACTATTCTTATATCTAGGGTGAGTTGCGCATCACCTAAAATTGAACTATTCTACATGTTCTTATGTATATAATCAAACATATACAGATACAATATATATACACATATTCCCAAACATTATATACATTACATTTATTTCTCTATTGATATATCAATTTTAACTATTTAATTAACTATGTCTATACTTATATGAAATTTTAATCTTTAAACTTATAACTTTGCTAATGGTTGTGGCTAATGGGACTACTGCTAGAGGGATTCGGGTTGAAGCAGTTAATTTTCCGCACTTATGTCGCTGCGCGTGTCTGGGCTCTGACAGCCATTTTCATGTTATAATCGACGACCTCGTGATCCGTTGCCGTTCTGGAAAAGGCAATAAGGCGTCTAATGGCATCCTCCTCCTTCAGCTCCCGGTAGTAATAGGTGCAAGTCACCGTGTGCCTTGTTATGGCGACCACCGCGTGAGGGACGCTGTCGTGGACTCCTCGCTCCTCTGAGCACAACCACGTGGTCGTACGTTAGCCCCTGTGCTTCATGGATCGTGAGCAACCTAGACTTTGTTCCAGTGCCGAATCCATCCCTCCTGTGCACTTCTTTCTCATCTTGAGTGAAGGTCAGGAAGAGAGTATTGGAGTCACACCTTCGCAGTCTCGTTTCCGAAGCCATTCCGCAAGTCAGACCTCAGTACTTGCCGGGATGTGTAAATGCCCTCGTAGATGTCTTGGAGTGCGTACACCACATCCATCGGACTTCGGTGTGTACAGAGGAGCTTTTCGGTAATGGACGCAATGGCAGCAGGTATAAGCAATATAGAAATGATATTAACTTACGACAACCTCACGCTTTATTTTCCGCAGCTCATGTCATCTCCATACATTTTTTCTGAGGAACGACTGCGGAAAAGTTAGCGTGTGGCATTTCTATAACCACTCCGATCAATAATCGGAGTAAAGTGACTATTCCGAGCGAGCGATACTAAAATACAATTTCTTTTTGTATCATGTTTTCAACCAGGTTTTCGATTCTTTGATTAACCACAAAAATTGCAGATTAAATCACTATAATAATAATTCCTTATAAACAATAGTCAGCCGGGAAGAAATTAGGACTGACAATCGGCTGGGGGACATTATGTATGTCGCCCGTCTGGGGGGTCACAACCTGGTAACCTGGTGACCTTCCCGTGGCGAGTATAGTCCCAGCTCGTTTATACTGCTGGGCGTTCCCAGAGGATGCATTCGGGGAATGGCTAGTCCGATCCCGAGCGTGCCTTCAACGGGGACAGAGCGCTACCAAAGAGTAGTTTGGCCCGGTAAGGGGTTTTTACCCGAGTCCTACGGCATATCCAAGGGAGAGCCTTGTCAGCTTCAGTTCCCTAGAATAGAAGAGATTCCCCGCCTGAAAAAAAAACGGTATAAGCAATATTACATTGTTACTCTAGGGCTGAAAGTAGCGAGGGCGCCTATAGTTCGAGGGGCTAAATAAGCCTTTAAACATTGTGCTTTTCATTACGAATACAAAGAAACTAACTCAGGCAACCTCAGACCTACTTTCCGAGTATGAAGTATGAGTAATGAAAAATATCTTTATATCTCTCATGTTCGGTAAGTAGGTCCTTATTACCACCAAATGGGGCTTGTAATAATGTACCCATGAGGCTGTAAGTAATTTATTGCCCGTATGATGGTTAGATGTACGCGAACTTTTTGAAATAGTGAAGTGTTTTTTTTATTACTTACCGCCCTAGGGCTTTCCAAGCTACATTATTACCCTAGAGCGCTTATTGGTCACCTACAAGCCCCATTTGGGGTTAATAATGACCTACTTACCTCACAATCGAAATGTAAAGCGCGAGCAAAAGTTTGGAATCAGTTACTTGAAATTGGTTGCGCGTTATCTTGAGTAGTTAATACTTTTTTAATAATCGTAAAAATGACATCATTTTAAAGGTTCAACTCTTTACTTTTAAACTGATACCGAATTCATTAAAAACAAGCCAGTATTTATGGAGCCATTCCGCATTAAGTGAAGGTGTATCGAAAAAGACGTGTTTCAATTGTTTGATACGTCACGAGTTGCGACCTATTGACCCCCTATAAAAGCACCTGTTATCGGATTTTCTTAACGTGGTATAACCCGTGCGGCCGGCCGTGCGGGTATCCATGAGGGATTCTCCACCTCCACTCCGCATAGTGGTAGGCAAACTGCGTTTGCCGAAAAAAAAAAAAAAAAGATTTTCTTTATCAGTTGACTTTCACACGTTGACCGTTACACATCTCCGCCACTTTTGACCCTTTACCTTGTACGACAATGGAGACAACACCTACAGAAGCAGCACAAATCGTAGCCCTATTGCAAGGGCTCAGCCAGCGGGTTGTCGCTCGTCGGCTCCACATAAGCCAATCCTGTGTTTCGAAAGTTTATAAGCGCTTTCGGGAGACTGGTGGCTTTATCCCGAGACCAAGATCTGGACGGCGCCGGTACACATCGGAGAGGGATGACCGTTTTATCGTGTCAACCTCTCTCCGAAATCGGCATTTGACTGGTGTCGACGCCCAACAGGAGCTCCGAGATGTTCGTGGGGTAGCAGCCAGCGAGTGGACAGTTCGTCGACGACTCAAGCAAGCGAATCTGACTCCAAAAAGGCCTGCCAGAGGCCCGAAACTCACGGCAGCTCACCGACAAGCACGCCTTCAGTTTGCTCGCACCCATCTTGATTGGGAGGTTGAGCAATGGAGGCAAGTCCTGTTCTCCGACGAAAGCAGGATGTGTTTGCACGGTAGCGACAGAAGAGGACGGGTCTACAGGCGGCCTGGGGAGCGATTTGTACAGTGCTGTGTCGCTGAAACAGTGGCTTATGGGGGCGGCTCTTGTATGATGTGGGCCGGCATTTCCTTTGATGGTAAAACCGAGCTTGTTTTCGTGCCTGGCGGGGGACGAGGAGGCGGTCTAACTTCGGACCGGTACATTTCCGATATTCTCCTGGAACATGTCGTTCTCTATGCGGGAGACATCGATGATGACTTCCTCCTTATGCACGATAACGCTCGTTGTCACACTGCCCGTGTAACAACGGAATACCTCGAAGAAGTCGGTATTGCCACATTGGACTGGCCAGCGCTCAGCCCTGCCCCCCTAGACAAGACGCATTTCGATAATCGCTAACGCAATCGCTAGAAAGAAAATGTATGCGATTTGACATAAGCCCTCGCTTAGCTTTCGAGCGCAATTGTCAAATCTCATACATTGTACGTTTAGCGATTGCGTTAGCGATTATCGAATGACATCTTGTCTAGGGGGGCTGACTTGAATCCCATTGAGCACGTGTGGGATGAACTGAAGAGGAAGGTTCGTTCCAGAACTCCTGCTCCATGTCTGAATGAGCTGAAATCAGCGTTGATTGAGCTGAAATCAGCGTTGATTGAGGAGTGGGAAAGTATTCCACAAGAATCAATTCAGAAGCTGATCAGGTCTATGAAGAATCGTCTTGGAGCAGTTATTAGGGCGAGAGGAGGTAACACAAAATATTGACACTTATTTTTAAAGATAAATAAAATTTTTATTTATTAATTTTTGTTGGTTTATTCATTCATTATTTTTCCCTATTTCCTTGTTTTCCTACCTCCTTCACTTAATCCGGGATAACTCCACAATTACGGGCTCGATATGAATTAATTTTATATCGATTTAAAGTGGACAGTTGCATCTTTAACATGATGTCATTTTTATGATTATTAAAAATTTATTTAGTAAGCAAGATCACGCGGAACCAATTTCAAGTAACTGATTCCAAACTTTTGCTCGCGAGTGTAGTTAGCTCGGGTGTAAGCACCAATTGCACCCTCGAAATATAGAAAATTATCTCGGGCTGCAATTGATGCCTTACAGCCCTTAGCTACTAATCTACTATTAAGGTTAGGTTAGGGCTGGTCAGCTGGTCCTCCCCAACGTGGGGGGACCGGGCGCAGCGTGCCGTCGACTTTATCAGACGGTGATAAGGTCGATGGCGCTGTACGGAGCCCCGATTTGGGCGGAGCGTCTCGCCCCCCGAACGGTGGCACTCCTGCGCAGCCCGCAGAGGGTCATTTCCACCCGGGCCGTGCGGGCCTACCGCACGGTCTCTCACGGGGCGGCCTGCGTTCTAGCGGGCTCGCCTCCGTGGGATGTCGAGGCACGCGTCCTTGCGGCCGTGCACCGACAACGGGTGGCAGCGAGGAGTCGGGGAGCGGCCCCTCCCGCAGGAGGTGGCGCGCACGAGGCACCTGGCGCAGAGGGAGGACGCTCGCCCACCCAGCTGCCGGCCACTGGACGATCGAGGCCGTTCGTCCAGTGTTGGAGGAGTGGGTTGTGCGCCGGCGAGGCAGCCTCACTTACTGGATGGTGCAGATGATGACCGGGCACGGGTGCTTCGGACATTATCTGCATCATGTCGCACGGAGGGAGCAGACGCCGCAGTGTCACCATTGCGGCGCTCCCGACGACACGGCCGGGCACACCCTCTCGGAGTGCCCGGCCTGGCGACCCCAGCGCGATGCATTAGCCCTCGCGCTGGGCCTAGGTAGGGGTACGCCCGTCGCGCTGACCAGCGCGGCGGCGCAGGAGACTGTCGCCTCCTTCTGTGACGATGTTATCTCGCAGAAGGAGGCTGCGGAGCGGGCGCGAGAGGATGACCCTCTCGCCGCACCGCTCCCGGCGCAGGCGGTTGGGGAGGAGAAGGCGTGCGTTCCTGGACGCGCGCCACCAGCTCCCCTAGCAAGCTGGGGTCGAGAGACACTTTTCACCCCTAGCTTGGCCGCCTGGGGGGTCGAATTTCCAGATACGACCCCCTCCCCGTAGAGGTAAGTCCTGGCGCGTGCGCCAGGCAACCCTCCAGGGGGCACCATCGGGGAATGGCTAACGCCGATCCCGATTGTGTCTCTACGGAGGTAGAAGTATCTGGAGGGTTTTTAGCCGGTATTGGGTCTTCTACCCGAGTCCTGCATATCCTTGGGGTGTCCTAGTCAGTCGGCCCCTTGTTGAATACCGTAAATGTATTTTCCCTCCTGTAAAAAAAAGGGCTGGTCAGCTGTCAGTATGGTATTGCAATAGATAGTTGACTGTGTTGTTTATGAATTTCTAAGCTGGTAAGCCACTTTTTTGGCCGACTGTACAAGGTATGCTTTGAATGTATAAAAGGGAATGAAAGGTTTCAAATAAAATGTACCTACACTACTTATAAAACATATTATTAATTATATACAATCATATTGAGTTTTGTCTAATAACAATATACTTTCAAGTAATCTTAAAATTATTATTTACAAGTGGTCCGTACACTCACACAGAATATGGATCTTTAACCTGCAGGCAAATATTTTTTCAATTTGCTGGCCGAGACAGAATTATTAATTAAGCTATAAACAAATTTCTCTCGGTTAATGTCTTGGTTTTTTTGCGGTTAACTGATATTTTAATAATATTTTTAACATGGACTTATTAATCAAACAGGACTGAGCTCCGTCATAAATGACGTCTGCAAAAAACCACTATATCTCATACAACTATGACTTAATTTAGGCCACCAACATGATAGAGGCAAAAAACTAGCCAAAAGGGATAGGCTCGAACAGAGGCCGTTTATCCCGTTCTGTCATTGCCATTTGAAAAAAACAGTGAAATTAATAGGTTAGTTTTTAAAAACAATGATTATCATTTTTCGAGATTAAACTATTCAATTAGTTTAGATAAGGTAATCCATTAATTATTTATTTATGTAGGTATAGATCATTTTAAAAAGGTTGTTAAAAAAGTTAGAATTAGGATATAGAAGCCATTTCTGAGTGGAGCCACAATATGATGGAACTCAATCACAGTTCAGTTTTTGGGATAAGTGGCTTCTATCAGGTTTGACAATTCGCTAATGTCGAGTAGCGAAAACACGGTTTTTACAATGGTAAGATTTTGCGGTTTAAAAAGTACTTAGCCGGTTGGGCTACCTGTGGACAAGCAAAAGCAGACATATTTCGTTAGTTGCAACTTTATTTATAATTTAATTTGGTATTTCTCTATATATTTAAAAAGGATATTGAAAAACTCAATCTCTCAAAGTGCTTTATAATGCCATTCAGTTGTCAACATACCCCAATTAACACCAATACAGTTTGGGTGGTAAAAGCATTACTCGCACGGCCGAGATAAAGGATCTCAGTGTTACCATTGCGAGCATGTGACCATTGGTGTATGTGAAATCGACCAATCCGCACTGGGCCAGCGTGGTTGACTAAGGCCTAATCACCCTAAAATAGGGTAGGCTCGAGCCCCTCGGTGGGGACGTATATGAGCTGTGATGAGTGAAAATGAATGACACATCATTTCTCAAGACACCGTTAAAAAATTATTAAGGTCTGGATTGAGTTATTGCGTCGTGGAGTACGCAGGTGATGTCATATCGCCCAAGCTTATCACAAATGCGCTCGAGCATGGACTTGTCGATCGCCATATATCGATCGACAAAAGCATCTGTCCTTTTCACTCCTTAGGAATATCTGCCAAATTTATCGATTTTTGTCGAGTATCTTAGCTGTCAAATTTTGTTTATCAAGAATTCCATGCTTGCAGGGCTGGTCTAACATTTTAATCAACACATTACTCAAATTGCCAAGGACTCTTTATCGACGTTTAGGTTTCACCCTGCGTAATATTAATGAATTTCACAGGCCTCACGTCTTAAAACTTCTATATATGTCTTTGGTTAGAAGTAAATTAGAAACGAGCTCGTGCGTGTGGAGTCCCATAAAACCAAATATAAGCTAATGTTGCAAAAAGTACAAAAACGCATTTTTAAAATACCTATAAAAGAGACTATGGTTATTATCCAATTTATACCCTACAAAATATTTGTTTGGAATGCTGGGTATGTTATGTACTCGTTGGAGGTAAGGCTACATAAAGATCTAATTATAACTGCCATCAAAATTCTGCGGGGCAAAATTGAGAGCCCTGAGCTTCTCCAGCAAATATGAAGGCTGCACGTACCCGACAAATCTGTCCAACAACGAGCCTGTCGTCAGCGTCGTTTGTTTGCGCCGCCCATTTGCCGCACTGTCACCCCTAGACTTTCTCCTATTAACCAAATGCATACCGGTCTCCTGCGTCACCAGCCCGACTGCGATATATTTGTGGACAATTGGCCAACAATCCAGTTTAAAAGTTTGTCCTTTTGTGAAAATTAGTCTATTTTGTAAATACTGTGTCAGTAATCTGTTATTATTGTTCTTATTTTTGTATGAAAATTGTGTTAGTTATAAGTGGGTTTGCCCGTGTAGGTAGTTAACTAAATAAATAAATTAAAATATTCTAAAAAGTGACAACAATAGTGAAAATGGTGTTTAGAGTGATTTTGTCATCGATTAGTATGTTATTAAAGACTTTGAATTTTTATCATATCGCGTACAAACAGTACATACAGTACATGGAGTTTTTTTTAATGCAGTGCCTCTCCATGAAAACACCTACATTAAGTTAAGTGACAGAAATAAATTGATAGGTGCTTATAATTTTATTTTTGGTTATTCCGTTTTTATCAAACAATCTATTCAACAATAGTCTCTGGACGAAAGGAATTGTTGTAGGTACTAGGTAGGTAAGTAAAGTATGATTTTGCATATCTAAGTAATTACTTTTAAAAAGTAAAATAATCATTTATTTATTTAAAAACGAAAACATTTCAGTAAGGTTATTTGTTAATAATACGGATTTTCATCCTCGTATTGTGATACTTAAAGTAAATTGTTCAATACGAATACGAGGAAATTATGGACACCCTATGAAAAAGGGACAAACGGCCTCTGTTCTGTTCGGCTTGTTTTTCTGCCCCCCTAGACAAATGCCACACGCTAACTATTCCGCAGCCGTTCCTCAGAAAAAATGTATGGAGATGACATTAGCTGCGGAAAAAATAGCGTGAGGTTGTCGTAAGCTAATGTCATTTCCATACATTTTTTCTGCGGAACGACTGCGGAAAAGTTAGCGTGTGGCATTTGTCTAGGGCCTCTGGTCAGTCACCTCAGGCCTGTTTAATTAATAAGTCCATGCATTTTTATATAGTTATGTCATATGCGTACACTTCACAACGATAGCACATAATATACACAGTTGCCATTAATTTTACATTCCACTGTTACATTGACAAACGATTTGAAAAGGATAACTTTGATTAAGATAACTTAATTTTAGGTAATTAAAACAATACCTATGAGAAAAGAAGACAGCTAGTGTTTGTCAATCTGACGTAAGTATAAGCCTCAGAACAATAACTAAAGTAGTTATTTGTCTAAACCAGTTAGTTGCTTCAGTTATTCTTCTGAGGTATAAGCTAATGTCACTCACTCAATCCACGTGTCCTTATCACTATGACACTTACGGTAAAATGTTAATACTGTCTCTTTCTTGTTAATGCCTGGTCGATATTATAACTTGCAATATTAAGAAAATCATTGATATATATTCTTATAAATCGACACATTACTACTACTGTAGTTCCAAACTTTGATACTTGACAGATCATTTGGCGGCACTGTAGGGCGAATCGATGTGTTTATTCTTTTTTGTAGCAATATGCACACTTACAACGTCCACAATCGTTTACATAGCGCTGTCATCATTAGTTTTAGTTTTCTTGTTCTCACTTTCCTCACTCTCAGGACAAAGCCTTTTGTCATTCTTTTTGCGAAAGTTTTTGTTCTGATTGCGAATAGCTTTGGCAATCTTAGCTTCTCCAACGCTGTAAGCAAATGAAAAAGGTTATTATTATGAATACAAAGAGCATCAATCTGTAAAAGCTAAAAAAGTTCATGTTACAATTCATTTTAATAACAATAAGGTAGATTGATGATTGTTGTTATTGCTTTATGTTATAATGCATAGTGTTTATTGGTTTAATAATGCGCAGCCATATCAACGGACTGGGCTCCGACCCCCTTTTGTCTGGGTAGTGAAAATTGGAGAGGGACATGTATTGTGCCTCCAGTATCTTCACAGAGTACTCCTGTATTTATTGTAGAAAAATAAATTCGAATAAACTAAAATACAAATAATACTCTGCGGGAAACTGATGTTGACTTTGACATTGACAGTTTTGGAGACAGTGAACTACCTCTTATCTGTTAGCACTGCCAGCATCAATCGGTGACGTCATCGATTACATCATACCGCTTACAAAATGCGCACATGAGCAATTTTGGAACGACTGTTTGCATGCAAATAGCGCACACGAGCACCGATAGCAAATTTTGGACCACACCCTATGTTATGATAAATGATGAATGTAGCGTTTAGGCTTTGACAGATAGCAAACGATGCGCGCCTTTTGCGACTACAGGAGCGCGTTCAGAGCCTTCGCGGGAAGTACAACTTTTCGCTCTAACCCCGTTCAATGCCTTCGAGCGTGACGCCTCGCTTGGGTGAAACAACCGGCTCGTTCAAGAGTTACAACCGAACAACCATCGAATATGATGGTTGTAAAACGCCCTGACGTTTATTACTGAAATACTCTTACGTGATTGGATAATATTGGGGGCCATAATCTAAAATATCATCTGATAGAAAGAGAGAGAAATAAAAATGCATGTGAAAGAGGAAGATAAAATATTTGATTGCTGCAATGCGTTCAACGCCTCTGGACGAGTTAAAAACAACCGAACAACTACACACCGAGTCTCTGAACGCGCTCCTGTCATCGACGTGAGATCAACCACAAGATGTCTGGTCTACTATAAGATTTTTATGCAGTAAAGTTACTCTGATTTTCCTATATCTATTTCTGCACCCTTCCCCTTGATTATCCCTTTCCCATTTTCCATTCTAAACGTTGCCTGGAAGAGATTGATTTATAACAATAAGGCCGCCTACTTGTACATTTCTTCTTTTTTTTAAGTTTGTTTCTTTAGTTACGTGTATTATTTGTGCAATAAAGAGCTAATTATGATTATTATTATTTTGATGCAGTAAAGTTAGTCTGAAGACTAATCGTTGTTTTGTGATGTACTGACTTGACGATGGAGCGGCTGCCGGGCCCCCAGTGGGGCGCCGGGTTGTACTGGAAGCGCAGGCGGCCCTGGCGGCGGCTGAGCGGGTTGGCGTCCGGCCGCTCGGTCATATCCACCGCCGACGTTATCTCCTTCGACAATATACTGCTCGCCACCACGTCGTATTTCAGTCTGCGTAGAAGAAAAAACGAATGTATAAGTAGTAGGTACTCGCAAAAATTTTAACTGGCTACGCAATGGATTTATTCCAGTTATGATGGCGTCAACGCGAACCCTGTAAAATGTTCAATGCATGGCGCAAAACAGATTGAGTATTATATGTAAGTGTAGTATTACGTAAAGTTTTAAAAATATACATTTGAAAATATTCTATATACTCCTCTAGGGAAACTAAGCTTTATTGAGTGGCAAGCAAAGGTTTGGTGTTGATCTTTAAAAATAAGATATTTCAAAATAAGTAAGTGTACTCAAATGCAAATATTATTTTTCGGGATGGTGTTATGCGTACTTCGCAAAAAAAAAAACAAATAATATTATTGTACTACAAAACCGAAATTTCACATACCTAGCTGGATTAACGGGATGCGTCTGCACCCAAGTCCTCAAAATATCCCAAATGAACTGCGCCGGCGCGTCCGTTTTGATGGACAGTCTAGACGCGTGCGAGTACGACACCCTGTACCCAGCGTTCATAATGGCTGACCTGTCAAATTAAATTGTCATCAATTGTAGGCGTGTTCCATTTTAGCGCAGATTTGCAGTATTTTCAACATTTTTAGCACAATCGCGTTTCATTAGCTTTTGACGCTAGCAGGGCCAGCATCGTATGTTAACGCAATGCGTTCCATTTAAACAATATCTTGATTTTTAGGTTAGGTTCCCTTTGTGAAATAGCGCGGTGAAAAAATATTAACATTTCGTAAAAGAAACTCAAAACATGGTCAACATTTGATGTTAGCGTGAAAAAATGGTGACGCTTAAATGGAAAACCGGGTGTCTCAGTTTTTGAGGGGCACTAGACCTGTGACTGCCCGTTCGGTGGACTGGGCCGTCCTGCCCCCATTCACATCTGTCGGTAAACATTTTATTTCGGCGCATCAAAGTTAGATGGGACGGGACTTTCCTAATTCAGACTTAGCTCTAAGTCCCAGTTCTCCGTGACTTAGAGCTGAGTGGAGTCGCTTTTGGTCGCTTTTTTGTAAACAATTGCGTATTTCATTACTTTTATTATATTATTTTGTTTGTCCATGTATTGGTTTATATTGTCATTTGTTTTACGTAACGCCAAATAAATATTTTTTCGTTATACTTTCTTTCTTTCTTTCTAATTGGGCTCGATAGAGCGGGGAGAAGCTAGTTAGTGTGGCCAACATAATAATAACAAACTTCTTATTCCGCATTATAATTAGTACGCTTGCTTATAGCGAAGTTTTGCTTAAATGTAAAATCTCTTTTAGAAATTAAGCACTAGCTTAGTTCGTAACTTTTTATTGTTATTAACACTGTGAACTATAGTCACAGAATATATAATAAGCTAAGTTCACGCATTTCTCTCAGAGATAGCTTATATAATGTGAATTAACACATCTATTCTTGTAATGGCGTTGAGCTCAAACTTTTGCTTTGAGGTCAGCTTCCAATTGACGACTCTGTAACAAACCAAAATTGTAAATGGCGATTTAAAAGAGGAGATAAAAAATTTAGAGCTTTCGGGTTCTTGCCTGTTCTTCTCGAGAAGGCTCTCCCAATTTCCGAACAGGTGTAGAGTCAACATTTTTTTTTTCATTCCTACTTGTATTTGCAGACATCTTGAGTATATTTAGGATGTATGCACATACAAGGTTAATATAATTTCTTTAAATTAGATTGTTTTGCTTTGTTTTGACGTCAATAAGTGCCTGTAAAGGCCTATGTTGAATAAAGATTTTTGAATTTGAATAGTACTCCATACAGAACGGCCACTCACCTCCCCGCACTCATTTCAAATACCTCATCCCATCTCGCACTACGTTGTAGACATCACTGACACGTAAACAAGGGCGCGCGCGGTCGCTCGGGCGAATAGACGCGAGCGCCGGCCGATAACAGAGACAGCGCTATGCGGGTAAAAGAGAAGGCAGTCGCTGCACTTCTCGCGTCATTTCGATTTATAACCGCGCACTCAACCCTACTAGATTCCACGCACACATTTGCGCGTGTACAAACGTCATTTGCTTAAGTAGCAGTAATAGGTAATTGATTTGCGAACGTTGTATTAAGCGTCCGGGGTGTGCTATATATATGTCTGAATTTAAAATCGAATGAAATTATGTTGTGGCCATGCCCCGTATTGTAATGTATTCGTGCCAAACCTCATGAGCAGCATCGGCATCGCCTGCGCGTGCACGGTGCCGAACAGCCTGTCGTGCACGAAGTAGAGCGGCGCGTCCTCCAGCTCCTCGGCCACCATGGCCAGCAGGCCCTCCACGCGGTCGGCGGTGCCCAGCGCGAGCGTGCAGCCCTCCAGCAGCGCCAGCGCGCGGAACACGAAGCCCCTGTCGTGGATCGGCGCCGACCAGATGGGCCCGCCTAGCTGCGGGCCGACGACGCGGAAGCGATGACGACGGATTGTTTTGGAACGACTACCTACATTTTCGCTCTTAATACAATAATTCGCGGATTCTTCCAAATGTTTTTTTATTTTGTTTGAAAATTTGCTGTTCTTTGCGCTGCTCCAAAGTTAAGTTTATTTTTTCTATGAAAATTCTATGAAAGAATGGCTGTAAACTTAACTTTGGAGCATTCTGTGAAAAGATGAAACTGTCACATGCATTGTAAGCAAGTATTTGTCATAGTTTGTGTAAACTTATTTAAATGTAAAAATATTTTTGGAACTCTCAATTGTAAATATATCTTTGACCTCGACTGTACATTATGGGTCATTGTTTTGTTTTTGACATTTTTGTGTTACCACGTTTTTAATTATTCTATCTTAATTTGATTCTGACATTTTGATTTATTTTGTTTTGTTTGACATTTTTGCTTTAATTGACATTCTGTTCTGTTTCGTTTCACATTTTGTTTATTTTTACATTAAATTTATCGTGTTTTAATGTATAAGTAATTGGTTTGCGCTGTAAAACGTATACTGTATTAAATTAAATAAATAAATAAAAATAAATAAATTAGGCTACAACGCGCTGCGCTGACCCACTGACTCACATTACCTAAGTTCTCGGGAATTGTTGTTTTCAAATAAATTATTAAGTTAACAATTCAGTCTTAGGCACTCAATCATTTTATTTATTCTTCAGTGAATTACCTATGTCTACTAGACACATTTACACCCGAGAGCACAATGTGACTTTAATTTGGTTATGGTCTATTAGTTCTTTACAGTTAATGAGTTCTTTCTCGCGGATATTTTGTTACCTAGAAAGTTGCGGTGCAAATATGCTTAGTGAGACTGTAAAACTGTGTTCCAAGACTGAGAACTACGGGAGAATCAAAAGACAGATCTTAACTACTACTGCATACCTACTGCAGAAGAGCTTGCGTTCGACGATACTTACGTGATGCTTTTGATTACAGTGAATACAGTGAGTGCCAACGGGAGGTCCAGTAGGTAAGAAAGATTTCATTTGATCTGGATTTTTCTCCGTTGGATTCGGTTTAAACCCGCCGAGTGGTTGCAATATCTTATTCTCGCAACCCACACACTGGTACACCATTGATAACTTGCTGGAAAGCAATTGGTTCTTATAGATAACACACACTATACGACGGTGAATTGTTATGATTTTAGATTGTAGTAACGAACCTAGTTGTTTTTTTACAATGTATAGCGCCGGAGTAGACTTTCACGAAGACACGAATGTAGAAATCTGCGGATATGCTCAACAGTGGCTCGATGTACCGGCTATATCTGTTAGCTTGTTGTTCTATGCATTGTAATAATATCCTTATGGCCTGAAAGAAAATTCCAAAGTTGCACATGGTGCATACTAAAATGTTTTAAAGTTGGCATATATACACACACAAATCTTTCATCGTTGTTTGACTCCAAGTTAGTGTGGTATTATTCGTTCCAGCTACAGATGTTACAATAATGTTCGAGATGTTTGTCGTTATAACTGGGTTTTGCATTTCCACTGAAAGTTTTTGTCCGTAAATATACTGTTCACGTTTATATAAAGTCACTGTAATTCACTTGTAATGTTCAAAGTTCGCTGTTCACTCGCGTCACACGGAATGGGTGACGAAAAACGCGGGGTCACCAGTTTAGTGTGGGGAGTCACTGATTTATCTCAGTTTACCACTTTAGCTTTACGTTTAGATTAGAAAAGGAAATTAAACGATGATCTCTTGAATACTATATATTAGAAGCACTACATATTATGTTATATAATCTAGTTACAATTTCATTTGTGCAGGGAACCGGACGGTACTACGGAAGGAGGAAGACTGTGTGGCAAAGGCACTGCGACAACGTGACGAAGACGCCCGAGCTTTCGCGAAATGAAGTTCTCGAAACCTATTTGCTTTAACAGCAGTAATAGCGTTCTATGAATTCTACGCGTGTGTTCAACTGTTAAGTTTATGTGTGCGTACAGTGTGTCGCCACAGTCACTGTACATCCAAACAAAGGTATGTACAGAAACGATTCTGAAAAGTATCCTCAGTTATTGAGGGGTTCAGACAGGTACTCTTTAACAACTGAGGATCACTTCCACCTGCGACCTTATTTATAATGAGGTGAGATGAGCTTTCTTTTAAACGACTTCAAAAAAGGAGGAGGTTCTCAATTCGATGTGTATGTTTTTTTTTTGTGTGTATGTTACGCGATTACGCCGCCAGTTGAGGACCGATTTTTAAAAGTCTTTTTGTGTTCGATAGAGTATACTCCTAGGGTGGTCCCATGGTCACCAAAGTCAGGATCTGATGATGGGATCCCATGAAAATCGAGGGAAACGCTAATACGCGGGAAAATTTATTATTAAATTAGGGTTTCTTTCACTAAAAAGATTTCATTCACTAAAAAGTTAAAAATAAAAAATATTTTACAAAAAATAAAAACCGACTTCAAAAACACTGAAAGTTAAAAATAATATAAGAATAGGTACAGACATCACACTTCTATATTGAAGTCGGTGCCAAATTTTAAGACTTTCTAAGAGATCATCGCTTGGCACCGACTTCAATATAGAAGTGTGATATCTGTACCTATTCCTATATTATTACAGAGGGAGTTCCACACACCCTTCACCTGACTACATTACCCTGGTGCAGAACCCTACCGTACTAAGAGACAGGATAAATCCCATATTGGGAGGTCAGAGGTTGTACTCAATGATGACAACTTACCATTTCATGACATGCCTTTGTTTTCAAGCTAATAGCTCCATATTTAGTGTAACAAGTTTCAGGTGCATTGCCCGCAAGCACAGCCATATCCGTAGCAGTAACCAGAAGAAGGCCACCTTCTTGAACACTCTGCACACAAGCATCCAGAAATGTGGAAGGACACCCATACGGATCGAGGTCAATGATTGCAAACCTCTTAGACGGGTGCTTGTGTCTATACATAAGCATGCTGAAATAGAGTTTTGAATGTATCTTATAGTGAAGGTAGGTTTGTAATGAAATTATGTATTTTTTACCCGACTGTGCAACGCAAAGGAGGCTAATGTGTTAAGTTTATTTATATGTATGTATGTATATATAAAAATCTCGCGCCACGATGTTAGTCCCGGATATACTCTGAAACTACTTTACCGATTTTGATGAAATTTTTACTGCATGTAATTTGGTCCAATTTATTCGGGGTTTTATAAACGGTTTTATTTAGCTTCACCTGTTTGTTTGGGTCAAATCTTGGAAGCTAAATTTCGCGAACTACGTTTCGCCATATAATTTTTTACCCGTTTTTGCAACATTTTTCATTGATGCTCAGCTCCTATTACTCTTAGCGTGATGTTATATAGCCTATAGGCTTCCTCGATAAATGGACTATCCAACACAAAAATAATTTTTCAATTTGAATTAGTAGTTCCTGAGATTAGCGCGTTCAACCAAAGAAACTCACTACCAGTACCAACTAATGGACGTCGCGTCCGCGTTCCAAAGCAGCAGAAGAGAAAGATTTATTTCTCTTTCTCAATAAAATGCAAAATCATTGATCACGATAGTGGAACAATAACACAGGTCTACAGTGGTTTTGTTGTGCCGCCAAACCTATATATTACGGATTTTTAGTAGGATATTCGGTACCCGGATTAAAACGGCATGCAAATTTATTAAATGCTACGTGTAGTTTTTAAAATAAAAATTATGTAAAAAAATCAAATTAAACTAATTTTAAACATTCAATTACATTGTTTTACCGTTAGGAAGGTTATTTTTCTGGATTTTTTACAATACATTGTTATGACACTCCCGTGTGATACTCCAGCAGTTAAGCCATCAAATGCTCATCCTATCGACCTTGGCACCTGTCATCTATTACTTTTAGATCCTGATGGAAACACTCTCCTTGTTTTTCGCTGTAGAAACCAAGATTTCCAGGGAATTGGTCCAAGTAGCTGTAGAGGTAGTGCACTTTTATGCTCATGTTACAGCCAAGATTTTTAAAGTTATCTAAAAGTTATAAAAAACTTAACTGTCTTTTCATTACTTAAGAAATTTTTGACAACTATTACGAACGATTTTCCAGCTACTGATGCCAAATTATTCATTAAATTTATGAAATCGTTGTCTTTTATCAAAGTAATTATTTGAGGCCCATCAAAAATACCTGCTCCCTGTACTTAAGCTGGGACACTTGCTTGGAATGAATGCAAAACATGAACTAGTTTTATCTAACGTCTTCACTACTGCTGTACTGCTTCATTAGTCCTATATGATCTTTAATGTATCTTGTGATTTGATATTGTAGATTTTGTGGTTGATGAAAGAAACTCTCGAAGCACTATTTTTACTAGGTATATTTTACACCCACTTTACTTTACACAACTGTTACATATTACAATGCTGTTAGCTTAGTTATATACCGAATATTAGTATAGATACAATTATAATCTACAAGTTTGTATTGCGTTGCATGCGTGACCAGTCTTGTACACATCACATCCAAGACGCAAGACTCCGCAAGAGCGCGAAACTCTCGGGATCGCAAAATCCCCGCGCCGAAACTCTGTTATGTTGGCTACAGCCTTGCAGCCAACACAACAGAGTGAATTGAAGGTGCTATTTACGGCACGCAGGGGCGAATTAAAAAAATTACCATTCACTAACATTTAGTGGCAGAAACGCCACACACTGATATAATCCCTGGAAACCAAAGGAGGGTTTATAACGTTCTGTTTTCGAACTACCATGTTTTCTCTTATGGGCCACTATTTCTTGACCCAATGGCTGATTTGCTCTGCTGTCCCAGCATGGAAATTTTGTGTACCTACCTACCTGTTCTGCTGACCTGATGAAAGGTTCACCATTTATAATCTATTATCAGTGATCCCTATGCTTAAGTTTTTCTACAACAATTTTGATTTTCTAAATTTTTTAACCACATTTACGGCACAACCACAGCAATTTATTTATTTAATTTGGTTAGGCAGAGAAAGGAGCCGGAGAGTGGTAAAGGTGAATGTTGATGCATTGTAAAGTAGCTACTTAAACCTGCACCTGGGTCGTAAGCCCCAGGCACTGCTCTTGGCTCTTTTCTCTGCAACGCGATGGACCCGGCACCCACACGGTGAATCCATGGAATGCTAAGTTATCGTCTCTCTTAGATCCGACGTCCACTTGTTAGTAGGTCAATGGATACAAAAGAATTAATATAATACCATGCATCATCTTGGCTGGTTTCTACAAGATGATCAACTTGATTGTGTTTCATATTAATATTCATTGTCTTAACTGCACTCTCTGATAGATCATTGGCAACTATCTTAGTGATGTTTGGAACTTCCTTCGCATAACGGATGCTTCGCAATCCCGTGGCTGCTAATGCTTCTAATAAATTGACTTCAATCTGAAATTAACACAATATTAAATTTACCAGAGGGAGACTTGGTATGTACTCGAGTCGCCTGGGCTGGTACCGCCTTGTTCGTTAACTGGCAAGTGTTAAACTCGCGCCTACGCGCGACATAACGCCTTTCAATATTACCATTTTTTTTTGTCGGCAGCTCGCGTGCACATACAGTCATATGTACAAAGTACAGTCAAATAAAGGACCAAAAAAATAAGTAAAACCGGAAGGTCCTAACTCGCGCGCAGCCGCGAGTTTTACACTCGCCAGTTGACCAATAAGTCCTGGTACCTCTATCTTGCAGCAGCAGCAGCATCTAAGCAGCAGTGGTGGCATTGCTGTTCTGGCACACCCCGGACACTCCATACATCGTTCGCAAATCAATTACCTATTACAACTACTTAAGCAAATGACGTTTGTACACGCGCAAATGTGTGCGTGGAATTCTCAGACTAAGTATACCAATCTATAGTTGGTATCTATAGTCTAAGGTGGAATCTAGTAGGGCTGAGTGCACGGTTATCAATCGAAATGACGCGAGAAGTGCAGCGACTGCCTTCTCTTTTACCCCGTATAGCGCTGTCTCTGTTATCGGCCGGCGCTCGCGTCTACTCGCCCGAGCGATCGCGCGCGCCCTTGTTTATGTGTCAGTGATGTCTACAACGAAGTGCGGTGTGGGATGAGGTATTTGAAATGAGTACGGGGAGGTGAGTGGCCGTTCTGTATGGAGTATTATTATACTCTTATATTCTGTGGTTCTGGTTTGAAAGATAGAGTGCGAGGCAGTGAAATTTCTATACACACTTGATATCTTATATCACAACGTTACAATATAGTTAGCCATGTGCTCACATGGCCACACACGCCCGTCGTCTGGCCAACGGCGAGTACATTAGAGGGTTGCAGTAGAACTCGAGAAATGAAGAAAACTTGGTACGGTCGGCCGCCATCTTTGTGACGTCACAGCTATGCGTGTCCCCACTTCCTTAATCCTCTTAAAACCTGGTGGTTTTTTTCTTGTTATACAGAGCACAAGAAACACATACATACCAGTTTTAGGTATATAGAAGAGAGGGCTACGAAAATCGTGAAGGAGACGACTTATTAAATATTTGCCTCCTGACTAAGTTTGACAGAAACAATGGTACATTCAGAATTTCTGTTAAAAAAGTAAGCTTCGATATTGTGAACTTTTCATTACCTTTACGTTAACAGCATCATAAATATTAAGTAGCAAATCTATGTGATTAATAAATTTATTTAAAAAGCAGTCGAAAGTATCAACATATGAAAGTGACATTTTATTTTGAGAAGGCACAGAATTTATTACTCACCTCACAGAAGATCATAGCCAAATAAGGTTGTTATATAATGAATATATTATAATTTTATTTTTTATTTTAATACTTACTTCAGGTTCACCTTCGGTATCATTTATCTTTCCTTTCTTTTTTAATAATTCTAACTTTTCTTCTTTGTAATCTTTTATGAAAAGATTTAAGATCAAAACACTAATATCTCGGTTGAATTCTTGTACTGGGTTATAGAATACCTTTTCATCAACTAAACAAATTTCAGCTGGACCTTCTCGTATAACTTTTTGATTGGTTTCTGAATCCATTACAAAAGATATCTGAAAAAATTTTTGGAAATAGGTAAGCAAAAATGTTGTCCCCAACCGGTCCAACTAGGCGGGCGACAGGAATGACTTGGTCACCCTAATAACCCAACCAGCTCCCAGATTCACTTCCCGGCTTTGTTGGAGAGCGGTCCGGGATTTGTTATAGAGAGGTGGGGCGAAATAGTCATCGCAGGCGCCTACTTCCCTCCGAACAGGGCCCTGCCTCAGTTTGAATCCTTTCTCGGGACGCTGTGTACCGCTATCCAGAGAGCTACCCCACCCAGGTCCCACTCCTCAGCGACCTAAACGTCAAGTCTGTAGTCTGGGGCAATCCAGCCATAGAGGCACGCGGAGAGACTATCGAGCTCTGGGCTGGCGCAAACGGACTTTTGCTCCTTAATAGGGGACGAACTCACACTGCGTGCGACACTATCGTTCGGGGCGGGTCGATCCCTCGGCATTCCCTCATCATCTAATAATGAGGAGGATGCGGTGGTGATGGGCGTGCTCGCACCAAGCGTATGTAAGGTTCATTGGTGGGTTTTAGTCGGTAGGCCACGGTTTCTGGCTCTGGCTGGCCCCTGCCCTAAGGGATCTCGGAGAGTCCGATATAACCCTGCGTTTTCCCATGCCCAAGATATTCGTAACGCATTGCCAACCATTAAAAATTGGTAAGCATAAATGTGGATAATACTTAAAACAATACAAAATTGGAATATTATTAATACATTACCCACCAAAAAATAATTTTCTCTGTGAGTTTAAATCCTAATAGGAATAATAATGAGAAGCAAGCAATTATTTGCAATGGAGTAACATGGTTTGCTGAATACCAAAGCTAAACTGGTCTAAAGAGTGGGACCATGGTTATCCTTTTTTATTACAAGAAGTATTCATTTATTAGCTCATAAACATAGGTTTATTGATGTTAAAATTAAAATAATTATATTTCATGGTGAATAGCCAAAAATCATTTTGATTCACTTTAAAAAGAAAAGAAAATGTACAAGTACCTTTCCATTCCACCATGCAAACATTATAAATCGGTGTTGGTCTTGCAGTCTTGCGAGACTCTTGCTGCAAGACCGAGATAAATACCAACACCAAGACTTGACCGATGCAAGATTTTAGCAAGATTCTTGCTTAAATCTTGCATGGGTCAGTCTTGATCTTGGTCTTGCTACAATTAGGCTGTTTTTTGCCCCGGTCTTGCAGCAAGAGTCTCGCAAGACTGCAAGACCAAGACCAATTTGGGCAACACTTATTATAACATTTTTCAAAACATGTATATTGCTAGTGATCTTACATTAAATGTATTTGCAATCCCAAATTAGTTTAACATTTTGTTAAAATATATAAATTCCAAATCCCAAGCTGCTACTCTGATATTGCTGCAAATAATATTAAATTTCCTTCGCCATATTATTTACATTACTTGCTGAAATTTTGTTATTTTGGCCGATCACAAGAAACAGCTCAGTTTACTTTGTTTCCTGACAAAACATCTCAGAATTGAAAAAACCTTTTGAAAGAGTTATTTCTCTAACTACTAAAATAATAGTTACTCTTATTTTAGTAGGACTACCAGAAAAAAATTACCGATGGTCCCACAGTTAAAGTGGGACCATGATTACTACCTCTAAATGAACTTGTGACATTAAAAATACTTTCTTTGTTGGTTGGCAGCTTGTGGACAAAGCAAGGGAAACATTACATTTTTAATAGCAACTTGAAGTTATGGGTTATGAAATACGAGTATGTTGAGAGGCATATGAGGTTGAATATAATATAAGGTCCTTACATAAATTGGCGTTATGACAAGTTTTGATCTTATATTAGGAATTCGTATTCAGTTAGGAATTACAAACTTGAATTTAAGGTTCATTTGCTTGCGGCTCATCCTACTAATATTATAAATGTGAAAGTGTGGATGTTTAGATGTTTGGATATTTGTTACTCAATCACGCAAAAACGGCTGAACAGATTTGGATGAAATTTGGCATGCATGTAGCCTTTGACATGGAAAAGAACGTAGGCTACCTTTTATCCCGATTCCTTAAGTAGTTCCCGAGGGAAAATTGAAAATTGTTTACGAGTTAAGCCGCGGGCAGACAGCTTAGATGTATGCATGTCACCTATGCTATGGAAAAGGACATGTACTTTATATTCCTTAATGATCTCTCAAATAGTTACCGTGGGAAGATTAAAATTTTTAAGGAGCAAAGCTTTAGACCCAATTCTGAAGTCTACGCAGACGAAGTCGCGGGCAGAAGCTAGTTTACTTATAAAAACAATAATAACACATGTCAGTTGCAGATATAGTTGGAAGGATAATGTGTATGGCACAGGTAAGGCCAATGTAAATTTGGTATATTTTTGGTTTAATTGTTCCGTTTTGGAAATGTTGACTTACAAAACAAACCTCATGGATCATAAGAAGCTAAAGTTGATGATAAAGAATTAAAGGCTACCATGGAAGAAGATCCATCAGATTTAGTTGCAGGCTGTAGTATGAGTGATAAAACAGTTTGGAAAACATGGAAAATATACCTACAATCAATTTATTTCTACTTGAATATGAACTATAATAATTTGTTATCACCATTTATAAGCTACAGTGGAAACTTCATTATCTGGCCCTCAGATGTATTGGCCGGATTTGCGATTAATTGGTCTACCAACCCTTTAATTAAGGTTGCAGTATTTTAGTATTTATATATTATTATTTAATGAAATGTCATCTCTGAATAATTTTTTAATAAACATTGATTTTTGTTAAAACATTTAATTTATTTTCGTTGATTTAATAATTACTGTATTTTAAAATATACAGGGTGTCCCAGCAGCCAACGTCAAGCCGAAAGCAGGCGGTAGACTAACTCATATATGTTATCAGAAAAAAAAAATCTAAGTCACCATTAAAAAAAAATTAACATTAAAAGAAATCGATATAATGATAGGATTAAACGAACTTACCTAAAGTGAAGTTCAATCCATATTATATGAAGTAATTAGTCCAAGGTATAACTATCGTAGTAACGCCTCCTCACGCTACTAAATACGCGAATTTTAAAGACACCATTAAAAATATAAAAGAAAAATACACCTGGCAACTCCACCGTCACCATAGCTCATTAGTTTAACGGCCTTACAAATAAAAACTTATACCGAGGATAATCCTCGGAATAATTTATTCTGTGTTTTGTCTTGTTTTAGCACATGTCAGATGTAATATGTCAAAATAAGACAAAACACGGAATAACTATTCCGAGGTTATTCCTAGGAATAAGTTTTTTATTTGTAAGGCCGTAAGAGTATTAGGTATATATAATTGGGTTAGTAATTTATTACTTCAAAAGGGAAGGGTGGGATGCTCCATACCTTGGACTAATTACTTCATATAATATGGATTGAACTTCACTTTAGGTAAGTTCGTTTAATCCTATCATTATATTCATAATTAGTCCAAGGTATAACTATCGTAGATGTAGAGTTTTTGATAAATAGGTAAACATTAGTACCTATTTACTAACTATCAATAGGTATTCAATAACATTAAATATTTATTTCATAATGTAGATAACGTTTACTAGTGTGAACAGTTTCATGTTAACCATATAATAACTATAAATTTCAAGAACTACCAGCCATGGCAAAAAGGTTTGCCAATCTAACTAGCGTGGTATATTATAATATTTAGCAAATATCGATAATTTATTAGATCATCCAATAGTAGGGATATGTCACCCAATGTGTTATCTAACTCTTTGTAAGTTTCGGTTCCCTTTCCAGATTGAAACCTAATGTGATTTCAATGTACAGTACAGAGACTCAATTAATTTTGCCTCAGTGAAATATTTGTAAGTACAGAAGTTAATAATGAATATCAAATACATTAAAAATAATTTAGCCTTAGTCTGTTCCACAAACAAACTACATAATCGCCACGCGAAAATGTAATAGTAATAAAATCCTGAAATCAATCATTTACCTTTATAGGTACCTATTTGTACATTGGAATGTCCCATGGACAGAGTACATAATCGCCACGCGAAAATGTAGAATTAACAATTCCTTAGGACTGTCCCACGGAAAGAGTACATAATCGCCACGCGATAATGTAGAATTAACAATTCCTTAAAATCATTCATATGCCTGGACATATATTTGTCCTTTAACTTGTCCCACAGACAGAGTACCTACATCCTCGCCACGCGAAAATGTAGAATTAACGATTCCCTAAAAAAAAACATTAATGTGCTTTGAAAGATATATGTCCTTCAGCCTGTCCCACGGACAGAGTACATAATCGCCACGCGAAAATGTAAAATAGTGATTTACTGAAAATGTTTATTCGCCTTTAGAATATTATAAACAGTTAATCCTGTCCTATATGCATGATAATTTGAAGCATATTGTTTGGAGGGTGATGAATAAATAGAATATTAATATGAAAGATGAACAATTAGATTAACTTTCCTCCATTGTTTGCTTTAGTCATCTACTAATGGATTGAGTAGTAGTTTATCAAATGTTTATTTCTATGGTCCTTTATTATTTGTTACTTCTAAAGCAATAACAAAGTTCTCACAAGTAAAATATCTGGAATAATCTTTAAATAGAGAAGAGACAACGTGCTTAAGTGTCGCTGTCATAGAACTTTTAATATCTCTTAAAATAGCCATCTTAATTTGAGAAAACTATAATTAATACATAACTAATTATGTATAGGATTTGTGACTTTTTGGGCAGTGGTTTTGCTAATAATAGCAGTTTTTAATGTCAGTTTTCTTGAGTCTAGGTTAATTCAATGTCAGGTTTCTAGATGACCCATGCTTAAGGTAATATAAAACTATGGCAGGATTGCATATGCCATATTTCATTATGCTAACATACATTGGCTTTGCCAGACATAGTCTTTTAACTCGTTTTATCCATTTTTTAATTTTATCATCTGACCTTATTCTATTGCCTATAGTTAGATAATTGGTGTAAAAGCTGAACAGTGAAAATGCAATGATTGGTGCCATGCTTCTGCTTTAAAAATAAACATAAGATTTGAAAAAAGAAACTTTTGGTATTAAAACATTGGATAGATCTGAATGAAACATTATTTCTTTGTAGTAAGCCTGAGTGGTAATGGTCTAAAAAGGAAATACTTAGATTCCTTAAGCTCTGTCAGTTATAACTCTGCAAAAATTTCAAAATCAAAGAAAAGGAGTTTCTTCTTCTTTTATAACAATATTAATCCTATGGTAAAAGTATCAACATTTGAAACATAAGACTATGCCATGATTACATGTAAGTATATTATAAAATATAATTTATTTATCATATAATCATATATATATTATTTTTTTTTTTTTTTATTGAAATGTGTTACAAATGAATTAATGCATCACAAATCTTAGAAGTACATTATGTCCTGCGACAGTTTCCAACTTACATCTGCATTGAGACTACAAGATTTAAAATCAGCTTTAATATTTTGAAATTTTATATATTAAGCAAAAAATCAGATGCTGCTAGTTTCACACCACCGCCAAATGTTTAGCAAGATCAATTTGATTGATATCAAACTGAGCTTTATCTGTTAATATATGTATTGAAAGTGTGGTGTTATCTATTTCTAATAAAATATCACATCTACTTGAGAGGTCAGCAAAACATCTTAATGCATAATTATGTATCTAACAGTTCTAAGAAATTGATACTGTCTTGCTTTTAACCTTATAGGCTCAGTATTATAAGAATATTTTGCTAGTTGGGGTAACTTTAACATTCTAGTTTGAGTGAGACCGGGAGAGTTATTTTACGAAGTGTGAGAGAGACAGATAGTGACGCTAACGTGACAGAGACGGAGAGATTCGAAGTATGAGCGAGACAGATAGTGACGCTAACGTGACACAGACGGCGAGTCTCACATCCACTTCGTAAAATGACTATTTTACGAAGTGGAAGTGAGACAGATAGTGACGCCAATTATTCGCTAACGCACAAACAATACACATCAGTACGTTTCGCTCCTTCGCTTACTGCCACAGAACATGCTTACTGCACATCTTTTTGTATTCGTTCGTGTTGATTTCGTGCTTACCACTTTCTGCTTCGTTTATTGAACTTGATTGCTTGTGATTTGGATTCGGACTGTTTAGTTTCTCTACCGACGACCTTTGCTTTGCTCCGGACTACTTATCGTTGATTGTGTAATTGTGTAGTGCCACCATGTCTGCGTACACGACACAAGAATACGCCAACATGCATTTAATTTATGGGGAATGTAGATGCAATGCCAACGCTGCAGCTAGACTTTATCGTGAGAGGTACCCAAATGCAGCTCGTTTTCCGGATCATCGAATCTTTACAAATGTGCACCGATTACTCTTCTCAGAGGGCCGACTGCCAAACCAAGTACATAGTGAAAGAAGATTTCGTCCTCCTTACGAGGACGTTGTACTAGACATTGTCGAAGAAGATCGGAGTATTTCCGTACGTGGAATAGAGAGAAGCACAGGAGTACCCAAAAGTACAGCCCATCGGATTTTGCAAGGAAATCAGCTACACCCGTACCACGTACAGCGAGTATAAACTCTACTACCCCGGGACCATTGACCCCGTGTTGCTTTTTGTCAAACAATGCTACAAAAACACAGAGAAGAACCGCGATTCTTCGAAAAAATGTTGTGGTCAGATGAGTCGACATTTAAAAAAGATAGTTACATGAACCTACACAACTTACACGAGTGGCATATTAAAAATCCTCATTTGATGAGGCAAGATAGATCACAATATCGATTTAAAGTGAATATGTGGAACGGAATTTTAAATGGACAAATAATAGGTACTTTTGAGCTGCCAGACGCCTTGACTGGTGAAGTTTATTTACATTTTTTACAAAATGATTTACCAAATCTACTGGAAGATGTGCCACTTAACATTCTAAGAGATATGTGGTTTCAACAAGATGGTTGCCCAGCTCACTATGCCAGCTCAGTAAGAGAATATCTTGATGAGGCAGGCAGATGGATAGGACGATCTGGTACTATTTCATGTAGTGATCTTCTACAAGTTCTTAAATCCATGACAAAAATGACTACACTAGATATTTATGACATTTCTTTTAATATTCTTATGATTATTTGGCCAATTTTAAGTGACATATTAATTATTTTGATAAATGAAATATTTTTGACTGGAATATATCCTAGCGTATTAAAACAAACGCGAATTTGTCCTGTTTATAAAGGGAAGGGTGAAAAAGACAAAGCTGATCATTTCAGACCCATAACTATAGTGCCAAATGTGTCCAAATTAATTGAATCAATAGTTTCAAATAGTATAATGAACTATTTTGAGTCACATAATTTTCTGACAAATTGCCAGTATGCATACCGAAAGAAGAAATCGACAACGGCAGCCGCCCAACATGTTGTAGATTGTGTGCTAACAGGACTTGATGATAAACATAAGGTTGCGGGGGTATTCTGTGATCTCTCAAAAGCCTTCGATGTAATACAACACAAATTACTGTTGGAAAAACTGAAATACTATGGTATTAATGACGTCATGCATCGGATGCTGCAATCTTTTCTCTCTGGTAGGAATCAAACTGTTGAGGTGTTGTCAAACGGCAAAAAATATAAGTCCAGATCGTCTTCTGTAAAAATAGGAATCCCACAAGGATCAGCACTAGGCAATACTCTTTTCCTGGCCTTTATTAACGACCTACCCGCAAACATCACTGAGGGACAGGTCATACTTTTTGCCGATGATACTACTGCACTGGTTCAAGCACGTTCGTTTGAAGAACTACATATTAAAGTAAATGCATTATACGAGCAGCTGCAACACTGGTTTAATGTAAATGGTTTGGTTTTAAACAATTCCAAATCTAATGTCATTATATTCTCGGGTAGGAGTATTTCGCGCCCTTTTACTTTCTCCATGAATATTCCCATTTGTGCATTGTGTAAATTTTTGGGATTTACTATTGACAGTACTTTAAATTGGAAGCAACATGTAGACTCACTATGCGATAGATTGAGCAGTGCCGCATATGCTTTACGTAAACTTGGACCACTCGTAAAGAAAAACGTTTTACGGCAAACATATTTTGCGTATTTTCATAGTTTGATGTCGTATGGTTTAATATTATGGGGAGATTCAACTGATTCAGACCGGGTATTTATACTGCAAAAACGAGCACTACGACTACTAGCAAACTTAAAACCGAGGCACACTTGCAGAGGCGTATTTAAGGAGCATGGAATCATGACTATGTATTCTCTGTATATTTTTCACATAATTATGTATGTACGAGAAAATATGCACATGTTCGAACGCCGTGGAAATCATAATTATAAATTGCGAAATGCAGGTAGGTTGTTGAGCGTTCCTAGAAATTCGTACCTGGCTACAAAAAATCCTCGCGTCATTGGTCCAAAATACTACGAGCATTTGCCGGCGGATTTGCGCAATGATAAAAATGACAAAACATTTACGCACCGTCTGAGAAACCTTTTGTTGGATAAAGAATTATACTCAACGAAGGACTTCTTTTCATTGACATTTTAATAATTGACATTTTAATGATATTCTTTATGACATTTTATATTTGATTTTATTACATTGCGTAATACAACATATACAGTTTTATTTGACATTTTCGTTTATACCTATAAATACTATTTTACTTGACATTTTATTTTATACTCGTACTATTATTGTACTAGACATTTGTAAATATTTGACATAATGATTTGTGAATTGAATTTCTTCATTGAACATACATACTGATTTTTTTTTTGTTATATTCTTTTTTTATATACATATATTATTTTATTTTATTATTAATATTGTGACGATCATTTTTACATACTTTTTGTAAATTTTCTTCAATGTTATAAAAATATTTGTAAAAATGAAATAAATAAACCTAAACCTAAACCTATCTCGTGGCCAGCCCGTTCCCCAGATATTAATCCATTAGATTTCTTTTACTGGGGAGCGGTGAAAGAAAAAGTTTACGCAAAGCCAATCGAAACTGTGACTGACCTACGGCAAAGAATAATAGAAGCAAATGATTTTGTTAATAATGGAAGATTCGCCCGCTTGATAGCCCGATCTTTTTTAAGAAGATGTCGAGCCTGCATTAGAGCTGAAGGAAGACAGTTTGAACACCTGTTGTAAATCTTGACATTTAAATAAATTATGTTAAACAATTTTTGTGTATTTAATTTATTTCACTATCTGTCTCTCTCACACTTCGTAAAATGACTCTCCAGGTCTCACTCAAACTAGAATGTTAAAGTTACGGCCTTAAAGCAAACCATGTGTACATTAGAATAAATTTTAAGTACGTAAGAAGAAATTGTTCAAAACTGCCTGTTTTTGGAAAAAAAAATATTGTCTGCAATCGTAGAAATTATCTACCAAGTATCATACCATTTTGGAATCCTTATTGAATGCGCCAACTTTTGCAGTTACTTGCCAAACTCGTATAGTACATTTTTTTTCAGTACAGCTTGTTAAAGCTATGCGAAAAATTAATTTTGAATATTTAATTTAGATAAAAATGGCATATTCTTATAATTTGGAGCAGCTAGCTTTAAATTTTAGATTAGAGTATACAGAAACATTATTCAGGATTACAAAACAAAAGAAAATGTTTAGAAAAGTCAAGAATTGTAGCAACAACAGTGAAAAAACCGTCACAGGGTGTAAATTTTATAATTTTTTTTAATGCTAGATTTTTTTAAATAGGTGACTTAGCTTTTTTTTTATATTTTTCTGATAACATATATGAGTTAGTCTATCACCTGCTTTCGGCTTGACGTCGGCTTCTGGGACACCTGTATACAAAAAATACATTTAATTATATGAGATTTTCAATTATATGAATGCCTAACAACAACAATTAGTCTGGTTAATCGAGTCTCTACTGTAGGGCTGCCATAAGTACAAACCATCAACCGGGACATGTAGAATAGAAAAAGGTAAACCATGGACAATTCAAAATCTCAATCAATATTTTTAAACAACTCTAATTAATTTATTAATGAAACCCGACTTGTACTTCGTTACGAACTTTAAATTTCATTTTTGAAAGAAAATTTGAAAAAAATCAACAATCAAATAAAAAAATCAACATTCTTATTTTCTTAGCATTAGCTCTTGCAATCAATGTTCACGTTCTCGGTGTCACTTTCAAAGTGCTGCGCTAGCGCACTCGCTTATGACTCGTGCATATATCTACTAACCTATCAAGCTACCCAACCTAGACAAACGAATTATTGACGGGGACACCGAGACATTTACCGGGACGTATCTCAGCACTACTCTACTGAAACATTACAATTTAATTTAAAAGTAAACTTAAAAAATAAGAAACAGTTTTAGGTCACTTGAAACAAATTGGAAAAGCGTAATTTTGAAGTACTGCATGAATTGAGTGAAGCAAACAAAACAAAATGCACAGATTGAAAGAAAGTTAAACCGATTCACTGCTTTTACACATCTCTAACTATGAACTGCAGTAAGTACTTAATTAAAAGAGGTGCTAACCTTAGGGCAATATTTTAATTAGTTCATTTTTCAGTTTTGTTTTACCAATAATACGCCAATATCATATGCAAGAACCTGATATTTGTTGTGGGGTAGGAGCATGAGGTGGAGTTCATATCCTAAGTTTCAATACCTGTCTTCTAAATTGACGTAGTGTTCTGTAAAGATTTCTACTGCACATATGTTCTAGATACTAAAGCATATTTTAATATACATGAAGCAGACTTGTTTAAAGTTTAAAATGCTGTTATTTTATTTTACACAAACAAACAGCATGAAAGAAGTACAAACAAAATAATATTTTTTTAGGTTAGTCTGTCTGTCAGAGTCAGCTGTCAATTAGGGTGCGTTCTGTTGATAATAATAGCGCTACGAGCACTCACAGGAGCGCGTTCAGAACCTCTGAGCTGCGTTCAGAACCTACGCTCGAGTGCACTCCGAGTGCACCCTGACAGCAACCGACCCGTTCAACCCCCTTAGACAAGATGCATTTCGATAATCGCTAACGCGATCGCTAGTAGGAAAATATATGGGATTTGACATAAGCCCTCGCTTAGCTTTCGAGCGCAATTGTCAAATCTCATACATTGTCTATTTAGCGATTGCGTTAGCGATTATCGAAAGACATCTTGTCTAGGGGGGCAGAGCCTCGGGGTAAAAAACGCTCTGACAGGCGGTTAGTACACTCTGTGCCCGTTCAGAATCTTCGAGTGATGCAACCAAACAACCGACTCGAGCCTAGGGTGAAAAACACTCTGACAGATTTTATGTCAAAGTCGATGTCAAAAATACGCTAATTATTTATTATTTTATTAAATAACACTACTTTGAACTCTTTTAAGCCTAATACAAGGGAAATATAGTGATTTCTATGTGTTGTAATTATTTTTAAGCAGAAAAATGGATATTGACTATAAATTTCATAGTAAGGATTAGTAATATTTTGCCCTTTGCTTGATCTTGATCAGCAAGATACAAACTAAAAAAAAGATTGCAACCGACCCGTTCTGAACCTCGGAGCGAGTGTGAAAAACACTCTCGGTTGCATTACTCTGACCCTCGGAACGCAACTCTGGGTGTAGTTGTCCGGTTGTTTTTTAACTCGCTCAAAGGCATTGAACGCATTGCAGCAACCAAATCTTTTATCTTCCTCTTTCACATGAATTTTTATTTCTCTCCCTATCTATCAGATGACATTTTAGATTATGACCACCAATATCATTTAATCACGTAAGAGTATTTCAGTTATAAACGTCAGAGCGTTTCTGACGATATCACGCTAAATCAAATCCGAATCCAAAAACGTTGTTTGTGACGCAATCAATGACGTCATCACATCCAACGTGAACGATGTTGTCGCGAAACGGGCGGCCTGTGAGTGCGCTCACAGTGCTGGAGCGCGTTCAGAGGGTGTAGTTGTTCGGTTGTTTTTTAACTCGCCCAGAGGCGTTAAAAACAACCGAACAACTACACCCAGAGACGTTGAACGCATTGCAGGAACCAAATCTTTTATCTTTCACATGAATGTTTATTTCTCTCTCTTTCTAGCAGATGACATTATAGATTATGGCCGCCAATAGTCTGGCTAATGAAAGCTGAACCTGACATTTTTTCAAGTTGCAACACTGATACACTGCCCTTTTGTAGTTTAGTTGAACGAAGCGATTTTGATACTTTGTGAAAACTTATTTCCTTGTAATTTAACTTTCGGTTTTTGGTACAAAAGCACAAACGCACCAGCTTAGATCAAGATGTTGAGTTTTTGGAAATTCATTTTTAATAAAGTGAGTAAATTAAAATATTTTTTAAATGTACTTTGATTCTTAACAACTTTATGTACCAACTGACTTAAGTCTTAGTTTTCAACATTTCATAAAATTAAGTAATTTTTCATTTTCATTAAATCCAAATAATATTTTTCAATGCTGGAAGTTTATTGAAAGTAAACATTAATATTTAATAAAAAAGTATCAACTCCGTTTTTTCCTACTATAGTTAGTATTGCCGTCCCAAATTTTTTTTTCCCGCGATTTTCTGGGTTCAACTTTCATTAGTCAGAGTATCACCAATCACGTAAGAGTATTTCAGTAATAAACGTCAGAGCGTTTTACAACCATCCAATTCGACGGTTGTTCGGTTGTAACTCGCTCTGATACTCTAATGGCTGGTTTACACAGTGCGAATTTACATGCGAGCTACTTGGTCCGCAGCTCGCATGCCAGTAGCTCGGCTCGCCTGTCAACTCGCATGGCTGTTTACACGATGATATTGGTAGTTTTCCAATTACAGAGCATAATGCGACTCAGTGGCGCACAATGCCGAATTATGCTGATGCTTAATTGGAACGTGAATTAGTTTTCAAATGCACCAGCAGAGTGCGCTAAGTTCAGTGTTGAAAAAAAGAAATATTCATAGAGTTAGCAATAACCTCATTAATGTGTAAATAATGTGGTATACATAATAATTGGTTGAAAACTATTTACGGTTATTTTAATTAATTTGGATTTTGATTATTTCATTACCATTTTTTTGTTTTGAGTAATTTTTGTACCTTCATCCATACTTATATTTATTTTTTAACACAGTTTGAATTAACTTTGATTATTTCAAAAAAACTACAATGAAACGAAAGCTTTAAATTTTTTTTTAACAATAAATAATATTACTAACGATTATATATAAATAAAACATTTCGATCAATGCCAACTTAAAGAAAAAACACTTGTTAATTTTCTGTCACTGAGTTGGTATCGATTGCACGCATCACACGAAAACATTGCTTTTGAGAGTGCTCGATTATGCGAAGTGTTGCTGTAGTTGGAACATTCAACGTTAAGCATTATGCCGCATAATGCGCTTTAGTGCTGTAATATGGATGATTTGACAGGTTCAGTTGCTAACATTGTGCGATTGCAATTGAAACCGAAATTTATCCTATCGATAGAATTTTTTCGTATGAAACACCGATTATGTAAGGTTGTTGCAATCAAAGTGACAGCTCCCATTAGCAACAATTCTCATTGCAATTGAAACAATTAGAAAGCTGTTTCTATTGACTTCTATGCAGTTTCTAATTATCAAAAACGTGGTTAAATTGTGATAAATTGTATTAAACCTTTGTTATTTCTTATTCTCCTACCTTCTATACTTTTCCTTCTACTGTTTTGTGCAATAAAAAGTATTATATTATTATTCTGTGATCAAAACCTTAAAATGTAAGTATCGGAAATAAATATAACGTTATTTTCTATATTTGTATATTAAGAACAAACTTTTAAGTAAATAAATACAACTCAATTGCAGCAACAAAGGCTGGCGCAATTTTGTGGAGATACATGGAGGAAGAAAGGCGTAAAAGAGAGCTGAGTAGCTGACTGAAAATCAGTTGGTTGGCGTCCCAAGAAGGACGGCAGCAATCCTCTAGTACTACCGCAGAGGGAGTTGTGGCTAAGTTCCACTTCACTAAAGAATCTTTTGGTGATTTGGTGAGCTATATCGCGAAATAATGCCACTTCTGAGAGTTCCCAAAAGAAGCACTATAATTCGTGATAAGCTTCGTCGTTAGTTAGAGTCGTCTTTATCCATCTCTAGGTAACCTACCTACTTAAAACACCGACATAATTTGTTTTGTTTCATTTTTGTGTAGGTCCTTGCAGCCTTGAGTTTCCTTAGACGTGATTCATATCTTTTTCCACAACAAGTCATAGACAGAGTTATGTACTAATTCACTATATAGAAGATGTTACAAACAAACGCCTTAAACTCAGCATCAATTTTAAGGAAATAGATTGAGAGTCACAAAGGCAAAGAAAGGAGACAATAATGACAGAGTCAGTTAACTACTGTTCATAGTAGGTACCTACCTACATATAAACTTAATGTACCTATATGTATAGGTATGCAATTGCCATCAAAAAATATGTATTTACCTACATAAATAACTAAATAAAAAGATAGATAACTAGAAACAGGATTAGTTTCAAAAATGATTTTTTATTATGAATTTAAATAGGTACCTACTTAAGTACCAACCATGTAAATAAATGTTTTTATCCTTTTCTTCTAGTTTTATGAACATGATGGAAATGTCTGAAACAATTGGGTGCATAAGGGACCCATATTGCAATTATTCAGCCAGCAGCGGTCCACAAGAAGGCATAATAAATTATTCCTCATCAAAAGATTTTTTTTTACAATTTGGTAAGCTTTCATAAAAGATTAAGGGCCCACCATCCGCGCGAGCCCGAGCTAGTTTAGGTAAATTTGTCTAGTCTCCGTTTGTGTGCGTCGCTCACGCACACAAGCGCACTCGGTCAAGCGATCGGTGCGGCCGCCTAGCAAAATACCGTAGGTGTTTATTTTGGAAAATGTTAATAGTTGTTTATTACTGTGTTAAACTATAGTAAATACAGGCATGTGTTTATCAAGTTTTATTTTAACAAGCTTTTATTTAGCTTGCACTGTAAGTATATAATGTAGATTTGACCACTTCCCGGTTTCCGATTGGGCTGAAATTTTGCATGCATATGTATATCGCGTGACAGACAATGCAATACTATGATAACATGGAGCTGACCTGATGAAGGAACTGGACGGTGGCAATAGGAACTCCGTTATAAAACGACGCAACCCCATCGAGTTCAGGCTCGTTTGATTCGCATTGACGAGTATGAGTATTTTGATTCATTACGGTAACCAGGGTCTGATGCTGGAGTTCAAGATGGCCATAGGAACTCCGCAATAAAACGACACAACCCCATCGAGTTTGGGCTCGTTTGATTCGTATTGACGAGTACTTTGGTCCTATATGGTAACCAGGGTCTGATACTGCAGCTGGAAGGAGGCCATAGGAACTCCGCAATAAAGCAACACAACCCCATCGAGTTTGGGCTCGTTTGAATCGTATTGATGAGCACTTTGGTCCTATATGGTAACCAGAGTCTGATGCTGCAGCTGGAAGGAGGCCATAGGAACTCCGCAATTAAGCAACACAACCCCATCGAGTTTGGGCTCGTTTGATTCGTATTGACGAGCACTTTGGTCCTATATGGTAACCAGGGTCTGATGCTGCAGCTGGAAGGAGGCCATAGGAACTCCGCAATTAAGCAACAAAACCCCATCGAGTTTGGGCTCGTTTGATTCGTATTGACGAGCATTTTGGTCCTATATGGTAACCAGGGTCTGATGGAATTGGGAGGTGGCCATAGGAATTCCGCAAGAAAACGACACAGCCCCATCGAGTTTGGGCTCGTTTGATTCGTATTGACGAGTACTTTGGTCCTATATGGTAACCAGGGTCTGATGCTGCAGCTGGAAGGAGGCCATAGGAACTCAGCAATAAAACAACACAACCCCATCGAGTTTGGGCTCGTTTGATTCGTATTGACGAGTTCTTTGGTCCTAAAATAAAATTTTTAAAAACAATCTTTTATTTAATGCCCTAATAAGACGAAAATAAACTTAAATTTATTACATGATACATTTTTTATAAAATATAAAGCTTGTCGCAAGATTTAACTATATATAAAAACAAATATTTTTTCTTAGAATTACCAATATTTATTGAAATGAATATTTTCTTGTGTTCAACGCACTTTTTAGTGCATTGTAGCCATTCGTTGGATTGTAATGAAAAAATAAATTAATGTTTATTTTCCTCTTTTTAGGGCATTAAAATAAAAGTTTGTTTTTATAAATCTTTTGTGATAGCGGCCAATTTGGTTTTTAGTTTTTTTCATGGTGTACCTACTGTATTTTACAAGTCATGCACTTTCATTTGATACCCATTTTGTGGGGATTGTACATAAAAATAATCTGTCAATTTGTGACGGCGGCTGTAACTAAATGAAGTTAAAATAAACTCAGAATTGTATTTTGTGGTTTTAATATAATTACGAACCATACAATGTTATAAAAGCAATGGAATGTCAAAAAATATAAAACAAAACAATAATCAAATCTATCAAAAAATAATACAAAATAGGAATACAAAGTAATAGAGTAAACGTATCAAAAGGACAGTGACACACGTTCAGGAACAGCGGCCATCTTGGATTTGATTATTTTTCATAATATACCTACTATATTCCACAATTTATTCTACAATTCAAGCTCTTTCATTTGATATTTTGACAAATTGGGGAAGGTCGCACAAAAGAAATTGATGGGGTTGCATACGGATATTATCTAGGCTAGAATCAAAGTACTCATCAAGATAAATCACACGAGCCCAAACTCGATGGGGTTGCGTTGCTTTATTGCGGAGTTAATATGGCCACCTCCCAACTCCAGCATCAGACCCTGGTTACCATATAGGACCAAAGTGCTCGTCAATACGAATCAAACGAGCCTAAACTCGATGGGGTTGCGTTGCTTTATTGCGGAGTGCCTATGGCCTCCTTCCACCTGCAGCATCAGACCCTGGTTACCATATAGGACCAAAGAACTCATCAATACGAATCAAACGAGCCCAAACTCGATGGGGTTCTATCGTTTTATTGCGGAGTTCCTTTGGCTACCTTCCAGCTCCAGCATCAGACCCTGGTTACCACATAGGACCAAAGAACTCATCAATACGAATCAAACGAGCCCAAACTCTATGGGGTTCTGTCGTTTTATTGCGGAGTTCCTATGACCTCCTTCCAGCTGCAGCATCAGACCCTGGTTACCATATAGGACCAAAGAACTCATCAATACGAATCAAACGAGCCCAAACTCGATGGGGTTCTATCGTTTTATTGCGGAGTTCCTTTGGCTACCTTCCAGCTCCAGCATCAGACCCTGGTTACCACATAGGACCAAAGTACTCGTTAATGCGAATCAAACGAGCCCAAACTCGATGGGGTTGTGTAGTTTTATTGCGGAGTGCCTATGGTCACCTTCCAGCTCCAGCATCAGACCCTGGTTACCATATAGGACCAAAGTACTCGTCAATACGAATCAAACGAGCCCAAACTCTATGGGGTTCTGTCGTTTTATTGCGGAGTTCCTATGGCCTCCTTCCAGCTGCAGCATCAGACCTCGGTTACCATATAGGACCAAAGAACTCATCAATACGAATCAAACGAGCCCAAACTCGATGGGGTTCTGTCGTTTAATGGCGGAGTTCCTTTGGCTACCTTCCAGCTCCAGCATCAGACCCTGGTTACCACATAGGACCAAAGTACTCGTGAATGCGAATCAAACGAGCCCAAACTCGATGGGGTTGTGTGGTTTTATTGCGGAATTCCTATGGCCACCTTCCAGCTCCAGCATCAGACCCTGGTTACCATATAGGACCAAAGTACTCATCAATACGAATCAAACGAGCCCAAACTCGATGGGGTTCTGTCGTTTTATTGCGGAGTTCCTATGGCCACCTCCCAACTCCAGCATCAGACCCTGGTTACCATATAGGGCCAAAGTACTCGTCAATACAAATCAAACGAGCCCAAACTCGACGGGGTTGCGTTGTTTGATTGCGGAGTTCCTATGGCCACCTTCCAGTTCCAGCATCAGACTCTGGTTACCATATAGTATCAAAGTTCTCGTCAATATGAATCAAACGAGCTCAAACTCGATGGGGCTGTGTCGTTATATTGCGGAGTTCCTATGGCCACCCTTCAGCTCTAGCATCAGATCAGCTCCATGTCGTCATAATACATATACTCGTATACATATGCATGCAAAATTTCAACTTAATCGGAAACCGGGAAGTGGGTCAAATTTATCTCGCAAGATTAGACCCGAACATACATACGAGTAAGCTAAATAAAAGCTTGTAAAAAGGTTTATGAAGATCTTTCGTACGGCAGCCACAAAAAATAAAATTGTTAGTTATCAACTTCTCCGGTGGACTTCGCGTCGTATACATACACAAATAATTACGTGGCCGGGAGCGAGCTCAAAGCGACGTGCTCTCACTTCGAGTCTAGATTACACACTGAATTTCGACGCGCCCGAGCCAAGTATTTGTAAGAAAATCGATAAATGTATGTAAAAAATTTCATATAAAAATCAATATACGATAATAAAAAAAAATACCACGGTGTCAGTGTTTTGCTTACCCTTGTTCTATATATTTGTTAAATGAAAATACAATAGGGTTAATTAATGAAGCTAAAAATCACGAACGGTATATGGGTGTAACCCAAATTTTAAGTAAAATTGATGCTATTTTTTAACGAAATGGTATGTAAATTTGAAAAATGGTGACGGTGATAGTGTAAACACATAATTTAGGATCTTAAATTTATTTTTTCCTGGTCAATTAACTCAAACGTTAACGTAAAATATCCAAAACGCCAACGGCCTTTTTGCTATTTTTCGCGCCATGGGCCCTTAAGGTAATAAATTGAAGAAAAAAAAAACACCAAAATAGTTTCATCACATTTGTTCAATTTCTTAGGGGTTGTAACCTATCCAGTAACATCAACATTAATACAGTACATTTGTTTCAGATATGTAATATGTTTTAAAATATAATGCACAAAGTTGCTTCATATGGGGAGAAGCTCATGCAAGTTTTATTTGGGAAAGCAAGGAGAAAACATTCATGAAACAACTGTGTCAGAACAGAGAGAGATGCTGGCTATTGGGTATGTAAATGTGACAAATGAAGACAGAAGTGATAGTGAGACGGCAATAAGTGACTGATGTTATTGTTTGTTTTAGGTGATTCCAGTTTTGCTCAAAGCCTGTGACTACAGTTTCACCTTTGGACCGTTTGTTGTTGGCTGTAAAAATAAATAGATGACAAAGGACTTTAATTAAAAGAGAAGCAAACATTTAAATCAAATTTAATTGTTACCATCAATAATATAACATCTAAAATCACAAATAAAATGCAAATATTTTTATAAATTGAATTTATGGAATGTTGATATAACAATAAATGTATTTGTTAAAATTGTTGAGTGAAAATTTCCCAAAAATTTCTTATTCAAGCTGCACAAGCTGTTGCAGACATCCTAATATGGCTTGGTCTATTGCTCCCAAACCAGCAATCTCTTCAACCAGTCGTTCTTTGACCACGATACACCACTTTGATAGTTTGGGTGCAACCGGCGGCAGCCAGGGGGTCGCCTAGATCTGGAGAAAAAAAACATTAATTTTTTACTGTAAGAGTGCGAAATAGAAGACGACTTGTAGACGCCTGCGCATAAAATTTAATAATTTACTTTCAAAATCAAAATACATATTGTGGGAGTTATTTGGAAACAAAGTAAATTCTGGGTGGCTCTGGAAAGTATAACACACATTTTAAAAATATGTTTTGGTCATATAACCTTGGAAATTTATTTTTGGAGCCAACAAGAACAACTCAATCGTCTGCCACATGCATTGACAATATTTATACAAATATTGTTCCTTTAGCAAGAAGAGTTTTTAATAATTTAGAATCTGACCATTCTGGGCAATTTGTTACCATTCCACTTAAATGTAAACGCATGGAAAAAAAGAATATCACTGTTGTACCAAAGACTGCTGGTCGCTTAGAACGGCTGAAAAATAATATTGGTATTAAATTAAATTATATAGGTTATGAAGAAAATCCAAATAAATTATATGAACATTTTTTTCATACATTTTGTTCTGAATTTAAAAATATTTTTATTCCAAAGACTATATCGGTTGATGGCACTTTAGCTTTTAGTGAATGGGCTACACCAGGTATTCACAAAAGCAGAATAAAACTTTTTGAACTTTACAATGAACGCTCATTCAATACTAGTGATGAATTTAAACTTTATGTAAAAACTTATTCCAAAGTGTTCAAAAAAGTTTGCAAGCTTGCTAAATCTAATTATTTAAGTTCAAAAATAAAAAACAGTAATAATAAAATTAAAATGACATGGATAATATAAATAATGAAACTGGAAAAGCTAAAACTACTAATAATCAATATTGTTTGAATGTTGATGGTAAGAAGGTAACAGTTGACACAGAAGTAGCTGCAGAATTTGAAAAGTTCTTTACTGATATTCCAGTCTCAATCACAAAGTCTTTGGATTCATCCCCCGCTATTGCTGAATCTATAGTGAAGGATCATGTTAAAGTTTGTAATGATAAATTCGAATTTGTACACATTAGTGGAATTGATATAATAAAGTCATTTAAAACTTTAAATAAAAAGAAAACTGCGGATCTGTGGGGTAATTCCGTTGATGTTACTAAATCCTTAATTGAAACAATAGCTCCAATACTTGCTAACATTTTTAATGATTGCATTGACTGTGGTGTATTTCCTGATCTAATGAAGCTAAGTAAAATTATTCCTTTACATAAATCTGGTAGCACATCAGACCCCAGTAATTTTAGACCTATCTCTGTGCTACCTACGTACTTTTAGCAAAATTTTTGAAAAAATAATGTTGGAGCAAATGCAAAGTTATTTTAATAGCAATAATCTTCTACACTGTAAACAATTTGGTTTTAGGAGGGGTCGCTCAACAACCGATGCTGGTGTTGAGTTAATACATCATATATTCGAAGCCTGGGAAGACTCACACGATGCGTTAGGCATTTTTTGTGACTTGTCCAAAGCATTTGATTGCGTTTATCACGAAATCTTGATCAGAAAATTACACCACTATGGGTTTCGTGACACTGCACTAGATCTTCTAATCTCTTATCTAAGTGGGAGGATTCAAAAAGTAGACATCAATGGAAAAAGGTCTCAAGGTTCTGCAGTTAAAATGGGAGTTCCGCAAGGTTCGATTCTTGGTCCTTTTCTATTTCTTATATATGTCAATGACCTCCCTGATTTTGTACAGGACAGACATGAGATGGTATTATTTGCAGATGATACTTCACTTTTATTTAAAATTAAAAGAGGTGTGCAAATTAATGACGATGTAAATAATTCTATCTCAAGAATTGTTCATTGGTTTAATGTGAACAACCTGTCACTTAATGAAGGGAAAACAAAATGTATAAAATTTGTTTTACCCAATGTCAAAGAGGTTCACACCACTGTAAAAATAAAGGATATAGGTGTTGACCCTGTGGACACCACAGTATTTCTTGGGATCACACTTGATTCTAAGCTGCAATGGGGCCCACATATCGATAAATTGTCAAAGAGACTTAGTTCTGCAGCTCACGCTGTATGGAAAATACGTCAACTGACTGATGTTGATACAGCAAGACTTGTATACTTTTCTTACTTTCATAGTGTGATGTCGTATGGTATTTTGTTGTGGGGAAATGCTGCCGACATTCAGATTGTTTTTGTACTGCAGAAAAGGGCTATTCGAGCAATCTATAACCTTAAAGAGAGAGATTCTTTGCGAGAAAAGTTCAAAGAAATTGGTATTATGACAGTAGCGTCGCAATATATTTATGAGAATCTAATATATGTTCGTAAGAATATTCATGTGTTTTGTAAAAATAGTGATATTCATTCAGTTAATACTAGACAAAAGAATATGTTAGCTTTACCAAATACCAGGCTCCAAAAAATTAATAATTCTTTTAGAGGCCTGTGTATACGTTTCTACAATAAAATCCCAAGTTGTATACAAGAACTTAGCTTAAACAAATTTAAAGTTGCAATCAAAGATGTACTTATTAAAAAAGCATATTATAAAGTGTCTGATTACATGACGGACAAAAAAGCTTGGGTTTGAACTCTCAATTCTAATATTTAACAATGTATTGCGTTTTGTTTCAAAGAAACGTTCAGTGAGAGCAATTTATAAGCTAAGTTCACGCACTTCTCTCAGAGATAGCTTATATAATGTGAATTAACGCATCTATTCTTGTAATGGAAGTTGAGCTCAAATTATTCAAAATGTACCAATTTTAAGGAGCATTCATGAAAAGTTTTCATTCAAATCCTCTTAAAAATAAATGTAATATTATCCTCCGAAATCATCTATCTACATCTATTTTAAATAAGGGTAACGCGTGTAGGCGCAACACACAAAAAAGACGGGCATCCGCATGCAACTGCCTAGTGACACTGGCGAGCTACTGCTGAACGCGTCCAAACGATGTGAGTGACGGCCGAGTAGCTAGAACGCTGTAATCTACTGGCACGGGATCAGGCGAGTGAAAACAAAAAATGTCGCAAGCGAGCTACTATACAACTCGCACGTGCGAGTTACTCGTACTATGCGTCCACACGGTGCGAGTTACTGCACTACAGCTACTCGGCAGGTTGACTCGCCTTGTGTAAACTAGCCATAAGGTCTTGAACGGGCCGGTTGTTTCACCTGCGCGAGACGCTCGAAGGCATTGAACGGGGTTAGAGAGAAAAGTTGTACTTCGCGCGAAAGCTCTGAACGCGCTCCTGGTGGTCACTATAATCGCGAAACGGAACGCGGCGTTATATATCTTAACTGTCGGCTGGCGGGAACTTTGAAAGAAAGTGGTCGAATTTATTTTCGCTTGAACATTTAATTTTGATTTTACGAGTTTTTCTTAGTTTTTTTGTACATATTAATACCTTTAATTCTTGGCTTTAAGATTGTAAATACGATGGGTGGGGATTCACTCCCCAGCCCTGTAGGGGAACCTCCCCGCAAAAGATCATATCAATCGGAGGGACAGGGAAAGGAAAAATTGTGTGAGGACTTCTATATTCCATTTTTTAAACCTTCGTATAAAAGACTTTATCCAGATCTTCCAACTAGTGAGTATAAAGTTTTTATCGAAAGCACGAATGGAGACAAAATTGGCAATAAAAGCCCTACTTATCTCAACAATATTTTTGCGCGGGAAATAAAAGGGGTGATGGCCATGCATCGAGTTAATGCAAAAAAAAATGCAATTATATTCAAGCAAGCTATCACGGCTAATAATTTTATTCATAATGATACATTTTTAGAAAAATATTTTATAAAGGCTTACATACCAGCAAGAGCAATAGAAAAGACCGGTGTAATAAGGTTTGTACCAACAAATATTTCTAACAAAGAACTATACACAAAATTAACTTCACAATTTGAAATAATTGCGGTTCGAAGATTTATGAAGAAAATTGGAGAAGAACTAGTGCCCCTACAGACTGTAAGCATTACTTTCTTGTCAAGCAGTTTACCCGACACAGTCCAATTTGATTTATTTTCATACAGAGTTTCCGAGTATATTCCACCATTACTTCAATGTTTTAGATGTTTTAAATATAACCACTCGGCAAAAGTATGTGCTAATAAGCAAAGGTGTTCAATCTGCTCAGGAGAACATCACTTCAAAGAATGCAATAATTCAAAAGAAATAAATTGTATTAACTGCGGGGGGCCGCATTTAGCTATTGATAAGTCTTGTCCGGTTAAAATACAAAAAACATTAGAGAAAAAATCTAGAGTAACTTATGCATCAGTTGCAAATAGTAAGACAAAGCTAACTTCTGAAGATTTTCCACCTTTGCACTCACAGCAAGGTTTTTTAAAAAATGTAAATAATATTACTAAAAATACTATAAGTAAGCCACAACAAAATGAAATTGTAAATAATTCTTCATTTGTACAAGACTTAATCAACAATAAGGACGTCATTGCTGCTTTAGTTAAAACTTTAGTAGAGTTGGGCAATAAAAAAGATGATGTACAAATTACGCACGCATCTATTCAAGAAAAGTTATTAAAAAATCTTTCGTAATGGATAGGTCCCCACTTCATCAATTACGACTAATGCAATTTAATATACAAAGTATCAGAAACAAAGTCCCACTGTTAAACTCATTTTTGCATAATCATGATATACATTTATGTTTATTAAACGAAACTTGGTTAAAAGATAATCAACAACTCAAAATTTCGGGTTATAACGTTTATTGCAGAAATTCAAATAATGGTCATGGAGGCGTTGCAATTCTTATAAAAAATACAATTAAGCATAAACCTCTTAACTCTTTCTTTTCTCAAGATATACAAACTGTTGCAATATCGGTTGAAACTATAAGAGGAAACCTAACAGTGCTATGTGTATACTGCCCACCAAATAGTCATAATATACGTCTTCAAAGACTAGCTAACAATATTAGTACTTTACCATCGCCGATCATTGTTTCGGGGGACTTTAATGCACACCATGTTGCCTTTGGATGTTCATCAACCAAGGGTCGTGGCCAGAACTTGTATGATATAATTGATTTTGCTGACATGTGTATATTAAACAATGGTAGTTTTACTACAGTTCCATACCCACGGCGGAGTCCGTCTGCTATTGATGTTACATTCATAAGCTCAGAATTGGCGCCATATTGTGATTGGTTTGTCAATGATGACCCATTAGGTAGTGATCACTTTCCCACGATTACATCCATAGATATCACCCCGGTTCAATATGAATATCGTCCTCCAACCGACAGATTTGTATACAAAAAGGGCAATTGGATGAAATTTTATGAACTATCGGAAATTATGTTTAGTAATTTTCATATCAATTCCACTGACATTTTACACACTTATAATGAATTTTGCTTATTACTAGATGAATTAAAAATAAAATGCATTCCTAAATTCTGTAAAATATCCAGCTACAAAGCAAGACCTCCTTCTCCTTGGTGGAATGAGGAATGCGAAAAAGCAGTAATTAACTCTTATAATGCATTAAAATTTTATAGAAGAAATCCTACAACTGAAAATTTTATCAATTATAAAAAATTAGATGCGTTTAAAAAACGCACCATTTCTCAACAGAAAAAGAATAGTTGGCGTGAATTGTGTACATCTTTCAATAGGACAACAAATATAAGTAAAATATGGAGTAACATTAAAATGATGAAAGGTATAAATACGCAGTCTAAACAATTAAATGACAACTTTATTCAACCTTTTCTTAACAAACTTTCACAAGGTGGCAATGATAGTTCTTTTGATTATAATATATTTCACAGAAATAGCGACTTTGACCAACATAAATTACTATTAGAACCATTTACTTGGGCTGAATTTAAAATGAGTTTAATGACCAGAAAAGATACAACTCCAGGTCTTGATGATTATCCATATTTACTTATCAAGAAACTACATCCGGCCTGTCAAAAGATTCTACTTTCCATTTTTAATTTACTTTGGTCTCAAAATATTATACCTGATTCATGGAAAGAGCAATGTGTTATCCCAATTTTAAAACCAGAAAAACCTCCTGATGATTTCAATTCTTATCGTCCAATTTCCCTTTCCTCATGTATTGGTAAATTATTTGAAAATCTTATAAAAATCAGATTAGAGTACTATGTTGAAGTTAATGCTATTTTGCCCCATATACAGTTTGGATTCAGACGAGGGAAAAGTTGTGCTGATAGTTTTACTTGTCTCATCTCAGATCTTAGTTATGCAAAAGAGTTTAACTTAAACGCTGTCTGTGCATTTCTTGATGTACAGGGCGCTTTTGATAATTTACAGCCAAAAATTTTAGTAAAAATAATGTTAGACCTGGGTTTTCCAGGTAAACTCTGTAAATGGCTCTATAGTTTTCTAACTAATCGGAAAATATATGTTAGATATAACAATATATTGCATGGGCCAGTATTCGCATCAAAAGGTACAATGCAAGGTTCTATTTTATCTCCGATATTGTATAATTTGTATACAAGTCAAATATTAAAATATGTAAATAATAACTGTGTAAATATTCTACAATTTGCAGACGATATTGTAGTGTACAGTGTAAATAAGACCTTAGATACAGCTAAGCACAACATTAATAAAGCATTAGTAGGTATATATTCTTACTATAAAAATGAATTACACCTTGATATCAACCCTGATAAAAGTTCAGCTTTAACAATAAGTAGGGAAAATTCAGATACTCCAATAAAATACAGGAATACAAATTTAAAAGAAGTTATGTATAAAAAATTCCTTGGAATTATTATAGATAAAAAACTTACATTTGAAAAACATATTGACTATATTATATCCAACTCATTAAAAGGACTTAACATTATGAGGTGCTTAGCTGGTGTATCTTGGGGTGCTGATCCAAACATATTAGCATTGTTATATAAAAGCATAGTTCGAAGCCATTTTGACTACAGCTTTCTAGCATATTTAAATAGTATTCATGTACATAAATTAGATAAAATCCAAAATAGAGCTTTAAGAATCATCTCTGGAGCTATGTGCTCAACTCCCATAAGAGCTATGGAAGTTGAAACTCATATTATGCCATTGTCATTGAGACGTCTTCTTCTGTCGCAAAGGTTTTGTCTTAAGTTAATTTCTTCTGCCAATAATGATTTCATTGTTAGTAAAATAACCCATGGTATAATAAATATTGTAAATGATGTAAATAATGCATCTTCACTGTTGACAGGCTCATCTTGCAAACTTGTAGAGATCTATTCATATACCTTTCATACATTTCCTAATATATATAAAAATTTTGTGCACTGGCCTTGTTATACTGGTTCTTACTATAGTAAAACTATAGAAATTCCGATATGTACATCACCAGTAAATAACAATACAGAGCTCTTAGAATACTTAAATAATAATTCTGAATATCATCCATTGTATACTGATGGTAGTAAAACTAAAGACTCTGTTCTTAGTGCTTTATTTGATCCCGGTAATGATTTCCAACAAAGTTTTCTATTAGATAGTAATTGTTCCATTTTTTCGGCAGAGGCTTATGCAGTTTTAAAAGCCTTGCATTATATAATATCATCTGTAAAAAATTTCACCAAGTTTATAATATTGTCTGATTCTTTAAGTTTATTAAAATGTTTAGAAAAATTAGAGTTGAAATATAGTCAGAATTTTATAGTTAGTACAATAAGAGAAACCTTATACTACTTGAAAGTGAGGAATATGATGTGAAGTTCAAGTGGGTTCGTTCTCATGCAGGACTAAAAGGAAATGAGACTGCAGACTCAATTGCAAGAATAGGGATTAATGAAGTTGACAAGAGGTTATATACCAAAGTTCCATTCACAGATATGCAAAGTGTTATTGAGGAGAATATGATGCAAACATGGCAAAATTTTTGGCAACTTGACCAGACTGAAAACAATAAAGGGAAATGGTACGGATCTATACAATCCTCAATAACATCTAAGCCGTGGTATGCTGATACTCGATATAAGGAAGCCAACCGTGATTTTATTTTATTATTTTACCACTATAAATCGCTTAAGATTTGGTCATAATAAAGCCCCTGCCCATCTAGCAAGATTTAATATAATTAGAAGTGATATCTGCCCACACTGTAACTCATTTGTTGGTGATATTGAACACATAATTTTTAAATGCAATGCTTTTGCTTTCGATCGACTTGTACCGGGCTACGTTCCAAAACATCACCCGGAGTGAGTAGGTGGTGGGGGGAGAGTGGCCGGTTAGGGTGGTCGGAGTGTTGGTTGTTTTAGAACGGCAAGAGTGTTGTCTGCTTGGTTCACATAACCAAATATACAAAAATAAGAAAATATATAATTCATCGGCGCGTCCGTTCGCTTTAATGCATGGATTACATTCCTCTGTTTCATCTACGAAAATGCTAAAACCAACAGAATATGAATTCTGTTAAATCGCGGCCTAACCTAGCTTCAGCGGAAATGAAGGCCAATTTTACAATCGTGCCACTTACGATACCTATAGTCTTTGGAATTTAAAATTAACTTATTGTCGACGTTACGAAGCGCATCCTCGCTCTTCGAGATGCACAAATTGTGTGTGAATATGAAATCTTTGTAATAACGATCACACACAACTTGAAAATCCACACAATTTCCCGCCAAATCCAATCGAGTGAAATTACACCTTGCTATATTATGCGGGTGAGATTCTACTCGATCGAGTGCACTCCGTAGCGTTTTAGGACATCCCACTCCAACACTCTCGAGTGCACCCGAAATGTTTTAGGACATACTTCGGGCTACGTTCCAAAACATCACCCGGAGTGAGTAGGTGGTGGGGGGAGAGTGGCCGGTTAGGGTGGTCGGAGTGTTGGTTGTTTTAGAACGGCAAGAGTGTTGTCTGCTTTGTTTACATAACCAAATATACAAAAATAAGAAAATATATAATTCATCGGCGCGTCCGTTCGCTTTAATGCATGGATTACATTCCTCTGTTTCATCTACGAAAATGCTAAAACCGACAGAATATGAATTCTGTTAAATCGCGGCCTAACCTAGCTTCAGCGGAAATGAAGGCCAATTTTACAATCATGTCACTTACGATACCTATAGTCTTTGGAATTTAAAATTAACTTATTGTCCACGTTACGAAGCGCATCCTCGCTCTTCGAGATGCACAAATTGTGTGTGAATATGAAATCTTTGTAATCACGATCACACACAACTTTAAAATCCACACAATTTCCCGCCAAATCCAATCGAGTGAAATTACACCTTGCTATATTATGCGGGTGAGATTCTACTCGATCGAGTGCACTCCGTAGCGTTTTAGGACACGCCACTCCAACACTCTCGAGTGCACCCGAAATGTTTTAGGACATACTTCGGGTGACCGAGTGCACTCGCGTGATGTTTTGGAACGTAGCCTCGGGTGACCGAGTGCACTCGGGTGATGTTTTGGAACGTAGCCCTGGCAAGTGACATTGACTTATGCCACAGAGGCCACAGTGATAACCAAAACATTGAAGTGGAATCACAAAATCAAAATGAGCAAAACCCTGTCCCCCGCCGCTTGCAAGATTTTCTTCGCAACAAAAAATATTACATTACACTATACAATTATATAAAGAATACAGTTGGAAATATTTAATTATTAAAAGGATTTATATTATATGCTGTTTAAAAATAAGAACAAGATATCCACACAAGACATGGCCTAAAGGACTTGAATCCAGGCCAGTAAAGCAGCCAAAAAAAAAAAAAAAAAAATCTTAACTGTCAATGTCAAAAAAGTTGGAATTTTTACGTTTGATTATAGCTGTGATTTTGAAAAATCTGGAATATAACCTTATAGGCAGAGTCGAAACAAAAGTTTATATATGATTGCTATCTCGTGATTCGTTGTACTTTGAATGAAAGTAGTAAAATGCATTCAGCTAGTGTTGTGTTAAGAAACGCTATACTTTTTGGACCAAAACTAAAGTCATCCAGGCTTGCTCGCAACATAGTAACCAAAGTTGCATCACATAAGAAATCTACAAGTATCTATAAAAAAACACATTTGTATTGCGAAAATTCTCAATTGAGAAAGTCTACTGTATGGAGTTATAATAGTTTTTATACATCGGCACCGAGCAGTATAGGCAGTGTAAGGTTATACTCGACTAATAAGAATGACCCCTCAGAAGATGAACCTGATGTGAAGGAAGAAACGCCAATATTTTCCAACCACCTGCCTGCAACAGTTGCTGTGCCTGAAGTGTGGCCACAGGTGCCCGTTATTGCAATCAATAGAAATCCTGTATTTCCAAGATTTATCAAGTTGATAGAGGCAAGTAACTTTTTCAATTATTAAAATTATGGTATTTTTTTAGTATCCTGCAGCAGGCGGAGGCGGGTGGGAATTGGAGGGGATATGGGGGAAGTTAAAGGGGAGACATGCGGAAACTTGAATTTTTTAAAAAAAATTCTGGTCTATCAATTCAAAACTGCTCAATACTTGTTCTAGTCTAAATTTATAGTCTGCAACAAAGACAACAATCAGTATAAATTGTTAAATAAGAAAACTGTGTTTGAAGTGTTCAGAATTGGTTCTGAATAGTCATCAAAAAATTAACTTAACCTAACCAACTATATTTCAGGTGTTCCGAGTCAGTTCTGGGTGGTCAAAAAAAACTTTACACCCATAATTAACATTTGCTGAATCTTTCTTACATTATTTTTTAAATAGATATGATATAATTTTTTAAGGAAACTATCCTCAAAAATCTAAGATTTTTCAACAACAATGTTTTAGACAAAAAGCTTTTAGATTATGATTTGGGGCATCAATGCCTATCGATTAACCTCTCACCTACCTGGCGGTTGCATGCGACCGGTGTGACGTCACGCTATGATTTTGTTTATAAATACCCTCAAAAATTTTTTTTTTCACAAAAAAAAAATTTACAACCAAAGCATATTTTTCATTCTGTAAAAAGCAATGTATTAATTTAAAAATTTTCTTTCATGAGGGTTTTTTCAATTATTACATAGCATAAAGCCACACCGGTCGCATGCGACCAGTTGGTGGCTGACGGGTTAAATTAGCCAGATACTAGTGCAGCATGATACTAAAGCCAACCCAATATTAGAATAAAAGGTTAAACTTTCCAAATGAAAAGTATTTAATAAAAGTAACATTGAATTATATGATTTGTTGTATAAAGTCCACATTTGTTATGGTGGGTATACAGTGAGTGCTTTAGTATTGTTATTGATCTTAGCATATTTGATATACATAGTAAGTACAGTGTAGGCCAGTCAGCGATAATCGAGCTTTACAAATTTGTATTTCAGATTTCAAATCCAACTTTGATTGACTTGATTAGAAGAAAGGTAAAATTAAATCAACCTTATGTAGGAATATTCTTACGGAAGAAGGAAGATGAGAAGTCTGATGTTGTTTCAAGTTTGGATGATTTGCATCAAGTTGGTGTGTTTGCACAAATCCACGAAATGCAAGACATGGACTACAAGCTGAGGCTTGTGGTCATGGCACATCGGAGGATAAAGATCACAGGCCAGTTTGTGGAAGAGGAAATTGAAACTGGTCCAGCTGGTAAAAACAATCCCTAAGCATATTAAATATAGAATTATAACAATTTTTATGAAAACTGTCAAGTTAATTTTTCGTAGATACAGTTTTTTTTAATTATTGTCATATACTAGCTAAGTTAATAAAATTACTAGCAGGTTTTAGCAGTTGACTGCCCACCTAATGTTATGTGATTCCTGTGTGACATTCAATTCAAAGTCAATGTCAAGCCTTTATTCAAGTAGGATTACATAATCGCTTTTGAATGTCAATGCAGTGACGCCAATGGTTCACAAGTCTACGGCAGGAGACCTTGTACTGGAAAGAACCGGCAAGAAAACCAGCAAGGGCTATTTTTTTCTTCCTGTATTATTGTACACAAATAAATCTAATAGCAAATACAATTATAATGACATGTACAAGGGCGGGCGGGTATTACAGTCGTCAAATGAAAGCTGACCTCAAAGCAAACGTTTGAGCTCAACTTCCATTACAAGATAAGATGTGTCAGTTTTCTTCTTACTGTGTCGTTACCAAGTATAATATTTATTTACATAAATAGTTATACACATCAACACGATTCTTCATCTTCGGGTTAACACCAGGCATTGGCATCATTCAAATAATCTTTGACTTTATAATATCTTTTACTCATAACTTATGAAAAGGCAAATCAGTAATAAATAAATTTAAATTACTCTATAAGGTTACTTCTATAAGGACCACAGTGTATGTTAACATCAAATTGATTGCCTGTCTTACCTTTCAAACCAGAGCAAAGCAATGCTGCTATTTATTTATTATTATTATTTGGTAATTACAAAGCCCTTGGAGTAAATAAATAGTGTACAAATCAAACTTGAAACTTACAAACAATTAACATTTTTTGAACTCTTCAGAATAATCAAGAATATAATTATAACAACAAAATTATATAAAATTTAAAATGTAATAATAAAAATTAATAAAATATGAAAAGTTGAATTTGAAATCTTAAATAAAAGAATAATGCAATACAACAATGCAATGCTATGTGGTAGAATGTGGTTAGAGTGAGGTTACCACACACACAACTCTGATAAATAGTAATATTTAATAAATAACTAAAAATAATGAAATATTTAAAATTGCTTATGAATATTTGAACTGACTAAACATTATTTTGGACATAGGTATTTTTATATTATGAAAATTCATGTAAAAATTTTGAAGTGGATTATAAATCAAAAAGATTATAATTCACACCAAATTTTAAACATCCAAATTGTATCACGCTAAGCAACATTTTTTAAAAAGCTTTTATTTACTTTCACCTGTCCGGTGTCTGTAATGAAATCTTGCAAGTTAAATTTGACCCACTTCCCGGTCTCCGATTGAGCTGAAATTTTGCATACATATGTTTATTGCGTGACAAAGCAATATTATGATGATATAAAAGCTTGTATTTAAAAAAGTTTTTTAACAATAATTTTACTTGGTTATAATTGCAAAATTAAAATAAAACCTTCATTTCTGGAATGATCTGTTTATCATTGCAGAAATGAAGTTGAAGTTTCCCCTATTTAATATGGAGTTTAACGTTACCCGTGAAGAATCAGATGCGGAGAGGCGACGGCGTAAGTACCGCAACACGCGGAAACAAAAGGCTGAGCCAGAGGGGGAAATGCAGAAGGAAGCTCCCAAGAAGCCAGCTCCGGACCAAGTCATGATGGTCAAAGTCGACAATTTGATGCACGAAAAATTCCAACAGACTGAAGAAGTTAAGGCTCTGACTCAAGAAGTGATCAAAACTATTAGAGATATCATCAATTTGAATCCATTGTACAGGTATTATCTGTATTAATATAATTTCTTATATTGCTTCCTGTGGTCCATTGTGTAGTTAAAAGTCTTGGAATGACCCTGATTAATTGGAATGATGGAATTGGAATGACTAAGAGAAGAACAACTTCACCTTGGCCATCATGACACATTTTCTTCCTAATAATAATATAAATATATTATTAAAATGATGGTGTTGCATTGAAATTTAGTAATCAATATAAAACTGCATAACATGGTGGACAATTATATGTCATCAGGTACCGCTATAAATAAAAAAAAATATTTATCTCAAATTACAAAACAGTAATCAAAACACAGACAAATTGAAACATTGTTCAAATACTGATACTGGTTATTATTATTGTAAATTATTTGTTCAAAAGACGACAAAAGCATTAAAAGGTAATTAAAGCAAAATCAAATATTTTTCTAGAGAGTCCCTCCATCACATGCTAGCGCAGGGTCAGCGTGTGGTCGACAATCCGGTGTACCTCAGCGATTTGGGCGCTGCACTAACTGGTGCTGAGACCGCAGACTTGCAGGCTATCCTTGAGGAAATGGATGTAGGTGATTCTTTAAAGTACTATGAATGCAAAAGTATAATGCTCTGTCTTTCTTTTTTCATGTCACAATTGGTAATTTTTAACTAAATTGCTGTAATAAGTAATTGTATAGTCAGCAACACGTCATGCTTTACATTTGCATTCCGGATGCCGTTGCTATTACAAGCGACATAAGAGGTCTCAACGTCATCATGTCTTTCGTGCTGCTGTGTGAACATGTGTTTGTATCGAGAAATTCGTTATTTATTTATCATCATCACTTTAACTCGTAGACCCACTTCTAGGCCACACTACATCACATTAGCTAAAGGGTGAGGGTGACGGGAGAGTCATAATTGCGTTGAACTCCCTCAGCTCCAAGAACATCTTTAGGAAGAAAGGCAGCGGTGTGATGCATGTATTCTAAATCAGTCATTGAACTGACAATGGAAAAACATATTTTAAAGAAATACTTTTCTATTTCATTTGTGTGCAACTGAACATAAATGACAGTGATTGTGTATCTAACTGAATTCATATTCAGTATTTTGATAAACTTTTGATTTTGTTTTGCAAAGTAAGTGGTTAGCTAGAAATATTGTCTTTTTCAGATTCCAAAACGACTGATGATGTCTCTCTCCCTTTTGAAGAAAGAGTACGAACTATCAAAATTGCAACAGAAAATAGGCAAAGAAGTTGAGGAGAAGGTGAAACAGCAACACAGAAAGTATATTCTACACGAGCAGCTCAAGGTAATTAGATAAGCAGTGTTATTGCTAACACATTATGTAACAATAAATTATTGAAATATCTTAATGGATTATCAGAAGATAAGAGACATGATAAATGAAAGGGGACACATTGATTTGCTAATTATCTTGATTGTTTTGAACTCGATTATCTTTCACAGCTTCGAAATTTCGAGAAACACTGTTGATACTCAACATAGACGGCAAACATATGATTTTATACCACAAGGCAAATAAGCTGATGTTAAGTCACTGTAGACTATGTAGTCCATGGACCAAATTGCGTGGATAAGATCAATGACAGGATTCATTAGGTATTGAGCGAGTTCGCTATTGGGTGGGTTCATCATCACAGCCCATATACGTCCCCACCGAGGGGCTCGAGCCTACCCTATGTAAGGGTGATTAGGCCTTAGTCAACCACGCTGGCCCAGTGCGGATTGGTCGACTTCACATACATCATTGAATTTCTTCGCAGATGTATGCAGGTTGCCTCACGATGTTTTCCTTCACCGTAGGAGCGTCAGACAAATGTACATATGAAAATTCGAAACGAAAAACACATTGGTACATGGCGGGTCTCGAACCCCGACCTCCCGATTGGAAGGCAAGTGCGGAGTCCACTGCGCCACCGACCGGTGGGTTATTAAAGCTAAACTGATTAACTTTTATTAATAAAGCAGTGAGCTCAACCTCTCTTACTCCGCCATAAGTGGTTAGCCAATGGATGTTTGCAATACCAAAGGCATCACTTGCACTTTGCTGACTACAGGCACCATTTTATCCCTTTTAAGGTCATAAAAAAAGAGTTGGGCCTAGAAAAAGACGATAAGGACGCGATTGGCGAGAAGTTCCGCGAACGGCTCGCCAACAAGACGGTGCCGCAAGCTGTGCAGACCGTCATAGACGAAGAGCTCAACAAGCTCAACTTTTTGGAGGGCCATAGCTCCGAGTTCAAGTAAGTGCTGGCATAATTTACTTGGCGAATGCTACGGCGCTGGTTTTCAGTGGAACCATAACAAACATTCACAGGCAAAAAATATGGCACGCATAACAAGCATAGTAAATAATTTATAATATGTGTGTACCTACATAATATAATACACGATATAATATGATATCATATATTTAATATGATATAATGATATACATGACGCCATATATTACAATAAAAATAATACAAGTAAATCAAAATGTCAAACTTCACAGTTTTAAAGACATACAGGTCTAGCATAGGATGTAATAGGGGAGAAGTACGTCTATTATCCACGACTCATGACCTATTGTCCAAAAAGACATTTAATATTTCTTCGCATAATAATTTTTCAACTGAGTTTTGTTGTGTGCTGTTTCTTTAAAATTGTAAAAGATACTAACTTACTTATTACAAATCTACCAGTATTTGCAACAATTAATATAAATGTGGTCATCATCACAGCTCATATACGTCCCCACCGAGGGGCTTGAGCCTACCCTATGTTAGGGTGATTAGGCCTTAGTCAACCATCCCGGCTCAGTGCGGATGGTCGGCTTCACATACACCATTGAATTTCTTCGCAAATGTATGCAGGTTGCCTCACGATGTTTTCTTTCATCGTAAGAGCGTCAGACAAATATACATTCAATAAGAAATTCGAAAAACAAAAACACATTGGTACGTATGGCGGTCTCGATCATCGGACCTCCCGATTGGAAGGCAAGTGCCGCAAAAGCACCGAATAAAAAATAGAACCGACTTCAAAAACACTGAAAACTTAAAAATTATATAAGAATAGGTACAGACAACATCACACTTCTATATTGAAGTCGGCGCCAAACGATGATCTCCTAGAAAGTGTTAAAATTTGTCACCGACTTCAATATAGAAGTGTGATGTTGTCTGCACCTATTCTTATATTATTTTAAAGTTTTCAGTGTTTTTGAAGTCGGTTCTATTTTTTGTAAACAAAAAATTATTTTTAACATTTTAGTGAATGAAATCTTTTTAGTGAAAGTAACCCTAATTTAATGCTGCTGGTATTAAATTAGTGTTTTTCTCGATTATCTATGGGATCCCATCATTAGATCCTGTCTTTGGTGACCATGGGACCACCCTTGCAGTATACTCTATCAAATACTAAAAGAATTTTGGAAATCGGTTTAAAAATGACGGAGTTATGAGGTAACAAACATAAAAAAAATACAACCGAATTGATAACCTCCTCCTTTTTTGAAGTCGGTTAAAAAGTAGTGTTAAACAAAAAATATTCATGCGATATTCTCTTGTCGCTAGCGTTACGCGGTGCTACCTGGACTGGTTAACTTCTTTGCCCTGGGGCATAACTTCCGAGGAGAATCTGAAGTTGGAAGATGCCCAGGTGATCCTGGACGAGGATCATTATGGCATGGAGGACATTAAGAAAAGGATCTTGGAGTTCATCGCCGTGTCTCAGTTGAAGGGAACGACGCAGGGAAAGATACTCTGCTTCCACGGACCTCCCGGAGTTGGGAAGACTAGTATAGGTAATAATAATCATTTTGGTTATCTATCTATACTATATAAATTTTATTATATAATTAGCTGCAGCTCAGGAATTTATTGCAAAGGTGAGAAAAGAAGGCATGTAGTTGGCTGGACATATCTCTTGAAGAAAGGTAAGGTAGTAAGTAAACAGTAACGTCGATTGCCACCTAAGAGTGGATACTCTTAGCTAAGACAGGGTTGGTGAAATTGGCCATTATACACTCGGGGACAAATTTAGAGGAACAATAAAAATTCACTTCTAGTTTTGAAAACGCTGTGTATTTCAGCATACGAAAACATATTTAGTTTTACCAGCTTTCTAACCATCGGATTCGCTACAAAAAAAACATTCACCGCGGAAACCAGTTGTATGATTGTGATAAAAAGACCACCATTAAAACTTACCGTTCTTCTCCAGGTCACAAATAGGGAAATTTTCTCATTATCCGTTATGGCGTTGGTCATGAATCCTGGATAACAATGAAACAAACGCATTAAAAGGTCAATCACACATCGATTATGATGTTGTAAAAGTAACTTGAATCTATGTCAAAAGTGTAGTGTTCCTCTAAATTTGTCCCTGAGTGTAGTTGGTAAACTGATAACTAACTAAAACATTTGTCACTAAATGTATCGCGAAACTATATAATAGAGATGAAACGGATAGCTGTTTGGCCGGATACCGAATACCGGATAACCGGCCTATCTTGAACTGGAGCGCCGGATATCCGGCTGACCATTGCCATTTAGTGTATAAATGCAAGAAGCGAGTTTGCGTAGGTCGCGACACGAACGTCGGTCGAATTTGGGTCTTAGCATTCATAATCAAAGTTAGCAACTGCTTCAGTTTTTTTATTTGAGGTTATTTTAATGATACAATATTATTTTGATAATATACATATTTACGTATATTAACACTTTCAATATACACTCCTCCTCTATCCCTCCATGCAAATCTTCCGTGGTTTAAAACAGTGCTGGAAGTTTATTCTTTTGTCAGCTTCTTTACGATCCGAGCCGCTTTTATTTTTACTTGTCCTTCCAAAATTCGGGGCTTTTTCTTATTCTTTCAAGGGGCTCAACAAAAAAGTGAATGTTGCAAATATAGATCGAAAAATTACCCATTATTATCCGTTTTTGACGTCCCAGCGACTCGGCGATCCGGGCGTGAATCATCTTGAAGGGCTTCTTGGCCATCTTGAAATCGCTTAAACCACTCAAAAACACGTGCACGTGATAGATATTTATCGAAGTTTAAATTATTAATCTTGTATAATTCTAATTCTTTTTTACCTTTAGAGGGTTCCCATGTCGGAAGGATGAGAGCGGATGAAGTCGCGGGCGGCATCATGTTTTTTTTATATCCGGTACCCGGCGGTCTTGTTATCCGGTATTTATTTATTTATTTATTAGATAAGGCTTACCAACTAAATACATACAGACAAGTTACTTAAACAGTATTTTAAAAAAGGTATCTTATATGCATTTAAATTATAGGCATGCACAGCATTGTTATACACACAATATGCTATCTGTTACAAAACAATATATATATATATATATATATATATATATATATATATATAACACATAAAAAAACAATTCAGAGAAAAAAAATTAAAAATGATCGACACAGCACTTCCAAATAGCCTTTTTAAAAGTAGACCTTTTTTCACAAATAACATCTAATGCATTGTTACTTTGATACAAATGATTAAAGTTTCTCAACATTGTATAAACAGGAGAGTGACTACCATAATTATTCCTTCTTAAGTCTATTGAAAATGGCCTGTAATTGTGGAGTCGTGCCGAGACTCTAGGAACTAATACATTGATTTGTGATAAGAGAGACGGACAATCAACTTCGTGGTTTAATAATTTGTATAGAAAAATCATGGACATATGTTCTTTACGTTGCCTTAGTGACAGCAAATTAAAATGGTCTAACCTTTCAGAATAACCTTTTATACTGCGGTAAGTACCGTTGATATAGGATAATCTGTTCAGAAACTTTCTTTGAATCTTTTCGATACGCTGAATATTGTTCTGATAAAACGGGTACCAAACTAAACTACAGTAATCTACGTGGCTGCGCACTAAGGCAAAATACAAAACTTTCATAGCTTGTATCCGACCAGATAGTAATTTTAGGCCGGATATCGGATAGTTACCGGATATCCGTTTCATCTCTACTATAGAACGAATAAATTGCACGAGGAAAAGCGTATCGAGGTGCCAAAACGCAGAATTAGGCAGCGGCTGCTTGTTTGACAAAATTTTTTTTTTGTTAAATAAGCAAATCTCCCTCGCAGCTAGGTCCATCGCGCGCGCGCTGAACCGCCAGTACTTCCGGTTCTCGGTGGGCGGCATGACGGACGTGGCCGAGATCAAGGGCCACCGGCGCACGTACGTGGGCGCCATGCCCGGCAAGCTGGTGCAGTGCCTCAAGAAGACCGCCACCGAGAACCCGCTCGTGCTCATCGACGAGGTGGACAAGATCGGCAAGTGAGTGTGAAAAGTTCACCCATACTTACTAATATTATTAACTAGCCGTGCCCGCGAACTAACGTTTCGCCTTAATTTATTTTCTCCCGACATCTTCAACAGATATCGTTAATGTACACAGAAATAAATACAAAAACTTTACGAATTATACATACTGAAACCTTCCTCGAGAATCACGCTATGGAATCGAGTGGCGAAAGCCGCTTGAAAATCGGTGCGGTAGTTTTTGAGTTTATCGCGAACAGACAGACAGACAGACGCGGCGGGGGACTTTGTTTTATAATATGTAAGGATGGGAAAGTGTATGGTGTGCGTTTGTTTGTCCGTCTTTCACGGCAAAATGGAACGACGAATTGACGTGACATTTTTTAAGTGGAGATAGTTGAAGGGATGGAGAGTGACATAGCCTACTTTTTGTCTCTTTCTAACCCCCCACTTCCCTAAAATGAGAGGTGGAAGTTTGTATGGAGCATTCCGCAATTTTCAAGGTAGAAAGCTAAAATTGGTATGTGTACTATTTGTAACTAGTTTTTTTTTGGGAAATCTGCCCCCAACCCCTTAAAAGAGGGGGAGAAATTTTATATGCCATTTTTCGCAGTTTTCAAGGTATAATAGAAAGCTAAAAATCGGTACACAGACTTTTTGTTACCAACGAAAAATACCTGCCTTATTTTTTTTAATCTTCCGTGTTACCCCGAATTTAACGCGAGCGAAGCCGCGGGCAAAAGCTAGTTTACTATAAGACCATCCCAATATTAGAAATTACCCCGGTCCCAACACTAGGCAAGCCTGTGTCGTGGGGTCCCGTACAATAACATTTACAAATCAAGAAAGTTATAGGACACTGTTATTCTAATTTGTTTATTTTTTCAACTTACTTTCAAACATGTAAAAACACATATAAAACTTAAATATAATATAATGTAAGTGAAATGTAAGCATGTGCGTGCACATACACATACATACATACACGCACACACACATACACATCTATACACATTTACACACATATTGTGCACGTTTAGTGTAAATGAGTTAAGAGTCTCTCGGTGGAGTCTTAAGTGAGTTCGGATGTTCGGATCGGAGTGTTACCCAGCTTTCAGTTTCTTTAATCAACTTCACAAAAGGACCTCGGAACTCCGTCATTTATCAACCGATTGGGATGATTATTACGTTATTGTCTGAGGGGGTATAATTTCCGATTAGTTCCATTAATTGTCACCAAGTTAATCGAATTAATCTCGTCGCAAGCGGAATGTTGTGAAAGTGCCGTTGTTGAAGGGGAGTGCACGGGGACCCGTCGTCCGCGCTGCTGGAGCTGCTGGACCCGGAGCAGAACGCCGCCTTCCTGGACCACTACCTGGACGTGCCCGTCGATTTGTCCAAGGTAGTATTCAAAAATTTCTTGTTCCACTCACACAAATTTAAATATAATGCAAAACATATATCTAAGCAATATAAAACGTGTTAATGAAGTTGCACGAAACCTGAACTAAGTTTGTTCAGAATCGATTCCTCTAATAAAAAATATGGGTCGGATTTAATAAAAATATTTTTGTAGACCACGCCACTCTTAAAATTATTCAACTCTGTTATGGCGGCGCGACGGCTGAGCGGCATCATCGTACTCGCTTCCGCGCGACCATAGAGCTTAAAATTTGCAAGATATGACACAAAACAAAAAAAGGAAATAACTTCGTAAATAATCCGCGAATATTTATATTGAAAAAAATATAATAATATATAAGTTATAGTGTCTGAGGTTTTGCGTACATTCATTAACACGTATGTATTTTACTGCGGTGCGTACCACTTGTACGTTATTATATTAATGGTACAGTACCATAGTTTGTTTTGCGTTATTCAATACTTGCGCAAATAACAAACATGCCATTTCACTTCGTTCCGACAGCAGGCGTAGCACGGGCTGCCAAGACGGGACTTGAGTCACGTATTATCTCACAATTTCAGTGACATAATATCTGTCTTAAAGAGTAGCACGGCTGCGCGTAATGAGGCTGCGGTCCGATAACAGCACTCACAGTGCTAACGATTATAATCGCCTTGTCCAAATTAAAGAGAACACTGAAAATGCTATCAGCATGCTTACAATTTCGGTCCGGAAGAACAGGTACATTCATTTTGAACCGAAAACACAAGTATCGAACGTCAGACTGACAGTTCGCATAAAGTGATTTCACTCCAGAGCATTAGCGCTGTAAGTTCTATATGACGTTAACAATGACGTCATGTGGCTCTTCATGCCGGCTAACATTAGCGCACTCACAACATTTCGGGACGCGTTTGAGCGCGCTAATAGTGACTCTTATTGATTTTCGGAACGCAGCCTTAGTGTGACTCACATGATAAAATTTCTTGACGCTCTTCAAGGAATACCTGTCACTGAGTCTTATCACAAATTTCTTGGCAGCCCGTGCTACGCCTGCTGGTTATTCAGTTGTGTCACACTTTTGATTTACTATCGTTTGCATTGATTATTGTAAAAATAATAATAATTCATATTGTGCTTGCAAGAGACTGATAGACGATCAGTTGGACACATAATTAGAATCTGTTACATTTCTTAAGGTGCTATTCATCTGCACGGCCAACGCTGTAGACCTCATCCCCGAGCCGCTGCGGGATCGTATGGAGCTCATCGATATGTCAGGTATGTATAGAATAGAATAGAATAGAAAATTATTTATTTCAGTAAAGTTACACAAAAACACAAAAAGATAAAAAAATACAAAGACATAACTATACCGAAAAGGGTGAACACTCAGCACATGTCAGGTGCTATTACAGCACCCGACGCTGGTCTTCCGTGAACACCTATAAGGAGTGTAGTTGAGCGCAGCCGCTGAAATCATTATTATGATATCCTGGCGCTAACAATTATACGACAGTAAATTAAAAAGAGGAAATGATGCAAGCGAGATTCAAATATATACTATATATTATATACACGGTTATTTTTTTATCACCCTGGAAAATTTAAGGGACGCTTCACGACATGGTATTAGAATGATTTAAATATAAATAAAAAAAATAACCCCCCTCCTTAATTTTATATTAATTTTTTTTAAAATACAAAAAATGCTGCACTAGTTGTGAGCAGCATTTTTTGAGATTTTTTTATTTTTTTTAAATATTTTTTTATATTTTTTATTTCATTTTTTTTATTTTTTATATAATATTGGATGTGTCCTGAAGCGTCCCTAAAATTTTCCAGGGTGATAAAAAAATAACCGTGTATATAAAATAATTATTGAATAAAATAAAATAAAATGCAAGGCAGTAAAAAAAAAACAAAGTCTCATTACCCCGAACATAACTTCTGCTCAGCAAGAAAAAGCTTTTTTAATTTAACTTTGAAGGAGTGCAGCGAAGTGACTTGCTTGTAAGGAGGCGGAATGTTGTTCCAGCATTTCGTGGCGGTGTACTAGTCTAGATGCATTCACTGCCATGTTGTCTATTTCAATTGCATAGATATGTTGTCAGATCGTGTTTCCCCTACACTAGCTTGTGGATTATTTCACTTTCACTATTCGGTTAAGTATTTCTGTAGAAAATATTTTACAAAAAATAAAAACCGACTTCAAAAACATTGAGAAGTTAAAAATAATATAAGAATAAGTACCGACAACATCACACTTCTATATTCTATTTTTGTTAAATATTTTTTAATCTTCAACTTTTTAGTAAATGAAATCTTTTTTAGTGAAAGGAACCTTAATATATTACCGTATTTAACCTAATATAATTCGTCCAAATTTGATATATGGCTTGTTTTGACTAGGCTTTCTCATTCTCCACATTTATTAAACTTCCTCAAATTATTTCCCTCTATACATACTGATCCGTATGTGTATGGGCCACGTGGCAACATCCATTTATTGGGTTTTGAGACATTTTTTTTTCACTTAGGCTACGTGGCGGAAGAGAAATTAGCGATCGCCCAGCAATACCTGGTGCCGACGGCGCGCAAGAACTGCGGGCTTAGCGAAGAGCAGCTGGACCTCACGGAGAAAGCGCTGCACGATCTGATAAAAAGCTACTGCCGGGAGAGTGGTGTCAGGAACTTGCAGAAGCACATCGAGAAGGTATGTCACATTCGCGCAGTATGTCACTTTTTGTGACAGCACAAGTGTGTAATCCTCCACATTATCGCAATAATATGAACATTTTCCGTCGTCGTGCGCGATACGGCCAAGCAATTTGGTATGTCGTGAACACTGCGAGACATGAATCGTTGCGCGCTAATATGGTCGCATCAGTAGGTAATGGTTAAACATCTGGCAAAGAACACTTTATTCGTGTGTGTGTTCGCCACGCTTGCGCGCGCAATCTTCTTTCACAAGGCACACTAAGCGAAATAAATGTCGAACTCGAACGGATGCGCGAACCCCGACTTGCATAGTCACTTTTCTACAGACCATTATTATTCGTTTTGTGATTTTTCGTGAGTGCAGACGACTTAATTATAGTCTATTCAAAATTCTTATCTTTACATTTATGTGACATAAAAGCTTGTCGCGAGATTTACTTTTGTAGATAAACAAGTAAATTAAATAATTAGATATGAATAATTTTATCCATTACAATTTTCAAACTATGTAAATACGAGTAGGTACTTAAAAGTAGGTACTCTTTTAAGTACTTTTAAGATACTACCATGGAATTATTACTCAAATAGGAATGAGGTCTTGCTTAAAAAAGCGTGCCGAGCGAGAGATAAATAACTGTACCGTTTGTCTCTTTCGTAATTTTGTGACCACAAATTTTACAAAATAGGGATTTTTTCTTAAAAACAATAACATTCAACCTGAAAGATGCTTTTGAAAATCATAATATGCTTAATAATCAAGATTGTTAAGGAAGAGATCGCTTTTAGCGACAAGGTCGCCCTTTGTTCAATTAGTGTTAAGTGTATTATTTATATGTTGACTTTAAGCTGGTTGGTGTTGTACAACAAAGAAATATTATATTGTATTCTACTATTTCAAAATGGGTCGCGCAAGAGAATTTTATATCTGCTTTTCAATACAAGATAGGTTTTATAAATATAATAATTATTTAAAAAATAATGAATGTCAACAATTGTCTTTCAATAGATGGTCTTTCCAATCGGTATATTATGTTGAACCCACCGCCACATAACAGATAATCAAAAATGAGTCAACACTAACGTCTCACTGTGATATTTAAATACATACATAGTAAAAGAATGAGTAATATTTTAAGAAGAAAAGAGTTAAAAACACATCAGTGTGAGTCGAACTGTTTCAACAATATTTAAAACTTTTGTGGTTTCGCCAATATCTTGAACAGAATGTTAATGCCAATTCTTTTTTCTAATAACTTAACATCGCATCGTGTAAGCTAAACAATAAATAACTAATATAAATTACTTTTATTAAAAAATGTTAAAAATTGCGATAATATTTATGTTAGGTACATACCATGTGGTCACCCTACTACAATGACAACGAAAATTACTGACATTGACAAAGAATCATTGTTGCAATATAACATTTTTTGAATACTACCACTAGAATATGTCCTGGACGTAAAATTATAGTGTTATAATTATTAATAGTAGGCTAACATGGTAATTTAATTTATTTTATGTTATAATAATTACAAAAAAAAACAATTTAGGTACTTTGGGCATTAAAAGTAATTAAAATAAACAATAATGAAAAATCTTCATCTACCAATAGTTGTTTAATAACTACTAAATTATAAAATATACAACAGTAGCAACACTGTGGGAAAGGGATAAAAGGTACAGTTATTGCTATCTCTCTCGGCACACTTTTGCACTTTCAAGTGTTTAGTCTTTATTCATATTGAAATAAAGTCCAAATTTGAACAACAATATTTTGAAGAGCTCATTCCTGTTTGAGTAATAATTCCATGGATACTACACACAAGTAAATCTCGCGGCAAACTTTTATGTCATATAAATTGTGTCAAATGTGAAATGACGTTATAAGAAAAAGTTTTAGTGTAAAAGTTTATTTTTTCTTTTTAGCGCATTTTAAATAAAAGCTTGTTTTTAAAAAGGTTTTTTATTTATTTGTATAGATGTATAGATATAGATACGTATTTAGGTTAAATATCTAAATACGTAAAATAGGTTTCCCTAATAGTTTACCGGCCGTCAACATTCTCTAACATTTAAACTTACCTTTGCTTCCTGCTTTGGCAATAAGATCGCCGTTTGTTTCTCCAAAGAAAATTTATCTTTTTGTATATTCTATGAATTTTTTTATAACAATATAGTATTCATTCGTTCATGTTTGCGTCCGTCTCAGATCGCCCGCAAGGTAGCGTTCAAGATAGTGAAGCGCGAGTGCGAGAAGGTGGCGGTGGGCGAGGGCAACCTCGCGGAGCTTGTGGGCAAGCCGACCTTCAAGCACGAGCGGCTGTATGCCGTCACTCCGCCCGGGGTCGTCATGGGACTGGCGTGGACCGCTATGGGTATGATCATTTTTTTTTATTGCGAAAAGTTGGCAAACGGACAAACTGCCTACCTGATGGCAAGTGGTAACAGTCACCTGTAGTACATGTGGCTCCTGTGAGATCCGCAGCAAAACTGCAACCCCCACAAGAACCACAGTGTACGTTGCCAACTTGTGACCTAGGATGTAAAGTCACGGTACCCAGTAATTTCAATGCCTCATCTTATTTCATCTTGGTGTTCATCTCGTCATCGCAGCTTGTATACGTCCCCACCGAAGAACTAACTAGCTCCAACCTACCCTGTGTTAGGGTGATTAGGCCTCAGTCAACCACGCTGGCCCGGTGCAGATTGGTCGACTTCACATACACCTTTGAATTTCTTTACGGATGTATGCAGGTTGCCTGTTTCTCTCACGGAGCAACAGAAAAATGTACATGTGAAATTTGAAAAATAAAAAACACGTGGGTGCGTGGCATGATCGAATCGTGGACCTCTTGGCCAATGCTCATCCTTGACCTTCATCTCGTCCGATGGTGATTGGCAATAAAGCGATGATGGAAGCGAGATTCATCTGGAATTATCATCCGCAGAGAATAAGGCTGTTTTACTTGTAATTGTCGGAACACGCCAATGCTGTTGATGTTGCTATATTCATCATCATCATCATCATCATATCAGCCAAGAGACGCCCACTGTTGGATATAGATCCTCCCGGATCTCCATACCGATCGGTCCTGCGCCTCGCTATATTCTTACTTGTATGAAATTCGTACACAACCTCGCTCACCTATGATGTTATTCTACCAAAAAAATGGGCTAGGAGATGCAAAAAATAGGAAGTGAGGCTGTAAAACGGCTTAAGCGTTTTCACCAGTTTTCTAGCATGCTAAAAGCATAGCACATTCATGTTTGCTTTTTAGGATGCTTTGAAAAAGCATGCTAAAATGTACGAAGAAACCCACAAGGCGGCGGATGTGGGTTTGGTTGAGGATTGCTCAAGGATTGCTTATTCCCCAATAGCAACTCAACAGCCAAACAACCGAATATAAGCAATTCAACAACCATTTACCGTACCAAGACTCTGTACCTGGGTCGTCTGCTTGGGTACCTCCGTCTTACCTATTTCTGTCGCAAAGCGGCTGCGCTTGCATTGCTGTGTTTCGGTTTGAAAGATAATATATGGCAGTGAAATTACTTGGTATCGTGACCTTACACTTATGTCACAAGTTGGCAACGTACACCGTGGTTCTTGTGGGGGTTGCAGTTTTGCTGCGAATCTCACAGGAGCCACGTGTATTATAGGCGGCTGTAACCACCCACTTACTGCAGTTTGCTTGTTTGCCAACTTAGTTGTTTAAAAAAAGTTAAAAATGTTATGAGAATAGGCATAGACAACATCACACTTATATATCGAAGTCGGTGCCAAACGATGATCCCCTAGAAAATCTTAAAATTTGTCACCGACTTCAATATGTTATGTTGTCTGTGCCTATTCTTATATTATTTTTAACTTTTTTGAAGTCCATTGTTATTTTTTGTAAAATAATTTTTTATTTGTAATTTTTTTTGAAGTCGGTTAAAAATTCGGTTAAAATTCCCTATCTCAAAAACTAATGAACCGATTTTGATGAAACTTGCAGTATTCCCTAAGTTGAACAATACCTAGTACAACAAAAAAAGAATTACTTAAATCGGACTTGTAGTTCCGGAGATATGCGAACGCAAACATAGAAACATACATACATACACTTTTGAAATTTGGCACATTTGCTCAGACGCTGATATAGACTAACATATACGAAAACTGGGCAGTTCTGGAAATATTACATACATCTACGGGTCGAATTGATAACCTCCTTTTCTTTTGAGGTCGGTTAAAAACTACCAAACGTCGTCCTCAGGTGGCAGCACGCTGTACATCGAGACCGCGGTCCGCAACAGGTCCGGCGGGGACAAGCCGTCGGGCGGGTCCCTGGAGGCGACGGGCCACCTCGGCGACGTGATGAAGGAGTCCACGCGCATCGCCCTCACCGTCGCCAGGAACTACGCCGCGCGACACTTCCCCGACAACACCTTCCTCAACACCAGGTCAGGGACCGGCGTACTGCGGACCTGAATAGGCCGCATCCCACGATCACGATATGAATCATATTATTGAACTAGAATTGAGTGCAACTCATCGTAAGCAAATTCTATTTGACAGCTCTGTATGAATATACGTAGGATGGGCCCAATAGGGTAGTTGACTCATATCAAAATTTATTAAAATATTGTTTATTTCTAACAGTATTTGGCATAAGGTTCCACAATATACCGATTTTAATAAATAACAATGAATGATTGCTGTAAAATTTTAATTTGAAAATGCTAGAAATAATCTTTTTTATCTCACGCCGTAAACGCTTTGATATCCTGTGGTCAGGGCCGTGACGTCACTCATATAATAAACAAAGAAATGTCAAATTTGATTCAACAACTCGTCGATTTGCACTACTATTCTTTCCTAAAACTGGCAAAAAATCGTCCAAGTCTCCGTTATTATATTTGTAAATATCGTAAATTATTTGTATTAATAGCAAAATCAACCATTGATGTTGGATTTGTGAGAGCAGATAGGTAGTAGAAATCTTCCGAAAATAGACAGATTGATGGTCAGGAGATTCTTTGTGTATCGCTCTAAACAATATAAGTACAGTTTCAATACTGTTATAATGAGGAACGAGTTGCAAACATGCATTTTTGGTGTGGTTGCACCATCACAGTGAGGAGCTATTTTGTACAACAGTTGAATGCTATTAGATAGAATTCTATCTCTCAAAAGTCAAATAAACACTAAAAATATTTACTTCAAGAGAAATTTTGAAAAGAAAACATCAGGATCATGTGTCAAATACCAGTGTAGTACTGCAAGAATTTGTAAATGAACATAAAAAGAGAAAGATTGGCACTTAGATTGGCAGTTGTTCATTTGTCAAGCATGAAGAAAATTACTGGGAGGAAAAATATATATACATTCACAGACACAGATTGTGACATATTTCTTAAAAAATAAAAGACCTCTTCAATGAAGAAAGAATAAAGTGCATAGAAAACTAAACCACGAATCATCAATACAGAAGTGCTCTTTAGTTCGAGCTTCGTTATAAACAATAACAGCTTCCATGTGCTATAAAGTCAGCCAGTGCATAACACATGATGGTTCTTTTGTTGGGAAGATTTTTGGTGGGAAATCTTGCAGACACCTACGAGTATAATGAAATGTGGATAAAAGTTGAAAGATGAAGATTTGGGTTGAAATTTGCAAAATGTGACCTCGTTTCTGATTAATACCCTGTAATAGTCTATTCAACAAACGGTATCCATAAAATTAGATTAATACAAAATTGTCATGCTCTTTTACTGAAGATAATGTTAATTATCAAAGACGGAAAACTGTGAACAGTATGCTTAACTCAAGTATAGATGCAGATGTTTTGTGCTAAAGCAAACAAAACTTATATACTTTTGTGTTGCTAGCAGCATGTCATTTTGAAAACACTCAAAAGGTGACAATATTAGCTATAATAGGTATTTGTTCTAACAATCTAAATGTCAAAAAACTTATTGATCAAATAGTGTCATTTTGGAAACTATACTACATTTTTCCTAAATTATATGAAAGTATTACTTCATAATAAATCACTTTACTATTATTTTGACTTTATTACCTGCGACCTTAAGGCAATATATACAAATTAATAAATTTGATCTAACTCTATTCAACCTATTTGTACTTTTGGAACATATACTATATTTGAGTAACAATGATAAAAATGAGCAACAAACCTATAAAATATTATAAATCTTTTAAGGTGTAACAGAAAAATAAAACATGCATTTCAAATTAAAATATTTTGATTCAACTTAAACCTTTAAAAGTCATTATTGTCAAATAAACATAGAACATTTTTTTTGTGAAGAACATAATGACTAATGTAGTACAAAAATTTATTATGTCATCTTTAGATGTTAGTTATGTATAAAGTAAAGAAAAAAAATTCATTATATTATTTATTTAATAAGAAGGGTCTTGTAAATTAAGAAGAGCACAGGCTGACAACACAGCAATCACATTTAATATATTTGTATACGGCTTTAAAATGGATAACTTGCATATTCTTGCGTAAGCTGTTCTGAAATTTACCAGCCATGGTGGCCAGCAGGTTTAATCAGTGAAGATATAACATCTTTCAGTTTTATCAAACTGGACCTATTTACTTCTATGGTGCTTTGGTATATGAATACTTAAGTTATTTTGTTGACATAATGTTGTTCTAGTTGACGGGTCACATTTTGATGTTGTGGCTGAGCATGCACTGCTTTGTATTATGTTGCACAACTTTTACTGCCTTATCAATCTCGTTGTTAAGAGGAGAACAGGTTAGTACACAATAGTTCTCATTAAGTAACCACTGAAAGCAACAAATTTTAATTAGGTACTCAGTAAATTCAAGTAAAAGTTGTTTAGATAAATATATTCATTATGAAACTTTGATATTTTTGTTTGTATTACATACTTTTTAATTAATATTCAATTACATCATTATTCAAATGGACATAAGTACATATTCTTTTCCTTGAAACATCATCTAGTGTCAGTGTATAACTTAGATTAAATCAAAAAGGCGTGAATGGTCAAGTTTTCTCTCAGTTTTCTGGTCAAGTTTAAATTTGGTTGGTCTGCTGCAGTCAGTTTTCATTCTAACTGAAAGATAAAAATTTAATTAATTTACATACAGATTTGATTTTACATACAACCTAAAAACTTCTATTTTGTTTAAGTTGAAACTGAAGTACCTACACAGATTGAGTTATTCAGTTATAGTACTTACATTAATGTGATTTTCGCAAAAATACATTTGAGTTTCAGTAGATAGTTACAGGATTTCTTTAAGCGAGTGTTAACCAAATATTTCGCATGTCTATATCACTGGGTACGTCTAATCCACAGATTTCCTGAAGTATTTGAAGAGGTAATTCTATATTCTTGTTCTATTGTCCCGTTCCATATACAGTTTTACTATATTTTGTGATATTTAATAGAAAGCATTGTTTTTGTGAGGTTATTTCGCCCCCGTGCTTTGTTTACTATAAGACTGACGTCATTGCCACAGATAATGAACAGACTATCATGGCTGACCGTGTTTTCGGTCCAAAATTGAAAATCTTAATTTAAAATAGATTTTTTGCACTTTTTAGCCATCGAAAAATATTCATGTCAATAATATTCATGTGCTATGGTCTAATACAACAATTATGAACATTTTAAGCCCTATTTTAAAAAAGGGTCAACTAGCCTATTGACACTTCGGCAATGCCTTATTTGTGGCCCGTTTTTACGAATATTCATACAAAGCAGCTGTCAAATACAATAATTGCTTATGATGAATTGCACTCCATTCCGTTATATGAACCGTGATATGATTCGTATTATGATTCTGCAATGCGGCCTTTTTAGGTCCGCTGATCTTCCGACTCTAAATGATTGCATGTAGAAATAAAAAACGATACGGATAGATTTTAATCTATCATTATTGATTATTGTATAAATTTACTGTGGCCTCATTAGAAGCATTGGTAGCTCGCATCAGAAATCTACCCCAACAGTGGGAGAGTCATAAAAGTACTTATATTAATAATAACTTAATTATTTTACATCAGGAATTATCGCAATACGACAGGATAGCGCTTACCTAAAGTTATAATAACATTCATTTACTAATCTAAATCTACCTTCATCATCACCATTTCAGCCAAGAGACGCCCGCTGTTGGACATAGGTCTCCCCCGGGGATCTCTAAATCTTAATCTACCGTAACTAATGTCTATTTTGGTATCGTGAATTCATTCAATGTGGAACCAAATATGTCCAGGTTTTATCAGATATAATATTAATAGCTTTATTAAGCTGAGGTTAGCGCCTGCGCCACACATATCTATCCGGGACCTACTAATATTATATGCACGATGGATCGATTGACGACATTTCGATCGCAATATTTACGAACGTTTTAATTAAAATCAAATCGTTGCCGTTCTCAAATGTTTTGACATCTGACAACTGTTAAAGTGTATGGAAACGGAAACTTCTCCGATTTGGTAAAAAACATTGTACAGTAAGCTCCTTATCAAGATATATTGTTTGACTTTTGAACCGTTCTTATGTCACTCGTAATAGTGGCGGTTTTCGTGGTGTAAATGTATAGCAGCTTGAATGGGAGCTTACTGTACATAGTGCGATTGCTCTCTTTCTTCTTTGTTGGAGTATCGATGTTGAAACAGGCCAATTCTTACGGCCGGTTGCACCAAATTTACGTTTTACGATTTCTTAAAAGTAACAATTTAAATATGTAAGAATTACACCATAATCTAGTTTCAATTGTAGTTTTATTCTTTACGCTTAAAAAAAGTCGAATGTACGGCGCAAATCATATATTTAATAGTAAAACGACCCATTTTTAGGTATTAAGTTGTTACTTTTTACGAAATCTTAAAACGTAAAACTTGGTGCAACCGGCTGTTAGACTATTTAGTGTTTTTTTTAGGGAAAAAAAATGGTGAATTTATAAAAACATGGCTTATATGGTAATTTAATGGATACACTTTCGTAATAGGGAATGTTAAGCGAGTTTACTGTAGATGATAGCACAGTCTGTCAACGTGACTATATAAATCTTTATAATACTCTTTTAACTTACCGTTATTGCGTGTGAATCGACAAAATAAAAGGCAACTTTTGTAACTCCGCTCAGACAAATTGCAAAAAAATAACATACAATAGCCGTGGCTGCGTGGAGTCGAATCCCTTCGCTTTTCGGTTTTATAACGGCACTGTGTCGGTCCGCACTACGCAGCCACCTGCACCTGCACGTGCCGGAGGGCGCCACGCCTAAAGACGGTCCGTCCGCGGGCGTCACCATCGCCACGGCGCTGCTGTCGCTGGCGCTGGGCCGCAGCGCTAGGGAGCTGGCCATGACGGGCGAGCTGTCGCTCACGGGGCAGGTGCTGCCCGTCGGCGGCATCAAGGAGAAGATCATCGCGGTGAGTCGCCTCAATTCTCGTCACGCGTAGCCACCTTAGAGCATCCAGACGGGAGATGGCAAGGCTGGGCGAACCCCTCTGCCAATTCACGTTGACCATATGACCATACACGTTATATAAAACTAGTTGAAGCGCGGCCGCCGCCATTAGGGGTTGTTTTGTATCGCAAGTAAGAGCTCGTAAAAAATTGTTAATTGTGCAGTTTTCTCTTGGAAAAGACTATCCAGTAACTCAAATCTTCGAGACTATGGCGTTATGTAAGTATAAAATATACACAAACGTGTTTTATTTAAGTACAATTTTGAAGTATTTTTTATGCCGTTACGATAGAAAAATACAATGGTACGTTGGTAACTGAACACAGTAGACAGGCATGATTTGCGGGCGATTGTGTAGATACACGTTAATTTGTCGATGTGTGTGTTTCTTTTGTGTGAGGTAATATTTTCATAGTGTGCGTATCTGTAATGCTCGATTTTCGTAGTGTGCCATGCGTGTTTACCTCGCCTCCCGCAAAATGTGTCAGAAAAATGTATACTGCGATTTGTTGCGTACCATATCCCTAGGCTAAAGGTAGCCGCTGATAAATTAACCGTTGATTTATTGGTGCGTTCCGAATGGCGATGATAATCGTTACGCGTAGTACGCTTGTCAGTACGCTTTAAATCGTTTCGAATCACCGTGAGCGTGCTCACAGCGTCCAACCTGACGTTCGCCATCTTGCGTTTACGGCGACCATGCCTCGGATCGTAATAGTTGTGAGTGTTCTGTCATACGACCGTCAAGTGTCAATGTCAGCGATTGAAAATTACAACATTTATTGTGAGGGATGCCGAAAGAACTACTGCAAGTGGACTAATTTTTCTGTTGTCTACCGAAGTGCTCATTAAAAAATGTTTAGAATCAAAATTACGTGCTTTGTCAAGAAAACGTCAGGATCGTAAGCGCGCAAACTATCGTTCGGAATGGCTAACGGTTATTTGTCGATGTTAGCGCGATATCCCATTCGGAACCATTGTAAGCGCTCACTTCGCTCTCATCGCTATAAGCTCATTCGGAACGCAACTTATGTCGTTGAAGTAACGATTTTCAGGTATCGATTTTTAATTTCTTGTATTTATTTGTTTTTCAATATATTACTTAGCATTTTTTAAGAAAATGCAGTCACAAATTGAGATTTTTAAATTTTTAAAAAATCTGTAAAGATTTTTAAATTGGATGTTGATACGTAGTTTTAACAGTGAATAACGTTTACTTTGTTTTTCGTGAATAAAATAAGCTTTTTAGAGGAGGAATAGTTTAGAAATGATTTTACTGTTATTTTTTCATGCTCAGCAGGTGGAGCACGGGCTGCCTAGACTGGGCTTGAGTCACCCATTATCTCACAATTTCAGTGATTTAATCTCTGTGACTTAAACGAGTAACACGGCGACGCGTATTTAGTGTCACTGACGTGATAAACATTTTTTAACGCTCGTTAAGGGACACGTGTGACTGAGTTTCGTCACAAAGCGTTAGCTAGGGCTTTAATTCTTTGGAAGATATAGCAGCAGTCGGAGTACATTGCATGCACGCCAAGGTGTCAAAGACATTATAGGAGTAGACCAACAATGCAAACGAAATGTATGAAGTCCCCTTCAACCAATTTTGATATGATAATAGTTAAATAAATAAGCATAATTAAGACTCATCGGTAATAAATAATGTAACAATGTGATTTAGTTTTTATTACTGTTCGTTTTTTACACTACACAACGAAGTTATTTGGGCATGTTTAAGTATTTTTATAACTTGACGCGCGCTCGACAGTCGAATGCAGTACAAATACAGTATGAGTAGCGGCCGCCTGACCGCTGTTGTGGTTGAAGGGGGTTTCATAGAGGCCGCGCGTATTGTCGGTCTATCTCTTATAATGTCTTTGGTATTTGTGATAAAACTCAGTCACAAGTGTCCCTTGACGAGCGTCAATAAATTTTTATCACGTCAGAGACATTGTGAGCTATGCGTATCAATCTGTGATATCTATTGGCCTACGCACAGGCAAAGCGGGCGGGCGTGAAGTGCGTGGTGCTGCCGGAGGAGAATCGGCGCGACTTCGACGACCTGCCGGCCTTCATCCGCGACGGCATGGACGTGCACTTCGCGAACACCTACAGCGACGTGTTCCGGATCGCCTTCGACCAGGTTTAGTCCCGATTCACACGCAACAGCACAGCCAGCCCCCCTAGACAAATGCCACACGCTAACTTTTCCTTAGTAGTTCCTCAGAAAAAAATTTATGGAGATGACATTAGCTGCGGGAAAAAAAGCGAGAGGTTGTCGTAAGCAAATGTCATTTCCATACATTTTTTCTGCGGAACGACTGCGGAAAAGTTAGCGTATAGCGTTAGGGCCTCAGCACAGCTATCTATGTGTCTTATTACAAAAAAGTGGTCTGACTGAGCTCAGTGTTGGTTTAAATAAATACGCTAATTTCCTTATCTATAGTGGGTTTTAAACTCCTGTGTATGCGTAGCTGATTTGTTCTCTAACACTCAAACAACTAACACATTCTTACACAGACACACACACACATACACATACATGCACACACACGCGAAAATGGCACATTAATTTGTTTTTATTTGTTTTTTTTTTCTGTTTTCAAATCTATACCTTTTTAAATTGTTATATATCTACTCTCATGCCTGTATATATTTCTAGTGAACAAAGTAAGTTTCCGTAATTGGCTTGTGTACAGGAATAATTTCTTTATTAATAATATTTGAACAAATTTACGCTGTGGAAACTGTGTTTATTATAAATAAATAAATAAAAAAATAAAAATAAATAAACTTTAACGCAAGTGTCCATCAACTCGTATTATAGCACAAGTGGAAGAGCATCACTCAGCATCCGGTTTGCACCAAGACTTAGCTTGGCGTTTTGTAATGAGACCTGTGGTGTCTATAGTCCGTTTAACACATAAATAGGAAAATGGAAAAAAATGAAAAAAGTTGCACATATTATAAAAATCTCACGACACGTTCTTTGACTGGGATAAATTTCGAAACTACTTAACCGATTTCATCAAAATCGGTTAATTTAGCTTACTGTGTATTATTTTGCCCAACTTAAAAGATAGCATCGTTTATTGACCTCAACATTTATTGTTGCGAATTAAATGGTTTGCCATTATTTGTAAGTTCCATAAGTTTCTCAAAGCTGGCGGTGTGAGTTAATTTATCGACACAACACTTTGGGTGCGGACCATAATCAGATAACAGTGCAAACGTTTGATTGCATGCAAACGACCCGTTTAAATCGTTTGCACTACTCACGGATGTAAGCATTCGGACCGAGCTTTCGATCTGTGAGTTTATCAAGTTGACAGTCAATGTTATTTGAAAAGAAAAATAGGATTGAGACATGTATTGTGCCCTCCGTATCTTTACATTTATTTATTGTAGATATTCTAATAAAAAATATAAATTCGACAAAACTAAAATACAACTAAAATTCTGCGGGAAACTGATGTTGACTTTGACATTGACAGTTCTGGAGACAGTGCACTACCTCTTTTCTGTTAGCACTGTCGGCATCAATCGGTGACGTTATCGTTTACAACAGACTGCTTACTAATGCGCATATGAGCAATTTTGGACCAACTGTTTGCATGCAAATAGCGCACACAAACGCTGATATCAAATTACGGACCGCACTCAAACTAAAATACAAGTAAAGCTCCGCGGAAAACCGATGTTGACTTTGACATTGACGCTTCTAGACTGCACTACCTCTTTTCTGTTAGCAGCATCAATCGGTGACGTCATCGATTACGTCATACCACTTACAAATAGCGCACACGAGCGCTGATATCAAATTATTGGCCGCACCCTATATCTAGGTTGGCTAATCATGCAGTACCTACATGGCGTTGTTTCAATTTCTTTATATGTAGTTAACGACATCATAGCCGAGTTCCTTGGATTGGTGGTAGTTTTTGTTTGATATAAAAAACAATTACCCTTGCGAATCCAGAACGGACTACTAGTAAGTTATAAACATGTTAATCTGATTTTATTTTATTTATTATTATTTGAATAAATAGAAACAACGCCATCTACTAGAGTCTGACACACGAAACATGAAAACAGCGCTTGAAAAAAGCGGCAAATTCAAAAATTTGCGTCCAGTTCAGTCCGCCATTACAAAGCACCGTGTTTGTTGTTGTGTGCACCGTGTGCTAAAATATCAGTCGGTGAGCATTATTTGTGAGTGCATTTTACAGTTATACGTTTTTTATTGATTTTTTTAATGAATTCTATAAAGAAAAACATAAAAAGTGTGGAATCTTGGATGCGGCGTTCCTAGTTTTTTTCCGCCATCTTAGAGCACCAACCCAAATGCTGCACGCTTTTTTCGTAGGTATTTCATGTCTATTGGTATCTATTGTCTAAGAAAAATTCTAGCTCTGGTAATACTGTCTACAGAAGGTAAAATACACTTTGATACTTGAAATATTCTAATATTTTTTATTTATGTAGTAATTTAGAATGTTAAATTTGTGAAAGGATTGTCTTTTTTCCTACTATATTCTACTGAATATAGTAGGAAAAAAAAGGAGTTAATACTTTTTAAAATTAAATATTAGGTAATGTTTAGTTTCAATGAACTTCCAACAATGAACCTTTTATAAGAAATCGCTGTATTTGGATTTCATGAATGTTAAAATTACTTAATATCTGTAATATTTCGACAGATATTAAGAAAAAAATATTATGAAATTGTGTATTACAAAGTATCAAAATCACCATGTTGAACTAAACTACATGGGGACATTGTATCAGTGTTGCTACTTGAAAAAATGTCAGGTTCATGTTTCGTGTGTCAGACTTTAGATGGTTACCCAACCTAGATAAGCAACCATTGTGTCGATAAATTGACTCACACCGCCATCTCTTTGATACTTTTTCAACTAACAAATAATTACAAACAATTTTATTCACAACTAGTGGGCCCGGCAGACGTTGTCCTGCCCGATTACAGCGCCACCTACCGGGTCCAGTTGTACTTATAAACCTTCCCAGAACTTATTCAAACACACACACAAAATTTTGTAGGAATCGTTAGAGCCATTTCAGAGTTTTTGCGAGACTAACACAAAGCGTTTCATTTTTTATATATAAGAAGATAATAGATATTGTCGACCAATCCGCACTGGGCCAGCGTGTTTGACTAAAGCCTAATTACCCAAACATAGGTTAGGCTCGAGCCCCTCGGTGGGGACGTATATGGCTGTGATGATGATGAATAGATATTGAGGTTAATCGAGATCGAAATAAGAACTGTCCTATCTTTTAATTTGAAGTAAATTACATACAGTAAACCAAGTTTGATCAAAATGGTTCAGTGGTTTCGGTCTTCATTCCGATAAGTAACCTAATGTTTGTTTAATTGAAATATGTAATAGTTTTTTTTGGTGAATAGACAAGATATTATATATCTGCTTTGTTTATTTTTTATTAAGACGGACTATACGGCATCCGGTCAGTCACTATAGAGAGAGGGATTTACACCTCTTTACTGTAAAATACTGTTATTTATAAGATTATTGGGATTTTAAAAAAATCACAATATTCTTGATGTTGCCTATAGATAGATATTATTTATTGATTTCTCTGATAGTAACTGATCAGGTATTGTGCTTGTCAATCAAGAAGCGATCTGCCTCTGGAATTGTTTAATAATTATAGTGCTAGTTTAGTATTTTTAGTTATATTGTGCGCTTAATACATTTATACTGTACAAATCGCAATGTAGTAATAGATTGATCCTTAAGATATTTGATATCATACATCCGGGCATTCATAATTATAACTATTCCCATTAATTTAGGCGAAGTAGACGCACCATATTGTTTCTGATATGCATTTATTGCCATTAATCGTGTAAATAGAAATAGCTTCGTAATTTTTTTAACATAATTCGATTTGTGTCAATATAATTTGAAAGTTTAACTATTCAATAATTGTATAAAGTGGAAACTATGTACAATATGCATAATTATATTTTTTCACAGACACCAAGACTGTAGTATAATAAGAAGTAGATATTAAGTAAATAATATTGTATGTATAATTGCATGTAATTCAGCTGTGGATTGAGCTATGTCAAAGACTTATATGTATTTTATTAGGCGTTCGGGTGAGGTGTAGGGGTTTTGCACTACTCGCTTACTTAAGAGTAAAGGATATGGCAATATTGAGGCAGCACGTGGAGCGAATCGCGCATTTGTCGCGAATGTGCTTGGAGCCATTGTTTGCTGGTGTTACTTTCTCGTTTTCGAACAATTTCGATTTACTGTACCGCCGCAAATATAAAACGGACAGTTCTCAAATTCATCTATGGTATTGTAGAACATTTCACCTAAACATTCCTAAAGACAGAAACATGGTTAATAATATTTCACTCAATAGAAAAAAATCCAAAGATCACTCTGTTCAGTATTTTAAAATGGCTGTAAATCAGAAAATACAATAGTAAATGAATTAAAATTTTACCATTAAAAGTGCATTTTTATTGTCAAGAAAATTGCAAAAATACATTTTTTATTTTGTACCCGTTTTCCTTAAGACGTAAAAAGTTACGTTTTGGTTCGGTCACAGGGCGTAAGCGACTACCATTAACTACTTATATTACCCTACAATAAAGCAGTTGACGTGCATGAGTAAAAAAAAGAATTACCTTTAAAATAGTATCTACATAACCGTGCGTTTGCACTGACGAAACATCTACAAAAACATGTTGTTTAAACATGTTTCTGTCAATGTTTATGAATGCGTTTCCATTGTCAACACCCCAACAAGTTGCAAAACTTGTATTAGGACTAACAGCCAAAAGTGCGAACGCAATCGTTGACAAATCCACAAAAATCGTTGACAGACAACAAGTTTTGAGGCGATTACGCAATCTGCAACAAATCTTAGGATTTGTTCCGAAACCAACACGATTTTCGGCAGTGGGAACGCAAAGTTTTGAGATTTGTATCATACAACAAGTTGTAAAACATTACATGTTTTATGTTTCTCCGTGCAAACGCACGGTAAGATACACGCGTAAATAAGATATGTTTTATTTATCGCATTAAAGTTTCGAGTATTATTTTAGCTAAACTAGCGACTTACGTCATAATTATGTGCATATTTTATAACACTTAGGTATGTGACAGACAAAATTTGTATTTAATCGAAATTAGAAAAAAAAAACTAGTACTTTTGTATTATTATACAAATAGTAGATTTTATGCCGAGTGCATAAAGCAAGTCATTTTTATCCGAGATCGTTATATGCGTTATATGTTAGATGAAGAAGTCGAGGATAAAAATGATTTGTGCACGAGTTATAAACTCTGCTTTTCACTTCGATTGCGAGAAAATAAAACAGTAACATAACATACTATAAATTTGTCATAAGTTTTCATATATATTTGCCGAGATTTTGGCGGCAATATTTCTTGCACCACTTTTTGTGCGTTTATTTCCATTAAAGTATTAGGAGTAAGTTCTAAATCTTCTTCTTCACTTGACATTTTTAAAATTTAGTTAATTCAACAATAACTGAGAAAATTCAATACGAAAATTTCACGGCTTCTTTCCCGCTACTTTACTTTTTAATTTTTGTGCATGATTTTCGGGCAAAGAATAAAATATATACAGCCTACTCTTAAATTATTTTGGAATATTGTTTTTTTAGTGATGAATATGTCTTGATATTTAGTTACTTTTTCGTATTATCTTATTATAAACCAAAAATGCAAATAGGGAAGGATATATTATAAATTAGCAAGTTTTATCCGTGCACAATTTATTATGTTTGGCTGCATGGTCTAAATGGTCACTGCCTTAGTATAGATACATTTAAAAAGCTACTTTTTTGCCCTTGTGCATAAAGTTCAACTTTATGTCGCCTAGATTCTGCATAAAGTAGTACTTTTTCGAGCATGAGAAGTGAAAAAGTACTTTTTCACTGCTTTAGATATTGGGCCGACAGTTATCTCAATCAATATCTAAAGCAGTGAAAAAGTACTTTTTGTATAATAATACAAAAGTACTAGTTTTTTTTTTTCTAATTTCGATTAAATACAAATTTTGTCTGTCACATACCTAAGTGTTATAAAATAAGCACATAATTATGACGTAAGTGAAATCTTTGTTGGTCATGGAGCTATTTTCCACATTGCCCTCTAATACGATGTCAAAAAACGTAGCACATTTCATTCATACATTTTGACATTTACTTATGAGGATTTGAAGTGTGGTGGGTAGATAATATGTAGGTTTTGAACGCACCTCTGCTCGGCCTCACTCGCCCTCGAAGGTATATGTGTTCTGTGCCCTCGATTGACTAAAGGTGGCGGTGGGTTCACTAGACAAAAAACAGTTTAAACTGTTGTGCTTATACATAAATTAGTATACAAAATAAAACTGTCAAATGTTATTTTTATAAACAATTTGACAAACAATAGATAACATAAGGTGGTAGCAACTTAAGGCAATTTCTCTTCACTGAACTGTCATGGTATGTCTACTAATACATATAAGATTTTGAGCTATGTAGATGATATGTTTGTTAATTGTGTAAAGTGTAACAAACTGTAAACTTCCTTTGTTATGTTGTTATACATAAAGAATCTTAAAGTTTTTATATAATATCATTGTAGTTTTATTTAAATAATTCATCCTATGTTTTCCAACATTTATTTAATAAATAATTAATTAATGTTTTTCTGATGTCAGGTTCAAGAAATAGAAGGAAGAATTTCGTGTTAGAAGAATGGCAATAACTATATCAAGTAAAAATTTAAAATTATAATATAAATAAAAAAACTTATTGCACATAACATAGTGTCGGTACTTTTTCATAATAAATTATTTCTTTAGAGTCATTCTTCCTTCATCAAGGAGTTGTAACAAGATTGGATAAACCTCATCATAGGTGGTAATTTGATTTTGTCTCACATGGTTTTGGTACCTCTGTAGAGCTCCAGCTACAAACTCCAAACGTTCTTTTTCACTTTGGTGTGCATCCAGCCACAGCATTAGTTTTTGTATACTCCACCCTGCACATGTGTGAGGAGACATCAGTTGAGTGCCACCATAAGAGAAAAGGAACATCATAACTAAAGCATATGATAGACAGGCTCCTTCAGATTGACTTCTAGCAATCTCTTGAGGTGATTTATCCAAGATCAATGTTAGGGCCTTCAACTGTCTGTAATGATCGCCAATATCAGTCATGTCATTAATCAAAGGAGATAAAGCAATTTCTAATTGTTTGCAATCAATTTGAAGCTTCACTCTGCCAAATTTGCTTAAGGGTCTCACATTGCAGACGTGTTGAATAAATCTTTCAACACAAGCAATGGCTATGTTTAAACAACACTCATTTAGAGCAGATTTTTCTTGGAACATTGACAAGTAAATGTCTTTACACCTTGACACAAATTGTTGTAGCTCTTTCATGTATGGTGAACAAGATAGGGATTTACCAGCAGGATCATCTCCTCTCACTAAGTCAGGTTCATCATGCATAGTCATTAAAATTATATATAATGAATTTTTAATTGAGTCTGCAAACAATTGCAGTACAGGCATACTTGAAATATCCTTTAAGCTGTTTTGCACTATTTGGATACTCTCTGGTGGTAAGAGTGAATTCATATTGATGAGTACTCTTTTGATTTGCGATGTAAAATAGTACAGGGAATTGCATAAATCTGCATTCCTTTGCTGGGAGCTTGTTGGTGATTCTATTATTTGGGCAACATCACTATCCATGGATAATCTCTGTTCAGCCTCTACATTCATTTGTTTAATAGACTTTGCTACACTATTAGCTAAACTGATACTTAATTGTTTGTCACCAAGAGAAATACTTAGCGCTTCTGTAATGACCCTTACAGCATTGTCTATTTGATCCATGGCAGGCACTTGACTCAGATGCCACATGGTCCGAACAGGTTCCAGTAACTTTCCTAGAGATTTTGATAAGAAAGAATTTTCCCATTTTACTAAACTTGTTCTATTCAACTCCAAGTCTTTGCATTTGAGCTTAGACAGTAAGTCATTAAAACACTTTAACAGTTTTGGGTAGTCAATCTCAATTGATTGGTTTACATTCAGTGGACTTTTCTCTAATTCACTGCTGAATGTCAATACCAAATCGGCCCAGAAATTTTTTGTGATATTTCTGAAGTTGCCAATTGCATGTAATTCATTAATAGCATTTTGCAGCATAACAACTTTTGTGCAAGCATCGAAAATTTCAATTTTAAACAGTTTCTCTATATTATCCCACAGCTTGATTTTAAAATCTTGCATATTCATTATATTTGCCTTCCCTGGGGCAATTCTGCCTGAACTTGACTTTTTCACTTCTATAGACACCAGTTGAACATTCAAAGCAACAGCAATATCTCTTTTCAATTCAATGAGTATATTTTGAACAGTATTTTTGATTTGATCATTAGTGCATTGTAAGTTTTGAAATACTTTGAAACATAAAAGTAATTCAGTTTTATTCCCATTCAATAAACTTGACTGCAAGGCCGCAGTGGAATTATAAAGCAACTCTTTTTTCCGATGTTCAACTTCTTTCAGAACATCCTCTAATAATAGTATGCCTTCAAAATCATAGTCACTTATTAATTCAGTCAATTCAAAAAGCACAATGGCTTCTTTGGCTGGATTATCTTTGATACTCAGCAGTTTGTTCCACAAAGTTATTATTTTAGAGCTATGCCTAAGCAAGTTGCATGTAGTTTGTACTCTTTCCAGCATTTGAGTCTGATTTTCAAGAGCAAAGAAAGGAGTGTGTATTCTTTCTTTTAGCCTATCTGCACCTTTCAACAAATTTTGTACTTGGCTTTGAACACTCTCTAATGTAGCTTCCAAGTCGGTTATATGGCTGGCTTGGGTTAATAAATCATTGTGTTTTACAAGCACTTGTTTTTCTAGGCTTTTCCCCAATTTCTCAATGCCTGAGACGAGTTTCGCTACTTGTTCTACTACTGATGTTTCATTTCCCAATGGCTTTATAGAATCATCCAAAAACTTACTATAGAATTCATCATTTTCAATTTCTACACAAATATCCTTAGCATCCATGATCTTTTCCTTCACTGTTTTTGGTGTGCAACAATTTTGGTTATTTATGTATTTCTAATAGTGGGATTGTATATTTATTAAAATTACAGTCTCTTAAAAAATTACATAGCACATGAACTATACATACTTTATAAAAATAATTCAACGTCAGAAACTTGGAACTTATTGCTTGGAATTAGGAATCATGTAAAACAGTGATTACCTACATATTTTGTACGAATTGTTATTCATTTGCGAAATCACTGTGAAATGTCCGAAATAAACTCTCAAAATAATAACACAGAAAACTTTTTTTTTTTTTTTTCGATTTGGCTTGCACGGCTTGTGCATCAGCCACAGACGATGGTTTAAGGTGGCACAGAAAACTTGAAGTTGGGTGTATGTATTGCAGCGTTGCCGACCACAAATTATTGCCGACTTCCACAGCAGGGTTGGATTCAGACCCTCACAAAATTATTGTCTATGGAAATGAAAAATATACTACTTGTCAAAAATTATACTACGTTCCGTTTTTTTTGGCAAAATGAGTCATTGGCAATGGCAAAAGCAAAATGGAGAGATTCAGTCAGTGGCGTAAACCTCCCCCCCCGGTCGAGTGCCGACTAAACGAAAAAAATAGTAAAACACTATGCAAGGAATCCCCGGCTGGAGGAATCCTGGCATTACGATACTACATACTACACATCATGAAATAATGGTACAAATAGTATAATTATACTACGAAATCCAACCCTGTTCCACAGTCTTAAATACCCAAAAACCTATCTGAAAATCCCCAATTTTGGGGAAAATATAATTGATAATTCCCACATTTTCCCCACAAGCTTTCAGCAAAAGAATTAAACTTAATAAATTAAATAAGAAATAAACATGAAATAAAACTTACTGTAACAAATGATATCAACCGTCTCCAACAGTATCAGAAATACGTCAGACAGGTGTTTACTCCAGTCTAAACTAAAATACGTTAAAGCAATTTTTGCATCTAGTACTTACTTATACATATAACTGACTACTGAATATTGGTTTTCTAACATATCTGGAAATAATCGTCGTTTTTATTAACTTTCTTTTTTTACATTTTAACTAATTTCTATTATACTAGCTGTGCCCGCGAACTATTACGTTTCGCCATCGAAATGCTTAACACAGTCAGTGTTTAATTTTTTCCTCCATTTTATTCCATAACCTACCGCACGCGCACCCCCGCCTTGGTGACGCTCACTTCGCAACGGGCCGTGCAGCAGAAATCGTAATACATATTTTAATTTCGCCATAACTTCAAAACCAAACGTTCAATTTTAATCATTCAAAGACCAAATAGTATCTACATAAACTGTATTTAGTGATGAAATAATTTATTTTGATAAGGATTAATAGCACGAGAAAAATAAATGCGTTTAAATGTAGTCCAAAAAAATTCAAGATTGTTAAATAAAAAAATGGTTGTTGTGCCTCACTCGATATAGATAGGTATAGTGTGTCGCGGACTTTTTTGTAGATATTTATAAGATCTACAATTAATTAGAACATTTTATGGTTCTATCTTTTATAGTTTAGGCAGCGTACGCAAAATAAGTTACTTTTCTGGTTGATTTTTTACACCTTGTGTCTGAAAAACCCAAATATCTTACGGAACCCTATTTTTTTCCAAAATAAAATTTTTCCTATGTTACTCGTGGATAATGTAGCTTTCAAATGGTGAAAGAATTTTTGAAAACGGTCCAGTAGTTTTTGAGCCTATTCATTACAACCAAACAAACAAAGTTTTCCTCTTTATAATATTAGTGTAGATTACATAAACAACAAGTGTAAGCAATACACAACAAGCAGTATGTGTGAAATCGAAATATGACTGAACAGTAATTAACACTCAACAACAGTTCTCTGAGATACGTACTCTGTAGGTATAGTTCGTTACAAAGCTAAAGTAAACAACAGGGTCTTCCCCAATAAACAATAAAGGTTGATGGACATAAATGCTGCAATAAAATAAACTCCAAAACCTTCCAATCGGATAAGTTGAGTTAAAGTAAAATAATGTATAAATTATACTTACTTCTAATACTAATTTTATTACTTTTAAGTTAAGCTCTAGCGTAAATGTCTAAATTCCCCGCATTTTCCCTATATAAACGCTCTCCCCACAAATTACCCAATTAGACTGAAAATCCCCACAGTTTGGGGAATTCCCCACAGATTGGCAACGCTGATGTATTGTGTTTTGCACAGACCAGTGTTGCCAGATTTTTTCCACCTTCCCCCCCAAATACATTTAAAAACCCCCTAGTTTCTCCTAGATAAAAAACCTCTGACTATTTTGGCCATGTCATATACATAAGCTTTCTAATATTGACAATAAAAAACTTACCTATTTTAATTGATTTCACATACATAGCCGTGTGTCTGTCGATTCGGATTTTTCGTTATAAATGTCTGTGTGAGGCTGTGGAAAACAGTATTTTAGCCGGAATTATGATAAACAAGACAGTTCAATGGTAACATAATGTGTTGCCAGCTAATACTCGTAAGGTTTAGTGTCCCAATCATTCTATTTGGTGAATAAATTGTCGGTCTTGTCTGATATAAAAAGGAATTTGCCATTCGGTTAGAATAGTAGAAAACCTTCAGAAATTCCCCTAGATAAATATCGTGATATCAAAACCTCCAAAATACCTCAAAGACCTGCAAAAACCCCTAGGATTTAGGGAAATCCTCTGAATTTGGCAGCACTGGCACAGACTTCATAGAGATGTGTTCTGTGACGGAAAGCAAACGAAAAAAAAAAGTGTAATTTTGACAAATGACATTTAGGCTGCAGTCCGAAAATCAATAAAAGTCACTATCAGCGCTATTAGAGTGCTCAAACGCGTCCCGAAATGCTGTGAGCAACTGAGCACGCTAACATTAGCCAGCATGGAGAGCTGCATGACGTCATCGTTTACGTCATATCGGACTTACGGCGCTAATGCTCTGAAGTGAAATCACTGTAAGCGAACTGTCAGTCTGACGTTCGATACTTGTGTTTTCGTCTGAAAATAAATGTATCGGTCAATCGGTCCAAAATTGCTCATGTGCGCATTTTGTATGCGGTACGACGTAATTATGTAATTAATTAATACGTCGGTGGCGCAGTGGACTCGGCACTTGCCTTCCAATCGGGGGGTCGGGGTTCGAGACCCGCCATGTACCAATGTGTTTTTCGTTTGGAATTTCATATGTACATTTGTCTGACGCTCCTACGGTGAAGGAAAACATTGTGAGGCAACCTGCATACATCTGCGAAGAAATTCAATGGTGTATGTGAAGTCGACCAATCCGCACTGGGCCAGCCTGGTTGACTAAGGCCTAATCACCCTAACATAGGGTAGGCTCGAACCCCTCGGTGGGGACGTATATGGGCTGTGATGAATGAAAAAAAAAACGACGTAATTGATGACGTCACCGATTGATGCAAACAGTGCTAACAGAAAAAAGGTAGTGCACTCTCTCCAGAACTGTCAATGTCAAAGTCAACATCAGTTTTATATAAACTTTAGTTTGTTGGAATTTATTTTTTTACTAGATTATCTACAATTAATAGAGAAGTGCTCTGTAAAGATACTGGAGGCACAATACGTCTCCCTCCAATTTTTCTTTTCAAATTACATTAACTGTCAACTTGACAGACTCACAGATCGTAAGCTCGGTTCAAAATTGATCTGAGTGCTTACGTTCGTGAGCAGTGCTAACGATTTGAACGGTTTGTTTGCATGCATGCAAACGTTTGTAGTGATATCTGATTATGAACCGCACTCGAGTGCGGTTCATAATTTGATATCAGCGCTCGTGTGTGCTATTTGCACGCAAACGATCGGTCCAAAATTGCTCATGTGCGCATTTTGTATGCGATATGACGTAATTGATGACGTCACCGATACTAACAGTGCTAACAGAAAAGAGGTAGTGCACTGTCTCCAGAACTGTCAATGTCAACATCAGTTTTATTTTTATTTTAGTTTGTTCCAATTTATTTTTTCATTACATTATCTACACCTTAAAGAGAAGTGTTCTGTAAAGATACTGGAGGCACAATACGTCTCCCTCCAATTTTTCTTTTCAAATTAAAACAATAACTGTCAACTTGACAGACTCACAGATCGAAAGATCGGTTTAAAATTGATCTAGTGCTTACGTCCGTGAGCAGTGCTAACGATTTGAACGGGTTGTTTGCATGCATGCAAACGTTTGCACTGATATCTGATTATGAACCGCACCCAGAGTTGCGTTCCGAAGGTCAGAGTATTTTATTCGAGTGTTTTTCACACTCGCTCCGAGGTTCAGTGGGGCTAGCACGCAGGAGAATCGAAAATCGAATTGAAATCCGAATCGAGGAGTTTGTATGGCAATTTTATTAGCGCCACGGCGGTGAGTAACAGAACTAATAAAATTGCCATACAAACTCCTCGATTCGGATTTCGATTCGATTTTCGATTCTCCTGCGTGCTAGCCCCACATTGCGGCTTGGTTGCTATCTTTTTTTTTTTTTGTATCTTTCCGATCAAGATCAAGCAAAGGGCAAAATATTACTAATCCTTACTATGAAATAAACAGTCAATATGTGGTCAATATCCATTTTCTGCTTAAAAATAATTACAACACAGAAATCACTACTTCTCTTGTATTAGCGCGAACGCACACCACCGACTTTTTGTAGGCCGACTTTTTTCCACCGATTTTGTCACCGACTCAACGTACACAGCACGGCAGTCATTTTGTCGGTGGCAATCGAGATACTTGCACATCTAGGGTTGATCATGAAGTTACAGAAGAATCAACCAGATGGGCACAGCCAATAACAGAAAAGATATTTTTTTTTAACTATGTAACAGACTTGTCAATATAATTTCACGTGCGCCATGTTGATTTTCTACATAAGCATTGTTCGAAATTTTTATGGTATTTTTTCACTTAAAATAAAAAGTGAATTTAAACAAATGAAATTATGCCTGAATGTACTTCCGGAAAATTCGAAGCATTGTGGTGTAAGCCATATCAAATTCTGTCCAGTAGTTTCGGAGATCTTTCCGGACAAACAGATAAACAAACAAACAAATAAACAAACAAAAACTTTTTAAAAACTATTCTATCGTGTTCTGCTAATGATTTTAAGGCGACCTGTGTATTTTTTTTTCTTAATATTTCGCAATTACAGATTCTTGTATCCCTACGATTTTATTATACAGGGTGGCCCATCTATAGGCGTCCAAAAGAAAAATTTAGAAGCTCTATGCTATGGTGTATCTGAATCACCCCCATGTATGTTCAGCGATTTTTTGTAGTTTAGGAGCTAGAATTATTTTTAGATTTTTTTCAGTAATTTTCTACCGACATTGGTTTTCCTTTTTTATCTTTTTTTTCCTTACGTTTACAGATGTTTTTTTGTGTAATTAATCATCATGATAGTAGCTAACAGCTGAAATAAAGCGGTTTGGCTAAGCATTGTAGAACTTACATAAAATTTTATCTGAAGTTCAAAATTACTGTTAGAGTTCAGTAGTCAAAAATGTTAAGGGCTTAAAAAAATTAGTAAGGGGTGCCAGAGGTTTCTAAGCATTCTTAAAATCTGCTAAGAACCTGTAACAATGAATATCATTCATAAAAATCAGACCTTAATAGTGGTTTTTCTTCTGTGACTGGCCTTGAGGTAAACAAAGGTCGACAAATTGAAAAAAAAATGTGTTTCTTTAGGTGTTGTTGAATTGTAACGTGTCTAGTATTACTTAATATTCGGTACTCCATGGCGGTCATGTTATCGGCTTCAGATGATTTTTGAATTATGCAGATAGCCGTAGTCTTCTCGGAATATTTCTTTTAAACCTTAAAACATCTACACAGGTAAAGAAATCCTTTACCTGAGTCGTGGTTTCAGCGAGCGCAAACAATGAAACCGGTTTGTGCGAGTGAGACAGCTATCGACGCCAGCAGCGCAGAGGACCGCAAACTCAAGCAACGCCTCAGTCGTTCTGACACAGTGTTTACTGCTGCTTGTAACGTCGTATCATATCGCTTTACTCACGAACCCTGCTACCTCATCGGATTCTGTTTTCTGTTATCGACTTGGACTGTGCGCTCGTTATCGGACTCCGCTTTGCATATCGATTTGGACTTGTTACTTGTGGTAGTGATGAATTACTCGCTAAGCGAATATGCAGAAATGCATTACTATTACGGCGTTGCTCAAGGTAATGGCCGTGAAGCAGCAAGATTGTACAGAGAACAGCTTCAACGTCGAGGAGGACGACAACCTGATCGTTATCCTGATCATCGCGTTTTTATTAACACCCACAACGCGTTGATGGCAGGCCGGATTCCTGGTCGCCATGGTGCTGGAGAAGGGATCCCTACAGCTGATCCTGATCGCAGGGAAAGAGTTGCGGAGGAAGTGCAAAGGGATAGTGCAACAAGTACGAGGAGAATGGCTCGTAGACTAGACATTCCAAGAGTTTCCATTCAAAGGATTTTGAAAGGAGAAGGATATCATCCGTACCACATTCAGAGGGTCCAGGCATTACAGCCCACAGATTACCAACTAAGGATTGATTTTTGCCACACAATGTTAAGAAAAAACGCAGAAGACCCCAATTTTTTCAATAATATTTTGTGGACAGACGAGTCTCGATTCGAACGATCTGGAGTCTTTAACATTCACAATTACCATAGTTGGGCTATCGAGAATCCACATGCGGCAAGACCATCAACATTCCAACACCGCTTCAGCGTGAACATGTGGTCCGGCGTTCTCAACGGCGAATTTATTGGCCCTTACGAACTTCCATCCAGGCTCAATGGAGCCGTCTACAGAGAGTTCTTGGAGAATTAGCTTCCAGATTTGCTGGAAGATGTTAACTTATTGCTGCGCTGTCGAAACATGATTTTGCAACATGACGGGGCGCCATGCCATTACGCAAGTCAAGTGCGAAGCTTCCTAAATGAAAACTATCCCGGCAGGTAAAACACGATAGTTGATTTACATTTTTACAATTTAAAAGCTGTGACAAATTACTAATTACACATTTTTTATCTGATTTTCAGATGGATCGGAAGAGGTGGACCAATTTCCTGGCCGCCACGGTCACCTGATCTAAACCCAATCGATTTTTTCATCTGGGGGTACTACAAAGAAAACGTATACGCGCGGGAGTCTAATAGTGAAGAAGAGCTGAGGCGGAAAATTGAAGAAACGGGAAACATAATAAGAAGCAACAGAGAAGCTTTTAGACACCTCAAACACAATTTCTTTAGGAGATGTAGATTGTGAATTTCTGTGGGAGGACGCCAATTTGAAAACCTTTTATAAATGGCACTTAAATAAAATTTAGGAACTAACAACTGTGTTTTATTTAATTAATCATAACTCTTTAAAAAAATACATTAATTTATTAAATTTAATTCAAAAATCACCTGAAGCCGATAACATGACCGCCATGGAGTACCGAATATTAAGTAATACTAGACACGTTACAATTCAACAACACCTAAAGAAAAACATCTTTTTTTTTCAATTTGTCGACCTTTGTTTACCTCAAGGCCAGTCACAGAAGAAAAACCACTATTAAGGTCTGATTTTTATGAATGATATTCATTGTTACAGGTTCTTAGCAGATTTTAAGAATCCTTAGAAACCTCTGGCACCCCTTACTAATTTTTTTAAGCCCTTAACATTTTTGACTACTGAACTCTAACAGTAATTTTGAACTTCAGATAAAATTTTATGTAAGTTCTGCAATGTTTAGCCAAACCGCTTTATTTCAGGTGTTAGCTACTATCATGATGATTAATTACACAAAAAAAAAAATCTGTAAACGTAAGGAAAAAAAAGATAAAAAAGGAAAACCAATGTCGGTAGAAAATTACTGAAAAAAATCTAAAAATAATTCTAGCTCCTAAACTACAAAAAATCGCTGAACATACATGGGGGTGATTCGGATACCCCATAGCATAGAGCTTCTAATTTTTTCTTTTGGACGCCTATGGATGGGCCACCCTGTATATAGAGATCAAAATTAATAACAGTTTCGTACAATTTAATGTAACAAACATCAAACGTTTAAACTTAATCCTTGATAAATAAACAAAACTTTTGCCAAGGAATTTTAAAAGAGCGACATCGATATTGACAACCCTACCAAGCCAGTGCACGCGGCCGACTGTCGGTCAGTGTCGGTCGATCGGGTCGGCCGGGACTCACCGATTTATTTTACGGCCGACTTTTTGTAGTTCGTGTGCGTTGCAACGTACAACTCCATATGTTTCATTTTCCACCGTCAAAAAGTCGGTCACCGATAATCGGCCGTGTGCGTTCGCGCTTAGGCTTAAAAGCAAAGAGTTCAAAGTAGTGTTATCTAATAAAATTATAAATAATTAGCGTATTTGTGAATTGTGACATCGACATTGACAAAATCTGTCAGTGTTTTTCACCATACGCTCGAGTTGGTTGTTTGGTTCTTAGACTATAGATACCAATAGACATGAAATACCTACGAAAAAAGCGTGCCAACCTTAATCTGAGGTGCCAACATTTGCTCTAAGATGTCGGAAAAAAACTAGGGATGCCGCATCCAAGATTCCACACTTTTTATGTTTTTCTTTATAGAATTCATTAAAAAATCAATAAAAAACGTATAACTGTAAAATGCACTCACAAATAATGCTCACCGACTGATATTTTAGCACAACAACAAACACGGTGCTTTGTAATGGCGGATTGAACAGGATGCTTTGAGACTATAATAACATTGCGAATCCATTGGTGTACTTAATCTGAGGTTTGGTTGCATCACTCGAAGCTTCTGAACGGGCACAGAGTACAGAGTGTCTAACCGCCTGTCAGAGCGTTTTTTACCCCGAGGCTCTGCCCCCCTAGACAGGACTTATTGATTATCGAAACACATCTTGTAGGGGGCTGAACAGGGGGCCGATTCTCAGTTTTTTAGAGATATCTCTAATTCGACATATCTCTATTACATTTCTCTACTAATAATCTCTCAATAATGTCTATGATATGAAAAAAACGTATTCTCGCTGGCAATAGAGATGTTTGTCGAATGATGGTCGAATGACTATGAGGGTGCGGTCCGAAATTTGATTGCACGCAACCACACCCATAAAAATGAATGGTTACGTTTTGTTGATTTATACGATCAAAAAAAAAAACAAAAAAAAGTAGCGTCCAAGTTGTCATCAAAGTTACTTTCTCAAAGCAGACTTTGAGCATGTCAACGCGGCTTTACGAAGCGTATTGTGAACCTTTTTCACGTCCTTCGAAACGTTGAAATGTTTCAAAACGTCGTGTTTTGTATTTGTAACATTTTTGAATATTTTTAGAAAACAGAATTATTAGAGATGCTGTAATAAATCTATAATGGACTATAAAAAACAATACCCCACTTCAGCACAGAATTCGTGGCTTTGTCAGTTACAGGTTGAAGAACTTTGTAAAGCCAGATTTTCGGGGACTTTTACTAAAAAAATCCGAACAAAAGTGGAAATGTATAGCAGAGGAATTAAATTGTTTGGGAGAAGTCAATAAGACTTGGATTGACTAAATATATTACAATGTTAACTAATTCTTTAGATAAGCGAAAGTTCTTAAATGCATATAATGTAATGGTAATTCCACTAAAAACCGAGCTTCTTCTACTATACATTAACAACAGTTGTTATAATAATCATCGATTATTCATATTAATTAAATGTGTTAGCAATTTAAATACATACATAAACTAAAATCGTAAAAAAAGTTCCAACAAATTATGTAAAACAGACACAGAAATAACCAATTACTGTAGCTCGTACTCGACTTTTCAAATGTCGATTGCTATCTACCACTCGTGACATGTCGAACGCTAGGCATAGACATATCTCTAACGTGACATTTTGAGAATACGGAAACTGAGAAATATTCGACATCCGCCATTTAATTTAGACATATGTCGAATTCGACATTATCTCTATGGCTTGAGAATCGGGTCCCAGGGGGCCGATTCTCAGTTTTTTAGAGATATCTCTAATTCGACATATCTCTATTACTTTGCATCTCTACTAATAATCTCTCAAAAATGTCTATGATATGAAATAATCGTATTCTCGTTGGCAATCTTAGATAATGAATGAAATAGATGGGCTATAAAAGCCGTCAAACATGAGGAAAAGAGATAAACTTATACACATTGCCAAAGGAAAGAAGAATATGGTATCATTTTTTTTTGTCCTTGTTACCGTATATAGGTGAACCTGGGGCCCGATTCTCAGTTTTTTAGAGATATCTCTAATTCGACATATCTCTAATACTTTGCATCTCTACTAAAAATCTCTATGATATGAAAAAAAATGTCGATTGCTATCTACCACTAGGCATAGACATTTCTCTATTGTGACATTTTGAGAATACGGAAACTGTGAAATATTCGACATCCGCCATTTAATTTCGACATATGTCGAATTCGACATTATGTCTATGGCTTGAGAATCGGGGGCCTGGTAGTGGGGATTGTTTATCACCAGCGTCTGGTGCTAAACAAATACGTGGAAGAAATTTGTTGTGTGAATTATAGCTTACTGTGTAATTATTTAACACTTTAATTAGTGTAATTGTGAACTATTGGAACATTTAAATCATGGTGCACTGCTCCGTTTTAGGTTGTAATAGTGATAGTGCTAGAAAACAGGAAAATATAACCTTTTACAGGTAAGACCTAAATTGTGTCAATAAAAAGCTCCAAAACTATTTTTTAAATTATAAAGACAAGTTATATTGCAATATTTTATCATTCTACTATGGTTCTCAATCATATTATGGGATTAAACATGAAATTTCAAACGAAGTAGTAAGGTTACTGTTAACCTAACAAGCTAGGAATGTCGCCATACAATATGGCCACGTATACAGCCAACGCGTATAACATTTTGCCGGGTTATAATGATACCAGTTGCGCTACGACTATTTTTCCTTGATTCGTAGGTAATTTGTTACGTGAAAGGGAACTCACATATTAGTTTCTGTGTTACATTAATATTGACATAGTTAATTCTTTTGAAGTGAGACTTTCCATTTGCTTGTTTGTCTGTATTTAACAGATTTCCTTCGGAGATAACTACTCGAAAACAGTTGGGTTAAAGCTACTAGTCGATTGAATTGGCAGCCAACCAAGCATACCCGAATGTGTTCTAAGCATTTTGAACAACAAAAAAGGCACTTTTCTTAGGAGTGGTGCTATTCCTAAACTTTTTTACAGAGCAGTAACTTATACATATTATATCTACAAGGTACATACCCTATCAAGCCAAAACCTAAATTTATTTTTCACAAACCCAACTATTTTTATGGGGGATTTCGAAATTTATTTTACAGTTTTGGATTAACATGGGTAGGGTAGTACCAAATCCTTTTCTACTATTTTGATATGGCCTATTCATATAACAATGGTTCTATTAATATAACAAGTCTGACCATTAGTACAGATACAGTTTAAAAATGTATTAATTAATATTTTTAATGTTGTAAAATTAGAACCTGCTTTTATTTTTAACCTGTATACATATTGTTTCAGGACGCATCGGTGTTGGATTTCGGTTCAAATTTGAATACGCCCCGAAAGAGAAAAATGCGGCTTCAAATGCTGGGTTTGAAACAATCAGCGAGGTCATCAAATAAAAAACTGCGGCCAGTGCGGCAATCGCTTAGACGATTGGGAAAAAAAGTAGTCACACTTGAAAATGTGTAAAGTGATTTGAAGTGTAAGTTAATGATGCAAAATTAGTAGTTGGACATTTTAGATACTGTAGGAGGAACCAATAGAGATTTTCTGAAAAGATTTTTAGGAGTTGACAAAAGAAAGTATTCTGAACCTTTAAGGAAATTCGCGCTGTGCTTACACTTTTTAAGTTCAAAGGCATATGAGTTTGTACGTAAGCAATTTAATACGTATTTACCACACCCAAAAACAGCTGGTGAGTGGCGAGGAGTAGACAGCCTCTAGAAAATGTTTGTGATTTATTAGCAATTTTGTGCCATAGCTAGTAATCTGGCTTAATCCAAATGAAATAAGTCATATCTCTACTTTGTCTGAATATTTAACAAGAACACATAGGATGTAGATATAGCTCTATGCACCGAACAAGTGTTTCTAATTAATTATATAGGTACTTGACAGAACATAATCTTCCTCAGAGATCTACAAATTGGTCTTGTCCTGCGCTATTTCCAAGTTGCCGCCAGCGGGGGCGAGGTTGGGGGTGGCAACACGGGCAACTAAGAATAACCAGCTATCTACATCGGCATCTTGCGTTCTTTGCCAGATCTTTTTTCCACATTGTGAGCAAGCTTACCAACTTTGGGCTTTTAGCACCATATTGAGTGCGGTATCAGTAGTTCAATTCTTGAACTTACACAGCCCAAGTGAATTTTTACCTGTATTGTAGTGAATTTTATCTCTGTAAGCCGAAGTCCTTTATTCGATGATAATAACGGTGCTATTGAAATATAATTTTAGAAAATGTTTATTTAAAATTTAATATTATACATTTTCTAAATCTTCACAAATATTTAGTAAATGTGTAAAAATTGGATTTTAAATAAACTGCAGAGATAAAGAAAAAACAATGATTATTGCCCGCTGTATTCTTAATCGAGCGACGATCTTCGCAAGGTACCTAGCTGGCAAAAGCTGAAAGCGAGTGGTCGCGGATCGTGCTCAGTGGCCTATGTCCAGCAGTGGACGCGTGTGGATGATGATGATGATTCCAAATATTTTGTCATATATTTGTAAAGATGTTTACATAATAGCTTAAATAAATAATAGTAAAATGTTTTCAAACGAAATATACTCGAGTAAATCCGAAAAGTGTAGTTTTATTTAAAAGTGTAAATAACTTTAGACTGCGGCGAAGGTTGAATGAAGAATTCAATAAAAAAAATCGCAACTTCCTCCCACTTTTATTTTTTGAGACATATTATTGAGCGAGGGGCGCTCATTAAAATGTTTCAAAAAAAATACGTAGATCAATCAACCCTACTTTATGTTTATAGTGGTAAAAAAAGCCACTATAAACATAAAGTAGGGTAAAACTTAAAGCAACACTGGTATACCCATCTACTTTAGGCAGGTATGACGTCATCTATGTCTGTCCCTTACGGGTATACGGTCACGTCCTATCTATTCATTCTTTATCTAAGCCATTTAATATGGTCACGTATACAACCAACGCGTATAACATTTTGCCGGGTTATAGTGATACCAGTTGCGCTACTACTATTTTTCCTTGATTCGTAGGTAATTTGTTACGTTAAAGGGAACTCACATATTAGTTTCTGTGTTACATTAATATTGACATATTTAAGTATAAAATTTTGAGCATTTTAGATAACAAAGGTAATTCTTTTGAAGTGAAACTTTCTATTTACTTGTTTGTCTGTATTTAACAGATTTCCTTCGGAGATAATTACTAGAAACAGTTGGCTTAAAGCTACTGGTCGATTGAATTGGCAGCCAACCAAGCATACTCGAATGTGTTCTAAGCATTTTGAACAACAGTGGATTTAGAAAAACAAAAAAGGCACTTTTCTTGGGAGTGGTGCTATTCCTGACTTTTTTTACAGGTCAGTAACTTATACATATTATATCTACAAAGTAAATCCCTATGAAGCCGAAACCTATATTTATTTTTCACAGACCCAACTATTTGTATAAGGGATTTCAAAATTAATTTTACAGTTTTGGATTAATGACACCAAAATTTTTATAAGAGTATGTTAACATGGGTAGGTACCAAATTCTTTTTTACTATTTTGAAATGGTCAAAAATATTATTAATGGTTTGATTTTGGACATTTCCTATTTATGTAACAAGTCTGACCATTAGTACAGATACAGTTTACAAATTTCTTAATTATTATTTTTAATGTTGTAAAATTAGCACCTGATTTTATTTTTAACCTGTATACATATTGTTTCAGGACGCATTGTTTCAGGACTAAAGAGAAAAATGCGGCTTCAAATGCTGCGTTTGAAACAATCAGAGAGGTCATCAAGTAAAAAACTACGGGCAGAGCGTGAATCGCTTAGACGATTGGGAAAAAAGTAGCCAAACTTTAAAATGTGTTAAGTGATTTGAAGTGTAAGTTAATGATGCAAAATGAGCGGTTGGACATTTTAGATACTGTAGGAGAAACCAATAGAGATTTTCTGAAAATATTATTAAGTACATACATAAAATGTAGCGAGAAATAAAATGTCACAAATGTGTGGAATCACTGATTGCCTCTGAACCATATACATATAATAGTCTGCAGTCAAAGAGGAGGCCACGTGCGAAGTTGCTGAAAAAACATATCATAGAAATAAAACTTTTTGGAAAGAAAATTACTATGCATTCCCTTTTGCACCAATGCTTAGAAAAATTGTTAAATCAATTTTTTTACTGAAGAGTTTACTCATAATCACTACCCGCTTTTGATGAAATGTATTTGTAAAAAATATTTAAATACGCGAATTCATTGCTAATACGCTTTATTCGATGACAATAACGGAGTTACTGAAATCTAATTTTAGAAAATGTTTATTTAACATTTAATATTTATACATTTTCTAAATCTTCACAAATATTTAGTAAATGTATAAATATTGGATTTTAAATAAATTGCAGAGATAAAGAAAAAACAATGATATTGCCCGCTGTATTCTTAATCGAGCGACGATCTTCGCAAGGTACCTAGCTGGCAAAAGCTGGAAGTGAGTGGTCGCGGATCGTACTCAGTGGCGAGCACTTATAGAGGCCTATGTCCAGCAGTGGACGCGTGTGGATGATGATGATGATTCGTAATATTTTTTCTTATATTTGTAAAGATGTTTACATAATAGCTTAAATAAATAATAGTAAAATGTTTTAAAACAAAATATACTCGAGTAAATCCGAAAAGTGTAGTTTTATGTAAAAGTGTAAATTACTTTAGACTGCGAAAGTTGAATGACGAATACAATAAAAAAAATTCGCAACTTCCTCCCACTTTTATTTTTTGAGACATATTGTTGAGCGAAGGGCGCTCATTAAAATGTCTCAATAAAAATACGTAGATCAACCAACCTGTTAATCTTGGGGTGATGATAGCAGTAATTTAAGGCAATTTACAGTAAAATCCGTTTATTTGTTTGTATTTAAACAAGTAACAATGAGCTAGCGATATACAGCAGTGCAAAGACAAGAGCCAAGTACCGACATAAAAAATATTAATTTTAAAATGGCGGCAACGGTACCGCCGAGTTAACCCGTTCAGCGCCGCTGTTAACCCTTCTTGCGTACGTCGTTAACATGCCCCATCTCAGTGCTGTACTAGCAGCACTCATTATCAATAGGAATTCGAGCGACACGTGTGACCGACCTCAGCATAGTCCCGGTCTTAGTCTTAACCCTGACCATTCGTACCCGTCCATCTGCGCCAGCCATAACCTCTTGTACCAGACCTTTGGGCCACAGATTGCGAGGACTGTCTGGATCAACCACAAGTACCAGATCTCCTTTTTCTAGCTTTCTTGATTCAGTTTGCCATTTAGTTCGCGGTAACATATCTGGCAATATTTCTCTGACCCATCTGCGCCAGTACATGTCCGCGAGTGACTGAGCAATGCGCCACTGTTTGCGTAGATATAATTCTGATTCATCGAATGTCCCAATGTGTGGTAAGCTACCGGAAGAGCCCAACAGGAAATGGTTTGGGGTAAGTGTTTCGAGACTTTTCGGATCAACAGAAACGTGCGTCAAGGGTCTGCTATTTACAATATTTTCAACTTCAGCTAACAGTGTAGTCAAGGTCTCATCCTTCGGGGCTCGTTCTTTTAATACAGCTCTCAGGCTGGTCTTCACGCTGCGGATAAGCCTTTCCCAGGCCCCACCCCAGTGTGGACTGGCGGGTGGTATAAACGTCCACTTAGTGCCATGGTTAAGGGCCTCACTTTTCAAAAATTCTTGGTCAAGGCCTTGGATGGATTTTTTCAGCTCACGCTCTGCTCCTCTTAGATTTGTCCCGTTGTCCGAGTATAAATATTGTGGCCAACCACGCTTCGCAGCCATACGCCTCAGTGCCATGATGAATGAGTTCGAAGTGAGCGTAGCAACAGTTTCTAGGTGAATCGCTCGTACCGTCATGCACGTGAAAAGAACTCCATATCGTTTTTCACGATGACGGCCCACGGTGACTTCCATCGGGCCGAAGAGATCAACGCCGCAGTGAGTAAAGGGACGCTGATGATGAGCCACTCGCGCCACAGGTAAGTCTCCCATTCTTGGCACCTCTGGTTTACACTTCTTTATTCTACAGGTCATACAACGTGAAGCCACATTTTTTATCAATGGTCGCAATCTAGTAATCCAGTATTTTTGCTTAATCTCATTTAATACAGTTTCATGGTTTCCGTGAGCAAACCAGTGATGATAATATCTGACAATTAATTTAGCGATATGGCTCCCTCCATCTAATATTACAGGATTTTTTGTTTCAGGTAGCACACCAGTAGCAGCGTTTATGCGGCCGCCCACGCGTAAAAGTTGATCTTCGCCAAGGTAAGGTGACAACGTAAGTATTTTACTGGTTTTCTGTATACATTTATTGTTTTTTAAATAATTAATTTCTCTTTCAAAATACTGTACTTGCGACTGTTTCAATAGTAATATTTCAGCCTGTGCCATTGTATTTTGCATCTGACCAGTAAGTTTTTTACATTTAAAAATAAACTTCAAAACAAGCGATGCAGTTCGAAGCAAGCGAAGCCAGGAAGAGAATCTAGTATCATCAATTATCGGTAAGTACTCCTTATTTTCTGTGTTGATGAAATTTAAACATTCTGATTGTATGATTTTGTTTTCAGGTTGAAGGGGTAAATAAAAATCGCGTGGCCACTCATTTTCATTTTTACGTAGAAACTCCGGCCCATAAAACCAATCTTTTTCCAAAACAGTATTGTCATAAGACTCCCTTGTCGCGATGTCAGCTGTGTTGAGTTTCGTAGGTACGTATCTCCACTCACAGACATTGCTAAGCTCATCTATTTCGCCAAGTCGGTGCGCCACATACTGTTTATAGTTACGTGCATCATTGCGTATCCATGTTAATACCGTACTTGAGTCACACCAAAAAAATATTCTTTGTGCTTTTATCTTATGCTCTTCTCTTATATTTTCAGCTAATCTAGCCGCCATCACAGCTGCTTGAAGCTCCAAACGGGGAACTGACACGGGCTTAACCGGTGCTACGCGGCATCGACTAGTAATAAATGCTACGCGTGCACTATCGTTCTGTAGCCATCGCCAGTACGCTACGGCGCACATCGCTTTTGTTGATGCATCGCAAAATATATGCAGTTCTAGGCATGTATAGTCGGTTGTGTTTACCGCGCGCTCGGGGACTACGTGTTGCGTCTGCGCAGCCTGTTCACTAGGAACCGGTTTGATGTTTTCGTTCGTAGGCACACTCTCGCTTGTATGCGCCGCGGCTGCCGCTGTTGCTTTCGGATAATATCTTGGTAGACGCACGTGACGTATTGTCTGTAATAATTTTATCCATTTGATCCATTTACTATAAATAGCGTCGTCCACGCGGTCATCCCAACCAATGTGTAGTTTCCAGGTTTCTTGTAAAATAATTTTTCCATTTATAGTATAAGGTGCGAGAAACCCGTACACGTCGAATATTGACATAATCACTCGTAACATTTCTCTCTTAGTAGGTATTTGCGTGCCATTAATTAAAGCCTCCGGAATCCGTTTAAATGATACATCAAATCTTAAAGTGTCGTCACTTGGGTACCAAATCAATCCGAGCGTACGTTCACCTTCGTGTTCATTTCCAATTCTGAACTTTACAGCCGCATCCCCTAACATATCTTTTGGTAAGCTGTCCAGCACTGGCTTGCTATTGCTTGTCCAGTTGCAAATTTGAAATCCGCCCTCTGCGTGAATATACGTGACGTCACGAACTAATTGCTTGGCAGCCTCCTCATCTGACATACTTTGTATGTAGTCGTCCATATAATGTTGCGAGTATATAGCATTTGCAGCCGCTGGGAATGATTTTTCAAAGCGTTGCGCGTTCTTATTTTTTATAAATTGCGCAATGAAAGGTGAACAATTAGCTCCGAATATTAATGATGTCATAACGTAAGTATCGACAGGCCTGTCCGGTTCGTCTCTGTACAAAAATCGAAGGGCGTTCTGGTCTTCCGGTCTTATTTTAACCCTCAAAAACATATCTTTTATATCACCTGACACAGCCACAGGATGCTCCCTGAATCGAAGCATAATTCCGAATAAAGACATAAGTAGGTCAGGGCCCTTTAGTAAATAATCATTGAGGGATAAACCATCACTTTTAGCAGCCGCATCGAATACCAATCTCAATTTCTTTTTATTTGGGTTGTCGACACCAAAATGAGGCAAATACCAATCTTTAGGTGTAGTCTCGGGATTGTCTAATTTTTTTTGCATATCCATTTTGTAATAAATGATGAATACGCTCTTTGTATCTTTGCGCGAATTCAGCGTTTTTCGTCATCTTTTGCTCGACCCCTTTTAGTCTGTTGATAGCAGTCGGATAAGAATCAGGTATTTTGGTTTTCTCGTCTTTCCATGGTAAACCGACATGCCACTGACCGTCAATCAATTGTGAAGTCTGTTCAAGAATTTTTTCAGCGCGCTTATCTTCGGAATTCTGCCTTGGTTTCCCCGTTATACCCATAGAATCGATAGAGAACGACTTCCGTATTTCCTCCTGCATCTCACGTAAAATTCTTTCATTTTCTTCGTCATCAATACTTAGTGACAGTGTCGTGTGACATGCAGGTCCAGATAAGTACCTAGGGACCCTTCCATGCAGGCACCAACCCAGAGGCGTTCGAGTGGCACATGGCTCATCAGGTCTACCCATTTTGGTCTCTAAAGACAACAGTAAGTGGTAATTATCTTGACCAATTAACACCTGCGGTTTCTGTTGTTCAGTACAGAGGTTATGGCCAACACTATGTAAGTACTTATAGTTTTCATAATTTACAGTTTTTAAGCTCTGTTTAGGCAAATTAAGATCATTAATTACGCGCGCACAAATTTTGAACATCGAGTCATTAGCGCCACAGAGAGTCACATCCACCACCTCGGTTTCGCACACTAGCTCGCTATTGTCCCATGCGCCACGCACACGCAGCGGCTGCCGGCGGCCCCGAAGCCCCGCCTGCCGGGCGACCGCGCCGCTTATCAGTGATAGTCGACCCGTCGTCGAGCAGTGCGCTCGCGCTAATAGTGACACCGTTTGCTCCGTGAATTACAATAGGGACAACTTTTAATAACACGGCACTGTTATTGTTCACATACGCTACGATATCCGACGAAGGTGGCTCAGTCTCTGGCACTGACGCTGGTAACGCACTCGAGTCTTGACGCGGCACATAATGCAACATACGATGATGCAGTTCTCCACAATTGTTTACATCACAACTAGGCGCCGGGCATGTCTCCCTACGATGCGTAGACAACAAACACTTATAACAAATACCGTATCGCTTCACATGTCGCCATCTGTCTTTACGCAGCGATTTTTTGAACTTTCTACATTCAGTAAGTTTGTGATAATTTAATCTGCAGTAACTACACTTTTGTTCACTTTGTCCGTCCGCGAATAGAACTGTTTGTAAATTGTTTTTATACACATTGTCATACTGTTTACGTCTAACGTCTGTTTTCACTTGCATTACACCGGCACTACATGTAGTTAACTTCACAGCTTCTTCAGTAAGGAAATCGGATAACATGTCTAACCTTGACCTTGAACTATCGGCGGAGATAAGCGGAAAACTGTAGTCTGCCCACTTGGAAAGAAGAGTAGTTGGTAGCTTCGACATCACAATAGTAGCCACCTCCATCCCTCGTAGGTACTCCTCACGGCCAAGGGCCCGCACCGCCGCTACGTAGTTTTTCACCTTTACTGAGAAAGCCACTATTTCCTGATGATAATCTGCCGGTAGGTTATTCATTCTCTTTATATCAGATATTATGCGAGACAAAATGCATTCTGTGTTACCAAACTGCAGTTCTAAGGTCGAAATTATTACTGCAGGTGAAGTTGCACTAATAAGTAACGCAGATACGGCTTCGTAGGCTGCACCACGAAGACACTTTCTAAGCCGCCACAGGTTTTCTGTCTCAGTAAAACTACATACTTGTGTCGATTCTTCATACGCTTGTTTAAATTGTAGCCACTCCATCGGATTGCCACTGAAAATTGGTAATTCTCGTGGCGTGCTGAGACGGCTTAGTAAATTTGTGTTCTGCTGCATAGTAGAAGTGGAAACGATTTGCTGAAGTGCGGTGGCTAACTGCTGAACTGGTCCATTAGTGTCGTTGCGATCCGACGTTTGCCGCTTGCCTTTGTTATCATATACCATTGTGGCATGCTGCAACTCCAATTCTTGTTGACTACGCTCCACCCACCTCTCAATGTCACTTCCAGCACTGTGTTTCTCCGATGCTTCGGATGGTGGACTGTATTCACTGTTTAGCTCGGCGATGTCCGCCGCCAATTGTTTGTCAATCAGCTCCATTTGTATACGTGCCTTTGCCTTGGCTGCTTCTAGTTCCAATTTTTTCTTTTGTGCCTGTATAGATGTAGCTGATGAGAGTTTTTTTGACATTACAGAGCGGCGCGATGTTTGTGATGGCGAATTTTTATACACCAATTGTTCCGACTTCACAACACTACCGGCGCACGCTTGAGACACTTTGTTCCCATCAACACTTTTTGTTACAGACGGAGTAGGCACCATCGCTTCTTTTACTTGGGTTTCATCCAACGGTTTTTTCTCCAGCTGTTTTTTTTCTTGCGCCTTACTGGTTGTACTGCGTGTGTTCACCATTTTCTTCAAGGGCGGTGTATTAAACATGAAGATCCGGTTCGAAGTGACCACTTGTTAATCTTGGGGTGATGATAGCAGTAATTTAAGGCAATTTACAGTAAAATCCGTTTATTTGTTTGTATTTAAACAAGTAACAATGAGCTAGCGATATACAGCAGTGCAAAGACAAGAGCCAAGTACCGACATAAAAAATATTAATTTTAAAATGGCGGCAACGGTACCGCCGAGTTAACCCGTTCAGCGCCGCTGTTAACCCTTCTTGCGTACGTCGTTAACACAACCTTTTTACCACTATAAACATAAAGTAGGGTAAAACTTAAAGCAACACTGGTATACCCATCTACTTTAGGCAGGTATGACGTCATCTATGTCTGTCCCTTACGGGTATACGGTCACGTCCTATCTATTCATTCTTTATCTAAGTTGGCAATAGAGATATATGTCGAAGTGACGTCGAATGACTATGAGGGTGCGGTCCGAAATTTGATATCAGCGCTCGTATGCGCTTTTTGCATGCAAAGAGTCGGTTTAAAATTGCTCATAATATGCGCATTTGTAAGCGCTATGACAGAAAAGAGGAGTGCACTGTCTCTAGAACTGTCAATGACAAAGTTAACGTTAGTTTCCCGCGGAGTTTAATTTGTTCGAATTATTTTTTTCATGAGGTAGGTATATCTACAATAGATACAGAAGTGCTCTGTATACTGGAGGGACAATACAGGCCACCCTTCAATTTTTCTTTCAAATAACATTGATTGATCAAACTGACATTTGACAGACTCACAGATCGAAAGCTCGGTCAGAAATTGATCTTAATGCTTACGTCCGTGAGCAGTGCAAACGATTTGAATGGGTTGTTTTGTTTGCATGCATGCAAACGTTTATTTTTGTCTGATTATGGACCACACCCTGAATAAAAATTAATGGTTACGTTTTGTTTTAGCCTCGTTGATATGCTCAAAGTCTGCTTTGCCAAAGTAGCTACGATAAAATAGCTTTGATCAAAGTTTACTTTGAGTCCAGTTGATACCTACATTGTTTACTTTGACCAATTTAGTTCTTTTTGCCATCCTTCCTAGTTTACATATCTCTAACAATTTTACACCAGTATAGTATAATGAGAAGCATAAACAAGAAAAAAAAGGGAAGCCCGTAAATGGAGAGTTTGGTCCGTCCACTTTCCTTTATCACGAGCTGATGTGATCGATGTTTTTACATTTGTCGCAATATTGTTTCGTTTTCTACTTTAAAGCTGAGCTGAAAAGTTGAGCACGGTCCAAGTTAACTTTGATACGACGCCGACGTCAAAGTGCGCTTTGATTGTTGATTTATACGATCAAAAAAAAACAAAAACAGTAGCGTCCAAGTTGTCATCAAAGTTACTTTATCAAAGCAGACTTTGAGCATGTCAACGCGGCTTTACGAAGCGAGTTGTCAACTTTTTTCACTTCACATTACAGCGGTCGTATTTTGAAATATTGTTGAATATTTTAAGAAAACAGAATTATTAGAGATACCTGGGTCTACCTACAGTAATAAAACTATAATGAACTTTAAAAAAAACCCACTTCAGCACAGAATTCGTGGCTTTGTCAGTTAAATGAAAGGGATGAAGAACTTCGTAAAGTCAAAGGAGATGTCCTCGATTTGTATGGAGCCTGGTTTTTTATAAATTTAAGTTTCTAAACAACTTCAAATTTCAGGGAAGGGTTAAACTTTATGAAAGGAAAGTAAAACCACAAAAATAAAAATTGTAGACCCCTGCATTTTTTCAAAAATTGAATTTGAATATTCGTTTATTTCTTATTATAGCAGCAACACTGCACGAATTTTATAGCATGTAAGCACAGTAAAAAAAAACCATTTTGACGTCGCGTCGTTGTCAATGTCAAAAAATGTTTGAGGTTAATTAAATAATCAAGGTTTGTTGTTGTGGTTGTTAGTTTGGTGGTCGTTTTGTGTTTTCCGTTTTGGTGATTTTAATGCTCTTTTACACATACTATTCTTCAATTCTATTCTTTATGGACTTCTCGATTTCGTACATGAACTGGATATATATTGGCTTTCTCACTGATCTTTTCGATTTGGATACCGTTTGATTTTATAACCTGTTACCCTGAACGAAAATTGAATGTGAGTATTGCCGATACTACAAAATACAAATTGAGCCATCATACGAGCCAACATAGAAAGTATGTTATATCAAATAATAAATTAAAGATAATTTATAGTTTTTTATTACCTAATGCTTATAAACTTTTTCAGGCAATTTCCACTATGGCACACTGCACTATCTGTAATATTTATGTTTCAAATCAACATTATCATTACAATGTAATGGATATGAGCCAAGGCTATATGTATCCATTATTGAAAAATGGACTGAACATGCGTGAGGTAATGTCATAGTAAACAAAAACTTAATTTATTTGCAATTCTATTAGCTTTTTCTTTTAATTGACCTCTTAATAACCTATATTTCAGGTAGGAGATGGAAATCATCTATGCCAAGAGTGCTTTGAACTTTTGTAATTGGAATTAACTATCAGAGGTCGATGCAATATTGGAGACTGACAAATAGGGCACCAGTCAGTTTGTATATGTTGTAGAATATCAATATCAAGGCAAATAGGCTGACAATCATTGCCATTATGTACACATTGTCTATGTGCCTATGCCTATAGGCCTATGTCCAGCTGTGGGTCTCTTGGCTGAAATGATGATGATGATGATGACACATTGGGATGGCTGAATACATTTTATAGTAACTATATTTAACTCACATCTGGTAAGTTTTATTTTATCAGCATCCTTATATAAATCATTGCATTAATTCACTATAACATAATATTATTTTATACATATTCTTACACTTACTATACCTACTTGTTCTAGAATGAAGCACCTCTTATTGACCATTTAAGCAAAAAAGCAATATTGCATTTATTTTATGTTTATGTCTATAGTAAAGTCTAATAAAACTGATCATTTTTAGGTTCCCATTAATGCTCGTGCTTGTAATACATGCTGGCGAAGCTCACCAACATATTGGACCTGAACTTAATGACGAAGGCGGCTTATCAGAAAGCAGGTCAAGCTCTGTTCCTGACCTTAGTCAACCTAGCTTTGATACATTTGATGTTAAATCTGTTTCAAACACTTTAACACTTCAAGACTACAGGCGCACTTCTGATACGTCAACCCATTGTTTTGTGCCTAATTGTGACAATGTGGGAAGCAAAAGTGTGCCATCATCATCTCTTGATGATTATTGACAGTAATATTTTTTTTTAAATATAAGTATAGTCAGTATTGCATCGCCTCGCTTTTGTTTTTCCAGTGGGGCTAGCATGCAGAAGAATCGAAAATCGAATCGAAATCCGAATTGAGGAGTTTGTATGACAATTTTATTAGTTCTGCTACTCAACGCCGTGGCGCTAATAAAATTGCCATACAAACTCCTCGATTCGGATTTCGATTCGATTTTCGATTCTCCTGCGTGCTAGCCCCACTGTTATCAACAATGTATCAGATAATGGAACTGTCTGCTACAAATTCAATGTTAAAAATGATTTATCTAGGAGTTGGTGATCCTTCGTAGCAACATTAGCAAAAAAGCCAGATTAAACATTGTGCAAATTAAACCAGGTTCAAGTTAAATAAATGGCAGAAAAGAATCATTGTTATTTTCCACTACAAAATAAACTCATGAGATATAGATAATAATTCCATATTCAAATGAGGAATTTCATGCTTTTAAAACAGTTTTTAGTTTTGTATTTAAGCATTCATATTTATTGATCTAGATATTTTATACAGATATTGGTATCGATTCTGGCATGATTCTCTAAACCTAAAACTAAATTTGACAACAGTCTCTCCTTGTCATTTTGTATAGAGTATGACAAGGATAGACTGTTGTCAAATTTAGTTTTAGGTTTAGAGAATCATGCCAGAATCGACACCATTGTCAGTTATTTGTTTGGAATAAATTGAATTGATTAAAATAAACAACAGCATCATAATATTGAGTGTCAAGCGCGGATCCACCGTTGTGGGCACGATGGGCATGCCCACAACTCTAATATACTTGTGATGTTCGTCAGAAACCCTCTCTCCCTTCTTTTTGCTTCCTTTCTTCCTTCCTAACAACACTTCTGTTCATCATAACACCCAGCGCACCCTTGCCTTCATCTCAATTTTACACTCTGGGAGATAGAGCATGAATGTATCAAATCGCATTTGAGCTTTATCTCCCTTTCATTCGCGAATCACTTAACCCACAAGCGAACAAAAAAGAAAAATACTTGTGACATCACACTTTTAAGGTCTTTTAGGAACTATAGGTTGATGACACTATATCTAATACAAAAAAAACAATGAATCTTTGTCAGGGCAATGGTTTTGTATGTATTTTATGTATTTTCGGGTGTCTGTGACCACAACCTATTACGAGGGCTGGATCCGCGCTTGTGAGTGATTTATTTTAATTCAATATGAGTACCGCATACAATCGATCCTTTCTGTTATGCACCAGCTACCGGTTAGGAACGAATGGTAAAATGGTAGATTTACATCTTTTGGTCCGTGGATATTTCACATACGTTGTGAGAACATCAAATAGGGTGGGACTGAACATCCGGTGGGATGTGTAGTCCAGATGTTGTGTTCGACTTCAGGTGTTAAGCAGGTGTGGTACCCAGTTTATTACATATTTAATAGAATAACAGACGCAAAACTAAATAAGACAGAGGTGCCGGTAAGTTTTTTTTTGATCCTCTTTTATGGCAATTTGTTAATTATGCCAGCGTCAAGTGAAAGATAGATACGTAACAAAAATTACGAAAAATTTTGAAAGAATTTTTCACCAATGATGACTAATGATTCTGATGATTGTTAAGGAGCTCTGAAACAAAAAGAGATACACTATAACCTAACTACGAAATACTTACACAACTATATACACAATAACCTACAGCTTAATATTATTTTTAATAATAAAATCACCAATAATTCTAACTACAAATGAATTCAAAGATGAGAGCAAAATGTCAATATGAGAAGGAAATGGATAGGAATGTTCTAAGAGTGAGTCAATGAAAGAAGAACGATCATAATTTGGGCATGAAAAAAATATATGATTTAAGTCTTCTGCCAAACCACATTTACATAGAGAAGAGTCTAAAATTTTAAATTTTTTAAGATGCACTGCTGTGCAACAATGACCAAAACGAAGTCGGCATATTGTGGCGGAAATATATCTATTTACATATAACTTATAAAACCAAGGCTTGGTTGGAATATCTTTCTGGATTTTGGAATAACGAAAACCTTTATATTTACTACTTGAAGCCCAAAGCCGTGACCAGGATTTGAATAATTGCTGTTTTGGAATAAGTAAAAGGTCTTGACTGTAATTCATAAAAGGAACAATATCACCACCGGTTGCCGGTAAGTTACGATTTAGGTTTAACGTCTCTTGTATAGATTGATATATAAGATTATGCATTAGATAATCGTTGCAACTATTTATCATTTGCAAAAAGTAAATCAAAAATCAGTCAGATTTGAATGAATTTGTTTGCTAAACTGTCAGTTGTCATTCAGTGTTGCCACCTTGAAATATGTTAGGGCGCCAGATCCACATTAAAATGTCGCCAGTTTCTTAAAATATGGACAAGAAAAAAACCACCAAATTCCGCTAACTTTTTTTTAATTTAAATAAAATACTAATAAAGTATGTAATGTAGTTAAACAATAGCTAAGCAAAACTGTCCTCTATCTTTTATTAGTTCATCAACGAAATGGGGTGCCAAGACATTTTAATAACTTCAGTACATTTAGTCCGATGCATTTTTAAATCATCCCTTGCCTTGGAACCGGAGAAAGCCATAGACTTAGAATATACTGGCGTATAGACGTACTGACAGCTCATTATAAAATGAGACCAAAATATTTGAATTGTCAATTCCAACTATGTGGCTGAATTCCAATATCCAATGTGGCTGATCTGTCCTTCAAAATCGGTTAAAAAGTAGCTAAATGCACTGTCTCTTTTAAACTCTAGAACTAGAGAACTTCATAAGACTATTATACATTCTCGCTCGCACTGTCAGTTGGTCTATATCTATACGACAGTATATTTTAAGTCTATGGAGAAAATGATCAATACCTCAGAAGAATAACATCAATACCTACAGGAAACGAAACCGCTGTTCTGTAATGTAAAGTGGGAGCATTCATAGACTTTAAGCTTATAACTAGGTATAGATTTTCGTGTCTATTCGGAACAGTAGGAAATTTTCTTCTCGAAGAAGTTGTCAGATTCCATTCCAGAAAACCGCTAAAAACCACTAAAAAAAATAAATACGCTAAATTATGAAAAAATATCGCTAAAGGTCTTGAAAAACCACCAGATCTGGTGACAAAACCACCAAGGTGGCAACACTGTTGTCATTATGTCAGCTATCACTTTTTTTTACTATTTTTACGGCTCTGGTATCACCCATTTGGCCAAACTCATTCGTGCCATAGCTTTTTTTTTGTTGTTCCTTTACACACTATTTGACAAATTCTGTTCCATTTCACGTAACGTTAGTTTTGAAAACAATTAACTTTTTCTCTGATTTGCAGGGCTAAAACGGTCTATTTTTTTCTTAAAAGTGTAAGATTTTAAGAACTCTATACAAAAAATATTAAGTTGTGGTGTTTAAAATATGTGGCCCAAAAAAGGACATGTCCTTTCGGGAACTTTTACTAAAAAAAATCCGAAAAAAAGTGGAAATGTAACGCAGAGGAAATAAATTGTTTGGGAGAAGTCAATAAGACTTGGATTGACTAAATATATTACAGTGTTAACTAATTCTTTAGATAAGCGAAAGTTCTTAAATGCATTATCTCGTATCTCGAAAGGGTCGTCACGCCATAAGGCCCGTCTTCGAGGTAATTCCACTAAAAACCGAGCTTCTTCTACTACACATTAACAACAGTTGTTATAATAATCATAGATTATTCATTTTAATTAAATGTGTTAGCAGTTAAAATACATACATAAACTAAAATCGTAAAATAGTACCAACAAATTATGTAAAACAGACACAGAAATAACACGGGTGATGCGCGGTATACCGACCACCAGAATGTCCCTCGGAGTTCGTTGCTAGAAAGGCGGTTACAACTTGTGTCTGAAGTCGAAGACTCTCTAAGGCGAGTCTCCGAATGGGGTGCAAAGAACTTGGTTAAGTTCAACCCCACGAAGACACAAGTGTGCGCATTCACTGCGAAGAAGGACCCATTTATCGTAGTGCCTCAGTTCCAAGGAGTTACTCTTCGTATGTCCGATGGTATTGGGATCCTCGGTGTGGAAATTTCTACTAAAGTGCAGTTTGGGAGTCATTTGGAGGACAAAGCCAAATTGGCGAGCAAAAAGCTGGGCGTCCTGAACAGAGCCAAGCGGTACTTCACTCCAAGCCAGCGGCTAATGCTCTATAAAGCACAAATTCGGCCGCATATGGAGTACTGTTCGCACCTCTGGGCGGGAGCTCCCAAATATCAGCTCGACCCTCTTGACTCCCTGCAAAGGCGTGCATTCCGCATCGTCGGTGATCCCAATATCACGGCCTCAATGGAGACGCTGGAGCAAAGGAGAGACTTTGGTTCTCTCTGCGTGCTCTATCGGCTCTTTAACGGAGAGTGCTCTGAGGAACTGTTTGCAATGGTGCCCTCTTCATCTTTTTACCATCGCACCACCCGCCATCGCAGTAGAGTTCATCCATATTACCTGGAACCAATCTCGTCTAGTACAGTTCGGTTTCAGCGTTCATTCCTTCCACGTACGTGTAGGCTCTGGAACGAACTCCCAGCTGCGGTGTTTCCTCAGCGCTACGATATGTCCTTCTTCAAACGAGGCTTAAGAAGAGCATTTCTCTCCAGGTAGGCAGTGACAGAACTGTGCCCCTGGCATTGCAGATGTCCATGAGCGGTGGTTACCACTTAACATCAGGTAGGCCACTGGCTCGTCTGCCACGGTTAGCAATAAAAATAAAAAAAAATCAAAACTGGACACGAACCGAATACGTATAAGTGCGCAAGCGCCCTAATCCCGTTCAATGCCTTCGAGACTTCGAGCGTGACACCATACGTAGTATCTCTATATAGTTTGTGGTGACACCCGGGTGAAACAACCGGCCCGTTCAAGACCTTGAGCGAGTTACAACCATGGACTTAATAATTATTAAGTCCATGGTTACAACCGAATAACCATCGAATTTGATGGTTGTAAAACGCTCTGACGTATAGTACTGAAATACTTTCACGTGACGGGATGATATTGGGAGCCATAATCTAAAATGTCAAATTATAGAAAGGGAAAGAAATAAAAATTCCTGTGAAAGAGGGAGATAAAAGGTTTGGTTGCTGCAATCCGTTCAACGCCTCTGAGCGAGTTATATAACAAACAAACAACTACACTCCAAGGAACCGAATGCGCTCCAGCTCACAAATTAAATTACCTCCAGCTCTTAGATGTAGGTACAGTCAGCAACATGTCAAGCTTTACATTTGCATTACGAAAGCTACTGCTATTACGAGCGACATAAAGGACGGTCTCAAGCAGGCGCGGATCCAGCTCTCAAAAAAGGTTGTGGTCACAGAGATCACAGCCACCCAAAAATCAGTCAAGTGCGAGACAGAGTATGAACTTGCTCATGTTCGATATAGTGCATTCCTACATATGTCATGAGTCTATCGATCTCAAATAAGCTCATGATAGACCGCGATATTGTGACTTCAAAGTCTATTAGGGTTGTGTGCATGCCCATCGTACCCATAACGTTGGAACCGCGCTTGGTCTCAAGGTCAACATGTAAAGCTTAGCGTGTTGCTGTGTACGTGGCGTGCGAGTCCGCACATCGAATCGCAGCGACCCAGTCACGTGACTTTTCGAGTAGATATGCCTAATGGGCGTGAGGAGATGCATAGCAGATGAAGACGCCACGGGCTTTAAACCGATAAACCAGAAACAAACATAGTAGGTACTTTCAGAACTGTGGTCACTAATAATACTGACATAGGTAACTGTAGTACAATCATGGACCTACAAAGTAGGTACAATACTCAATAATAACAATAAAACACAATTGCAGATATACAGACAGAACATTTTCATAAACATAACAGGCGGCTTTATTGCTAATAAGCAATCTCTTCCAGGCAACCTTGAACCAGAGAAATACATAAAGGACATTGAAATCGGGGATGGATGCAGTAATAGATATGGACAATGAAGGCTTGATTTAGCTAAGGATTTAAGGATATATGATTATGATTTCGGACTCGATTCCTAAAGACTTCAGCGTACGATAGTTACGATACTCTCAGGGAGAGAATTCTATAGCCGACCAACACATGCAGGAAAGAATATCAAATTAAATCAATGCTGTGGGGTGGGATATCAAGAGTTTAATTTCGATCGTAAAATACGACTCGAAGAAGCCAAGACCCCAAGTGGCTGCGAGCTCAGAAATCACCAAACATTTTTTAAGTACTTAAAATCAATAAGGTAAAGTGAGACACAACTAAAGACAATATAAAAATTCAAACTTATCTTTAAGATTTCAACGCATTCAAAACAAAAAGGCGTCGATCAATTTTACTGGGAGGGCTTAATCCTTAGAATTCGCCATGGGCCTCAGACTTAGACCATTGGTCTAAGGCCTCAGATAGTATAGTTACACCACTGAATAGGTACCGGGATTTCAGGCTTTGGCATTATAAATGTTTACCATTAATGAAAGGTGAGCCGAGCTTCTTAGTATAGAAAACCTAGAAATACCAGTATACAAAAAAAGGTAAAATAAGGTCAAAATTATCGACTCGTCAATTTTATTTATTTTAATTAGCACACTTTCTTGTGCTGTTACAGATTTTTATCTTATAATACTATTATTACCAACAAAATTGTGCTCTAGCATTAACCATATTTTAATACAGTAAAATCGCATCTTTAAAATACTTAGTGACTGGTCGATAACATAAAATTTTTTTAAATTCATTATGAAAATGTTATTGGTAAAATAATAAAAAAAACTTTGCATTGGTTATGGCAGAACAAAGTGTATCTCGAATTCATCATTCATGGCAGCTTTTCGTTCGTAAGTAAAATCTTAAGTTTAATTTAAAAACTATATCTACGTTGAAATATAATTACATTAGTTTAAATACGTAATATAGTTAAAAAAAAATGCATACGCGTGTAAGTGACGGTGTCCCATTTCTTTTAACAGTGAGTTCAGACCAATGTTATTATTTGTTTATCGCTGTTTATTTTTCCCGGTAAAGCTTTTAAAGCGAAAAAAAATCATGTAACGCAATGTATGGCGCGCCGGCCACATCATTTTTGTTCCGCTTACACCGGTGCGCTGACGTTCGATGATCCAAACAGCTGATTCCGCGCGCAGTATTAATGATGGAATGTAAGTAATACGATTTACATTACGAAGTTTATTTTTTGTGTAATTATTGTTTTTTTACAGAATGTGATTTGTAAACGTTAACTTAGTTATATTACACCAGACAATTTAGAAAAAAAAAATCGTAAAATTTATGAATTTTCCAGGAGAAAATTTCAGTGATTTTCAATTAAGAATTGAACTCGCTGTTAAAAAGAAACAAAACGGGACACCGTCACTTACACCCGGTATATCTCGATTGACATTTCATTGCAGAAAGTAAACATAGAAATGACAATAAGTTTTTTTTGCAAAATAATCGAATTGTTTCATGAGAAACAATGATACTGCAAATCGATCAGTAATCGCCAATTTGACTAACTTTGTCTTAGCTACTCCTAAGAAGTATGTTGTCACTTTTTGTCTTTAACGAAAAGAATGTGACAGCACGCCACCTAAGACTATTCTAAGCTAAGACAAGGTCGGTGGTGAAATAGGCCATAAGTATTGTTTCAAAAACATTTTAAAAATAGCAAAACAGAAAAAATATGCTAAAACAGCCAAACATAGCAAAAAAAACAAGTAAGTATTAAAATTTGCAATACTTTCAATGTCAGAGTTTAGCATATTTCAGTAAGTATATTGATAACAGCTTAATAAGTAATTCTTGTAGGAAATAATCTTCACAAATACTAACAAATCGAGAAGTTACCGTCTAATTTCTCTCGTTACTGTTTCTGTACTGTGGTACATGGTATAAATTATAAAATGCCGTTTGGCGTAAGCATATTGCATCGTGCGCGTGTGCAGTTGCCGCGTAGTGCGTTGCGTTGCGTTCTTAACCTTTTAGCGACGAAGGACCATTTTATAAATATCTGTCAAGTCATGGACCACCATCTCTAGACAATATAGAGTATTTCATATACCTACTAAGGGCCGATTTTTCAATCGTCAGTTAACTTTTATCTGAGGAATAAATATGATAGTTTGACAACTATTGTACAGAAAATCTGTCAGATTGCCATATTTATTTAACAGTTAAGAGTTATCTGACTATTGAAAAATCGGCCCTAACTATACTAAAGGATTGTTTGTTATATCTATAATATTATTTTTCGGATGGCTTCGTGGACCACTTCGGCTGTTTCCAGGGGCCAACACTGGTCCACGGACCACTGGTTAAGAACCTCTGCTATAGAGAATGATTTTCACGTGTCACATAAGAGTCCAACGCCAATAGTAGGCGCATAGGACAAAAACGGCATTAATGAAATTTATTATCACGATAACATTGAAACTGGAGCATTCATACTTAATTTAATAACTTTAAGTACACAACTAAAATTTTTTTTTTTCTCAGCAGTAGTGTTATTCATAAAACCAATAGTAAGACATACATTAAAATTTTCATTTAAAAACATGTAAAATTGGCTATAGTAGAAATATTTAACAAAAAATTAATGAAATTAAAAAAATATTTTGATATAGTGGATTTCAATGTGGTTTTAATGATTGGAAGTTTGGTCAACTGAAACATGCTGAAACAATACTATCGCAATAGTTCGGAACTGTGTCCAGTAGTACAACATTGTTTTAAGAACATGATCAGTTAATAAAATATACAAAAGACAACTATGTGGATTATACATCTGTGCTTTTAAACGAAAAACTATATTTTCCTCGTAAACACAGTACGTGAGTAACAGAGAGGCAAGGTAACCCGGGCTAAATTCAAAAACCCAAGATTGCTTTTTGACTTCTTTGTGACTTAAGGGGTTTCAGCTAAAAATATAAAATAAACATAGCATATTACATAAAATCGTTACATTTTGAATTGTGTTAAGAATAGCTACAGCATAGCATAAAAATGATTTTGCTGAAAAAATTTGGCTTTAATATAAAAAGCTATTTATAAATATACGATGATATAATTCCTATTGTTTTTTACATAATCAATATGTAAAATGCCTGAAACATGTGGCATAACAAATTATTGACCTTTCTTTGCCAGGCATAAGTATCATTTTATTAGAAATACGTCCTCTAGCAAAACAAAGACATACACAAATAGCTCATGTATACATACGCCTTTTGATATTTTTTTTACAAAATCCACACATATTTTCTCATTACACGTTGAAGCCATTTCTGATCTGGGGGAGAAGGGCTTAATAAACTAATAAAACATCTATAATTATTTTAACTAGCAACAAGGCGATCAGAAATAGCTATGGCCGATTAACATCTCAGGCACAATATATTACCTTAGATTGATTATACACAGAATGTTTTCAAGTTTGAATTTTTTAGTGTTGTCTACTGTCAAGAGTTGAAGACCTGTTAAGAATACTGGGCCGACAGAATTTGTTATACCAATATAATACGAACCATAATCAAAAGATGAATAGGTTCGTTTTCTACCTAGTGTATACGTGTTTTCGATATAAACTGATTACTAACAACCAATAGTAATTGTATCAATATTAGTGAACTGTATTGAGCACAACCATTGTTATAAGAGCGGTATATTTGAAGAAAATGTTAGTGTTCAACTTATAATCTAGCTATTTATCAATCTATTTAATTTTCTAGTGCAGTGACTGGCTGAGCGAACATACCATTAGGTCTAATAGTGACCTCAAAGAGTATGCTGATCTGGCCCCGTGTTGGGCGCCACTTTCACATAAGTTTCTATAGAAATAAAAGCGTATATAGCGTTTTATTTCTATAAAAATATGCGACACTAACAACAACTTCCGGCCAACAATTATAAAAAAGATTATTTATGGCAAAAAGGGCGTCCTCTACTGCAAGTGTACTATGATTTATAATAGCACCTTGAGAGTTGAGAGATTGAGTTTTTACAAATTTCAATTTTACACTAACTACTTACAATACTATGAAAGGACACACAGGCCAACTTTGCAAAATGCTAAAGATACATTAACGTATAAAAAAATCTTACTATGAGCTTAGAAAAATTAATACATTTCATTAAATTGTATTAAGTACCCAGAATATTTGTGAAATATGAATGAAACTCAATCTCTAAGTGTAGGCGACTAAAGAGCCCGTTCAGCCTTCCTAAGCAAAGTCACAGACTTATCCTCACCATAAACTTCTATCACTTTGCGCACCATTAAACTTCTATGTGTTAGCATTAGACAGGCTGCTAAGAATAAAGCTTGTGACATAACTTGCCTGAGCGGGTACTAGATGACTTGTTGCCATTCGAAATCAGAACTGAGAGATTTGAATTTGAATAAGATATTAATTCGGTTAAAATCATGGTGGGAGATATTCCAAACTGCAGCACACCCTATCAAGATAAAACACATTGAAGTCTTCGATTGGCGTTAATGCACAATGTGACTTTGTCTAGGCCATCTGACCTCATCTACAGGTTGCAGCCACAGAATTGCAATGGGTCTGTGGGGACTATATGAGTGCACTAACTAGTCACGTGTAATGAAAGACTCCGGTCCGCAAGTGAATTATTGTACGATCATATAGCCATAGACGCATATATTATGTATTCTTCAACCAAACCACAAAGCATGTGTCAATTATCTTTTATAGATGTTCCGGAAAGGCTACAAATTTTTGAGGCGGGAAAGCTAGTTCCTCTATAGTTGAAGAATCCTGGTAAAGTTCAATTTTATCTTCGGATTTCTCATCACTTTCAGTTACACTATGTAAAAAGGCAACCCAAGGTACCTATATTTTATTTAAAAATTCTTTGTGGCTCATTAATTCTGACATTATCGATGACATGCGTGTCGCGATGTTTACACGCTTCCCTATTTAGATTGCGCCGGTGATAGTGATCCGTATCAACAGTTCTACACTGATAAATAATAATACTCTCGGAATGCTACAAATTTTAATTTGCTGCGAGCATACGGATAATAACTTGTATTGTACACCGGCGTGGTTCATTACGTGTGACCGGTAGCAACACCACGAGTTTGCGTCGAATGAACTCTGCAGTGTAAATTATTTCCATGAAAACTTGTTGATTATTCGTAGGTACAACACACGTAGAGAATATTACGCAATATTGAGATAGAATATTGCGTGTAGTAAGTTGAGCAATGTTGATTGAATACGATCGAAAGCACGGTTGCATTGAACGCTTCGTTGTTAAAATGTTGCTTGCTCGAAGAAATTAACGCGGATGACCCGTAAATTGTGGCTGAATGTTTATTTAAACGTTTGAGACGACTCAATATTAAAACTATAGAATATTAGGAATATTCAATATTATTTCGCAGTGAAAGTTTTGTAAAATATTATTGAAGGTGTACGAGCCGCTCTATCTAATATAAGTTTTCGTGTAAATAATTCACAGCCGCCTGCGAGTCAGTTCTAGGCAGACTCGGCCCGTACAGACTGCAATATTTCCATCGGCCGATTTAGTCGGGCTGCCGATCGGTCCTTCCAGTCTATGAGGGCTCTAATGGTAGTGCTACAGAGAATTAAAAACATTGTACACTAGATTTACAGGAGGGTGCACTTGAACCGGCGCCGGGGCAGTTTGTTGCCACGCCTGTTCCGCTTGCCGCGGCTGTCCTTGTCCTTGCGGATCTCGCGGACGAGCGTATAGAACGCGTCGTCGACCCCCATGCGCGTCTTCGCCGAGGTCTCGACGAAGGGCACGCCGTAACCCCGCGCAACCTGCAATGAATACGGTCAAGTTTATGAGTAAATAAATAGGTTTTTTTTATGGAATAGGGGGCAAACGAGCAAACGTATCACCTGATAGTAAGTGATTACCGTCGCCCATGGACACCCGCAAGCCCAGAGGTGTTACAAGTGCGTTGCCGGCCTTTAAGGTGGGAATACACTCTTTTCTTGAAAGTTTGAAGGTCGTATCGCTCCGGAAAAACCGCAGGGGTCAAAGTTTGACTGTGCGAGTTTTCCCGAGAAATGTTCGCACAGCCGTTCTAGAAGGTGTCTTCCGTGCTGTCATCTGCATAATGAATGCCGCTGATTTGCAGCATGTCATTCATATGCAGAAGGAATAGTGTAGGTGATAGCACACATCCTTGGGGGACACTAGCATTTATAGACAGTGAGTCTGAGCCATCATCATCTCAGCCGCACAAATTCAAATTCAAATTCAAAAATCTTTATTCAACTTAGGCCTTTACAGGCACTTATTGACGTCAAAACAAAGCAAAACATTCTAATTTAAAGGAAACATAAATTTAACCTTGTATGTTCACGCTCGAGGAAGAGCGAGTGGCACACTGCATTGTAGTCTGTGCAGTGACAGCCTTTTTGGCGGCCGGCCGCATGTGATATGTCAGTGAGTCGAGTCGAAATGTCATGACATTGAATTAGGTTAGGATGATGTCCCGGCATCCATAAAATATAATACACAATAATTAAGCATTATAGTGATTTGCGCGGCGCATCTAATATCGGGCTGCGAAAGCCCGCTTTGTGTTGTGCAAAAGAGTGCCCGCTTTGTGTTCTCGTCGCGTGTGTGAGCCGTGGTGGCCTAATAGGCAAGTGTACCATCCGGTTCGGTCAGACAGCAGAACTTCAGGAGCCGCGACTTCCTTCGAGCTAGCTCAGGAAGTCCACCGGCTACATACGGAGACCGAACGGATCCAAGTAAGTAGTGAAATTCTTTGATTGTAGTGGCGGCATCAGCAATCAACCCAAAACTCCTTATTCGGTGAAACGCCGACGTGGTGGAGTCTACTTGGGGCACCACCATCTCTTGGTAGCAGAGCGTGGTTTTTAGATTTGAGTGGTTCTTAGATTTGAGTATTTGTTTAGTATTGTACAATTAATATTGTAATCTTGTTGGTTGTCCAAACGGGCAATACATATTAATTGGTTTTGATTGCTGATTTTAAACCGACTACCAGCTCATTTGTGGACCGATCTCCTTAACTAATTGTCATTGTATATGAAAAATTGGGGTTAAATGCCTTTGTTGTTCTAGTTAAGTTCTAGCATTTACCTACATTTGATTTTGGTTTGTTTTTTCATATCTTTGTTTTGCCCTTGACTATTTTGTTTGTTAAGTTGTAAACTTATACTTGAATTTGATTTGTTTAAAAAACTTTGCTGCTAAATGACTTTGCTGTTGTTGTAATACACTATTTTGCTGTGTTAAGTTTTAGCATTTACATTTGATTTTGTTTTGTTTGCCTTTGAATATTATGTTTGTTAAGTTATTGACTTAATGCTTGAATTTAATTTGTTTGAAAAATTCTGTTGTTAAATGCCTTTGTTGTTCTAGTTAAGTTCTAGCATTTACACTTGATTTTGGTTTGTTTATATATTTTGTTCTGCCTTTGAAGTTCCTCCCGATCTGTTTTATTGTCTGCGGTTGTCGGTCTGTTTGTCCGTGTATTATTGTAGTATCTTAATTTTGGTGCAAAATGGTCCCGCCAGTCAGCCCGCTTAGTGGTGCCCGCGCGGGTGCACAAAAGATTTTGAGATGGTTTGCTAGTGCCGTCGCTTTGGTAGACCGACCAGACCGAGAACAGGCCTTGTTAATTCGGCATGAGGGAGTACCGGCTCGCTTGTAGGAATTGGAGCAGCTTTTCGTTGCTCATCAACAATATCTGCTCGACCACCCAGCCGAGGGTGCCGCTGAGTTGCGGGCAGTCGACCAATTTAATGCCGATTATGATCAGTGTTTTGAACAGGCGGATGTGATTATAAACAAGGCTCAGGCAATCCTATCCGTCCGGAGGGGTGAGTCGTGCACGCCCGGGGAGGTCAAGCCTACCCCGGCCGGCTTGCTGGGCAGACTGCCCACTTTGGACATCCCAACCTTTGATGGGAACCTGGCTTCTTGGATGGGGTTCATTAACCTCTTTGATAGCCTGGTTCACTCGAGGGACGACCTGTTCCCTAGCCAGAAATTGGCCTATTTGCTCTCTGCCTTACGTGGAGAGGCTGGTGTACTTGTCCAGCATCTACCTGTCAATGATGACAGTTATGATATTGCAAGGGCGTTGTTGACCGCCCGGTATCAGAATGTTCGCTTGCTAGCGGACACACATGTGGCTGCCATTTTAGGGCTGCCACGAGTATCGCGGGTCTCCTCATTGAGGAAGGAGATTTTGAACCCGCTGCTAAGCGCTATTAATGCGCTCAAACGACTTGATCTACCGTTGGACCAGTGGTCCTTTATTTTGCTCCACCTCATCCTCGATAAGCTTCCCATGGAGATGAAGGGACGCTTCGAACAAAGGTACGGGGGCAATAGTGCCTCGTACCTCCCCCCCTTCTCGGATCTCCTCAGATTTTTGGAGGATGAGTGTCGGATGACCGACCACTTGGATCTGGCTCCTATACCGGGACCGAGTACAGGTCGCTATGAGGCGACCCGGGCAGCGCCACGGAGAGAGCGCCGCCCGTACAAGCAGTATACTGCAGTGCGGCAGAACTCTCCACACAGGGAGAGGCCGATGCCTTGCAAGTGTTGCAAGCGGGATGGCCATCGTTTGCCGGCCTGTCCCAAATTTGTTGGCCTACGCACCGAGGGGCGTAGGAATATGGCCAAGCAGCGGAATTGGTGCTACCGCTGCCTGGGGGCCCATATGGCATCGGCTTGCCCCCACCCACGAGATTGCCACTGTTGTGGAGGGGCCCATCACCCCCTGTTGTGCTTCAACAATAGAGACACTCGTGAGGTGGTGAGAGAGAGGGACTCGCACACGGGCGGGGGCCCTCCTAGGTCACCCACCTCTCCGAGGAGATCGGAGGGGCGTGCCACCCCTCCGCGGAGATTGGACAGGCGCCCCCCCTCCAGTGAGAGGTTTGGGCGCCCCACCCCCCCTACGGGCGGGGGGGATCGACGCGCCGCTTATGAGGCGCCACCGCGGGATTGGGCCGCGGTCATTAGGGAGCCACGTCGGGAGCCGATACGCTTCTCTCCCCCTCTGATGGAGAGACCCCGGTTGTCACGGGCTCCCCCAACTTTCGCCCATCATGGGCACCATCCGGCCCCCCGATGCCGCTTTGATCGGGGCCAGTACGTGCCGGATTGGGACCCGCTCGAGCGCCTTGAGCGCCCTATTCCTCCGCCGCGCACGCATTTTTCCTTGAACCCCCCTTCCCCCCCGTTGCGGGGAATGCGGGGGGATTTTCATTAAACCAACTGTCGGCTGCAACCCCCCCACAGGAGCAGGTGCTGTTACCAACAGCCTCCGTACAGGTGTGGGGCCCGAGGGGCACCTTTGTTTTAGTTCGCGCCCTTTTGGATACGGGAGCTCAGGGTTGCATTGCCTCCAGCTGGCTGGTCCGGCAGTTGAGTTTGAACACATCTCCATACCTTGAATCGGTACGAGGAATCGGAGACCTGCGGATCCCGGATCCGATCGGTCAGGTTTTGTTCTCCTTTTCCCCCCACTTCGCTTCAGCGCCCAAAATTGGCGCTACCGCGATTGTTTTTGAGAAGGTTGTTGGTCAGCTTCCGCAACAGCACGTTTCGCGCGCTGTCGTTGATGCGACATCAGGATTGACCTTGGCTGACCCTTCCTTCCACCGAACCGGTCCGATTCACTTATTGCTCGGTGCCGATGTTCTAGGCCGCGTGTATTGTGGGAAGAGAAGAGAGTTACAGAAGGGTGGGCTGGTAGCCTTATCTACATCGCTTGGGTTTGTAGTGATGGGACCAGTTAGGCATAACCCACCATCTCCATCGGTGGACAGTTACATAACTGTTAGCTCCACCTTATCGGATGTCCTTCAACGGTTTTGGGAGGTGGAAGAGCCACCTACCGTGAAGCGAGTGAACCCCTTGGACGAGGAGTGTGAGTTGTTCTACCAGAACAATACAGGTCGCCTTCACTCGGGACGGCTGATCACTCGTTTGCCCTTTTTGTCAGTTCGCCCCTCACTTGGCAGCTCCCGGCCGTTGGCCGAGAAGCGGCTGCTGTCCATGGAGCGTCGTATGAGTAGGAACTCCGACCTCAAACAGAAGTATGTCGACTTCATGCGAGAATATGAGCAACTGGGGCACATGTCGGTCTCGCGACTGGACTGGCGAAACGAGGAACATAATTTTCTTCCTCACCACGCGGTTTTGAAACCTTCCACCGGGAAGATACGCGTTGTTTTTGATGGGTCAGCTCCTACGTCTACCGGAGTTTCGCTGAATCAATGTCTGCATGCTGGACCGAAGTTGCACCACGAGGTGGGTGATGTATTGACCAACTTCCGTCGCCATGCCGTCGTCTTTGTGACCGATATCCGGATGATGTTTCGGCAGACTGTGATTCACCCGGACGATAGACGATATCAGCTCATATTATGGAGGGAGGATCCCAGGGATCCCATGCTGGTCTACGAGCTGAACACCAATACATACGGTTTGCGTTCGAGCCCCTTTGTGGCAATTCGCTCACTTGTGGAACTCGCTGAACGTGAACGATTACGATACCCTCGCGCATCCTTGGTTCTCAAGGAGGATGCATTTGTTGATGATATTTGTACGGGCTCCTCTAGTGTCGAGGAAGCCTTGATTTTGCGAGATGAACTAATTGCTCTTCTCGGGGCTGGTGGTTATGAACTGAGGAAGTGGATGTCCAACTCACCTCAGCTTTTGTGTGACTTGCCAGACGACCACCAGCAGGAGCCTCATATTTTTGAGAATGCCAACACTCCAGATTTACTGTCTGTTTTGGGAGTGCAATACAGACTTGTCCAGGACACGTTCACCTATCGATTGGAGCTGCCAAGCCCCAAGGTCTGGACGAAACGGTTGGTTTTGTCTACAGTAGCTCGTACCTTTGACCCAAATGGCTGGATTAGTCCCGTAGTGTTTTGGATGAAGTGCTTCCTACAGGAACTTTGGTCAGCCGAAGTGTCGTGGGATGAGCCCCTCTCGGGCCGTTTGCTGCGAGATTGGGAGTCCTTCATGTCGTCTCTCCCCGACATTAACCGTGTTAGTATCCCTAGACATATACTGCCTAAGGGACGGTTTACGGCCAGCCTTCATGGCTTTTGTGACGCGTCTGAGAGTGGATACGCAGCCGTCGTATATATCCGGACAGTCGATGATAGAGGAGCTGTTAAGCTCCACTTGCTAATTGCTAAGAGTAAGGTTGCTCCACTTCGGACTCGATTAACGATTCCGAAGTTAGAATTGTCTGGAGCTACTCTTCTGGTTCATTTGATGAACCACGTTGTTGACACCCTGGGACGTAGTGGGGACTTTGAGTCGCTCTTTGCTTGGTCCGACAGTCAGGTTGTCCTGTGTTGGATTAAGAACTCCGTCCACTCCCTGGAATTATTTGTGGCCATTCGGGTATCCCAAATACAGGCCTCGAAGGCCACGCTGATTTGGCGCCACGTGCCAGGTGAAATAAACCCTGCTGACTGTGCGTCACGTGGCAGCGAAGCCCCTCAGCTTATTGACCACTCTGTGGTGGGGTCCCGAATGGTTGTTACAGCCGTCTTGGCCTTCCACACCAGCTGTGGTGAAGGCACCAAATTCGGGCTTGCGTGTTCACGCTGTCGAGACTATGGCGGCTCCAGAGCGGGAATTTTTATTAGACCGCTACAGTTCTCTGGACAAGTTGCTCGGCGTGACCGCTTGGATAAGAAGATTTATTCGAAATTGTCGCCGGCCTCAGGACAAATATTTGTGTCCGGTCCTCTCACCGCAGGAGCGCCAAGATGCTCTTTTGCATTGGGTGCGTATGACCCAGTCTAGAGCGTTTGAACCGGAACTTAAGATTTTCCGTACCGGGACATCCAAATTAAAGGGACCCTTGGTGCGTTTGACTCCCTTTCTGGATGATAAGGGATTGTTGCGTGTAGGAGGCATTTGTAGTGCTCCGGTCTCCACCGGTGGATCCACTGCAGAACTTCAGGAGCCGCGACTTCCTTCGAGCTAGCTCAGGAAGTCCACCGGCTACGGAGGAGACGGACGGAGACAATTGGAACCAAGGTAAGTAATACCAATTTTCCAAGAGCTGGTATTCGGTGAATAAAATTCAGCAATACAAGTCGGTGAAACGCCGACGTGGTGGAGTCTACTTGGGGCACCACCATTGTATGTGCATACATCCTGAATATACCTACTCAAGATGTCTGAAAATACAAGTAGTAATGAGAAAAAAAAAAGTTGAATCTACACCTGTTCGGAAATTGGGAGAGCCTTCTCGAGAAGAACAGGCAAGAAACTCGAAAGGTCAAATTTTTTATCTCCTCTTTTAAATCGCCATTTACAATTTTGGTTTTGTTACATAGTCATTGAAAGTTTTTTAAAAAAATACCATCGGTATGCTTACATACACTTAAAATGTCAAAAAATAAGTTATAGACGTATACATTAATCATAATACAATAAATTATGTTGTTACCAAACATTTGATAACTTAGTCTAATTCAAAATCAGTGTCAGTTCTTTTCTGCCAACAACATTTGTTAACATCAATAGCTATACACAACAACACGATTATTGACATTATAACGAATAATAACTTCATATTAACACCAGGCATTGGCATCATTTAAATAATCGTTGACTTTATAATATCCTTTACTCATTAGAGTCTTTTTTACATGCGCTTTAAACTTATGAAAAGGCAAGTCAGTTACACTATGTGGAACTTTGTTGTAAAACGTTATACATTTCCCCATAAATGAGCCTCTAGTTTTTTGGATTCTGTACGTTGGAACGGCAAGTTTATTATTATTTCTTGTGTTTAACTGGTGATCGTGGAAATTGGTTTCAAATGTATTATAATTCTTATAGACATAAATAAAATTTTCATAAATGTATTGTCCTGCTAAGGTCAATATATTAATTTCTCTAAATAAATCTCTTAGAGAATCCCTTGTTCGTAAATTATAAATAGCGCGAACTGCTCTTTTTTGAAGTACGAAAATACTTTCTGGTTACGCCAATTATCAACATTATTTTAATATCTATGTAATCTGTATGGTACCACATCACTAACCTTTCTATCCCATCCCTATGCACGTACCATCTGTCAACGGTGGCGCCGTCAAGCGGTGCAATTGTGCAGTTGTTGTTGCAAAACCGCCGCGCGAACGAACACTGCGTTCTTCGTCGAAATATTATAATTAAATAAATAAACCCGGACATTGCGCCCTAGTAATTTTCAAAATAGTCGCATCAGCCCCGCGAGCACGTCATAGCTTGAGGAGAGTGTGGTGCGCGTCCAAACACCATATTTTCGGAAGAACGGTGGGCCCGCCGCTGAGGATCCCGATTCCCGAGAGTACGAGCAAGAGGCGAGCCGCTGCCGTCCAGAAGAAGGTGCGTACGTGCTTAATCACATTTTCCCTACTTTGATGTGTGTAACATTTTTTATATTTTAATACATCCATTCCGCCACTGAATTATCGAAGCAAAATTTAATAACATATTTGGCGTGACTACTTTGTGGTCCTTCTCCCTGGATATTGTTCCATTTAGGTCAATCCTAGGATCGTACCATCCGCCCTTATTAGTACTATCTAGTAAGAGACATTATATTAATAAAAATAACTTAACAAAAGTCGACATTGCGTCACTGATGTTTAAGTTTCGCCCGTAATATTGAATTACGTGTTTTATTTTCATTTATTTACTTCCACGTAACATTGAGTTACGTGTTATTTTAATAGCATCATAAGTTGTTATAAATAACAGTTTTAACTGTTACGAAATCTATTTGACATTTACCGTCACATAAAATTTGTTGACGCCTAACTTTAACCGCTGCACGCTGTGTATCGTATTGCAAGACCAAGGTTGTTGTTGCACCGGTACTTTGCTCACTTGTGCGCATCGTGTAGCTTCGTCAAATTACGATAAATTTCATATTATTTTCTATAACTTAAAATCTTCTTTTTAGACAAAATGCTACCATCAAAACAAATGCAAGGCAAAGGTCCATCTCAAGATGATCTTATAGATTCTGAGTTGAGTTTATTGATTGCTAAGCGCGATGCTATTTTTGAGATAACGCAAAAAATTTACGATTTAACTCATGATCTTCATTCTGATCCCAGGAAGATGGAAAGTTTCCTTGATGCTTGTTGTAACATTGATACATTACGTACAGATTTTAAGCAAGTTTTAGATCAATATAATACGCGTTTATTAAAATTAAAGCCGAACGCAAAACCTGAATATCATTGTCTTATAGCCTTTGAATCTTTGTTTAGCCGAATAAAGCGTTTACAAAATGAAATTTCACAGCCAGTTTTATCACACTCTTCAAGTGCACCGGCCAAATCAAGACCTACGTTGCCACCCATTGAGTTGATGACGTTTAACGGAGACATTCGCTTATGGCCATTATTTTATGCTAGTTTCAAGTCCACCGTTCACGATAATCCATCGCTCACGGATGCCGAGCGTTTATACTACTTGTTAGGCAAACTGTCAGGCAAGGCTCAGTCAGTCTGCGCTGGTGTTACTCCCTGTTCTAAAAACTATAACTTATTATTACAAACGCTTATTAACAAATACGAAGACAAGCGTATGATAGCTTCCGCGTATTTAAATCAAATGTTCGAATTTAAATCTCTGCAAACTGCTTCTGCGCACAGTTATGATACATTTACAGATTCATTTGTAAGCGCAGTGCGCGCCTTACAAAATCTTAAGTTAGATAATCTCACAGATTTAATATTACTTCACATCGCTCTCAAAAAGTTAGACGCGGACACTGTCCGCGCATTCGAGTTAAGTTGTAGTTCGAAGATTCCTTTATTTAATGATTTAGTTGAGTTCATTACGACTCGGGCTAAAGTTTTTGAACGTACTCAAAGTACGACTACTAAAGTTTCTTCTATTAATAACAATAAGAATAAGCCACGTAGTTCAAGTAACATCCCGCCGCCGAAGTACCAGACCTTGTTGATTACAACGGTAGATTCATTTAAATGTCTTTGCACTAATATTACACATCAGCATTTATTTAAATGTAGTGAATTTAATAGTATGACACCCCATGATCGTTTTAAGTGTGTAAAAAATTATAACGCGTGCGTAAATTGCTTGAGCTTAAAACACAAAGTTTCAAGTTGTACTTCTAATTCGTTTTGTCGTGTGTGTAAGCTAAAACACCACACATTATTACACTTCACGCGAACAGACAGCGCGGCTGCATCTGAGACAGCTCCGCCGCTGCCGACCGCTCGAGATGCGCAACGCATCACCGTTCCGCTTGTCGCTTCTCCCGCGCACTCTGCGCGGGCTGCGTCAGATGTTGCATTGTGCACCACCACTCCGTTACACACTGTACCTCACATTATTTCTCCCGCTTGTAATAAGCAATCTACTATATTACTATCGACCGCTCAAGTTGTCATTTATGACACAGTCGGGAATCGACACGTCATTCGTGTTCTTTTAGACTCCGCATCGCAAAGTCACTTCATAACGAAGGAGTGCTGCGACCGACTAGGTTTACAGCTTCAAGGTGTTGATCGTACAGTTGTTAAGGGATTCGGTGGATCTGAGAGGGTCATTCAATTTAAATCAATAAATGTTACATGTTTTTCGCGTTTTAATAAAAATATTAGTTTTGTTATTAGTTCACCGCTAGTTGTTGATAAAATTACTGATTTATTGCCCTCCGCAGTGGTTGATATTTCTGCCTTATCACATTTGCGCGAATTGCCACTCGCGGACGAGAACTTTGGTGTACCAAGCAAGATAGACATTCTTATTGGTGCATCGCTATTTCCCCATCTGCTCAGCCCGGATGTGGATTCTGTATATGATAACAAGTTGATTCCCTCCGCGTTGCGTACTATTTTGGGTTATGTGGTTATGGGCACTGCTCCTTCTGTGTCAACATATCATATACATCAGGCTTTGACATGCTGTGTAGCTCAACAGCCTGCCGCCCTTGACGATTTAGTCAAGAGATTTTGGGAACTCGAAGAGTTTCATCCCTCACCGCCCGTTCAACATCCCGCTGATGTTGAATGTGAAGAATTTTATAAATCTACTACACTCCACGACCCCATTAGTGGCAGGTACGTTGTCGGCCTGCCATTCAATGAGGACATTTATTCTTTAGGTGATTCCTATAATATTGCACGCAAACGTTTCATGTGTCTGGAAAGAAAGCTCGAGGCTTCGCCTATGTTGCGACAGGCATATGATGACGTCATAAACGAATATATCTCCAAGGGATATATTTCTCCCGCGCCTCAGTATGACACTCATGCTCCCATTTATGTTATACCGCATCATGGTGTCGTGCGCGAAGATAAAATGACAACTCGTCTTCGAATCGTCATGGATGCTAGCTGTAAGACTAGCAGCGGACGGTCACTGAACGACATACTTCACTCGGGGCCTAATCTCCAAGGTGACCTGTTTACTATAATTTTAAATTTCCGTTTACACGCCATTGGAATAACAGCCGATTGTCGCCAACAGTTTTTACAGATTGTTGTGCGTGAGGAGGATCGTCGCTTTCAGTGCTTTTTGTATCGCTTTAAACCGGAAGATCCAACTGTGCTATACCAGTTTAATCGCGTATGCTTCGGCCTTACATCGAGTCCTTACCATGCATTGCGCACTGTAAGACAGCTCGTTGACGATGACGGCATGAAGTACCCGTTGGCGAGTAGTATTGCGCCTAACTCACTGTACATGGATGACCTAGTTTTTTCGCTTCCTCATGAGCATGAAGCTGTCAACGCTGCTTTACAGCTCATTGATCTGTTCAAAGGAGCACAGTGGGATCTGGTTAAGTGGAATAGTAATAGCGACTCTATATTAGATAACCTCCCTACTTCTCATAAACTCGCGAGAGAAGTAGAGTTTGATAAAACTACACAACATAAAATATTAGGTTTGCATTGGTCTACAGGCTGTGATTATTTTTATTTTAAAATCATCGCACCTGATGATGAGACGTGCACTAAACGCTCCATTCTATCTACTGTCGCCCGTCTGTGGGATATCGTGGGCTTCGTTGCCCCCACGGTCGTGTATGCTAAGTTGTTAATAAAACAACTTTGGCAACTTAACTTAGACTGGGACGATGTACCGCCGAAGTCTATAGTTAAAATATGGAAACAGTTTTGTACAGAGTTGCCGACTTTAAATGATCTCCGCATTCCGCGCCACGTCGGCGCGACTAAGGACAGCATTATGTCTTTATTAGGCTTTTCAGATGCCAGTGAAAAGGCCTATGGTGCTGTGGTCTACCTGCACACTAATACCGCTGGTGTTACCGCTGTACGTTTGGTCTGTTCGAAGACAAAGGTTGCGCCTTCGAAGCCGCTTTCCGTCGCTCGTCTTGAGCTCTGTGCAGCTGTGTTGCTGTCAAAACTTCTCCGCAAAGTATATAATGAATATTCAAATAATTATCCTATGAAAGTATATGCATTCATAGACTCGAAAGTTGCTTTATATTGGATCAAAAGCTCTCCGCACAAGTGGCAAACTTTTGTTTCAAATCGCGTTGTTCAGATCACTGATAATATTTCATCTGACAACTTTTATCATGTCGCAGGCACTGAAAACCCTGCTGACATTCTATCTCGTGGCATTATGCCTTCGAAATTGGTTACACATCCTATGTGGCTCCATGGGCTCAAGTGGGCTTCATTAGATCCATCTCAGTGGCCTTTATATAATTTAAATGGTGAGTCTATTATTGATATGCCTGAACAAAAGGTCATGGCGAACGCTGTATGTACTCTTACAAGTCATTGCGACTTACTAGATCTTTCGCTTCGCATTTCTTCATGGAGTAAGCTTCTACGTATAGTTGTATACATGAGTAGATTTATTAAACTTTTACCTCGTCGCAGTTCACTCTCAGTAACTGCCAGTGATTTAAATGTAGCCGAAAACTTAATAATTCGTGCTCTGCAATATAAATACTTTGCGGAAGAATATACAAATATTTTAAATAATAAACCATGTTCTTCGACATTCAATCGTTTAAGACCATTTATTGAAAATGACTTAATACGTGTGGGTGGTCGCCTAAGCAATTCGTCACTGCGCTATGCGCATAAACATCCCTTAATTTTACCGCGAAATGACCCAATTGTAATCATGTTAATTGATTATTACCATATAAAATATTTACACGCCGGTCCAGAATTATTATTGTCATTACTTCGACAGAAATTCTGGATTCTGTCAGCGCGCAATATTATTAGGCAGCGAGTTCATATGTGTAACATTTGCTTTAGGCTCAAACCACGCCCAACTTACCCCTTAATGGCTGACTTGCCTGATTCACGTACTGATCAAGCAATCAAAGCTTTCACGCATACGGGCTGCGATTATGCAGGTCCCATCGCGTATACTCCTGTACGTCGTCGTGGTATTCGCAGTGAGAAAGCATATATATGTATATTTACATGTCTAACCACTCGAGCAATACACATCGAGATCGCCACGGACCTTAGCTCTTCCAGTTTCTTAGCCGCTCTAAAGCGTTTTCTCTCAAGGCGTGGACCTGTACAATATATCTACTCAGATAATGGGACCAATTTTAAAGGTGCCGACTCATATATTCGCGACCTTTATAAATTCCTAAACAACGAATATCGTTTGAAGCTGGAGCAAGCGTACGCTGAGAGTCGTATCACGTGGAAATTTATATGTCCCAATTCCCCACACTTCGGTGGTGCTTGGGAAAGTATGGTTAAGGTAGTTAAAACCCACCTATTTCGTGTCATCGGACAACAACTGCTTTCGTACGAGGAGCTTCACACAGTACTCACAGAAATTGAGGGTCTGTTGAATTCACGTCCGCTTACGGTGCTAAGCGCTGATCCGTCGGAGCCACTCGCTTTGACACCGAATCATTTTTTAAATAATGCTCCCCTATGTTCTTTGCCCGCACCTAAAGTTAAAGCTGAGCCTGTCAGCATTCTTCAGAGGTACACATTGCTCGATAAATTGGTTCAGTCGTTTTGGAACCGCTGGAGGATGGAATATCTTCACGGTTTACAAGTTAGACAAAAGTGGAATACCGCATCTAAACCTATAACTCCGGGGACAGTGGTAATTGTTATTAACGACAATGTGCCACCTCTAGCTTGGCCATTGGCGATTGTCGATCGCGTTCATCCCTCTAAGGATGGCGTCGTCCGCGTAGCAACTATAAGAACAAGCAAGGGAACTTACCTTCGTCCTGTAGTTCGGTTGTGTCCGCTTCCTAATCAATAGTTAGTAGATTAATTGATTGTTTTTAAATAAAATATTGTAAGTTTACCTTAAATCATATCATTACTTAGTCGTATAAACTTATGTTTTTGATTAATAATTTGGTTTTTTTTTTACCTCGCGCATTGAGCGCAACTTAGATTTAATTCATTTTACTTGTATGGTTGTCTTTAAAGGTGACCCTTTAAGGGCGGGTGGAAATGGTTACGCCAATTATCAACATTATTTTAATATCTATGTAATCTGTATCCCATCCCTATGCACGTACCATCTGTCAACGGTGGCGCCGTCAAGCGGTGCAATTGTGCAGTTGTTGTTGCAAAACCGCCGCGCGAACGAACACTGCGTTCTTCGTCGAAATATTATAATTAAATAAATAAACCCGGACATTGCGCCCTAGTAATTTTCAAAATAGTCGCGTCAGCCCCGCGAGCACGTCATAGCTTGAGGAGAGTGTGGTGCGCGTCCAAACACCATATTTTCGGAAGAACGGTGGGCCCGCCGCTGAGGATCCCGATTCCCGAGAGTACGAGCAAGAGGCGAGCCGCTGCCGTCCAGAAGAAGGTGCGTACGTGCTTAATCACATTTTCCCTACTTTGATGTGTGTACCATTTTTTATATTTTAATACATCCATTCCGCCACTGAATTATCGAAGCAAAATTTAATAACATATTTGGCGTGACTACTTTCTATACTAGCAGCCGATCCCCACAGTAGTAGTCCATACGACATAACACTGTGAAAATAACTTAAGTAAATCAATCTTGCCGTTTCAACATTAGTAAGTTGTCTTATTTTTTTAACTGCATATGCCGCAGAACTAAGTCTGTTTGTCGATAATATGTGCCGTAAATATGTGGATCCTACTGCAAACGTGAATCTAATGTAATGCCCAAAAATTTGGTACAATCAATGAATTCAATAATTTGATTATTCATTTCCACAATAGTATCCACTTTCCTTACATTTGGCAATGAAAATTTTATACATTTAGTTTTATTTGAATTTAATGATAAGTTATTAATTGTGAACCAATGCAATACATTAGAAAGAGTACTATTTACAACGTCAGTATTTTCATTACCTCTGTCAACCTTAAATATTAAAGAAGTATCATCTGCAAATAGTACTGTATCGCACAGATTGTTAGTGAAATGTGGGAGATCATTAATGTAAATTAAAAAAAGCAAAGGTCCCAATATCGATCCCTGAGGTAAACCCATAGTTATAGATGCACCAACAGACTCAGTTTTGCTAATAACAACTTTCTGGACCCTATTGGACAAATAAGACTCCATAAGGCTAATTGCTTTTTCGGTGACACCATAATGTTTGAGTTTATTTAAGAGTCTGGTGACTAACACAGTCGAAAGCCTTCGACAGGTCACAAAATATACCAATCACATCTTGTTTACACTCCCAAGCAGCAAAAATGTGTTTGAGAAGTGCAACTCCAGCATCTGTCGTGGAATGACCTTTGGTAAAACCAAATTGGTTCATATGAATAAAGTTATTACATGTGAAATGATCTATTAACTGCTGAGATACAATTTTTTCGAATATTTTACTAAGTGCTGGTAGAATCGAAATTGGTCTCCAATTTGAAGGATCGTTTTTATTCCCAGATTTAAATAATGGTATTAACTTGCTATTCTTCATGAGGTCGGGGAAGACACCTTCATCAATACATTTATTGAATATCAACGCGAGTTGCGGGGCAAGTTCTATTATAACCGATTTGATTATGTGGGTCGAAATACCCCAAAGATCTTCAGTTTTTTCGTACTAATCATACGAAATGTTTTTAGCACAGTGTCAGCGTCAATGTGACAAAATTTGAAAACCTTGTTGCACCTCTCTACACTCTGCCCTAGGAGAGCTACAGCTTCATCAGGACACGAGTTGAGACTACTTGTAGTTTCTATGGGTATGCGAGAGAAGAAGTCTTCGAACGCATTGGCAACTGCCTTGTCTGATTTGATTGTTTCATTATTGATTTCTAATGAGAATGAATTTGCAGTACTTTTAAGTTTACCTGTTTCCTGATTAATGATATTCCAGGTGGTTTTTACTTTATTTTTCGATAAACTGATTTTGTTACTTATGTACATAGCTTTTGCGGACATGCACACTTTCTTAAATGTTTGAGAATAATTCCTAACATAATTTATGAAAGAGGGGTCACTAGAGGTTACTTTTAAAGCGTAAAGGTCAAACCGTTTCCTTCGACTTTTGTATATACCCGGAGTAGCCCAGTCACTGAATTTCTTACTCCCGTTTTTGTCTTTAATGACCTTTTCCTTGAATATATCATTACATTCATTTTTAACTACATGGAATAAATTATTATAGAGATTATTGGCGTTCGTCCCCTCGATCGACAAATTTGCAGTTTGATTAACAAGATTTTTTTAAAATTTCTCTATCCCGCGTTTGGTTAAATAGGTCTACAGGTAATCTCACGTATAGAACAAACATGATGGTGCTCGAACGAAGCTAGTTGACCGCTGTGGTCAGAATTAATGCAGTTAATAATTAACTTATCTTGAACATTACAGTTACAAAAGATGTTGTCTAAGCAAGTAGCAGACGTAGCTGTAATTCGGGTTGGTTCTTGAAAAACATAATTCAAGTTAAATGACTTAAATAAATTAATAAATCTACTAGATAATTGTGATTCCTCTAAAATATTTATATTAAAATCACCGCATACAATGATTTTTTTAGTTTTGCTAGAAACTATTCTTAATACATCTTCCATACTCGATTCAAACTCTGAGTAATTTCCAGAGGGGGGTCTGTATACACATATTATAATAAAATTATCAAGTTCCACACATGACAGCTCAATGATTCGTTCAATGGAAAGAGAAACTATGTCTTTTCGTTCTTTAAACTGTAAGTCATTATGTAAAATGATTAGGGATCCATCTCTAATAGCTGTTTTTCTAGTGAATGAACTCACAATTCTATAATTATTTAAACTTATTAACAACTCATAATTTTTTAGCCAATGCTCAGTAATACAAAGTATATCTATGTTTTCATAGTCTAAAAATAAATTTATTTCTAAGTCTTTTCCAGAAAAGCCTTGAATATTTTGATGAAATATCCGTAAATATTTGGGCTTTCCTATGGTCAGTACCTTGCAAGAGGCTACCTCTTTTGTCTTAATATTTAATTTAAATTACTTGGAACTTGTTCCAAGACATTACTTTGAGTGTGTTGTCAATAAAAGCATTGTCAGTAGCCAAATTCTTGGCTAAACATAAAAAATAAAAGCTTAGCGAACCTGCTATTGTTTTTTTGAAAAGGTAGACAGATATAATCTATCTTTTGTCAGATAAATCTTATTAGGGGCACATGTCAACTTGTTTATATCAATGATATGAAATTTTTTGGAGTAACAAGTCAATACATCTAGTGTCAGATTTAATTTGTATCTCATACTATTTTCATATCAGATAAGTGATAGTGGTAAATAATTATGTACACATTTCCATGTGTACATAATTATTTTATTTACTTCCAAATTTTCAAACTTCGAATAAAATGTTTATAATTGCCCCTATTTCCCATTAATATTATCAGATTATCATTACTATTAAAGTTATAATTAGAAATTTTATCTACCACATCTTGGAAACTGGAGCCAGGCATACAATAATTTATGACACTTTGCCCCAGGTGGTTTGATAGCAAGTGACCCATATTCTTACCTATTTCATCACAGAATATAACACATTTCGATACGGGCAGCCTGGTCTCACCCGTAACTATTGACTGACGTACCTTACTGAGCGCAGAATATGTATGACTGGGTACACAATTATTGTTATCCAAATTATTAGTTATATTGCTATCCAATATTAAATTATGGTTACTGTTATCTATAGTCTGTTTCTCCAGAAGGGAATGATAACGATCTTCATTGAATTGACAGAGTGTGGCTAACTCTGTCACTGACTTAATAAGCTCAGAATAATAACGCATAGAAACCCAATCGGCGCGCACAATTTGATGCAACTAAATGTGAGCCATATATGGCTCACTACGCCGGCAGCTCCATACTATTTTTATCATAGTGTGCGTGTTTCGCGCGTAAAAGACTGCACACAGCGGTGTCATTTTTGCTTCACTTTATGGCCGGTATACACTTTGTTTAGTTAAGTGCTTAGTGTTTAGTAGACTGTTTAGTGTTAAGTGATTAGCAGGTGCTGTCCATACACTGTTTAGTAAACGGTGTTTAGTTTATTTGTTCATTATATGGACTAAACACTAAACAGATCTGTCCAGACGTGTTTAGTGAGTGTTTAGTGTTAAGTGAGGGGTGAAGGCGGGAGAGCGGGAGGGGCGACTCGCAGAAAAAATAGAACGCGTTCCTATTTGCTAAACACTTAACACTAAACACTTAACACTAAACAGAAGCTGTCCGAACGTGTTTTTTACTAAACACTTAACACTAAACAAGCCACTCGCACTAAACACTAAACAATGTGTGTACCGGCCATTATGGCCGTGTTTAGTGTTTAGCGAATAGGAACGCGTTCTATTTTTTCTGCGAGTCGCCCCTCCCGCTCTCCCGCCTTCACCCCTCACTTAACACTAAACACTCACTAAACACGTCTGGACAGATCTGTTTAGTGTTAAGTCCATATAATGAACAAATAAACTAAACACTGTTTACTAAACAGTGTAGGGACAGCACCTACTAATCACTTAACACTAAACAGTCTACTAAACACTAAGCACTTGACTAAACAAAGTGTATACCGCACATTAATCATCGCGCTCTTTACCGGGCTAACCTTCTATGCGTTATTATTCTAAGATAAGCTCCTTATTTTGGTTTTGAGCACTTTCATAGTTTTTTGTTATATTTGACAAAAAAAATTGTAAATAGCTAATGTTATCAGTTAGGTCTTTTATGTCCCTGTCATACTTACTTCTGCTTTCTTTTAGTTTTACATCAAAAATGTCTAATGAATCAATTAGACATGCACGCTCTTTTCGTAACGTGATATTAGATATAAATACATTATGCTTTTTAATGAGGTATTATGTTTTTTTATAAATTTATTGATTTTACAATATTTCCTAAGTTTTTTTTTACTGTGAAAATAGAGTGGCAAATGGTTTTCTGTTGCAGGTGAAGCTTGTGCAAAATTTTGACAACTAGATGATTGCATGAGTTCCTCATATAAACTATGCGTGTGGTTATTTTCCATGTCCCGCTTTAATTGCTCGAGTTGGACAATCTGTTGGTTTGCATCACCCAACTCACATTCTAATTCTGTGATTCTATTCAGAGCAGTTTCATATAAATCATTACACTGAACTAAACGATTGATGTTATCCAGCAATTGGTGGCGCTCCTCAAGCACTTCTTGATATTTCATATCTAACGCGGAGAGTTCAACGCCCACTACTGGGCATAGGCTTCCCCCATGGATATCCACAACGATCGGTCCTGTGCTACCCGCATCCAGCGGCTTTCCGCGACCTTTGCCAGATCGTCGGTCCACCGGGGTCGGGGGCCTACCCACTGAGCGTCGTCCGGATCGTGGTCGCCACTCAAGAACCGTTCGGCCCCAACTGCCATCGGTTCTTCTCGCTATGTGTCCCGCCCACTGCTACTTCAGCTGAGCAATCCTTCGAGCAATGTCGGTTACTTTAGATCTCCTGCGGATCTCCTCATTTCGGATTTGATCACGCAGGGAGACCCCAAGCATTGTTCTCTACATTGCCCGCTGAGCGACCTTGAGCCTTCAGACGAGACTCATAGTGGATGGCCACGTTTCGCTTCCGTAGGTCATCACTGGCAACACACACTGGTCAAAGACTTTCGTCATGAGACACTGAGGTAATTTGGACACGAAGATTTTTCGTAACTTCCCGAACGCTGCCCATCCGAGCTGAATTCGACGAGAGATCTCTTTCTCGAAGTTGGACTTACCTAACTGGACTATCTGACCCAGGTATACATAACTGTCTACAACTTCAAGTGTTGTGTTCCCAATATTAACTGGAGTGGGTACAACATGGGCATTCGACATGATTTCATTCGCCCCGAACATAGAATTCGACGAAACGGGTCCCCTGATCACGACTCTGATAGAAATATTTGCAAGTTAATGGTACTGCGGTCTTCAATCAACACCCCGTATCGAATGATCATTGCTATTGTTACAATTAGACACGATTTATGTAGCGTTTGAATGCTTAAATGATACAGATTGAAATAAGCACTAGAAAAGAATACCATATAGGGGGTATTTTTTAAAATTGGATTTAATAAAAAAAAACAACAATGCCAACTTGATCCTTAAAGATCAATAGTGTTTTGACAGCACTATTGATCTTTAAGGATCAAGTTGGCATTTATTTCATTGATATTTGTCTATTCATTTTAAGAGTTATAACGGTTTATGCACGTCAGGTTCGCAACAGAGGGTAAAAATATTAAATGGGGAAACATGTGGGATTTTTCTTTTCTATTTTTTATCACTAAAATGACCCCCTTTTGTCCCCTGCCTCATATGTGCACTTTATGCAGAAACACACTATATTGTTATTTGAAGTTTCGTTTCTTATGACTTCTGTTTATTGTTCGGTGGAGGGTGGCGGTACGGTCATTATCCCCCACAGTGACCGCAATCCCGCTTGGGGGTTTATGAGGTCTTTGTGGTGCACATTTACTGTTGGTAGTAGCACGGTAATAGTATATGTGGACTCGGCCTCCTCAACTCAAAATAACAAGTTGCCTCCGCCCTCGGCCCCCTCTTTGAGATTTTATACCTACGGCCGCTCGGCATCGCTTGGTGCGTGGGCCGCGATAGGGCTCCTCGCTTACCGACCGTGCGCTCCGTTTGACTCGTACGTATGCCCTGCGGCGAACTGCATTCGTAACAGCCCTTGTAGCTATGCGATCCAAGTGCGATCCAGATCGAGGCGCGTAGGCATAGCGCGTGTTTCGACCGTTTCTATGGAAGTCATTCTACTGTATGGGTCGGGAGACTATTACCGTGGTAGTAGTCAATTTACCGTTTCTGACGTGTTCGTGTTGTCATTGTCTTGACATTTCTGTAATCGAATTAGCTCTTGCACATTAAAGCCGGGGTCCCACGGCGTGCTTTCTCACAGGCCAGATCGCGCCAAGCCAGACCAACAGGCCGTGGGCCGTCACATCTGATGAGGCCTGTGGTGGCTCGTTGGCGCCCGTCCGATCCGTCGGGAGTCGGTAAGTTCAAAGGCGCGGCGCGGCGCGGAGCGATGATGCCTGTGGTGGGTGGTGGCCTGTACAGGCGCGTCTGCGTCGGTTCTAACTCATTCATTTCACCTACGGCGGCTTGTGCTCGTACACAAACCGCAGCCATGCGCTCCGTATCACTTAACGTGTTGGACTGGGCGATAACGACAGGCCGGCACAGGCCGACACACGCCGTGGGAACGGCTCGGCGCGAGACGCAATCAGACGCACAGGCATCAACAGGCGTGGCGCGATCCGGCCTGGCCTGTAATAACACGCGCCGTGGGACCCCACCTGAAGAGGTCCGAATGGGTTTCTTTTATTTATTTTTGCTGGTGCTTCTGAAATGGTTCCCTCGCTATGCAGTGATGTGGGCGAATTCGTTGGCGTCCTTTTGCATGCATAGCATATTTGGTTCAAAATATGACTTCCACTCCACAGTAAAAGAATTAAAATGTTAAAAAGACATTTTGTTTATTCTAAGTAGATAAAAATTCTACAAATATGCATATTCTAATTTTCTTTCTTATCATTTCATTTAATCAAAATTTTTATTAAGTTAACAGAGTGGCTTTTTCGACCCGGGTCCCTATAGAAGTCGATTGCTATTTAGACCTGATAGAAGCATAATTGAAAAATAGCTTATACGATAAAACTGTAGGTGTTGATTATTTGAATTTTAATTTTACTTGTCAAGTACTGCGTTACCTAGCGACACGATCTGTCTAAATATAAACCCGAATAAATTACAAACAACCGATACTGTTTTTCTCTCCCTGCTGCTCTGCATAATATTTTAACAGGTCATGGCCCAGATTACCAAATTCTCAATTACTAAATTAAATGGACTTGAAGATTACTCGACGTGGAAATTCGCAACAAAAATGTTGCTTTTACGCGAAAAATTATTTTGTTACACGTCATGCCTTCCCGACACTACTAAACCTGATGCAATAGAAAAGGATGAAGAAGCTTTAGCCCTAATTTGCTTACATATTGAGCCGCACTTATACCCATACGTAAAGGAATGTAAATTCGCTAAAGAAGCATGTTAAGTAAGTAAGTAAGTTATATTCGCTAAGTAAGACAAGGGTGTTAATCGGCGTATAATGCTCATGAATGCACTGCTGGATGAAAAACTAGAGAAGCATTCCTCTATGCATGAGTATGTAGCCGCTGTTATGTGTTATGCGCAAAAGTTGAAGGACATTGAAAAGGGCATTGACGATGATTTAATTGCTGTCGTATTACTGAGAGGTTTACCTGAAGAGTATAAGCCAATGAGAATGGCATTGGAACACTCGGGGATGAAACTTACTTCGGAGAATGTACGATTGAAGCTGTTACAAGAAGATACACGTCAGGAAACGTCAAATAGCTCATCTGTCAATTCTGCTCTAGTTGCTAAAGGAAAGGGAAAAGGAAATACAAACAAGATTAAATGTTTCAAGTGTGGAAAGAAGGGGCATAAGAAACCAGACTGTCCATTACTAGCTAAGGAGAGCGGATCAACGTCAAAACAGAAGCCGAAGATCTCGTTATATACTTCTCTGAGTGTTAATGATTCGTTCAATCCTTTGGACTGGTATATCGATAGTGGTGCATCAAATCATATGTCTTTCCAAAAATACTGGTTTAGGGACATTAAGTTTGTAAATAATATGAATGTGACTTGTGCAAATAATGAGCGATTACAAAGCGAAGGTAAAGGTGACATAATGATTAATCTAAAAGGAGATATTGTGCCTATAAAAGATGTCTCATATGTGCCTAATTTACGTGTGAATCTTTTGTCTGTATCTAAGTTAACTGAGAGGGGCTGGAGAGTAAGTTTTGACAGTGATGGTTGTAAGTTGTTTCACGAATCAGTAGGCCATATTTCGAGTAAGTGTGTAGCTACAGCTAGTAACGTCTCTGGTATTTACGGTATTTACAAACTTGACGATTGCTTTTCTGTTTTAGAAGGAGCTTCTTTGGCTACATGTGACATTGAAAACTCGTTGGCATTATGGCATCGACGGCTTGGTCACGTAAATGTGAATGATTTACGTAAGCTATTGGGATTCAATTTTGGAAAAGGGGTATTGGAGCCTTGTGAAGCTTGCATAAAAGGTAAGGCGCACCGTTTACCATTTCCAATGGGTGAAGCAGAGAGAGCGATTGGGAAGCTTGATTTAATTCATGCTGACATTTGTGGTCCTATGTCGGAACGTTCGTATGGGGGAGCTCATTACATGTTAGTCATAATAGATGATTATTCACGAAAGATGTTTGCTTACTTTTTGAAGTCCAAAGCGGAAACTCTCGACTGTTTTAAACATTTTGTGACTAATGTAGAGAATGAGACGAATTTAAAAGTTAAATGTTTGCGGACGGACAATGGGACGGAATTCATTAACGAAAGGTTTAGTGATTTTCTTCGCATTAAAGGTATTAAACGTCAACTGACAGTACCGTACACTCCGGAACAGAATGGAGTCGCAGAACGAGCAATGCGGACTATTGTTGAGATGGCACGAACAATGTTACTGGATAAAGGTTTGAATCGCAAGTTTTGGGCAGAAGCTTGTAACACTGCTGTGTACATTAAAAATAGACTACCGCATAGTGCGAACAAAGGTAACATTCCGGAAGAAATGTGGACGGGTAAGGTTCGAAAAGTCGATTACTTCAGAGTATTTGGTTCAGTAGCCTATGCTCATGTTCCAAAGGCAACTCGTAAGAAGTGGGACCCTAAAGCTAAAAAATATATCTTTGTAGGATATTGCGAAGAGACGAAAGGATTTCGTCTGGCTGATTTCAATAATCCACGTTCTGTGATTACTGCTCGAGATGTTACTTTTATAGAAGATTACAACTGTACTATTTCTAAAAATAAAACTGATAGTGAGGTTGTTCCAGGTCTTGTAACGGATAATGGCGCTCGTAATCTATCGGAAGTTACATGGGAAGTTGTCAAGGATCACGACGTGACCGGTGACAAGAATATAACTTCGGAAGCAGTTGGTGATGCAGTTGTTAATGGTGAAGTGACTGATGAGATAAATGAAAGTGAAGATACGAAAAATGTAGAAGATGATGATAACGGTATGGATAGAATTAATATTCATTCTAATGAAGAGGCTGTATGTAGGTATCCTTTACGAAATAGGATGCATGAAGCTGATTCAGGATTCGCTTGTTACATTGAACAAGAACCACTGACAGTTCGTGAAGCCTTAAATCGAGAAGATAAAGATCATTGGAAAATTGCTATGAAGAAAGAAATGGACTCAATGTATGAAAATAATGTATGGAAGTTAGTCGGTAAGCCGCCAGGAGCTAAAGTTGTGGGTAACAAATGGATATTTAAGTTCAAGTATGATGCAGATGGAAAGAAATCTTATAAGGCGCGTCTTGTTGCCAAAGGATTCACGCAATCATATGGGGTGGACTACTTTGAAACATTTTCGCCAGTTGTGAAGAGATCCACAATACGGATTTTATTTACTTTGTCATTGGAGCGTGATTTTAACATTGATCATTTCGATGTAAACACGGCATTCTTAAATGGCAACTTGCATGAAACTGTGTATATGCAACAACCAGAAGGATGCATAATAAAAGGAGGTGGAAATAAAGTCTGTTTACTTCAAAGGGCGATCTATGGTTTAAAACAAGCGTCAAGAAGCTGGAACGAAAAGGTAAATGACGTTTTGTTGTCAATGAACTTCAAACGATGTCCATATGATAATTGTTTGTATATGAAGAATAATTTATTTATTTGTTTATATGTCGACGATTTTTTGGTGATATATAAAGATAAATGTCAAAAGTCGTGGCTGCTAACAGAATTACAAAAATATTTTAAAATAAAAGACTTAGGCGAAGCGAAACAATGTTTGGGAGTCACTTTAGAACGTAAGTCCGATACTTTATGCCTTAAACAAAATAAATACATTGAAAACTTATTGTTGGAATTTGGAATGTCAGATTGCAAAAGTTCAAAGACACCAACGGAGCTGGATCTTCATAAGGTCTTGGTCGATGGGGGAGGAAAGGAACTGTTATCGCCACAAGAACGGTTCAGATACCAGTCTCTCATTGGTGGCCTCAACTACCTGGCAACCAGCACTCGACCGGATATTGCAGCCGCTGTGAGTTTTCTTTCGCAATATAATTCTTGTTGTCGTGATATTCATATGACTGCAGCGAAACGAGTACTTCGTTATTTAAAGGGAACTTCTGATCACGGCTTACTATTTAAGAAAAGTAATGATTTCAATAGTTTAACTGGATATGTTGACGCTGATTGGGGCGGAAATATTCTTGACAGAAAGTCCTTTTCAGGTTATATTTTCAAGTTTGGTGTCAATACGGTATCCTGGGAATGCAGAAAACAAAATTGTGTAGCTCTGTCTTCCACGGAAGCGGAATACGTAGCCTTAACAGAAGCGTGCAAAGAAGCTACTCACTTACAAAGATTAGTCTCATTTTTACTTGGTGAGTCATCTGTTAATACTCGTCTGTTTGTAGATAACCAGAGCGCTATTAAATTATCTAACAACCCTGTGGCACATAGGAGAACGAAACACATAGACATCCGATGGCACTTTGTTCGTGATTGTGTGCAAAATCATATAGTAACGCTAGAATATGTTCCTTCAGAACATAACTTGGCTGACTTTTTAACAAAGCCATTAAGCGCTGACAAATTTATGAGATGTGTGAACGGTGTGGCTATTGGTTGTACGGCTGAATGATTATGTGTGCTGTGTGTATGTTTGTACTTGGATGTATTTTTTTTTAATAACTGTGGCATTTTATGTTTTCATTTTGGTAATTTGCGATCGTTGTTTGAGGGGTAGTGTTGATTATTTGAATTTTAATTTTACTTGTCAAGTACTGCGTTACCTAGCGACACGATCTGTCTAAATATAAACCCGAATAAATTACAAACAACCGATACTGTTTTTCTCTCCCTGCTGCTCTGCATAATATTTTAACAGTAGGTTAGGTTAGATTAGACATTAATTAGTGGAGCGATGAGGGCAGAAGCCATATTGCTGGTCTGGTATCACTTTGTGTGCACAGAAAAATTTCCTCATGTGCTTCACTATTACCTTCTCCATTGCCTTGCATACAACACATGTTAAGCTTATGGGTCGATAGTATGCAGGTTCTAGCTTACTTCCCTTTTTGAAGATAGGGGTCACAGTTGCAGTCTACCATTGGTTCGGTAGTAATCCAGAGTCATATGATGTTTGCATGATTGTTGCCAAATGTTCAGCAAGATGACATGTTTGCAATACTTTTACAGGGATATTGTCTGGTCCAGGCGAAGAGTCTGTTTTCATCTCCTTGATTGCTTCCTGTACTTTATCCCGAGTAAAAGTTATTTCTTTTATGGAGTTTTCATTTCGGAGTGATGGATCTAAGCTGCCAAGCTTAGACCTGGCGGCTCCTTGTGGAAAACACTAGCAAACTGATCTGCGAAGGCTTATCCAATTTCACATGGTTGAGTTACTATTTGGCCTTGTTGATTTTTTAGAATCCTTGGTACACTCACTTTAGAAGTTATTTGTTTTAACATAAGAGTAAAATCTCTTTGGTCCTGCCTGCAGTACTGCAGTGCCTGCAGTCTTATAGTTTATGCGCGCTGATTTTGTTAGGTTTACTAATTTATTATTTAATTTTCTCTAGTCATGATACAATTCATCCAGTCCTGTCAGTATGTATCTGTTCCATCGTGTTTGCTTTAGTTTGATCAACTTGCTCGAATCCTTCGATATCCACGGTTTATTTGTACTGTGGTAAGTTCCCATCAGAGGTGTGTGCAAGTTAATCGCCTTTTTCACCATTTTGCATAACTAACAATGTATTTGAATTCTTGATACATGGGATGTCTAGGCCTGCTGTGGTATAATATAAATACCTATCTCAGTTTATTAGTCTACAAAATAATTTTTGTCATTTTAGTCCTGCGGCAGGATATTTCAGTACATAAATATTTGATTTATGAGCACAAAATAATACATTACTGTTTACTGCTTTTAAATAAAGTTTTAGAGTACGTACCACTTGAACAGCCTTATAAGTACTGTTAAATCTCGGGGCGTATTGGGGTGGACGAGACGTAGAAGCATACGTGCTTCTACGACGAAGCGATCCAAGTAGCCAGGCACTTCTTCTCATGCAACCGAGCGGGTGGGCAGGTTGCGGATAGCCTGTCGGTTGCAGGGCCGACTAGTTCTTTTTTCTGACGGTCGACCCCGCACCCGGAATGTCCCTAGCGGACCCCGGACAAGAGAAGCTCTCTGAAGTCAGATCCCAGACCAAGGGTGACCCATACCTTTATTTCCATGATCCACTTTCCGAATTAAACTCCCTCCTTCCACTTTCTTCTCCCTTCATTCCTTTCGGTCCAAGAGGAAGGGCAACCTCTTACTCCAAAAGCCCACAAAACCCGTAAATAATGAAGCAGGAAGAAAATTTATATCCCCAGGTGGGTCCCGGCCAGGCAGGGGAGTCCCGCACCGTAAAGGTCAACTCCCATCGTAATCTGGGGGGGAGTACCTTACTGCCGACGACATCCGCGCCTAATGCGCGACCGGCAGCGAGCATGCTAGCGCCCGCGACACCGGCTGCGACAAACGCGCCTATGGACACACAACCGGCTGCGACGCACGCGCCCACTGGCACACAACCGGCTGCGATACACGCGCCAACGAACAATAACTTGACTACGTCACACGCGCCCTCCACGAGTGTCTGGCAACAGAGCCTCGTACGGAAGAGCACTACTCAAAACCCTGACATGACCACGGGTAAGGAGGCCGGCCCAAGCAGTTCCAACTCTGCACCTGGCGGCAGAGTACGCAGGCGCGGAAAAGCCACCAGGGGTAGAGGAGTAAACGACCCGATGTGCAACACCCGCGAAGGCGCAAGCCAGCGCGATGCACAAAGGGCCGTTGAAATGATAGTACGCGACCAGTCGCAAGTACGCGAAGGGACCACCCAGCGCGAAAAACGACCGGACGCGGAAACGCTCCTGCAGGGAGAAGTACGCGAAGGGGAAACCCAGCGCGAAAAATCCTCGCAGGAGACGGAACTAGCTAGGGATGGCAGCCGACCCCGCGTACGGAAAAGGGGGAAGCGGGCTGGAGCCTTGCACAAGGCGTCTCTGGCCATAACACCCAGGTCAGACACCTCTGAACCGCAACCGGGCCCTAGTGGCACGGGAGCGATAAAGAGAGTGCGTCCGGATGAGACGGCTTCGCCGAGAACTCTCCAGGGCGACGTCAAGCGAGTGAGGATCCAACCTCCTCAAGGGGGGCAAAGAACCTACGCGCTTGCCACAAGGGATATCCCTGCGCGACTTGCAGTAGCAATTTGCCTCTCCCCCCCTACCCGAGACATGACCACTGACGAGGCTGAATCCATAAAGAGAGGGCTCGAAGACCAGGGATCGGGTCTCTATTACATGAGAATCGGGTCTCATGTAATAGAACTTTTCCGCATGGTAAATTCGTATGCGAATTTTTCGATTCTACTGAAAAGTTCGAATGATTCGTATGAACCGTATTCTGAGGTACCCATAGAACAATATTATCAATCGAACTAGGAAGACGGAAATAGCATTGACAATTTAATGTTTCGTACGACGTTCATGAGGCGTTTTTAAAAACGCTATGGCAACCACTATAATTTACATCTTAAAATAGTTCTTTTTGGTAAAAAAATATTACTAAATCTATTTTAACACAAAATATATTTTTAAAAGTGATCATATTTTCTAAAAATAATACTTATATTACAAAATATAAAAGTTCAATTTTTAATATTTCGTAAAGTACATTGATTGAAACGGAACGCTCCAGACAGCACATTCATAAGTTCTGACGTTAAATGTCATTAATTACAACAAAGTTTGTCTAAGATAAATATTGAATTGAGACAAGTTCTTATTTTAATTATATAATAATCTGTTATGGAGCAAAATAATATATCCAAAAAATTTGCTAGTGCGGAGCAAAGGCTTCGTCTAGTACATTTAGTAGAAGCCGATCCACAGCTGAAATGTGGCAAACGTGATTGTCCAACTTAGTCCCGAATCATTCACTAAGAATGAAGCTAAAAGGCGGTGGATAAACATCAGTGAAGATATAAACTCCATCACAGGGGCTAAAAAAACTTGGGAGGAGTGGCGCAAGGTATGTTTTTGAAGTTATCCTCGATGTTATGTGTATGTGGTTCGGCGCTTGCTGCCTCTAATTCTTCCACCAAAAACTCTTCCTCATTCATTTTAATGAGACAAAACACAGAGAGAAAACACAGTTTGAGCCAGCTTCGCGGTTTGTGCTCGTTTATACAGAAATAATCACAAACGCCTTGTATTTTTATAATTTTGAAACACTTTTGACAGCTAAATTCGTATACGAACCTCAACTTCGACTGGTCCATACCACTCGTTGCGTTCGAGTGATGTTCGTTCGAATTATTTCGATTGTGAAATTCCGAGAATACACAAACTGTGGTTCCTTCGAAAAAAATTCGAATTTCAAACATTTTTACGAATGTGAACTTTTTTCGAATGCATGAGAATCGTGTCCCTGGTTATGGACGCTGACCCCAGCACACCTCTCCCGGCGTTCCGCGGCTACCCACGGGTGGCGGGTGGCACGGTGCAGATTTGGTGCGAGGATGACGGTGCCCTAACCTGGTTGACGGAGAACATCCCAAGGATTCAGCTTCCCAACACTGTCGCACGACTGACGGTAATGCGACAGGCCGACATACCGACCCGTGTTAGAGCCGCGCTCTTCGTACCGAAGTACCAGGGCGACATAGCGAGGCTCCAGAGTGTTCTGACCAGTCAGAACACTTGGTATGACATCGGTCGGTGGTCGCTATACAGAGCGACATCCGTTGGTGGCGAAAACCCGGGGACATATTTGACCCTGGGGATCCCACCAGAGGATGTAGAGAGGCTCTTGGCGCGGGAGCGGCGTGTATCGTACCTTCTTGGTTCCATATACGTCCGCTTCTACCCCAAGAAACTTCCCTCTGTAGCCCAGACCATGACACTGACACTGACTGAGACTGAGCTCAGACCAGACCAGACCGACACAGACGACATGGCGCGACTAGAGGAGGAAATGGCGAGGGCGGCGATGAAGGATGCAGATGCTGACATCCCACCACCAACATAACCAAGGTGGACAGATCGGCTTCTTTCGTCCTCGCCGATCGATGGTAGGCATAGGATCGAGGAGGAGGACGATTCCAATGAATCGGACTAACTCCTCTCCCGTGCCACCATCGCTCACGCCTAACCCCCTCGAAATCGTACAAGCCAATCTCCAGCATAGCCAAACTGCCACGGCCAACTTGCGCAGGGCGCTGGAGACAAACCCCCGAACAATCGCACTGATCCAAGAGCCGTGGATCAGGAACAATAGAATATGCGGCCTTAATAACATCGGAGGTAAGCTAATCCTAAACACACACAGTACAGACAAGCCAAGAACCTGTGCATACATACCAAACGACATCCCGATCACGACACTCACGCAATTCTGTTCCAGAGATCTGACGGCTGTCAGACTACAGAACACTGAAGAAGTCCCTGGTACTAGCTTCAGTGTACATGCCAGGCGACGATGAAAACTGCCCACCGAAAGAGATGGCTGACCTTGTGGAATACTGCGAGGGCGCCAAACTGGATCTCATTATCTGCACCGATTCAAACGCTCATCACCAGCTCTGGGGATGCGACACTTCAAACACCAGAGGAGAGGTATTATCCATTTACTTATTCTCAACTAACCTTAATATAGTAAACCGGGGCTCGGAACCCACTTGGGTTACAGCCCGGGGACAATCAATTATTGATCTAACGCTTGGCACAGATAACGAAGTAAAACTCATATCTAACTGGCGAGTATCCAACGAACTCACTTGCTCAAATCACATGAGAATTCGTTTCACAATAACAGCAAACACAAAAAAACCCACCCCGAAACGAAATCCGCGTCGGACAGACATACCTGGCTACAAGCGTCTTCTCGATTCCCTGATAGCTAGAATTCTACCACGCACAACCATAACAGATCCCACACAAATAGAACACATAGTGACAAAATTGACACTATACATCACAGAAGCTTATCACAAATGCTGTAAACAAAGAGTTCCGTACACCAAATGTAAAAACAACCGATGGTGGAATGCCGAACTTGAGAAACTCAGAGTAAAACTACGTAAACAATTCAACCGAGCCAAGAACTCGAGACAACCAGAGGATTGGGAACCATACAAAGAAACCCAATACATTTTCAAAAAACAAATCAGACATGCCAGGAGATTAGCCTGGAGAAAGTTCTGCGAATCTATCGAATCAAACAATGAAGCTGCCCGAGTGAGGAAAATCCTATCTAGCGACCAATATCGCAGCCTTGGTGCACTGAAAAAGCCCGATAACACTTTTACACAATCAGACCACGAAATCAGCAAGGTCCTTCTTGAGACGCACTTCCCAGACTGCAGCCTCTTAAAGGATAAGGTCTGGGCAGACGACATAAGAATGGAACCAACCAGAAACGACTGGACTATAGCCCACGAAATAGTGACAAGGGACCGAATAATGTGGGCTATCAAGTCTTTCCAACCATACAAATCCGCAGGCCTGGATGGCATTCTGCCAGCGCTTCTGCAGTGGGGCATCAACCCCTTAACCCCATGGCTGGAGAAAGTCTACCGAGCCTGTATCGCACATAGATATATTCCCCTCGCGTGGCGGGAAGTGAAAGTTATCTTCATTCCAAAGCCCGGAAAAACCGATTACACACAGCCCAAGGCCTATAGACCTATAAGCCTAAGATCATTCCTACTAAAGACCCTCGAAAGACTATGCGATAGACACATTAGAGATGGACCTCTACGCATGGTACCACTACACAAACAACAGCACGCGTACTCCATAGGAAAATCAACAGAATCCGCTTTACACAGCGTGACTTCCAGAATTGAATGCGCCATAGAACACAAAGGCTCTGCACTAGCTGCCTTCATCGATATTGAGGGCGCTTTCGATAAAACAATGTTTCACAGCATCGACATAGCCCTTAAAAGACATGGTGTGGCCCCCACCCTGTGCGGTTGGATCACCAATATGCTCAGGCAGAGGGCCATACAAGTCACGGTGAATGACACCACGAGAGCCATCGTGGCGAAAGGATGCCCACAAGGAGGCGTCCTCTCGCCTCTACTGTGGAACCTCGTTGTGAACAGTCTTCTAGACCGTCTAAACGACAAAGGCTTCTTCACCGTAGGCTACGCCGACGACATAACCATTATAATAAATGGCACTCACGAAAACACACTGTGCAACCTTATGCGCCAAGCCTTGAAAATAGTAGAGGACTGGTGCAAGGAGTTAACCCCACAAAAACAGAGCTAGTCCTCTTCACCAAAAAGAGGAAACTAGCAAATCTGCAATTACCAAAATTCTACGGATCCACCATAAGCCTAACATCGGAGACCAAATACCTGGGCATCTATTTGGACAAACAACTGAACTGGGCTAAACACACTGACTACATCACCACAAAAGCTAGTATATATCACTGTGGCAATGCAAGCGACTGCTTGGAAAAAACTGGGGCATTAGTCCCAAAGCCACCTACTGGCTATACACTACGGTTATTCGACCAATTATAACATATGGCTCCCTAGTCTGGTGGCCCAGGACAGACCAGGCAAACGGCCAAAGAGCACTAGAAAAACTACAGCGAAATGCCTGCGTGGCTATCACTAGTAGTATGAGAACCGCACCCACAGCCGCATTGCAAGCTATGTTGGGGCTGCCACCTTTGCACCTAGTTGTTAAAGAGGAGGCACACTAGCGGCGTTCAGACTCCACAATGCTGGCACACTGGGAAAGGACCCCAGAATCAAACACATACGCATAAAAGAACAAGCGACTAAACATCACCCGATGATGACATCACCCAATGATAGGATTCTGAAGAGATTCAATTTCCAGAAGCACTAATATACAGCTCGAAGAGGAATCACACGATTACTCAGGCCCAAAAGAGCTCAGAATTTACACTGATGGCTCCAAGACCAACTCAGGAACCGGGGCAGGCGTATACTCAAATGAGCTTAACATTAAGATATCCAAACCGCTAGGTAGATTCAACACCGTATTCCAAGCGGAATGCGTAGGTATCATCCTGGCGGCCCTCGCCATAGAATCTAAAGGAATTATGGATTCTCACATCCGCATAGTCTCTGATAGTGCTTCGGTACTCAAATCCCTAAACAAAAGCTATGTCACTTCGGAACTTGTATTGGAATGTCACAATGTGCTAGAACGAATTGTGACTTCCAACCGAAACACAGTGACACTACAATGGATAAAAGGACACAGCGGATCACTGGGCAACGACGCGGCCGACGAGCTGGCTAGGAGGGGATCCGACATAACGGCTTTCGGACCAGAGCCCATCGTACCAATTCCCTTCAGCCAGATTCGCGGATGGCTGCAAGAGCTCACCCGCACACAAGCACAAGACCACTGGTTCTCGACTCCAGGGTGCAGACAGTCAAAGGAAGCCATGCCAATCCTAAACAACAAACTGACTAAACGCATATTGCGTCTGGACAGGAACAGTCTGCGGCTGGTGACGGGAACCATCACTGGATACTGCTCACTAAACAAACACTTCCACATCATAGGCATAACAGATAGCCCCCTATGCAGAGCATGCTTAGGGGCCGAGGAAACGGTGTCACATGTGCTCCTTGAGTGCACAGGTGTCACCGAAATACGAAAAAACACCCTTGGATCTCCCAATTCTGTTACAGAATCTCTGGACAGACTCGGAGATCTCATACGCTTCTGGAGGGAGGTGGGCTGGCTGGAGTGACGGCTGCCCTCACGTACAATGGTCCACCTTAAGGACTAAGTGCGGAAACCGACCCCGATAACATAGAACATAGTACTGTTAAATTGAATCATATTATTTTATATATATACTAGCTTTCGCCCGCGACTTCGTCCGCGTGGAATAGTTACTTTGGGCTAACGCTAACTTTAACCCGCGAGTTCGTTTATTAGGTGAGTAAGTACTGGGTCTTATAATCTTATATCATGTAGATTGTAGGTTATTCTCGAAAAAACTAAACTAATGTTATTTTAAAGTACTTCTGCTTACACTATATTTTTAGTTTTGTTTTCTTACGGCAGAAGTAGATAGCTAACTGGGGCCACCGCCCTTCCCCCTCATGACTGCCCGCCGGCTTTGCACATTGTGCGCGCAGTACTCGATCATTATTTTGCTGTGATGCTATTTTAAAACTGCGATATCTCCTAAGATATTCATTTAAATCAAATGATGTAAAGGGCAATTTTGTTTTAAATTAAATATTTGTGATGAATAACGTATTTATTTGGATAAGGATTCATATCATGTTTATAAAAACACCTTCGCAAGTAATGTATTATTTTAGATAAAAATTGGTTAGTATAAAAAAGGTTATAGTGAGCTAACCTTAAAAGATAGACATGTACTGTCGCGGACTTTTTTTTAGAACTTTTAAAGGGAAACAATTCTGTCATACATGATTTTTGCGAAACTTTAACCGTTTACGCAGCGCACGCAGCGGAAGCTCTCAATAGGACAAAAAATCCCCCGATTTTGAAACAGTCTTCATTGGTGCTCCGCTCCTATTGGTCTTAGCGTGATGATCTATAGCCTATAGCCTTCCTCGATAAATGGGTTATTTAACACTGAAAGAATTTTTCAAATCTGACCAGTAGTTCCTGAGATTAGCACGTTCAAACAAACAAACAAACTTTTCAGCTTTATAATATTAGTAAGTATAGATTATATACATACTTATACTACACTCCCACACATCTAAATTGAGCCACCTTGTACTTTTGGATTATATCATCCATAACTTTTAAAGGGTAATAATAACACAATCGAATAAAAAAAATACATAGCGACTGATGATGAGATACTATTTTAATAACTTAAGCGGCATGAATTTCAGTAAGCGAAAAATTTACTAAACTGACAACAAATATTAATTAATAATAAAATCCAGAAGGAGCTTACAAAGAGTGGGTTACGAATAATTGATTTTGGATATAAACATTTTAAACTTGTGACTAAATTACTGCTTGAGTGATTGTATAAAAGATTAAAGAGCAGGGGGAGGGGGCTGCCACCATCACAAAAGAAAAAAGGTGACAAAATTGCCTACTGTAGGTTAGGTTAGTTTCAGAACATGACCATGTGTAGTGGAGCGAGCGAAAGCGAGCGCACAGTCATACTTACTATTCTATGGGAACTATTTGAAACACTTCATTTAAGATAAAATGCCGCTAACGATAAATAAATCCATTTGCCAAATATTGAAAAAACTGCAGTAAGTAAGGTTGACACTCAAACAAATATTAGGTAGCTCAAATACAGTGTGTCCCCGGATAAGGTGCACAAACTAAAATGGGTGAAACTAGACTACAATTTATCAATAAAAAAAAAAGAGAAAAAAAAATAAAAATTAAATTGTATTTAATATTGATTTTTAACCGACTTCAAAAAAGGAGGAGGTTCTCAATTCGATGCGTATGTTTTTTTTTGTGTGTATGTTACGCGATTACGCCGCCAGTTGTGGACTGATTTTCAAAATTCTTTTTGTATTCGATAGAGTATACTCCAAGGGTGGTCCCATGTTCACCAAAGTCAGGATCTGATGATGGGATCCCATGAAAATCGAGGAAAACCCTTAAATTTTAAGGTGTTTCCAACGTGTTTTGTGTGTATGTTACGCGATTACTCCGCCAGTTGTGGACCGTTTTTAAAAATTCTTTTTGTATTCGATAGAGTATACTCCTAGGGTAGTCCCAAGGTCACCAAAGTCAGGATATGATGATGGGATCCCATGAAAAAATTAGGGTTTCTTTCACTAAAAAGTTAAAAATAAAAAATATTTTTTTTTATTTTTAACTTTTTATATTATTTATAAAAAGTTATTATTTTTAACTTTTCAGTGTTTTTGAAGTCTGTTTTTATTTTTTGTAAAATATTTTATTTTTTAAATCTCTTTTTAAGACCTTTTGTGTTTTAAAATTGTAACATTGTAACCACTGCGTGGATTTTGTTCAAATAAAAACAATAATGATGCCAAAAGATTAACACTGTATGGTAAATAAAAAAAAATATATAAAAGCAGTCAATAGAGAAAAAAACTATTTTTTTTTTACTAATTTTGAACATAAAAGTGTAAAATTTTGAGTAAATGTTTATTTTTACCAAATAATGAAAAAATAAAAATTAGTAAAAAAAAGTCAAAATTAGTGAAAAAAAAATCAATATTAAATACAATTTAATTTTAATAATTTTTTTCTCTTTTTTTTTAAACGGAATTAACTCAAATGAATTATATATATATAGAATTATAAGTTACTGTTCTATTGATTTATCATCATTCCCAGTCACTCGCTCACTTAGTAATACAATAATGAGCATGACACCCGGGTGAAACATTCAAGACCTTAGTGTCAGAGCGAGTTACAACCGAACAACCATTGAATTTGATTTGATTGAATTTGATGGTTGTAAAACGCTCTGACGTTTATTACTGAAATACTGTTATGTGAGTGGATGATATTGGAGGCCGTAATCTAAAATATCATCTTACAGAAAGAGAGAGAAATAAAAATTAATGTGAAAGAAGATAAAAGATTTGGTTGCTGTAATCCGTTCAACGCCTCTGAATGAGTTAAAAAACAACCGGACCATCACTCCGAGGCTCTGTGGGGCTAGCACGCAGGAGAATCGAAAATCGAATTGAAATCCGAATCGAGGAGTTTGTATGGCAATTTTATTAGTTCTGCTACTCACCGCCGTGGCGCTAATCGATTCCGATTTCGATTCGATTTTCGATTCTCCTGCGTGCTAGCCCCCCTGAATGCGCTCCAGTATGAGCAAGTTTAACACATTTTTTGCTGGTATGAGTATGAAAGTATCATTGCTTTTTCCAGTCTTCTATGTGTGCATTTGTAATAATGAGAACACAAATTCAAGCCAAGTAATATCACCTATGTATATCTAGAATAAACAAGAATGATTTCTGGCTCAAGTGAATAAACGATGAGAAAGCCTTGCTTATAGAATAGCTCTTGGAGCATTCTGTGTATATAGTGGTAAATGTATATGTTAAAATAGGCCTATAGTAAATAAAAAGTAAACAAACAGTACCTCGCGTGCTTGCGCCATGTTGACCGCCCACGCTTGGAGGTCACACTTATTGCCCACCAGAACCATGGGCACCTCCTCAGCGTCCTTCACGCGTTTGATCTGCTCGCGGTACGAGCCAATGTCCTCGAAACTCTTGGCACTGTTCACGGCGAACACAAGCAAGAACCCTTCACCCGTACGCATGTACTGGTCCCTCATAGCGGAATACTCCTCTTGACCAGCCGTATCCAAAATATCTAAGAGACACGTTTCACCATCTATCACCACTTGTTTTCTATATGAATCCTCAATAGTAGGGTCATATTCGTCCACAAAATGATTCTGTATAAGTTGTATAGTCAATGCAGATTTACCGACGCCTCCTGCGCCTACCACAACTAATTTGTATTCGGTCATCTTACGAGATAGGCAAAATATTTTTCACACTATAATAGTCACTGCACCACGAAACAACGCCCCAGCGTCGTGCCACACCTTTATTAGATTACTCACATTGGCATGGCTGTCGCGAACTATGTTATTGCACTTGATGTACCAGTAAAACGGCTAATTAATGTATTAATAGAGACAAATGCAATAAATAACAATGAGGCGGTTCACTCACCCTTTCGACATAAGGGTCAGTGTTGCCAAAATGATTAATGTCCATGCGTCACGCGTCAAAAAAAATAATACCATGGTCAAACCGGAAAAAGCAGCTTTTAGTTTTTGTTTCTTTGGTCTTGTAGATCGCAATAAATTATAAATATTTTTATTATTACATAATAATTATCAAATCAAATCGTTTACATATTATATGTATAATATAAGATTAGTGTCATTATTGGTTTTGCTGTTTTAGGTGGTTTTGGATTTCTATGCTTATTGTCAATCTATAAAATTCTCATAAATTCCAGCTTTTCGAAAAAAAGAACGGATAAGTATTTTAATTTCTGGTAATAATAGGTTAATTAAGGTTAAAGATAAAGCTCATTTCCATATTCTTTTTTCGTCCCTTACTATCATATTGCGTGTGTCTTTCAAAAACCATTTTGTCAAAGCTGTCAAACTGACATTTTGTTGTAATTTGCATTTTGCCCTTAGACTATAGAAACCAATAGACATGAAATACCTACGAAAAAAGCGTGCCAACATTTGGGTTGGTGCTCTAAGATGGCGGAAAAAAACTAGGTACGCTGCATCCAAGATTCTACACTTTTTATGTTTTTCTTTATAGAATTCATTTAAAAAATCAACAAAAAACGTATAATTGTAAAATGCACTCACAAATAATGCTCACCGACTGATATTTTAGCACAACAACAAACACGGTGCTTTGTAATGGCGGACTGAACTGGACGCAGAGACATATAATAACATTGCGAATCCATTGGTTTAGTTAATCTGAGATTTTTGCATTTTGCACTTTAGGGATGCTCGATATTAGAAAAATATCGATATTGACATCGATGTTAACATCGATTCAAAAGTATCGATATGAGATAAATATCGAAAGAAAAACATCGATGTTTTCGGACATCGATGTTTTGGGGAGGAAATAAACGAATCTCTTTTTTATTTATCATATTAGGAAAAGTAAAAAGAAAGAATTAACAGTTTCAGTATTTTTGGGTACATTTTCCAAAAAAAGCTTTAGATATGCTACAACGGACCTTTACAGAGAAGCTGAAGTCCTTACAGTTCGTTAGTTGTTCATTCTTAAAGTCTCTCTGATTGCTCACAAACGTTTATTATCTTCTGAAAATTATAACTTATTGTTAAAAAAACGTGTTTTCAAAATTCCAAAACCTATTGTTAACACTCGCTTTGCGAGCAGATTTGGCGATTGCATGAGAGCACATATTTATAACAGAGTACTGGGTTTCTGTAACATGAAATCATGTTCAGTCTCGGAAGCAAAATCAATTTTGATGAAGTGGTTACTCTCTTTGGACTATTTAAGCACTAAAAACGTGATAAATTGATGGTTTTGTCACTTTTATTATTTTTATTTTATTATATGTTCTCTGTTGATAGTTCTTCACCTCACTCCACATTTAATTAATTTAAATAATGTCCTCTTATATGTGACTTTGCATTTTCTTTAGTATAATTGAAAGCTGAAAAAGGAATTTGTAGTTTGCTTTATTTATAACCAATTTTCAAGAAATCTGTAAATATTCCTAATCTGAATGTTGATGATACGTAATTGTCTACAGTGAGCAGAAGAACGGGCGCAAGAAACTTACTAGCTTTATCAGAACTAGCATTTACAGTGAACTTTGTAACTATTGTTGCTTTGCATAGTAGTATTTTTCATAAATGGTTATACACAACAGCATATGTCTAGAAGACATCTTGAAGAGTAATATAAATTGTGTTCCTACATATTTCATTGGTTGCTTAAGATACAGGCTCTGTCTAGTTTGGGAACCTCTGTGCAATCTAAAGGTACATTCTCCTTAGGCAAAATTAAAGCGTTTTATTGTGTGTTTATGTATCCTAAAGAAGTTTTGTGCAATAAATTATTATTATTAGAAGAGTAGTGTTCCTGTAATTTATTTCTTTGTTGGTACAGATTTGACCAGCTTTTGAAAAAAGTCTTTCCATTCTCATTTTCTACAATAATTTCCTTGTGCTATTCAGAATAAAAGATTACTGGACAAAGTAATAGAATATGATACAGAAATATTTACGATACCTGTTATTTGGTTTTCAAAGTTCATTCTTTTAACAAATAAATCAGTCTTCTAACATTCACTTCCGCTACCTACACATTAACATGATTAGATTTTTAAAAAATCACGTAAGTTGATTGGAGTTTTCAGATTTTTTTAAATCTCTGGTTTAAAAGGTATTAGGTATAAGTTTTCATTCAGCTTTGTTTGGTTACATTTGATTATGTTAGATGACTTAGAATGTATCGATGTTCCGATATTATTTTCTTACCATCGATGTATCGATATTATGGAGGACTTAACATCGATGTTAGTTCATCATCGATGAATATCGATCATCCCTACTTAGGTTTGTTATTGTTTTGCTTGTGATTTCTGATTTACAATCAAATTGGAGTCAAGTTATTTATTAAACGCTAAATAGGCGGGTTTCTATAATAAAAATAATATTTAATGCTATGGATGAATAGCTTTTATTGTCTTTTTCCATCAAGTGATTGTAAGTATATTTTTTTGCTTAAAATAACAAAAATGACAGAATGATTAGTAAATAAATAATTTGGGTGCATTTTGGGTGTTTACTTTTGCAAATTCAATTGTGTTTTTGTTACAGCAAAATGACAAAATTATTAGAGTGGATATCATTCATATCAGCTTTCTTTGCAGTATGGTATTCACTGATAGCAGGTTATGTCAAACATCCTATTATAGAAGAAAATAAAACTTTTATTTTAGTGTCTCCCATAATATTTGTTGTAATTTTCGGATTATATGCTGCAACAGTAGTATTGTACCGTGTGCTAACATTTAACAATTGTGAAGACGCAGCAAAGGAATTACAAGCAGAAATTGTTGAGGCTAGAAAAGATTTGCTGGACAAAGGGCTAAGATGGTAAATAAAAGCAACTACCTACGTGACAGACATTCCTAAAAAAGCTTAATGTATATATAATAAAATATATTGCCAAATTTAATTATTTTTTATTTTTCATTTCTTGCATGTAATGTGATATCATGCCTGTGAGTAGGTATATAAGATTAATATAATAATTACCTGAATATTTATTAATTTTATTTTTACAACTAAGGTTGTGTTCCCAAACAAAATTTCCTTTGTCGGGTAAAGTTACCTGATTAAAAATCGGTTTTGGAACGGGGTGAAAAGTGATTTCGCGAAGAACTATGACCTAGCGTCGGGGAACACGTTATCTGTGGATTTTCTAACCTCTCTCACATTATGTCTCATCGCTATCTCTCGGCAGAGATAATATGTTCTATGAATACTTGCTGTCACTATCATTTTTCTGGATTTGGAGTTAATTGCAATGTACAAACTTGCTACAATATTTTTCCACAATTTACCAAGTTAATGTCAACTGTCACTACTGTCGCTTACAGCCATGACAGAATAATTACCACCCCTTAATTTTATAAGATAAATAAAAATCACTATTTTCAGGATCTAATTGACTTGGCAAAGTCGTTCCAAAACACCTTGATAAAAATCCTCAGATGTGTTTTGGAACTGGGATTGAGTCAATTTAGCTATTTACTGAGCAAAACTTATCCGTTTTGGAAGGCTACCTTGGTTGCAAACAAGCATACTGCCCACCTCATGGTAAGTGGTAACAATTAACTATAGTACAAGTGGTTCTTGTGAGATTCGCAGCAAATTTGCAACCCGCAAAAACCATAGCATACATTGCCAACTCGTGACATAAGAAAGTTGCAGTACCTAGTAATTTCACTGCCATATTTTAATTTTCAAATTGTAACACAGCAATGTTAGCACTGCTGCTTTGCGGCAGAAATAGGTAAGACGGAGGTACCCAAGCAGGCCATCTTGGTACAGTCTGCCTCCTGACCTGAATAAATTTATTGGTTACACAGTTTACTATAAAAATGATTTTATAATTTTGTCTTCAATCTCTGGTGATTGATAAATCAGCCGGTAATACTGCAAATGGAGTAAGGTTTGTCTTTGGCATTCTGATTTAAAATGAAACAATTTGAATTTCAGTGATTAGTTTATTTAAGCTATTAAAAAAAAGGTATTTATTTAGTTCATAATAATACTATGTACAATACATAAAGTTTTCATATCAACACAAAATGATTCTGATTTTTAAAATGTAAATTGACATTTACACCATTCATTTTTTCATAATTTCATTGCATTGAACAATTTCACTATATAATAACAATAATAAATAAATATTCACAATTGGTCCAATTCCAAAGGCATTATTATAATGACAAATGAAAGCATACAATTTCACATGTAATTATTTGAAAAGCATTGGGCTCTCACAAAATCTATGAAAATATCATACATGTAATTAATTAGTCAAAGAATTAATTATATATTATGTAATTTATAATGTTGTCTTACAATCTAAACATTAAAGCTTACAACCTTAATAATTAAGTTGCAACATATTATGATACAACCGGCAAAATATCACATACTTTTTTATTTCTTTCTTAAACCTTAACAGAATTACAATTGATGGTATGATTAGTTAGTTTGGTGTATCAGGATATGGTTTCGAAGTACTTATTAACTATAATTGGATTATGTTTCCTATATTAACAAGTGAATATACTACTTACGCACTTACACACTGAAATATTTAAATCGTAACAAAAAATAATCACAATTTCTCTAATTGGATCTGTTGCTGAACTGAACAGAACAGAATTGAACGAACAATAAAATTTTAAACAGCAATCTCATTCAAAACAGCAGTATAACGAATAATTATTATTCACCTGTTATTTCAAATCGTCGCAATCATCAAACATTTTAAAGTGAACTTTACGTCAATGTGAGAAAGCACAAAAATTAGTGGTTTGCGATTATCGTGTCGTGACTCGTGCAGTTTATATTGCTATCTCCCGTACACATATATTGCGCTCTCGCTCTTTGCTTCACTCTCGCGTTACGTTATCGGCAACAGCGTGGTGGGTGGGTGGAACGTCAGTCAGTCATTGCGCTACAACGCTACAACATCAACAGCAATTTATAATGATAGCAGGATAATCCGTTGCTCAATAATGTGTTATTCGTTACGTTCATATAATGCATTATATTATCTGCTATCGTAATAACGACCATCTCTACTTAGAGCATTCATCTAAGTCTGTAACATACCTACGTACCCAGTTTCTGAAAGGCTGTTCAGCGATAAAATTAACTAACAAGGTGTCAAATCTAATGCTAACTATAAATTGAGTTGCTGAAAGCTAAATCAACTTATCACTGTGTTAGTTGATACAGCTGTCAAATTTATTTCAAAACTAGCTGTGCCCGCGACTTCGTCCGCGTGGAATAGCAACTTTTTGCAGCATTTTGATTTTTATAGGTATTTTTATTAAAATCTTGATAAAAAGTAGCCTATGTTAAACCTTGTATATTAGCTATCTATTAGTGAAAGTCCCGTCAAAATCGGTCCAGCTGTTCCGGAGATTAGCGGGAACAAACAAACAGACAGACAAACATTTTTTAAATTGTGTTTTTGTTATTGGTACCCGATATACATTCATACCCATTTAGTAAAAACTTGTTATTTTGACATTACAAACAGACACTTAAATTTTATTTATTTGTATAGATAGATAGATATAGATTATTATGGAAAGACCCATTTTGGGTTTCCAAAATACATAAGTATGAATAAAACAAAATATATGATTTCAGCAATGTGACCGTGTCTAAAAATATTTCTCACGAGAAATCAAATTATCCTTACATATTATAAAACAAAGTCCCCCGCCGCGTCTGTCTGTCTGTTCGCGATAAACTCAAAAACTACTGCACCGATTTTTAAGCGGTTTTCACCACTCAATAGCGTGATTCTCGAGGAAGGTTTTAGTATATAATTTGTTAAGTTTTTGTATTTGTTTCTGTGTACATTAACGATATTTGTTGAAGATGTCTGCTGTTAAGATGACATGGATGTTAGATGAATAGCAGTAGTCACTGCCATATTATCTTCTTCAAATTGGAACGTTACTTTGCGGCAGAAATAGGTAAGACTGAGGTACCAAATCAGGCGACCCTGGTATGGAGTCTCCCTCCGGTCAAAGTTGGAAGACATTCGTACAGGCGTTTTTTATGTATAAATGACTCGAAATTCAATTACATTTCGATGAAAGTATCACCGTATATAGAGGGGTAAAACACCAACTTGGGTCAAAAATTAGTATTACTAACAAGTTTGATGAAGTCATCTAATTTATTTGATCAAATGTACAACATTGGACAAAGATATTTGGTTAATGGAATATCGCCCTTAGTCAGAGAGAACTGTGAGTGTGACATAACTGTGAAGATATTCAATTTCACTAAACCTTATTCAGCTTAGGACATCATAAGTGGCATACTGTCACATATTTTTATTAAAGACAAGAAGTGACAGCATACTACTTATGAGTAGAACCAAGGATTCTTTTCGTCTATGGTAGAACTAAGAACAATCCTATAGGATTGTTCTAAACTAGACAAGGTTAGTGAAATTGGCCGTTAGTCGCTTTTGATCGCTTCCTTGTAGAGTTGAGTGAAAATTGTTAGTGGTATGATCTCCATCCGGTATAAATTACTTTTTGAAATGTGTTCGAGTTCTTTACTCTAGGATGCCCATCCACTAATCTCATTTGTTACCCTTGTTACTACCAAGTCTTACTACCGGTAGTAAGACGGGAAATTTCTACCTGGGTATCAATCATGCTAAGGGTGGGGTCAAGATGAGAGGGATTATTTTACTACACTAGAACGAATGTTGCCAATGTTGTCAGCATACAGATGATAGTTCATAGTTAAATAATAGTTTGTACCACAGGTGATATGAGGCGTACTAAATCACTCACTGATCTGGAAATAAGCAATTTGCACATGCATGATTTAAATGGGTGCAAAGTTTTTTTTATGTTTCATTTATTGTTTGATTTGCGGATGTACTCCATCATCACAGCCCATATACGTCCCCACCGAGGGGCTCGAGCCTACCCTATATTAGGGTGATTAGGCCTTAGTCAACCACGCTGGCCCAGTGCGGATTGGTCGACTTCACATACATCATTGAATTTCTTCGCAGATGTATGCAGGTTGCCTCACGATGTTTTCCTTCACCGTAGGAGCGTCAGACAAATGTACATATGAAATTCGAAACGAAAAACACATTGGTACATGGCGGGTCTCGAACCCCGACCCCCCGATTGGAAGGCAAGTGCCGAGTCCACTGCGCCACCGACGCTCATGTACGGATGTATGACGGATGTACTTATTTTAATTAAACTGGAGAGCAGCTCTGGTCGGCGTAATAAAATATTCATATCAGTATATTTTTTTAACATTAAAATTGAGAAACTGGGTTTATAAATTTGACTAAGGGAATTAGGGTGAAGATTAATATATCGATATGCCTAAATTAATTAAATATTACCGGATATTTACCGACACTAATATAACTTCAGAATAGTACCTAATGAGAGATGTATTTATTAAGTATCTAAGTACGAGTCAGACAGAAAAAGTGTTACGTGCATTGTTTCTTTTAATTTATTGCGTGTTGTTTAGGGTGTCATTCCTTAAAAGGAAAGAACGGAGCCCTTATATGATCACATTGTTATCCGTCTGTCTGTCTGTCGTGATCTTTTTTAGGTACAAACGAACGAACTTGGGTCTCTTTAAGGCGGTGAACTGGTACTTAATAGGCAAGCATATTTTTCTTCTAAATCTGACTAGATTATTTTTTATAGACAATAGAGAAGCTTTTGGCCTATATCGTAAGCGAGTTTCCCCTTGCTTCCTCATTCCCCAACAATTGAGGAACTGGCTACCTCACGATGTTTTCTTTCACCGTAGGAGTGTCAGTCAATCACAACAGCTCATAGGTATATGTCCCCACCGAGGGGCTCGAGCCTACCCTAAGTTAGGGTGTTTAGGCCTTAGTCATCCACGCTGACCCAGTGCGGATTGGTCGACTTCACATACAGCTTTGAATTTTTTCGCAGATGTATGCAGGTTGCCTCACGATGTTTTCCTTCACCGTAGGAGCGTCAGACAAATGAGACGAAAAACATTGGTACCTACATGGCGGTCTCGAACCCTGAACCGCCCGATTGAAAGGCAAGTGTTGAGTCCATAGCGCCACTGACGCTCCTTGTTACAAAAAATAAAATACATATATCAGGATTTTTTGTAAATCACACCCCACCCTTTAAATTAGGGGATAGAATAAAGCAAATACCTACAGAGCGGCGCAAACTTTCCGTCCGGGGATATTGTCATAAGCAACATACAAAAAGAAGTATTCCCACCAAAACATTGTCATGTAAAATGTTGGCAGGATGAGACTGCCAAAAAGTTATCAGATCTCATATAAGGCCATTACCCACAGCGCCCGATCCGATCCACCGATACGTTTTACCGATATGAATTGAGCACATACGATCATTACCTATTATGGCCGCGCGTGAACACCTTTCCTCTGCCTGCGGTAGATTGCACGCGTTCCATGGATCGTTCCATAGCGATCAACCTATCAGCTATCGTACGCGCTCAGATCATATCGGTAGAACGTATCGGTGGTACGTATCGGTGGATCGGAACGGTCGGGCGCTGTGGGTAACGGCCTACAGAGCCAAACTACACTACACGCTACACTCCCTAACTCTACAACTTAGTCAAAATATGTGGCATGACCGTTTCGCTATCGTCATACATCCGGCGGCTACATTCACGCTGTTCGGAAATTGGGAGAGCCTTCACGGGAACTTTAGAAAAACAGGCAAATAATCGTGTTCAGGGGCCTTACCATTATCGCTTTAAACTATACTGAATCAGAAACACCGCTTTTGCTGCATATCTAGGTATAGCGCCATCCCGCTTTCAGAGCGGTTTTAATATTGCTTTGAGCGATCATGGATAGGGGCCTGGGGCAGGCCTCTAAGTTTTAGGAGTTGTATTGCTCAATTGTGTGTCGAAGATTCGATGTGATTGCATCGATTTTCTCACGACGAGTTAAGGCAGAGAAAATTCCCCCATCAAAAAGGATAAACAGACGTCTTCCGTCCAGTTTGAGATATAGAAGCACAAACGATTCTTTAGGTCCACACTAAATGAAACATGCTACATGGTTACTTAAAATTGGTCCAAATCATTTTGTCTGGGCAACTCGCCAATATAAATAGCGTGGTCAACGATACATGGCACAGGGATTTAACGTTACTTTAATTTCTACCTAATACTTTAAGAGTTAATAATTTATCTATCCATGCTACGAACAGGCGACTGACCTATTGAACGGCGCGTATAGAATGATATATACAATTTAAAGTGTAATAATGGCGATTCATTTTCATTATCCGTGGCTTGTATGAGAACAAGCCCCTTAGATAAAAGCCACACGTTTATTTTTTCGCAGACGTTCCGCAGAAAAAATGTATGGAAATGACATTAGCCTGCGATAACCTCACACTTTTTTTTCCGCAGCTAATGTCATCCCCATACATTTTTTCTGCGGGACGACTGTAAAAAAAAAGCGTGTGGCTTTTGTGTAAGGAGTCAGGAGACGCATATAAGATACTGTTCTTAACTTTAATGATTTTTGAATCACTCGAATTCTGTGTTGTCATTAAAAATATATATTATATATATACCTATTAGATGTTGTTACGTATATTTATTTATTTTATTTTATTTTTATTTTTATTATGAATATTATAAACGGAACGTATATATATTCTTACGCTTCATGTATTCTAATAGTAGAAATAAAAAACGCAAAAAGCACGAAATTCACGGAATGAATAGTTATAAATAGTGGCTTTGGAGATTCGTATCTTACGATTTCAAATGCGATTTTAAATTGTTTTGTTTCAAAAATGCGTCTCCGAACACGCAGGGGAACAGAGCTGAAAGCGCCCATTAAATACAGACTTTAAGGCGCATAGTGCTCCCAATGACCTTGCGTCGATCGTCCCGCACTGATTACATAGACGTGAGTGAGTGAGAGCGAGGGGAATATTTCAGCAAACCTTTACGCGTAAGATGAATTATTTCAATAAAAAATTAATAAAGACGAATAAGAAAAATCTAAAAAGACCATCCCCTAGAATATTGTTCACTTTATTTATTGAAATCGAAAGAATATGATTTAACCTAATATTTACGAAGCGATTAGGTTTACAGTTTTAAAATCGAGGCATGTTTGGATCACATTTTAACCAAGTTTTAATTAATTTATCAAAAAATTAAGAAGACTATCCTCTAAAGAATGCGTTGAATAATAACATATCTTTTTTAAAGATTTTTTTATTCAATATTTATGAAGAGAATCTGGTTTTTTCTGCAGTGATTTTTTATGATTGACGTTACTTTGCGCCTTAAACAGCTACAAGTGTTTTAAGTCAACGAGGTCGATCCTCTGTGTGTTGTGACCAAAAGAAACGAAGTTCTGTGGAACTTCCGCCGATAATCCCCTAGCGTAAAGGGTCCTGCAGGGAGACAAAGATTCAGTATGAAAGACCAAAGCCAGCATCATTTTCGAGGGCCACCAGACAGGAAGCGAGCCCGCGGAAGTGCCACACGGAGGAGACGTGGCGAAAACAACGAGCTGCGAGCAGTAGGATGAAATTAAGTTCGTGCCGGGCCTAGTTTGCAGAGTGGTTGCGAAGCTTAGTTGCGAAGTGGTCCTTTTGTAATAATAATATTATTACAAAAATAATATATTATTTGACAATAATAATATTAAGTGGTCTGTACACTGAAGTAGTATTGCCGTATAGTCGACTGGTGGTTTAGAACCATAAGGTTGAAATTCAGTTTTGCATCATAAATCAACACAGTTTTGTAATAACATACTATTACACCTTACCTTAACGATGTTTTGTCTTTTACGCGAGGTATGGTCAACAGTGGTAAACCACTTTGTTGGTCGACTGTACTATGAACGGACAAAAATCTTTTTCAGTTCCTTCCAGCTGTACTTTACATAAAACAGGCGAAAACTTTTCACGTTAATCTTTTAGATTGATTGTGTTTTCTTGTTACCATTATTCACTAGCGTGCGTACTGATTATCTTCACTCTGTACGAAATGTAGAGACAATTGGGAGATTGTTAGAATAGATTAATAATTTTAATTACAATAAATTGGTGCTAACAGAATTGAGCTCTACTTGGATTAAACTAAACTACCTAATTGTTGTATTTGTTCAAAAATTTAACTTGAAAACACAGTTTGACTGCACTAAAACTTTTAGTTTAATCCAATTAGTGCGAACAGAATTGCCGCCAATTGTCAATTGTCTGATGTAATTGCATAGATTACTTACCTATACAAAATACAATCCTGTGGTGGAACAAAAATGATATCGAATACCTGTGCTATCGCCTGTTCGCGTTACTGCCTACACAACTACTTAGAGTAATTAATTGTAGCAATGTTCTTTAGGAATTACACTACAGTACTTTATGTACATCTACGAAGATAATTATTATCAATTTTGATTTTTCTATCTAAATTTGTTAGTTTAGCTACCCATTGTGTATTGTAACTATTTGAGTATAATTAAAACTGTATGGTCTATCTAATTACCTATGTTCAAAAAGGTTTAAATTGAAATGAGGAGCCAAATTCGAAATATAATGTCTAGACATCTACAAGAGAGATATTTTGCGAATAATATGTATTTTAAAATATCTTCTCTTAAAACGGCTCTTACTATTTTTGCAGTTAGCTAGTATGTTGCAGCGTATGACGTATATTTATAATTGAGATTCGTTTATAACCACGATTTTTGTTATGACAAAGCATAAAAAAAACCAAATTGTATAAAATAAAATCAAAAAATGAATAAATCAATAGGTACCTACCTACAAGAAAAAACTTCACTTCGGACAGAATTCGAACCAGTATCGTCAATTGGATGATGATACACAGTTGATACATGGTTGAGACGTGGTTGATAGCGCCTCCGCTAGTGCCATCACGGCTAAGTATTGCCGACCGAGTAACATTCGCGTAGACCCCCACGACTCCATCACACGCGCTAACAATCTTCCTCCCCCCGCCTTCCAATCGGACATCAGACACTCACTACACACCCACACACTAGTCCCACACACCGCATTCGTAGAGCAACTGTGCGAAGATCTGGTGGGTTATTGTCTAAGAAACAAAAAATAAAACCGACTTCAAAAACACTAAAAACTTAAAAATAATATAAGAATAGGTACAGACGGCCTCACGCTTCTATATTGAAGTCGGCGCCAAACGAACGCTGGTATTAAATTAGTGTTTTCCTCTATTTTCTATGGGATCCTATCATCAGATCCTGACTTTGGTGACCATGGGACCACCCTTGCAGTATTCTCTATCGAATACAAAAATAATTTTGGAAATCGGTTTAAAAATGACGGAGTTATGAGGTAACAAACATAAAAAAAAATACAACCGTGTTGATAACCTCCTCCTTTTTTGAAGTCGGTTAAAAATCTATCACGATCGCTTATAATTTGACAGCCATTGCACCGTGAACGTAAGACGCTGTGCCGACTTCCTTTTATAAAGGAGTCATGGATGGGCTGTGTAAGCGATCGCGATAGTTTTTTCTTTGACAATAGGTAACCCCCCGGTCTACGTACCATACGCTATATCAGTTACAGTACAGACATGTACCTGAAGGGCTATAACTGATCTCATGGTTTTCAAATGATATCATATTACATCATAGTGCAAAACGAAAAATAAGATTTTCGGTCAGATTTTCGATCAATTTTTCATTATATCATGATAGCATCATTGAAATTATGCCATTGTAGTAATATCATTGGAGATCCGTTATACCAAATGAAGCATTTCATGGCTTCTTTATCTTAAAAAAAAAACATGACGTCATACGAGGAAAGATCCATATTTCAAACTGGCGAATCTAATCCTTTAGAGGCACGGTAATGTTGCATCGCTTCCCGATCCGGCTTGAACCCTCTGGACGTAGTACTATTATCTACTCTGTGCCTCTGGCGACTTTATTCCAACAGCGGGGCAGTCTTGAGGTGATGCCTGATCGCTACAAATTCAGCAGGAACGGTTCGCCAAGAAGGCTTGAGGAATCACAAAAGTTCTCGCCTTCTTTTAACTACTTTAAGGTGAAGCTGTAAAGGGCATCTGCGGCCAACAACGTAGGTCCATTAAAAAAACGGTTGGATGCATTAAATCCATTAAAAATAACAATTTGATGTTGATATACCTATGGTTAATACGCGTGTATTTGAAATTACGTTCGGGTTGGATATATTCTCGGTGGCCTAAAGGTTATGAAATCAACACGGTATATATACTGAGGGAAGGTTCCAAATTTCCAATTCTGTTTGAGGCATAGTTTTTATCTTGTATTGATTTATTCACGTTTCAATTTATTTAGGAATTTATCAAGGAAAAAGTTTCATATAAAAATTGTGTAACTTTGCTTTACCTATACTTATCCAAATTTTAATGAAATCTGTATAGATAGATTGGTTGATACGTAAAAATTTATGGTGAGAAAATTCTACTTTCACTAAAAAAGTAACAAAAACAGACATCAATACAGACAAGATATATAGTATAGAAAAATCTAAAATTTATACGTAAATTGGCTTTACTGAGTCTGTCCTTATTTGGCTCCATATTTTAAATTAACTCAGTACATTGATTGGCTGAATATTTATTGAAAATTGATTCACCGCAAGTTTTTGTCTAAAGAAAACTACAAACTTCCAAAGCTTGTAATTTTACCAGTCCTAGTAGACATACCTAAGCAATTAATCCTTCTATGAGATGAAAACAACATTTTAAAAATGTGTTAATTAATAGCAGCTTATACTTACTAGATAAAATAAACGATTGCATCTTATAACTATTAGAATTTCAAAATGCGTGTGCTCTTGAAATGTAAGTGGACGAAAGAAAAATGGAGATTAGTTTTAAACTTCGCATTTCCTTAATGACCCTCCTTCAACCGCAAAGTTAGCCGTATGAAAAAATTTTTCGTTTCCCCTTTTTCTTTACATTGGACATTCTTTCAACAGGGTTTTGTCCCTGTAAAGCTATTGTTCATACAAATCTGGCAACGGCGACTGCTAGAAGCGATATGCCGGTCTTGAGCCTGGTGGATGGCGCCAGATGCGGGGCCGAGGAGTTTCCGGCCAGGATCAGCGCCCGCAGCCGCTGCCTCTCCCTGTATCTGGTGTCCTCGCCGGGAGGATCGAGGCATTCGAATTCGCAGCATCTCTCGCCCACGCGAAAGTTTTTGCAGAACTGTAAATGAAACAATTGCTTATTGTATAAATACTGTTTTGACTTCTCCGGCTCGAAAAGATCACTTTTGCTGTAAAACTTGCAGTAAAATTGCGATTTTGCTACTCACAGCAAAAGCGATTTTTGTTTCGAGTTTGCACTTCTATTCACTGCGAACTTGTAGCAAAAATCGCTTAAAAGTACGACGAGTTTTTTTATACCATATGACTGCAACATCAGATAGCATGCAAACTTGCCACACTTGAAGCAAAATTGAATCAAACTTTCAAATTTCCCAACAACAAGCTTGCATGATGTTTGTTTTAAGCTTGCATGATGTTTGTTTTTTCAATAACGCAATGTACATACAATATTGCCCCAACAAACTAGTCGCATTTTAAAGTTTGTTGGGGCAATATTGTACATTGCAACATTGTATACTGCCGCAAAAAAAACATAAATCATGCAAGTTCGTCAATGGAAAACTAGAAAGTTTGATTCAAACTTGCCAGACTTGCAATATGGAGGCATTTGCGCGTTCTAGTAACTGGCCGAACGACGAATATTGCTGACGACGCTGTAGTGTAAGGGTCATCTGCGCAAATGCCAATAAAAATACAATAAAGGCCACGCAATATTTTTCTAGTTCCGGCTAAAAAATTAAACTTTGGCGTTTTTGTTTGGGTTGTGTAAATCGAGTATAATAATAACATTAATAGCCTTTATTTAACAATCTTATATTTTTTCTACTTGATATGTATTGTCTATTGTCAGATTTTAAATTCACTATTGTCAATCCTTGTCATGTACAAATTATGTCATGCTTAATTTTAGTTAAATAAAACCAAGTTTTCTTTTGGTAAAGTTTATTATTTATGTATCAATTTATTTAACTAAAATAACTATTATGTCTGAAGAAAGAAAATCCGAGAACTCTATCAATATTTCTCTCGCTCGCTATCTCCGACCGGAACGCTTCGACGTCGAACCAAATGATGTTGGTGCCGATTTGAAATGGAGTCACTGGTATCGTACCTTTGCAAATTTTCTTAAAGAAGAAGTTTCTGATAGCACCCCTGACTGTATTAAACTAAAGCTGCTTATTAATCATTTGTCACCAAACGTTTTTTCCTTCATACGAGACTCTGATACATACAATCAAGCTGTAGAAATTCTTAATAAAATTTATACGAAAACTAAAAATGAAATTCTCGCCCGACATTTATTGTCCACCCGTAGACAGATGTCCGGAGAAACAGTTACTGAATATGGAAGGTCATTAAAAGGTCTTGCCCGAGAGTGCAACTTTCAATCAGTAAGCGCCGAAGAACATGAGAATCAAGCTATCAGAGGGGTATTTATCGCTGAAGTCTTATCTCAGAAAACAAGAGAGAGAGACTTTTAGAAAATTTAACAATGTCTTTAGATGACACAATAAACCAGGCCCTTTCCTTAGAAACCGCTGAACGTAATTCTCAGATCACAACGAATAACAAGTGTCACAACCGGTTCAACTGAATGCCATTTCTAAACAGAAGCCTAGCACAATAGTACAAGAGTCAGACGACGTCAACTCAGCTGCAAGTCGCAATCATAACATGAATATCTCGAAAAGAAGACGCTGTTTTTTCTGTGGAGGCAATGTACACCAAAGAATAAAATGCCCTGCTTTTCATTCTTCCTGTCAACTTTGTAACAAAAAAGGACATTTTGCTAACGTGTGTCGGAGCAATAATCCTCAAGTAAACGCAGCCACAACAGAACCTGAAATGGTTAGTACTGCTTGTATCTCCGCTGCAACCCCGTCAAGTCTTCACAAGGCCACTATACCTATTACTGTGAACAATCATCGCGCCGACGCTTTAATTGACACTGGTAGCTCAGTTAGTTTTATTGACAAACAATTAGTTCAAATTATGCGCCTCAGACAACGGCCATGCAAACAGACAATAACGTTAGCTTCCTTGAGTAATATATCTTTCGTTGATGGTTTATGTTATGCAACTATAGAAATAGATCAACATACATATAAAAATTGTCCTTTACTAATTGTTAATAAACTTTGCGCAGATATAATCATTGGTCATGACATTTTAAGAAAACATTCATCATTGGAGCTTCACTTTGGCGGCGATAGAAACCCTTTAAAAATTTGTAACGTGATGGAAGCCTCTGTCCCACCTGCAACACTTTTCACGAATTTATCAGAAAACATAAAACCTATTGCTATTAAATCGCGACGACATACTGAAGAGGATGAAAAATTTATTTCGGAAGAAATAGCCAAACTATTAGAAGATGGGGTCATCGAACCTAGCATCTCCCCGTGGCGAGCCCAAGTATTAGTAGCTGGTGGTGGAATACATCGCAAACGATTGGTTATCGATTATTCACAAACAATTAACAAATTTACATTGCTGGATGCTTACCCCCTACCGAACATTGAGAGTATAATTTCAAAAGTTGCTCAATATAAATTTTTCAGTCAAATTGATTTGAAAAGCGCGTATCACCAAGTGCCCTTACTTAAAAGAGAAAAAATCTACACTGCCTTTGAAGCATGCGGCAATCTATATCAATTCACCAGAATACCATTTGGGATAACAAATGGTGTTGCTGCCTTTCAAAGAACTCTTGAATACGTCATAGCAACCGAAAAATTAGAAGGTACGTATTCATATCTTGATGACGTCACCGTATGCGGCATAGACAAAAATAATCATGACGTCAATTTAAAACGATTTCTGGCAGCAATCAACAAATATAAACTAACATTAAACGAAAAAAAAATGTATTTTTGGAGCAGATTCCATCAAATTACTAGGCTATACTATCGAAAATAATACAATCAAGCCCGATAGTGACAGATTAAAGCCTCTAGTTGAACTACCACCGCCATCGAACGCATCCGAACTAAAGAGAGTACTAGGGTTGTTTGCGCACTATGCAAAATGGGTCCCAAATTTCTCCGCAAAAATTAAGTCGTTAATAGAAGTTAAAATCTTTCCACTATCAAACGAACAAAAAGCTAGCTTTGACAATCTCAAACTAGATATACAAAATTCTGCACTTGTTGCAATCGACAGTAATGAAAGATTTTCTGTTGAAACAGACGCATCTGATTATGCGATTGCGGCTACTTTAACGCAAAGAGGACGCCCAGTAGCTTTCTTTTCAAGAACTCTTTCAGAGTCAGAACGAAAGCAATCTTCCATAGAAAAGGAAGCTTGCGCTATCGTAGAGAGTGTTCGTAAATGGCGTCATTATCTGTTATGTAAGGAATTTATGCTAATAACTGATCAACGCTCTGTTTGATTTATGTTTAACCAAACTCATTCTAGTTAAATCAAAAATGAAAAAATACTACGATGGAGACTCGAATTATCCACTTTCAAGTATGAGATAATTTATAGACCAGGAAAAGAGAATGCTGCTGCTGATACCTTGTCCCGAGTTTGCGCTCACATTAATATAGATAAATTACGCCAGTTGCACGGTTCTTTGTGTCATCCAGGGATTGTTAGAATGGCTCATTGGATTCGGATTAAGAATCTGCCATACACGCTTAATGATATTAAAGCTATAACGGCCCAATGCTCCACGTGTGCCCAAATTAAGCCCAGGTTTATCAAGACACAAGGTCATTTAATTAAAGCATTAGCGCCTTTTGAACGCCTTAGTCTCGACTTTAAAGGTCCCCTGCCTTCTAATACACCCAACAAGTACATACTTACAATTATCGATGAGTATAGTCGTTTTCCTTTTGCATATGCTTGCAAGGACATGTCTGCAACCACAATAATCAAATGCCTGAAAGACCTGATATTCACATTCGGTACGCCGCTCTATATACATTCCGACAGAGGTTCGGCCTTTATGTCTTCTGAGTTAAATGAATTCTTAAATGCCCATGGCATAGCATGCAGTCGCACGACACCATACAATCCACGTGGAAACGGACAAGTTGAGCGACTTAATGGTACTTTATGGAAAACAATCCAACTTGCTATCAAATCTAAAAACCAACAACTGGAACAGTGGGAAAGTGTTCTTCAAATTGCACTGCATTCTATTCGCTCATTACTTTGCACTTCTACCAATACAACACCGCATGAGAGATTCTTCAAGTTCCCACGAAGGTCTCCAATTGGAGAATCCGTTCCAAGCTGGTTAGTTCCAGGGCCGGTGCTAATAAAGAAAAACGTTCGGAATAAGAATGACCCATATGTTGAAGAAGTAGAGCTGTTACAGAGCAACCCTCACTACTCCTTTATAAGATACCAAGTCGGAAGGGAGTCATCCGTGTCCAATAGGCAGCTAGCTCCCTTGCCTGTAAGTTTCAATCCCACGATTGAAGGGGTGAATGCTCCGGAAGCTCCAGAAGTTGAAAACGTACATACACCAACCTGTCACGAGCAATCTGGTGAAGTTGATCACTTCCCTAATCATGTTCGCACCAGTGATACAGATGGACTATCTGCAACTGAGAACGAAAGTTCAGCTCTCAGACATTCTACTAGAGAAAGACGTTTACCAGCTTATCTGAAGGATTATACAACATAAAACTTCGTATCAACAACTAGGCGGGAGTGAATGATATGTATTGTCTATTGTCAGATTTTAAATTCACTATTGTCAATCCTTGTCATGTACAAATTATGTCATGCTTAATTTTAGTTAAATAAAACCAAGTTTTCTTTTGGTAAAGTTTATTATTCATGTATCACTACTAAAAAAAGTTTTATAATTTGACACCAGTTTCGCGAAGATTGTCTTGCTTGCCAGCATAGGCCTCCCCTAAAGCTTGCCACAAAGTGCGATCTTGCGTAAGAAAACGAGTACCTAATATATTTTTCCAATCAAAGACGTAAAAGTTAGAAATATGGAATATAGGGATTAAGATATATAAAAAAACTAGAAAAAAGGCTTAACTCCGCGCGGACGAAGTCGTACGTAAACAGCAGTTATGATTTTTTATGAAGGTCTTAATTAGTCCTTATAATTTTGAAAAACATAATCATAGTGATTATCGTAACTAACTGAAATAAATTTTTAGAGGAATAAGTCATGTGAAAATGACGAACAATTTGTTCGACGATCAGATTCACCAAGCGGGCCGAGATGTGGCACCATTTGGGTCATAGCATGTTCTGATTTTCCAGTTGGCAACGTTAATTATCTTAAACATATCGGTTTGGCAACGAAAGGTAATTTAAATTGCAATAAATATTTATTGACTTAATATTGCGGTAGGATTAGTATGTATAAGTATTTGCTATGATCACACTGTATGTTATGTAATGTAGTAGGTACTACCCATAGTATCATAATACTACTACTTACCACTCTAATATAGGTACACTTTTATATAATACTAGTGGGCCCGGCAGACTTTGTTCTGCCCGATCACAGCGCCACCTACCGGGTTCAACAGTACGTATAAACCTTCCCTGAACCAATTCAAGCACACACAGAAAATTTCGTAAGAATCGTTCGAGCCACAGAACACAGAAAGACTCTCTTTCTGTGTTCTGTGGTTCGAGCCGTTTTTGAGTTTTTGTGAGCCTAACACACAGCGTTTCATTTTTATATATAAGAAGAAGAAGAAGATAGGTACACATACCTGTAATAGGTGTGACCGTAGTAGGGCTGTCGCCTCCTTCTGAGAGGACGTCATCTCGCAGAAGGAGGCCGCGGAGAGGGAGCGGGAGGAAGATCCTCAAGCCGCTCCCATCCCTCGCAGACGGATAGGCCGGCGAAGGCGGGCATTCGTACAAGCGATGCCTGTCTAATGACCTTGCCGTGGAGGCTTGCGTGCACGGTTGGCCCCGTGCCCGCCGCCGTAAGGCCCCTGTCTGGGGTTTGCCCTGTCGCAATGTGGACCTTACCATGCGCGCCCATAAGGGTAGGGAAGTTTTAGTGGGTAGGCCTGGCACTCTGCCGGGAGAGCCCCACACACACTCGCCGTCTAGCCAACGGCGGGTGCGTATACTTATTTTCCCCCGAAAAAACAGTGTGACCGTAGTAAATACCAATAAGATTTTTATCGCCCTCTTATGTGAGATAGCGCTTTCGTTGCAATAGCCCTGTCTAGCACAGCTTCTTCATTCTACAGGTGCCTTTATTCATGTTACTGTGAATGTCCGAAGCGCAGTGTATGTTAAGATACTCTGGTGTCTGTTGTTAACATTCACCAAGATAGCTGAATGGCCATTTTTATTATTTTGCTAACGATTTCGGTCAGTTACCTGTTGTCATTGACTACGACGGTTATAGTACATTGTAAAGTCCTCACTGTAAAGGCCTCGACCTACGGTTTTGGCCTTTAGCTCAGCTCGTCCATCAAGTGCTGCAATGATGGCCAAGCTGGAAGGCCTAGAGCGTAGCTAGGCTAGCTCCAGGCAATCATAGCGTGACCAGCGAAGCAGTCATTGTGGGCCAAGGCTTGTATAGTGCTTTACTCAAAAATGCAAGTACCTAATATAAATAAAACCAGCAAGTAATTTAAATAAAAACTTTGCCGGCCGCTCCTTGAAACAGAACGGCAAGGTCGACTTTGCTCAAACAAGGTTGTCAAAATAATGACCACATTACGTGCATTTTTTAGTAAATGATAATTATGAACAAAATCTATTCATTCATTTATTTATTATTGCTGTCAAATTAGTGTTTGTTCAAAAAATTGTAAGTTAGGTTGGCTTTCCGAGACCAAACGTACCTCCACCGGGGGCGGACTGGTTCCGGAGGGTGGCTTAGCCAGGGGGTCATTCGGCGGAATAGCCGCTGCAGCGGCTATACGTCCCCACCGAGGAGCTCGAGCCTACCCAAGTTAGGGTGTTTAGGCCTTATTCAATCACGCTGGTTATAAGAAGTGCGGATTGGTCGACTTCACATACGTTACACCTTTGAGCGTCGGTGGCGCTGTGGACTCGGCACTTGCCTTCCAATCGGGGGGTCGGGGTTCGAGACCCGCCATGTACCAATGTGTTTTTCCTTTCGAATTTCATATGTACATTTGTCTGACGCTCCTACGGTGAAGGAAAACATCGTGAGGCAACCTGCATACATCTGCGAAGAAATTCAAAGTTGTATGTGAAGTCGACCAATCCGCACTGGGCCAGCGTGGTTGACTAAGGCCTAATCACCCTAACATAGGGTAGGCTCGAGCCTCTCGGTGGGGACGTATATGAGCTGTGATGATGACACCTTTGAGTTTCTTCGCAGATGTATGCAGGTTGTCTCTTGATGTTTTCTTTCACCATAGGAAGGTCGGACAAATGTACATGTGAAATTCGTGGAACGAAAAACACATTGGTACATGACAGGATCGAACCCCGGACCTCCCGATTACAAGGCCAGTGCCGAGTCCACAGCGCCACTGACGCTCGCTTAGGGATGCTCGATATACATCGATGCATCGAAAACATCGATATTTACCATTTGATACATCGAATCCATTCGATACATTGATAATAGTCGATGTTTTACGATACATCGATGTATTTTATTCAATACATCGAATGACCACCACACATATACGTTATCTGTAATAGTCATTAACAATTTAATTTTTATTATTTACAATAATAAAATCATATCACGTAATAATAAAATAATTTGCACAGACGAGGCTGTACATGACAACAGCAATTTCCTTAATTATTTAAAATTGCTTACAAATATTTAACTATAGTGGCCAGCTCCGTACCATCCGAAAGGCTTTTTTCAAAAGCTTCACAAATTTTAAATCAACAACGCACCAGAATACAAGGAAAGCGAGTAAATAAAATTTTATTTCTCCAAAGTTTGGAAAAAAGTACTGGGATATTTAAATTAATTATAAATGCCAATAGTTTAATTACTTGACTAAACTTGATTAAAATTGTAATATTTTCTACACTTCCTTTAAGAAAAAAGTATTAAAATTCCAGATTGTGTATCATTTTTCTGTCCTATATTTTGAGCTCTAACGCGATTTTTTTAATTGTGTCCTTTGTGGTGTCAAAATTACTATAGGCGTTGACAGGCTCTCATACAAATTTTGATAAATCGAGGGACACTGTTAAAAAACGAGCCATATCTGAATCTATACTCAATTTATTTATATTTTTAGCGATGCATCGAAAACATCGATGTTTCAATTCGATATATCGAAAAACATCGATGCATCCTTTTTGATTGATGCATCGCAAAAAACATCGATGTATTTTTTAAATGAACACCCCTACGCTCGCTGGTGTACCCGAGTCTTATTATGTTATATCCGAACAAATACAAAAAGATGCGCAGTAAGCGAAGGAGCGAAACGTACTGATGTGTATTGTTTGTGCGTTAGCGAATAATTGGCGTCACTATCTGTCTCACTTCCACTTCGTAAAATAGTCATTTTACGAAGTGGATGTGAGACTCGCCGTCTCTGTCACGTTAGCGTCACTAATTGTCTCGCTCATACTTCGAATCTCTCCGTCTCTGTCACGTTAGCGTCACTATCTGTCTCTCTCACACTTCGTAAAATGACTCTCCAGGTCTAACTCAAACTAGAATGTTAAAGTTACGGCCTTAAAGCAAACCATGGGTACATTAGAATAAATTTTAAGTACGTAAGAAAAATTTGTTCAAAACTGCCTGTTTTTGGAAAAAAAAAATTGTCTGCAATCGTAGAAATTATCTACCAAGTATCATACCATTTTGGAATCCTTATTGAATGCGCCAACTTTTGCAGTTACTTGCCAAACTCGCATAGTACATTTTTTTTCAAAACAGCTTGTTAAAGCTATGCGAAAAATAAATTTTGAATATTTAATTTAGATAAAAATGGCATATTCTTCTAATTTGGAGCACCTGGCTTTTAATTTTAGATAAGAGTATACAGAAACATTATTCATGATTACAAAACAAAAGAAAATGTTTAGAAAAGTCAAGAATTGTAGCAACAACAGTGAAAAAACCGTCACAGGGTGTAAATTTTATCAATTTTTTTAATGCTAGATTTTTTTTAAATAGGTGACTTAGGATTTTTTTTATATTTTTCTGATAACATATATGAGTTAGTCTATCACCTGCTTTCGGATTGACGTCGGCTTCTGGGACACCCTAATCAGCTTAGCCCCTTGCGAATTCGAGAAAAGATTCCCCCAGCCCAAAAAAAAAACAGTTTAGACATCGACCACGCACAGGTATGTCAGTGTCAACTACATACTTTACGTCTAGTACGAGTTTTTAAATCGAGTAAACTACAATAGTTTTCGTTAGCTCGCCAAACTGTCAGTTTACGATGTAAACGGTAGTATGAGTTGCTCGTTTCGAATTCACGTTTAAACGATAGCGAGTTAGTTTTGCTCGATTAGACGAACTTCACATTATATATTTATATCTCTCTTACATACATGTGAATGGAAAGAGACACGCGATTCTGCCACTGTGACGTTTTCTTAGCCGTTTTTATTATTTTTAAAGCGAGTTGAATGAAAGAAAAACATTAAAGTTTTTATTTGTTGTGTTGTAAATTATATTATTTTATAATGTCGCGGACAAGTCAGTCGCAATTTATTTTAATGATAATAAATTGTGTTAAACACTTTAGGAATGAAAATAGAATTAAAAATCTCGATTAAATTATGTGTATTTATTAACACTTTTTTAAGGAATGGTGATTTAAGGCGGTAGCTCTGAGTAAAGTGTGTATCGGAGATACGGCTTAAAAATGATTGTCACAGCTCTATTCATGCGCTATTTCGTCTTATATGGCCCTCCATGCAAAGTACCACCGTGCAGACATAATTTTAGTGTTTAGAAACACAAAAAAAAAACGTATTTATGTACCAAACTCACATAAAAATGTAAGGTGAGACCCTAAACTACAATAGTTTTCGAGTAAACTATCAAACAAATGTCAAACATGTAATTCATACTGCCACACTATTCGAATACGTACTTATCGATAGAGTAGTTTATTACTTTGTAACTCATACTGTCAATTCTAGTTCATTATAGTTTCCGATAGAGGCGTTGGTGTGAAATGTATGGAAACAAAACTATTCGATCGTTCGAATCAGAAACTATCAAAACTCATACTAGACGTAAAGGTGAGACCCTAAACTACAATAGTTTTCGAGTAAACTATCAAACAAATGTCAAACATGTAACTCATTACGTCTAGTACGAGTTTTTAAATCGAGTAAACTACTAATCGAGTTTTCGTTAGCTCGCCAAACTGTCAGTTTACGATGTAAATGGTAGTATGAGTTGCTCGTTTCGAATTCACGTTTAAACGATAGCGAGTTAGTTTTGCTCGATTAGACGAACTTCACATTATATATTTATATCTCTCTTACATACATGTGAATGGAAAGAGACACGCGATTCTGCCACTGTGACGTTTTCTTAGCCGTTTTTATTATTTTTAAAGCGAGTTGAATGAAAGAAAAACATTAAAGTTTTTATTTGTTGTGTTGTAAATTATATTATTTTATAATGTCGCGGACAAGTCAGTCGCAATTTATTTTAATGATAATAAATTGTGTTAAACACTTTAGGAATGAAAATAGAATTAAAAATCTCGGTTAAATTATGTGTGTTTATTAACACTTTTTTAAGGAATGGTGATTTAAGGCGGTATAGCGCTGAGTAAAGTGTGTATCGGAGATACGGCTTAAAATGATTGTCACAGCTCTCTTCATGCGCTATTTCATCTTGCATGGCCCTCCATGCTAAGTACCACCGTGCAGATATAATTTTAGTGTTTAGAAACACAAAAAAACCTATCTAAGTACCAAACTCACATAAAAATGTAAGGTGAGAACCTAAACTACAATAGGTTTCGAGTAAACTGTCAAACAAATGTCAAACATGTAACTCATACTGCTATACTATTCGAATACGTACTTATTGATCGAGTAGTTTATTACTTTGTAACTCATACTGTCAATTCTAGTTCATTATAGTTTCCGATAGAGGCGCTGGTGTGAAATGTATGGAAACAAAACTATTCGATCGTTCGAATCAGAAACTATCAAAACTCATACTAGACGTACTGTACGTCTAGTACGAGTTTTTAAATCGAGTAAACTACAATAGTTTTCGTTAGCTCGCCAAACTGTCAGTTCACGATGTTAACGGTAGTATGAGTTGCTCGTTTCGAATTCACGTTTAAACGATAGCGAGTTAGTTTTACTCGATTAGACGAACTTCACATTATATATTTATATCTCTCTTACACACATGTGAATGGAAAGAGACACGCAATTCTGTCGCTGTGACGTTTTCTTAGCCGTTTTTATTACTTTTAAAGCGAGTTGAATGAAAGAAAAACATTAAAGTTTTTATTTGTTGTAAATTATATTATTTTATAATGTCGCGGTCAAGTCAGTCGCAATTTATTTTAATGATAATAAATTGTGTTAACCACTTTAGGAATGCAAATAGAATTAAAAATCTCGATTAAATTATGTGTATTTATTAACACTTTTTTAAGGAATGGTGATTTAAGGCGGTAGCTCTGAGTAAAGTGTGTATCGGAGATACGGCTTAAAAATGATTGTCACAGCTCTATTCATGCGCTATTTCGTCTTATATGGCCCTCCATGCAAAGTACCACCGTGCAGACATAATTTTAGTGTTTAGAAACACAAAAAAAAAACGTATTTATGTACCAAACTCACATAAAAATGTAAGGTGAGACCCTAAACTACAATAGTTTTCGAGTAAACTATCAAACAAATGTCAAACATGTAACTCATACTGCCACACTATTCGAATACGTACTTATCGATAGAGTAGTTTATTACTTTGTAACTCATACTGTCAATTCTAGTTCATTATAGTTTCCGATAGAGGCGTTGGTGTGAAATGTATGGAAACAAAACTATTCGATCGTTCGAATCAGAAACTATCAAAACTCATACTAGACGTACTGTATGCTGCTTTAGTTATTCTACTGAGCTGTATGCTATACACGACAGCAGAATACTGACGTTAACCATGTCGTGTATAGCATGCAACTATGAGTTTGATGCTACGGGTCTCCATGCCTTATGAGGCTTATTGTAAGCGGTCTCAGTTCCATAACTCATCACTAGCAACTCACATAAATTTAAGACTTTCTCTGATAGTGCTTCATTATTATTGTTGGAATGGAAAGGCTTTTAAGTGGGCGTTGCTCGGCTGAAAGATGATGAAGAAGCAGGCGGGTGTTACTCACGTAAGGTGGGTCGCAGTAGATGGCCTTGCACCACATAGGCTCGGAGTGGTAGCATACGCAGAGCGAGCACACGCCAGGCCCTGGCACGTACAGCAGCCCGTGCGGCACTGACTTGCCCTCCCAGTCGATGCACTCCTCTTCCACGCACGCTGGAAGGACAGATACTGTTTACTGGTTTCACCGGAGGGAGACTACTAGGGTCGCCTGCTTGGGTACCTCCGTCTTACCTATTTCTGGCGCAAAGCAGCTGTGCTTGCATTGCTGTGTTCCGGTTTGAAGAGAAAGATATGGCAGTAAAATTACTGGGTACCGTGACTTTAAATCTTGTCGCAAGTTGGCGACGTTCACTGTGGTTCTTGTGGGAGTTGCAGATTAGCTGCGAATCTCACAAGAACCACATTTACTATAGGTGACTGTTACCACTTACCATCAGGTTGGCAGTATGCTTCTTGATTACTAACTTAGTTGCATAAAAAAGCTACTTTACTTGACGGTGACGCAGAATTTGTCTGGTAACGTTTATGTGCGCATTTTTCCGTCCGTCTGTCTGTCTGTCCGCTTCGTCGAGATCTCAACCCTTACCAATCGCTCAAAACAATATGAAAACCGTACTGAGAGCGGGATGGCGCTATACGCAGCACGAGCGGTGTATCTGTTCTAATATTGTTTTAACCTTGCTATAAGCGATCATGGCAAGGCCCCTGGGCCACAAAGACTTTTAGTTTCCACTAGCTAGCTAGATGGTAAGGTACTTATGAGCTTTAGTTTTGTCTAATTTCGATTTTTTTTTACTTTCATTACCATAATTTTCATATACGTCCCTGGCACGGGTCACTCCTTCTAGGAGGCAAAAATTATGCTTAAATGTTGATATTGATTATTGTTCCATAGTTATGTTACCAAGGGCCAAAAACTCCATCTAATAGGTTCCTTAATTTTCACACACTTTCAGCGTCGGTGGTGCTGCAAAGAAATTCAAAGGTGGTTGACTAAGGCCTAAACACCCTAACTTAGGGGAGGCTTGAGCCCCTCGGTGGGGACGTATATAAGCTGTTATGATGATTTAACTTTTATGTATCTTCGCATTTGGACTCTAATTTCACTTACCACCAGGTAGAATGGAGTCATTTGCGAGGCCCACTTTAAAAAAATGTATATTCCAATTTGATTTTTCAAAGCTATCTTTAAGAAAAACAATTTTTTATTAAATGTTGCGAAAAATAACAAAAATATGTTTCTAAAAGTCAAAAAAGTAAAGTGAATGGTTCAGTGAATGTTGAACATTTGTATGGAACAGCTGATTTTTTTTTGCGATTTCAAAATTGGTCCCATAGTGAAAGTTGTTCAGTTTGCTTGTCTGAACAAGCACTCAAATATTTTGTCATAATTAAAAAATTAACTTGTATAACATCATGCTACGCTACAACTAATAGGAGCTGAGCATCAATGAAAAATGTACCAAAAACGGAAAAAGATATATGGCGAAACGTAGGTAGTTCGCGGGCACAGCTAGTAAAATAATATTTGTCTCCCAATAGATGGCAACCTAAGCCTAGTCACAGATAATATAATACTACAGTAACCTAGTGTAAGCGAGCGGTAACGCAATTCCTCCAATTCACACAACACGGACGTTTCTGCCCCCTTAGAAAAAAGCCACAAGCTAACTTTTCCGTAGTCGAAAAAATGTAGTATGGAAATGACTAAACTTTTCATTTCTCATATTCGGAAAGTAGTGTTGTTTTGATCTGATTATTAAGTGGAAAATGCTGCGGCCATGTGAGCGGAATAAGCCGCAACAATAACGCGGTGAGTTCGATATTTAAAATTTAAAAAGTCGACATAAATTGGCGGGATACTAATCTGTTATGTATCTGTGACGGAATTAAAAAAAAAAGGTTATAATCTTTTAAGCTAAGATTTGAATATTAAAAATGAGTTCAAGCGATTCTGAAATGTTGACACCAGATTCGATTAAAGACGAGGCAAATTGTGTTATCGAAAATCTTTTGCCAGAAATCTCAAAAGAAAGATATATTACCTATATATTATCAATAAATAGTTTAGATAAACAACTAGTTTTATTTTCCTCATATTCGAGATGAAAAGTAGACTGTTTAACACGGGTAAAAGAATCAATTCCTAATCGGACTATAGCCGCCCTCGCTGCCATCAGTCAGGCGTCTGTATACCTCGGGAATTGATTCTTTCGACCCTCGGTTAACAATCTACTATTACAGCCTCAAGCGATTTTTACTGCAGCTAATGTCATCTCTTTTGTTTAAGGGGTCTGGGTTGAAATGAGTGAGCAAAGAAAATAACTTCTAAGCGAAAGACCACTGACTATTTACGAAAATCTCAAAAACAAGTAGACCTATGAAGGTGAATTTTGGCATGGATAGATTGTGAGTAGGAGACATCAAAGGAAAAAACTCTCACTATAAGGGCAAAATGGCGGCGAAGAGAAATTGCAATATAAAAAAAAATGTATACAATCAAATTCTTCAGTCCCATTCCTCTCAACGAGCGAAGTTACAAGTCTCGTGTTATCAAATACAAAAACAAACTGTTCGACGTATTCTAAAACCTTTGCGACCATAGACTATAGAAACGATATTTTAACACGCCGACTGACTACAAAACATATTAAAAACAACCATTTATAATTCTCGCAAACAGAAGGCGGTCATAAATATGACAACGCAACCACATTACGCAGTGTGAAGTAATGGAATCAACTCAATTAATAGGCTAAAATTATTTATATCCTGTTTGTTTAGAGGCGTGTTGTGTAAAAGCTGAATATTTTGTGTTTGAAATGTAATAGCGGAACCGAAGATAGGCGATTGTTCATCTAAAGTTTATTTATTTATTTATGTATAAAGGTTTTTTTAGTGAAAATTTCTATTTCAAGATTACAATTGGGACTTAAAACTAGAAATACAGTCATGTTATAAATAAAAAAATATATTAATGCTGATTTTTTGTAAATCGCCCCCACCCTTTAAATTAGGGGATGGAATTAAGCGCAAACAAAACGCCTAATGTGAAACCAAGAATGAAAAAGGCAAAGATGGAGAGTGAGCTATGAAAAAAGGCACCTCTGATGTGCAAGAAATGCACCCCAAGATAAAAATGAAAAAATAAAAAAATATTGTCATAAGCAACTAACAAAAAGAAGTGAAATCCCACCAATAACATTTTCATGTAAAATATTGCCAACACGAGACCATATGGCTCGCGGCGTCAAAAAGTTATCGATTTCATGTAGAGCCAAGCTTCAAACTTTTTTTCATAGGCACGTCTAACGTGATTCATTTTTTTTCTGAATATATTCAGGTATTTACATCTGGTAGTCATCATAATTATGTCACTGAGCTGATGATGAAGGTTTCTGGAAACTTATTGACGCGTAGTTATTACCTTGATTGCATACAACACTTAATTCCACACGTACGAGTAGGTAGAGCAAAATGGCTCTGTACGTAAAAAAGAAACATGTTGCAGTATCAGTGATTTGTTTTAATTTTTTTTCACCTTACTGTCTCTTCATGCCTCGCCTTTGGATCGATCGTGTAAGCGGTGGTTTTAATAAGTTTAATGCAAGTACACTTGTCGTCTACTGGTACTTAATCAATACAAATTAAAGTTCTTTTAAATCGATACAAAATGCAAGGTAGCCATCGGTAACCTACTCACAACAAAATAGGCGCGAGGGACAGTGTTTTTCTACTCACTAGTGATCAGTATAAGCGTAATTGCATAATAATTCCGTTTTACATAATGACAGCAACGTAGATTAAATTGGTACGAGAGAACTGTCCAGTCATTTTCATGAGGTACGTCGTCGTCATTACCGGGCAATCATGACTTTTATATGAACCGTATACAAGTGCCCATGATCGTTTAGAGAAGGGGTTCCTTCACTTATTTATTACGCGACTACGCGTCCCCTTTCACAAAAAGAAAAAAGCCGCGTCCTCTTTGCTCAGATAATGAATTATAATACTTTCATGTTTATCAGAGGACGTTTTATATCTAAATTCAGAATTTACAAAGACAAAAACATCTTAGGTATTTTTATTGCTTATTTTTATTTAAAAAAGTCCACTTATTTCCAATTTCACTGGCACTTAATGATGCAGTTAAAATTCATTCATCACTTCTCTCTGTTTTCATTTGTTTTGTTTGTGTTTATTTTCGTTTGTGGTTCGGTTTGTTTCTTGAGTATTATTTTGTGGTTTATTGGATTTTTCCACGACTTAGCACTTGTTAGGCTATTTTAAATTAACAGTGCTTATACAACTTTATTGCTAAAATACCTAAAAATATCTGTGTGTGAATTGCGGCCAATAAAATGAAGAAATCATATTTCTTAATAATCAAAACTAATTTTATAGATATCAATCATTGATTTACTACGTTTGGTAGTAAATCAATGATATCAATCTATTTGATCAAAGTGCCACATACAGGTGATCTAAGAAGATAATTAGAGGACAATATTGCACGGCACACACAATGAATTTCTAACCTCTAAATCTTAGAATAATAACGCATAGAAGGATAATCCGGTAAAGAGCGCGATGATTAAAGTGAAGCAAAAATGACACCGATGTGTGCAGTCACTTACGCGCGAAGCACGCACACTACGATAAAAACAGTATGGAGCTGCCGGCGTAGTGAGCCATTTATGGCTCACATTTAGTTGCATCAAATCGTGCGCGTCGGTTGGGTTTCTATGCGTTATTATTCTAAGCTCTAAATATGCGATATGAACAATTTATTCATTGTTTTTTAAACCCCTACTTTTTCAGATTACTAACAATCAACTTTTTTGTTGGCCTAAAGGTGTTCTATAGATATCAGTAGGTTTCATTGGTGAACGCGACCTTTAAATGCAGGTCTCAAAATGTATGGAAGTTTGCCAATCTTCTTTAAATTTAATATAACTTATTTCAAATTGGATTATACAGAGTGTAACTGAACACCTCAATAACATTTAAGTGTATGTATCCATCAGAAGAAGAGATTCTGTAGGAAAAATATTAGTGCTCACAAACCTACTTTTTTCCCATACAAACTAATTAAATTATTTTTTGGTATCAAGTGCCGACGAGGAATACTACGCTTACGTCTGTCACGTGTCATTTTGTGTTTAAATTTCTTTTGTTTTAAGAGCTGATTATGGTTGTCACTTGAAAGTTTTTGCTTTCAGTTTAAAATCAAATAACTCTGAAAGTATTGGGGTTCCAGGTCTCAGACAAGCACCGAAGGTCCATTTAGTATATAACTTATATGCCCCTTAAATGTTATTGGGGTGTTCAGTTACACCTGCAGGCGTAGCACGGGCTGCCAAGAAATTTGTGATAAGACTCAGTGACACGTATCCCTTGAGGAGCGTCAAGAAATTTTATCATGTCAGTCACACTAAGGCTGCGTTCCGAAAAGCAATAAGAGTCACTATTAGCGCGCTCAATCGCGTCCCGAAGTGTTGTGAGTGCGCTTATGTTAGCCGGCATGAAGAGCCACATGACGTCATCGTTAACGTCATATAGAACTTACGACGTTAATGCTCTGGAGTGAATTCACTTTATGTGAACTGTCAGTCTGACGTTCGATAATTGTGTTATCGGTTCAAAATGAATGTACCTGTTCTTCCGGACCGAAATCATAAGCATGCTGATAGCATTTTCAGTGTTCTCTTTAATTTGAACAAGGCGACTATAATCGTTAGCACTGTGAGCGCTGTTATCGGACCGCAGCTCCAATACGCGCCGCCGTGCTACTCTTTAAGACATAGATATTATGTCACTGAAATTGTGAGATAACACGTGACTCAAGTCCCGTCTTGGCAGCCCGTGCTACGCCTGCTGGTATAATCACTTTTTAACGTCAAAGAAGCTACGCCATTATGATGGATTATTATATCTTTTATTCAAACCTTGTACCTACACACACCCCAACCATAATTAAGTTGAATTATGCAAATACAAGTAAAATTAAAAAAAGTTGAATCTACACCTGTTCGCAAATTAGGAGAGCCTTCTCAAGAAGAATAGGCAAGAAACTCGGAGGGTTTGGGCAGGTTCTCGGAAGGTATTTTTATTTTCAGACATCGCAGAGAACTGGTGAACAGTTCGATATATTCTTCTTTTAAGTATTAGTTGGATTTCTGAGAGGGTTTTTATGAAGAGAAAAATTGAAATAATGCCGGAAAAACATAAAAAACAGATTATCTGTAAAGTCTGTAAACTGTTCCAACTGGCTCGACGTCAAACAGTCACATTTGAAAACATGAGCTTTTGACAGATCTACGTCTGTTGAGAGTCGAGATAGCTAGAATTTATAGTCCTTACATATTATAAAACAAAGTCCCCCGCCGCGTCTGTCTGTCTGTCTGTTCGCGATAAACTAAAAAACTACTACACCGATTTTCAAGCGGCTTTCACCACTCGAAAGCGTGATTCTCGAGGAAAGTGTTAGTATATAATTTGTTAGGTTTTTGTATTTATTTTTGTGTACATTAACGATATTTATTGAAGATGTCGGGAAAAAAGTAATTAGGCGAAACGTAGTTCGCGGGCACAGCTAGTAGTATAATAATTGTAGTGTTAAAACATAAAACAAATTGCAGAGTTGCTTGTGTGAAAGAAATACAGTTATTGGTGATTAGAACAAGTTCAGATATTTATAATTAAACTACATCACTTACGTGCAATGAAATCGACCCACCTCATAGGTTTCGATTCGGAAATTTCGGTAAGTATATTAAAAAAAGATGGACAAACAAAATCTGTAAATACAATTTTAAAGTATATATATTAGCTTTATTTTAACATACTTACTCTAAATATGAATAAAAGAAGTGTTGCTGACAATATACTTATTTCTTCGGAAAACCCTGTTTGTCATTTTTATGTTTATTTAAAAATTGATCGTTAACTTTACCAAAAAAATTAGGTATTTTTAGAAATTTTAGTTTTCAGTTTGAAACATCAATGAACCTAAATCGGTCACAGTAATAACTGGTCTAATGTAAGCTTAGGCTCTTGTTTAACAAACAGGGTTGAAATATATCATTTATTGATGGTAGATTTTGATTTGTCGACCTCTGAACCAAAGCGTACTGGAGACGCATTTTTGAATCATTAGAAATGAATCTTGAATTCGAACACGGATACAAATGACGTGTGAAATTATTTTCTACTGTTCTCAATTTTAAAGTTTTTGAATCACTCGAATTCAGTGTTGTCACTGAAAACAAATTCTATAACCGTTACACGCAGAAAAAATAAAATCCGGTACGTAATCACATGGCAATAGCTCATTAATTTAAAAACCAGCGATGAACTGCATGTAAAACGGAACATTAGTACGTTGCGTATATTCTACTAGTAGAAATCAAAAACGAGTGGATAGGACCACTCGTTGCGGAATTCACGGAATGCATATTCAAAAATAGTGAATTTAGAAATTCATATGCGAATCTTACGATTTCGCATACGAATTTGAATTCTATTGTTTCAAAAATGTGTCTCCAGATTTCATTGCACGTCAGTAAAAATATAGTGTCACGATGTTTGTCCGGGATAAACTCCGATTGTGATGAAATTTGGCTAACTGTATGTAACTTGTCTAACTTACAAGACAGGATAGTTTTTATCTCGATTATTGATCTCAATATTTATTTATTGCGTCAAACTCGCGAAGTGTGGTTCGCGGGCATAGCTAGTTTAATTAGTTAAATAGGTAATAACTAGCTGTGCCCGCGAATTCTACGTTTCGCCATATATATTTTTTCCCGTTTTTGCAACATTTTTCATTGATGCTCAGCTCCTATTAGTCGTAGCATGATGTTATGTAGCCTAAAGCCTTTCTCGATAAATGGACTATCCAACACAAAAATAATTTTTCAATTTGAGTCAGTAGTTCCTTAGATTAGCGCGTTCAACCAATTCAAACAAATAATCAAAAAAACTCTGCAGCTATATAATATTAGTAAGTAAGTATAGATTTTACAACGCAGGAACGCACGTTGCTATTAGCTCATATGACAGCTGGCGATTACCGTTCCCATTGGTTCCCATACACATTGGAAATAGTCTTTGATCGATCGTTATTTTGTTGTACGTGAGTGGCTGTCTTCAATAAATTGTTTCGTTTACTAGGTTAAGAATTTTCGTAAGATGTAAGTAATAATATAATAATTCCTGATGGGTGTAACTTGATTAAATAAACAATTTAACCATCTCCGGTCTAGTGGTTGAGATTACACGATGTTGATCGGGTCGGGGTTTGAATCCTCAGTTTTCCTACGTGGTTTGGTTGATGTTCGGGTTTCTGAGCCTGCCTGGTTAGCTACCACCGTCTTACTAAGTTTGTGATAGTTAGTTACTACTATCTTCGTAGTACATTGTTGTGTTCTGGCGACAGAACAATAAATATCGTCCAAAGCGGTTTATATATTTATTTATTTATTCATTGTGTACATTTGTTTGCAGGCGTACTCAATGCCTGCGGGGCGTTATCTGCCCGTCAACCTTTGGGAGATGCAGAGAATTTAGAGGTAGATGTACCGAAGCATTTGAAATTTGACTTCGAAAGTTGTTGATTTGATTTTATATATCGAACACTCGTTGTGACGATAATTCAGTTGTGCGATGTTTCATTTCATCGTTGCAATATTATCTACAAAATTACAACATCTAAGAAAGCAATTACATATTAACGACTAAAAAAAATATTTATTTTCTCAATGTGCGGTTGAGTTGGTTCTGAAGAGATACTCATTTGATTTTCATTTATAGATAACTAGCTGTGCCCGCGAACTACGTTTCGCCATCAAAATACTTAACACAGTGTTTAGTTTTTTATTCCATAATGTTAAACTTTATTCTGCCTTTCTTGAGCATCGGCCATTTCGAAATTAGAACAATTTTCGTAGGTTCGTAATGATCTTTTTCTAACAGTCCACAAAATTAAATACATTACATATTACTATAAACACTAAGTATTATTATTGTTTTAGAGACATTATTGATATTAATAAATTCTTCTTCAGTAGAAAGAACTACACAGTTGCAAGAATAATCTTTATCGTATTCATTTTTCGAATTAAAATTAACAATTGTTAATAAATTAGAACTGTTTACGAATAAAGTTTAGATTTTATAATGGGTGTTGGTAACACCAACAAAATATATTTTTTGGATATGACAACTTGGCCAATTTTGACTGGTCGTACAGTAAGCTCCTTGTCAAGCTATACTGTTTGACCTTTGAACCGTTCTTATGTCGCTCGTAATACTGGCGGTTTTCGTAAAGTTAATATATAGCATGAATGGGGGGGTTACTGTACAAATACGTTTTCCGTATTCGATATCCGATCACGGAATACAGACACGGAGTTTCGTGAACGTAGCGCAGACGTTCGTTTCTTTTCATTCGGGATTTCTACCATTCTACCTAAACGTACGTACAGAACGTGTTCCGTTCGTAATAAAAATGAACGTGTGCGGCAGTCAATGAGTATTTTGTATAGATTTGATGCATTCGGATGCCCGCATTCAGAAAACGAATGCGAAAAAACGTATTTATGCGGTTAGCCTTAAAATGTATTGAGACTTCCGTTTTTGTAACGTGTACTGTGCGATATAGTGTTGCTGGCATAGTTCGGTTAGCAAACTCGCCGTGATGACTAACACACAAACTTGGAGTTATCGTTAGTTTGTTCACGATCGTTGCATTATCACGGTCTCGAAGGACACTAAACACAGGTAACATCTAACATCGAACATCCAATAGGCCCCGAAGCGGTTCTCAAACTTTTTTGATGACGGAATCCTTTTGGAAAGCGAAATACTTGACGGAACCCTAAAATAAAACAATAGTTTTTAAAAGTGTATTCTTTATTAATAAGCATACTAAAAGTACGACCAGAGAGGGTGTTTTGATTTTTCTAAATTATTGCGGAACCCTTATTGGATATTGTGGAGCCCTAGGGTTCCGCGGAACACACTTAGAGCATGGCTGCTCTAGGTACCCTTCAGGGCCTACTTTCATTTAATACCCCTATTGCTGGGTTTGAAAAGCAACTGTTATCCGTCTTTATTGAGCGGCGGCCATGTGGAATTTACGTCATTGTTGCTACGTTCATAGTACTCTACTGATCAAGGCCTTTCATTTAATACCCATATTGCTGGGCTTAGAAACGAACTTTAATCAGTTTTTTTTTTGAGCAGCGGCCATATTGAATGTTGTGCTATTTTCCTAGGTTCATAGTGCTCTACTCTTCAAGGCCTTTCATTTGATACCTATACTGTTAGGTTTGGAAACGAACTTTTATCCACCTTTTTTGAGCGGTGGCCATGTCGAATTTACGTCAATATTGCTAGGTCCATAGTGCTCTACTCTTGAAGACCTTTTATTTGATACCTATATTGCTAGATTAGAAAACGAACTTTTATCCACCTTTATTGAACGGCGGCCATGTTGAATTTATTTATGTGTTGCTAGGTTCATAGTGCTCTTCTCATCAAGGCCTTTCATTTGGTATCCACATTGCTCGGTTTGAAAACGAACATTTATCCTTTTTTTGAGCGGCGGCCATGTTGAATTCAGGTAGATTTTCGTAGGTACCTAATGCTCTACTCTTCAAGGCCTTTCATTTGATACCCATATTGCTAGGTTTGGAAACTAACTTTTATCCACCTTTTTTGAGTAGCGACCATGTTGAATTTATGTAAATGTTGCTAGGTTCATAGTGCTCTACTTATCAAGGCCTTTCATTTGAGACCCATATTGCTGGGTTTGGAAACGAACTATTATCCATTTTTTGAGCGGCGACCATGTTGAATTTATAGCAATTTTCCTAAGTTCATAATGCTCTACTATTTTAGGCTTTTCATTTGATACCCATATTGCTAGGTTTGGAAACGAACTTTTATCCTTATTTTTTGAGCGGCGGCCATGTTGAATTTAGGTCGATTTTGCTAGGTTCCTAATGCTCTACTCTTCAAGGCCTTTCATTTGATACCCATATTGCTAGGTTTGGAAACGAACTTTTATCTATCTTTTTTGAGCGGCGGCCATGTTGAATTTATGTCAATGTTGCTAGGTTCATAGTGCTCTACTTATCAAAGCCTTTTATTTGATACCCATATTGCTGGGTTTGAAAACGAACTTTTATCCATTTTTTGAGCGGCGGCCATGTTTAATTTAGGGCAATTTTCCTAAGTTCATAATGCTCTACTCTTTTAGGCTTTTCATTTGATATCCATATTGCTAGGTTTGGAAAAGAACTTTTATCCTTATTTTTTGAGCGGCGGCCATATTGAATTTAGGTCGATTTTGCTAGGTTCCTAATGCTCTACTCTTCAAGGCCTTTCATTTGATACCCATATTGCTAGGTTTGGAAACGAACTTTTATCTATCTTTTTTGAGCGGCGGCCATGTTGAATTTATGTCAATGTTGCTAGGTTCATAGTGCTCTACTTATCAAAGCCTTTTATTTGATACCCATATTGCTGGGTTTGAAAACGAACTTTTATCCATTTTTTAAGCGGCGGCCATGTTGAATTTATAGCAATTTTCCTAAGTTCATAATGCTCTACTCTTTTAGGCTTTTCATTTGATACCCATATTGCTAGGTTTGGAAACGAACTTTATCGGCAGTCATGTCAAATTAAGTCAACGTGGCTAGGTTCAATGTGTTCTACTCTTTAGGTTCTTCGTTTGATATCCATGTTCCTTGGGTGGATCCAAAAAAATGTGATCCATCATTTTAGGCATTAGGATCAAGAGTCCCGTCCCGTCCCTCTACGCGTAACCCAGAACATTGCAGTCAGATATTTTTTTTAATTATCAATATTAATCTATTACTTTTAATAGTTTTAAATGGATGAAAGAGTTTGATTCCTTAGTCCTAATGTAAAAACATATAACACCTTGAAAAGAGTATCTTCATTTTTCAACATTTCAAATATTTCAAAAATTTTACCTATTTTGTGAAAATTTGTCAAGAATTAAACCAATATCTACAAATTTTATGGTCACTCGATAAGTATTATCATAAAAAATGCTTTATACATTGGTTGTATGGCTTGATCTTTTTGCCTTACCACCACGGTACGACATAAGAAAAAGACAATTTGGTTGGCGAAATCCAGTTGGGCACAGCCATTAAGAAAATATAAAATTTTATTTGTACTATGTGAAACACTTCATTCCTGCCTTAATTTTCGAAATCCAATTACTTAAGATCAGGCTGTATGGCGTAGTTCTATCGCCTTTCCTTCGTGGAAGAAAATACCTTCTCTCTGTACTATGGAGGTACTATGTGACAGACTTGTCAAAATAATTTCACGTGCGCCATGTTGTTTTTCTACCTAAAGCCAATTCGAAAATTTTATATGGTATTTTTTCACTAAAAATAAAAAGAGAATTTAAACAAACGAAATTATGCCTAAATGTTCTTCCGGAAAATTCTAAGCATTGTGGTGTAAGCCATATCAAATTCTGTCCAGTAGTTTCGGAGATCTTTCCGGACAAACAGACAAACAAACAAACAAACAAACAAACAAACAAACAAACAAACAAACAAACAAACCAACAAACAAACAATTTTTTTAAAAACTATTCTATCGTGTTCTGCTAATGATTTTAAGGCGACCTGTGTATTTTTTTTCTTAATATTTCGCAATTACAGATTTTTGTACCCCTACGATTTTATTATATATAGAGATGAGCGATGCTATAAAGTAATGACTTACATAAAAGTGTGTCAGTATTGTGATGTATTGCTTTTGAAGTTCGACATTTGGCTCGCGACGACGCCACGGCCCAAAATTGATCAAGCACTTTTGTTGATACGCGTACGTCGGCGTGCAGTGGGGCATGGGCAAATAAAAATGATTAATCGTGACGGCAGACGAAATGAACCCGTTTCTTAAATATTTAGGTGGGTACTCGATATTTTATCAGTATTTTAGGGCCATATTCTACCAAACTAATGCCTTCAGAAAATTTGATTTGATAACTACCTGCAAACAGCTGCTTCGCTGAGGTTTCAATTCATATACTTCCACGAATTTTTCACATACCCACACCACACCTTATTATTACACATATTATTACTGACTTACATAGTATTACGGATATTATGGAAGTATGTGTTCATTATTTTTTTTATCGGTTTATTTCAAGCAAAAAAAATATAAGTTGCTATTCAGTTTTTGAATCTCTTCGAATTCAAGACTCTATCTCGCGTGGTTTCTAGAACGTTGGCGTGTGACCTCTTTCTGCTCATCAGTACATACCCGTAATTGATAATAACTATCTAACAATCGATCAAATTAATAGGTGTCATCGGAGCTTGGGAGCGAGCTGGTGGAAAAGCCGCCAAGGTTGCACATGGCCTGGAGACGCATTTTGAATTGATAGAATTTCGAATCTTGAATTCGAACATGAATCACATCATGTGCGAAATTATTTTCTGCTGTTTCCAATTTTAAAGATTTTTGAATCACCAGAATTTAGTGTTGTCGTTAAAAACAAATTCTATGTTAGAATACTTACCGTTTTGCAACAGAAATAAAAAATATTTTACAAAAAATAAAAACCGACTTCAAAAACACTGAAAAGTTTAAAATAATATAAGAATAGGTACAGACAACATCACACTTCTATAGAGTGTCCCCGGATAAGGTGCACAAACGAAAATGGGTGAAACTAGACTACAATTTATCGATAAAAAAGAGAAAAAATTAAAATTGTATTTAATATATATTTTTATTATCTTTTTAAGATCTTTTGTGTTTGTAAAATTGTAACATTGTAACCACTGCGTGGATTTTGTTCAAATAAAAACAATAATGATGCCAAAAGATTAACACTGTATGGTAAATAAAAAAAAGTACATAAAAGCAGTCAATAGGGAGAAACACATTTTTTTTCACTAATTTTAAACATAAAAGTGTTAAATTTTGAGTAAATGTTTATTTTTAACAAATAATGCCCCCTATAACAATTTCTTTTTATTACCTCTTATTAATCCAGATCTTATAACCTTTTCAACAAAAAAAAATCAACATTCTGTCTCTAATACATGCTTAGCTACGAGGCCTTAATTGAGGGGCCTGCTAACGCGCCGTCTCCTGGCGCCCGCGCCGCTGCCTTTTTGTCAACCGCTGAGGTAGCTTTTCTTAAATTGGAATTTAGTTAAACACATTTAAGCATTTTTTAAACTTAAGCTAAGCTTTTTCAGTGTAAATGAATTTGATTAAAACAAGAATAACAAATCACAATAAGTATTTATTACAAAAAATCTAAAAAATCATATAACGATCCAAGGAATAAGCCCAATTGAAGAAAATTACAAAGCAATTATAAAATTTCCTAAACCAAAGACAATTAAAGAATTAAGGAGAATCTTAGGCATGATTAATTTTTATAGAAATAACCTTCCGCACGCAGCCAACTATCAAATTATTTTAAACGATTATCTGCGCGACTCGAAAAAGAATGATAACTCTCCTATTCCTTGGTCAACAGAGACTATAACAATACCTGAGTCTCATTATATCCATTGCCAAATACAATTTTAAGAGATGATCTCCACCTTATGTTAGAGTATGTGCCGCTGGCAAGAAGAAGACACATGTTTGTCCAAATGGACGGATGCCCTGCTCACTACGCCACGATTGTGCGAAATTTCCTGAAGCAACCCTACCCAATCGCTGGATAGGTCGAGGAGGACCTGTGGGATGGCCAGCACGCTCACCTGATATGGCACCACTGGATTCCTTTTTATGGGGTGTGATGAAACAATGGGTGTACAGCACTACCGTTAATACGGAGGCCGAACTTCACGATCGCATTGTCCAATGTGGGGAAAATATAAAAAATGACCCCGACATAGTCCGCAGGGCTACGTAACAGATTTCCTTACGTGCAATGATGTGCTTGCAACAGCGTGGTGGCCATTTTGAACATTTAATGCATTAATTTAATAAAAAGTGTTTTTTTAGATTTTTTGTAATAAATACTTATTGTGATTTGTTTTTCTTGTTTTAATCAATTTCATTTACACTTGAAAAGCTTATTAAGGCCTCGTAGCTAAGCATGTATTAGAGACAGAATGTTGATTTTTTTTGTTCAAAAGGTTATAAGATCTGGATTAATAAGAGGTAATAAAAAGAAAATATTATAGGGGGTATTTTTTGGTAAAAATAAACATTTACACAAAATTTAACACTTTTATGTTCAAAATTAGTGAAAAAAAAATGTTTTTCTCCCTATTGACTGCTTTTATGTACTTTTTTTTATTTACCATACAGTGTTAATCTTTTGGCTTCATTATTATTTTTATGGTTACAATGTTACAATTTTACAAACACAAAAGGTCTTAAAAGAATAAAAAAAATAAAAAATCTATATTAAATTTTAATAATTTTTTCTCTTTTTTTATCGATAAATTGTAGTCTAGCTTCACCCATTTTCGTTTGTACACCTTATTCGGGAACACACTGTATATTGAAGTCGGTGCCAAACGATGATCCCCTAGAAAGACTTAAAATTTGTCACCGATTTCAATATAGAAGTGTTATGTTGTCTTTACCTATTCTTATATTATTTTAAACTTTTCAGTGTTTTTGAAGTCGGTTTTGATTTTTTGGAAAATATTTTTTATTTTTAACTTTTTAGTAAATGAAATCTTTTTAGTGAAAGAAACCCTAATTTAATACCAGGTGACCTGTTATTAAATTAGGGTTTTCCTCGATTTTCATGGGATCCCATCATCGGATCCTGACTTTGGTGACCATGGGATCACCTTTGGAGTAGGTATACTCTATCGAGTACAAAAATAATTTTGAAAATCAGTCCACAATTGGCAGCGTAATCGCGTAACATACACACAAAAAAAAACATACGCATCGAATTGAGAACCTCCTCCTTTTTTGAAGTCGGTTAAAAATAAAAACTAGCACGCAATAACTCATTAATTTGAAAAACCGGCGATGAATCGCATTTAAAAAAACTGAACGGGACAGTACGGTATAGGTACGGTACGTTGCATAATTATATTCTTCAGTTGAAATCAAAAGCGAGTGTGTAGGACTACTCGTTGCAGAATTCACGGAAGAATATATTAAAAAATTGTGAATTCGGAAATTCGATTTCGAATACGAATTTCAATTCTAATGAGCCGGAAATGAGCTTGGAGTCGTGCGATGAGTGCAAGTGAGCGAGCGTACAGTTATACGCTATACCCCACCGCCTTTTTTAAAATATGACGGGGAAGCTCTTGGCCTTCAACTCACCTGATGATAAGACCGAAGGTGGAAGCGAGCGAGCTTCACCTGGACTCTTCAATAACTGAAGAAATGGCTATCTTATCTCTAATTGTCGGAACACAACAATGCTGTTAACATTATTATTATGGCGACAGGTAAAAGGGCTCAGAATTCCATTCCATTAACCCATTAACCAAACCGAGCAGAAAAATTTCTACCCCAACGGAGAATTGAATCCCGGACCTCCCAATCAACACCCGGTGATCTCATCCACTAGATCACGGAGGCGGTTAAAACTTGACTGAATCTGTACAAATAAATAAAATTGAAGTGTCTGTTTGTAATGTCAAAATAACAAGTTTTACTAAATGGGTATGAATGTATATCGGGTACCACTAACAAAAAAACAATTTAAAAAAAATTGTCTGCGGCTGGTCAATTTTGACGGGACTTTAGATAGATAGATACACTAATAGATAGCTAATTACATTTTTTTTCACGTGTTAGGTAGGTATTCTCCTTTTTATCATTGACTGCGAGAAAATAATTACTCTGTGATTATGAATCAAATTTTATTATGAACAATAGAAATAATAATAGAAAACAAAAGAACTAGAAATTAAATGAAAGAATTTAGAACAGTTGTTATTACGTTTTGGTAGCTTTTAGTACGTTTTTATAACGAGAGTGTGTAACCTCTTTGAACGTTTTCCTTTTTTCTTACTATAATCCGTATATTCGCGCATGTTCCAAATTCATTTTTTTTAATTCACTCAGTGAAACAAAGACCGTTTTATTTACTGCTTTTGAAGAATTGCGAGCCCTTTGTCAAGTGTCAATGGTAAAATAGTTATTTGGTATACATGAGTGCAAAGTCGCTTTTTAACCGCGTGCTCAACTTTGATGACCGAGCAAGCGAAGGATTCTAAAATTGAATCACGAGCGCAGCTACTTTAATACTATTATCTATTCTGTGGCGCAGCGAGCGATTCGAAAATTAGAATCCTGAGCGTTAGCGAGGGAATCAAAAGAGCACAAGGTGAAAACTCTTTGCACTCGAGTGCATCACGTAACTTTTTATCCCCCCTCAGCGAGGAAATGAAACAAAGCAAATTAAAAACAAAAGTACACCAAGAAGGTTCAGAGTCAGAGTTTTTAACAAATTTAAAAAAAGTTGTATGATAAATTCGGCACCATGGAGATGGAAGTAAATAGGTTTAATGATGTTTTGAAATCACATACCTAGTGCATGCGATGTTCTAAATTCAAATTTATTTTAACTTCAAGCGGATAAAAACGGCTTTGGCGGTCAGATATCGAATAGCAAAAATACTCTTTTCTCAAACATGCTCGGAAATGTAGGCATTATTGTAGTAAAAAGAAGACACAAAGTTTGTAATTCTTGGCTCATGCATTACTTTATCGGCCTAGGCCAGGAAAGTAAGTATGAAAATTCATTTTTGGCCGCTGCTCCAATGTTTTTTATTTTATCTATAACTTGAATTATGTAACTTGTCATACAGCCAATTGCTACCACATTATAAAAAAATGCACTCTTCAAGCATATATAACGTGTCTCATATCGCCTCATAAAAATTATAATATTTAATTTTATTTAAACTATCAAAAGTGCCAACCTAAAACTGTTCTAAAACTGAATTTTCATAAATTTGACTATTAAATTCGATTGATATGACAAGTTATTAAAGTTGACACATTCTTTTCGGTTAAATGAATATTATAATTCTTATGGGGAGTTATTATGAGACACGTTGTAAGTATATGAATATGACTACAATTTTATTAAAATGTTAGTATGAAATCACACGAAAATATGCTTAATTTTCGTTGCGAGAGAAAAAAGTCATGATCTGCAGTATTAAATTTTTTTCACTTCTCATGCTCGAAAAAGTACTACTTTATGCAGAATCTAGGCGACATAAAGTTGAACTTTATGCACAAGGGCAAAAAAGTAGCTTTTTAAATGTATCTATACTAAGGCAGTGACCATTTAGACCATGCAGCCAAACATAATAAATTGTGCACGGATAAAACTTGCTAATTTATAATATATCCTTCCCTATTTGCATTTTTGGTTTATAATAAGTTAATACGAAAAAGTAACTAAATATCAAGACATATTCATCACTAAAAAAAACAATATTCCAAAATAATTTAAGAGTAGGCTGTATATATTTTATTCTTTGCCCGAAAATCATGCACAAAAATTAAAAAAAGTAAAGTAGCGGGAAAGAAGCCGTGAAATTTTCGTATTGAATTTTCTCAGTTATTGTTGAATTAACTCAATTTTAAAAATGTCAAGTGAAGAAGAAGATTTAGAACTTACTCCTAATACTTTAATGGAAATAAACGCACAAAAAGTGGTGCAAGAAATATTGCCGCCAAAATCTCGGCAAATATATATGAAAACTTATGACAAATTTCTAAGCTGGAGGAAAGAAGAACAAGTGAATACATTCGCTGAAAGTGTTCTTTTAAGTTACTTTGATGAGTTATCGAAAAAACTGCAGCCTTCAACACTGTGGAGTGTTATAGCATAGAATAAATGTTAGTATGTTATGTTACTCTTTTATTTTCTCGCAATCGAAGTGAAAAGCAGAGTTTATAACTCGTGCACAAATCATTTTTATCCTCGACTTCTTCATCTGCCCGAGCCCGCATCGGATAAAAATGACTTGCTTTATGCACTCGGCATAAAATCTACTATTGCGTTAAATATGATTGGGCTGTATGGGCTTTGTTTCCTTTGCACTAGGTAATTGAAAATTACAAAGTATTACTAAATGCTAGGCTGCTTTAGTTAATTAATTTGTTTTTTTATTCATATTATACTCATTTGTTTCAATTCAATTCAATTCAAAATCTTTTATGCAAACCATAATGTGTAAAATAGGTGGTTCACAAAAAATAAGATCATTATGGACCCGTTGGGCACGCAATCGTTGAACAAGAGAGAGGAAGCTTATTATTATTAGGTACCTACTATTGTCTTATTTACAGATCATAAAGCCAAATTATACGAAGATCACGGCAATTATAAATATTTGAATAGGTAAATAGACAACATTAAACAATATTTTAATATGAAAGGTTTTTATTTATATGGTATTATTACTTATTACACTGAATTTCATAATTAATTCCAGTATTACGTCTCTCATTATTTCCTCGCAAGTATTGAGAAAAGCACTATACATACCTTGGCGAGAATGGGATTGCCGGACTCTTAATTATTGTCAAGGCCTCGCTCACGCTCGGCCTTGAAAGCATTACTCGTCCGGCAATCCCTAACTTCCTGGCCTCTGCAGTAATGTACTATTCCGAGATGGGGGGATGAAAAAAAAGTTTATTCTACCACTTACAGACATGAGAGAGTATTCTCGAGAAGAACAGTCAAGAAACTTAATTTAATTGCCACATATGTCGGATCTCTACATATAACTTTAAAAATGTAAAAAAAAGCTTTTTAAAAACAAGCTTTTATTTAAATGCGCTAAAAACAAAAAAATAAACTTTTACACTAAAACTTTTACTTATAACGTCATTTCACATTTGACACAATTTATAGGTACTACATAAAAGCTTGTCGCGAGATTTACTTGTGTGTAGTAACTTAAAAGAGTACTTTTAAGTACCTACTCGTATTTACTTAGTTTGAAAATTGTAATTTTAAAATTATTCACATCAAATTATTTAATTTACTTCTTTATCTACAAAAGTAAATCTCGCGACAAGTTTTTATGTCATATAAATTGTGTCAAATGTGAAATGTCGTTATAAGTAAAAGTTTTAGTGTAAAAGTTTATTTTTTCTTTTTAGCGCATTTAAATAAAAGCTTGTTTTTAAAAAGCTTTTTTTATATTAAATTTATTTTTTACTTTTTAGTTATCATTGGACACGTTTCTCAGTCTGTTCATCTCATTCAACGCATCATTGTTGCAAGGTCGTTTGCCGAAACGTCTATACAGAATTTCAGCTCAATCGGTTGAAGATAATATCTACTTCAAAATTGATTTTTTGGCTTTAAAAGTACGCCATATTGGATTAATAGTGACATCACATTATTTTTCAAATTATTATTTGCAAGACCTTTTATTTGATACCCATATTGTAGAAGTGCATTAAAAATATTGGGTATGCCGCCATCTTGGATTTAGAATGACGTCACACAGTTAACCGTGCATTTTCATCCAAACTGTGTGTGTATACAAAATTTCAGCTCAATCGGTTAAAGATATCTACTACAAAATTAATTTTCAAGCTTTAGAAGTCCGCCATATTGGATTAATAGTGACGTCACATTATTTTTCGAGTTACTCTTAGCAAGACCTTTTATTTGATATCCATATTGTAAGGGTGCATTAAAAATAATTGGTCCGCCATCTTGGATTTAGAATGACGTCACACAGTCTACCATACGTTGTCATCCAAACTGAATGTGTATACAAAATTTCAGCTCAATCGGTTAAAGATATCTGCTTCAAAATTGAGTTGCAAGATTTCACCCGAACATACATACTTACATACCTACTTACATTGCAAGTTAAATAAAGTCAGAGGGCCTATTACCGATCTCATGGTTTTGCAAATGATATCAAATGATATCAGACATCATTGTGCAAAACGAAAAATACTATTTCCGGTCAGATTTTTGATCATTTATTCATTATTTAATGACGACATCATTGAAATTATGCCAGTGATGATATCATTGGAGATCGGTAATACGAAATGCAGCATTTCATGACTTCTTTTCTCAAAATTATACCATGTCATACGATGAAAGATCCATAATTGGCCTGCTGATGTTATCCTAATACTTCAGATGGGCTTGAACAAATAACCCTAGTTATACCCAGGATTACATCAAACGTGTAAGTTCCAATCTTGGCAAATTTTGTGTCCTAGCAATTTGCAATGCAAATGTGGATAGAAGGGCCAATCAGGGTGATTAAGGCATCGCATATATTTTATAGGTACCTACCTATATTGTGTAAGGCTGGAAGGGATTCTAATATCACGGCCCACAGGAGACAAGGGAGTACCATGATCGCTTATAGCAAGGTTAAAACAATATTGAAACAGAGACACCGCTCTTGCTGCGTATAGCGCCATCCCGCTCTCAGCGCGGTTTTAATAATGTTTTGAGCGATCATGGTTAGGGGGAAGGTAAGCTCGCCGGCTGATCAACGGATGAGGCTCTTCTTGACAATTGGTAAACAGGTGAAGTTGACTTGGATCGATTCTCCTCATACCTACCTACATTTTTTTTATGGTATAGGGGGCAAACGAGCAGACGTATCACCTGATGGTAAGTGATTACCGTCGCCCATGGACACCCGCAACCCCAGAGGAGTTACAAGTGCGTTGCCGGCCTTTGAGGAAGGAATACGCTCTTTTTTTGAAAGTTTGAAGGTCGTATCGGTCCGGAAATACCGCAGGCGACAATTCGTTCCAAAGTTTGACTGTGCGAGGCAGGAATCTCTGCAGGTTAGTAGGTCCTCCCTACTAACCGAGGGAACTAAGATAAGAAATTTGGCTATTTAAGATAGTTAGATACATAATAATATAACAATAAATACAGAGATGAAAAAGAAAAAAATACTAACAAAAAAAAAACAATAATAAGAAACTACTAAACAAAGTCATGATAGTAATCACAGATCTGTCCGCCATACGAAAAATATTATTATTATTATGTGCTGCAGCAGCACAAAAAGGCCATAGTGGTTATAGTAAGCTCTACATTTGCTCATTGAGCAAATCGCTGATTTTCAGCTACAGTACAGCCTAGGGGGAACTACGGCTACGACACTCAGTTTTAGTGCTATACTAAGTCTGGAGATTATAAATATAATTTTTTTTTATCAGCTAACAGTTAATGCGTGTAATTAATTAATTATGTCACCTCATTTTTACTTCTGTAAATTTTAGTTTAAGACTAAATATTCCACTAGCGTCATTGTATCATTTCAATTATTCATTAAAGTTTCCATCCCTTGGGTATTCTTTTATAATTGTCTTTTTATATTTTGGTTTGAACAAACCGTATATTCAAATTTATTTAATGTTATTATAATTGTTTTCGATAGTTTATTCCATAATATTGGCGCCATATTTGTTATGCTTTTTTTTCACTTGTAGAAGTTTTCTTGTTTCTAGGATGAAGTTAGGAGATGTCCGAGTTTTAATATTAAATAGGTTTAGGATTTTTCACAAACACAACAAGTCCACCAACATAAACATTTTAATATAGCAAACGTAGGCAATACAATTTAAATTATTGTCATTATTAATATTTATGCCTTAATCTATTGGTAGTATCAAAATAGTGAAGAACATGAACACTTTTTTTGTAGCCATTGTTTTAATTCTCTACGGAACATTGCTTGTTGACGACCAAGCCGAGCTAAATACGCTGCATCGTCAAGACTGTCAACTGTCAACGCTGGATCAAACGAAAACCGTAATTAATTGCCAGTTTACAGCTTCGCGAGAGTGGGGCGGAAGAGACGGAGACACCTCGTCGGGACGATTACGTGCAAGATTGATTGAACTGAATTGCCAGCAAGATAGGAAATCTATTGCGCACCGCAGGAAATATGAAAGAAACAAGGTGGGTGGGCCATCGAGCCCCGAAAGAGGTTTTTATTTTTATGTCGTTTTGGTCATAAAGGAATTTGCTCATACATGATTTAATTACAGTGGTATAATATGATTAAAATGATTGACTCGTAAGGCTGTCAAATTTCAAAAGAGATCATTTTTGGGGACCAGTTCACCTGTATGCGAGGATAAGAGACTTATCCCAAGATATGAACAAATTCTACGCGAGTTATGGTCGAAATTGCATCGGACATAACCACCAAAAGAAGTTACTAAAGAAGAATAATTACTGCGTTTTAAAAGTGACGGTGAATGATCCGTGGTCGATTTGTCTTACTGGTATGATCATGATTCATTATTTGTTCTGCATATTATATTAGTCTTTCATTAACAACTACAGAAGAGTTTTACAGCGATAAAAAAGTATCTTATCATCTATGAATAGTAAAATAAGATATGAAATTGTCATATGTAACTACAATCGAAATATTGAATAATATTTTGAGGATTCTGGATTTGAATATTATTATTCTCGAAAAGATTGAACAATAAAAAGAGCGTAGTAGGGCTTTTAATTTTTATTTACAAAAAAATAAAACCGACTTCAAAAACACCAAAACGTCATAAATAATATAAGAATACATAAAACATCACAGTTTTATATTGAAGTGGCGCCAAATTTTAAGTTACTAAAATATATTAATTGTTCTAACTTATATTATTTTAGATTTTCAGGGTGATCATTTCTTGGCACCGACTTCAATTTAAAAGTGTGATGTTATTTAGAGCTATTCTTATAGTATTTAACACTTTTTGGTGTTTTTGAAGTCGGTTATATTTTTTTGTAAAAAAAATTAAATCTTTTTAGTTAAATTAATTAAAAAGATTTAATTTTTTACATGCGTATTAGAATTTGAGACAAAGCAAACACCGGAATCATCATCATCATTATCAACAGCTAATATACGTCCCCACCGAGGGGCTCGAGCTTACCCTAAAACTAGTTCGATTAGGCCTTGGTCAACCACGCCGGCTAAGTGCGGGCTGGTCGACTTCACACACAACCTGTAAAGAAATTCTTTCTTCACAGGTGTGTGCAGGTTTCCTCACGATGTTTTCCTTCACCGTAAAAGCCTCGAATAAACGTATATATGAATTCAAAACTTGAAAACACATTGGTAGGTTTATACATGGCGGGGTTCGAACCGCTCTACCTCCTTATTGCGAGGCGACGGCCTTACGCACTACGCCATCGACGCCTACACACCAGACTAATAAGACCAGAATTACTTAAAATTACTTACAAGCTCCTTATCTTCCAGAAACCTTCCATCATGAGCTCAGTAACATGATATGATGACTACTAGATGCAAATACCTGAATATCTTAAGAAAAAACATGAAATACGTTGAACTTGCCTATGAAATTTAAGGGTTTCCTTTGGTTTTCATGGGATCCCATTATCAGTTCCTGACTTTGGTGACTTTGAGACCACCCCAGGATTATACTCTATTGAATACGAAAAGAATTTTGAAAATCGGTCCACAATTGGCGGAGAGGCCACATTGTGACTGACTTTTTATCACAAATTTCTTGGCGTGCCTGTGCTCCGACTGTTTCTACATCTTCCAAAGTATTAAAGCTCTTGCTACAACCACACTAAGAAATTTGTGATAAAACTCAGTCACACGTGTCCCTTGGCGAGCGTCAAGAAATGTTTGTCACGTCAGTCACACTAAATACGCGCCGCCGTGCTACTCTTTAATATATAGAGATTATGTAACTGAAATTGTGAGATAATGCGTGAATCATGTCCAGTCTTGGTAGCCCGTGCTACCAAGACTGGACATGAGCCCGCCTGCGGATGTAACTTCCAAAAATCATATGCAGAGAGGTATCTTAAATCTGAATGTATTTGTACTCGTGACTTTACTCTATTAAGAGTAAAATCTGATTTTGAAGTAATACTAATTGTGCTAGTTCAATTCTGAGATAAGAACGCACGAAATCGTGGGTAGAAGTCAGCGCGGCATGCGATTTTAGCGTTTTACCTCGTTTTGTCACAAGGTCAACAAGCAACCCTAATCCAATAGAATCCAATCCAATAGAAGAATGTCAACAAATTAAATTACTTTCTACAAGTCTGATTATGCAGTCAAGTAAGCACGCGTGTTTCGCATTGAAACCGTATTTAATTTTATTTTTAAGCGAATAAATAATTCGTTAGTTAGTTAATGTTTCCCGTAAAGTTTTTAAAATAAAAAATAAATCAAGAAATCATAATTCGTCATCATCTTCATTTCAACCCGTATATTTCCCATTGGGCATGGCTCTTATTTAAGGGGCCACAGTACCTACACTAGCGCCACCGTTCGTTTTTTATTAATTATGATAAATTAAAGATGTTTCTACAAAAATAGATCAGTCAACACTCAATACAGATATTTCAGTTTTTTTGAGCTATTCAGGCATAGATTAAATGGATAGGAATAATCATAATCCGAATTATTGCCAAAAGTGGGCACTTTTAACAATCATTCGGATTATGATTATTCCTATACAATTTATCTATGCGACGGATGTAAGCACTTAAAAGACTTTTTAGATCAAGTTCGGTAGTATGAGTTGCTCGTTTCGAATTCACGTTTAAACGACAGCGAGTTAGTTTTACTCGATTAGACGAACTTCACATTATATATTTATATCTCTCTTACACACATATGAATGGAAAGAGACACGCGATTCTGTCACTGTGACGTTTTCTTAGCCGTTTTTATTATTTTTAAAGCGAGTTGAATGAAAGAAAAACATTAAAGTTTTTGTTTGTTGTAAATTATATTATTTTATAATGTCGCGGACAAGTCAGTCGCAATTTATTTTAATGATAGAGTTTATGGAAAGGTAAAAAATAAATTGTGTTAAACACTTTAGGAATGAAAATAGAATTAAAGATCTCGGTTAAATTATGTGTATTTTTTAACACTTTTATATGGAATGGTGATTTATGGCGGTAGCACTGAGTAAAGTGTGTGTCGGAGATGCGGCAAATGATTGTCGCAGCAGAATTCTTCCGTCTCTCTTCATGCGCTTTGCATGGCCCTCCATGCAAAGTACCACCGTGTAGACGTAATTTTAATGTTTAGAAACACAAAAAAACGTATTTATGTACCAAACTCACATAAAAATGTAAGGTGAGAACCTAAACTACGATAGTTTTCGAGTAAACTGTCCAACAAATGTCAAACATGTAACTCATACTGCCACAAACTCAAAAACTATACGAATACGTATTTATTGATCGAGTAGTTTATTACTTTGTAACTCATACTGTCAATTCTAGTTCATTATAGTTTCCGATAGAGGCGCTGGTGTGAAATGTATGGAAACAAAACTATTCGATCGTTCGAATCCAAAACTATCAAAACTCGTACTAGACGTACTCTGTCGTGTATAGCATACAGCTCAGTAGAATAACTAAAGCAGCATACAGCATACAGCTTTCGTTCTGTGAGTCTGTCAAGTTGACAGTAAATGTCACATGAAAGAAAAATTAGAGGCTGACATTTATTGTATCTCCCACGGTATCTCCAGTATCTTCAAAGACAGAAACTATCAAAACTCATACTAGACGTACTGTATTTATTGTAGACATTCTAAAGAAAAAATAAATTCGAATAAACAAAAATACGAATAAAACTCAGAGGGAAACTGATGTCGACGTTAACATTTTTTAGAGGTTTTAGAAGTAAGGTCCAAGACCTCGTAAGGTCATATCTAAGTAACATAACACAAATTACACGTATAAAGAAGATTAAGTATGCCGTCGTGCACAGAACCAAATCATGCGTTTTAATCAAAAATAGTAACCAATGGTGTTCCACAAGGAAGCGTGTTAGGTCCATTACGTTTCATTCTTTATATTTCTGACTTTCCGTAAGCTATTTCACAACACATGACACTGTTTGCTGAGGACAGCACAGTGTTATATATAAGTGACCAACTTCAAGAAATCGAAAAAGAAGTTAAATCTTCTCTTGTCAAATTAATTCAATGGCTTCAAAATAATAATTTAAGAATAAATCTCGACAACACTTTAATAATGAATTTTAGACATAGGCAATCTATTGTATATTATGACATGAATATTAATTACTTAGGACATAACATCAAAGAAGTTGACTCAACACGTATTTTAGGTTTAACAATTGACAAAAATTTGACTTGGAACACACATACTGACATTATTATTAAAAAAATTCGTAGCTTTTCGAATGCATCTCTAAGTTTAGCAATGTAGCTAATATGTCTACTCTATTAATGGCATATCACGGTCAAGTGTATCTACCCTTCGATATGGAGTCAACTTCTCAAGTGCCGAGTCCACAGCGCCACCGACGCATAAAGGAACTAACCGACTGTAATTTCGTTATGTAAAATTTTCTAATTGTGTGGCCTGTAATTTGATCTACTTTGCAAAGTTAAGACGATTATATTTGCTTGTGTTAAGCATCTTATTTTAAAAATTAATTGTATGATGTAAAGGCGCAAGGAAACTATCATCGCTGAGCGAGAAGGTATCGTGACAAAATTAAATATCTCTTGATAGTTGGTGCTCATAAAATCAATACCTTCAAGAGGTATTGAGAATTGCGACGCTGGAGTTAGACAATACCCTCTGGTGTAATTAATGACGTAGTCGCGTGGCTTTGTCTCAGCACACATTCCAGTCACACTAGATCCCAAGCTGTAAACAGACCATTACTGCTCCAGAGAATACAACTTGAGCTTTTATTACTGAAGTCAAGTATTTGTTCAGGGTAGGCCCATAGTTACATAGCTAGATTAAAATGAATACCTACATTAAAGGTTTTCTTAGGTACAAATTATATTATTGGGCACTATTTAATGTCAAATCAAAGCAATTTTTCAGAAGAACCATCCTCAATAATTTCGAAATAAAACAGCTGAATCAGTTAATTCATTCTTTAATCTTTCTTTTAACAATGCGATCCAAACGAATAAAACGCGGGAAAGTTCCGATTTAAAGCTAGTATTATTTTTTCACTTGTTTGCAGATCGACAGAAGATGATCTTCAAATTTATTATAGATCATTTTACGGCCATATCGTGCGAACTTAACTCAGAAGACGCATCTAAGTTTCTGTCTTTGTTGCCTCGAGAGCGAACCTTTTTTGTTAAGCAAAAAGCACTTGCCACCGTGATAAATATGAATAGGCAACTTATTAAAGTGCTATCAAATTAAGCGTCCCCGCCGGCGTCGCTTAATCTGTAAGTGAGTTTTGTTCCCGCTCTCTTCCAAGATATCGGCGTTCGTAATGGTTATGTCACGCCGTAATGCTGACTTAGTTCGTACATCTTTACTGGATTTATAAATAAGCTGCTTACATCTTCATTAAATATATAAATACTTCACTATTTCGTATAGTGCTTGGTAGTGACTTCAAATAGAGTTTGATGTAAAGGTTGTAAATACATGAATTAGTATAAAATCCTTACTAGTCTTTACTATATCTTCTAATATATAATTCTCGTGTCACAGTGTTTGTTACCAAACTCCTCCGAAACGGCTTGACCGATCTTTATGAAATTTTTTGTGTATATTCGGTAGGTCTGGGAATAGGTCGTAAACTATTTTTTATTACAGCTAGTAATTTACAAATACAGTTAACTGTAAATTTTCCTGTATTTGCACTAAGATGGAGGACAAGTAAGACTATCCTGTTTTATTAAATTACTAGCTTTTGCCCGCGACTTCGTTCGCGTGGAAGTCCTTTTTTATTGATAAAAATTATTTTTTATCCTTCCCCACAACTCAAACTATCTCCATACCACATTTCATCTAAATGTTAACACGAGAATTTTACATATTAGATAGATTAAGGCGAGGATTTCCCAAATTTGCCGATCTTAGAACGTCTAGATCTGGATAATATTAGAACCCACAATTCTGAAATTCACACACCTTAAACTTGAAGATATAATCTAGTGAACTGTGAAAGCAGAAACACGATTTACTCCATTTCACTCGATAGAAAAAAAATCCAAACATAGGTCTAAATCAAAAACTAAAACCACGATTTGAAATCGAAATATACATAAAACAGTATAAAAGTTATACCAAAACATGTAGTTCGTTATTATCTAGTGAACTGTGAAGACAGATTTTTTGATGTCATATAAAATATTTAGGAAAATGACGAAAATTCTATAATTTCGCTTGGTTGCAATCGCGCTCCATATAAGACAGTACTCGCCAAGTCGTCTCAGGGTATGGTCATGTCGCTTCGTGTCGCGGGCGCAAAAAAATATTTTGCGTGTTTCTTTACGATCGAATTTTAATTTTGCAGTTTGCGTTTATTTTGTTAACTTTCATTATTATTATAGATTAGTGTAGTAATATGGTGAATAGTGTAAATAATGGATTAGGTATTATAAAGGAGAAAACTATTTTAATCCTTCTTCCTAAATTATTTTATGTGTGAAAAAATATGTTTTTCGTTCTTTTTTTCTATAAGTTATTTTATGTGTAAAAATCGCTAATAAAAGAAGTCAAAGACGAAATGTTAAATCAAATGCATACAAAAAATGCTGAAAGAAAAGTGGTAAATATTTATTTCCCAAATGTTTATATTTTATTGCCGCGGCCATATAGCACAGTGCAGTGTTAATAAACCAGTATGATAATTTCTTCAAGTAAATATGCAACGATTTATAGGTTCAAAATAATGTTTCCTATAAAACTTTATTGCTGAATTCCTTTAAATACTTAATGTTACCCCCTTTATTCACAACGCCTTGCATCAAAGCTTTAGAAGGTAGAATCAACAGCACATTATACATGTAGCTAAGTAATAGAGTTTTATTCGAGCCTATGTATTATATATGATTATGAACAGTAAAACAGTATTTTAGGAATCTTTTAAATTTCGAAACATTTATGGTCAAGAGTGAGTTGATTATAAAAAAGTAAAAAATAATTAACATAAATTTCCGTTCGATTTATGTAAAGATCACTTCATTGTATTAAAAGAAAATATCTGATCAGCGGAATTTTGTGAAACTTTATAAAATATTTGCTTTTGCCCGCTGCTTCGCCCGCATAAATGTCATAGAGATTCCATACAAACTATTATTTTTTAGTTTTACCCCCTCAGATGGCGAATTTCCAACATACATGTCAAATTTCCACTTTTTGTGCCTTTTAATTACGGCTGTGCGTAATCTGTCAGTCACTCAGTAATGAAAGTGTTTTTATATAAATACGTCGGCCCACACTAGGATTTTCAACTGTGTCGTAGGTGCAGTTTTTTTCTTTTTGAAAACGTCGCCCCACACTAAGATTTTCACCTGTGTTGTGGGTGCAGTTACGAACATAGAATATCACATGTACATACGCCCAGACCGGAAAAAAATTCTGTAGGCCATACAAAATATTTGTCCCGTACGGGAATCGAACCCGCGACCCTCTTAGAAAATATAAAAGAGGCGGCGGCATTATTTTGTACATACATAAGAGTTTATCATTTACACAGACAAAAGTCACGACTAACTACTACGAATCAATTATGGGAGAAATATCTACGAATAATAATTACAAGATAGGTTTGTGTGCGATTTATAGACCACCAGATACCGACCAGGTCCTGTTTGCAGATGAATTGTGTAAGTACTTAAAATTATTAAGACACAAACAGGATTTGATTGTAATCGGGGACATTAATATTGATTTAAACGCGAATTCCTCTCGTAAAATCAATTATTTAAATTCGATGTGTGGGGTGGGCTTGGATTGCGGAATTACACAATACACACGGATAGAAAAAAAAGGTGAAAAAATAACCAAATCATGCATCGACCATATTTTTGTTCGGGAGGTGAGCGGTAGGTCAATTCACACCGCAGTAGTCACGCAAGCGCCAGCTGATCACTTCATAATAGGTTGTGCATTTGTGTGTGTAGATACAGCGCCCACGGCGGCACAAAAGCGTTATGCTTATAGATTGGATAACGACCTTGTAACTAAAGAACTAAGAGCGATCAACTGGAGTAAAGCGTTAAAGTACTCGGAACCGGAAGACATATTTAAATTTATACACAATAATTTTGAGTCTGTGTATAACAAATGCAAAAAAAAGTTTCTTGTGAGGGATACACAAAAACGAATTTTATGTAAATGGGTCAACAAAAGGGTAACATACATGTGTAAAAAAAGAGATGAGCTATTTTTGATATGGAAAAAAGACAGTAAAAATATGGAAAAAAGATTGATATACAACAAATACAGGAATATAACTAATAAATATATAAATAAAGTAAAAAACTCATATTTTAATAACCAAATAAAAATAAATTTTACGGATACCAAGTTTATCTGGAAGATTGTCAATAGACTGTGTGGAAAGATAATTAATTCAATTGACGACATATTAATTAAAAATTTCAAAGTGCCGTCTTTTACGATAGCGAATAACTTTGCGATGAAGTTCAAAGAAAATGTTAAAAAAATAATAAACCCTTGTAACAAAACATTATTAGATCCGATAAACTACAAAAATTGCCCACGTGTATCAATGCGCCTCAAGCATGCAACAGATTATGATATATATAAAATAATCCAACAATTAAATATAAACAAAAGCCCGGGTATTGATGGAATCCGCGCGACAGACCTAAAAAATATAATAGACAGTATAACACCGGTAATTACTCACCTTATTAACAGAAGCATAGACACATCATCCTATCCTGATAAATTAAAAATAGGGATCATCCGTCCGATCTATAAAAAAGGTTGTCACCAAGATTACAACAACTATAGACCCATAACTATTTTGTCGTGTGTTGATAAGATTGTTGAGAGATACCTGGGTAATGAAATCAACAAATATTTGGTTTCAAATGATATAATTAACGCTAATCAATTCGGATTTCAAAAAAACCGAAGTACCTCTCAACTGTTATGTCGATTTACCAACGAAATCTGCGATCACTTGGATAATAAACGCCACGTGATCGCAATTTTCATTGACTTCAGTAAGGCATTCGATATTTTAAAATATAACACGATATTTGAAAAACTAAGCCAGAATGGTATACAAGGCCCCATGCTCCAATGGTTTAAAAATTACCATCAGGGAAGGTGCACGATGGTTAAAGTAGGCGACGCATTCAGTAACAGGGTAACGACCGACGAAGGCACAGCCCAAGGCTCGATAATTGCACCAATTGAGTATTTGCTGTATGTGAACGATATGTGTAATGTAACTAAAGAGGGCTTAGTATTGCAATTCGCTGACGATACATGCATCGTGGCTGCTCACGCTGATTTACAAACCGCTGTGCGCGAAGCGCAACGGAACTTTGACTTATTGTGTAAATGGGCGCACGACGCTGGCCTCGTCATAAACGCGGAGAAAACTAAAGCAATCCACGTCCACTCCGCACACAATAAAACCGCATACACACCCTCTATCGTTGCACATGAGCACGCATGCCTGCACCAAAATACATCGCAGTGTTCGTGTTCACAAATAGAATTCTTATCCCAGCACAAGTATATAGGCCTTATTATTGATAATAGATTTAACTGGCGACCCCATATTGAGTATATTGGTGACAGGTTGCGGGCTTTAGCTTCTAAGCTTTCAATTCTACGTTACAAACTCCCTTTTTCCACATTGAGAATGTTATATTTGGCATTAGGTGACAGTATTATTGGCTATGGTATAAGTAGTTACGGCAGAACATTCAAAACATATCTGAAAATTGTTTATAAGCTGCAACTGAAATTACTACGATTAATTGTCCCAACTAAAATGCAAATAAATTAACTGACAACGAAATTAACTTATTCAAGCATTGCAGAGTTTTAACTGTTTATGATAAATTAAATTCGGCCATTTTAAAGGACGAGCATAAAAATTGTCAAAAAATTATCACCCACAGACGACCACCAAATTTAAGAAATTTACATCACAAAAAATTTATAGTACCCAGATATAAAAATTTCTACGGCAGCAGAAATTGGAAATGTTTATTGCCAAAATTGCTAAACGAAATGAATGACGACTTCGTTCAGAATTATATTACTAAAAAAAATGTTAAGCCAGTTATTAAAAAACAATTTTGTACTAAAGCTAAGAATAGAAAGATGTACCTACCTAAGTCATGCAATTAGAATAAAATCAAAATACTTGGCATGCTAATATATAAAAATAAAAAAATAAACCTGTACTCCCCGTCACAGTTAAAGCCAAAAAGGCTTTTGTAGCGGTGTTTTTTTTTTATTAATATGTACTTTTTTTATGATTTTGAACAATAAATGAAAAAAAAAAAAAAAAAAAAAAACCCGTTGCGCAGTAGGCGATCATTCGACCTCTGCGCTAACCGTGTCATCAAAGTTACAAACATAGAATATATTATATATCACATGCACATACGCCCAGACCGGAACATATTTCTGTATTCCATACATAATATTTGTCCCGTAACTACAAAAAAATATTTTACAAAAAATAAAAACCGACTTTAAAAACACTGAAAACTTAAAAATAATATAAGAATAGGTACAGACAACATCACACTTCTATATTGAAGTCGGCGCCAAACGATAATCTCCTAGAAAGTGTTAAAATTTGTCACCGACTTCAATATAGAAGTGTGATGTTGTCTGTACCTATTCTTATATTATTTTTAAGCTTTCAGTGTTTTTGAAGTCGTTTTTTATTTTTTGTAAAATATTTTTTATTTTTCACTTTTCAGTGAATGAAATCTTTTTAGTGAAAGAAGTGTGTTTTTAGTGCTTTCCTCGATTTTCTATGGGATCCCATCATCAGATCCTGACTTTGGTGACCATGAGACCACCCTTGCTCTATACTCTATCGAATACAAAAATAATTTTGGACATCGGTTTAAAAATGACGGAGTTATGAGGTAACAAACATAAAAAATACAACCGAATAGCGCACACGTGTAAAGAAATTCTTAGGTTGTGTGTGAAGTCGACCAACCCGCACTTGGCCAGCGTTGATGATGGTAGGACATCAAAAACAGGTTTGAGGTTGTTTCGAATTCATCTAATAATAATATGATGGATGACATACCTGCCAGAGAAACCTGTCACAAAAATTGGGATATAATTAAAAACAAAAATACTATCGTTTTTGATGCTTGCTAAGGCAAGGATAAAAATACCTCCGTCTTACCTATTTCTGCCGCAAATCAGCAGTGCTTGCATTGCTGTGTTCCGGTGTGAAGGGTAAGATATGACACTGAAATTACTGGGTACCGTGACTTTACATCTGATGTCACAAGTTGGCAACGTACACTGTGGTTCTTGTGGGGCTTGCAGTTTTACTGCGAATCGCACAGGAACCACATGTATTATAGGTGACTGTTACCACTTACCATCAGGTGGGCAGTTTGCTTGTTTGCCAACTTAGTAGCAATAAAATAAAACACACAACATTACATTTTTATTTTGAAGTAGTTTTTGTTTTGAAGTGGTGTCGGTATTTTTGTAAAAAAAAATATTTTTATTTTTTTCGTGAAATTAATAATAGCTCTCTAAGTCAACTTGAAAGAATATACCTAACTGAGAGTCAATACGTACCTTTTATATCTAAAGACTAACTCCTTAAAGTTAAGGATCCATCGTAAGCTCAGCATAGTGGAAGAATTCTTGAGATGATGTCTTTCAGACGCAAATACCTGAATAGCTTCAGAAAAATAACAGGAAAGACGTTGGACGTGCCTATTCTCTCGATTTTCTTGGGATTCTAATACTAGATCCTGACTTGATGGCATGGAACCACTTCGGGGGTATACTTTTCTGAATACAAAAAGAATTTTGAAAATCAGTTAATAAATGACGAAGCTATGAGGTATGTGTTACCTCATAACTTCGTGAAGTCAGTGAAGTCGGTTAACAAATCAAATCGAAATAAGTTATGGTACTTATTTATTCAGTACTGTATTAAAATACCTACATATATCTATTAAAATATTTTTCTTCAAACTACTCATTAATTTTACTCTAATCATCGGAAAAGGCAACACTAAGTAATACATTACTACCCTGGAAAACGGCAGTAGTATTGTATGAAATTTCATTAATGACCCGTTCAACATAATTGCCCTGTTGTTTGTTTTTCTAATTTAAAAAGAAATTACAATTCATATTCATACAATTCATACAAAATGTAGGCATTTTTCCAAAGAGATTTGAGTGGTTGTATAACATGTCACAAAAAATACACATGCGCAAAACAAGTTGGATAGGACCCTACAAAGCCAATTTTATTTAAAAAAGAGTGGCAATTGGCTTTAATGGCGAAGATTAGCTTTTATTTTAATAAATTAAAAATTGTATTCCAGTGAATATTGTGCAGTGAAAGTGGTGTTTTTTCAGGTGCACATTCATGTTGACGGCAAGAAATAAGGGTTTTGTGGTGTACATGACAGTGAGTTTTTTTTTTTGTGGATTTTCCACTTCCGTCACCACCGTCAAGATAAGGTTTGGTTTCTTAATAAGAACAATTAGCATTTTTTTGTCATAAATAAATAAGTTTTTCTACAGTCAACTTCAGTTTTTTATTATTTTTTAATAAGTTGAAGGAAAAGCAGATTACACACCTCGTCAGTGAGCTATTAATGCCCTCGGGTTATTAGTGCCCTTGAGCAAGTGCTCGTGCACCAAACATCCGCGGGCATTAATAAGTCACTTAGCGCTCGGTGTAACAATCTACTATTTCTAAATCAAACCGAATAGCCGTCGAAGTCAAACAAAAAAATTTAACAGTGCTTTATAACAGGGTATCCCAGAAGCCGACGTCAAGCCGAAAGCCGGCGGTAGACTAACTCATATAAGTTATCAGAAAAATATTTAAAAAAATCTGTCACCTATTTAAAAAAAATCTAACATTTAAAAAAATCGATATAATTTACACCCCGTGACGGTTTTTTCACTCTTGTTGCTACAAATCTTGACTTTTCTAAACATTTTCTTTTGTTTTGTAATCCTGAATAATGTTTCTGTATACTCTAATCTAAAATTTAAAGCCAGCTGCTCCAAATTAGAAGACTATGCCATTTTTATATAAATTAAATATTCGAAATGAATTTTTCGCATAGCTTTAACAAGCTGTACTGAAAAAAAAATGTACTATGCGAGTTTGGCAAGTAACTGCAAAAGTTGGCGCATTCAATAAGGATTCCAAAATGGTATGATACTTGGTAGATAATTTCTACGATTGCAGACAATTTTTTTTTTCCAAAAACAGGCAGTTTTGAACAAATTTTTCTTACGTACTTTAAATTTATTCTAATGTACCCATGGTTTGCTTTAAGACTGTAACTTTAACATTCTAGTTTGAGTGAGACCGGGAGAGTCATTTTACGAAGTGTGAGAGAGACAGATAGTGACGCTAACGTGACAGAGGCGGAGAGATTCGAAGTATGAGCGAGACAGATAGTGACGCTAACGTGACAGAGACGGCGAGTCTCACACAAAATATTCATTTTACGAAGTGGAAGTGAGACAGATAGTGACGCCAATTATTCGCTAACGCACAAACAATACACATCAGTACGTTTCGCTCCTTCGCTGCGCATCTTTTTGTATTCGTTCGTGTTGATTTCGTGCTTACCACTTTCTGCTTTGTTTATTGGACTTGATTGCTTGTGATTTGGATTCGGACTGTTTAGTGTCTCTACCGACGACCTTTGCTTTGCTTCGGACTACCTATCGTTGATTGTGTAATTGTGTAGTGCCACCATGTCTGCGTACACAACACAAGAATACGCCAACATGCATTAAATTTATGGGGAATGTAGATGCAATGCCAACGCTGCAGCTAGACATTATCGTGAGAGGTACCCAAATGCAGCTCGTTTTCCGGATCATCGAGTCTTTATAAATGTGCACCGATTACTCTTCTCAGAGGGCCGACTGCCGAACCAAGTACATAGTGAAAGAAGATTTCGTCCCCCTTACGAGGACGTTGTACTAGACATTGTCGAAGAAGATCGGAGTATTTCTGTACGTGGAATAGAGAGAAGCACAGGAGTACCCAAAAGTACAGCCCATCGGATTTTGCTAAGAAATCAGCTACACCCGTAACACGTACAGCGAGTACAAATTCTACTACCCCGGGACCATCGACCCCGTGTTGCTTTTTGTCAAACAATGCTACAAAAACACAGAGAAGATCCGCGATTCTTCGAAAAAAATTTGTGGTCAGATGAGTCGACATTTAAAAAAGATGGTTACATGAACCTACACAACTTACACGTAATATATCACATATCAAAAAACACGCATATCAAAAATCCTCATTTGATGAGGCAAGATAGATCACAATATCGATTTATAGTGAATATGTGGACTGGAATTTTAAATGAACAAATAATAGGTCCTTTTGAGCTGCCAGACGCCTTGACTGGTGAAGTTTATTTACATTTTTTACAAAATGATTTAAGAAATCTACTGGAAGATGTGTTAACATTCTAAGAGATATGTGGTTTCAACAAGATGGTTGCCCATCTCACTATGCCAGCTCAGTAAGAGAATATCTCGATGAGGAATACCCAGGCAGATGGATAGGACGATCTGGTACTATCTCGTGGCCAGCCCGTTCCCCAGATTTAAATCCATTAGATTTCTTTTACTGGGGAGCGGTGAAAGAAAAAGTTTACGCAAAGCCAATCGAAACTGTGACTGACCTACGGCAAAGAATAAAAGAAGCAAATGATTTTGTTAATAATGGAAGATTCGCCCGCTTGATAGTCCGATCTTTTTTAAGAAGATGTCAAGCCTGCATTAGACCTGAAGGAAGACAGTTTGAACACCTGTTGTAAATCTTGACATTTAAATAAATTATGTTAAACAATTTTTGTGTTTTTAATATATTTCACTATCTGTCTCTCTCACACTTCGTAAAATGACTCTCCAGGTCTCACTCAAACTAGAATGTTAAAGTTACGGCCTTAAAGCAAACCATGGGTACATTAGAATAAATTTTAAGTACGTAAGAAAAATTTGTTCAAAACTGCCTGTTTTTGGAAAAAAAAATATTGTCTGCAATCGTAGAAATTATCTACCAAGTATCATACAAATTTTAGATTAGAGTATACAGAAACATTATTCAGGATTACAAAACAAAAGAAAATGTTTAGAAAAGTCAAGAATTGTAGCAACAACAGTGAAAACACCGTCACAGGGTGTAAATTTTATCAATTTTTTTTAATGTTAGATTTTTTTAAAAATAGGTCACTTAGATTTTTTTTCATATTTTTCTGATAACATATATAAGGTAGTCTATCACCTGCTTTCGGCTTGACGTCGGCTTCTGGGACACCCTGTATATGCCGCCGCGTCAGTCATATTCTTAGCTTTTGTTTTAAATACTACTTCTAGCTAATCGAGCATTTCTTGTATTCTAGTGATGCATTCTATACTGCACTAAATCGAAATCAAAATCAAAAGTACTTTATTTCATAGGCCCTTGCGGGCACTTAAAATCGTCAATTTTACACATTTTACGAAATTATTAAAACATAAAAAATATTCGACTAAAATCAAGCTAACCCGTGCGCTAGTGGCAAGTACATCCGCGGAGTTGTTGCCGCGCATGTAATCGCCAAGAGCGACCCGATTCCGAATGTAGGGGCTAACGTGAGAAGAATCGAGCAAGAAACTCATGTGCCAAAACTCTTTTAAAATCGCCAAATGTCTTACAAATTGTGAATATTACAAAACTATTCAGAGAACGAGCAATTCATTTCTTTTACCGCCACGCTGCCTTATCATTCAAAAAATCTTTAACACTGTAATAAGCCTTTTTGCTTAACTGAGCTTTAATTAAAATTTTAAATTTATTTACTGACAAGTTATGCATGTTACATGGCAGCGTGTTGTACATTCGTATACAGTGACCTGCAAAAGAGTTGCTTATTTTATGGAGCCTATATGTGGGCATTGCTAGCTTATCTTTATTTCTTAAATTTAAATTATGATAGTCACTATTTTTACTGAATTTGATATCTTTATTCTTGTGTGCATACAGTAAGTTTTCATAAATATATTGTTAATGTACAGTCATAATATCAATTTCTTTGAATTTTTCTCTTAAAGACTCTCGGGAGCCCATCCCATAGATCGCCCGAACAGCCCTCTTCTGCAGTACAAAAATGCAGCCAATATCGGCGGCATTTTCCCACAGTAGTATCCCGTATGACATAATACTGTGGAAGTAGCTAAAATAGACTAACCGCGCAGTTTTCACATCTGTTATTTGACGAATCATTTTTACGGCGTATGCTGCAGAACTTAGTCTGTTCGATAGGCATTCAATATGAGGACCCCATTGTAACTTAGAATCTAAAGTTATACCCAGAAATACAGTTTGATTGGCCAGCTCTATTTCCTCATCCCTAACCTTGACTTTGGCTAAAACAAAAGAAATATGCATAAAATTTGAATTTACATTTTATTAATAACACATCATAGAAACATTTAAAACCTTTGAAATTGTGAAGAAACGGTCTAATTATGATGAATCTTGAAAAAGTCTAATTATTGATAATTGCTTTACGTCTCTTTCTTATAAAATATATGTTTGTATCGGTATTATAATGGTGGACGAGTACAATGACGTCACTAGCAAATAAAAGCTTTTTAAACTTTGTTTTTAAGTTATTAAAAAAATCACGTGGTTGTTTGTCAAATAAAAATACTATGTAATGTAACAATTAAAAAGTGTCCATATTTACATACAAGTAAAGATACAATAAAAAATAGCAATGAAGTCATAAAGCTGTATCTTTATTGGTTGTATTACTGTAGGTGCTTACCTCAGTTTATAAATCAATACTTATTTGTAACCTAGCAAAAAGTATATTGCATACGATAGAAAACGTCCTTGTTGTACTGTTATATTTTTACTGTGCGGCACATGATGTTGGCGCCTGTTCGGTGGCCGCGTCCGCGCTAACGTCATGTACAAATGAACGGTGTGAAGTGCGGAACATATGGGCTTGCACGTGGAAATTCCTCGCCTTAAACCAGCCAAGTGTGAGTTGGAATCGCGCACGAAGCGTGTGGTAGCGCGACGTCGTCGCGCGGCAATTTCGAAATCTTGTAATGAAACATGTATCTTTTTGTGTTGTGAATAAAGTTATTTTTTGTATCGCTATCTTAAAAAGTGCGCGCTGCGTCGTGTCGCTTTACGTCTCGGTGTAAACTGACCCTAATAATCAAGATATATACGTGACTAGCTGTGCCCGCGAACTACGTTTCGCCATCAAAATGTTTAACACAGTGTTTAGTTTTTTCCTCCATTTCATTCCATAACGTTTCAACTTTATTCTGCCTTTTGTGAGCAACGGCCATTTCGAAATTAGGACAATTTTCCTAGGTTCATAGTGCTCTAGGTACTCTTCAAGGCCTTTCATTTGGTACCCATATTGCTGGGTTTAAAATCAAACTTTTATCCGCCTTTCTTGCCATGTTGAACTTAGTGCGATTTTCCTAGGTTCCTCATGTTCTGCTCTCTAAGGCCTTTCATTTAAAGCCGATAATTGGTAGGTTTGAAAACGAACTTTAATCCACCTTTTTTGAGCAGCGGCCATATCGAATTGACGTCAATATTGCTAGATTCATACATAGTGCTCTACTCATAAAGGCCTTTCATTTGATACCCATATTGCTCGGCTTGGAAACGAACATTTATCCGTATTTTAAAACAACGGCCATGTTGAATTTAGGGCGATTTTCTAAGGTTTATAGTGCTCTACTCTTCATGACCTTTCCTTTAATACTCATATTGCTAGGTTTAAAAACGAACTTTTATCCACCTTTTTTGAGCGGCGGCCATGTTGAATTTATGTCAATGTTGCTAGGTTTATAGTGCTCTACTCAACAAAGCCTTCATTTGATACCCATATTGCTGGGTTTCGAAACGAACTTTTATCCGTCTTTTTTGAGCGGTTGCCATGTTGAATTAAGGGCAATTTCCCTAGATTCATAATGCTCTACTCTTCAGTGCCTCTAAATTAATACCTACACTTATTGATAGGTTTGGAAACGAACTTTTATCCACCTTTTTTGAGCGACGGCTGTGCTGAATTTATGTGAGTGTTGCTAGGTTCATAGTGCTTTACTCATCAAAGCCTTTCATTTGATACACATATTGCTGGCTTTGGAAACGAACTTTTATCCGTTTCTTTTTTAACGCGCGGCCATGTTGAATTCAGTGTGATTTTTCTAGGTTCATATTGCTCTACTCTTTAAGGCTTTTCGTTCGATAACGATATTGCTAGATTTGGAATCGAACTTTTATCCACCTTTCTGAGCGGCGCCCATGTTGAATTTTCGTCAATGTTGCTAGGTTCATAGTGTTTTACTCATAAAAGCCTTTCATTTGATACCCATATTGCTGGCTTTGGAAACGAACTTTTTTCCGTTTTTAAAAGCGCGGCCATGTTGAATTCAGTGCGATTTTCGTAGGTTCATAATGCTCTACTCTTTAAGGCCTTGTTCATAGTGCTTTACTCATCAAGACCTTTCATTTGATACCCATATTGCTGGGTTTGGAAACAAACTTTTATCGGGGGTCATGTTAAATTAGGTCAACGTATTACGTAGGTTAGGTTCAATGTGTTCTACTCTTTAGTCTCTCTTTTCACATAGTATGCTGCCAGGGCATCAGATTCCTACCCATACGGATACGTGCCTTGATCATATATTTCTCAAAACAAAAACACAGGCTAGATGCATGGTTGCTCACACTACCATTACCGATCATTATACAGTATTACTGAGTATGAATCTTGTGAGTAACATAAATTCACCCTTAAAAATAAAAAAGAAAATAGATTATGAGGCTTTGGATAATGTCATAGCCGCCGCAAATGCAAATCTGTTTTCAATTATGTCGATATCGAGTGCCGACGAAGCCGCCGATTGTCTCGTTAAAGAACTTAACTCTATGATTAACCACTGTTCAAAAACTATAACGCTTACGAGACGTAAGCGTATTGTTAAGCCGTGGATAACTCCAGGTCTTCTTAAATGTATGAAAAATCGTGACAATCTACATATGAAGTCTAAAAAACAACCAGATAATGAAATTATTAGAATAACGTATACACGCTATCGAAACTACTGTAATCAAATACTCAAAAAAACCAAACAAAGTTTTGAAAAAACAGAAATTGAAAAAGCTAAGCATAATTCCAAAAAATTGTGGGATGTTATTCGCTCAATAACTTATACAAAGAAACTAAAAACATGTCCCACTGAGTTAATTTTGAACAATAATCCTCAACAGGCAGTTAATGATATAAACAATTATTTTGTAAATATAGGAAAAAACTTAACAGAAAATATAATTAATAAAAACAGGTCACGATCTATTTCACCTGTTAAATGTTGCAGTTCTGTTCCTTCAGATTCATTTACTTTACTCTCAACCGATGAAAAGGAAGTTAATACAGTGATCTCAAATCTAAAGAGGGATTGTGCAGTGGGCATAGATAATATCCCAAATAGCATTCTAAAGAGATACAAAGATACTTTGTCCCCGATTATTGCTCACATTTGTAATATCTCGCTGTCGTCAGGCATTTTTCCTTCGACGTTTAAGAGAGCATTGATTTATCCTATCCACAAGGGAGGAGATAGGGATTGTATCAGTAACTATCGCCCAATCTCTATTCTTACAGCACTTTCAAAAATATTAGAAAAAATTGTTAATAAACGATTAGTAGATTACCTTGAAACAAAACGCATACTCTCAAGCCGTCAATATGGTTTCCGACGCAATAAATCAACTGATGATGCTGTCCACGAGCTGACAGACTATATAATTAGCAATATGGATAAAAAGAAAAAAGTAATTGCGGTGTTCTTAGACTTAGCAAAGGCGTTTGATACGATCCCTATCCCACGGCTTCTAAGCAAGCTTGAGTGTGTGGGAATATGTGGAACGCAACTAAACTTTTTTCAAAGCTATTTGATGAATCGTTCTCAATATGTTAAAATTGGCGATTTCATCAGCAATGAGCTTCCTGTATCGTATGGAGTTCCTCAAGGCAGTATTCTGGGACCAACACTGTTCTTGATATATGTAAATAGTCTATGTGAAATGAGATTGGTGTCCGGTAAAATGGTCGCCTACGCTGATGATACTGCTCTTATGTTTAGTGGAGACACGTGGGATGAAGTATACCGTCTTTCGCAGGGCGGTTTTTCACTAGTCTCTAGTTGGCTTGCTGATAATCTCTTAACCTTGAACTTGGATAAAACTAAATACATAACTTTCTCAGCAACCAATAAAAAGACCCTACAGTCGAGGAACAATTTGATAGGGCATACTAGTAATGATTGTGTTAGCTCCGACTGTTCCTGTCCCACCTTACAACATGTAAATAGCATAAAGTATCTGGGAATCATTATAGATAGGAATCTAAACTTTCAACCCCATATTGATGTTTTGGCAGCAAGAACTAGAAAATTAATATATATTTTTAAGAATCTGAGACATGTTGCAGATAAAAACATACTTAAACAAACATATTTAGCCATTTGTCAGTCTATTCTGTCTTACTGCATCACGTCATGGGGTGGTGCATACAAATCTCATCTCATTAAACTAGAAAGAGCACAAAGGGCGGTGTTAAAGGTTTGTTTGTCACTCCCCTTTTACCATCCCACTACTGATCTATATCAAACGGCCAAAGTACTTACAGTCCGTCAACTTTTTATTCGTCAGACAATTAGTAAACAACACTCGCTCATCACCTTCAATCCCTTAACTATTATTAAGCGTCGCGGGAATAGGGTTTGCTTTTCAAAGCCTTGCAGAAATAGAATCACACAAATTTTTTTCTGTTTTCTGGGCCCCTACCTGTATAATAAAATTAATGGAATACTATTAATTTATTCTCTTAACAGAATTAACTGCAAAAAGAAAGTATCGGATTGGTTACAAAACTTAACTTACATAGAAACAGAAAATCTTTTAACTGTACCCTCCTAGAGCGTGTGTATGAAGCTGAAAACTACATTCACACACACACACACATACATGCACACACACGCACTCGCACACTCTCTCTCACACACAGACACACACACACATACACTTACAAATTACACAAAAAATGAGCCACAGAATTTGCAGAATTTTAATAAAGCTAATTATGTATAGTATATTAACTATTTCCTAAACTTTATATTATGATTTGATCATATGTATATGTAGAATGTAATCAGCTAATAAATCAATGTTATTTTCGAGAGGAGAGGTCCTGGTAATCTGTATGACAGGATCTATCCTAGTGCAGATGCCAGTCTCTCACATTACAGTCGATTGTCTGTGTTGAACATTTAGCTGCTATTATTATTTATTATTGTAAAACTGTTTTGTGAAAGAGAAACAATAAATTATTATTATTAAATTATTATTATTATTAGTTCCTTTCGTTCGATAATCATGTTCCTTGGGTGGATCCAAAAAAAAGTGATCCATCATTTTAGACATTAGGATCAATTTAGTCCCGTAATCCTTCTACGCGTAACCCAGAATCATTGCAGTCAGACATATTTTAATTTATCAATATTAATAAATTACTTTTAATAGTTTACATGGATGAAAGAGTTTAATTCTATAGACATAATATGTGTGCAAAAAATATAAAACACCTTTCAAAATACCTTGAAAAGGGTATTGATCTCGCTTTACTTTTCAAAGCTTCAAATATTTCAAAAATTGTACCGGTTTCGTGAAAATTGGTCAAAAATTAAACCAAGCTACAGATAGAAATATTTGTGACATGATATTGTCTTAAAAATGCTTTATACATTGGTTGTATAGCTTGAACCTTTTGTCTTTGAAACGTCTAAACTTCTTGGTTGGCGAAATTCAAATGGGCACCGCCATTAACAGAAAAGATTTTATTTTTCATTGCACTATGTGACAGACTTGTCAAAATAATTTTATATGCGCCATGTTGATTTTCTACATATTAGGTACGCATTGTTCGAAAACTTTATATGAAATTTTTTCACTAAAATTAAAAAGTGAATTTAAAGAAATGAAATTATGCCTAAATGTTCTTCCGGAAAATTCATTTTTAAATAGGATTAAGATAATTAATACAGAATCGTATCTCTTCAACTCCATTGCACCCCATCAAGGGATGATGGTATTTTGCGTCCGCCATGTTGGATTTTGATATCGATGTTATTTTCGTAATCTACGACCCAAAAAAACATGAAAACGACAATAATGACGATATCACATTTTACCACCCCATTTCACCCTATTAGGAGATGAATTTCAATAAAATACGAAACATGTTATCCATCGATTCTATTAACGAATGTTTATGCAAAATTTAAAGAAGATTGGACCAAGGAATCTAGTTGTCCCATACAAACTTTGCCCCCCCTTTTCATCCCCTTAGGGGTAGAAATTTTGCGTCCGCCATGTTGGATTTTGATATCGATGTTATTTTCGTTATCTACGACCCAAAAAACCATGAAAACGACAATAATGTCGATATCACATTTTACCACCCTATTTCACCCTATTAGGGGATGAATTTCAATAAAATACGAAACATGTTATCCATCGATTCTATTAACGAATGTTTATTCAAAATTTAAAGTAGATTGGACCAAAGAATCTAGTTGTCCCATACAAACTTTGACCCCCTTTTTCACCCCCTTAGGGGTAGAATTTCGGAAATTCCTTTCTTAACGGACGCCTACGCCATACAAAGAACACACCCTCCAAATTTCAAGTCTCTACGATCAGCGGTTTAGGCTGTGCGTTGATCCGTCAGTCAGTCAGTCAGTCAGTCATTCAGGACAAAGAATTTTATAGATATAGATAGATAGGTACCTTTTTAAATTTCATTATGATTTCAAATTTTTTACCTTGACCACAACCAAGAATTTCCTAGCTGACTCGCACTTTCAATCTTAAAAACTTATCAAGCAAAAGAGCCATTATGAACGAGTACCTACCTACTTAACACGTTTCAACAAGTCACGCACTTGGAGCAAATATGTCGAGACCGTGATACGTAATAGTTCGTGACGCGTGAGGTTTTTCTGACGCAGCTTTCCCCAACTGTCGGGGCATCTTCGCGATGACAGCATTCATCAGTCTTACGCAATGTGCGGAGATTTCGGCGGCTTGCCATTCGTATAATGCTGGCTTCCCACAGTCCGCAGTTCTGCCGATTACGCGCGTAAATATACGGTGAGTAGCGCACTGCTACGAACGCAACGCACTTTTGCTACAGACGAGATCCTATATGGGGCGCTGTGTCGGTGCGGGCTGGTCTGCGTTCATCCACTATCACTGTGGGAAACCAACTTAAGGTGTTTATAAAAACTACTCTTTTTGAGATGAGACCGTAGTTAACAGATTGGTAGAAGGATTTAAGAAAAAAGTTTTGGAAAGTCGACAAGGTACAATTATTATACAAGGTGCTTGGTCAATACCCTATCAAGCCGAGACTTATCCATGTGAATATAGCCAAATAAAATAATATGGCGTCATTGAAAATTCGAAATTGTAAAATTAATTTTTTAATTTCCCAAACATTTTTTTTCACAGACCCAACTATTTGTATGGGGGATTTCACAACGGGGGATACATTTGTTCAGAAATTGGGAGAGTCTCCTGGAGAAAAAGAGGCAAGAAACTCCGAAGGTGTAACTTTTTTGTCACCCTTTTCAAATCGCTATTTACAATATTGGTCTTTGTTCACATCATGACAATAATTATTAAAAGATAAAAATACAATTGGTATGCCTACCTCGTACACTTACGGCCGGTTGCACCAAATTTACGTTTTTCGATTCGACTCATTTTTAGGTATTAAGTTGTACTTTTTACGAAATCGTATAACGTAAAACTTGATGCAACCGGCTGCTAGAATGTCAAAAAAATGAATAAACATAATTTATTCTATAAATGAGTGGGTGCGAGACCATTATGTTGTTACCAAACATGACATGACACATAACATGACTTGGACAAGCCAACTCTATATAGTGTGATCACTTAAATAATTACTTTAGCGTCGGTGGCGCTGTGGACTCGGCACTTGCCTTCCAATCGGGGGGTCAGGGTTCGAGACCCGCCATGTACCAATGTGTTTTTCGTTTCGAATTTCATATGTACATTTATCCGACGCTCCTACGGTGAAGGAAAACATCGTGAGGCAACCTGCATACATCTGCGAAGAAATTCAATGATGTATGTGAAGTCGACCAATCCGCACTGGGCCAGCGTGGTTGACTAAGGCCTAATCACCCTAACATAGGGTAGGCTCGAACCCCTCGGTGGGGACGTATATGAACTGTGGTGATGATGATGATGATACCTTGTAACACTTTGTGGTAGCTTATTATAAAAAGCTGCACATTTTCCCAAAAACAAGCCACTAGTTTGTGCAGACAAAAACCTCAAGATCCCGACGATTTTAAGCTTCCTACGGATATTTTGGCTTCTCCTTCTCGACTCGACTCCCACCGCAGATGGACCCACTAGTGTGGGTTATTGGTGTACCTTCGCCCGTTGGTCGCCAGGGTGAGCCGCAAGCAGATGTAGCTTGGGGTTCGTTAGATGCCGATGTGTGCGAATCAGCTTTTGCTATTGTATTACAATGACATTCCATGGTCCACCCAGGTGCTCTCAAGGGGTAGATTAGATTGTGGGTAAAAACAGGATTTCTACCACATGACGCATGTGAAATATAATTTAATTTAATTAATAGCAATACACTATTTGAGTTGCGTTTTAATTTGTTGAAATAATGATTGAATGAATAAAATAAATAAATGTCGATTTTCAAAAAACAACTAATCATCATAATCATATGACAAAATTTCGATTGTTTTTTTGTTAAGTATTTAAAAAAAATAACTGTTTTCCACCTTTAGGTACCTACATGTCTACAAGTACAAAGTTTTTTTATACATTTTATGCAACAGTGCATTTTTATTATGAATACGTATTTTAAAGAAAAATACACACGAAACGTTCAAACATAAATTTCATTCATATCCACCACAAGCGAAACAATAAAATACTGATTCGGCCACCCATCGTGATCAAAACCATCACAGAGACTGCACAGTACACGAATTCGCCCAAGTGTCAAATATAGTGCGAAAAACTACGACGATGGGCTGAAATCGGCCATTAATCAAACACCTCAATTAGCGTCCAGATGATACATGAATTTGTCGAGAGCCGTTGACGCAAGCTGCAGCCTCATCTCCATTACAAAGCTTCACTGCAGTATTTATAATGCAGATGGTCGCACCGGCTGAATAGTTCTTTAGGGAGGTCATTCTGAACTTTTTTGCATGCAATCCCTTATTTACTATCATATAATATTACGACTGTATAACGGTGATATCTGTATAATGGTGACATCTGTATGACGGTAATATTCAATCACAATTTCTAAATAGGCTCAAACAAGTAGGTATAAATAAAAAAATGTATCTAATGAACTCTAAAAAAGTGATTTGGATACACTAAAACACTAACTAAGAAATATTTTGAACCAGTCGAAAACTTTTGTTTGTGCACAACAAATCCGATTTTAGCAATGCCGGAAAATAATATTGCCGTGAAATTATTTTTGCAACTGTATAAAGTTGCCCCAAGTCTTCGGCGGGCGTTCGGGAAGATCGACGTACTTGTGCAAGTTTAATAATTGCATTCGAACTCACCGACGAGCGTGACGAGTAGCGCTAGGGCGGCGGCGAGCGCGGCCGGCAGGGCGGGCGCGCGAGACATGACTGCCGCGCCGCGCCGCGCCCGCCCCGCGTCCCCGAATGCGGCACTGCGCTCATACCACGGCTCTCCATTCATTTCGACACAACTTTTGGTACGTGACTGTACATAATTATTTGCGAAAACACTGCAGGCTTAGAAACATGCATTATGTGAACTAAATAAATAAGGGTAAATCCGAAAGAAAAATCTGACAGGTTTGACAATGCATAAAATTATCTGTAGGTCATTATAAAATTTGTTAATAAGTCCATGGGACGTAAGTTGTAAGTTCACTTAAGTTTTAGTAAGTTGAATTTTAACTAAAAATTTGAAAATGTAACTTGAAATAAAGTTTTTCGTTTTATTGGCTGTAGTACATATCTACATGTACAAACTTTCTATACCTTTACATTGTATGAAACAAAGCTTTTTTACACAAACAAAAGTTTTTTTACGAATACACATTTTTTTGAAAATCTTATTATACCTACTCAATTTAAATGAAACATCGTTCATATCTGCCACACGCGGAACTATAAAATACATAATCGGCCACCCATTATGATCAGAACCACTATAGAGCTGCACGATGCATAAGTAGGAAGTCCGAAAATCTACGATGACTACGTGTAGTCGATGAATAAATCGTGAACCATTAAAAAATGCTTGCTACGGATTACGTAGTACACCTTGCTACGGCGTTACGGATTGTCGTGGAATGCTACGCGACCTGTAGCTTATTTTTAACATAATGATACAGTTATTTTTGCAAAATGTTACCGTTTTAAAGCCACTGCGCCAAAGCCGAACTAAAATTGAAATATTGGTTTATCTTACGTTTGGATTTATTATTTGTCGGGCAGCGCAGCTTAAGGCGCTACTTTCCCGTTTTCGAACAATTTCGATTGACTCTACCGCCACAAATATTAAACATAGAGTTCTAAAAATCATTTATGACATTTTTGAACATTTCATATAAATATTATTAGAGACAGAAACATGAATAATAACATTTCACTCGATAGAAAAAAATCCAAGGATCACTCTGTTCAATATTTTAAAACTGCTGTGAATCTAAAAATACAATACCAAAATACATAAAAGTTTTACCAATAGACGTGCATTTTTATTATCTAGAAAATTGCAAAAGTACAGTTTTATTTTGTACCCCAGTTTTTCAAAAATCGATTAAAACGTGTAAAAAGTAAAGTGTTAGTTCGGTCACTGCGCGTAAGCGACATTAGAAGCTATGCAGTTATCAACTATATTACCTTGCAATACAGCAGTCGCCGTGCACGAGTAGATTTCCTGGAAAACCTCGCCTTAAGGTTAGCGAGCGAGAAACTGAGATTTTTTGGCCAGCGAGTTTTGCAGTCGACTCCACGAACTCACGGCTAAGTTCGTCTGCTATTCACGTTCCGTTAATGACGCGAGGTTTTTGTGGGTCACAAAGTGGAGACCGGTGAGATATGACTAATCCCCGCAGGATACTATATTCAATTTCCACCTAACCGTAATGCGTGAAACGATTGCTACGCTCGTTGCTTGCGCTACAGTGTAAATGAGGAATTAGTGTTTTTTAGTATTCTGTTTTTGTTTTAGTTGAGCTCTAGTCTTCACCTGATGGTAAATGACGACGCCAATGATGGAAGCGAGATTTCTCAACAAAAGGACTATTTTTTAATTTTAGTTACGCCACAAGGAAGCTCTGGATCGTCTGATAATAAATGATATTAAACCTAAGTTTCACCTAAATTCTGTTGAGTATCACTGGCTGACACTTACCTATACTAATGTTTTGTTTGATGTTTTCAGTAAGATGTTTATGGTTTTTATACGCTTGACAATTTCTGATTTGACAATATATGACTATTTCTATAACATATTGTGTTAATAATCTCCACGTAAATTGAGCTTAATCAATATTATATTATTAACAAAGTCTTCAACACAAATAAATTTATCTTATTTTTTTTATTGCAACTAATTTGGCAAACAATCAAACTGCCCACCTGATGGTATGTGGTAACAGTCACCTATAATACATATTGTGGCTCCTGTGAAATTCGCAGCAAAACTGCAACACCCACATGAGCGACGGTGTACGTTGCCAACCTGTGACTTAGGATCTAAAGTCACGGTACCCAGTGATTTCAATGCCATATCTTTACCCTTCAAACCGGAACACAGCAATGCAAGCGCAGCTGCTTTGCGGCAGAAATAAGTAAGACTGAGGTACCCAAGCACACGACCCTGGTACAACACTAGTTTAGTGCAGTGTATTTTATTTTTTATTATTTTTTATAAAATAATGAATGTGTCCAATTATCCGGGATGATAAAAAGGTAACCCTGTATATTGCGACACTTTTGGAATAATATCTATAATATACCTCTAAAGTTAACAAAACATGGGTTAGATGGGAGGGGGAGGGTCAAAAGTTAAATCTGGGATCTGGGTTTCGGGGCTCTGGGTTTAGGATTGTATGAGATTTTTTGAGGCGGTACCCTTGGATCTACTCGATCACACAACTAGTTGTGCGAACATTTTATATTTCGATTACAATGGACCTGTGGGACAACCAGTTGTGTCATGAAAAATTATCTAAGAAATATTATTACACTTAATCCCTGTAACAAAACTATTCAAACTCTAATAAATGAAAAGGTCTACGTAAATACTATTTGATGTCTAATTTTAATTTCAATAAATGCAAAGCGGTTTTTTATATATGAAAGGAGGAACCACTTGTATAGTTAAATTCCGGGATGGTAATCAGTTATGTATTAGATGACCTTAATGATATAGAAATCTTTGATAAAAGTACATATGTGTCTGCTATACGTATTTATAACAATTTACCCATACTTTTAAAAGATCTCCCCGACCATAAATTTATTAGACATTTAAATTAAAGTTATTAAGTAAGGTTTTTTATGACATGAATGAGTATTTTAATAATTCCAATATATTATAATTATGACTTCAATTTTTTTCATTAAATGTTTATTTTACTGACGTGCTAATCTATAGAATATTAAATTGACAAATCGAAAAATGACCAAAGTATGTGTGATTAAAATCAAATTGTATAACACTTTTTTCATATTGTATGCCCGTCAGGGTAACTGTTATACTCCCTGTATGCAATAAAATCTAGCAGTAAGGACAATTATTTGTAACAGTTATGCAATAAATTTTCTATTCTATAAGAAGGTGGAATTGTGTTAAAGGTACTTAAAAGTATAGAAAAATCTATGTACCAATTAACCAACTACTCGGTCGTGTCACGGGGACAACTCCATCAAAGCATGTCCCGATAGCACAATCAGTTGTGCTATCAAGTTTGGTCCATGGGTACTCGCTCGTTTTTTTTATTGCTTTTAAATATTTATTTGGTGATAGTGGGGATTATCATTTTTGAATTTGCTTATTAGGAATTAGGGCAATTGGTTATTAGGCATTTCTGATAACTCAGAAATAAAAAATAACATGGTAGTATCTAATGTACCTACTAATTTGGGAGGAGGTAATTAGGCATTTAATTACTCAGAAAGACAAAAAATGTGGTAGCATCTATGGGACCCCATCCCCGAAGGGGGCAAAATGAAGGTAAGACGGAGATGGAAATTGACTTGAGAAATCCATAATTTTTTGATTTAAAAGTATAAAAATGTAACCACTCTGATATTTGACATTTTTTTCGAAAATTTGGTATTATATCCCAGCTAGAACGAACAGGCATAAACAAAACAGCCAAAATTGAGTTACCTACGCAGACGGAGCCGCGGGCGGAATGCTAGTGATACTATAAATACATATTATTGTACAATTATATTGTACAGTATTCGAAGTAAAAATAATATCTCATATTTCTTCCGTGAAATGTGAATACAATGGAGTAGTCGTGAAATACTATTGCATGTTTCATCGTGATTAACTTTTTAATTTTACTACCGTTGATACATGAAACCATAATTTCATAGCCTAAAGTTTTTATTGTTTCCCAGCAGTTTTGTTGCATGAATAGTGGACAATGCATGAAAATAGTGACGTTTATAAATATTCTTTATAAGTAACTAGGTACTACAATATTTCTTGTTGTGGCCGCTAACAACGTTTCGCTAGTATCGCTATTAAAAAATCAGGGCCTGTGGTGGGAGGGTGAAATTAGGATTATAAGTACTTTTGATGCTAAATAATAATAAAAAAAAAAATTGACGACACAGTTAGCGCAGAGGTCGAGTGATCGCCTATTGCGCAACGGGTCACGGGTTCGATTCCCGTACGGGACAAATACGTTTTTTGTATGGCCTACAGAAATCTGTTCCGGTCTAGGCGTATATGTTTGTAACTGCACCCACGGCACAGGAGAACATCCTAGTGTGAGGCGACGTTTTATTAAAAAAAAAAAAGGAAAAGAAAATTTTGTCAAAAAAAATTAGGGCCACCCTTATCGTGGAGGCCTGCGTGCACGGTTGGCCCCGTGCACGGCGCCGTAAGGCCCTCCGTCTGGGGATTGCCCTGGTGTTCTCGGGCAATCCCCCCCTGGCGATAGCCCGACCAGTTGGTCGGGCTTGTCCGGGCGCGTGGGTAGTGGAGTCGCAGTGTGGACCTTACCTAGCGCGCCCATAAGGGCAGGGAGAACACCGGGGGGTTTTAGTGGGTAGGCCTGGTATTCTGCCGGGAGAGCCCCGCACACGCCCGCCGTCTAGCCCACGGCGGGTACGGTGCGGTTACGCATTTCCCCCCGAGAAAAAAAAGGGCCACCCTTATCAATTAGGTATAAAAATTTGCTAACGACCTATTCTCAGATCTACCGAATATACACACAAAATTTCATTAAAATCGGTTAAGCCGCTCCGGAGTAGTTCGATAAACACTGTAACACGAGATTTTATATTAGACTAGCTGTTCCCGCGAACTACGTTTCGCCATCAAAATGCTTAACACAGTGTTCAGTTTTTCCTCCATTTTATTCCATAATGATTCAACTTTATTCTGCCTTTCTTGAGCAGCGGCCATTTCGAAATTAGGACAATTTTTGTAGGTTCGTACTGCTCTAGGTACTCTTCAGGGCTTACTTTCATTTAATACCCATATTGCTGGGTTTGAAGAGAAACTTTTATCCGCGTTTTTTGAGCGGCGGCCATGTTGAATTTACGTCCAATGTTGCTACGTTCATAGTGCTTTACTGATCAAGGCCTTTCATTTGATACTTGATTGCTGAGTTTGGAAACGAACTTTTATCCGTTTTTTTGAGCAGCGGCCATATTGAATTTTGTGCGATTTTCCTAGGTTCATAGTGCTCTACTCTTCAAGGCCTTTCATTTAATACCTATATTGCTAGGTTTCGAAACGAACTATAATCCACCTTTTTTGAGCGGTGGCCATGTCGAATTCACGTCAATATTGCTAGGTCCATAGTACTCTTCTCTACTCATCAAGGCCTTTCATTTGATACCCATATTGCTAGCTTTGGAAACTAACTTTTATCCACCTTTTTTGAGCGGCGGCTATGTTAAATTTATGTCAATGTTGCTAGGTTCATAGTGCTCTACTCATCAAGGACTTTCATTTGACACCCATATTGCTAGGTTTGAAAACAAACTTTTATCCTTTTTTTTGAGCGGCGGCCATGTTGAATTTAGGTCGATTTCCCTAGGCACCTAATGCTCTACTCTTCAAGGCCTTTCATTTGATACACATATTGCTGGGTTAGAAAACGAACTTTTATCCATTTTTTTGAGCGGCGGTCATGTTTAATTTAGGTAAATTTTCCTAAGTTCATAATGCTCTACACGTTGAGGCTTTTCATTTGATACCCATATTGCTAGGTTTGGAAACGAATTTTTATCCACCTTTTTTGAGCAGCGGCTATGTTGAATTTATGTCAAAGTTGCTAGGTTCATAGTTCTCTACTCATCAAGGCCTTTCGTTTGATACCCACCCACATTGCTGTGTTTGAAATCGAACTTTTACCCTTTTTTTTAACGGCGGCCATGTTGAATTTAGGTCGATTGTCCTAGGCACCTAATGCTCTACTCTTCAAGGCCTTTCATTTGATACCCATATTGCTAGGTTTGGAAACTAACTTTTATCCACCTTTTTTGAGCGGCAGCCATGTTGAATTTATGTCAATGTTGCTAGGTTCATAGTGCTTTATTCATCAAGACATTTGATTTGATACCCATATTGTTGGGTTTGGAAACGAACTTTTATCCGTTTTTTTGAGCGGCGGTCATGTTGAATTTATGTCAGTGTTGCTAGGTTCATAGTGCTCTACTCATCAAGGCCTTTCATTTGATACCCATATTGCTGGGTTTGAAAACAAACTTTTATCCATTTTTTTGAGCGGTGGCCATGTTTAATTTAGGGTTATTTTCCTAAGTTCATAATGCTCTACTCTTTGAGGCCTTTCAGTTGATACCCATATTGCTAGGTTTGGAAACTAATTTTTATCCACCTTTTTTGAGCAGCGGCTATGTTCAATTTATGTCAATGTTGCTAGGTTCATAGTGCTCTACTCATCAAGGCCATTCATTTGATATCCATATTGCTGGGTTTGAAAACGAACTTTTATCCTTTTTTTTTTGAGCGGCGGCCATGTTGAATTTAGGTCGATTTTCCTAGGTACCTAATGCTCTACTCTTCAAGGCCTTTCATTTGATTCCCATATTGCTGGGTTTGAAAACAAACTGTTATCCATTTTTTTGAGCGGTGGCCATGTTTAATTTAGGGTAATTTTCCTAAGTTCATAATGCTCTACTCTTTGAGACCTTTCAGTTGATACCCATATTGCTACGTTTGGAAACGAATTTTTATCCACCTTTTTTGAGCAACGGCTATGTTGAATTTATGTCAATGTTGCTAGGTAGATAGTATTCTACTCATCAACTTTACATGATCTAAGCTCATCAAGGCGTTTCATATTTTGATATCCATATTGCTGGGTTTGGAAACGAACTTTATCGGCAGTCATGTCGAATTAAGTCAACGTGGCTAGGTTCAATGTGTTCTACTATTTAGGTCCTTCGTTCGATATCCATGTTCCTTGGGTGGATCCAAAAAAATATGATCAGTCATTTTACACATTAGGATCAAGAGTCCCGTCGCGTCCCTCTACGCGTAACCCAGAATCATTGCAGTCAGATATTTTTTTTTTATTATCAATATTCATCTATTACTTTTAATAGTTTTAAATGGATTAAAGAGTTTGTTTCCTTAGTCATAATGTAAAAACATATAACACCTTTCAAACCCCTTTACCCTTGAAAAGGATATCTTCACTTTTCAACATTTCAAATATTTCAAAAATTGTACCTATTTTGTGAAAATTAGTCAAGAATTAAACCAACCTACAATTTTATTGTGACGTGATATTGTCATAATAAATGCTTTATACATTGGTTGTATGGCTTGATCCTTTTGCCTTACCACCACGGTACGACATAAGAAAAAGACAATTTAAACTTCTAAACTTCTTAGTTGGCGAAATCCAGATGGGCACAGCCATTAACAGAAAATATTAAATTTTTCTTTGCACTATGTGACAGACTTGTCAAAATAATTTCACGTGCGCCATGTTGATTTTCTACATAAGCATTGTTAGAAAATTTTATATGGTACTTTTCAAACTATTTATTTAAAATGAACTATTTCTACCCCATTGCACCCCATCCAGGGATGATGGTATGTGGTGTTGAAATGTTATTTTCGTAATCAACGACCCGAAAAACCATGAAAACGGCATCAATGTCGATTTTGACATTTTATCAGTTTATCACCCCATCTCACCCCCTTTGGGGATGAATTTCAATAAAATACGAAACATGTCTTCCATTAATTCTGTTAAAGAATGTTTATGCAAAATTTGAAGTAGATTCGAAAACGGAATCACGATGTCCCATACAAAGTTTTCCCCCCATTTTCACCCCCTTAGGGGTAGAATTTCGGAAAATCCTTTCTTAACGGACGCCTACATCATACAAAGAACACACCCTCCAAGTTTCAAGTCTCTACGATCAGCGGTTTAGGCTGTGCGTTGATCCGTCAGTCAGTCAGTCAGTCAGTCATTCAGGACAAAGCATTTTATAGGTATAGATAAATGCAAAAATATGTTAGCAATTTATTTTCTACATTGTAAAGCAAAAATGTATAGGCAGACTACACGAATGTATTGTTGTGTAAAGTCTACGATAATATACATAATCTTGTACTCTATTCAGCAGGAAAATTAAGGGATGTGTAGAGTTAGATAAAAATTGTATAAGTACACAATATTACAATCTCAAACTTAAAAATTATAAATATTCATCTATTGTTTTATTTCGTTTCAGCTAAGAGACGTCCACTGTTAAGGCGCATAGTAAGGTCAAACATAAAAAATCACTGCAGAAAAAACCGGTTCTCTTCATAAATATTGAATAAAAAAATCTTTAAAAAAGATATGTTATTATTCAACGCATTCTTTAGAGGATGGTCTTTTTAATTTTTTGATAAATTAATTAAAACTTGGTTAAAATGTGACCCAAACATGCCTCGATTTTAAAACTTTAAACCTAATCGCGTCGTAAATATTAGGTTAAATCGTATACTTTCGATTTCAATAAATAAAGTGAACAATATTCTAGGGGATGGTCTTTTTAGATTTTTCTTATTCGCCTTAATAAATTTTTTATTGAAATAATTCATCTTACGCGTAAAGGTTTGCTTAAATATTCCCCTCAACTTCACTCACTCACTCCTATGTAATCAGTGCGGGACGATCGACCCAAGGTCATTGGGACCACTATGCGCCTTAAGCATAGGCTTATACAGGGGTTTTCAAACCGATCGGTCCTAAGCTTCTCGCATCCAGCCGCTTCCGGCGACCTTCACCAGCCCCCTATTCACAACTGTCGGAAAGCCATCCAATCACAGAATCTCTATACCAGTCAATATTTATTGCGGTGCATCAATGCGATACGGGTACGGGACGGGCAGTGGATTGAGTTTCCCGGTACGCGACCGCCACTCGAGGACCTTTGCTAACGGTCGATAGTCCTGCGAGCGTTTATAAGGTTTGCAATACTTTGGATTATGTCGGTGACTTTAGTTCTTCTACGAATCTCGTTATTTCGAAAACGATCACGTAAAGAAACCACATGCACGAGTATATTAAAGCCCTTTTCATTGCCCATTTCGTGACCCGGAACCTTCTTATAAGGCTCATTGTAAGTGGTCACGACTGAGTTTCGAACGTCATCAGTGACTAAATGCACGATGTCTAGTCTTGAGACACTAAAGATGGGCCGAGAATATCCTGCGTATATAGCATCTCTAACGCTGCCCTCGAGAGTTGGAGAGGGTCGGTTATTACTAATTGACAAAAAAAAATTCAAAAACACTGAAAAGTTAATAAAAATAGGTACAGACAACATCACACTTCTATATTGAAGTCGGTGTAAAATTTTAACACTTTGTAGGAGATTATCGTTTTAATTTTTTGTAAATTATTTTTTATTTGTATCTGTTTAGTTAACATTTGAAAAATATGACAAAGTGTCAATATATGCCTATTGTATTTAAAAGACTAAACTCTAACTCAGTGGCGTAACTTTAGGGCGGCAGGACTTTTTTTTTTTTTTTTTTTTACGAGGGGAATGCGTTTGCGCACCGTCCAAGCCCCCGCAGGGGCAAGGGTGTGTGGGACTCCGCAGCGAGCGACTACCCACTAAACCCCTCGATATGCCCTCTTTGGCGCCTAGCGCAGCCACGTCCAAAGGACGCGCCGCTGCCGAACGAGGTCGTGGGAACCCTTACAGACCGACCATAACCCCGTCCGCGGCACCTGCCCACCAATGGCGGGCCCCTCACGCCCTCTCCAAGATGGAGATGGAGAGGAGTTCCCGGGGCATACTCCGGGTGGTAATTTTTTACTGTGGTTTTCTTCCACGCGGCCCGACGCACAGTGCGCCAGGCCCCCGGCCCCGCTCAGTGCGGGGTAACGGGCTTGCCCGACGGCAGACCCCACTGGATCCACCGCCGCGCACACGAGCCGAAGCTCAGCGGCGCCAAAGCGCCGACCCACCGCAAAAAGCGGCCACGGTGGCCACACGAGGTGGCCCGCCGAGTAGCACTCGGCCATCCCACGCCCCCCTCATGGGGGCCGCACAAGTGTGCCGAAGCCACACGTTGATCGGGTCTCCTCAGTCCTTGGAACAACGACACGCCGAAGCTCAACGAGCTTGCACCGACTCGGAACAACGACATGCCGAAGCTCAACAAGGACCCGCACCAACCCGATCAAAGGGGCAACGGCATAAAATTTTCGAATTGGCTTTAGGTAGAAAAACAACATGGCGCACGTGAAATTATTTTGACAAGTCTGTCACATAGTACAGAGAGAAGGTATTTTCTTCCACGAAGGAAAGGCAATGGAACTACGCCATACAGCCTGATCTTAAGTAATTGGATTTCGAAAATTTAAAGGCAGGAATGAAGTGTTTCACATAGTACAAATAAAATTTAATATTTTCTGTTAATGGCTGTGCCCAACTGGATTTCGCCAACCAAATTGTCTTTTTCTTATGTCGTACCGTGGTGGTAAGGCAAAAAGATCAAGCCATACAACCAATGCATAAAGCATTTTTTATGATAATACTTATCGAGTGACCATAAAATTTGTAGATTGGTTTAATTCTTGACGAATTTTCACAAAATCGGTACAATTTTTGAAATATTTGAAATGTTGAAAAATGAAGATACTCTTTTCAAGGTATTTTGAAAGGTGTTATATGTTTTTACATTAGGACTAAGGAATCAAACTCTTTCATCCATTTAAAACTATTAAAAGTAATAGATTAATATTGATAATTTAAAAAAATATCTGACTGCAATGTTCTGGGTTACGCGTAGAGGGACGGGACGGGACTCTTGATCCTAATGTCTAAAATGACGGATCACATTTTTTTGGATCCACCCAAGGAACATGGATATCGAACGAAGAGTCTAAAGAGTAGAAGACATTGAACCTAGCCACGTCGACTTAATTTGACATGACTGCCGATAAAGTTCGTTTCCAAACCCAGCAATATGGGTATTAAATGAAAGGCATTGATGAGTAGAGCACTATAAACCTAGCAACATTGACATACATTCAACATGGCCGCCGCTCAAAAAAGGTGGATAAAAGTTAGTTTTCAAACCTAGCAATATGGGTATCAAATGAAAGGCATTGATGAGTAGAGCACTATGAACCTAGCAACATTGACATAAATTCAACATGGCCGCCGCTCAAAAAAGGTGGATAAAAGTTAGTTTCCAAACCTAGCAATATGGGTATCAAATGAAAGGCCTTGAAGAGTAGAGCATTAGGTACCTAGGAAAATCGACCTGAATTCAAAATGGCCGCCGCTCAAAAAATAAGGATAAAAGTTCGTTTTCAAACCCAGCAATATGGGTATCAAATGAAAGGCCCTGATGAGTAGAGCACTATGAACCTAGCAACATTGACATAAATTCAACATAGCCGCCGCTCTAAAAAGAAGAATAATAGTTCTTTTCCAAACCTAGCAATATCAACTGAAAGGCCTAAAAGAGTAGAGCATTATGAACTAAGGAAAATTGCCCTAAATTAAATATGGCCGCCGCTCAAAAAATGGATAAAAGTTCGTTTTCAAACCCAGCAATATGGGTATCAAATAAAAGGCTTTGATAAGTAGAGCACTATGAACCTAGCAACATTGACATAAATTCAACATGGCCGCCGCTCAAAAAAGATAGATAAAAATTCGTTTCCAAACCTAGCAATATGGGTATCAAATGAAAGGCCTTGAAGGGTAGAGCAATAGGAACCTGGCAAAATCGACCTAAATTCAACATGGCCGCCGCTCAAAAAAAAGGATAAAAGTTCGTTTCCAAACCTAGCAATATGGGTATCAAATGAAAAGCCTAAAAGAGTAGAGCATTATGAACTTAGGAAAATTGCTATAAATTCAACATGGCCGCCGCTCAAAAAATGGATAATAGTTCGTTTCCAAACCCAGCAATATGGGTCTCAAATGAAAGGCCTTGATGAGTAGAGCACTATGAACCTAGCAACATTTACATAAATTCAACATGGCCGCCACTCAAAAAAGGTGGATACAAGTTAGTTTCCAAACCTAGCAATATGGGTATCAAATGAAAGGCCTTGAAGAGTAGAGCATTAGGTACCTAGGAAAATCGACCTAAATTCAAAATAGCTGCCGCTCTAAAAAATAAGGATAAAAGTTCGTTTTCAAACCCAGCAATATGGGTATCAAATGAAAGGCCCTGATGAGTAGAGCACTATGAACCTAGCAACATTGACATAAATTCAACATAGCCGCCGCTCTAAAAAGAAGAATAATGGTTCGTTTTCAAACCTAGCAATATGGGTATCAACTGAAAGGCCTAAAAGAGTAGAGCATTATGAACTAAGGAAAATTGCCCTAAATTAAACATGGCCGCCGCTCAAAAAATGGATAAAAGTTCGTTTTCAAACCCAGCAATATGGGTATCAAATAAAAGGCTTTGATAAGTAGAGCACTATGAACCTAGCAACATTGACATAAATTCAACATGACCGCCGCTCAAAAAAGATAGATAAAAGTTCGTTTCCAAACCTAGCAATATGGGTATCAAATGAAAGGTCTTGAAGAGTAGAGCAATAGGAACCTGGCAAAATCGACCTTAATTCAACATGGCCGCCGCTCAAAAAAAAGGATAAAAGTTCGTTTCCAAACCTAGCAATATGGGTATCAAATGAAAAGCCTAAAAGAGTAGAGCATTATGAACTTAGGAAAATTGCTATAAATTCAACATGACCGCCGCTCAAAAAATGGATAATAGTTCGTTTTCAAACCCAGCAATATGGGTCTCAAATGAAAGGCCTTGATGAGTAGAGCACTATGAACCTAGCAACATTTACATAAATTCAACATGGCCGCCACTCAAAAAAGGTGGATAAAAGTTAGTTTTCTAATCTAGCAATATAGGTATCAAATGAAAGGTCTTCAAGAGTAGAGGACCTAGCAATATTGATGTAAATTCGACATGGCCACCGCTCAAGAAAGGTGGATAAAATTTCGTTTCTAAGCCTAGCAATATAGGTATCAAATGAAAGGCCTTGAAGAGTAGAGCACTATGAACCTAGGAAAATAGCACAAAATTTAATATGGCCGCTGCTCAAAAAAAACTGATAAAAGTTCGTTTCTAAGCCCAGCAATATGGGTATCATATGAAAGGCCTTGATCAGTAGAGCACTATGAACGTAGTAACATTGACGTAAATTCAACATGGCCGCCGCTCAAAAAAGACGGATAACAGTTGCTTTTCAAACCCACCAATAGGGGTATTAAATGAAAGTAGGCCCTGAAGGGTACCTAGAGCAGTCATGCTCTAAGTGTGTTCCGCGGAACCCTAGGGCTCCACACTACCTCTATAAGGGGTTCCGCAATAATTTAGAAAAATCAAAATACCCTCTCTGGTCGTACTTTCATTATGCTTATTAATAAAGAATACACTTTTGTTTTATTTTAGGGTTCCGTCAAGTATTTCGCTTTCCAAAAGGGTTCCGTCACCAAAAAAGTTTGAGAACCGCTTCGGGGCCTATTGGATGTTCGATGTTAGATGTTACCTGTGTTTAGTGTCCTTCGAGACCGTGATAATGCAACGATCGTGAACTAACTAACGATAGCTCCAAGTTTGTGTGTTGGATGTTAGTCATCACGGCGAGTTTGCTAACCGAACTATGCCAGCAACACTATATCGCACAGTACACGTTACAAAAACGGAAGTCTCAATACATTTGAAGGCTAATCGCATAAATACGTTTTTTCGCATTCGTTTTCTGAATGTGGGCATCCGAATGCATCAAATCTATACGAAATACTCATTGACTGCCGCACACGTTCGTTTTTATTACGAACGGAACACGTTCTGTACGTACGTTAGGTAGAATGTTAGAAATCCCGAATGAGAAGAAACGAACGTCTGCGCTACGTTCACGAAACTCCGTGTCTGTATTCCGTGATCGGATATTGAATACGGAAAACGTATTTGTACAGTAACCCCCCCATTCATGCTATACATTAACTCTACGAAAACCGCCAGTATTACGAGCGACATAAGAACGGTTCAAAGGTCAAACAGTATAGCTTGACAAGGAGCTTACTGTACGACCAGTAAAAATTGGCCAAGTTGTCATATCCAAAAAATATATTTTGTTGGTGTTACCAACACCCATTATAAAATCTAAACTTTATTCGTATACAGTTCTAATTTCTTAACAATTATTTATTTTAATTCGAAACATAAATACGATAAAGATTATTCTTGCAACTGTGTAGTTCTTTCTACTGAAGAAGAATTAATTAATATCAATAATGTCTCTAAAACAATAATAATACTTAGTGTTTATAGTAATATGTAATGTATTTAATTTTGTGGACTGTTAGAAAAAGAGCATTACGAACCTACGAAAATTGTCCTAATTTCGAAATGGCCGATGCTCAAGAAAGGCAAAATAAAGTTTAATCATTATGGAATAAAATGGAGGAAAAAACTAAACAGTGTTAAGTATTTTGATGGCGAAACGTAGTTCGCGGGCACAGCTAGTCTATACTAATATTATAAAGCTGAAGAGTTTGTTTGTTTGCTTGAACGCGCTAATCTCAGGAACTACTGATCCGTTTTAAAAATTATTTCAGTGTTAGATAGCCTATTTATCGAGGAAGGCTATAGGCTATATATCATCAGGCTAAAACCAATAGGAGCGGAACACCAATGAAGAAAGTTTCAAAATCGGGGGATTTTTTTCCTATTGAGAGCTTCCGCTGCGTGCGCTGCGTAAACGGTTAAAGTTTCGCAAAAATCATGTGACAGAATTGTTCCCCTTTAAAGTTCTTAAAAAAATGTCCGCGACAGCATATGTCTATCTTTTAAGGTTAGCTCACTATAACCTTTTTTATGCTAACCAAATTTGTTCTAAAATAATGCATTATTTGTGAAGGTGTTTTTATAAACACGATATTAATCCTTATCCAAATAAATACGTTATTCACCACAAGTATTTAATTTTAAACAAAATTGCCCTTTACATCATCCGGTTTAAATGAATATCTTAGGAGATATCGCAGTTTTAAAATAACATCACAGCAAAATAATGATCGACTACTACGCGCACAATGTGCAAAGCCGGGCGGGGCAGTCATGAGGGGGATGGGCAGTGGCTCCAGTTCGCTATCTATTTCTGCCGTAAGAAAACAAAACTAAAAATATAGTGTACGCAGAAGTACTTTAAAATAACATTAGTTTAGTTTTTTTTAAATAACCTACAATCTACATGATATAAGATTATAAGACCCAGTACTTACTCACCTATATAAACGAAGTCGCGGGTTAAAGTTAGCGTTAGCCCATAGTAACTATTCCACGCGGACGAAGTCGCGGGCGGAAGCTTGTACTTTATATCGCCGTTTATTTTACCGACAAACTTTTACGTGCAGAAAGTCACTTATTGATGTCGAAAACAAAAACTAAATTCAAATTAAATGAGAATGTATCTACTTAACGCCTAAAATTTAAAATTGAACTAAAATAAATTGAAAAATTTCAGTTGTCGTTATGAGATTTTTATGTCTCTATAACTTATGTAAATGACAATAGAAGTCTTAAACATAATTATGCTTAAGAATTTAACGTGTTAACATAAGATTTTTACCGAATATCATATTCATTATGTATGTCGTTTGGCATAAAAGACTGGATGCACAAGGCAAGGCAAGCTTGCTCAATGCTCACCCGCTGCTATGAAAGTTTCGTCGCCCATTGTCCCAGCTGGTAAAGACGGTACACAATGCAAACACCTGGATGAGATCTCTTTGGAAGTCACCTTGTGCATTCATTCCGTCACCCTTTCGGATTTTTAATGAATTTGCTTTGAAGTCTATATATTACTTCGTTTTTTTCAGTTGTTGATGAGTTTCTGCAAAGTAACTGCACGCAAAAACCCAAATAAAATAGCTCGCTGCCGCATACACGGTGTTTCATAATAACTAATAAATAATCAATGCGTTATCTAAAACTAATTATTAAAATGTGTTTACACGTACGGCCTTACAAATAAAAACTTATACCGAGGATAATCCTCGGAATAATTTATTCTGTGTTTTGTCTTGTTTTAGCACATGTCAAATATAATATGTCAAAATAAGACAAAACACGGAATAACTATTCCGAGGTTATTCCTAGGAATAAGTTTTTTATTTGTAAGGCCGGTAATGTCATTCAACCCAACATTTTCATGTATATCATAGTATCATCATCATGTCTATGATTTACATGAAAATTTTGGGTTGAATGACATTACGGGTAAACACAATTTAATAATAAGTTTTAGATAACGCATTGATTATTTATTCATTACTAGCTGCCCGCCCCGGTCCCGCACGGGTATACTAAAAAACCTATTGACAATACAACAGTGTTAGAATCCATAGATTTGGAGTAGCTTGAGGCGTCGTCCTAATAGAACGCGAATGCGCGATCATCGCAGGTTCGCGTGAATTTTACTCGTACGGCGCGATCAAACATATTGAACACGAATAGGTGTCCTAATTGACAATCGCACGACGCGCTCGCGCGACTCAAATGTTTGAAATTCTATTCGCACGAACTAAAGTTCGAACGAACGCGCCATCAAACATATTGAATTCGAATAGGTGTCCTAACTGACATTCGCGCAACAATCGCGTCGTCACTTCCCAACGGGTGACATAGCGTCACCCGTTGGGAAGTGTTGCGGGGCACTCTGCTTGCCTTGCCGGCCAGCATAATCTGCATGATCGTTCGCGTCGTCAATTCGCGCGATGATGGCGTATTCGCGTTCTATTAGGACAGTCAGTACTTGCTATCGCGCGAACACGCGATAGTCGCATCGCTTACTCGTGAGATGATCGCGCATTCGCGTTCTATTAGGACGACGCCTGAATGTCAATCTGTCAAGTTCGTCACTTTTACGTAAACATATTTTAAATTCATTTTTTTCCTGTAATAATTTTTCTAATATTTTCTTTTATACAAACCTTGACCTAACAATAACGAATACATAAAACCGAGAATCATCCAATTTCATACAGTCGTTCGAAAGTTATGGGCGTACATACATTTCGAAGATCCATTTTTATTTAAATAGATTATGAAACACCGTGTGTAACGCGTTTATAACGGCTAACGCGAATATTTGTTTGTTAATTTTTTACATTATTTTTCTTACCTAATCTTCATGTCGAATATTTATTTATTACTTTTTTACATAATTTTCATATGCAATGCTTTTGGAATTATGTTTCATTAATGTGTAAATTGGGATGATGACTGAATTCTAATTTTCACGTCTCGTCATAAAATATTAAAATACCTTAGAAAAAGATGCAATCATGTGAAATTAGAATAAAAATCGGCTTAGAAATACATTAGATACAAGCATTTTAAGCTGTTAATTTGAAGCGATTAGACAGATTGTTTTTGCTTCATGGGGAGATCCGACATCAACCGTGACGTCATTGTTGAGTACGGCCATATAAACTCCATGTAAATTGCCGTTTTGCTTGAGAGAGGTGGAGAAAAATCTTTAATACTTTATTTATCTTGGTTGTTTTTATCCCTAGTTATTCGAAAACCGATTTTTTCTTTCTGTTTATTATATATGAATGAGCTTCTATTAAAGCAATATTTTTTTTCATTCATCTAGCCTATTAAACTATTTTTGGACTATAATGAATTTTTACATTATTTACTTACACCTAACATTAAAGGTTTTTATAGTAAACTAGTGGGCCCAACGGACGTTGTCCCGCCCGTCTACAGCGCCACCTACCGGGTCCAATTATACGTTTGGAGCTATTCAAACACACACAGAAAATTTTGTAAATATCGAGTTTTAGCGAGACTAACACACAGCGTTTCATTTCATTTCGTTTCATTGCGTTTCATTCAAACAACAGTTTTCTTTTCCTATATAAATCACAGAGTAAATGACTTTTGACAGAACGAAGTTTGTCCCGGCTGCTAGTTTTAAATAAAATTGCCTAAAATTACAAATGCCATAGTAATATTAAAGGGATCTAGTATTTGTACTGAATTGGGAATTTAAAATTGAAAATTTAAAACTGGCATGACCATGGCATGTTCAATCACTGTTCAATACTCAGAACAAAGTTATTCTTCTGAGGTTCAATAGGTACCTAAGTTAAGTTCTTGCATAGCAACGCCTAGCAACGTAAACAACCATAGCACGGTAATTATATACTATTACCGTGACCATAGTGACTATTATACCTACTCTTTGGTAACAACCCCACGACAGCTATCGCCTTGCCAACGTTGCCAACGCACTTCACGCAATTTTGTCAATAAATTGTTTATTTAATGATACTCTCGGATTACCCTGTGCCGTCTGAGGTTTAATTGCTGCTATCACTGCTGCTATGGCTGGAATCAACAGACCCATGAGTCGGACTAGAAAAATTGAAACTGTAAGTTAAATTATATTATTGATCTATGTTATAATTCTTCCTTCAAACCTATTCAAACCTTAATGTCACCAATAAATAAGCTACTCGGTCCTGATTGATTGACTTATCATCGCAGAGCGAAAAAATTATTAAAAGCATTTTCTATTGCTAACGTACCGGGATACAAAATGGGATCGAATTGAAGACTTTCTCCCGGTTTCACCAGAATCTCTTCACTGGCAAGAGGGTTGGTGCAGAGTTATCAGTAGTTGCGGTAAACTCTTTAAGTCGGCTTTTACCATCCACGAGAATAACGGGAGCGGCGAGGGCGACACATCACATGGAATCTATAAATCGTCTTGCTTTGTACGATTTTAGGTTTACTTTATTCTTGACGTAACGACAATAATTGTATAGCATAATCGTAATAGTGTAATAATAACCCACTCTGGGATTGAGAAATGTTTACAGATTGAGATTTTTTTTTAAGAAATTGGATGTTGATACGTAGTTGTAAACAGTGAATAAAGCCTACTTCGGCTTAACAAACTACAAAACGAAATCAATAGGTACAGTTGAAATTTCGTCAGAGCGGGTAAGTGATCGTATGCCCAATTGGGATGATGACTGAATTCAAATTTTTACGTCTCGTCATTAAATATTAAAATACCGTAGAAAAAGACGCAGTCCTGTGATATTAGAATTAAAATCGGCTTAGAAATACCTTAGATACAAGCATTTTAAGTTGTTAATTTGACAGCGATTAGACAGAGAGATCCGACATCAACTGTGACGTCATTGTTGAGTACGGCCATATTGACTCCTTGTAAATTGCCGTTTTGCTAGAAAGAGATGGAGAAAAATCTTTAATACCTTATATCTCGGTTGTTTTTATAGTTATTCGAAAAGCGATTTTTTATTTATGTTTATTATGTGAATGAGCTTCTATTAAAGCAAAAAAATTTTTTTAGTCATCTAGCCAATTGATCGAGGCGGGTTCAAATCCTGCCCGAGTCGAAATTTTTTTAACCGACTTCAAAAAAGGAGGAGGTTGTCAATTCGATACGTATGTTTTTTTTGTGTGTATGTTAGGTACGCGATTACGCCGCCAATTGTGAACCGATTTTCAAAATTCTTTTTGTATTCGATAGAGTATACTTCAAGGGTGATCCCATGGTCACCAAAGTTAGGATCTGATGATGGGATCCTATGAAAATCGAGGAAAACCCTTAAATTTTAAGGTGTGTCCAACGTGTTTTGTGTGTATGTTACGCGATTACTCCGCCAATTGTGAACTGATTTTCAAAATTCTTTTTGTATTTAATAGAGTATACCTACTCCTGGGATGGTTCCATGGTCACCAAAGTTAGGATCTGATGATGGGATCCCATGAAAATCGAGGAAACTCTAAATTAGGGTTCCTTTCACTAAAAAGTTGAAAATAAAATATATTTTACAAAAAATAAAAACCGACTTCAAAAACACTGAAAAGTTAAAAATAATTAAAGAATAGGTACAGACAACATCACACTTCTATATTGAAGTTGGTGACAAATTTTAAAACTTTCTAGGAGATCATCGTTTGTCACCGACTTCAATGTAGAAGTCGGTTTTTATTTTTTGTAAAATATTTTTTCTTATTTATATTTCAACTACCTACTTACTTTATTTTTCAACTTATTTAGGATTTTGATATAAAATGCGATGTCACAAATATATATAAAAAAAACCATTTAATCTGCTAGACATTGTGAAGATGCTGATGGTAGCTCAATAACTTTAGTTAGTTAAATCTGTGCGTCAATCTCTATATTACAATAAAAAGATACCAGCTTAGCATTGACAAATTTTTTCTTGTTTATTTTTCAATTACTTTATTTTTCAACCTTTTTACTTTGCATTTTAAAATAAAATGCGTTGTCACAAATATAAATAAAATCATTTAATTTGCTAGACACTGAAGATTCTGGTGGAGTTAGATATATCTGTACGTCAATCTCTACATACAATGAAAACTAACAGCTGAGCATTGACAAATTTTTGATCTGTGGAATGAAAAAAGTGACCATGCCGATACACGGACGAGTATCTAGCGTTCTTTACCAGCAGGCACTAAGCTACCATGCTGGGACATAGCCCCTATATGAGGGGAATCCTTTACTTAGAGACGGGCGTACTTACTGCGTGCTTGTAAAAATGAATCTTGAAATGATATCACATTATTACTGTCTTTTATGCATTTGTGGTTCATGCATGCAGGGACACATATGCTAATCCGGAAGGGTTGGGATCCGGTACATTTAAATGATACCTCTAGATTAACTGATATCAGTATAGATATATCAAACACATCAGATAATTCATCAAAACATACCCAAAACATGACGTAAATCACAAATTTTGCCGACAGAGTTAAAGATATTGATCGATTTTTGTTAAATGGGGAATAATCGTCCCAAAAATCTCGTGGTTGAAATCCCCAAAATCGTAAAGATCGCGTGGTAAGGTTTGTTTCCATAAGGAGTTAGAAAATAAGTTTGTATGGATCCATTGAGTTTCCACACAACGGCTTTGCTAGAATACAATATCAAATCCTGCCAATTAATAGGAAAACAAAGAAATCAACAATTTGTTTGTGATTTTAACACATAAACTGAACTTATGCGTGCGTCGCAATTAATAAGGGTTTCCAGGGCCGCGAATCGAGGGAAGTCGTTGAAAAGGTTGGGAAACGCTTTAAAGCAATAAAATGCAGGGAGGTCACATTATGTGGCTGAAACCTAGCTTTTTACAGCAGGAGTGGTGATTAGCCCCAATTTTTGCTTTTCCCGTAGCCAGTTAATACGTAACCTTTCGTGCTCGGTTGAGTGCGTGTGAAAACATTAATAAATATTATTTACAACTAATATAATATCATAAGGGCGAGAGAATTCAAAAATAGGTATATAATTTGTAAAATGTATAGAGCTTCGCTCGGTTGGTAGGCACTGACTTCAATATAGAAGTGTGATGTTGTCTGTACCTATTCTTATATTATTTTTAACTTTTCAGTATTTTTGAAGTCGGTTCAAGGTCAGGTCAAGTCAGGTCAAGTCCAAAGTTAAGGATCTTTCCATCATCAGATCGGTTTATGACTATCAGACGCAAATACGTAAATAGCTTCGAAAGAAAAAACACAAAACTCGTTGGAATCGAGGGAAAACCTTAAAGATAGGTACCTATCAAATTTAAGGTTTTCTCTCTATTCACATTGGATCCCATAGTCAGATCCTGACTTTAGTGACCTTAGGACCATCCCAGGAGAGCTATTTTTGAATTACGTATGCGACTTCGAAATCACCGATGTGACTAATAATCACCGATTTTCAATAATTCTTATTTTTGAATATCACTTGTGACTACCTTAGTCACGGATGTGATTTCATTACGAGTGCCCTCACCCACTCGTAAACAAGTCATAACTGTGGAAACGTTATCTGTGTTTTGTTTAGAGAACATATTGACAAGTTTGAAGTTGATGTGTGTTGATTTTGAGTTGGATTTAAAATTTTTAAAATTTGTCAAATAAGTAAATATACACGGTTATTTTTTATCACCCTGGAAAATTTAAGGGACGCTTCACGACATGGTATTAGAATGATTTCAATATAAATAAAAAAAATAACTCACTTATTTTTTTTTATACAAAAAATGCTGCACTAGTTGAGAGCAGCATTTTTAGAGATTTTTTTAGTTTTTTTATATTTTTTTTATTTTTTATTTCATTTTTTTTATATAATATTGTATGTGTCCTGAAGCGTCCCTAACATTTTCCAAGGTGATAAAATAATAACCGTGTATGAGTTTAAAATCTTTTAAATTTGTGTCACAAACAAACTTAGACCAGTATTTTCTTATATTTTGGCCTAGTTGCAATGAATTTTTAGCCGTATAATAACCGGTATATACCGAAAACGGCTACATTCTGCGTGAAACCGAACCCTTACGTATGTGTGTACTTTATCTATGTTGGCAGCTCTGCGTTCGACTTTCAAAAATAGGATATTTAGGAATTCGTGACTTCAAAGTCATCGTTGACTATTTAGTCAGCGGTGATTTCTAAATCGCATACGTAATTCAAAAATAGGTCTCCAGGAGTATACTCTATGGAATCCAAAAATAATTTTGAAAATCGGTCCACAAATGGCGGAGTAATCGCGTAACATACACACAAAACACGTTGGACATACATATAAAATTTAAGGGTTTCCCTCGTTTTATATGGGATCCCATCATCAGATCCTGATTTAGCCGGCGGAGAAATCGCGTAACATACACACAACAAAAATATACGCATCGAATCGATAACCTCCTACTTTTTTGAAGTCGGTTAAAAAATGTAATGTTGTGTGTATTTTTTTATATTATTATTGAAATTCTAGTGTGCAAAAGACGGTTTTTAATATTGTTACACTCGTATTATGGGACTATGTTAAAAAGACACTCTTGTCTTCTATTTAGATTCATGCTTGGAAGCTGTTCATTCATATGGGAGCGACGAACTCTTCTGTACCTATATTCTCTGTATTCTTTGCCAAAAAATGTAGGTAGTCACATCAATAAACTACGCAGTTACAATATCAAAATGCTACCTACCTATCTAAATTCATTTTTGTTCACAGAAAGAAGCTCTGTTTCGCGCCAGAAAGCGCATTCTGAAGCACCTGGTTTTGGGGTTCCTGCGGCAGGAGGGCCTGCTGCGAGCGGCCGACGCACTAGTCCAGGAGGCTGCTCTCTCACCCGAGTACCAGCTCTGCGATAACATCGACCTGGACATCATATTACAGGTGCGATGGATGAAAGATTACAATGGCTTAAATAGGTACCATATAAGGTACAGTCGGATTGTGAGGCCCACTTATTTACGAATTGAAATGAAACCAATATTTTGTCATACTAAAAGAAGAAAAGTTTACAATAAAAAATTGCATAAAAGTGCGTCGGTAACATTTTGGACTCAGCACTGGCCTTCTAATCGGGGGGTTCGGGGTCGATCATGCCATGTACCAATGTGTTTTTCGTTTTTCGAATTTCGTACTTATACATGTACATTTTTCCAACGGTCTTGCGGCGAAGGAAAACATCGTGAGACAACCTGCATACATCTGCGAAGAAATTCAAAGGTGTATCTATGTGAAGTTCACAATTTTCACTGGGCCAACGTGGTTGACTAAGCCCCTAAATTAGGGTAGGCTCGAGCTCCTCGGTGGGGAGGTATAAGAGCTGTGATGATGATAAACATGAAACTTGTAAAATTCATCAACTTTAAAAATAGCAAGTCAATCTTCAATATTTTGTTAGAAAAAATATACGTTTTTACTGTGTAACAAAACAGTTGAGGTATCGAATCTTTACTAGTGAATTAAAAAACACCGTAGGTAAATCGAACGCACAATCTTTAATTATAATCAAAGCGCCCAATCTCATACGCCATGACATGTTGACTGCAAACTATCTCTATTGTTACAATTTTATTTACTTTTGTAATCACCAATTTGTTATACGATGATAAAGAGTAATAAAAACAATGTAAGCTTGTTAAAGTTATTTAGTGACGTGACGTGACGTTGTTGGTGGTAAATAAATTGGCGGCGCTCTACCATGGTAATAGTTTAAAATACTAGCTTTACTTTACGTAGCTTCGGCCGCGTTGTTTTCGTTTTCCCGTGGGAACGTGGCTCTACGTACACTTCGTTGTTTGTCTGTTTTTTGTTGTGCGAGCTACTTAAGCGTCCCTGCGCAGAGACACACTAATTACGGCCGGATTGACTAGTTCTTCGCTTATCTGTCGGATATATTACAATTTTTAAGGCAAGACAATCTATTAGGATATCAAGAGGAGCTGTTAAAAACCCGCAGTTTTGCCAGCGTGGATAATTTATATTAAATTATTACCCGTGCGAAGCCGGAGCGGATCGCTTGTTTTACATATAGACCTTCCTCTTGAATCACTCTATATATTGCTGAAAACTGCATTAAAGTCCGTTGCGTATATGTATAAAGATATGTCGCACTGTCAGACATTACGTTATAATATCTACTTTATTATAAGTTGTTTTATTATCATATTTAATTATGAAATATATTGGCATTCGTACAATCTTATCAGGTTTTATTTTTTTTTCAAACTTTTCATGGACTGGCTCGGAGAGGGTCGCCGCTGAAAAGAGTAATATCCTGAAAGTTTTTACGACTATTGTGTAGTTACTCATGCTATTCTCAGGATAGGATCGGTACCTACTTACTCCCGCCCGTGGTGAAATTTTGACTCGAATTTATTTTTTTTATTTATCAACTAGCTGTGCCCGCGAACTACGTTTCGCTTTAATAAAGCTAAACACTTAACAATTTAACAATTTTCTGGCCACCCTTATCACCTACTAGGGGTATAAAAATAGCCCACGATCTATTCTCAGACCTATCAAATATACACAAAAAGTTTCGTTAAAATCGGTGAAGTTTGGCGGTGATTTATAAACAACAAAAAAAAAACATGTTGACGCCCTAACCACATGAGATTATTTAAAAAAAAATATGCGCTGTAGTCGTTTGCAAAATGATATTTCAGCTGTCATAGTAATAAAGCTTGCAACGCGTAATTATTACGGAAGCTGCGAATGCGCGTACGTTTTGCGGGGGGACAGTTGTTGCGGGGGGACAGTTGTTGCGGGGGGACAGTTGTTGCGGGGGGACAGTTGTTGCGGGGGGACAGTTGTTGCGGGGGGACAGTTGTTGCGGGGGGACAGTTGTTGCGGGGGGACAGTTGTTGCGGTTAAAAATACGGTGAATTATTGCACCGCCGCGCCGCGCGGAAGTTGGACCCTTGCCGAACTCGCCGGAGACGCGGTGACGCCGGCGGCACCGCGCCGATACTCAATGTTGTTAGTGTATCTCATATAGGGTTGCCACCTTTAGTCTGTTCCTAATTTTAGACACAAAAACCAGTTCCGTTTTTAAAGTAGGTACTCATTGATTATTGTAAGCCTTGCTTTGACTCATTGTTGTACCCTTAAATCATTTAAACGTGTTTTTTGTATGATTTATAATTTATGTTAGGAACTCCTAAAAATAGCAAATTTTAAAAACTTCAAGGACCGGTAGAGTCCTCTAGATAACAAATATTTTATTAAATTTAATGATAATCGTAATCTCTGTGTCAAAACGCAACTTTTGATACCTCTTGCGTAGCCATAGCCCCAAAAAAAAATTTTCCCCATACATGGACGGGACAGTCTAATCAGTCTAATGTATACTACGAAAACCGCCACTATTACTAGCGACACAAGAACGGTCCAAAGGTCAAACAGTAAAGCTTGTTTAGGAGTTTGCTGTACAATATATTATAAAAACGTATTATTTGCGGACAGTTCACCGCGATAAACCGCTCTGTTATATACTCATATCATGCTTTGGTGGTCATGCTACGGGGCTGGCGTAAAAAATATTACAAGTGACATCAGGGTGACTCAAATTCAAAGTGCTAAGTTTGAGCTGTTGTTGTATGTATACTCGTAAGCTTCATAGGTTACCGCCTCCTGTACAATTGTTTAAAATATAGTGCAACAGTAGGTATTTATAAAGGTAGTATGTACGAGTGGCAGCCCTAATTGTTTCATATTTACACCTTGTGATTATTGGATACCTATACGTGTATTATTATATGCCTCTCGAAGAGATTTCATCTCTTCGGTAGGCATTTTTATATATGCGAGGCGGAATGGGAGGCTGTGGCCTCCTTCTGCGAAGAAGTAATTTCGCAGAAGGAGGCTGCGGAGAGGGAGCCGGAGGGAGATCCCCAGGCCGCTCCCCTCCGCCGCAGACGGATAGGCAGGCGAAGGCGGGCATTCGCGCAAGCAATGCCCGTCTAATGACCCTGCCGTGGAGGCCTGCGTGCATGGTTGGCCCCGTGCACGCCGCCGTAAGGCCCTCCGTCTGGGGATTGCTCTGGTGTTCTCGGGCAATCCCCCCTCGGCGATAGCCCGACCGGTGGTCGGGCTTGCCCGGGCGCGCTGGTAGTGGTAGTCGCAGTGTGGACTTTACCATGCGCGCCCACAAGGGCAGGGAGAACACCGGGGGGTTTTAGTGGGTCGGCCTGGAACTTCGCCGGGCCAGCCCCACACACGCCTGCCGTCTAGCCAACGGCGGGTACGGTGCGCTTATGCATTTCCCCCCGACAAAAAAAAAGGCATTTTTATATATCTTCTAATATATAAAAATCTCGTGTCACAATGTTTGTTATCGAACTCCCCGAAACTTCTTAACCGACCTTTATGATTTTTTTTGTGAAATAGGTACTTGGCAGGTCTGAGAATAGAACGTAGGCAGATTTTTATAGAAATTATGATTTATTTAAAAGGCGTATTTGAAAATCGGTCCACAATTGGCGGCGTAATCGCGTAACAATACACAAAAAAGCATACGCATCGAATTGAGAACCTCCTCCTTTTTTTAAATTAAAAAAGGAGGAGGTTCTCAAAAAAAATATTAAAATATTAATTATCAAAAATAATATCAAGATTTTTTGAATCTTGAATTTCTTCGCAGATGTATGGAGGTTGCCTCACGATGTTTTCCTTCACCGTATGAGCTTCAGACAAAATGTACATATGAAATTAGAAAACGAAAAACACATTGGTAGGTACATGGCGGTCTCGAACCCCGGACCTCCCGATTGGAAGGCAAGTGCCAAATCCACAGGGCCACCGACGCTCCATCTACGTATGCGTATTGGAAAAGATTGAAAAACACTGCACTCTAGCCCATTTTCGACATTTTATTATCATATTTGACGTGAGGATACCTAGCTTTGGCAGGTGAGTTTTAGCTTGAAAAAGACGTAATGTGTCCTTAGAACAGCTTGATTCAGACGTGCATACTAACTTACGTTATCGCAGGACTACTGCAGCTACTACCTGATGCGCTTCAACAAGCAGCCCCAGTTCCTGCGGCAGGTGCAGCCCGCCGAGGAGAAGCCTGCCCGCCGTCCGCAGACGCGGAAGGCGCGCCCTGAGAGAAGGGCCGGGACCTTGGAGGAATGCGAGGAGAGAGATGCTTACGATTTGCCTTCCACCTTCACCGTTACTCAGCTGGTTAAGGTGAGTAAAATCGCTATTTGCAGAGAAGTAGACGTGTTAACCCATGTTAACATAGTCCTAATAAAGATATGGCTCATTGACAATTCGAAATTGTATCTACTTGTAAAAGTATTTTTTTAATTCTCCATACATTTTTTCACAGACCCAACTATTTGTATGGGGGATTCCTTAATTACATTAGGTATTATATTTATATTTTTTTATACAACTAAGTTGGCAAACAAGCATACTACTCACCTGATGGTAAGTGGTAACAGTCACATTATAGTAGGTACATGTGGTTCCTATGAGATTCGCAGCAAATCTGCAACCCCCACAAGAACCACAGTTTAGGTTGCCAACTTTTTATGACATAAGATGTAATAAAGGCATGGTACCCAGTAATTTCCATGCCATATTTTTCCCAGAACACAGCAATGCAAGCACTGCTGCTTTGCGGCAGAAATAGGTAAGACGGAGGTACACAAGCAGGCGACCCTGGTACAGAGTCTCCCTCCGGTTATTTTCAGGAAGACCGTTTCCACGACCCAGAGACCGCGGCTTCGGCCATTGAAGCCAAGCCGCTGTCTGGGTTCGTGTCGCACCTGACGCCCGAGATGAGGCAGCTGGCCGAGATCGTGTACCAGGACATCATACGGCCGTCGGACGTGTCCTGGGACGACGTCAAGGGGCTGGCTTCGGCGAAGAGTTTGCTGATGGAGTCCATTGTATATCCAGTTCGGTGAGATGTTATGAATGACGCATAATGGCGGAATTTAAAGTTGATGGAATATAAAGTACAGTGACATATTACACTGATTTCGGATTCGTTAACTAGCATCGGCAGAGGTCAGGTTTTGGTAGATTTCCAGAGGGAGGTTTAATTTAGTATACATGACGGGAAGATGACGGGATATAAACCAGTGGTCCATGACGTAACGTAGTCCTAATTTATATCTAAGGCAATTCACATACTTACGTAGCGCGGGAGGGCAGATTTTAAATGTCTATGCAAATATCACAGTTAGTAGAGAAAATCCGCTTGGTACAACAAACAACACACTGAGACCGCGCGGTGACGCAGATCTGGAGATACCTACATTTTTCAATCATGCGAAAGTAGGAAAGCATGAACTCTGTCTGTCTGTGTGTTACGCAATCGCCTAAACTACTTGAACGAATTTAATTGAAATTTGGTATAGACATAATTTGAGTCCCAGGAAAGGACATAGGATAGCGTTTAGCGCAGATATCACCCCTTAAGGGGCAGAAAATGGGGGTGGAGGTTTGTATGGGGAATCAATAACCGATGAACCGACTTAGGTGAAATTTAGTATGGAGATAGTTTGAGTTGTGGGGAGGGATAAAGAATAGGTTTTATCCCCGAAATCCTTCCTAAAAGGAAAAAATCCTTCCTCATCCTTCCTAAAATCCTTCCTGGGTGTAAAAAAGGGAGGGAGGAGGAATTCGTAAAAGGAATCAATAATAAAAAGGACTTCCACGCGGATGAACTCGCGGGCAAAAGCTAGTTAGAAATAAATTTTGAATTTGAACACGAATAAAAATCATGTACGAAATTATTCTCAACTGTTCTGAATTTCAAAGATTTTTGAATCACTTGAATTCAGTGTTGTCACCAAAATACAAATTCTATATTAGACATAAATCGTCTCACACAGAAAACATAAAAACAACCCATTAATTTAAGAAACTAGCGAAGAATCGCACGTTAAACTTTTGATTGAATATTAAAAAATCGTGAATTTAGAAATTCGTAGTCGAATCTTACGATTTCGAATGCGAGCTCGAATTCAATTGTCTCAAAAATCCTGGAGCCCTATTTTTGAATGATTCGTTCGGCATTTTCTTGCGATGAAAATCGATAGATCAATATTCTTTTGATTTTCGTCGAAAACAAAACGAAAATAAGTAGAAAGCGAACACTGACGAGCGCTCGATGCCGGAAGAATGATTCAAAAATATAAAACCGACTTCAAAAACACTGAAAACTTAAAAATAATATAAGAATAGGTACAGACAACATCACACTTCTATGTATATTGAAGTCGACGCCAAACGATGATCTCCTAGAAAGTGTTAAAATTTGTCACCGACTTCAATATAGAAGTGTGATGTTGTCTGTACCTATTCTTATATAATTTTTAAGTTTTCAGTGTTTTTGAAGTCGGTTTTATTTTTTGTTAAAAAAAAATTATTTTTAACTTTTTAGTGAATGAAACCTTTTAAGCGAAAGAAACCCCAATTTAATACCATTATAAATTAGTGTTTTCCTGGATTTTCTACGGGATCCCATCATCAGATCCTGACTTTGGCGTGACCTGACCATGGGACCACCCTTGCAGTATACTCTATCGAATACAAAAAGAATTTTGGAAATCGGTTTAAAAATGACGCAGTTATGAGGTAACAAACAATAAAAAAAAATACAACCGAATTGATGACCTCCTTTTTTGAAGTCGGTTAAAAATAGGGCCCCACCCAGTGCGTTTTGAAACGGCGTGCGTTCGCGCTGTTCGCGCAGGCACCCGGAGGTGTTCACGGGCGTGCTGTCGCCGTGGCGCGGCGTGCTGCTGCACGGGCCGCCGGGCGCGGGCAAGACGCTGCTGGCGCGCGCCGCCGCCGGCCTGGCGCGCGGCGCGCTGCTCAACGCGCCCTGCAGCACGCTCGTCAACAAGTGGCGCGGCGACTCCGAGAAGATAGTCAAGGTCGCGCTTCGTCAGTAGTTATGTGTATATTGTGTAGTGAATTATTTGTTTTACGTTATTTGGTTCTTATTTTAAATGCTTATGTTTACTATTCCAGCGCTTCGCAAGTCTATTGATGCTGCATCTGTAAAAGGTTTCCACAGAATATCAGTGTCGTGGCACTCTTTGTTACGAATGTCACGGCGTACGCTGAGTCACGGTAATGGCTGAGTGGAGACCTTTTTGGTACATTACATAGATGTTGAATTTAGTGTAATGCCTCTATCCTGATGTATCAAATAAATGTCTATCTATCATCACCGCACCTCATATACGTCCGCACCGACCGTAGCATATATAATTTAACTTGATCTTGATATTGGTAATTCTAAAGGGTAATATGTTTTTATTAATATCGCGATGAGCTTTTATAATATTCTTGTGTCTTTGCATTTTATTTAAAAATGCTAGATAACGATAAATTGAAAAAATTATGAATAAATCGATAAAGAAAATATTTCGTCTCAGCCGGGATTTGTATGTCTCCAACATACCTATAGCCCCGACGAAATTCTTAGCCGAGGCGAACTTTTTTCTTTATTGATTTATTCATCATATTTCAGGCCTTTTATAATCTCATAAAAATTGTGTCATATGTTTATTTTCCTCTTTTTAAATCATAAAAGCTTGTTTTTAAAAACTATTCTATAACAAATACCTATTTTTGTAATCTTTCACCCTTATGACGTCTGTGATTAGTGTTGAATTAGTGGTATGTAGTTCATTATCATCATCACAGCTCATAAGTCCACATCGAGGTCCACCCTATGTTAGGGTGTTTAGGCCTTAGTCATCCACGCTGGCCCAGTGTGGGTGGACTTCACAAACAACTTTGTATTTCTTCGCAGTTATATGCAGATTGCCTCACGATATTTTTCTTCACCTTAGGAGCGTTGGACTAATTATACTGGAGGGAGACTCTGTACCAGGGTCGTCTGCTTAGGTACCTCCGTCTTACCTATTTCTGCCACAAAGCAGCAGTGCTTGCATTGCTGTGTTCCGGTTTGAAGGGTAAGATATGGCAGTGAAATTACTGGGTACTGTGACTTTACATCTTGTGTCACAAGTTGGCAACGTACACTGTGGTTCTTGTGGGGGTTGCAGTTTTGCTGTGAATCTCACAAGAGCCACATGTATTATAGGTGACTGTTACCACTTACCATCAGGTGGGCAGTTTGCTTGTTTGCCAACTTTCAGCAATAAAAAAAAAAATTACATATGAAATTCGAAAAACATCGGTACATGGCAGGATCGAACCCCGGAGGCCCCGGACCTCCCTATAAAAAGGCCAGTGCCGAGGTCCACAACAGCGCCATCGACGACACGCGCGTTGCGCTTTATACGAACCTTTTTTTATTACGACAGACCGTTTGGAGCAGTCGTGTTGCGGTTGAAGTCGACTTCCACCCGACTGTTTCGAGCAGTCCCTGTGCATTGTTTTTGAATTTTTACACTATCAGTGCCAATCCTGTTCAACCGTGAGGGAAAGTTGATTGTTTAAAAATGCACACAGCACAATACACGCGCGTACGTAGCGCGAAAATCAAACGAAATATATACATTTTAGATCGGTAGCAAATTACCAACCATTTACCATAATTAATAATAGAAGCAAACAGTAATCCGAAATAAGGATCATTGCCTGTGAAGTTTACAGGTGAAATCATACTAACTTATCGTTACATTAAATGTAAATGAATGGAGAGGTAGTAGTCATTTCCATGCCTAGTAAAAACGCATGTTTCATAAAATTGTCATAGGAAATTGACCGCAGGTGCTGTTCGACATGGCGGCGTACTACGCGCCGTCGATCATCTTCATGGACGAGGCGGACACGCTGGTGGCGCGCGCGGGCGCCGGCGAGCACGAGGCCTCGCGCCGCCTGCGAGCGCAGCTGCTCACCGAGCTGGACGGCGTGGCGGCGAGGGACGGGCCCGTGCTGCTGCTCGCTAACTCCAACGCGCCCTGGTCAGTGCTCGTCTGCTGACGTCGGCTGTTGTCAGTGCTCGTCTGCTGACGTCGGCTGTTGTCAGTGCTCGTCTGCTGACGTCGGCTGTTGTCAGTGCTCACAGAGCTGGACGGCGTGGCGGCGAGAGACGGGCCCGTGCTGCTGCTCGCTAACTCCAACGCGCCCTGGTCAGTGCTCGTCTGCTGACGTCGGCTGTTGTCAGTGCTCGTCTGCTGACATCGGCTGTTGTCAGTGCTCGTCTGCTGACGTCGGCTGTTGTCAGTGCTCGTCTGCTGACGTCGGCTGTTGTCAGTGCTCACAGAGCTGGACGGCGTGGCGGCGAGGGACGGGCCCGTGCTGCTGCTCGCTAACTCCAACGCGCCCTGGTCAGTGCTCGTCTGCTGACGTCGGCTGTTGTCAGTGCTCGTCTGCTGACATCGGCTGTTGTCAGTGCTCGTCTGCTGACGTCGGCTGTTGTCAGTGCTCGTCTGCTGACGTCGGCTGTTGTCAGTGCTCACAGAGCTGGACGGCGTGGCGGCGAGGGACGGGCCCGTGCTGCTGCTCGCTAACTCCAACGCGCCCTGGTCAGTGCTCGTCTGCTGACGACGGCTGTTGTCAGTGCTTGTCTGCTGACGTCGGCTGTTGTCAGTGCTCACAGAGCTGGACGGCGTGGCGGCGAGGGACGGGCCCGTGCTGCTGCTCGCTAACTCCAACGCGCCCTGGTCAGTGCTCGTCTGGTGACGTCGGCTGTTGTCAGTGCTCGTCTGCTGACGTCGGCTGTTGTCACTGCTCACCGAGCTGGACGGCGTAGCGGCGAGGGACGGGCCCTTGCTGCTGCTCGCTAACTCCAACGCGCCCTGGTCAGTGCTCGTCTGCTGACGACGGCTGTTGTCAGTGCTCGTCTGCTGACGTCGGCTGTTGTTAGTGCTCACAGAGCTGGACGGCGTGGCGGCGAGGGACGGGCTCGTGCTGCTGCTCGCTAACTCCAACGCGCCCTGGTCAGTGCTCGTCTGCTGACGGCGGCTGTTGTCAGTGCTCGTCTGCTGACGACGGCTGTTGTCACTGCTCACCGAGCTGGACGGCGTAGCGGCGAGGGACGGGCCCGTGCTGCTGCTCGCTAACTCTAAAGGTCTAAATTGGCCTGTGCTCAGTTCCTGGATGACACTTTATGTTCGCCGAGTCTGGCTTAGTCCAATGCGCCAGTAATCGCCGACCATGTTATACCTTATATAATTAGCTATCTATTAGTGAAAGTCCCGTCAAAATCGGTCCAGCCGTTCCGGAGATTAGCGGGAACAAACAGACAGACAATTTTTTTAAAATTGTGATTTTGTTATTGGTTATTTCATTCATACCCATTTAGTAAAAACTTGTTAATTTGACATTACAAACAGATACTTCAATTTTATTTATTTGTATAGATAAAAAATTTGGTGTGATATAAATATCTATTTATTCGTATGTTTGCAGGGACATTGATCCAGCCATGCTGAGGAGACTCGAGAAAAGAATATACATACCGCTCCCGGACTTGAAGACGAGGACGGAGTTATTCGAAAAGTTCCTGATTTCGGACACCGTCGAGCTGTGTCCGAAGGTTGACTTTCTGGAGCTAGCAGCCAGGACCGAGGGCTATTCGGGCAGCGAGATCAAGCTCGTTTGCAAGGAGGCGCTCATGACTGCTGTGAGGAAGATGCTGCCCGACATGGCGGGGAAAGGTAGGTTCCTTATCACCTCACATTCAGATATAATTTACTTACACATGAACCTCGAACCTTTGCAATTACGTCGTGATATTGCGTCACTATAAGCGCTTTCTATCGTCTCCACGAGTGTTTTGAAGAGTTTTTCGGGATATTTTTAAATGCACATCTGTATAATTTTTCAGCACACTAGGTAACTCCACTAATTATCTAAATGCATAGCAAATAAATGACTGCACTGCAAAAAAAACCAATTGATTAACTAAACATGTCCTACAAGGAAAACTAAAAAATCACACAAAACCAGATGATCTTTTTTATTGAATTCACACCAAAAATGTGGTTGGTACATCGTATAAATGAGTTATAAAACAAAAATACGAATTGCTTATGAAAAATACTAACTTGCACTCTAAATTTAGGGTTATTTTTTTGAGTGCGCATTTTCTTACTAACTTTTCAATTCCTATCATTGGAGGTCCGAAAATATTTCTCATACCATTTAAAACCATAATGATCATTCTTCATAAAAAAATTAAAAACTACATATTTAAAAACATAATCATTGAAATTCATAATATCATTAATCATACACTTAGTTTTTACTAATATTTGTTTTCATATATTTTTCTATACTAATGATCGAAACTCATAATCATTCGAATAAATAACTATAATATTCATATAACAATACAGAATATTTTGGCGATGTAGAAACTGTAGGCGGGTCAAAAATAGGTAGCGAGGAGCGAAGCGACTAGCGTAGGTTTGAACATGAACCAAGCGCGCGAGTCAAGCGAGCGAAGCGAGCGTGCCGCGACAGCGGCCGGCGAAGCGCCAGAAACGACTTTATGCATACTTATTGCTCGTGGAAACGTTCTTCGTAACAACATTAAATAGTTATTCGTTCAGTAAAACGGTTCTGCAAATACCATTAAACAGTATACTAAATCTGATTTAATTTAGTGTGCAATTCAGTATTTTTGGTGGAACTTTGATATATTTTGTTCGAATAATATACAGATATCGATTTAAATACATGCCGTTTTTTTCTAATCCACAAATAATATAATACTGTTATCCTACCTCCCATCCTCTTTGAGGGACTACACGTGCTGACCTGCGTTATCATTGTCTTATTGTGTTACTATTCTAACGCGAATTATAAAACTTGGCAACTCACTTCCATGTGAGTCTCTTTACAATCACATGAAGAAGCACCTTGCAGGTCTGCAAGGTGAGGGTGGCTTGTGCAGTAGTAATCCCCTGCACTACTTAGATATCTTCGCGTTTGGACTTTACTTCCTAGTGAGGTGTAAAATAAAAATTGCTATAATACCGTATTTTATATTTAAAATACACCACTGACACAGGTGTTTTGTATTTCGTGCTTTAATTACAAACAGCCAATTACTTGTAATTTGTATTTTGATAAAGTAAAGCGTGTATTTTGCCCGACCCATTAGGTACGCTGCAATTTTGATTAAACATTTTATTTTGATTTTCAATTAAATGACAGCACCTTTAATTAGCAGATGGTACTTGAAGGATAAAAAGGAGCATAGCTTTCTGTTGTTTGTTACAAAATCACATCCGTTAATTGGTCCCGTGATAGGGCTGAGAGCGCTCGAACTTTCCGGTGAGGTTGCTCTAGATTGGCGTGTCGAGTGTTTTCCGATGTGTCGAACGGCGCTCTTGACTCCTCGACAACATCGATAGCGTATCTGACGATGTTGTTAAAGACGGGTCGTTTTATGTTCGCAATCAACATTTGGATCTAAAATCTATTGTTGTGAGACTGCAACTTTGCGAGAAACAGATTATAACGCTTGTGGTTCCAAACATTTTGGCTCGATGTTACTAACCAACATTGTAAATGGCGGTTTAAAAGACAAGATAATTCTTGCGAAGGCTTTCCTAGTTTCGAGACCAACACCTGCCCCCGTATTACGGATCGTTTATGACATGACATGGTATAAATTTGCAATATTTAGAATGTCTAGAAATGCTCATTTACTTGTCCTTACTCTACTGATATGATTGCTAGGGTATAATTTCGATAATGTCATCATGCCATAACCCTTGAAAGACATATTTATGAAGTGTTGATCCGTAAAAAGGCAAATAAATTTTATGTCATCATGATATCATTTGTAATCATGAGATCCGTAATCGGCCCCCTGTTCGGTAATCAGTCAACCTTTTTTGTACTTGTATGTGTGTTACGGTTAAAAGTGAAGTACGGTTACATCTAGTTTTAGCCGGCTATAACTAGGTGAAGCCAGCAGGCTAGGGTAGGAGTTCTGCGGACCTAAAAAGGCCGCATCGCAGAATCATAATACGAATCATATATTTTGATTCATATTATGAATTGAGTGCAATTCATCTTAAGCAAATTCTATTGACTGCTTTGTATGAATATTCGTAAAATGGTCCCAATTGACACTTTAGCAATGCCTAATTTGTTGACCATTTTACAAATATTCATACAAAGCTGTCAAATAGAATAACTGCTTGTGATGAATTGCACTCCATTCATAATATGAATCATAATATGATTCGTATTATGATTTTGCGAGGCGGCCTTTTTAAGTCCGCTGGCCGGCTAGCATAGTCCTTAATGCAGTTTTGGTTGAGTAGGGATTGGGCAGTCATTTTCAATAGTTCGTTAGGTCGATTTTTAATAGGTAAGTGTGCCCACTGCCATGTAGTGCGCGCAAGCTTAAGATTACAATTATTAAGTTATACAGGATTACTTTTTTATCACCCCGGAAAATTTCCGGGACGCTTCAGGACACACCTATTATTACCGGGTGTAAGTGATGGTGTCCCGTTTTTTAAACAGTGAGTTCAGAGCATGATTCTTAATTGAATATCACTAAAATTTTCTCCCGGAAAATTCATAAATTTTACGATTTTTTTTATAAATATTCTGGTGTAATAAAACTAAGTTAACGTTAAAAAATCATATTCTGTATAAAACCACAATAATTACACAAAAAATAAACTTCGCAATGTAAATAGTATTACATTTCCATCATACTGCGCGCGGAATCAACTGTTTGTGTCATCGAACGGCAGCGCACCGGTGTGAGTGGAACAAAAATGATGCCGGCGCGCCATACATTGCGTAACATGAATAAAAATTAAAACTCCTTTTTTTCGCTTTAAAATCTTTTCGGGGAAAAGTAAAGATCGGTAAACAAATAATAACATTGGTCTGAAGTCACTGTAAAAAAATTAAAAAAAATATTTTTTTGATATTTTAGAAAAATTACTTACATAAAATTAAATGGATGTTATTTTTTTTAAATTAATTATTAATATTTAAATCATTCTTAAGCGTCCCTTAAATTTTTCGGGCTGATAAATAAGTGATAATAAAGCGCAGGCCACATTGCCAGCGGGCGGGCGGCGAGCGAGCTGGCGGGCGAAGCGAAGCGAAACTATACACACTAAGCGAAACTTCGGCGAGTGGTTCACATCGCAGGCGGGCGAGCGGGCTAGCGAGCGGGCTAGCGGGCGAGCGAGCGGGCTAGCGGGCGACCGTGGGAGGGCAGGCTAGCGAACGAGCGAACCAACGGGCGAGCATCGTTTAACCTCTTTTCATACTTTGGTTCACACCGCATATAAAAAGAGGTAAAACGTTGCTCGCTCCGTTCACTCGTCCGCTGGCTATGTGGCCTGCGCTTAATCGAACTTCTTTGGGGAGAACGATGATGGTTTTTGATTTTACAGGTTGGTCCGATCGCAGAGACCGCGTGAGCCTGTCCGACATTGTGACGGCCATTGAGAAGACGAAGCCGGTCTCGAAGAATTTGGCCAGAAGACACGAGCAGTGGCAAAACGAAATGGGTTGCTCGTAATGGATGTTCTATATTCGTTTGTATCCACCAGGGTTGTTGCTGATGCAGGTTCTTACTGTATCAGCGAATGTTTGTGCTGTTATTAATTAATACATTATTTAAATAAAACATATCTACTATAGGTATCACATTATTAGCAAATGTGATATATTTTTTTTATTAAAGACATGCCCCCTTAGACAAATGCCACACGGTTTTTCCGCAGTCGTTCCTCAGGAAAAATGTATGGAGATGACATTAGCTGCGGAAAAAATAGCGTGAGGTTGTCGTGTGTGTGGCATTTGTCTAGGGCCCCTGATGTAAGTACTTAAAGATTATGGGAGTTAGTATGGACCTATGACAGTTAACAGTAAATAAATAAATGACCACTGTAATTCAACATCTTTTCTAACGGGGTAAGGGGAGCGCTGTAAAGGTACTGAAAGTATGACGCTAGCTAGAACTGAAAAGGAAAATGCTTAAATATTAGCATGCTTATATCTAGCAAACCATGTACAGAAAATTGCCGAGTTAATATTAGAAAATAGCTTCTTATGACTCTTACTATTTTGAGTAGGTAGGTACACGACGGGGTACGATGTCAGAACACCTCCTCGTGGTGCACCCTGGGCAACCCGGCAGATTTTCTGCCGCGGGCTAAGAGTCTGACAGCTGCCCCGTGGAGGGGGCGTGGTGTGGCCGGGTTTAACCCGGCGGGCCACTTCACGTGGCCATGTGGGGCGTCACCTCTCCTTCTTCGTGAAGATGGGGTTGTGTGTCGCCTGGGGACCCGCTCGCGGGTCATGGCGCGTTGCGCTTTGTGCCGTTGCCCCTTTGGTCGGGTCGGTGCGGGTCCTTGTTGAGCTTCGGCATGTCGTTGTTCCGAGTCGGTGCAAGCTCGTTGAGCTTCGCCGTGTCGTTGTTCCAAGGACTGAGGCTGATCCGATCACTGTGTGGCTTCGGCACACTTGTGAGGCCCCCATGAAGGGGGCGTGGGATGGCCGAGTGCTACTTGGCGGGCCACCTGGTGTGGCCACCGTGGCCGCTTTTTGCGGTGGGTCGGCGCTTCGGCGCCGCTGAGCTTCGGCTCGTGTGCGCGGCGGTGGATCCAGTGGGGTCTGCCGTCGGGCAAGCCCGTTACCCCGCACTGAGCGGGGCCGGGGGCCTGGCGCACTGAGCGTCGGGCCGCGTGGAAGAAAACCACAGTAAAAAATTACCACCCGGAGTATGCCCCGGGAACTCCTCTCCATCTCCACCTTGGAGAGGGCGTGAGGGGCCCGCCATTGGTGGGCAGGTGCCGCGGACGGGGTTATGGTCGGTCTGTAAGGGTTCCCACGACCTCGTTCGACAGCGGCGCGTCCTTTGGACGTGGCTGCGCTAGGCGCCAAAGAGGGCATATCGAGGGGTTTAGTGGGTAGTCGCTCGCTGCGGAGTCCCACACACCCTTGCCCCTGCGGGGGCTTGGACGGTGCGCAAACGCATTTGTTTTGGAACTAACATGACCGGAGCACCGGCACCGGAGGGAGACAAGACTTCAAACAATTAACGGATTATGGTCGTATTTAATTATTATCAAAATCCGTTTGTTTTTAGTGCTACTAAATATCAAAATATTCATAAATCATAACTAAGTTATCTGTGGTGGCAACAGTAACATTATTTATAAATTTTAAGACTGTGTTGCTGCATATAATGTTAGTGGCAACCCTCGTGTAATGTACACTGTACTGTTAATCTTAAGAGTGTACATCTGTACCTTTACTTACTCTTAAGGCCTTATCACATTAGCAGTTTGTGAGCGTTTTCAAAGAGGAACAGCTCACCTAGACATGCCTCACGCCATTTTTTCCACAGCTAATGTCATCTTCATACAGTTTTTCTGCGGAGCGACTGCGGAAAAGTTAGCGTGGGGCATTTGTCTAAGGGGGCAGCCCAGCTCACCTAGACATGCCTCAAGCTAACTTTTCCGCAGTCGTTCCGCAGAAAAAATGTATGGAAATGACATTAGCTTACGACAACCTCACTATTTTTTCCGCAACTAATGTCATCCTGATATTTTAATTTCCACTATGTATTTCCCTAGTCCAAGGTTGCCTGGAAGAGATTGTTTATTAGCAATAAGGCCGCCTGTGTTGTACATCTGCAATATTTTTGCAAATGTTATGTATGTTTATTTTTTTGTGTGCAATAAAGTGTTTATTTTTTTTTTCTGCGAAACGACTGTTGAAAAGTTAGCGTTTTCTTTGGGGGCGGGGGCGTAGCGAACACGCCGCGGATAGTGATGGTTATCTCGAGTACCTAACTCGAGTTCGAAAACCGAATGGAACCGACATGGAGCGAAGTTTGCCGATTATTTGAGTGAGACTATATTCATTTCGTTCACTGATATTCATTCATTCATAACAAACAAACAAGTGTCATTACATGTAGATTTGAGGTTATCTTTAAAGTGCCGGTTATTATTTTAGTTTTGGCGTGTTATGCGTTGTTATGTTTTTGAAAAATGCCGGGTCCTAAAAGAAAATCTTTAGTTTGGGATGTATTCGATTCGTTTCTTTAGTTAGGTATAACTCTCCCAATACATTATAAATAAATAATATAAAAAAAATAAAGAATTGAAACAGATAAAAATATAAATTGTCTGTTCCAATTTTTTAAAGTATTTATGCCAAGCTGAGGGAATAATTTGGAAAAAAACTCAAAAAAACATTTACTTGTCCATCCAGTTAACTCGAGTTACGTAATTCGAGTTCAACCCAAGTTACGTGGATTTTAACTCGGGTTTCGTGCCGTCTCGCCGCGGATTCGTGGCGAAGACGTTGAGGGCGTGTAGTGTAGCGAATACGGAACGTCTGAGCCGCCTCTGCGCGGTGAGTTTGCGACGTACAATACACGTAACGTGGCTAACGGGCGAGCGATAACGTCAGTGACGTCTTCGTTGCACGGTCTGCTCCGCCATGAAAACGATCGCAATCCATCAGTGTGATAAGGCACTTATCATGGGCATTGTAATTGAATAAAATTACGAAAATATTTTGTCGCAGTTTATTGATGACTACACCGACTTTACTTGCTTGCTCTATACAAAATTTAAAAATACACATTTCATACATCTTAGCGCTAAACACGTCAATTCCTCCACAACACCATGCCATAGCCTGTCTGGAGATCCGATATCGACCAGTCACCGAATACATTTTTTAATAACAATAAACAAGTGTCGCTTAGGCTTAGGCGGCTCATACACCGACAGTAATTCTGCACAATAGGTTCTTTGCACGTACAGTCAGAGAATTTAAATGTTTAGCAGATTGATGATTATTTGTATTTAGTTGTATAATATCGATTTTGGAGCTAACATCTTGACAGTTGTCAGTTTACCGTACTCTAAAGAATATTTATAAGTTTCTTGATCCGCCATAAGAAGGGTAGATTTTGACAACAATACCTGTCGTCTCATTAGCCTAATACGACGAAATCAAAAATTATTTAACCTGTTAAACATTCGAATTCCGTTACTATATGTGTGGATATATATTTACTAGCTGTGCCCGCGAACTACGTTTCGCCATATATTTTTCCCCTTTTTGCAACATATTTAGTGATGCTCAGCTCTTTTTAGTCGTATCGTGATGTTATATAGCCTTCCTCGATAAATGGACTATCCCACACAAAAATATTTTTTTAATTTGAATCAGTAGTTCTTGAGATTAGCGCGTTCAACCAAGCAAACTCTTCAGCTTTATAGTATTAGTATAGTATAGTATAGATATGCGTACTCTATAGTCTTTTTGTTATGAAAAAATACGTAATTGCTTGGTAAGTGATTACATTGCTTTGTTTTATGGATTGGTACAACTAACCACGAATTCTCACTTGCATCGCCCAACGATTTCAATTCAAAGCCAGGCATTAAATTCTCCTTTACAAAAATCATTCGTATATCCCTCGGGACCGAAACATCAAATACCTAATATTACCATCACGGGTTAATAGGTATTGTGCGAATTGTATGCGTATGGGCCGTCTAAGATTAAATATTATTGCTGTTTAACAAAATAACACAGTTTATCTATAATACAAAATTGTGTTAATTGTGAAACAATTTACGAGAACAACATTTTCAAGTGGGAGTTGACTAGACTCAAATTTTACTAATCAAAGATTTGAATACGTACATACATATGTACAGTCAGATACATCAAAATGTGCTCAAATGATACACTTAATTTTAATAGCGTTGTTTATCTCTGGCAGAAAAAGTTAATTTCCTGATAGGCCAATTATACCGTTGTTTCTTATCGATGTTACCCTTTAAAAAAATACATTGTAAATATTTACTGTCGGTATACAATTCAATTCCTTCAAGTCAGCCCCGCGAGCATGGAACTCTCGATAAACAAAATTTAACAGCTAAGATCGACATACTCGACAAAAATCGATAAATTTGACAGATATTCCTAAGGAGTGAAAAGGACAGATGCTTTTGTCGATCGATATATGTCGATAGACAAGTCCATGCTCGCAGGGCTGTTTCGATATCAATTTTTTCACTTACTCGTACTTAGAGTAAGTGAAAAAAATTTTCTCTGTACACATTCTAGGTACTCGTATATTGTATTCAACATTAGACATAATATTAATTAACAAATAATTTTTAATTGTATACAAGGTGAAGAAGACCATTTAGTAAAGTATTTGGCTACATATTATTGTGATGTTATACAATTAATAAATAGAGCATACTGGAAGTAAATGACATTTTCACAATTATGATTGCGTATATTAATCTTTTTTCGTTCGTGGTAAGTATTTTAAAAAATCAATGCATTAAAAATTAAAGCATTTTTTAACAATTCTAAAGTTGTAAAATCTTTTTTATAAAATTGAAAATGCCGAAATAGGAAACATTAAAAAATCACCTCGTTGTAAAAAGTTTACAGAATCAGTTTGGTTAATATAATAACAAACAAATTAAATAGATGACTCAGCGCATGTACATACTTTTCTTGAAAAGGCTTTTTTCTCAAAATAGCTATAATTTAAAATATGCGTTGAGATTGATATGCGTGATGTTTTGTTCTCAGTATAAAATTAACAAGTTTAACTAAAAATTAAGTGTAGGTACGATATATTTACAAAATTACAACAAACAATATGGCGGAGAATAAAATCGATTTTCCCCAACACGAGTGAATTCAAAAAGTTGAACAACATCTTAATCAGTTTACTTTCAAATATTCAAGCGTGTGGAAATTCTACAGGTGTCACCGCTCTAGCAGCTACAACACCACAACTCATATCATATACGTCCCCATCAAGGGGCTCGAGCCTACCCCAAGATAGGGTGTTTAGGCTTTAGCACAGAATAGATAATAGTACTACGTACAGAACGGCCACTCACCTCCCCGCACTCATTTCAAATACCTCGTCCTACCCGGCACTTCGTTGTAGACATCACTGATACATACACAAGGGCTCGCGCGATCGCTCGGGCGAATAGACGCGAGCGCCGGCCGATAACAGAGGCAGCGCTATGCGGGTAAAAGAGAAGGCAGTCACTGCACTTCTCGCGTCATTTCGATTGATAACCGTGCACTCAGCCCTACTAGATTCCACGCACACATTTGCGCGTGTGCGAACGTCATTTGCTAATGTAGTAGTGATAGGTAATTGATTTGCGAACGTTGTATGGAGTGTCTGAGGTGTGGCTTTAGTCAACCACGCTGGCTCAGTGCGGGCGGACTGGTCGACTTCACATGCACCTTTGAATTTCTTCGCAGGTGTATGCAGGTTGCCGCACGATGTTTTCCTTCACCGTAGGAGCGACGGACAAATGTACATATGAAATTCGAAAAACAAAAGAATATATTGGTACATGGCGGGATCGAACGCCGAACCTCCCGATTGGAAGACCAGTGCCGAGTCCACAGCGCCACCGAAGCTCCCTCGCAGCCATACTGCATTGAAAATAGTCTATCCACGACCATTCAAAATATTTAAAAACAAAAACAGGCAATTGCGAGTCGGGCTCGCGCACCGAAGGTTCAGTACTGTTTTGATTTCATTTTGTGACTATTTGCGACTCATCTCTAATTGATTGGAACTAAACATGTGGATTTGTTTTTTCTTTACGGAATCCTATAAAGGATACTATTTACATAAACAATCCTAAAGACTTAAAGAAAAACAGCGCAAAATATTTATTAAAATAAACGGCGATAGTTTGTTTTTGAGGACAACGTTATTTATTTATGCTGAATAGTGTCTTTTTGCTATGTTGCTGTGTGTTTAGTGTGAACTAGTATGACCACGACGAAACGGCGGACTTATTTTAGCAAAATGCCACTAATGCCACGTATACAATGGCCGTTCGTGAACCTGGCGCAGCGACAAAGCAATATACGATTGACACAACCATACTTTAAGCAATCTCGGCGATAGAGAAGTTATCTGTGCTGTGGGTCTAGAGCTACTCTTAGAGTAGAGTTCGTCTAGACTCTAGACAAATGCCACACACTTATTATTCCGCAGTCATTGCGCAGAAAAAAGTTATGATCATTTTTTATTGCTATATGCATTAAGGAATTTTGTTTATACAATTGATAACAATATGCATAAGTAAACTTTATGTTTATAAAAGAATAAAGTTGAATGTTGTGATAGTCTAAGGAACAAGTTTTGTTTTCTTTTCCCAATATTCAATTTTGTCATATTAATACCATTTAGCAAGAAAACCACTACACTACCGGCCGTAGGGAATACAAAAAAGTGCTGAAACAGGTAGATTATGGACAAGCATGAAGTTAACGACTTATTTTGCGTCCCCATCGAGGGGCTCGAGCTTACCTTATGATAGGGTGTTTAGGCCTTAGACAACTACGCTGGCCCAGTGCGGATTGGTCGACTTCACATACACCATTGAATTTCTTCGCAGATGTATGCAGGTTGCCTCACGATGTTTTCCTTCACCATAGGCGCGTCAGACAATTAATGTACATATGAAATTCGAAAAACGAAAAACACATTGGTACGTGGCGGTCTCGAACCTCTCGATTGGACGGCGAGTGCCGAGTCCACAGCGCCATCGAATACTATCAGTGTCACAAATACAACTTGTTAATTAAGTAACGGAAAATCTCAGACACCCCCACATTTTTTTAAAAAAATTAACTATATAAAATGATAATAATAAAATAAATTAAATTCTGGCGGATGATTAATAAAGATAATGTCCATTTTTTTGTTTTGTTGCATATCTTGCAAACTCTATGGCCGCCCGTCTGCGCTTACGATGTTACCATTCAGCCATCAAGTGTCGATAAGAGGTAAAGACGGTAGAGTTAAGTTAAAAAGCGGCGATTAAAAATTTATTTTTTGATTAAACCCAACTCATTTTTTATTAGTGGAATCGGTTCTACTCTAGATTCCGAAAAAACTACATTTAGATTATGCGCAATTTTATTAACACGTTGTATATATATATATATTCTTTATAAATTCACAAATGGTAAATAATTTTGCACTGACAGACAAAATAACCCATGCCCAGCAGTGGGATGTTAAGTGGCCAATGATGATAATGACATAAAATTTTAATCTGCACGACTGTACTTTTGTCATGGTTTTGGGTCGTGCGGACGTGTGTCCAGTTTGGGAAAACATAAAAGTGATTAAATTTAAGTTTCACCATCGGGACACGCGTCAAAATTTAGGCGTGTCCAGATGACGAAATATTAAGTGATACTTATTTTGAGTTTCACCAACTGGGCACACGTGTGTCCAGTTTTTCGTGTCGAGTTGGTGAATAACCCAGAACAACAATTGACAACAGATCTATTGTGATGTTGAGATTCATAGATTACATGACCAATGGACCGTCGAAATGTCAAACGTACATATTTCTTGTTATGGTATTATTATATTTATTACAAGGAATTGTTTCATAAGTAAGTATTGTTTTATAGTAAAATTAGTATTCAAGTGGTATGGTGGGTCCCCAGCGTCTTTCCATTCTGTACAAGGCCAGAACGCAGGGGTGTGAAACTAATCGCGTATAGATTGGAAACATTGATTTACTACCAAACGTTTGGTAGTAAATCAATGATTGGAAATCACTTTTTTACTAAGTTCTTCCAATGTATACAAGACTAATACGCAAATGCTCGCGTATACTTCGTAGGGACCTAACTAACTAACTTGTTCCATAATATACAGTGCCAGTACGCATGGGGACTAATCGTGTATAGATCGGAATAAGTATGCTTTGTTTATAATAATAATCATTTCCGTTCAGTTTAGCCCGTTTCCCTGCAAAAGTGGATTTTACAGAATAAGTGATCTAGCAATTTGTATGCAGCATGCACAATGCAAGCAAGCATGCAACTTTCTCCGCTGTTAATAGTCACAATACCTTTTATTTTTGGGCGGGGGAATCTCTTTACGATTCGACAAGGGACTGAAAAGCTGACAAGGCCACCCCTTGGATATGCTATTGGACTCGGGTATAAAGCCCATACCTGGCTAAACCGATTTCCAGCAACTTCCACCCCCATGGAGGCACGTTCGGGATCTGACTAGCCATTCCCCGAACGATGGCCACAATACCTAACCTTACCTTACCTACAGCTTCGAGTTTTATCCCATAACTTTTTTTTTGTTTTATCGTGTGTTTTCCTATAAGTAAAAAAGTACAAAAAAGGAAACGCGACCTTGTATTTAACATTTCGCAAAAAATAATAATACTTGCTAATTTATATTATTACTTTTAAATAAACAGCCATTTTTATTTATGTAATCCTACACTAATAAAGATCAAATATCATTCCATATATTTATCACTTATTTCTCTAACCAATATGTTATAAACTCTTGCCAGGCGTAGGCAAGTGATGTTGTATAGTCCGGAACCAGGACGCACGTATTCGTACGGCGCCTGTACGCAGGCGTCGTACGTAGTATGGCCCTATATGGGGCGCCTGTCTGGGCTGATGCCCTTAGCCCACGTGCTGTCGCGTGCCTGCACAGGACGCAGCGCGCTATGGTGCTAAGGGCAATAAGGGGATACAGAACTACGAGTATATCCCACACGGCGGCCTGCCTTATCGCAGGGACTCCCCCGTGGGAGCTCGTAGCCCACGTTTTTGCGGCGGCTTACCGCGTCCGCGTAGACGCTCGGGACGACGACCGGCGTTTGGCGCCGAGAGAGAGGGCCTCCGCCTTGGAGGAGGCCCCAGTGGAGGCGTTTCGCCTGTGGAGCTCGCGGAGCTGACGGGTTCGGCCTCGGTCTCGGACACTGTCCAGGACCATCGAAGCCATGCACCCGTTCCTCACCACATGGACGAATCGGCACAACGGGTCGCTCTAGTACCACTTGGTGCAGATTCTTAGCAACCATGGTTGCTTTGGCCGCTATCTGCATCTCATCGGCGATGACCTCTCCCTCCAGAACGTGGTCCGTGCAATGCTGGAGGGAGAGAGGACGTGGGACGCGGTAAACTCCTTCTGCGTGGACGTGATGACGCAGAATGAGTCGGCGGTCGGAGAGAGCCAGGGAGGAGGATCCCATGGCCGATCCGTGCCGCCGTAGAAGGATGGGGCGGAGGAGGCGGAATTACGCCCGCCTTCTTCCTCCAAGTAACCAGCGGGGCCCTGGGTCGGGAATCCCGGGCCCTGCATTGCATCGGTTGCCGCCAGTCACTGATCCCCTGGATGCCCTGGGGATCACCGGCCTCCCCCTCTTGGGGGGTGAGAGGGGCTCGCTCTAGGCGAGCAAACGCCGACGAGGTCGTGGATGTGTTCATCCGAGTTCCCATGAGCTTGTCCGAAAGCGACGTGGCCCTCCTCGTCGTGTCCTCTTCGAAGAGGATGCGGCGATGATGGCCGTGCTCGCATCAAGTCGTATGTGAGGGGCATCGGTGGGTTTTAGTCGGTAGGCCGCGGTTCCTGGCTGGCACTCTGCCCCCAGGGGCCGGGGAGAGTACGACATAACCCCGCGCCTTCCCAAGCGCGGGGTATGCGTAATGCATTTCCCACCGTAAAAAAAAGGAAGCACGTATTCGCGTTACGAACTGTACTCGAGCAGTACGCAAAATTCGTGTATACATTGTAATCACAAATTTAAAAATAACATTACAATATACATATACGCGACTGGTTTCCTATGGCTGCGTTTTGGCCTTGATATAGTTTGGAAACCCGCGGGTCCGGGTAAAGTTGTGGCTGGGGGAGGAGAAAGTGAATAGGTGTTTAATATTAAATACTGCCGTGTAGCAGAATCGAGAGAACTGTGTGCTCAATTCGTTTGTTGCCCGTGGTCGGTCACTTAATTCTATGTGTCGATCCAAGGGTAATTTTTCAGCCTTACCATTCACTCCGAAGAGTTCGACATCATCAAGATTATCATATTTCCATTCAGATAATTATCATTAATGCAAGCAAGACAGAATATTTGTTAAAATGTTCTAATTTTCCATTACCGTAAAATCATACGAGTGATTCAAACAAAACCATGAGCAAATATATTGAATGTATAATACTGAATCATTTACTGAACAGAATGTTCATTTTACGTAAGGGTAACAAAAGTTGACAATACATTCACATACATACAGAGTGGCACATTTGGATCCGCCAGTATTCACCTACAATTTTACAAAATAATTTCAAACCATAATTTCAAGTCGCTACTAACAATTAAATGTTCGCCCTGCTTTGTCCCTAGGTAGCCCAACCGACCCAGCATTTTAGTATTACCGCTAAATCTTATTAATTTAGAACGTGTTTTCGCTACTCGACATTGGCAAAATTGTCACACCTGACAGAAGCCATACAACCTAAAAATTGAATTGATGGGCAAATCTAAAGGTTCCACCCTGTAGTAACACACGTGCGGATACACGTCAATCGAGTCATCCAATTCCAAACATATAACATACAGTTCATGCGTCTGCTATTTTATTTTTTATCAATAGATAAAATTTAAGACGCTTCATTCAGCTTCTTCGAATGCATAAAAATTCATTAGCAACAAGTCTCCTTGATTTGATTTAAAAAAAAAGTCGTCCCACACTAGGATTTTCTCCTGTGTCGTGGGTGCAGTTACAAACATAGAATATCACATGCATATACGCCCAAACCGGAACAAATTTCTGTAGGCCACACAAAATATTTGTCCTGTACGGGAATCGAACCCGCGACCCGTTGCGCAGTAGGCGATCACTCGACCTCTGCGCTACCATTGTCGTCGTCTATTACAGATACAATGTTAATCGACTCAAAAGAATTCCACTAGCAAGAATCTAATTTATCTCATTAATTTCACACATCCGTTACAGTGGATAGTAAGATGAGGGATGTCATTCATCATATCACAGGATGTGGCAAATCCCAAACTGATAAAATCAAATCACCTCATCTTATTATAGCTAGGAGGCTGATCTCAGATAATAAATCTACAAAAAATATAGATAAAATTTGTTATTTCGAAATTAATCCTGCTCACTAAACTTCGACTTTCGGCATAGGCAGGCATCAAAACAATTCGGCAACGTCTCGTTGCGATGGGTATTCAAATTCAACGACGACGGAGCTCATAAACACGCACTGCATTGCCGCCGCATTTGTATTGAGCTTTCTGTAACTTCCACATAAAAAGCTACAGCTTCTCCTTTAAATTGGGAAACGAAGGTAGATCTAGTAGCAGTGGCAGGGGCAAGAAGAGTATTGTGTTTACATACTCATTATTTTAAGCGAGCTGAATGTACATGGCGTTGACCTCTTTGCAAAATTATAATTAAAAAAAAAATACCGATTAGGAGACTACCTTTTTCGTTTTCATAGATGAAGATTTTTGCTATATGCAAAACTTTAGTTCGTTAATAAAAGGACTCATTGTCCCTTTCTTCTTGTTTGATCTACCATTCTGAGTCACAGCTGGCAAAGATAGCAAAACATATAAGCAGCAAATAGAATTTTATATAAATATTTTTTTCATAAAGAATTCTTCCCTAATCTTTGGCAACATTGTGTGTAAAAACAATATAATAAATCCATTTATATTTGAGTTTTCCACAATTATATAGAGTTCAAAATATCACATTCTTCTTTAGAACCATTTGTTTGTTTGGTGTGTACCATCTTTGTCTTGTGACGTCTTTGTGCTCTCTATATAGGTATCCAGTAACAATAACATTCCTTGAAGGAAAACTACTCAATAGAAAGTAATCACTCCTAATAAAGATGAATATCCACTTTACCTTCTTTTTAGATGCTTTACCTCTCAGCTTCGAAGCGGTCTCATGAGACCGGTGTGACCTCACGATTTGTAATAATTGATAAATGCCCTCATGAAAGGAAATTTACAAAATGAAAAATATGCTTTGGTTGTGAAATATATATAATATTTTTTGGGAATTTTTATTTATGAGGGTATTTATAAAATTTTTCATAGCGTGATGTCACTCAGGTCGCATGCGACAGCTTGGGAGCTGAGAGGAATAATACCTTAGATAAAATGACTTTAATGTCAGGACTCAGCATTATTGTAGCGCACCCTTCTATAATTGTAGGTACAGTTTTCGAGATTGCCTATCATTTCCACATACAAAGCTAATTTTCAATACAGCTAAAGCATTTTCGAATCCCTTAACACTGTCTCGTAATTTTACTTATTAATTTTGAATATAAACTTTATCATCTACTGTGCAAGCTTTCGTTACTTAGTCTATGGTGATACAATGCTTACGAGCTCGTTGGTGTTTTAGATGTAGAAGATGATGGCGGGAATCTGACCGTCCTCTACGGAGGTGCCATTATTGTTGCCGGCCGCATATGAGAACAGGAAAACGACCTTCTCGCCGTTGTTGCAATCAACGGTCACACGGCGCAGGCCTTTCGTGCCGTAATATGAATCAGTGCCCTGAAAATGTTTGTCAGAATATATAGATAATAGCAATGTATTTATGCTGATATTAACATACCAAATGAAAAGCTAGGAAAATTTTTGGGAAATCAATCAGGCAGAGGGGCCGCAAGGCGTGACATGGGCTGCCCCATGCTAGCTCGCCATCAGTTTTTTTACATATAAAATTTATCTTATGGCTGCGAAATGGCCTTGCATCATATGCCTTGCCCATGTCAACTTAGATGTTGCCAAGGGGCTTTGCAAGAAATACCTTGCCCACATCAACATTTGTATTTCCACTACAATTAAGATTCTCAATTAAAATTGATCACAAATTTGGATTTTTAGGTTGAATTTCATTGAAAGAAGTTTCTTCAGGCAGATAATTCCACATTAGTTAAATTATTTACTATATCTGTTGGCTAGAAGAGATTTGTTAAAGAGATAAGCTCGCTTTTGTAAATGATTTTTGATATACGCAATGTCTCCAATATGTAATGTTGTGTAGAATAAAGAGTGAAGCTCAAATAAGGAAATGTTCAGACAAGCTAGGAATAGATGGGTAAGTCCCTACACTTGGCAAAGGAGCGATAAGGTCTTTAAGCAGCATTCCACTTCGTAAAAAAACATCTCAACAAATCTCAGCAACCAAACCATGGAGATTGTTGAACTATGTTATTTCGTTAAGTACAAATATATACACAGTTATTTTTTTATCACCCTGGAAAATTTAAGGGACGCTTCACGACATGTTATTAGAATGATTTAAATATAAATAAAAAAAATAACCTTAATTTTATATTAATTTAAAAAAAAATACAAAAAATGCTGCACTAGTTAAGAGCAGCATTTTTAGAGATTTTTTTTAAAAAAATTATATATTTTTTAAATTTTTTATTTCATTTTTTTACTACAATTACTTCAATTAAATATATTCTTTATTATAAAACAAAGTATAAAATTGTTGATTTTTACAAAATATTTAAAAGGGCGGGCTAATCCCTGAAAGATGTGTTCCAGTCATCACACGAATAAAAAATAGAAAATAAATATTCCAATAATTTAAAAAATGAAAATATAAAAAATATTAAGAACATTTTAACTACCTACCTTGGCTGACTAAGGTCTTAACATCCTAATTAAATAGGGTAGTGCGGTGGGAACGTGTATGAGATGCTACCGATGAATACCACCTATGTATTATTACAATAATTTTCTTAAACTTCTATGGTTCTGTCGTCATGTCGTATCAATATCGTTATGCTATAGATACATTCGGTTCGCCTAATAGAACGATATACCTATTGTTTATCTGTTTTAAATAGTAGTATCGAAAAATGAAAATTAGAAATCGCATCCGTTATTATAAAGAAGACTTTTTAATTTGGAGATAATATTCCTTAGTAATTGTAAATATGTATGTACATGTATAATTTAAATAAATATAATAAACCCGAAATGAAAAAAAAATTGGAGCATGCAGCCTTACACGAGATTTCTGCATCAGCAGAATTAAACGGTAAACAATTATTTTGCTGTATATGCACAGTATTGTATTGCAAGTTTGTGGAAATAAACGACAAACAATTAATTTGCTGATTATTTCCGCGTCATATTGCACATTGGTAGAATTATGGGTAAATATCAAATTTTGCTAAATATCATGAAAGTCAGAGGTGCAAAACGTTATTAAGTTTTATATTTTGAGTATGCAACCGACTTTTTGAAAGTAAACTACCAAACTATAATCTTCTTTTAGATGTTGTGATGCTGAATAACGATCTACTACTACCTCGAAAATAAAAATCCAATACACGTAATTGCGTCAGTTCGTCGTTTTGTTTCTTTCTTGCTACGTAAGTACTTTTTTTTTTATATAGCTGACGAAGTTCAGCCGATGATCGGACCGTTTTTGGATCATACACAACTGCGGATCAAAAATTTTGTTGCAGACCTGAGAACTGCTCCACTCACACGTCCCGGGTACCATAGTACCCAGAGCGCTTCGCGTCTCCTTTGCCTAAAACGCGCGGTGTGATAAAAAAATCACGAAAAAAAAAATATTTTCTCTAAATAAAGTGTCAGTTCTTTAGTGTTTGAAAAACGAACACTGACCATGGAAGTGGAAGTGAATGCATTAGGATTCTCGATAACGTATAGACATCATATCCGTGAATGCATATTTGTTTTCTTATAAATATTTTGTGTGGATATGATTTGGACGGAAAATAATAATTTTGTGATTATATATATAATATTTTATAATATTACTTACTTATTTAACAATATAAAAATTAATGAGCATTCTTTTTTAGATTAGTCATGTTAAATAAAAATGATTATAAAGATAAGGTATAGGTTGAGAACCTCAGTAAAATTATTACTTGCATTGCACTTTTCTTGTATAAAATCCGGAAAAACTGTAGTCACAGTACACTCCAGTGCTATCTCTGACCACTAACAGTGCTTCAGTACCTCCTCATCAAAAAATCTCAAGACCAAGACAGCTGAAAAATGTTCGTAAGTTTTTATACTTTATTGCTATACTTTATATCTATTCTTTAATTGTCTATAAGTGGTTGATCATCTTCATGCTTCAACAAATTGAGCCGTTGGACCAGGCTGTATATGACGTGACCTCTCCAAGTGCTGTCTTCACGAGGGACCATCAAGCCCAGCAGTGGCATGCTGATTGACTGATGATGATGATATTTTTTTTATCTTATGAATTGAAGATGTGAATCTTCAACTCGTTTTCTTGTAACCACTCTTAATACTAATATGACATTTGTTGGGGATAGAACCATTATTAAATGTATGTGTGTAGTTGTAAGTTTTTTGTTTATTCGTGTTAAGGTATATTAATTATTTAAAAAATGTATTTAATTATGTTAGACGGTATTATATAAATTAAATTATTGAAATCTTATAAATAGGAGCACAAAAATTTGTAAACCACTTCGATTCTACCGACTGTGCTATTTGTGTCTCGACGTATTAAACCTCTAATCTCATTCGCCACCGCAGTTTTTTTTTCATCAGCCGCATCCGTTACAACATTTACTATTTTCAGGTCGGATAGCAAGCAAAACAAAAGGTCAGCCAAGAAGAGCTGTGAATCTGACCTTTTCTTTGATACCGACGACGAAGACATCAGGTACTTTTATTGCTATATTTACATATATCTAAATTTCAAGTGTTTAATGTGTACAATAATCGTGTATCCTTTTTCTATCTCCCTAGTCCAAAGAAGAGAAGCAAGGCGATAAAGTGCCTATCGAAGGCGAAGAGTGCAGAAGTGAAGAATACATCGTCGTCCAATACTTCTGAGTGGTTGTTCGACTCAGAGTCGGACAGCGAGGTTTCGCGGCCGCCAAACCTGCCAAACAAGACCACCAGTATCCTGACACGCCGAGTACCTGGTGGTGTAACGCGTCGGACTGCACAGCTCGACGGCGACTTGCTAGTGGAGCTACGCCTCTACAACCAGAAGGAGGTATCTAATCTCAGCGGCCTTGACCGGTGCGAGCGCGCTATCGTTTGGGTACGCTTGCAAGGCGAAGCAGAATCTCCAGAATTTGACGCATTAAAAAAATTTGTAAAATTAGCTAAGGCAAAGTTTACCACAGAGGGGATATTTTATAAAGATAAAGTTAAAAAATAGGTTCTCTTTTGTTTCTCTCTGCGTAAATTATGTTTTAGCTGGTTTACTTATTGTTTATCGTTAGCAAACTCAAAGATTAGGTACTTACATACTTAAGCCTTTATTACTTTAACTTTGAGAATTTGTACTGTCCAAATCATAATGTCGAGGTCTACTTTCTGTTCAGTTTGTGACGTATCCGTAAATAACAAAGTTTTCTCTGCACATTTGAAAAGTATTTTACATAAGAACAACAGTTCGGTCGTTGATAGTGAGGGGGTTGAAAAAGTTCATAGCGCTTTTCGTAATCGTATAGCATCGTACCGTGTTCGATATCAAGATGAGGGTCATGATAGTGCGCGTGTTCGCCCGCCCGCCGAGTTTTTATGGCACTTGCGCTCTCGCGTACGCCTATTGCTCATAGCGAAAATTCAAGCTCACACTAATGTTAAAGCTAATTTTGAACTTTTCTGTGAATTCTTTCTGCTTAGTAAGTATGATTCGATTTCAATCAAGTCATTTGCAACGGAAAACTTCATCTTGCATCAAAACTTCAATTTTGAAGATATGTTTTCAAAAATTATTCACTTAATTTGTAAAAAAATTGAAGAATTTGAAGAAAGAGATAGTGGGTGGGCCTATTTACAAAGCCTATATCTAGAAGTAAATATAAACAAATATAACCCGTTAAGAGGCTCCAGTTTTATAGAATTACCAAAGTCCATAAAATGTAAACGAGCATGTATCAACATTCAAAATTCTGATAATTATTGTTTTTTATGGTGTGTCATGGCAGCACTATTTCCTATAAACAGAAACGCACATCGAACGTCAGCTTACCCACACTTTAAAAATGTACTCAATATCAAAAATATGATTTTTCCAGTTGGGTTTGCGGACATCAAAGTTTTTGAAAAGAATAATCCTCGCATAAGTATTAATATTTACGGCATTCAAAAGAATGGTAACATTGTCGGACCTTTATACAAAAGCGAGATTCGCAAAGATCATCACATTAATATGCTTTTCCTGGAAAACAGAAAACGCACCCATTACTGTCTTATTAAAGATTTATCTAAATTACTTCGTCTTCAATTAACTAAACATCATTCTAAAATATATTTATGCGAGGATTGTATGATATTCTTTGATAGTAATGATAAACTGAAAGCTCATGTTTGTGGTGGTGTATCGACAATATTACCCGGTGATGGAACACGAATTCAATTTAATCATTACGAGCGAATGCATGACATGCCCTTCGTCTTATACGCAGATTTTGAATCATTATTAAAACCAACTGAACTCGATTCTGGATCAGGCTGTACAAAGATATTGCAAAAACACGTACCATCAGCATTTGCTTATTACGTTGTGTGTTCTTATGATAAGTCGCGTAATAAATATGTATCTTATCGAGGTCCAGCCTGTGTAGAAAAGTTTTTAGAAAGTCTATTATTGGATATAACCGATATTTATAACGTTTTGCAGTCGCCAGTGGCTATTTGTTTAACAAATGAAGACAAAGCGAACTTTGCTCGGGCTACAAATTGTTTTCTTTGTGATAAAATATTGTTTGACGATAAAGTTAAAGATCATTGCCATCTTACAGGACGGTATCGTGGTGCAGCTCATTCTTATTGCAATATTAGATATTGTTTGCCTAAGTTTGTTCCTATATTTTTTCATAATTTAGCGGGTTATGACAGTCATCTTTTTATACGACAGTTGGGAAAACTATCAGGAAAAATACAAGTAATAGCAAAAAATAAGGAAAACTACATATCTTTTACAAAATTTTTTCAAATTAATGATAAAGATATCATACCTGTTCGATTTGTTGATTCTTTTAAATTTTTAGGCACAAGTCTAGAGAAACTTGTCGCAAACTTAAAAAATGACGACTTTAATCATCTGCGGCGTTATTTTCCTTCTCATGAGCATTTTGCTTTAATAAAACGAAAAGGGGTGTATCCATATGAATACATGACTACTTGGAGTTCATACGAAGAAAAAGTACTTCCGCCTCAGGAGTTCTTTTTCAGCAAATTACGCAATAGTAATATATCTAAAGTAGATTATGATCATGCAAAAAAAGTCTGGCAAACGTTTGAATTATCGAATCTCGGTGAATACACAGACTTGTATCTTAAGTCAGATGTTCTTTTATTAGCTGACGTTTTTGAAAGTTTTCGCCAGACATGTAAGATAAATTATAAATTAGACCCAGCCTTTTATGTTACAGCACCGAGTCTCAGTTTTGATGCCATGCTATTAAAAACAGATGTTAAATTAGAATTAATACACGACCTGGAAATAATAAGAATGATTCAAAAAGGTATTCGCGGTGGAATATGTTTATGTTCGACAAGGTATTCAAAAGCCAATAACAAGTATTTAAAAACTTACGATCCAAGAAAAAGTAATAACTTTCTAATTTATATCGATTGTAATAATCTCTATGGATATGCAATGTGTGCTTATTTGCCTCATTCCAATTTTAAGTTATTGAATGACTTGGAAATCGCTGGAATAGATTTTATAAATGTGCCAACTAACGGAGACATTGGTTATATACTAGAAGTAGATTTAGAATACCCCGAACATTTGCATAATGATCATAACGATTTTCCATTCTGTGCTCAAAAATTTACTCCGCCAGGGTCTAAAACTTCAAAATTGATTCCAAATTTATACGATAAATATTTCTATGTCATACATTTTGCTCATCTGCAAACATGTTTAAAACATGGTTTGTTGTTAAAAAAAATACATAGAGTTATTCAATTTAATCAGAGTCCTTATTTAAAGCAGTATATTGACATGAATACTGAATTACGAAAAAAAGCTAAATCTACATTTGAACAAGATTTCTTCAAACTTCTTAACAACAGTATATTTGGCAAGACGTTAGAAGACACAGAAAAGAGGGTTAATGTGAAATTAGTCAATAAGTTGAATGATGATAGTAACAAAACAAAGAAAAGTTTCTGTGCAGAGCAAATGATAGCTCGACCAAATTTTCACAGTGTTACAATTTTCACTGAAAACTTGGTAGCCATTCAAATGAAGCCTGAAACAATCACTTTGGATAAACCTATATACATTGGTTTTTCCGTTTTGGAAATATCTAAGAGTCACATGTTTGATTTTCATTATTCTATTATGAAGCCTTTTTATAAGGAAAAGTTAAACTTTGTTATACGGATACTGATAGTTTTTTGTATTCAATAGAAAGTAAAGATTTTTATGCTGATTTAAAATCAAATTTTCTTCCCTATTTCGACACTAGTAATTATTCTGTAAATAACGTATACGACATTCCTAGTTGGAACAAAAAGGTGCCAGGTCTCTTTAAAGATGAGCTAGGAGGAAGTTTGATTTCGAAGTTTGTAGGATTAAGGTCCAAGTTATACTGTATTAAAACGGCAGAAGATGAATTAAAAAAAGCAAAAGGCATACAGAAGCAAGTATTAAAAGATGTACAATATAAAGATTATTACAAGGTATTAAATGAAAATACATTTTTGAAGAAAAAAAATATCATATTTAAATCTCTTAAGCACGAAATATTTACTCAAGAACAGAACAAAATAGCTTTGTCAGGTAATGACGATAAACGTATCATATTAAAAAACAAAATGTCTACTTTATCATGGGGTCACTGGGATAGTTTAGTTTAATATCATTAGTTTTTCTTTAGAAGCACCGTATTGTATAGTTTATTATTATTTTAATGGTAATCATGAATCAAATTGTAAGTTGAGAAATATGTTACCCCATCATCTATTTATTTATTATATGACTTAAGTAATGAATAAGTTAATAGAATAAAAACATACATGAAATTGTATAGTATGTACCGACACGGCACTTTATATTGTAAAGTTATTTAATTTTAATATTGTTATCCATCAGTTATTTGTTTAATAGTATTATACATTGTTTTTTAATGGTAAATAGGTAAATTAATTACCTAGTTTTAATCAAATACTTAATGTTGTATTGTAACGATGAAAATATATAACGCTATAAACCAGCTACCATGTTTTTTTTATTTCATAATCCATAAAATATAAAACTATTAATAAAATAGCACACGCAATGAACAATTCGAAACTGGTTGGGACATGTTATTGCTGATTTAGGTATTCCAACTTATAGTTCATTAGTAATTTGTCCAATTGCGATTCCGTGCGAATGCTTTGTTGTTATGTCAGCATTATATTTACACTATAAATAGCTATTAAAGTCGAATGTTTTTAAAATTTGTTTCACACATAATTAATCAAGTGACAACTACGGTCACCCAAATACATCATGGTAAGTCGTATAAATTATTTTTCTTCAAACTCTTTTCTTGTGTAGTGGTTAGATCACTAGTTAATGTTTATTTGTATATTTGATTTAGTTGGAAGATAATGTTGTTGTTAAAACCTTATGGTTGTGATGCTGTTATCGTGATTCTCATATTCTATCGGTTCCGTATAAGATAGTCAGCCTCCTTGTGGATCCTAGATACTCTTCTACCTCCGCCACTATATCAATCATTTCTTCGATGTGAAATTATTTTTGTTGCATAATAAATTAAATTTCAGAATACCCAAGAAATCTCGCAGTCGCTACTCATAAGCAAGGAGGCAACAGAAGATTATGCTCCTTGCTTTGAGCAAAATGCGCAAGATATGTTGGAGGGCTTCTCTGAAGAATTTCCACATTGGAATGCTAAAGATTCACCGCTGCATGCCAAGGTGGTTAAAAGTCTTTTTAATAAAAAGAAGCCCATGAAGAGGAGAAGCAAGTTACTGCAGAATACGAAGGGGAACGAACCTTCTTATTTAATTAAAACAATACCTACTAAAGGGCGGCGATTAATTAAATTAGAAATATTAGATCTGGAATCAACCAGCAATGATCCATTAATAAAAACACAATATGTGGTAACCGAGCATATTGATCCAATAATGGATCAAGCAGAAAATATTATAACTAATATCTCTAAGAAAATATGTGGTTACAGTTATAGTTTTTAAATAACTATTGCTGACCTAAAACATTTGTAGATGTATATTAAAATTCTCTAATGTGCTAGATGCGTACCTACTATCTTTAGTTACGTGTACACTCACGGAGATACATTATTTCAACAACATTATTCTTCTGAAAAATTATAGTAATGCTTATAAATTTTACTAACTAAGACTTATGTTATTTTAAATAGTTATGTTAGTTTAAGTCTTGTATTGTTTTCAATAAATATTACTTAAAAATAAAAAGACTTGTATGAAAATATTTGTTTTTATTTTAACACCTCTATAATGTAATCAAATATTTTGAAAAACATTCATTCAAAATTACCTCTATAAATAAATCTAAGATAAAATTTATTAGAATTCAAATACATAGTTTAAAATAATGGTAATAAAATTAAAAATATAGTTTTATTTATTAAAGAACGCAGTGTATTACTTTGTTAAAGTAGGGATGCAAGTAATTAAACAATGTTTATTTTTAAGCATCGATTCCTTACTCATATCATTTTTTATTGCACGATTCGAGAGGGGTGAGAGCTCTTTCTTCTCTCTCCATTCTTCTCGATGCTTTAACATTGTGTGTTCTAGACACGTCCAATAACTTAATATAATGAGTGGTAACAGTATCCAAATTCTTCTACTCCTTGCTATTGTTACCGCCGTCGAATGCTTAGTCTATATGGTGGAGTGAGTGCACTTACAAGTAAATATACTGCTAGTTCTCTTATTATTACGAACGCAAAGTGTTATATCCATTTTGTTAAAAGCCACGAATCAAAACGGACAAGTTGCTATGAAGTTCCTCAAACAAAAGGAAACGTTAAAATTAGATTATAATATCTGTCCTGCATCATTATGTGAAGCAAAGCGACATGGCAACTTATTGCCGAGCACTATACGATGTATTGTTTGTGGACCATCAAATTGCGGCAAGACAAACTTAGTAATAGGTTTGTTATTACATGAGAATGGTGCTCGTTTTCGTAACTTATATGTATATTCTAAATCATTATACCAACCAAAATATGTGTTCTTAGAAAAAGTATTAGATTTAGTTGCAGATATATCTTATAGTAAATATAACCATAATAATGATATCATAAGCCCACACGAAGCTTTGCCAAACTCCATTATAATATTCGACGACGTAGCTTGTGAAAACCAAAATAGCATTCGGGATTATTTTGCTATGGGTCGACATAAGAATATTGATTGTTTTTACATTAACCAAACATACAGTAAAGTACCTAAACAACTTATAAGGGACAATTCTAACCTCATTATTTTATTTAAACAAGACGATGTAAATTTAAAACACGTTTACGATGAGCATGTAGGTTCAGATATGTCGTGGTCTCAGTTCCGTGAAATGTGCTCAACTATTTGGAATAAACCATTTAATTATGTTGTGATCAATAAAGACTGCGAAAGAAATAAAGGATGTTATAGGATGGCATTCGATACTTTTGTAGTAGTAGATTAATATACATAAGTTATTGTTTCATCAATACACAATCACTATTACTCTGGATTTTGCATTGAACGGAATCCTTGTCAAAATGGAAAAGCAACTTAAAAAACAAATTGTAAAAGCTGCAGCTGCTGTAAAAAGAAAGGTTGAAATGATAAAGGATATGAAAAATACAAATGATGCCACTCTGGAATCCATATTCAAACCTATAACCGATCCATTGAAACAAATAGCCATTAAGAACAATGAAATTTCTCATGAAGATGAGGATGAGTTTGAACATTATACAATAAAAAAAAATAAACATAATGACAGTGAGGCAACAAATTTTTCTGATGACGATTTTAATGAAGAAGAGGAACAACAGTTCTATAAAAAATTTAATTCCGAAAAAACCCTTGTCGTATCACCTTCTGACAACAATAATATGAGTGATGCTTCCTTTAAGTCCTTTCAATCATCACCAAATGTTTCACTTAATAGTTTATCGTGGTGTGCTTCACCCGACGCAAATATCCCTTTTGGAATAAAAAATGAACGAGGAAAACTTATGCTCGGCCAAACACGTGTTTTCGACGACGGAAAAATTATAAAAATTGGAAATCGAAGTTTAAACAAAACTCTTGGATTAAAAGAATTACTATTTGAAAAGACACCAAATTTGGATGTTATCACAGATGAAGATTTGCAAAATTATAAAGAGCTTCTAATAGAAACGAATGCACATAGGCGTAATTGTGATCTACGCAAGCCAATTAATAGTAACAAAGGGTTTAAGTACATGCATATTATTAAACCACTGTTTAAGTTCTCTAGAAATAAGTATGACAGCACAGAAAGTCTTACGGTAGGAAAAGGAATAAATCTTTTAAAAAGTGTAAAGAAAGATATAGATTACGTTTATTGGGATGATCCAAATGAATTAGTAGATCGATTGAAATTACTGTTTGCATCTCGTGATGCTGGCAATACCGGCTTAGATAATGAAATTATTGCGATTATAGAAGAGCTGTACGAAGCAGGCATCATTAAAAACACCAAATATAAGGAACCTAATTTTAAAAAACTGATCAGTAGTTATACAGCAAACACCGCATAGATACGGAAATGAATGTAGATAAATTTGGTCATCACGTTCATAAACGTTTACGATTAGAGGAATATATTGGAAATCTCAACGATACATTAGTGAAGTCAGAAACAGGTGAATATGATTTAAAATCATCAAGATTAAAAGGACTTATATCGCCAGGCAATGATGACGAAGCCGCAAATAAAGCTTACGTGGATGAAAAGACACACGAACTAAGAACTAATATTTTAAGTGATGTAAATATTCATTTAAATGATTTTGAAAGTTCAATACTTAATAAGCTAACCACCTTGTTTTACACAAGGACAGAAATTGATCACATGCTTCAAGAGAAACCAGATAATAATGAGCAAACAAGACATAGTGAATGAGCTTCACAAAGCAGCAAGAAGGAATTTTTCCCGGCGATGTACGATCATAAAAGGAATAGATGATTTATGGCAAGCCGACCTCATAGATTTGCAAAAATATTCACAGTATAATAAAGGGTATAAATATATTCTTATCGTAATTGACACTTTATCAAAATATGTATGGATCAGACCTTTAAAATCAAAAGCGAAAAATTATGTTACAGATGCAATGCAAAGTATTTTAACTACATCATTACGAAAACCTAAAAATTTACAAACTGATTTAGGCACAGAATTCTACAATGATAATTTTAAACAATTAATGAAAAAGTATAATATTAATCATTATTCAACATATTCTATTAAAAAAGCATCTATAGTAGAAAGAGTCATAAGAACAATTAAATCTCACCTTTACAAACTATTTAGTTTGAACGGAAATTACCAATGGTATAAAAATATTTTAAAGGACGTTGTAGAACACTACAATAACACTTTGCATAGAATAACAAAATTTAAGCCTGTGGAAGTTAACAAAGTAAATGAGCTTATAGTCAAAGGTTATATTATGAATTCTCAAAAGAATAAAACAAGTCGGGGATATACATTTCGTGTTGGTGACTATGTTCGCATAAGTAGATATAAAGCAGATTTTTACAAAGGCTATACGCCAAACTGGTCCACCGAAATATTTCGTATAGTAAAAGTTAATCACACTAACCCAACAACTTATCAAATAGAGGACAGACGCAATCAAAGAATCCTCGGCTCATTTTATGCATACGAGTTACAAAAAACTAAGTTTCCAGACCTATACCTCATTGAAAAGGTTATAAAAAGAAAAGGAAACAAATTGTTTGTAAAATGGTTAGGATTAAGTAATAGCGAAAATAGTTGGGTTGATAAGAATAAATTGGTTTTATGATATAAAATAGCTCAAGATATCTTTATTGATTCACTTTTTGTTTATCAATGAAGAAAGGAAGTGGTATCATAAACAGCTTAATAAATAAGATTCCGTTTGAGTTACATTTACCGGGCTACCAATATTGCGGACCCGGCACAAAGCTTCAGAAACGATCACTTAAGGGTCAGCGAGGAATTAATAAATTGGATAACGCTTGTATGCACCACGATATTGCTTACATAAACAACGACGCTAACGTAAGGTACAAAGCTGATCTAGATCTATTAAATATGGCTCAAAGAAGATTGAAATCAAAAGACGCTGGAAAGAAAGAAAAAATTGCTTCATGGATAGTAAAAAATGCTATGAAGGCCAAATTAAGAGCAGGTGCAGGTGCTCGGTCGTTTATGACAGCTGTGAAAAAACTCAAATCTAAATTAAAAAAAATAAAATCTAAAGACACAAATTCTACTATTAAATATGCGGTCGCCGCTGCAAAAAAACTATTTAGAAATAAAAATAAAATGAGTTTACCTCGTTGTATTCCTATTCCAAAATGTGGAGGACTGTTACCGTTAATTCCTATTTTCGCGGGATTATCAGCTTTAGGTTCACTGGCTGGTGGAGCAGCTGGCATAGCAAAAGCGGTTAATGATTCAAAAGCAGCTCAAAAAGCTCTTCAAGAATCGGAACGACATAATAAGATGATGGAGGCGGTTGCTCTCGGAAAAGGATTATATATTAGACCTTATAAAAAGGGTGCAGGTCTATATTTGAAACCCTCAAAAAACTAATAAAACGGCTACCTAGGCGGGCATTAACTAATTGGGATATATTAGAACATGCTAGTGATATTCCATTTTTTCGTGGTGTTTTCATGAGGGATACGTTGCCCTCAAAACCTAGGAAGATAGAATGCGGTATTATAAATTTAGATACTTCAAATAACATTGGAACACATTGGGTAGCCTACGTGAAAGAAAATAAGTATGCTGAATATTTTGATAGTTTTGGTAATCTGAAACCTCCGTTAGAACTACTTGATTACTTAAGAAATGTTTCTTTAAATTATAACTATGAGCAATATCAAACATTTGACTCTGTTAATTGCGGCCACCTTTGTATAAAATTTTTAAAGGAGTATTGGAAAACACATTTATATAAAGCTTGAAATAAAATTCTTTATCAGTAGTAAAATGTCTTTCACTGTGTCTATAACTGGAAAAGGATCCTCTCTGATAACAAACTACTCACCTACTTTGGAATTAAGTGGATACTATGAGTGTGGATTGTTGTATTTTTCAACATTTAATTCTATACCCAACATAGATAAAAGAAATAATAAATTCTACTATGACGATAACGAAGTAATCGAAATACCTGAAGGAGCTTATGAACTTCAAGATATCTGTGATTATTTAAAGACATACATTAGAAATGCAATGTTAAAATTAACTTGTAATAATAATACCTTAAAAACTACAATTTTTTGTACTAAAGATGTTCATTTTAACAAAAGTGACTCACTTGGAAGGATTTTAGGTTTTGGTGGAGAAACAATAAAGTCATTAAAAAGGACCGAATCTCTGTATCCTGTCAGTATATTGCCAACAACCATTGTGCGCATCGAATGCGACGTAGTTAGTGGGTCATTCGTGAACGGATCTGCAAGTCATATTATTCACGAGTTTGTTCCTAACGTACCACCTGGTTATCGGATCATTGAAGTGCCGAAAAATCTAATATATTTTCCTGTAAATAAAAGTTCTATAAGTGCAATAACTATACAATTATTAGACGCCGAGAATAAACAAATCAATTTACGAGACGAAGAAGTACAACTGTATCTACATTTTCGTAAAAATGATAAATTTCAATAAAAATCATAACACAGCTTGCATTCAAGTTAGTACTAGAAGATCACCTCATAAAAGCACACCGCTTCACATAAAAAAGAAGCTCACCAAAAACAATAAGGAATTTTTGAAGTTGATTGGCTTGTTAAAATGAATATTTTAAATATATCTCAATCAACATCATACGACAATAGTATTGAAAGTTTCGAATATCATTCTTATAAACCGTACGTAACAAGTTTCAACAAGAATGATGAAATAAGAATACCTATTAATCAACAAGATCTATGTCTGTTACCCTCACTCAGCACTTTGTATATTGAGGGTAAAGCCAATGTTTATAATAGTTCGACTAAAGAAAAAATATCAAATGTGTATTTTATCAACAATCCAATACTATATTTATTTCAAGATATTCGATATGAGTTAAACGGAATAGAAATAGACAAAATAAAAAATGCTGGCATAACTACAACAATAAAATCGTACCTCTCGTTAAATGATAATGAATCTAAATGCTCACGTGTATGGGGATGGTCAACTTCTGGTACAAACAATCTTAACGGAGGAATTTTTTCGGCTTCTGTGCCGTTGAAGAAAATTTTAGGTTTTGCAGAAGATTATGAAAAAGTTATAATTAACTCCAAACATGAATTGGTGCTATTAAGAAGCAATACGAATCTCAATGCTTTGAAATTAAATGTCGGAGAGGTGGTCGAAGATATAACTATTAGCAAAGTTGTTTGGCGAGTTCCGCACGTTAAAGTATCAGATCGTGAAAGAATCAATTTGTTGAAACATCTAGAAAAGGACAGGCCTATTACACTAGCATTTCGAAATTGGGATTTGTATGAATATCCATTATTACCGAAGACACGTAAACACACTTGGTCTATCAAAACTTCGTCACAGATAGAGAAACCAAGATTCGTTATTATAGCCTTGCAAACCAATCGCAAGCACAATGCGGAAATGTCAATGGCAGAGTTCGATCACTGCAATGTACGAGATGTAAAAGTATATTTAAATTCATCGTATTACCCTTATGAAGGATTGAATGTCAGTTTCTCAGAGGATAAATTTAATTTATTATACGAACAATATGCAAGATTCCAACAGTCTTATCATGGACGGCGACCAGAGCCGTTGATGAGCTTGAAGGAATTCAGAGACGTTGCCCCATTATTTGTTATTGATTGTTCTCACCAACAAGAAATGATAAAGGGATCAATCGATGTCAGAGTGGAGATTGAAACAGACCAAGAAATCCCGGATCAGACAGCAGCATATTGCTTGATTTTAAATGACTGCATTTTTGAGTACAAACCTCTGAGCAATATTGTGAAGAAAATATCTTAACTAAATAAAGTGCAATCAAAAGGTATTTGAAAGAACAAACTTCAACTTTATGTTAAACAGTGGAATACAACGAAACAATGAGTGCTGATAAGAGTTCGATACTTTTTGTTGATGTTCAAGGATTCAAAGACTGCAAAAATAATTTTATTATTAAGGAATTTGCGTTAGCCACAAAAGAGTTTACGCAAGTCTTTTTAATAAAACCTCCATATTCGTATCTAAAATTATCTGCCGAAGAAAAAAGAGCAGTCAATTGGATTGAACGCAACAGAGGAATATACTGGAGTCAAGGCAATATAGATTTCAGAGAATTTAAGAGATTAATTATTCCAATTTTAAAGGACCAAACCATAATAATGAAAGGTGTTGAAAAGCAAAAATGGATTAAAGATTTGTGTTCTGACTGCTTTTTGATAAATGTTGAAGGCAAAGGTTGTCCTAATTTTGCAACATTGCGCAATAGTTATGCTAAAGGTGGAGCTAACTTCAATTGTATAACTCATAAAAAAGAGTGCGCTCTAAGGAATGTTTTATTCATAAAAAAGTGGTACTTAAGCACATGTAATTTATGACTTCAGTAAATTGTACTTGAATGAAAATTTATATTAAAAATATTGTTCTAGTTTAGCTATGATGATATTTGTTACTTGCTTTATAATAATAAAAAAAAATTTAACAAAAATTTCTGCGTTTTATTAATGAAAACAAATATGGTGATTCAATATACTCGCATAACTCTTTATTTATCAAAAATTACAATTTAATGGTATGAATAATTTAACCCTGTATAATGTATATTGGGCAATCTCAAACTGTTTTCATCAAATCAGCGTAAACGAACGCAGTGAGATTTGCGGAGCGTAGCGGAGCTAGAGCGCAGCGAAGCGTAGCTCAAATCTCACTCCGTTCGTTTGCGGTGTTTTGATGAAAACTGTTTTAGAATGCCCAATATACACCTACTAATATTGGATGTGTCCTGAAGCGTCCCTAAAATTTTCCAGGGTGATAAAAAAATAACCGTGCATATAATGTGTATAAATACAAATCAAATAAGCCTATTATTAAAATTTTCAATACATTTACATTAATACACATACAATGTCATAAAAAATTCACTCACCTTTAGTTTTGCACTGGCAATATAGGATGTACTTGGTAAAATCTCCACAGGCTCCTTAAACATTGCTCTAAACGTGTCATCAGTGCCGTCACAACAAAATGTTGTTGTGTTTGATCCGCACACCTTCTTTGTGGCCAAATGGATTATCTGTTAATAAATTCAACAATTGCATTCACATTAATCAAATATTCAATCAAAAACAAAGATGATGAATCACAAAATAGTTTACCTGCAAGTGAACCTCATATTCAGAGGGCCCGAAGAATGCGCCATACAATCCAAAACCGACAACAAATATCCTTTGGTCCACTGTAAATCTTATTCTATCACTCGTACCACTGTATCCCCACCTTGATTCGGTTTGCGGAAACCTATTGACAGTCAACTCTTTGCCTGTCATACAGCACCTCGGAGTGTCCAAGAAACCAACATTGGGTTTAGGGTTGACCGTGAAATATAGGAATAACTGCACAATCTCTCGGTCATCGAGCAGTCCGCTTTGAGCCGGGCCCATGGCGAATTCTTCTACTGACATCAAAGGGAACCTGATGGCATTGAAGGCCCTTCCTAAGACCATTCTTTGGTTGGTTGGTGTAACTGGGAGCTGTTTTCGTATGCATTCTGCTTCAGACCAGCGCAACACAGCTGAGAAAATTTTAGCCTCACGAATCCTTAACGTATCTCTGAAAAAGTGTAAAAGTTTTCAAATTAATGGCATAATTTAACATGGGACAAATACTATTCAGAGGTGAAAGAATTAATTCAAAACCAGGCAGCAACCAAATTTACATAAAAATACAAATTAATACCAAAGTTAATTAGCAAGTTAATATATGGGGGTGTAATTATAAGTATATAAATATTAATAAATAATATAAGATTTACCTCTCCAGCACAGCATTCAAAGTATCTTGATCTATATCAGTAAAGCCTTCAGCATTGAAAGCATCTGTTGTGTTCTTATCAATCATTTCCAAACACAATGCTGCTAGCTGTGGTTCATCAAACAGGCGAGCTTGGGTTAAGAGCAAAAATGCATTGTCTGTGCCTAAATTACTTTTCAAAAAATCTACACAGTGTTCTTCAAGAGCGGCTACTGCATATTTCTTAGCAGTGTACAATGTTGTCATTACACTTTCAGGGCCTATTCTTACTTCATCTGAATATAGGAACTTTAGTAAATGTAAGAAAGCAGCTGGCTCAACATCAGGCAATTCAACTTCATCAGACTTTGTGGCTAAAACACCATTAAACATTGCATCAAATACAGCACTGCCGACGGAGAGCACGAATTTATGGGCCGGAATGACCTGTTGATTTGCATCCCTACCGACTATGAAATGAACATCGCATAAAATTTCGTTGTTGAATAAGAAAGATAGACGTTCTTTAACGGTGGTTTTGGTCGCTTGCCAGTTGTGCAGGCGGCCGCCAGTGTTATTGGTCGGCTGCAAGTTCTCAATAGCCGACGAGGAGGCTATAGGTTCGTTCAACTGGCCATTCTCTTCCTCGCGCAGCTGCTCGATTTGTCTCGCCAGCTGGTTCGACGGCAACATGTTTTGCGGCAGCTCATCACCGCCAGCACCCTCATCGAGCCTCACGTTTAATAGTCTATTCACAATATCATTTTTGGAGCCGGATGCCATAATAAATACCACGCACTTTCGAGTTGCGCTTTAGTTGTTGCACATATCACACTATTACCAGACGTAACAAATTACGTGAATTTATGATACACTACATATCACATATCAGTACTGTATTAAAATAGTGCCTATAGTAAAAACTAGTAGCTTTTAAACTAATCTTCTCTTCATAGCTTCATAGCTCTTTGCGATTGCTATTTTATTAAAAAGTTTTACAAAATTTTGCCTATTTTATTTGACATTTGGGAAAGATGACATTTTGTAGTATTTTTTATTTTTTTTGTTTCTTTGTCTCACTGACAGGCGGCAAAGGCATAGCCATACAGCCATCGTCACAATTTAGTATATCCTGTATTTTTCTTTAAATTGTTAATTCTTTTTTAAATTATTCCTCCTGTTTTGGGGTGGGCAAAGGAAATTATAGACCATGCACCCTAATTATTGGTAATTTGTGCATTTCTTAAGATTAAGAATTGGTTATTTGTATTTATTTTTGTAAGATTCAATTTAAAGAATATAACGGTTCAACGTTAGAGAAATAAATTTTTCTACTCTTTTATTTCGGCTAAAACAGACTGCTAGTGGTATCGACAATTCGGTAATTAGTGCACACATCGTGTGCACTAATTACTGAAGTGGCGGTAATAAGCCTGTGTGCCGCACAGCACTCGCCACGGCCACCTCCGTCGCTCAGGAGGCAGGGGTTAGTGTCGATACCATTAGAAAAATTGCTGGCTGGACACAAAATACTTCAGTGTTTGCCACCTTCTACAAAAGACCGATTAGGGAGAAAGGTCATAATTTTGTTAATGCTTTATTTTTTTATTTTATTTTATTTATTTATTCAACAATAAGTTCACAGCATACAGTCTATACATAATAATTACATGATTTATTTTAATAAACAGGTAAGAAGCCAATTACGAACTTACATTACATAATCCATTCAATTATATAACAAAACAAATGTGGGTAGGTAAAAAAAAATATTAAAACTAGGAACTGAATATAATAGCTGATCTAAAGATGATATTGCCTTGTCACGCAAGATGTGGGAGTGTTTTTGTGCATGTGTGTGTGTGTGTGCGTAAATGTGAATGCAATGAATGCCTATGAATGACTAGCGCCCGGTATCAAAAATGTAAGTCATCGTACATTGCGGAAGGTTTACATGACGGAAAGTATCTGTAGTCAATAATATTATACTATTGGACAAATATTGTCAATAATAAATTACAATCGTTGTTAGTAAATTAGATTGGATTCGGGGAATTTGAAAATATAATTGAAAATCCATTACAATTATTACTTACTAATACAATATAAAAAACAATAAAAATTATGAGAATGTCAAATGAAATGAGATAAAATTAATATACAAATATTAAAATTAAAATAAAATTAAAATCCAAGTAATTAAAAAATAAATTGTGAAATAAAAAATAAATAAATTGAGATATAAATCATGGTCAAATGTCATTATTTTTTGATATTTTGGTTTAAAATAATTATAAGTTCCCTTTTAAAAGTACTTTTACTGTAGGCCCAAATATCTAAGTCAGAGAACAGTTTATTATGAGTACGAGGCAGACGGTAGACAAGGCAATTCGCAGCATAATTCGTACGTGAAACAGGTGTGTAAAATAGGGCTGTGTCTGGTACGTTTAGATGGTACGTTGAGTGACAACAATCTAGTAACAAGGTCTGTGCAATCCAGTTTGCCTGAACATGCATCATGTAGAAGCAACATATCAGTTACACGCCTTCGCAAAAACAGCGGTAATAAGCCGTGCTTAGAGCAACTTTGCTCATAATCATCACACTTAAAGCGAACGCGATAATTTAAGTGCTTCACAAACTTTTTCTGTACTTTTTCGATTGCATGATCATATATAATGTATTGCGGGTTCCAAATAACACTGCAATAGTCAAGGATGCTTCGCACATACGCATAATATAAAACCTTCAGACACGCCGCATCTGTGAACTCCTTGGTTACCCTGTAGATAAATCCTAAGTTTCTAAATGCCTTGTTAACAATATGGTCTATGTGCGACGAGAATATGAGCTTTGAGTCTAAATAGACACCAAGATCCCTAACCGAATCATCCCTCCTGATGTAAATGCCATTTATGTCATAATTATGTTCTACTATTTTCGTGCTACGAGTAAAGGTCAACTGGACGCACTTTTCGACATTCACGCCGATCCTATTATCTACATAGTAATTTGACAATCGGTTTAGGTCCTCTTGTAGCTTTGCACAATCTGACTTATCCCTTACTTTCATATAATTTTTTTTTATCATCGGCAAAAAGCAGAAACTTTGCATGATGAAAACAAGTGCCTATATCGTATAAGTAAACTGTGTAATAATAAAGGACCCAAAATGGAACCCTGCGGAACGCCAGAAGGAGCTGTGATGAAGTCAGATCGATGTCCTCCTATTATAACTGCTTGTTTCCTATTGGTTATATATGACTTCATCCATCGTAAAAGATCACCACGTATCCCAAGCTCCAAAAGCTTCCTCAACAGAATAACGTGATCTACACGATCGAAAGCTTTTTCGAAGTCAGTGTAGACCACGTCAATCTGTGAGCCACCACCCATATCCTCAAGAATATCGCTGATAAACACTGCCAGGTTCGTAGTGGTGGATCGGCCCTTAACAAAGCCAAGAACAGGGTATAACTGACTGTGAACCAACCTTTCAAAACATTTACTTATTACATTTATAGTAGAGATAGGTCTATAGTTCATCACAGAGCATTTTGATCCTTTTTTATGTAGCGGGATAACGTGAGCTTCCTTCCAAACAGATGGAAAGATTCCACTAACAATAGAATGATTAAACAACATTGAAATAGGGTTTGACAATACTTCTGCGCAATTAATAAAAAAAAGCTGGCGGTATATTATCACTCCCTGCACCTCCATTAGTGTCCAGTTTCTTAAGGGTCTCTAAGACTGACTGAGGAGAGATCTCGATTGCCCCGATCGTATCCACTGAAGATGAAAGTGTGTTAACAACTGGGAAGGCGTACTTTTCCGCAGGCTGCATAAACATGGCCTTAAAGAAATTACTAAAAGCCGTGCATATATTTTCATTTCCAGTTACCTTTGCATCACCATAGGTCATGGTGCTTGGGTAGCCAACGCTGTTATTACGCTTCTGCTTTATATACGACCATAGGTTTTGAGGGCGACTTTTAATAGTCTCTTGTACTCTAGTCATGTACTGTTGATAACACTGTTTTTGCATGCACTTCAATCTCTTACGCAATAATGAAAAAGTGTCGTAGTCGCAAGGATTTTCGTATTTCTTCCACAATGAGTGAGATTTATTCTTTTCTTTGACAAGCTGTATTAGCGCACGGCTATACCAAACTGGGTAGTGGTGATGTTCTACCAAAGTCGTGTTAGGTACATGTTCGTCAATGACTTTGTATATCACTTCATAAAACTTAGCGACTGCGTCTTCGACAGAATCGTGAGTTAATATATGTTTCCAATCAATTTGAGAAAGAACATAATTCATTTGTGTATAATTGGCTTTTCTAACCACTGGAACGTCCGTGGGGACTATAGTCCCCAAAATCTCGCTCTTCTCGATCGACCTGGGTACTATGGTACCCAGTTCCCTTTGCGTAAAACCGCGCGGTGTGATAAAAAAATCGCGAAAAATAAAATATTTTCTCTATGGCTTTATTCCTTTGTCAATAGTCTCTTTCATAAGTTGACAGGTCATGTCCAATTTATTTTTAGTCTTAGATTGAAATAAATTTGTCATAGTCTGCGGTTTAACCATGGTTTAACTTACTTGGCCGTATCCATACGTTTCTTACTCCATGACCGATGAGATTTATTGCGTACTTACTTAGTCTGTATTAGTATTTTCGTAGAGTGTTCTATATCAAAATAAACTAGAAGAATTGGGCTACATTATTATGTATGGTTTATGATAGTTTATAGTGTTATATTGCCACACTAAACGTTTTTTTCAAAAAGTGAGTATTTTTGAAATTTTAAGCACTTTAGTTACTATTCTCGTCATTATTCATTCAATTATGAATCCTTATCTAATTAACTATTATAAGTTCATTCCTTATTAAATTAGCTTTCCATACGTATTTTTTATTTAATTTTAGACACAATAATTTATTTTTTGCATTTTTTTAAATTTGAGGTCGCGCGTGCGCATCTCGCGTATATAATTACGTAATTAATCGATTTTATTATTTTTTCTTTTTTCATTAAAAATATTACCCAAAACTATTATATATCAAAATAATCTTCAAGAATAGGGCTATAATAATATATATGGTTATTTAAAGTTTTATAAAATAGTTTTTGTGCAAAAATTTAAAAAAAAAAATCGGGTCTTCCGCGACCTTCCGAACATTTTCGCGCTTCATTCATTTAATTATTAATCCTTATCTAATTAACTGTTATAAGTTCCTTCTATATTAAATTACCTTTCCATACGTATTTTTTGTTCTCTTGTAGACAGTATATGTCACTCTCCGCAATTTTTTGAACACTCCGTACGCGCCGGGTTGAGTCATTCCGCAATGGCGGCACCTTTGATATTTGAGATATACTACTTTTTGCTTTTGAAACCCACCACGCTTCGCGTGGCGAGCGTTCCAGTGGCTAAAGATATACTGTTTTCTCCCTGCATTAGGTAAGTCCGGTACCATTATGTCCGATACATTAATATGTAAGGTGCTATGGTGGGGATCTTCGCTCACCAAAGGGTTACCAGAGATAGTTACTTCAACAGTAAAATTGCTAAATATCAAGTCTAATGTATTACCAGCTTTATTAGTATAAAAGTTAGATTGAAATAAACCCATGTAACTGGTTTGATTAACTAAGTCTCTGGCAGCATTTTGAAGATTCACGCATCCCTTTTTCAGAAATGAGGGACCAAGTGGCCCCCACTTTAAAACAGGCAAATTGAAGTCTCCCACCAAAAGAAAATAGCTATCACTCACCAAAAGAGACATATCTGATAGCCAAGAAGTAAACTCCGATAGACGCTGAACGAGTAATTTACCCGGCGCCATGTAAACCAACACGATTTCCAGGTTTTTGACGCTACCTATTGAATGACCTTCAATCGTCAACCACAAGTATTCGATCCCGAGCTGCGTTCAGAACCTACGCTCGAGTGCACTCTGACAGCAACCAACCCGTTCAGAGCCTCCGGGTAAAAAACGCTCTAACAGGCGGTTAGTACACTCTGTGCCCGTTCAGAAGCTTCGAGTGATGCAACCAAACAACCAACTCGAGCGTAGGGTAAAAAACACTCTGACAGATTTTATGTCAATGTCGATGTCAAAAATACGCTAATTATTTATTATTTTATTAAATAACACTACTTTGAACTCTTTTAAGCCTAATACTAGGGAAATATAGTGATTTCTATGTGTTGTAATCATTTTTAAGCAGAAAAATGGATATTTACTGTTAATTTCATAGTAAGGATTAGTAATATTTTGCCCTTTGCTTGATCTTGATCGGCAAGATACAAACTAAAAAAAAAGATAGCAACCGACCCGTTCTGAACCTCGGAGCGAGTGTGAAAAACACTCTCGGTTGCATTACTCTGACCCTCGGAACGCAACTCCGGGCGGGCACGCGTGTGGCACGGCTGTGCGTACGCACACAGATAGTTGCTTGCTACACAGCGCCATTACGCCACATCCGTTCGATCCGCGATCACACCTAAAAATATTAAAACGATTGTCGGTTAATTCCCCGTCAAGTATGCCATCATTTAACCAAGTTTCAGTTATTAGAATTATATCATAGTGAGATTGTATTATACTGTTATATAATTCGTGTGTTTTGGTTCTAAGACCGCGTACATTTTGATATAATATACTTAAAGTAGCCATCGATAATTAAAATTTAAATCAGAACTTAATTGCAAGCAATATAGTGTGTTACAATTACAAGTAGAATATTTTTCTGAGGTCGTCATAGATACACAGGAATGATTATTTTTTATAAATATTGGGTATATCTTTTTAATATCTCTATATATAATAAAATCGTAGGGGTACAAAAATCTGTAATTGCGAAATATTAAGAAAAAAAATACACAGGTCGCCTTAAAATCATTAGCAGAACACGATAGAATAGTTTAAAAAAAATTGTTTGTTTGTTGGTTTGTTTGTTTGTTTGTTTGTCTGTTTGTCCGGAAAGATCTCCGAAACTACTGGACAGAATTTGATATGGCTTACACCACAATGCTTAGAATTTTCCGGAAGAACATTTAGGCATAATTTCGTTTGTTTAAATTCACTTTTTATTTTTAGTGAAAAATACCATATAAAATTTTCGAATTGGCTTTAGGTAGAAGAACAACATGGCGCACGTGAACAATCACTACAGCAGATAAGGTATTTTCTTCCACGAAGGAAAGGCAATGGAACTACGCCATACAGCCTGATCCTAAGTAATTGGATTTCGAAAATTGAAAGGCAGGAATGAAGTATTTGACATAGTGTACAAATAAAATTTAATATTTTCTGTTAATGGCTGTGCCCAACTGGATTTCGCCAACCAAATTGTCTTTTTCTTATGTCGTACCGTGGTGGTAAGGCAAAAAGATCAAGCCATACCACCAATGTATAAAGCATTTTTTATGATAATACTTATCGAGTGACCATAAAATTTGTAGATTGGTTTAATTCTTGACTAATTTTCACAAAATCGGTACAATTTTTGAAATATTTGAAATGTTGAAAAATGAAGATACTCTTTTCAAGGTATTTTGAAAGGTGTTATATGTTTTTACATTAGGACTAAGGAATCAAACTCTTTCATCCATTTAAAACTATTAAAAGTAATAGATTAATATTGATAATTAAAAAAATATCTGACTGCAATGTTCTGGGTTACGCGTAGAGGGACGGGACGGGACTCTTGATCCTAATGTCTAAAATGACGGATCACATTTTTTTGGATCCACCCAAGGAACATGGATATCGAACGAAGAACCTAAAGAGTAGAACACATTGAACCTAGCCACGTTGACTTAATGTGACATGACTGCGGATAAAGTTCGTTTCCAAACCCAGCGATATGAATTCAAGGCCATTTATTTGATATGAATGGCCTTGATGAGTAGAGCACTATGAACATAGGAAAATCGCCCTAAATTCAACATGGCCGCCGCTCAAATAAAACGGATAAAAGTTCGTTTCCAAACCCAGCAATATGGGTATCAAATGAAAGGCATTGATGAGTAGAGCACTATGAACCTAGCAACATTGACATAAATTCAACATGGCCGTCACTCAAAAAAGGTGGATAAAAGTTAGTTTCTAAACCTAGCAATATGGGTATCAACTGAAAGGCCTAAAAGAGTAGAGCATTATGAACTAAGGAAAATTGCCCTAAATTAAACATGGCCGCCGCTCAAAAAATGGATAAAAGTTCGTTTTCAAACCCAGCAATATGGGTATCAAATAAAAGGCTTTGATAAGTAGAGCACAATGAACCCAGCAACATTGATATAAATTCAACATGGCCGCCGCTCAAAAAAGATAGATAAAAGTTCGTTTCCAAACCTAGCAATATGGGTATCAAATGAAAGGCCTTGAAGAGTAAAGCATTAGGAACCTAGCAAAATCGACCTAAATTCAACATGGCCGCCGCTCAAAAAAAAAGGATAAAAGTTCGTTTCTAAACCTAGCAATATGGGTATCAAATGAAAAGCCTAAAAGAGTAGAGCATTATGAACTTAAGAAAATTGCTATAAATTCAACATGGCAACAACAAGCAAAAAATGGATAATTGTTCGTTTCCAAACCCAGCAATATGGGTCTCAAATGAAAGGCCTTGATGAGTAGAGCACTATGAACCTCATCATTACAGCTCATATACGTCCCCACCGAGGGGCTCGAGCCTACCCTATGTTAGGGTGATTAGGCCTTAGTCAACCACGCTGGCCCAGTGCGGATTGGTCGACTTCACATACACCATTGAATTTCTTCGCAGATGTATGGAGGTTTCCTCACGATGTTTTCCTTCACCGTAGGAGCGTCAGACAAATGTACATATGAAATTCGAAAACGAAAAACACATTGGTACATGGCGGTCTCGAACCCGGACCTGTCGATTGGAAGGCAAGTACCGAAACCACAGCGCCACCGACGCTCTCCACCACTATGAACCTAGCAACACATAAATAAATTCAACATGGCTGCCGCTCAATAAAGGTGGATAAAAGTTCGTTTTCTAATCTAGCAATATAGGTATCAAATGAAAGGTCTTCAAGAGTAGAGCACTATGGACCTAGCAATATTGACGTAAATTCGACATGGCCACCGCTCAAAAAAGGTGGATAAAAGTTCGTTTCCAAACCTAGCAATATAGGTATCAAATGAAAGGCCTTGAAGATTAGAGCACTATGAACCTAGGAAAATAGCACAAAATTCAATATGGCCGCTGCTCAAAAAAAAACTGATAAAAGTTCGTTTCTAAGCCCAGCAATATGGGTATCAAATGAAAGGCCTTGATCAGTAGAGCACTATGAACGTAGCAACATTGACGTAAATTCAACATGGCCGCCGCTCAAAAAAGACGGATAACAGTTGCTTTTCAAACCCAGCAATAGGGGTATTAAATGAAAGTAGGCCCTGAAGGGTACCTAGAGCAGCCATGCTCTAAGTGTGTTCCGCGGAACCCTAGGGCTCCACAATACCCCTATAAGGGTTCCGCAATAATTTAGAAAAATCAAAACACCCTCTCTGGTCGTACTTTTATTATGCTTATTAATAAAGAATACACTTTTAAAAACTATTGTTTTATTTTAGGGTTCCGTCAAGTATTTCGCTTTCCAAAAGGGTTCCGTCACCAAAAAAGTTTGAGAACCGCTTCGGGGCCTATTGGATGTTCGATGTTAGATGTTACCTGTGTTTAGTGTCCTTCGAGACCGTGATAATGCAACGATCGTGAACTAACTAACGATAACTCCAAGTTTGTGTGTTGGATGTTAGTCATCACGGCGAGTTTGCTAACCGAACTATGCCAGCAACACTATATCGCACAGTACACGTTACAAAAACGGAAGTCTCAATACATTTTAAGGCTAACCGCATAAATACGTTTTTCGCATTCGTTTTCTGAATGCGGGCATCCGAATGCATCAAATCTATACAAAATACTCATTGACTGCCGCACACGTTCGTTTTTATTACGAACGGAACACGTTCTGTACGTACGTTTAGGTAGAATGGTAGAAATCCCGAATGAGAAGAAACGAACGTCCGCGAAACGAAAGAATGAAACTCCGTGTCTGTATTCCGTGATCGGATATCGAATACGGAAAACGTATTTGTACAGTAACCCCCCCATTCATGCTATACATTAACTCTACGAAAACCGCCAGTATTACGAGCGACATAAGAACGGTTCAAAGGTCAAACAGTATAGCTTGACAAGGAGCTTACTGTACGACCAGTCAAAATTGGTCAAGTTGTCATATCCAAAAAATATATTTTGTTGGTGTTACCAACACCCATTATAAAATCTAAACTTTATTCTTAAACAGTTCTAATTTATTAACAATTGTTTATTTTAATTCGAAACATGAATACGATAAAGATAATTCTTGCAACTGTGTAGTTCTTTCTACTGAAGAAGAATTTATTAATATCAATAATGTCTCTAAAACAATAATTATACTTAGTGTTTATAGTAATATGTAATGTATTTAATATTGTGGACTTTTAGAAAAAGAGCATTACCCACTGGAACGCTCGCCACGCGAAGCGTGGTGGGTTTCAAAAGCAAAAAGTAGTATATCTCAAATATCAAAGGTGCCGCCATTGCGGAATGACTCAACCCGGCGCGTACGGAGTGTTCAAAAAATTGCGGAGAGTGACATATACTGTCTACAAGAGAACAAAAAATACGTATGGAAAGGTAATTTAATATAGAAGGAACTTATAACAGTTAATTAGATAAGGATTAATAATTAAATGAATGAAGCGCGAAAATGTTCGGAAGGTAGCGGAAGACCCGATTTTTTTTTTTAAATTTTTGCACAAAAACTATTTTATAAAACTTTAAATAACCATATATATTATTATAGCCCTATTCTTGAAGATTATTTTGATATATAATAGTTTTGGGTAATATTTTTAATGAAAAAAGAAAAAATAATAAAATCGATTAATTACGTAATTATATACGCGAGATGCGCACGCGCGACCTCAAATTTAAAAAAATGCAAAAAATAAATTATTGTGTCTAAAATTAAATAAAAAATACGTATGGAAAGCTAATTTAATAAGGAATGAACTTATAATAGTTAATTAGATAAGGATTCATAATTGAATGAATAATGACGAGAATAGTAACTAAAGTGCTTAAAATTTCAAAAATACTCACTTTTTGAAAAAAACGTTTAGTGTGGCAATATAACACTATAAACTATCATAAACCATACATAATAATGTAGCCCAATTCTTCTAGTTTATTTTGATATAGAACACTCTACGAAAATACTAATACAGACTAAGTAAGTACGCAATAAATCTCATCGGTCATGGAGTAAGAAACGTATGGATACGGCCAAGTAAGTTAAACCATGGTTAAACCGCAGACTATGACAAATTTATTTCAATCTAAGACTAAAAATAAATTGGACATGACCTGTCAACTTATGAAAGAGACTATTGACAAAGGAATAAAGCCATAGAGAAAATATTTTATTTTTCGCGATTTTTTTATCACACCGCGCGGTTTTACGCAAAGGGAACTGGGTACCATAGTACCCAGGTCGATCGAGAAGATCGAGATTTTGGGGACTATAGTCCCCACGGACGTTCCAGTGGGAACCTACGAAAATTGTCCTAATTTCGAAATCTCCGATGCTCAAGAAAGGCAGAATAAAGTTGAATCATTATGGAATAAAATGGAAGAAAAAACTAAACACTGTGTTAAGTATTTTGATGGCGAAACGTAGTTCGCGGGCACAGCTAGTCTTTAATAAAGAGACAGAAAGTTGCAGTGCTAAAAAAGTATGACAGTATGCATGATATAGGGTAAGTACGAGTATAACCAAGCTCATAATATAAGTAAAACAAATACCGGGTTATGTGTTTATGTGTGTAATATTGAGTTACAAATGTATGTTGAAAACGTGTATATTGTGTGTAATAATGTGTTGCGTGCAAGTAAATTAAAATTAAATCCAAAGAAATATAAAAACAAAGTTCAAAAGCCTTATCTATTAAGCAGTTACTGTCCAAAATCAGCTTTAGTTAATTAACTATGTATTTATATTAAATTCGTTATTTTTAAGAAAATATTTTTGAAAAGTAATAATTAAAGAGACTGTTTTGCATTGAGATATAAATGTAACCCTGTTTTGTTGTTAACTAGTGGGCCCGGCAGACATTGTCCTGCCCAATTCCAACGCCATCTACCGGGGCCAACTTTATGTTAACACCCTCCCTTGGACCTATTCAAATACACACAGAAAATTTCCTAAGAATCTGTCGAGCCGTTTCATAGTTTTTGCGAGACTAACACACAGCATTTCATTTTTATATATAAGAAGAAGAAGAAGACTAGTGGGCCTGGCAGACATTGTCCTGCCCGATTACAGCGCCACCTACAGGGTCCAATTAAATTATGTATAAACCCTTTTTTTTTTTTTTTTGGGAGGGGGGGAAATGCATTGACGCATTCCTCGTGGTCGAGCCAAACCACGAGGATATGTGGGACTCCCCAGACCGTACACAGCCTGGGCCTACCCACTAAAAACCCCCCAGCAGCTCTCCGTCCGTCACAAGACAGGGGGAAGGGGACAACAGCCAGGCCTTATTCCCGCTGACCCCCTGCCTGTGACACGTCCGTTGCCGGACTCCCCACCTGGGGCCTTACCATGAGCTCTTATCGCAGGCCTTAAACAGTATTGCTGTCTATTTCCGTACCATGACCGGCTTAAAGCAGCGCGTTTGCAGGCCTGCTTAAAATGACGTCACGAAACCGTTCACCTTTTTTTATGTATGAACTTTCGTACCATGACCGCCCGTTTGACAGTTTGAAAACTGCTTTTGAACGTCCTAAATGTCAAATAAAGCAATCATTAAAAAGTTGCTCTTCAGCGGCTGTAACAAGATTGTTAAGTGGATTTGGGCCAATTTGGTGGAATTTTCATATGATAATTGTTAAAACTAACTTTATTTAAGATGTTTTCAAACGGCTGTAGTGACTTTTTCTCTAATTTTCGTATAATTAATAGCGGAGTCACGCAGTTTTTTAATTTTTATATAGGTACCTAGTTTTCACAGTGTTTATTACTCTTGAAAGTTGAGATATTGATTGAGATGTGATGTGACGATAATGAAATATTTGAATTTTTGGAGAGTGAACACCGCACGGAGTTAAAACAAGTGACATCGAGAGAAGCTAATGATACCCTCAGAACAATCAATACCTACCTTTGATTCAGAGGAAAATGAATTTCAGTATAAAAAGTACCTACTCTGTGAAAATGAATTTATTAAGCAACTAGCGACCCGCCCCGGCTTCGCACGGGTGCAATGTAGATACTAATGTGGGGCAGTTTGGAGTGATTAATAATATTATATGTATATTACATACAAACCTTCCTCTTGTATAGATAGGGTGATCTATTGCTGAAAACTGCATTGAAATCCTTTGCGTAGTTTAAAGATTTGAGCGTACAAACACAGAGAGCAACTTTGTGTTATTATACTATATTATAATATATAGATGTTAGTTGTTTATTGATTATATTAAAAACCCTTGCCTTTACTTACATTAATTTTATTTTGTTCTGCTTTATCTAATGTTAAGCATAATGTAGGTAAAATTTTTCATTCTAACCATGTTTGGTTACCTCCAGAGTTGGTTAGGAATTTTTACTATACTTTCAACTGATAGTGAAAATTAAGTTCAAATGACTAAAATTTAGAAACAAAGGTCACTTCGGACCATTTTTTCGGACCTTTAATTCACAGCTTAGCAAAAACAACCTTTTCTGTTACAGGGTTTTAACAGCTGTTTATCTTTATGCACATGGATCATACCAACATTCAACTGGGGAACCCCAAAATGTTGCTCAACAGACAGGTTTCCTGTTTTATCACAAGAAATTGATGCCATTAACAATGTGCAAATAAGAAATAAATGTGGTTTCCAAAAATATGCTAAAAGAATGTAATGTGTATGAGTTAAGGTAATAAAGGCTAATAAGATTAAAATTGTGAACTTACTACCTTACCTACTATGTTCCCGTAATGGTGTAGTAGGTTCATTCCTCCTCATCTGTGGAGAAACCTGTGCCCAGCGGTGAGTTGAAGTGGTGGTGGCATTACACCAAATTATTAAGGATAAGCGTTAACTTTGCGAAATGCTTCTATAGCTTTTACCAAACCTACACATAAGTTCGAGACCCGCCATGTACCAATGTGTTTTTCGTTTCGAATTTCATATGTACATTTGTCTGACGCTGCTACGGCGAAGGAAAACATCGTCAGGCAACCTGCATACATCTACGAAGAAATTCAATGATGTATGTGAAGTCGACCAATCCGCACTGGGCCAGCGTGGTTGACTAAGGCCTAATCACCCTAATATAGGGTAGGCTCGAGCCCCTCGGTGGGGATGTATATGGGCTGTGATGATGATGACACATAATATCTTACCATCCTAACTAATATTATAAATGTGAAAGTGAGTTTGAGGCAAAAAGGCACTTGTTCCACAAACAAAATTTCTTTCTGCAGATGTGAATTTAATTTTGTGGCAAAAAAAAATAATTGTACCCACTACTTCCTAAAGTTGAAAAATAGTAATAAATGGTTAAAACTCAGTTTACAAAATAATTAATATGACGGTTCATTAATACCTTCTCAACAATTTCTGTGCTATGGGAAATGATATAAATAATATAAAACTTGAAGTGAGAGCTTTCTATGTATTACATAGAAAAAAACTTACATATATATTAAATAAAAAAAAATATTTCAGATGTGCATTGCAGACAGATCTAAGTATATGCACATTGTTGTTAGCATAAATGTTCACACTCAATAAGACACAGAAAGGAGGGCGTTCAGTGAAATTAAGCTTTCAATTCTTGAAAGTGGATATATCATTTCACCATAAAGACGTTTATAATAAACACTTATTAGGTTTCTTATGCTACCTACAAGGGTGTGTGCTTAGTCTTGTCGATCATCAGTTAATCTCACCAGGGTCAACTGATGATCGATTGAGAGAAAGAAATTAACTCATGAGAAATGCTTGGGCAAAAAAATGCTTAACTGCAACATCACAACAATGTATGTGTTGATGCAAATCATCTAGGGTATAATCACTTGGACAAATCATCCTCTCATTTAGAAAATTTAAATACACTAATAAAGCTTTATTATTATTGGTAAAAATAAAACGAATAACATTTTTCCAAAATATAATAAAAAGTTAGGCTCAAAACAATGAAATCAAACACAAGAAACAAAAAAATACTACAATGTTAGTCTTAAAATAAAACAATCATTTCAGTTTATTCCCAATCTTTCTTGGCCCAGATTTTCGCCTCTGTATTTACACTATGCAATGAAGCTAATCTTGATTAATCCAAGAAGCATTTAAGCAAACGTCTACTGCAGCGCAAGATCCATCTATTGTGGCAGACATGAAGCAGCAGCCAAAAATGAAATTTGTTGTTCGCTTCTGGATTGTTCACCAGATATCCTATGACAAATATAGGTACTTCTTCAAATTTAGCTGTCTCTGAGTGAGTTTCTTCAATAAAGCAAACAAAATTCAGGTTTTTAAGATTCAACTTATAATAAAACATTTATTTCTTCACAATAACTGCCTTTTATTCGCATGAGTACTACACACTCAAATTAATTTACACTTTTTGGATTTATTTGCATATACCTATTTTAAACATTTCAATTATTTAGCCCCACATATGGATTGCTTTTCAGTATTCATGGTAATGAGATGTCTAAAGCTGGTGGGTGTTGAAGAGTAACATCATAATTATTATTCATTTACTAAACATAAATTGTGCAATGCTTTCCATATCTTTTTCCACTTCTCGCTTGTGCAGACTTATTAAAACCTATATACTGGTTATATGTATTTTACCAGACGTCTTCCAAGTCATGCAAGCATCGAAAAAATATCTATAACATTGACGAACCCAGATACCATTCGAGTTGATTTCATTCAGAAGTAATCAGAGAAATCTCTGGAAGTAATAGGTAGATATTCTTAGTTCTTATCTTGCAAACACTTTGTACAATGAAGAATCAACACAATAAACTGCCGACACTTTTCTATCGATTGTTTAAAGAAGAAAATACAACACGATTGGTCGTTGTCTAAAATTCTTTTTTGTTTGGTGGTGTTTCCCTTTTGGATTTCCCCAGAATCGAGATTTTTGCTCAGTTTTCGTTTTTCAGAAGGATGGTAATGCCCTTGTAAGACTGCTTTCTTGACATGGATCGTGAAAGTACAATGGGTAGGTGTATTTTATACAAAACTTCGAAGATCTTTAATTCTTTAAAATTTTCTGCCGCCATTAATAAATTAGTGTACAAGCTTAGGAATAAACAAGTTGTTTATTCTTACGGTACAAGTACATAGGTTAAGTACGTTCATAACAAGCTATGAACATTTCCTTCCACTATCAATAGCTTGGAAAATTCTTAGAGAATGTAGAGTAAAGATGTAATAAAATAAAGACAACTATAAAATATAATAACTCATATCATAAGAATAAAAAACGTTAAAACGAACAACACAAATAACAAATAATTGTAAATATGTTGAGATATTCTCTTTTACCGGTTCAACCGGTTTTTAATCTTTCAATGGTTTTCGAACGCTTCAGAAGAAAAGAGATGTCAGATACAACAGTTGTATAGCGCTATCTCGTTTTAACATTAAGGCAAACCAGAGACAAATAACCGTTCACCTTACGACTCAAGCAATCTATAAGCCGTTCACCTAAACAGGGCTCATAGTACGATTTTAAGCAATCCTGTTTAAGGCCTGCTTAACAACTGCACGGATTATGGATGGTTTTATAAAAGCTCATGGTAAGGCCCCTGGCTCTGCTACTTTGTGGAGCGGCACAGAATTGCGCCGCTCTACACCCCAAAATTGGTTTTTTATTGTGGTTGTCTTCCACGCGGTCCGACGCTCAGTGCGCCGGGCCCCCGGCCCGCTCAGTGCGGGTAACGGGTTGCCCGACGGTAGATCCCACTGGATCCACCGCCGCGCAGGTGAGCCGAAGCTCGGGGAAATCCCCAACGGGCGCGATGCGCCACGGCGAGAAGCTCGCCCTCATCCTCCCTACCACTAGAGGTAGCCGCCGGAATCGGCTTCCAGCGAGAGCCACACCTCTTCTTAACATAAGAAGAGGGAACTTCGCCCTTCTCCGCATGAAACGGGTGGTCACTCGAAGTGGCCCGCCGGGCTAAGCCCGGCCATCCCACGCCCCCCCCCCCTCCATGGGGGTCCTCTCGTCAGACAATTAGCCCGCGGCAGAGAATCTGCCGGGTTGCCCAGGGTGCACCACGTGGAGGTGTCTGACATCGCACCCCAAATTACGTATAAACCCTCCCTGGACCTAATTAAACATATACAGAAAATTTCTAAGAATCTGTCGAGCCGTTTTTGAGTTTTTGCGAGGCAAACACACAGCGTTTAATTTTTTTTTTTTTATACTACGATGCCGGCAAACAAACTTATACGTAAGCAGTTACCGTAGTTACCGTAGTCTATGGACGCCTGCAATACCAGGGGCATCAGAAACGCGTTGCCGACCCCCATACTGTATTCCCCGGGGAAAACCTCGGCAGGGAGCTCATTCCACAACCGGAATATATATAAGAAGAAGAAGAGAAGAAGATTAATAGGTACTGTTTGTTTGGTTCACACTCATAAATTATACTTCTTATTGAACTGATATTATTTATTTTATTAATGTTATTATCATTTAAATCATTCAGCATTGACATTTTAGACTTATTATTTGTCTAGCAATTTCTTTCTCTAAACATCTATGGTAAAATAAATAAATCTCGAAGAACGAAGACGGAATAATTAAATGATCAGTCTTCTTCGAAGAGATTTAAGATCCCTCCCTACCTACTTAAATACCATTAAAAATGTCAATCCTGATTATTTTACTCGTCTCACTCTAAACTGAATGAGTGGTCATCGAGAGCGCTGGTATAAGGAGCCATGCGTCTTTCTCTTTTTATGGCGCTAACTAAACTATGTACGAGTAAGTTGAAGCGTAAGTTGTCTCCACCGCGCCTGCTACGTGTGCCTGCTGCCTACCTGACCACTCCGTCGCGCCTTCTACTGGTCCCTGCTACCGCCTATCCTGAGGATCGCCGTTGGAGGTGCTCTAGCCCTCCTACCTACACACCGCTGCCACCGGGTGTTCCTGAGCCGTCTGCCTACAGAGCGTCTTTGGGACGCTCCTGTGCTGCCTACCTGACTGCTGGGTTGCTGAGCCTGTTCCTGCTCCGGCCATCTATCCGCCTCCGCGTCCTACCCTGGCCAGGCTAGACCTTTCTTCATTGTATATAGTTATTGTTATTTAGGTTAAGTTAGTTAAGTAAGATCTGCCGTGCCCTCCTAATCTATGTATATCCTCCCTTGATCTCTGTTGTGTTCTTTGTAAATATACCGTGTTTATTTTAATACCTTGTTTTCTTTCTAGCTTCTTCCACCCTTTTTTTGTTCGAAGCCTTCCGCTTCGCGACGAGGTAACTTCGTTTGATCATTTAAAAATAAAGCATCTCTACATATTGGAAGCCTGCTATTGCGTAAGTTTGCAGTTTCTTCTGCCCATGGCTCCTAGACTCCAACTCACCTACTATTATTTATTTTTTAGTTTACTGTTTTTAATGTTGGACGGATCCAGCTCGGATGGGCAGCTTTCGGGAAGTTACGAAAAATCTTCGCGTCCAAATTACCTCAGTGTCTCAAGACGAAAGACTTTGACCAATGTGTGTTGCCATTGATGACCTACGGAAGCGAAACGTGGCCATTCACTATGGGTCTCGTCCGAAGGCTCAAGGTCGCTCAGCGGGCAATGGAGAGCAATGCTTGGGGTCTCCCTGCGTGATCGGATCCGAAATGAGGAGATCCACAGGAGAACTAAAGTAACCGACATTGCTCGAAAGATTGCTCAGCTGAAGTGGCAGTGGGCGGGACACATAGCGAGGAGAACCGATGGCCATTGGGACCAAACGGTTCTTGAGTGGCGACCACGATCCGGACGACGCTCAGTGGGTAGGCCCCCGACCAGGTGGACCGACGATCTGGCAAAGGTCGCGGGATGCCGCTGGATACAGGCAGCACAGGACCGATCGTTGTGGAGATCCATGGGGGAGGCCTATGCCCAGCAGTGGGCGTCGTGCGGCTGAGATGATGATGATGAATGTGGGACGGATGGGTGGATCGACAAGAATAGTGTTTATTAATATGTTGTTAATCACACTTACACCACATTCTCTCTCATTTGCACACATACAGACACACCACACATACAATACACACACAAGCATAGACTACTTACCTATTAAAACTTTACGAAATAGAAGGCATGCACTTTTACAAGGAAATTTTTTTGTTACTAAAAAAATTTGTGTGCTTGTTAACAACTTACACTGTGGGACCAACTTTGAAATCGCAAAAAAAATCAGCTGTTCAGTGAATGTTGAACATTTATATGGAAATAACAAAAAAACATTTGGATATTTTATCATGCGAAATTTTTTATTTATTAAGCCGGGTTATTCAATGTGCATAATACTAACAGAGGATAAAAACAATTTACATTACTGTGGGAATGGAAAAATTAGAGTCCGCAAATAATTTTTAAAGCAACCTTGGATATTAACGATCGAGCTAATAAAAACTGTTCCCAACTAGTGGGTCTTAAAATAAATATGGACAAGACCAAAATCATGTCGAATTCCCATGTAGTACCCACTCCTGTGAAGGTTGGAGGCTCTACCCACATTGGAAGTTGTTGACGAATATGCTCACCTGGGGCAAAATAGTCAAGCTCGGTCTTCCGGAAAGAGGTAAATGCTTACCTCGACGATAATTACTCGAAAATAGCAATGTCAGAGGTCTTCTGTATTCAGTCTTATTACATATATACATACACACATTTCAGCTAAAAGACGCCCACTGTTGGACATAGGCCTCCCCTAGGGATCTCCAAAGCGATCGGTCCTGCGCCTCCCGCATCCAGTGGCTTTACGCGACCTTCACCAGTTAGTCGGTTCACCTTTTGGGGGGCCTACCAACGCTGCGTCTCCTGATTCGCGGCCGCCACTCGAGGACATTTCCGCCCCAACGGCCGTCAGTCCTGTGAGATATGTGTCCTGCTCACTGCCACTTAAGGTTTGCAATCCTTTTGCTATGTCGGTGACTCTAGTTCGTCTACGACGAATCTCATAATTTCTGATGCGATCGCGCAGAGAAACCCCGAACATTTGTGCAATTGCGTATTCGATTGTCGATTCATTCGCCGTCGCCAAACAACAATCGAATGAAAATTAACAATCGAATAACAATTACGACTAGGACGATATCATAGCGGTAGCGGGAGTGATGTAACACTATCCCGGCGACACTGCCGATTCGATTGTTTTTGTAGTAACTCTCAGTCAATTGTATTGTAGATCAATGTTGCGTAGCGCGCACGCAACACTATATACTTTACAGGTGTAGAGTTAACTTTTTTTTTTCATTCCTACTTGTATTTGCAGACATCTTGAATATATTCAGGATGTATGCACATACAAGGTTAATATGATTTCTTTAAATTCGATTGTTTTGCTTTGTTTTGACGTCAATGAGTGCCTGTAAAGGCCTATGTTGAATAAAGATTTTTGAATTTGAAATATGAATTTGAAAACACGTTAATTTCAAAATAATTATGCCTAATAACTTTAAGCATCAATAGTTTGGAACTTTTTTGAAAAATTTAAGGATGACGGCCGTGAAAAAAGCAAGTGTTAATTATGTAGCCAATTACCATACAAACACGACGAATCTTAAAGATCAATTAAAAAGAAAACATCCGCTGCAGTAAGGAGATTTACAAAGAAAAATTCACTACAAGTCAATCGTTTGTAAACAATTGCGCAAACACAACTATATACACCTATGTATTTATTCGAGTGAATTTCGTCTCACGCGCTATACTAAATTACCAATGCTGGGTAGCGTTGATTATCACAGAATTGTTATATTCGAATAAATTGTTGTAAGCCGCGCGCCCGGCCAATTCGCGCCTGCGACCGACAATCGACGCAACAATCAAACAACACGAATAGTTATTCGAATGCATTCGAACAAACACAATAATCGAATAATTCGAATATTTCTAGTAACAATCGCCCATCGCTAGTGGGTACTACATAGGAATTCACCATAATTTTGGTCTTGTCCATGTTCATTTTAAGACCCACTTGTTAGGAAACTCTACAGAGGTCTTCGAGCATTGCACCTATATATTATATATTCTTTATTGTACACAAATTTTCATACATTTTTTATATACGTGAGTTAAGAACAAGGGCGAGCTTATCTCTTAAAGAGATCTCTACCAGCCAACCCTAGCAGGTGTAAGAGAGGTTTAAAATTGCGGGAAGAAGTGTACACATTACAAAACTATTTATAATTATAAACGTATACACTATAGATATAATAATAAACTAATATATACTGCTATAAACTAAGAAGAATATATATACTAATAAATATAGTCACTTTTATGAAGAGTTCGAAAGGAGATGGTCTTTTACTTTTGATTTGAAAGATGTGATAGTTCGACTATCACGTATATCAACTAGCAGTCTGTTCCACAGTTGGGCAGCATGGACGGTGAAGGAGTTATGGAAAAATTTGCTGTTTGAGGGTGGAGACACATGCTCGCTTGGGGCGACAACTAGGTAGATGGTGGAAACGGGATCGTAGATATTCAGGAAAATTGGGATAATTAAGGAGTTTATACAAAAGGGAAAGGATGTATCTCTGCGAAGTCTGATAGGAAGCCATTTGAGCTGTTGACGATATAGAGAAACGTGATCATATTTTCTGAGACCAAAAATAAAACGAATAGCCAAATTTTGAAGACGCTCCAGCTTATTCCATAATTCTTCAGTTGCATCTAAATAACATACGTCAGCGTAGTCGAGAATAAGGAGAAGGAGGGACTGTGCAAACATAATTTTAGTTTTATATGGTAAGAAATACTGTAGTCGGTTAAGATAGTGAAAAGAGTAATGCATGTGACGACTGATCTCATTGATATGAGGCGTCCAAGACATTGTACAGTCAAGGATTAGTCCCAGGTCCTTGCTTTTGTTTAGATACGGCAAAGCCACGCCATCAAAGCAGACTTGCGGAATCAGATTGAAATCAAGTTTAGAGCGCATCCCCTTTTTTTTTTTTTTTTTTTTTTTTCTCGGGGGGAAATGCGTAACCGCACCGTACCCGCCGTTGGCTAGACGACGAGCGTGTGTGGGGCTCTCCCGGCAGCGTGCCAGGCCTACCCACTAAAACCCCCCGGTGTTCTCCCTGCCCTTAGGGGCGCGCTAGGTAAGGTCCACAAAGCGACTCCACTACCCACGCGCCCAGGCAAGCCCGACCAACCGGTCGGGCTATCGCCAAGGGGGGATTGCCCGAGAACACCAGGGCAATCCCCAGACGGAGGGCCTTACGGCGGCGTGCACGGGGCCAACCGTGCACGCAGGCCTCCACGGCAGGGTCATTAGACGGGCATCGCTTGAGCGAATGCCCGCCTTCGCCTACCTGTCCGTCTACGGCGGATGGGAGCGGCTTGAGGATCATTCTCCCGCTCCCTCTCCGCGGCCTCCTTCTGCGAGATGACGTCCTCGCAGAAGGAGGCGACAGCCCCCCATTCCGCCTCGCCGCGGAGCATGGCCACGACCATGCTCGGCAGCGAGAGGTCTCCGCCTCCCAGCGCAGCGTTGAGTTCACTGCGCTGGCGTCGCCAGGCCGAGCACACCAACAGGGTGTGCTCGGCAGTGTCGTCAGGAGCGTCGCAGTGATGACACTGCGGCGTTTCCTCCCGACGCGCGACTCGGTGCAGGTAGTGACCAAAACAACCATGTCCGGTCAGTACCTGCACCACGCGGAACGAGAGACCGCCCTGCCGGCGCCCTACCCACTCCTCCAACACCGGACGTATCGCTTCTATAGTCCGGTGGCCGGCAGCTGGGAAGGCGAGTGCCTCGCCCCATCGACGCAGAGCCTCCCTCTGCGCCTGGGTACGAACCCGCTCCACTTCCTCAGGAGCTGGTCGTCCCCCCCGTTCTCTAACGGCAACTCGATGTCGATACACCTCCGCATGGACGCGTGCATCGACATCCCACGGCGTTTGGCCCGCAAGAACGCAGGCCGCGCCGTGGCTGACCGTGCGATAAGCTCGCACGGCCCGGGTTGCTATGACCCTCTGCGGACGTCGCAAGAGGGCCACCGTTCGGGGGGAGAGGCACTCCGCCCATACCGGGGCTCCATAGAGTGCCATCGACCGTATCACCCCGTGATACAGTCGACGACACGCCGATCCTGGCCCTCCCACATTGGGGAGGACTCGTCCGAGTGCAGCTGCGGCGGCACATAGCCGTGGAGTGAGGAGCTTAAAGTGCTCCTCGAAGCTCCATCGGGGGTCCAAAACCAGGCCGAGGTACTTGAGGTGTGCCTCGACCGGTATGTGGACTCCCTCCACTCGGACACGGAGCCCCGGTGGGATCCTGCGACGAGAGGCGTGGAACATCATGGCTCTCGTTTTATCGAGAGCCACGTCCAGGCCCAGGAGGCGGATGCGCCGGACGACAAGTGAAGTGCCGACCGATGCAAGGTGGGCCGCCTCCTCCCCCGTTTTTGCTGTCGCCGCGACAAGCGTGTCGTCAGCGAAGCAGACGACCTCCATTCGTGGAAGGAGGTCGCCTCGCAGGACCCAGTTGTACCCCAGGTTCCATAGTAGAGGACCTAGTACGGAACCCTGGGGCACACCTGCCGCCATTGCCCACGCATGGACGCGTCCATTCGGCCCCTCGTAGAGAATCGTTCTGCCTTGCAGGTAATCCTCCACGAGAGCGCGGAGGTACGGAGGCACTCTGTGAAATCGGAGTGCCTCCCTAATGCACTCGTGAGGCAGGCTGTTGAAGGCATTGCGGATATCTAACGACACCGCAACCACCGCCTCCCCACGAGCCGTGGCCTCCACAGTCCACCTCTTGAGGAGGGCCACTGCGTCCATAGTGGACCGACCGGTGCGGAAGCCGAACTGGTTATTAGCCAAGTCCGGCCCCCGGCCCTCTAGGTGCTCGATGATGCGGGAAGCCAGGATTTTTTCCAGGAACTTTCCCGCCTCATCGAGCAACACCACCGGCCGATACCCAGACGGGGAATCGGCAGGGCGGCTCTCCTTCCTTAACAGGCAGAGCCTGCCTGCCTTCCACCGCCTGGGGAAGCGGCCCGAGGCGATACACAGATCAAGCACCGCCCGGAACCGCTCCTCGAGGTGTCCCAGGGCGAGGACCAAAACCCTTGATGGGACACCATCCGGTCCCGGCGCTTTCTTCTTACGCCGGAACCTTTCCCTCACCGTGTCGAATTCCACTTTCGACACGGGAGGGATGGCGGCAGCCACCTCCTCAGGAGGAATATCCGGGGGGACCATTCTGGGGGCCTGAAACGGACCAGGATCAGGGAATAACGATCCCAACACCCGCTCCAGCAGCCCTCTGTCCATTGCGGAGGTGGAGGGAGCGGAAGCTTTAAACTTCCCCCTCACCAACCGGTACGGACGCCCCCACGGATCATCGTCCAGGAGCCGGATGAACTGCTCCCTGGACTCCTCTTTGGCCCTGCAGATTTGGTTACGCAGGGCCTTCTTGGCTGCCGCATACACCCGACGGAGCTCAGCTTCCTCATCGGGTGTAGTTCTGGCGCGCCTACGACATCGCACGTAAGCGCGCCGGGCCCTCATGCTAGTGGTACGCAGGTCCGCAATCTCCTGCGTCCACCAGTACACCTGCCCCCTTTCGGGGCAGGCCTGCGCCCTTGGCATGGCGGCTTGGCAGACGACTTTCATGTCGTCTGCGAAGAGATCCGCCATGCCGTCGACATCCCCGGCGAGGTGGGGCGGCACTTCTGCCCACGCCCGCACCATTGCCGCCTCCTCCGCCACATCCGGGCGGAGCTTGGTGAGCGCCCACCTTGTAAAGGCGCTCACCGCGGAGCCTCTGTGGTTTGGGGCCCCTTGGGATGCCGTGGAGACCTCATATCGGACATATAAATGGTCCGACAGGGTCTCCACTTCTTCCTCTACTCGCCAGTCGTTAATTCGACTGGCAAGTGAGGGGGTGGCAAAGGTCACGTCCACTATGGACGTGCCTTGCACCCGGACGCAGGTAGGGGTGGAGCCCCTATTCAAGATCTGGAGCCCCAGGGACAGAACCCAGGACTCCAAATCTCCACCCCTCGGACTGGTTCTGGAGGACCCCCAAGCAGTAGACCACGCTAGAGCGCATCCCCTGGCTACCCACCATCATAACTTGTGATTTGTTTGGGTTTACCATAAGTGCAAACGAATGGGCCCAAGATTTTATTGAAAGGAGGTCATTATTAATGGTTTCAATAGTAGATGAAACTTCAGATAATGAGGAGTGTCTATAAATCTGCAAATCATCTGCATACAGGTGGTATGGAGAAGATATCTTTTTTGTGATCTATCTATCAGAATACTATGATCTATCTATATCTTCCACGGTCTCAGTTATGACTACGATATGACGATATAAAAGCTTAAATACATCCTCCAGCCCCCCTAGACAAGACGCATTTCGATAATCGCTAACGCAATCGCTAGAAGGAAAATGTATGAGATTTGACAATTGCGCTCGAAAGCTAAGTGAAAGCTTATGTCAAATCGCATACATTTTCCTTTTAGCGATTGCGTTAGCGATTATCGAAATGCGTCTTGTCTAGGAGGGCAGCACAGCTGTGAACAGTTTCGTCTTGTCTAGGAGGGCAGCACAGCTGTGAACAGTTTCGTCTTGTCTAGGAGGGCAGCACAGCTGTGAACAGTTTCGGGGATATAACGTCACCCTGCCTCACACTATGTAACGTCGCTGAAGTCGTATTGGTTTCGAGTTCCGAGGCCCAATTCTACTATTAAGTTACAGCCGAATCGAAACAACCGTTGCGATCAACCAATCAGAACGCCACATTATCACGTCATCGAACAGTTGCATGGCAATACGCTCTACGATTGGTCGATCGCAACGGTTTAGTTTCGATTCGGCTGTAACTTATTAGCAGAATTGGGCCTCTGGTCCTGTAGGCGGACTGTCATAGTGGCGTTTTCGTACAATGACTTCAACACTTGGATGTACCGGTAGTTTATTTGGCACCGCTGGGGTGACCTAAGCACTAAGCCTAAATCTACTTTCCCTTGGGAACTACTTTCTTTTCCGGGATAATAAGCAGCCATCCCTGTCGTAATCCGTCTACTTACAAAATTTCATTCAAATCCATTCAGTAGTTTTTGCGTGAAAGAGTAACAAACAGCCATACATCCATCCATACTCACAAACTTCGGCGTTTATAATATTAGCATTAGTAAGGATTTACTTTAGAGACAATGGTGTCAATTCTGTTGGCATTAATTGGAATAGACTAAACTAAATTTGGTTTTAGTGCTGTCAAATCGTGTTTTTTATTCGAAAATTTTAACTGAAAACATAATTTGACAGCACTAAAACTAAATTTAGTTTAATCGAATTAGTGCCAACAGAATTGACACCAGTAGCTGTTTTAGCATAAGCTGTGGAGTTTTGTAATTCACTCAGCATAATATTTGCTATAGGCAAAAAGAAACAGTAGAATAATTGTGTTTTAGTTTAGCTTTCGATCAATTATATATGAACCAATATACGAGTATGACAAAACATAATTTTATCAAACACGGGAACCGGCTATCTCACCTCTAATTGTCGGAACGGAACACAAAAATGCTATTATTACCATTGTTTTTATGGCGACAAGCTAAGTTAAGACGGTGGTAGCTAGCCAGGTGGGCGCAGAAGCCCTACCACCAACCAAACCGAGCAGAAAAATTTCTGCCCCTATGGGGAATCGAACCCCGGATCTCCCGACCAATACTCGGTGGTCTCAACCACTAAACTACGGAGGCGGTTAATTTTATGCTGAAAAAGATAAAAATTTTGATTTCTAGGAATTTCGATATTTATTCTGTGATACATTCACGCACATACAATACAGTCCATAAGTTACGTGTCTCATATCTCGCCATAAAAATTATAATATTTAATTTTATTTAAACTATCAAAAGTGCCAACCTAAAACTGTTCTTAAATTGAATTTTCATAAATTTTGTTTGATATGATAAAGTTATTAAGGTTAACACTTTCTTTTCGGTTAAATAAATATTATAATTTTTATGGGGAGTTATGAGACACGTTGTATATTCTACACTCATTTTTGTTTAAGCTATAAATTTTGAAATCGTAGTACTTACCCTCACACATGTTAACAAATTCACACTTTACAAAAACTAAATAGCTAAATTACCTACAGCAAATTAAACTCAACCAATGGAACATTTTGTGATGTGCACTCACATGAAAACACACTGAACTTAGTCCATTATAAAATAAGTGAAATATACCTTTTAGTGGATATAGATTATGAGTTCAAATCCATCACTCTATTTCCTATGAATGTTGTAATGAATTCTTAAGTCGTTTTTTACAACCTACCTAGTTCTATAGCTAGGCGATTAATAGTAGATTAGTAGCTAAGGGCTGTAAGGCATCAATTGCAGCCCGAGATAAATATATTTCGAGGGTGCAATTGGTGCTTACAACCGAGCTAACTACTCTGCTTTACATCTCGATTGTGAGGTAAGTAGGTCCTTATTACCCCCAAATAGGGCTTGTAGGTGACCAATAAGCGCTCTAGGTTAATAGTAGCCCTAGGGCGGTAAGTAATTAAAAAAACACTTCACTATTTCAAAAAGTTCGCGTACATCTAACCATCATACTGGCAATAAATTACTTACAGCCCTAGGGCTTTTCAAGCTACATTATTACCTTAGAGCGCTAATTGGTCACCTACAAGCCCCATTTGGGGGTAATAACGCTCACTGAATTCATATCCGGCACAAGTCTAAAAACACGGTTTTGAGATATCACGCGTTAAAGTTTTCGTAAATGGGTGCGCGCGCAATAAATCCTCTTTATTCACCACAGTATAGGTCTTGTAAGTTTGATTTAAATGTTTTCTTAATCTGTGATATAATCAAAATAATTTATCATTACAGCCAAGAGACACCTACTGTTGGGCATAGGTCTTCCCCAAGGATCTCCAAATCGATCGGTCCTGCGCCTCCCGCATCCAGCGGCTGCCTGCGACCTTCACCAGATGGTCGGTCTACCTTGTGAGGGGCGCCAACGCTGAGTCTCCCGATACGCGGCTGCCACTCGAGGACCTTTCCGCCCCAACGGCCATCAGATATGTCCTGCTCACTGCCACTTAAGGTTTGCAATTCTTTGGGCTATGACGGTAACTTGAGTGATCACGTAGAGAAACCCCGAGCATAGCCCTCTCCATTGCCCTTTGAGTGACCTTGAGCCTTCTTATGAGACCCATTGTAAGCAGCCACGTCACAGTTCCATACGTCATTACTGGCAACACGCATGAATTGAAGACTTTCGTCTTCAGACACTGCGGTAGATGGGCCGAGAATATGCTGCATAGCTTTCCGAACACTGCCCAGCTGAGTTGGATTCGTCGATTTACATCTTTCTAGAAGTTATACTTACCGAGCTGGACGATTTGCCCCAGGTAAACATATTCGTCAATAACTTCCAGTGTAGAGCCCCCAACATTCACAGCATTGGGTACTACATGGGAATACGACATAATTTTAGTCTATTTGGCAACTCTGGAGTGACCTAAGCACGACCCAGGTCTTGAAAAAATCGAAGACTTTCTCATTGTCCACAAACGCCAAGCATCGTGCCAAATTATACTCCTCGGTCTTCTGTATAATCTGCTAAAGTGTATGAATGTGGTCTATGGTACTATAGCCTTTACGAAATCCGACGTGTACAGGAGGCTGGAAGTCGTCAAACCTGTGTACGAGACAGACGTGATGTCTCTCGAAAACAGCTTGTATACATGACTCAGGAGCGTGATGGATCTGTAGTTCTTCAACTTGGCTCTATCGCCATTTTTGAAGAAAACTGCCACCACACCCCTGTACCATGCTTTATGCGTTTTGCCCTCGAGTATGATGGAGTTAAATAGGCTCTGCAGCGCTTAAGTGACTGTCGGTCCACCCACTTTTAGAAGCTCAACTGTGACTCTATCATCAACTGGCGCCTTGTTGTTCTTGAGCTGTTTGAGAGCCATACTAATCACGTGCTCCGGGATATCTTCGGTGTAATGTCGGTCGGGCCTGAATAACTTAATTATTGGCTAGCATTAGACATCAGCATAATTCCAGTTCCAAATCGCCACGCTTGCCTAGCCTTGCGTTGAAGTCCCTCATGACAACGGTGTAGTGAGTATTGGAAGCATGTATTGACCTCATTTATTTATTATGGAACAACAACAGCCAACTTATGTTATAGACTTACACTAAGTACATTATTTAAAATAAATTAGGCCAAAACATAGCTTTAACTTCCTCGTTGGAGAGCGTCGAGATCGGGGCGTATACACGAACGAATGATCTTCAGCGAATACCGTTTGGTGATTCCAAGTATACGGTACGCCAACCTATTCGACACACTTCCGACCTGAACTACGTTGTTCACGAGAGACTTGTGGACCTTGGGACAAATGTTCACCCTCCCGGAAATAGAGCAAGTGGACCATCGCGTCCTCGTCCTCTCTTCGGACTTTAGATAATCCCACCATACTCCAACGAATCCTGCTCAATTCGTTCTCCAGTTCCAGCAGCTTCTCTTCGGTCCGCAGTGCGAGTGAGATATAGGTGGCGAGGCCCAAGATTGTTTGAGCTGGGGTGCGAAGAATCTCCGGGCGGCGAAGACGGGAGGCCGAGGTTCCGGGGCCGAGTCGACGACCCTCATCGCCGGCACGGGCTCCGAGATCGCCCAGGGCACTTGGGGCCTTTCGTTAGTTTAAATCATATTGAAGGGGTTTGCGTCTTCTCCCACCATGCTGGCCCAGTACAAGTTGGCGGGGAGCTCCAGGGCCTCGTTCGTTGACCAGCAGAGTGCACCGTGTGCACGTGAGGTTAGCTTGAATCCCGTCAGGTGCTGTTTAGAACCCCTTACACCCCCTAGCTATAAGAGTAGGTCCGGCACAACTTAAAATTATAACACGAATTTTATGCAATACCGGCTCAACTCAAATGTGTAAGCGGCCGACTGAAGATGTGCCAGTGTCACTTGATGAAGTCGCGCGATTTCGCGCTCCGCAATATTGACACTAGTGTCACCAACTGGCTAAATAAAGAACTAAAATTATGAGTTTCTAATGCATAAAATAAATATCGAGGCGTAGATTACGAATCCGTTACTAACTAAATTTGGCCAAAATCGGACTTGTGCCGGTATTGAATTCAGTGAGCGATAAGGACCTACTTACCGAACATGAGAGATGTAAAATTAACTTAAATTAACTTATCTTACATTACAGCACCTATTCTTGGAGGCCTAGTTTGACGAACGGCATGTGTTTATCAGTGATTTGCTTACAGTTTTGAATTTATTTCCTTTACTTTATTATAAATTCGTAACAAACAAAAAAAGGATAGTTAGTAGGTACTTATGGCGGCCTTATTTCAATATTCCTAGAAAAAGCAGGAGTTGAATAAAAATTAAAAATAAATACTTACTTACTACATAACCTCATTAATTGAGTTTATAAAGTCGAGGCTGTTGTGTATGCATATGAAAAACATATTTTACCCTTCATAAGTCTGTGGCTAATTCTGTACGTCATCAAGGGCACGCACGCGCGTGACGGTCGATTCAGCTACAGGTGCTGCAAGTCCCGGCAGTCGTACTGTCGCCGTCTGTACGCCTACACTTACACCTCGGATTCGGTACTCCAAAATATTTCCAAACTTAAGAAAATCATGAGAAACCGACGCGAAAACAGCATACTTTGAATCTTCCCCCACGGTTGTAATCGTCGAACGCCCGCGAAAACTGTGATAGCAAAAGCATTGTTGACGTTATTTGTTGCGTTTATAAATTCAACAGGCGCTTTGCGATCCCGATGCGGCCACAAAATAACATTGAAAGTTAATTTATCTCTTGCCTTCCACTTTAATTGCTGCTAACATGTCTGGACTAATTGTTTAGTCAGCGAGTAAATGAACTGCAAAGTATAGTATTATAGTCTCGACTGAAGTGGATTTTTAAGCTAAAAAAGAACGAATAATATTGTATGGAAATGAAGTCGTAAAGGTAAGAAGTGTTTATAAATTAATTTAAGATTATAGGTACCTATATATTTAATTAAATTTATCGCTATGTTAGCATTGTTTGTAGTGTCATGAGTTTATGGCACAGTCGCAAAAAGATTTATCCGATTTAAAAGATGGCATCGAATAATAATGTACGAGTATTACTTTATTTATTTAATTTCATTTATGTAATAGGATTTTAATAATGTCTATTTGTTCTTTTATTAATTTTGGTTTATAGGCACATCTATTACATATGCTCTCTGCATCACGTGAAGGTTGACTGATAGTAAATACCTCTGGCATTAAACCCACCATAGTTAACAAAGTATATAAAAATAAATATAACTTTCACGTCTATTTAAACAATCTGATGCGAAATATATGGACATACAAATACACTTTCAAATTTAAAATATTAGTTAAGTGATTTGACTATGATCGATTTTAATTATATGTCTTAAAATAGTCACAAAAGACTTAAACGTCCTTAATAATGTTCAGTAAGTATTTACATTATATTCAAAGACATTAGAAATTCTATGCTGACCATTTTTGAACCAATTGGTTTTTTTTTGCAATAATTTCTATCTTAGCGACGATTACTTAATTTAGAAAAAAAATGGTATTCAGGATGACCTAACCTCAAACGGTTTTGTGTTCTATATCATACTAAGGCCAATCGGGTCCCCCGATCCCAGATCACCCCACCACGGGCTAATATGACACATAGGACACTAGGGGCTAGTTACGTCCTGGAAGAAGAGAGTCCTAACCTACACACGCCTGTCCAGAGTCCTTGTCGGCAGGTTAATGCATAGGAATGCATCCCACCCAAAAAAGCAATTGTAGAGTCTAATCGAAATTTCAGTGATTCAAAATTTTAAATGCAATTATTAACTTTCTCATTTACGTTATTAAATTTTTACTTGTACGTAGGATAATTACGTTTGGTTTTTAATCTATGAGTATTGTATTTTTTTATACAACTAAGTTGGCAAACAAGCAAACTGCCCACCTGGTATCAGTCATCTATGCCTATATATAGTATACTAGCTGTGCCCGCGACTTCGTTCGCGTGGATGTCCGAAAATAACAATATCGTGATGTTATATAACCTAAAGCCTTCCTCGATAAATGGACTATCCAACACAAAAAGAATTTTTCAATTCGAACCAGTAGTTTCTGAGATTAGCGCGTTCAAACAAACAAACAAACTCTTCATCTTTATAATATTAGTACTATTAGTATACTAATATCTTTTTATTATACAGGGTGTAACTGAACACCCCAATAACATTTAAGAGTATGTATCCATCAGAAGTAGAGATTCTGTAGGAAAAATATTAGGGCTAACAAACCTACTTTTCTTTCCATACAAAGTAAATAAATTATTTTTTGGTGCCGAAAGCCCTACGTAACCGTACGAGGGAAACTACGCTCATGTCATACAAATTAAATAAATTATTTTTGGTATTAAGTCCCGACAGCTCTAAGTATGAGTATGAGTATGAGGAATACTACGCTCACGTCTGTCACGTGTCATTTTGTGTTTTGTGTTAAGAGTTGATTATGGTTGTCACTTGAAAGTTTTTGCTTTCAGTTTAAAATCAAATAACTCTGAAAGTAATGTGGTACAAGGTCTCAGACAAGCACTGAAGGTCCATTTAGTATCTTACTTATTGGGATGTTCAGTTACACCCGGTATATTAGTACTATTCGTATATTAACTATTCGTATATTAAATTCGAATTTCATACGTACATTTGTCTGACGCTCCTACGGTGAAGGAAAACATCGTGAGGAAACCTGCATACATCTGCGAAGAAATTCAATGGTGTATGTGAAGTCGACCAATCCGCACTGGGCCAGCGTGGTTGACTAAGGCCTAATCACCCTAACATAGGGTAGGCTCGAGCCCCTCGGTGGGGACGTATATGAGCTGTGATGATGATGTATATTAATTTGCTGCGAATCTCACAAGAAGCTCATCTATCTATACCTATATAGATGAGCTTCTTGTGAGATTCGCAGCAAATCTGCAACACCCACAAGAACCACGGTGAACGTTGCCATCATGTGACTTAAGATCGAAAGTAATCTAAAGTACCCAGAAATTCCACTACCGTATTTTACTTACCCTTTAAAGCGGAACACAGCGATGCAAGCACTGCTGCTTTGCGTCAGAAATAGGTAAAAACTATTTCTATGTATGTTCATTTTATGATGAGGCAAGAATCGCAGTATTTATTTTTTTAAAGTCACAACAGCATAGCATGAGGTCTCGACTAGCACTTCAAGTTCAGCCGAAATACTCTTCACAACCCAGGCAATGTTGCTGAAAGCCCTAGTATCCAACAATGTACATTTCGATGCAAAATAAGTAAGTAGGTTAAGCTTCAGATGGACGGCCAGACAAAAAGATTATGGAGAAAATATCAGAGTTCCTTGAATGTTAGGACTTCTCTTCTATTCTTCTTCAGCCCATCGCCACTCAATGCTGAGTGTAGGCATCCTGCATTACTCTCCATCTATTTCTCTCAATTTATTTGCTGTCCCCATCCAGCATCTTCCCACCACTTTGACCAGGTTGTCGGTCCACCACATTTGTCGTCTTCTCGCGATTCCACGCCCGGTTCTGGGTCTCCATTCAGTCACGGCTTTTCACCATCTTCTTGTTAGCGCTATGGGACAATGAAATGATGAAACTAGAGTAGGTACCTACTAGAGTCTGAGTACAGTCTACTGTGATCTGAGGGGTCTACCTCAGATCACAGTAGACTCATCAGAACCAAAGTCCTCTACAGGGGTCTATTGTACCTATTTCTGCCATCAAACAGCGGTGCTTGTATTGCTGTGTTCCGGTTTGAAGAGTGAGACGGGCGGTGAAATTATACGGACTGTGACTTGCTTGAAATCTTATGTACATAGGTACGTACAACGTACTTACCATCTGGCCCTTATCTCACGATCTCACTGCGACAGTTATCAAAATATATGAAATATGTAGGTACTAGCTGTGCCCGCAAACTATAGCGCGTTCTTAGTTATATCTTCCTTATTTTTGCCGTTGTAACAACATTTTTCATTGATTCTTCTCTCCTATTGGTCGTAGCGTGATATTACATAGGTAGCCTAAAGCCTTCCTCGATAAATGGACTATCCAACAAATATAATTTTTCAATACGTACTCAGAGATTAGCGCGTTCAACCAAACAAATTATCAAACAAACTCTTCAGCTTTATAATATACGTAAGTATACATGGTGTAACTGAACACCCCAATAACATTTAAGGGTATGTATCCATCAGAAGTAGAGATTCTGTAGGAAAAATATTAGCGCTAACAAACCTTCTTTTTTTCCCATACAAACTAAAAAAAATATTTTTTGGTATTAAGTGCCGACAACCCTACGTAGGCGTACGAGAAATACTACGCTCACGTCATTAAAACTAAATTAATTATTTTTTGGTATTAAGTGCCGACAGCCCTACGTATACGTAGGAGGAATACTACGCTCACGTCTGTCACGTGGCATTTTGTGTTTAAATTTCTTTTGAGTTAAGAGCTGATTATGGTTGTCACTTGAAAGTTTTTGCTTTCAGTTTAAAATCAAATAACTCTGAAAGTATTAGGGTTCCAGGTCTCAGACAAGCACCGAAGGTCCATTTAGTATCTAACTTATATGCCCCTTAAATGTTATTGGGGTGTTCAATTACACCCGGTAGATTTCATATCAGATATGGTGAAATAGGGACCAGGGACAAGATTCTCATGCAATCGAAAAAGTACACATTCGTAAAAAAGTTTGAAACTCGATTTTTTTTCGAAGGAACAATCTGTTGTTTCACTTTGTGCATTCTCAGAATTCCACAATCGAAATAGTTCGAAAGAACATCACTCGAACGAACGTCACGAATGGTACGGACCAGTCGAAATTGGGCAGTGGGCAGCTTGCTCGTTTGTCAACTCTGTTTTCTATACTGATATTATAAAGAGGAAAGATTTGATTGTTTGTTTGTTTGTATTGAATAGGCTTCGAAACTACTGAACCGATTTTGATGAAAGTTGGTATAGGGATAGTTCGAGACCAGTGGAAGGATATAGGGTAATTTTCCTTCAGGAAAAAAATTCCCCCGGGAAACAAAAATATCCCGGGCGTAGTCGCGCGCGGAAAGCTAGTGTTGTATAAATTTTTTGACAAAAAATAAAAATCGTCTTCAAAATTACTTAAAAGTTAAAAATAATATAAGCTGTGATATAAGTATACAGACATCACATTTTTATTTGAGTCGGCAAATTTTAAGAATTTCTAGGAGATTATCGTTTGACATCAATTTTATTTTTTAAGCTTTTCAGTGTTTTTTAGGTCGGTTTTTATTTTTTGTAAAATATTTTTGATTGAGGTCGGTTAAAACCGTGTCACAGCTTGAGCGTTTGTTTCAGAGGCAGCATGTTGAGTCCGAAGATCCAGCGCGCCATCCGCGTCAACGATGGACAACTCATCGCGCTTTCTGAGCGCGCGCAATATGACCACTCGCAGGTTTGCATTTGTCCATGCGAAGACAGATTTAAATAGTAGATTGTATGTACAAGTGCATAAAATGAGTAATTGTAGCCCGAGACAATTTTAGTTGAGATAGTAGGTTGAGGGGTACAATGACTTGTTTATGCCAGTGTTTCACACTCTGCTTTTCACTTCGATTGCGAGAAAATTTAAGAATTACTTCAAATATCAACGAAAATTTAATTAAAATTATATCAAAACTCAAATATGTAACACAATGTTGAAAAATTAAAGAACTTTAATACTTATAGCCAATTCCCACCAGTAAACCTTTTTTAAAATTTTTACATGCCGATGGCCTAGGTAGGATTTCATTCTGCCAAGTAATAAAAATAATTCGATGCGTTTTAATAATAACCGATTACTATTTTTATCTGGTGTCATGACTTTTGAGGTAAAAAACAGAAGACAAATAAATTAAAGCAAATAAATAAATTATCGCAAGTTATTCTGGAAAGTTTTATTGCGTTGTTGGCTGTTGGGCCTAAGAATCTTTGTCTAGAAGAAAATTTTACTTTATGCTCTAGAACATAAAAAGCCATTTTATGCAGTCTATAAACGACATAAAGACGAACTTTGCGAGCACGAGAAATGAAAAATATATTTTTGATTATTTATATGCGCAACAGGGGAGCCCTTGACCTTCATCTCACCTGTTGGTAAGCGACGGCAAGGCTGAATACGGATTCGAGCTTCAGCTGAACTCCTTAATAGAATATAATATTTTTTATTTGCTTTGAAAGTGGTAACATAATAATTAAATACAGTACTTCAAGGTAAAAATGGCATCGGCTAACCAGGCTAACCTCATGTTTCCGAAGTTAAACGGCACATCTGAGTACACATAGAGCTGTTCTTGTGGGATTATTCCATTTTCAGCTCCTGGGTGATATCACCCAGGTGATCAAATTCCACATTTTTGTGTAATAAAATCAACCGACACCAAATCATCACATTCCACATGATTTTAATTTTCTTATTTTGTTTCCTTAAATCTCCTGGGTGATCCAATTCCACACTAAAGTCACCTGGGTATGATTACCAGCATATTTTTTTTTGCGTAAACGGTATTTTCAGTTCGCTATAAGTATCTATTTCGTCATCGGTGGCATTGTTGACTCGGTACTGGCCTTCTAATCGAGAGGCCAGGGGTTCAATCATGCCATGTACCAATGTGTTTCATTTTTCGAATTTCATATGTACATTTGTCCGACACTCCTTTTTTTTTACGAGGGGAATGCGTGACCGCACCGTACTCGCCGTTGGCTAGACGACGAGCTTGTGTGAGGCTCTCCCGGCAGAGTGCCAGGCCTACCCACTAAACCCCCCGGTGTTCTTCCTGCCCCTATGGGCGCGCTAGGTAAGGTCCACACTGCGACTCCACTACCCACGCGCCCGGGCAAGCCCGACCAACTGGTCGGGCTATCGCCAAGGGGGGATTGCCCGAGAACACTAGGGCAATCCCCAGACGGAGGGCCTTACGGCGGCGTACACGGGGCCAACCGTGCACGCAGGCCTCCGCGGCAGGGTCATTAGATGGGTATTGCTTGCGCGAATGCCCGCCTTCGCCTGCCTGTCCGTCTGCGGCGGATGGGAGCGGCTTGAGGATCATTCTCCCGCTCCCTCTCCGCGGCCTCCTTCTGCGAGATAACGTCCTCGCAGAAGGAGGCGACAGCCCCCCATTCCGCCTCGCCGCGGAGCATGGCCACGACCATGCTCGGCAGCGAAAGGTCTCCGCCTCCCAGCGCAGCGTTGAGTTCGCTGCGCTGGCGTCGCCATGCCGAGCACACCAACAGAGTGTGCTCGGCAGTATCGTCGGGAGTGTCGCAGTGATGACACTGCGGCGTTTCCTCCCGACGCGCGACCCGATGCAGGTAGTGACCGAAACAACCATGTCCGGTCAATTTGTCCGACACTCCTAAGGTGAAGAAAAAAATTCTGCATTCATCTGCGAAGATGTTCAATGCTGTATGTGAAGTTGACCAATCCGCACTGATCCAGCGTGGTTGACTGAGGCCTAAATGCATTCGAATAAACAGATTACATAATCGAATAACTCGATTGTTTTTTGTTTTTACTAACAAGCTAAGGTGATATTAGGAGACAATAAAATGAATGTGGAATTTGATCACCCAGGTGATTTGGTGCTGGGTGATTTTAGTACACAAAAATGTGGAATTTGATCACCTGGGTGATATTTCCCAGGAGGTCAAAGTGGAATAATCCTTCTTGTGATTTCGTAGAGTAAATGTTTTCTATGCTTGTGATTGTGAATGATTTTTGGGGCCAAACTACTTTTTGTCAAATGTCTGAATATTGTCTGCTAGAGTGATAATAAGTTAGACGATTGTTTCCGATGCCCATTACTTATCTTGATGTACTGTACAGTGTACAACATACCTAGCTTCTTACAATTTGTTGCTAAGACATCCAATTAAATAAATAAAGCACTAGGTAGCTACCTAGGATGCTAATGACTGAAATTAATAAAATTAATTAATTTATTAGGCAAACATAATTAAGTCAGTTAACTATATTGAAACTCATATCACCATTAATAGAACCCTTTTCCCCCCCGAAGGGTAGAAAACGAATATTTAGGTTTCAGCCGTACGTAGGTTACAAAAGAACCGTAGTGTACGTTGCCAATTTGTGACATAAGATGTATAGGTGACTGTCACCACCTAATATCAGGTGGGCAGTTTGTTTGTTTGTCCACTTAGTTGCAATAAAAAGAAAACTTCTCGTTGACCCAGCAACATGAAATTGCAGCAACAGCAACATGTCACCATTTGCATACGAAAATCGTGGGGCATATCGTAACCTAAGTAAATAAGTACTCGTAAAAAAACATATAAATTAATGTGAAAGATTGACTTTTGATAAAAATTTGTAAATAAAATTTTGTAAAACAAAAATTAAAACATTTTAATTAGAAAGTAAATAAGATATTATTTTATTATGGAGAGTTGGTGGCGCTGTGGACTCGGCACTTGCCTTCCAATCGGGAGGTCCGGGGTTTGAGACTGCCATGTACTAGTGTGTTTTTCGTTATTCGAATTTCATACTACATTCCTGCGGTGAAGGAAAACATCTTGAGGCAACCTGCTTACATCTGCGAACAAATTCAATGGTGTATGTGAAGTCGACCAATCCGCAATGGGCCAGCGTGGTTGACTAAGGCCTAATCACCCTAAGTATAGGGTCTCTATAAGTATGGGATAGGCTCGAGCCTCTCGATGGGGACGTTTATGAGCTGCGATGATGATGATGATGATGAAATAGCATATAAATTGATATGAAAGGTTAACTATTGATATAAATTTGTAAATAAAATTTTGTAAAACACTAATTAAAAACATTTTAATTAGAAAGTAAATAAGATATTATGTTATTGTCCAAATTTAATAATTAAGTACTTACGTTAAAAAGAAAATGTAAAGTTGTTCACATTGTGAGGGCTTGATTGAAATCAACTACAGTTGGCTTTATTTTTTTTTCAGCTGAATAACATTATTTTAAGTCTAAGGCGCCTTTGAAATCCACCGAATAAACATTTCTCACTGACTAAAAGTTTTCACATCAAAATGTTCAAACGATTAATTACTTGCTTCACTTCCAGGCCGGGTACCTCCACAAGAGAAGCTCAGACAACTCGAAGTGGCAGCTCCGCTGGTTCATTCTTTATCAGGTACCTATTCAATTATATTCCTGTTATTATATTTTTATCGTGCAGCTGACATCAGACCGTTTTTGTGCTGCAGAACAGGGGCCCTACCATGATCGCTTATAGCAAGGTTAAAACCATATTGAAACAGAGACACCGCTCTTGCTGCGTATAGCGCCATCCCGCTCTCAGCGCGGTTTTAATATTGTTTTAAGCGATCATGGTTAGGGGGCTGGGCTATTCGAGCAATTTATAATCTTGGAGGAAATCGTACGAGCCGTCTTTCCATAAAAACGTAGTTCCCCGTTTCCTTTGTGGATAATAGCAAAAATTGCTATATTTTTTTGCAAGAAATCTGTGGTCACTATTAGCATGTTCCTATGTTTTAATTTTTTTATTAAGTTTATTATTAAAGGAGATTTATAACTACCTAAAAAAAAACCTGAAGAATTGGCCGGATTTTCTGCTGTATTCAATATCCGGCAAACAAAGGAAAGGACATCACCCATTTTGGGCTATTTTTTTTTTAGCCGGCCAACAAAAAATAACTAAATTTTATCATAGGCATAATTATAATGAACGTTTTGTATTATGACAGTAAAGCTCGAAACCTATTGGTTAAGATGATAATCAGTCTCAAAGTATTTATTTTTCATTCCTCATGCTCGGAAAGGAGCGTTTCCTTGATCTGAGTATTGGGAGGAAAACGCTAGTTCCCACCAGCGGGCGGGAAATTCTCATACTATTTACTTCCCTCCTTAGGGCGGAAAGTAAAATTTTAAAAATAGAACTGAATTAGGTTACGTACATACAATCTTTGGTACAATGATAATAAAAGTATTTGGCTGAATGGCCAGTAACAGGTAACGCGATGTGTTCCAAATTTAAAAATACCTGTGAAAAAGATAATTTTGGCGGGAGGGGAATCTGTTACGCTGTACCGAAATCTTGATTGTGTGATTTAGGTATTTAAGAAAAACAATGAATTCAAGCGATTCTGAAATTTCGGCTCCAGATTCAGTCACGAACGAAGCAAATACAATACTCGAAATTTGGCGAGATGCAAGGAATATAAAATCATTTTCTGAAAATGTATTTCATATATACTTTAATGAACTATCTCATAAAGTGCAGGCGTCTACGCTATGGAGCAGATATTCAATGCTTAAAAGTACACTAAGTGTAAAACACGATGTCGATATGTCATGTTAGGAGTATTTTTATTAATAAATTTTATTAGAAAAGCTATTTTTTATTTTCCTTGCATTCGAAATGAAAAGTAGAGTGCTACACACGGGTAAAAGGAATCAAACCCTACTCGGACTATAGCCGCCCTCGCTGCGCTCGGGCGTCTAACAACCTCGTAGGGATTGATTCCTTTCCACCCTTATAAAGCAATCTACTATTATTACCTACGGTTTGCGGGGTGAGCTCGTGATTTCCAGGTAAACAGTTATTGTTAATGGTGTGCGAGCGAGAGGACGTTGCAAGTACATTTACCTGCCGAGTTACAAGTGTTAACAAGAGGCAAAATACACCCACTTAATCCTTTTCGTAGGTACTTTCGTTCGTTAGTTCTCCATGCAGGCGTTTATGTACAGGTTTTTTATTAATTATAATGCATATTATTTTCATTTCATATATTTTTATTCAATATTTACAACTCTCCTGGCCTTACAATAATATCTTCTAAACCTTCGGCGGGAATGTGTATCGTTGGCTCGTGCTGGCAAACCCCATGTACCACACAATGCACATGACGTGTGAGCAGAAGCCAATGGTTCTTCGGCCAATGTTACATGTACAGTAATAGTGTTTTATAGCCTGTCGCCCTTCGAGAGCCCTATCTATGCCAATATAAACGTTATACGAACGTGAACGGACATGTCGGGACTGGATTCTACCGCGCAATACGTAAAGGTCTCGTATGTGTTCTGTGGGTAATTGGTCGCCAAGTTCAACGATGAACATACCATTTGGCTGCAAATGCTCCGCATAGTAACTCCTAGCTTGCTTTATTTGGTATACACCAAGTGCAAAAAGGATAAGATCTTCTTGTGTCAATGTGGGGAATTGAACCTCAAGCGCATCAACGTTAATTGAACGAAACGGAGCACGTCTTCGGTTATAATTGTATCTGTTCACCAGATCCGCCAATGTATTCGGTACATTAACCCTTTCCCGTATTATTTCTAAATACATTGGAGCCCTTACATTGTCCACAATCAACACATGATAGGCATTTAATAAAGCTGCACTGATTTTAAAATATTCCATCATATGATGCAAGGTGCGATTGCTGTGTACAATTCTTAACAAGCGAAAATCTCTTTTGAATCGTCCATTGATTATTTCTACTACCCAGCGGCATATAGTCACAAGTCTGGATTTATTCGCTTGTTCCGTCGTAAGTTGCGTTTCGTTTGCATTTTTCGTTTCTGGCATATGAACTGTATATCCATGTGATTGTAAAGGATAGGCCGCGTCTCTAAAGCCACGATCTAAGATAAATACGTCACCCGGTCTGAAAAACCAATGAAATATGCTCTCCTCATTATCAATAATTGCATTCATTATTGTTGCATCGGAAGTTGAAGCGGCGTGCGGGCCCGTTACGTCAATTATATGACCGTCACAGCAAACAAACAAGAACGGCTTGGTCAGATTTCGATATTTGTGAAGACTATATGTTTGTCGTTGAAAAAAATAGTTCGAGCTCTTTTGGTTGTATATATATGTACCATCGACTATTATTATAGCATTTCTTTGTGGCAAAGGGCTTTCTGGATTGCCAAATAGAGTTTCAGGTACTAATAAATTCCTTTGAGCCACTTGTTCCCTGTTTATGTGGTCAAACCCAACATGCAAGGGAACAAAATCACGCAACAATGCATCACGACCTAGAGCTAACATTCGTTGAAAACGGGATTCGCTCGTTCTAAACACTAAAGCAAGTCTGGCATTAGAGTCTCCTGTTCTTAGTTTTGCCAATACAGCGGCCAGTATTGTCTTCTTTTGACGATTATTATTTAGGCTGGATGTGTTTACGAGTAGATCGGAAAACTGTTCGTGAGTAAGTCCCGTCCAAGTATGAAACTCGTTTGTATTAATGACTTCGTATGTCTCGAAGTTTAACACGTCTGTTGTAATATGATTTCTCATAATCGTCAGAGCATTCACTATTTCAGATGCAGTAAAATCTTCTATGAGATTGTCTTGTAAAGGTAGAGTATACCAAAGGTTCTGGGCTAAGTGTTCTTCGCAAACGCGAGCATTTTCTGGTATTAGTAGATTGTACCGCCCAATCATACGAATTATGATATCGTTAGGTATTCTAAGCCTGGTAATATTTTGACAATGCTCAAAAATGCAGTGCACTGTTTGGAGTACGTACAAATCCTGCTAAGGTCATTGTTGGATGATTACGGCTTTGTTGCTGAATAGGCTCATCGGGCAACACGTCATCATCTTGACGCGCCTCGCGTATACGCCGATGAAACGTCCTCTCAGCTCTTTGCCAGCAAGGTCGGCAAATGACGTCGGTAGGTTCGTTCTGAAAAAAAAAAACAATTTTTGTAAACCCACCTTCTACAAGTTAAATACAAACGAATCTTTCCCAAAGGACTTCTTAACAAAAATAATAACATGTTCGTGCCCGTACTCACACAAAACTAACTATTTCAAAACTTTTGAAATAGTTTTGAGTGTAGGCAAAAGCCAATGCCTACATTTAAACCGGCTATAATTTAGACGGGCACTATACCATATTGAAGTGGTACTTAAGATCTGTACAGAGCGCCGATAAAAATACTAACAAATAAATAAGAACAACAAATAGTTAATTCGTGGCAGTAACAGAGAGTCGATGAAATACTAATAAACACTCGTAAGTAGAAATCTTACTTAAAAATAATAATAATAATAAAAATCTTTCCCTATACCTTCAAAGGTTCTTGTCTACATTTCTATCACTGATGTAAGCCTATGTACTTTATAAAAAAAATCCCTTTCATAGTACTAACTAAAGAACTTAAGTATACATTTTACTTAATTGAAGGAAGGTAGGTACTTCAGCAAAATAATTCAACGCGACACCTAGTCCTGATCATGATGTCATATCGACGATCTGTTATTATCACAGAGTAGGTACCTAGTTATGACTTAAATGTAAAAAAGGTTGCATTACATACCTGTCTCGCGATTAGCTCCTCCATAATAATCTGAGCTATGTCGATGTGCTGTTCTTCCCGAGAAATCCACGTGTAAGTCCTTCGACCTTCACATGGTTCACGACAGTTAATACACAACATATGTGCCATGATTAACAAAAACATATACTGTTTTTGTTAATCATGGCACATATGTATACAAAAACAAAAACTCAACGATAATTAAAACAACAAACAAAACAAAATCAATGTTAAAAACCACGAAAACAGTGAAAGTAGCCGTCCGATGTAACGAGAGTTGCATGGAAAACTAACGAACGAAAGTACGAAAAGGACTAAGTAGGTGTATTTTGCCTCTTGCTCACACTTGCAACTCGGCAGGTAAATGTAGGTACTTGTAACGTCTTCTCGCTCGCATACTTATTATGCCTCTTGCTCACACTTCTCGGCAGGTAAATGTACTTGTAACGTATTCTCGCTCGCACACCATTAACAATAACTGATTACCTGGAAATCACGAGCTCACCCCGCAAGCCGGGTGCAAGCCGTAGGTAATAAAATAAATACTTTGAGACCGATTATCATCTCAACCAACAGGTTTCGAGCTTTACTGTCATAATACGAAATGTTTATTATAATTATGCCTATGATAAAATTTAATTATTTTTTGTTGGCCGGCTAAAAAAAAATTAGCCCAAATTTGTATGAAGCCTGAATGATGTCCTTTGCTCTGTGTCCATATATTGTTCCCCCCGATACCACCAGTAACTGCTTTTCGTATATTAGATACTAGCTTTCCGCTCGCGGCTTCGCCCGCGTTATTATTGTTTTCCCGTGGGAATTTGTATTTTCCCATAGGAAAAATCATTTTGTAGCCTATTTAAGCCCGGATAATACATTTCGTAGAAATTGGTGCAGATTTCAAATATTTTCCATAGAAACTTTCAACCTCTATTTTGGACCCTAAGGGACCCTAATTCCAATAAACCATGAAACACGTATTCAATGAATTATTTTTAAGAGCATGAATCTCAAGTTTTATCAAATCTGCATATATGCAGATAAAATGCAAATAAAATATGCATATAATTTTGTTTGGTGATGGGGCGATTTTCGACATGTCCTTTGTCGAGATTATATGGAAAAAGCAAAACATACATACACAACCAAAGCCTACCTTAATTTTTTAATGAAAAAAGTTATTAAATCAGTCCAAGTTTAGAGTAGCAAACAGGGGACTACGAAACGTCTATTTGCAGATCCGAACTGCATTTGTCTCTTCCGCTCTCTGCTCGGTTGTTCGGGCACAGCGCGACAGCTATACATTTTACAAATATCAATGTTATAAACATTACTGGAGGGAGACTCTGTACCAGGGTCGTCTGCTTAGGTACCTCCGTCTTACCTATTTCTGCCGCAAAGCAGCACTGCTTGCATCGCTGTGTTCCGGTTTGAAGGGTAAGATATGGCAGTGAAATTAAAGGGTACTGTGACTTTACATCTTGTGTCACAAGTTGGCAACGTACACGGTGGTTCTTGTGGGGGTTGCAGTTTTGCTGTGAATCTCACAAGAGCCGCATGTATTATAGGTGACTGTTACCACTTACCATCAGGTGGGCAGTTTGCTTGTTTGCCAACTTTCTGCAATAAAAAAAAAAAAAAAAAAAAAACATAGTTAATAGTTATGATGGCGACAAACTGGTAAGACAGTGGTAGCTAGCCAGGCGGGCTCAGAAGCCCTGCCACTAACCAAACCAAGCGGAAAAACCTCCGCCCCCATGAAGAGTCGAATCCTGGATCTCCAGATCGATATAAGGCGGTTTTCCGGAGCACGGAATGGCATAAGATATCTTACATTTTGGTCAACCACCATGGAGCTGAGATGGAAACGTTAACAATCGCACGCCATGTGCTCACGTCAAAATTATTTTCTTTTCTCATATTCTGACAGTATCAATGTTTACCTAAATATACACAGGATAAACAACCTATACTTACAGCCACATATTGATACTTATACATAAACTAGCTGCGCCCGCGAACTACGTTTCGCGATATTATTTTTTCCAAGTTTTTGCTACATTTTTCATTGATGCTCAGCTCCTATAAGTCATAGCGTGATGTTATATAGCCTAAAGCAGGGTTTCTTAAACTTTTTGCAGTCACGGACCCCTTTCACAATTTAAACAATTCCACGGACCCTGTTTAACAATATTTTTGGAAATGAAGAACACCTTATTATATTGATAAAAAAATACTTTTATTGATCCTTGCATTACACTTACTACTAAGCTAATGAGATGGGTGCAGCTGTTTGGCCTCAATGAGAACGTTAAATTGTGGGATTGTCTTCGACAAGGCAAGACGCATGTCATGTTTACGTCGAGTTTACTACACAATGTTTACAGACTGACCTACTGCGGACCACTAATACACATGCTACGGACCCCTAAGGGGTTCGTGGACCCCACTTTAAGAAACCCTGGCCTAAAGCCTTCCTCGATAAATGGACTATCCAATACAAAAATAATTTTTCAATTTGGATCAGTAGTTCCTGAGATTAGCGCGTTCAAGCAAACAAACAAACAAACAAACTCTTCAGCTTTATAATATTTTTAGTATAGATAAAGCTGAAGAGTTTGTTTGTTTGTTTGCTGGAACGCGGTAATCTCAGGAACTACTTATTCAAATTGAAATATCCAACACAAAAATAATTTTTCAATTTGAATAAGTAGTTCCTGAGATTTATCGAGGAAGGCTTTAGGCTATATAACATCACGCTACGACTAATAGGAGCTGAGCATCAATGACAAATGTTGCAAAAACGGGTAAAAAATATACGGCGAAACGTTTCTCAAAAATAGTTCGCTGGCACAGCTAGTATATTATAGAAGTATAGATTTCGACTGTAATGGCTCCTGGTGGGTTATTGTCTAAGAAAAAATCTATCACGATCGCCTATAATTTGACTGTCATTGCGCCGTGAACACAAGACCCTGTGCCGATTTCCTTTTATAAAGGAGTAATGGATAGAGTGCGACTGTCAAATTGTAAGCAATCACGAAATATTTTTTCTAGACAATAACCCCCCCTGTTCCGCCCTTATAAAACAAAAAAAAACACTACTATGTTTGAAAAGTTTCGTGTTAAGTAATTTAGATCTCAATCTCAGCGGCATTTAAACAGTAAGTACCTACCTAATAAAGGATTTCATCTCCAGAACCTATTGTTCTACTACGAGTCTGAAAACAACACGCGGCCCACCGGGGTCCTGCTGCTGGAGGGCTCGTACTGCGAGCGCCTCAGCAAGGCGCCCATGGAGAGGAACGCTTCGGTAAGCACTCAGATTAATTTCATCGTTTTCCATTCGACACGGCTAAGCGTAACATTAATGAGATCTCCAACCCTACGGCCATTCTCAACTCATTCGCTATTGTTTTCGCTCTCTTTTGTGACGCCATCTTGTGATTTCATACCGCCTATCATAGAAAACTCCGTGATATTTAAACGATAGTAAATGTCTCTCTCTTTCTCTATCACTACGAGTTTGGCTGTAGGACCGCGGGTTCAAGGCCTGAACCACCACCAGTTGGAACAAGTGAGGATTAAAATGTATTGTAGTCTGGTGGGACGGCTAACCGACGGGTGTGTAATCTAAAATAAATAAAATTGAAGTGTCTTGTAATGTCAAAATAACAAGTATTTAGTAAATGGGTATGAATGTATATCGGATACCAATAACAAATCTATACATCTATATCTATACATCTATGCAAATAAATAAAATTGAAGTGTCTGTTTGTAATGTCAAAATAAAAAGTTTTTACTAAATGGGTATGAATGTATATCGGGTACCTATAACAAAAACACAATTTAAAAAACTTTTGTCTGTCTGTCTATTTGTTCCTGCTAATCTCAGGAACGGCTGGACCGATTTTGACGGGACTTTCACTAATAGATAGCTAATTATATAAGGTATAACATAGGCTACAGATTTTTATCAAGACCTTAAAAAAATGCCTAGAAAAATCAAAATGCTGCCAAAAGTTACTATTCGATGACGAAGTCGCGGGCACAGCTAGTGTTTGATATAAATACTGGTGTAGATCGCCACATACAAGTAATAAATTCCATTTCATATAATAACTGGCTTAATAAAATAAGCATTTCATATAATTTTAGATTCTCTAATTTCATGTGATATAATGAACATTTGATATAATAGTTTTTTGACATAGTATCAGATGATATAAAAAACATTTAATATAACGCCTGTTCGTTTGCAATACATTTATGATGCATGCAAGCAAGCATGCACCATGTAATAAGCAAACATACAGCATGCAGCCAAGCATGGCAGCATGGAAGCAAGCAAACACCATGAAAGTGAACATGCAGCATGCAGGCGAGCATGTAGCATGCAAGCAAGCATGCAATGTACAATCAAGCCGAATTCACATTGCGAAACCAATGGCATGAATGTAGATTCGTGACAATTTCATCAACAATTTCACTTGTAAACGTCAAGTTTTACAATGCATGCATCAATTTCACGAAACTGAAAGAGTTTCGTGTTGCGTGCGATTTTAGGATAAAGAAAATACAGTGTTGGGCTTAATTAAAGCTACAACTAAGTTGGCAAACAAACATATTGCCCACCTGATGGTAAGTGGTAACAATCACCTAAAGTAGATGTGGCTCTTGTGAGATTCGCAGCAAAACTACAACCCCCACAAATACCACAGCATACGTTGCCAATTTGTGACATAAGATGTAAAGTCACGGTAAGTTCGCTGCCATATCTTACCCTTCAAACCGCAACACCGCAATGCAAGTACTGCTGCTTTGCAGCAGAAAATAGGTAAGACGGAGGCACCTAAGCATACGACCCTGGTACAGAGTCTGCCTCCGGTAAAGTTTTGTTTATATGCGAAGTTTTGTCAAAACTGGTACACCGCTTTCTTGGGCGACCGTACAATGCATATTCAGACTTATAGGGCGCCATAAGTCTGATTACAGTTGGATTAAACTTTGAAGAATAATTTCGACGAGGACGCCTGCCCCTAGGGGTTCACGGTTGATAGCGTAGAGCGGGGATAAATTTCTCTCTCGCACTGCGGTTCTACAAAATAAAGCCAACTAATTTTACATAGGTACACTTCAACCGTAAAATATGCTCCAAACACAGCGATTGCACCTTGATCGCATAACACTACTAGGTATATTGATAAGCGAATCAATGTTATTAATGCCACAATAAAAATAATAAAAAAATAAGACAACTTACTGATCTTGAAACGGCAAGATTAATTTACTTTAGTTATTTTCATAGTGTCACGCGTTATATGGAATATCTGTGGGGATCGGCTGCTAGTATAGAAAGTATTTTTGTACTTCAAAAAAGAGCGGTTCGCGCTACTTATAATTTACGAGCAAGAGACTCTCTTAGAGATTTATTTAGAGAAATTAACATATTGACTTTAGCAGGACAGTACATTAATGAAATTTTGATTTACCTGGAATATCTGTGGGGATCGGCTGCTAGTATAGAAAGTATTTTTGTACTTCAAAAAAGAGCGGTTCGCGCTACTTATAATTTACGAGCAAGAGACTCTTTTAGAGATTTATTTAGAGAAATTAACATATTGACTTTAGCAGGACAGTACATTAATGAAATTTTGATTTACCTGGAATATCTGTGGGGATCGGCTGCTAGTATAGAAAGTATTTTTGTACTTCAAAAAAGAGCGGTTCGCGCTACTTATAATTTACGAGCAAGAGACTCTTTTAGAGATTTATTTAGAGAAATTAACATATTGACTTTAGCAGGACAGTACATTAATGAAATTTTGATTTACCTATGTCTATAAAAATTATAATACATTTGAAACCAATTTCCAACTTCACCATCTAAACACAAGAAATAAAAATAAACTTGCCGTTCCAACGTACAGGCTCCAAAAAACTAGAGGCTCATTTATGGGGAAATGTGTAACTGCTGTAACGGCGTCAGTGGCGCTGTGGACTCGGCGCTTGCCTTCCAATCGGGGAGTCAGGGTTCGTGACCCGCCATGTACCAATGTGTTTTTCGTTTCGAATTTCATATGTACATTTGTCTGACGCTCCTACGGTGAAGGAAAACATCGTGAGGCAACCTGCATACATCTGCGAAGAAATTCAATGATGTATGTGAAGTCGACCAATCCGCACTGGGCCAGCGTGGCTGACTAAGGCCTAATCACCCTAACATAGGGTAGGCTTGAACCCCTCGGTGGGGGACGTACGTGAGCTGTGATGATGATGATGTGTAACTGTTTACAACAGGGTCCCACAAAGTGTAACTGACTTACCTTTTGATAAGTTTAAAGCGCATGTAAAAAAAGACTGATGAGTAAAGGATATTATAAAGTTAACGATTATTTAAATGATGCCAATGCCTGGTGTTAATTTGAAGAAATTATTAGTTATAATAATGTAACTAATCGTGTTGTTGTGTATAACTAATCACTAACTAGTATTGGTAACGACGTAGTAAGAAGAGAACTGACAAATCGTAATTTGTTATGGAAGTTGAGCTCAAATTTTTTGCTTTGAGGTCAGCTTCCAATCGACGACTTTGTAACAATACAAGGAGAAAAAAATAGCCCTTGCTGGTTTTCTTGCAGGTTCTTTCCAGTACAGGGTCAAGGTCCCGCCGTAGGCTTGTGAACCATTGGCGTAGCTTCCTTGGCTTTCAAAAGAGAAAAAGAGTAAAATCCAAGTTAAATAAAATATTTTGAATATGAATTTGACAATATAATCTCGACGCTGAGTGAACTTAAAAAAGAGGCAATCCAAAACAGGAAAAAAAAATTTTACCTTCCGTCCGAGTTTCTTGCCTGTTCGTCCCGAAAGGCTTTTTCAATTTCCAAACAGGTTTAGAACTTTTTTATTCATTTTACTTGTATTGGCGTGCCTTTGTGTACATTTTAATTATAGTTGGGATGTGTGTACTATCGCGAGCACTTCCGCCTGACCATTTAAAAATTTATTCGCTTGAATCGTGCGGAAGCGCCGTGCTACGCCCCCTTAAGTTTTGGCCTATTAGAAAAGAAATACTCTTTCTCTCTCTAATCGGCGTTGGGGGGTTCCTCGGCGGCTCGGCGGCGGGCCGAAGAAGAATCTTTTATTTCATTATTCCATGTCTATTCGAGGTCGACTGGGTGGGGCTAGAGAGCGCTAGTGCAAACGAAAATGAGCGTAGCGGTGATCAGGCGGAACTGTGCGCGATAGTACATACCAAAGACATTATAAGAGATAGACCGACAATACGCGCGGCCTCTAAGAAACCCCCTTCAACCACAACAGCGGTCAGGCGGCCGCTACTCATACTGTATTTGTACTGCATTGGACTGTCGAGCGCGCGTCAAGTTATAAAAATACTTAAACATGCCCAAATAACTTCGTTTTGTAGTGTAAAAAACGAACAGTAATAAAAACTAAATCACATTGTAACATTATTTATTACCGATGAGTCTTAATTATGCTTATTTATTTAGCTATTATCATATCAAAATTGGTTGAAGGGGACTTCATATATTTCGTTTGCATTGTTGGTCTACTCTTATAATGTCTTTGGTACATACATACATACATACATACAAGAATAAAATAATTAGTTGGCAAATATCTGGGTAATTAGATTTTATGTTTTGTTTGACGCCAATACGTTAAATTATGGGAAGAGTTTACAAATAAAGAGTTATAGTCGACCAACTTAAAAAAGTATTTACTTGTTGAATGGGTAAGGAAAATTTCATACAAGTTCCATTAAAAATTAGTAAGATAAAATTGTTAGTTTAGTATAAAAATTCTAAGGGGCTCGATCCCTCAACAAACCTATCAAACCTCTTCCGCAATTGAATTAAAATTAAACTTTTTTGGCTAACATTATACTTTTACGGGCTTATTAATAAAATTTTACTCCTTATCATCCTCGGATTAGTTACTCCGTGTTTTGTCTTGTTTCCGCACATGTCGGCTGTCATATGACGAAACAAGACAAAACACGAAGTAACTAATCCGGGGATGATCCAAGGAGTAAATTTTTTATTAATAGGGCCGTTAAAGTAAAATTTCCTCAACTGGTGGACATTATTAGTGTTTACTTGGCTGAAACCTGCTCTCGAGAGGGCCACCCCCAAACGACGATCCTGGATCTATAATGATTTATGGATCTATGTTTATCTGGTACTTATTATATGATTTGCATCATTGTTCATACAGTTCTGCTTCACAATCTCGTACCGGCGGGAGAGCCAGCGGCAGTACGAGCTGCGCGCCGCCTCCGAGGTGGACTGCGTTCACTGGGTCGACGCCATCCGCGAGGCTAGGTAAGTCCTCACATTCCAGGGGTGAAAAGGTAGACCTCTCAACTGCCGCACCTACCAACTGTTTAGAACGCGATAATTGTGATATTAATACAAGCGTTTCTGTGGTATACACCACATAAGCAATAGCTGAGATAAAATCCTATTTGACCAGCTCAGACCAAATAAAAAAGTTTTTTATTTGGTCTGACTGAGTTGATCAGTTATTAAATCCTAAGTCCAACTGAGTAATCACAGAATCCAATGATAGTACGAGCGGTTCCATTGGCGTATCTAGTTGTTTTTTGGGGTGGGCCTGGCCCTTGATTTTTGTTTGAAGTTATCACTATTGAAACGGTAGCCTAACATCCTGGGGTGGGCCCGTGCCCACTCCAGGACATGGGCACGGGCCACCCCCCCTCCCCCTTTATATACGCCAATGAGCGGTTCATCTGCCTACGGAGCTACAGATGCGATATGTACAAAATTTTAAAACGACAAAAGCAAAATTCAAAAACGTGTGCTTGACACATGAATTCATGATTAATTCTATTTCTAATCTATATAAATAAAAATGGATCGCCAAATCGGTTGCTAAAGTGCAAAACTCGGGAACGGATGGATCGATTCGGACATTTTTTTTTCATATTTTCCTTGAGTCACAAAGAAGGTTCTTGGAGAGAAAAATATATCAATCGACAATAACATGAATGGAAAATAGCAAAAACAGCACTTTTCTTTTCCTATACAAATCATTGACAGAGTCAAAGTCTGTCCGGGCGGGCACCTGACCTAGTCTCTTCTCTATATATAATAAAATCGTAGGGGTACAAAAATCTGTAATTGCGAAATATTAAGAAAAAAAATACACAGGTCGCCTTAAAATCATTAGCAGAACACGATAGAATAGTTTTTAAAAAAATTGTTTGTTTGTTGGTTTGTTTGTTTGTTTGTTTGTTTGTTTGTTTGTTTGTTTGTTTGTCTGTTTGTCCGGAAAGATCTCCGAAACTACTGGACAGAATTTGATATGGCTTACACCACAATGCTTAGAATTTTCCGGAAGAACATTTAGGCATAATTTCGTTTGTTTAAATTCACTTTTTATTTTTAGTAAAAAAATACCATATAAAATTTTCGAATTGGCTTTAGGTAGAAAAACAACATGGCGCACGTGAAATTATTTTGACAAGTCTGTCACATAGTACAGAGAGAAGGTATTTTCTTCCACGAAGGAAAGGCAATGGAACTACGCCATACAGCCTGATCTTAAGTAATTGGATTTCGAAAATTGAAAGGCAGGAATGAAGTGTTTCACATAGTACAAATAAAATTTAATATTTTCTGTTAATGGCTGTGCGCAACTGGATTTCGCCAACCAAATTGTCTTTTTCTTATGTCGTACCGTGGTGGTAAGGCAAAAAGATCAAGCCATACAACCAATGTATAAAGCATTTTTTATGATAATACTTATCGTGTGACCATAAAATTTGTAGATTGGTTTAATTCTTGACTAATTTTCACAAAATCGGTACAAGTTTTGAAATATTTGAAATGTTGAAAAATGAAGATACTCTTTTCAAGGTATTTTGAAAGGTGTTATATGTTTTTACATTAGAACTAAGGAATCAAACTCTTTCATCCATTTAAAACTATTAAAAGTAATAGATTAATATTGATAATTAAAAAAAATATCTAACTGCAATGTTCTGGGTTACGCGTAGAGGGACGGGACGGGACTCTTGATCCTAATGTCTAAAATGACGGATCACATTTTTTTGGATCCACCCAAGGAACATAGATATCGAACGAAGAATCTAAAGAGTAGAACACATTGAACCTAGCCACGTTGACTTAATTTGACATGACTGCCGATAAAGTTCGTTTCCAAACCCAGCGATATGCGTATCAAATGAAAGGCATTGATGAGTAGAGCACTATGAACCAAGCAACATTGACATTAATTCAACATGGCCGCCGCTCAAAAAAGGTGGATAAAAGTTAGTTTCCAAACCTAGCAATATGGGTATCAAATGAAAGGCATTGATGAGTAGAGCACTATGAACCTAGCAACATTGACATAAATTCAACATGGCCGCCGCTCAAAAAAGGTGGAATAAAGTTAGTTTCCAAACCTAGCAATATGGGTATCAAATGAAAGGCCTTGAAGAGTAGAGCATTAGGTACCTAGGAAAATCGACCTAAATTCAACATGGCCGCCGCTCAAAAAAAGGGATAAAAGTTCGTTTTCAAACCCAGCAATATGGGTATCAAATGAAAGGCCCTGATGAGTAGAGCACTATGAACCTAGCAACATTGACATAAATTCAACATAGCCGCCGCTCTAAAAAGAAGAATAATAGTTCGTTTCCAAACCTAGCAATATGGGTATCAACTGAAAGGCCTAAAAGAGTAGAGCATTATGAACTAAGGAAAATTGCCCTAAATTAAACATGGCCGCCGTTAAAAAAATGGATAAAAGTTCGTTTTCAAACCCAGCAATATGGGTATCAAATAAAAGGCTTTGATAAGTAGAGCACTATGAACCTAGCAACACTGACATAAATTCAACATGGCCGCCGCTCAAAAAAGATAGATAAAAGTTCGTTTCCAAACCTAGCAATATGGGTATCAAATGAAAGGCCTTGAAGAGTAGAGCATTAGGAACCTAGCAAAATCGACCTAAATTCAACATGGCCGCCGCTCAAAAAAAAAGGATAAAAGTTCGTTTCCAAACCTAGCAATATGGGTATCAAATGAAAAGCTTAAAAGAGTAGAGCATTATGAACTTAGGAAAATTGCTTTAAATTCAACATGGCCGCCGCTCAAAAAATGGATAATAGTTCGTTTCCAAACCCAGTAATATGGGTCTCAAATGAAAGGCCTTGATGAGTAGAGCACTATGAACCTAGCAACACATAAATAAATTCAACATGGCCGCCGCTCAATAAAGGTAGATAAAAGTTCGTTTTCTAATCTAGCAATATAGGTATCAAATGAAAGGCCATGAAGAGTAGAGCACTATGAACCTAGGAAAATAGCACAAAATTCAATATGGCCGCTGCTCAAAAAAAAACTAATAAAAGTTCGTTTCTAAGCCCATCAATATGGGTATCAAATGAAAGGCCTCGATCAGTAGAGCACTATGAACGTAGCAACATTGACGTAAATTCAACATGGCCGCCGCTCAAAAAAGACGGATAACAGTTGCTTTTCAAACCCAGCAATAGGGGTATTAAATGAAAGTAGGCCATGAAGGGTACCTAGAGCAGCCATGCTCTAAGTGTGTTCCGCGGAACCCTAGGGCTCCACAATACCCCTATAAGGGTTCCGCAATAATTTAGAAAAATCAAAACACCCTCTCTGGTCGTACTTTTATTATGCTTATTAATAAAGAATACACTTCAAGTATTTCGCTTTCCAAAAGGGTTTCGTCACCAAAAAAGTTTGAGAACCGCTTCGGGGCCTATTGGATGTTCGATGTTAGATGTTACCTGTGTTTAGTGTCCTTCGAGACCGTGATAATGCAACGATCGTGAACTAACTACGATAACTCCAAGTTTGTGTGTTGGATGTTAGTCATCACGGCGAGTTTTTTTATAACCGAACTATGCCAGCAACACTATATCGCACAGTACACGTTACAAAAACGGAAGTCTCAATACATTTTAAGGCTAACCGCATAAATACGTTTTTCGCATTCGTTTTCTGAATGCGGGCATCCGAATGCATCAAATCTATACAAAATACTCATTGACTGCCGCACACGTTCGTTTTTATTACGAACGGAACACGTTCTGTACGTACGTTTAGGTAGAATGGTAGAAATCCCGAATGAGAAGAAACGAACGTCTGCGCTACGTTCACGAAACTCCGTGTCTGTATTCCGTGATCGGATATCGAATATGGAAAACGTATTTGTACAGTAACCCGGCCCCCCATTCATGCTATACATTAACTTTACGAAAACCGCCAGTATTACGAGCGACATAAGAACGGTTCAAAGGTCAAACAGTATAGCTTGACAAGGAGCTTACTGTACGACCAGTCAAAATTGGCCAAGTTGTCATATCCAAAAAATATATTTTGTTGGTGTTACCATTACCAACACCCATTATAAAATCTAAACTTTATTCGTATACAGTTCTAATTTATTAACAATTGTTTATTTTAATTCGAAACATGAATACGATAAAGATTATTCTTGCAACTGTGTAGTTCTTTCTACTGAAGAAGAATTTATTAATATCAATAATGTCTCTAAAACAATAATTATACTTAGTGTTTATAGTAATATGTAATGTATTTAATTTTGTGGACTGTTAGAAAAAGAGCATTACGAACCTACGAAAAATGTCCTAATTTCGAAAAGGCCGATGCTTAAGAAAGGCAGAAAAAAGTTGAATCATATGGAATAAAATGGAGGAAAAAACTAAACACTGTGTTAAGTATTTTGATGGCGAAACGTAGTTCGCGGGCACAGCTAGTTGTTAATAAATATATTTGTAATTGAATTAAGGAAAAAATTCTTAGCATATAAGCCCTACGGGTTTCCGCTTAGTATATTGTATTTCACAAGTGAAAGTTGATATGTACCTAATTGAAAAATAAATAAATAAATAAGATCTAACCCGTAACGAATTCACTCTATCCATATAAAACTGTCTATCATCGTTATGCTCGCATGTTGCCAGTCGTATTTATTCCTCTCTTGCCCGGTAATTCCCCGGAAAGTGTTACCAACACACAAATAGCTGTAAAATACTTACTCACTGGATAACTTTATGAATACAAAGCCATCATTTATGTCAAAGCACTGAGAAACTCGGAATTTGTTTATTATACGCGTATTCCGAGCGGCGGCGCGGCGTCTCTTTTGACGTCGAGAAAGGTAGGTAGGTACAAATAATTACTACGGAAAAGCTTTCAATCTGGCCTGCTATCCCGTATTCCGAGTCAAAGAATCGAAAAACTGAGTCCGTTGTACAATACTGCGCGCGCTGTTATATCCGCGAAGATCGAGTACTTGTCCAGCGCTGTATAGTGAACATACTCGTATTTGAATAATTGATAAAGAGTTTGAAAAGTTGCCTCTTGGTAGCTCTTCTGTAGCGGGACGAGTGAAGCGTGGAATATTGATGAAGGTGTTTAGGTAGTTACAGTAGAGAAGTTCGACATCATTTTAAATAGGGCATATACATACATCGAATGAACTCTACCACCATCCCACTACTGTGGGCACGGGTTTTTAGTAGTAAAAAAAGAGGAATTCGCCTATATACATTACATGTTGCCGCTTCCTTTCTTCTAGTTATTGACGTAAGAGCCGTCTGCGGGGAAATGGAAAACTCGAAATAAAACGCACTAACTCGCTTAACCACAGCGTGGTATAGTACTACCAGTAGAACGCTAGTACCACAGATTACTAAATAGTTACTACGTCCTAGTACTACGGGTAAGCACTGGGGTTCTATTTTTAACCGACTTCAAAAAAGGAGGAGGTTATCAATTCGGTTGTATTTTTTTAATGTTTGTTACCTTATAACTCCGTCATTTTTAAACCGATTTCCAAATTCTTTTTGTATTCGATAGAGTATACTGCAAGGGTGGTCCCATGGTCACCAAAGTCAGGATCTGATGATGGGATCCCATAGAAAATAGAGGAAAACACTAATTTTAATTTAAATTAGGGTTTCTTTAACTGAAAAGATTTCATTCACTAAAAAGTTAAAAATAATTTTTTTTTACAAAAAATAAAACCGACTTCAAAAACACTAAAAACTTAAAAATAATATAAGAATAGGTACAGACAACATCACACTTCTATATTGAAGTCGGTGACAAATTTTAACACTTTCTAGGAGATCATCGTTTGGCGCCGACTTCAATATAGAAGTGTGATGTTGTCTGTACCTATTCTTATATTATTTTTAAGTTTTTAGTGTTTTTGAAGTCGGTTTTATTTTTTGTAAAAAAATTTTTGAATCATTCTTCCGGCATCGAGCGCTCGTCAGTGTTCGATTTCTACTTATTTTCGTTTTATTTTCTACGAAAATCAAAACAATATTGATCTTCGTCGTAATGCTCTATCGATTTTCATCGCAAGACAAACGAAATTCAATAGAAATCGAGCACAGATGACGCTTGAAAAGCGCTCGATGCCGGACGAATAATTCAAAAATAGAGTCGCAGTGCTTGCCCGTAGTACTAGCGTTCTACTGGTAAATTCAAATTCAAATTCTTTATTGCATTCCAATAAGTATTCTCTAGCTGACATATACAATTTGTATCATTATGGACCTTGTAAGGCACAGCAATTCTTGAGAGAAGCATGCACTACTTACATATAAAAAATTAATTATCTAAATCTAATGTCCATCATATTTAGAAACTATTATCTAAAAACTAATAAAATGCTGTGATAATAAATTAAATTTAAATGTACCTGACATTTCAATTTAATTTATTATCACAGCATTTTATTATTATTATAATCAGAATATGTCATTATTAGAAAATATTTATATGGAATAAAATTAATATTATTAATATTTATAGTGACATTGAACATAATAACATTTATATATTACAATCATTAGTAAATCAATGATTACAATATATCTTAATTTGGAGACTTGTAAACATTTATTAATATAGGTAATTGTATTTTAATAATTACATTTATATTTATTTAATTACACTTTATTAAATAGCTATCTCTGCTTTTTAAGTTTATGTAACTATATCATTACCTTTTTTAACATTTATATATTATATTTCTATATCACGCTGTCTTATAGTACTATATCACGCTGGTTAAGCGAGTTGGTGCATTCATTTCGAGTTTTCCATTTCCCCGCAGACGGCTCTTACACGGTAATAGTATTACCGTGGCTCTTACGTCAATAACGAGAAGAAAGGGAGCGGCAACATGTAATGTGTATTATAAATCCAGCAGCAAGGCACAGAACAGACTTGCTTGGTTGTAGTTAGCATGTCTCATCGCATTCCTGTCCTTAACGTTCAAATGTGTTTATTCCCTCTCCCTCTTTTATAACACAAAATTCATTCACAATTCCTAAACCACCCGTGCTGCCCTACTGTATAACAGATTACCAGCAAACCATACTTTCAAGCTCAAACTAAGAGTTCATCTGCCATCATGGAGGTGTGATTCAGCACATAGGTATTTTGTTTACATCGAAGTTCTTTTTTATCGGTGACTAGCTTTCCGCTCGCGGCTTTGCCCGCGTTATTATTGTTTTCCCGTGGGAATTTATATTTTCCCGTAGGAAAAATAAATTTGTGGCCTATTTAATCCCGGATAGTAAATATCAAAGAAGTTGAAGCACATTTTAAATATTTTCCATAGAAACTTTCAACCCCTATTTTGCACCCTAAGGGGGTGAATTCCAATGAACCATGAAACATGTTTCAATGAAATATTTTTAAGAGCATAAATCTCAAGTTTTATCAAAATATCTTGGCCTAACTATAGATATCAACTTTAGTTGGAAAACGCATATTGATAACGTGTGTAATAAGTTGAGAATAATACTTGGTAAATTTTTGCAGCTGCGGCGTACAGTGAGTAGGCCAATTTTACGCATTCTGTATCATGCACTAGCAGACGCAGTAATGAGTTACGGTTTGAGCGCTTACGGTCGAACTTTTCCTTCTTATCTTAACAGAATACATAATATTCATCGGCGAATAATTAAATTATTAGTAAATAAAAACACAAAAAAAAGCTGTGAGGATAACTATGATCACCCGTTTCAAAAATGTAACATATTACCAGTGTCAGAAAAAGTAAATTATCTATTAGCCGTTAGCAACTATAAGTGTAATAAATTTAAATTTAAAATTCCTGTAAACCGCAAACTGAGAGAAAACGTAAATAGAAAAAAATATGAACAACCAAAATTTTGTAATTATTACGGACAAAGAACACAAGCATATTTAATACCAAAGATTTTTAATAAGATTACTTGTGATGATTGTAAAAGCCTAAGTGTATTTAAATCCCATATCAAAAAATTACTTTTGTGTGAATATTCACAGAGATTAAATGTATAGGAAAAAAGAGCTCTTTTGTAAAAAATGTTTATAGTTATATTTTATTGACTTAATTTTTTTTTTTTTTTGATTTAGATTAGAAAGTGTAACTAACTTAAATATGTATTATTAGAATGAGTGTCATCATTGTTATCGCCAACAAACTTGTCAAAAGTTTGGCGATATTATGTAACTTTACCATATTAATGTAAATAGAATAAAGAATAAATAAAAAAAAAATAAAAATCCTTGCAAATTGAAAGATTTTTCCATACAAGTTTTGCAACCTTAGTGTGCGTCCGCATTTTGAATTAAAACAACTGTCCAAATTTCACGTTTTTACCATTAGCGGTTACGGCTGTGCGTGCGTCTATAGATGGGAACATCTCTTTTTATATAGATACTTTTGTTTTTTTTATTTTGTATTTTATACGTGTAAATAGTATATTTCAGTTTATGTTTGTATATAGACTTTGCCTGCTGTTTCCGTCTCCTAACACCTGCTAGCGTTGACTGGCAGAGATCTCTTTTAGAGATAAGCCCACCCTTGTATAGTGGAACAGCGGTTTATCACTTTTAACAAAACTTCGCGTATAAACAAAATATCGTTAAGTTTGGGGGTTGATTGCTACCGCGTCCGTAGGCTATGCTCTAGAGACCCTACACGTGACCCCCGGGTAGCGCCAAACGATAGCAGCCATTCCGGTGGTAGGCTTTGGCCGAGGCTGGTCACCACCCACCGGACAAAGTCGTGTCGCCAAGCGGACAACAGGTCTACACAGTTGCGCTGCTCTGAGCAGTCGCTTTCAGCTCAACGGTTCTTCTGTGCTGGGGGACTGGTTTTGGAGGGTAGCGGGATCCGAAGCACATTGCCCTGCTGGTTGACCATAGGTTGTAGGGGGCCCAAGTAGCGGACCAGCCATCTGTCAAAGGCTGCCCCGCCGCCTTACGAAAAATCCCGGGGTTCGCTACCGTGCCGGTTGGCGACCGGACGAGAGGACCCGGTAGACACCTTCGGGGGTGTTCGGGCGTCCCCGCAGTCTCCAAATCAGTCCCCCTTCAGTGCTGAACTCCGTTTTTGCTGCATGGACGCTGGAGTGGCGCCTCGTGTAACTTCTGTTCTTCCCTGCCTTACTCACTCACTCACTCATGATGAAAAAGACAAAAAAGATGAAAGTTAAACAGCAGCAGCACGTCCTCTCACTTAAAGTGAACCACACTAACACCTGTAGTTTGCACTCCAATATTGACCCGGTCCACCACCATCTCGAGGCCAACAAGCCGCATATGCTGTTCCTTACGGAGACGCAAATCAGATGTCCGTCAGACACGTCGTACCTTAACTACCCGGGATACAGCCTGGAGCACTGTTTCAAGCCACGCGCTGGAGTTTGTGTGTACGTACGTGATGACATCTGCAGTAAACGTCTCCGTAACCTTGAAAAATCCGATTTCTCGGTGCTGTGGATTTTGGTGGACACAGGGGTGGAACAAATTGTTTTCGCCGCCTTGTATAGATCACATAGCGGGGATCAGGAGACGACTCGGCTTTTTGACTACCTCAGCACAACAGCTGACAAGGTACATGAACGGTATCCATTGGCACAGTTAGTGTTTCTGGGGGACTTTAACGCCCACCACGAGGAGTGGCTGTGCCCATACCAGAACACTGATCATGCTGGGCGAGAAGCGCGCAAGCTTGCGCTGTCGCTAAGCCTCACCCAGTTGGTCACTGAGCCAACGAGAATACCGGATGTAGAAGGCCACACCGCCTATTGTTTGGACCTTCTGCTGTCAACAGACCCGGACAGGTTTTCGGTAGCCGTATCATCCCCTCTGGGAAGCTCCGATCACTGTCTGGTGAAATCTGTATCGACATTCTCCCCGCCTGACATTGGCCCTAGGGAAACCAGGCGGAGATGGCGATACAAGTCAGCAGATTGGGATGAGATGCGTCACTTTTTTGCATCTTACCCTTGGCGGCAAACGTGCTTTGCATCCGAGGACCCTACGATCTGCGCTGACAACATTGTTAACGTGATACGGCAAGCTATGGAGTACTTCATTCCTTATTCTGACGTGACCACCGAACGTTTCGCCCGTCCCTGGTATAATGCCGACTGCGCAAAGGCTGATGCCCTTAAAAAGTCGGCATATCAGAAATGGGCTGCCGCGCGCAGTAGAAAACTTGCCGACCTCGGAGCCAAGAAGAAAGCTTTTAATAAAGCCGCCAAGTCCTGCAAAAAAGCACAGAAGAAGGCTCGCCTCGACCACATTGGTCGTATTGGGGCCAGACTCTCATCATACCCATCGGGGAATAGAGCCTTCTGGTCCCTTGCCAAATTGGTCGAGACGAACTTCTGTCGGCCATCACTACCGCCCCTTCAGAAGCCTGATGGATCACTGGCTCACACCGCAAAGGATAAGGCAAATTTATTTGCCTTTCTTTTTGCGGAAAACTCGCATCTAGACCCCACAAGCCAACCTCCACCCACAATACCCTCAAGCAGTTCCGCAATGCCGGAGATTCGCATCGGTCAGAAGGAGGTTCTTCTATCACTGAGGGGTCTGAATGTGAACAAAGCCAGTGGCCCAGATGGAATTCCTGCGGTAGTCCTTAAAACTTGTGCTCCCGAGTTGTCTCCTGTTCTCACACGCCTGTACCGTCCCTCTCTGAACACCGGTCAAGTTCCAAGATCTTGGAAGCATGCTAATGTGCAGCCAGTACCCAAAAAGGGTAGTCGTGCTGACCCATCAAACTACAGACCAATAGCTATCACCTCCATTCTCTGTAAGAGTATGGAGCGTGTACTGAATGCTCGTCTCATTGGCTACCTAGAAGGTAACGACCTCCTCAGTGACCGACAGTAGGGTTTCCGGTCAAGACGATCAACTGGGGACCTTCTGGTGTATGCCACACACCTCTGCAGCGAAGCCATTGAGAGGTACGGTGAAGCTCTCGCAGTTTCATTGGACATCTCAAAGGCATTTGATAGGGTCTGGCACGACGGTTTACTTAGCAAGCTTCCCTCATATGGACTACCTCCAAACCTCTGCTCATGGATATCTGATCCGATCCGTCCGATCCCTTGGCTATCAATGCCGGAGTCCTCCAGGGATCGGTCCTCTCTGCAACACTTTTTTTGCTACATATCAACGATCTGTTGAAACTCGGTATCTTTGGGTACGCAGACGATAGCACAGTTGCAGAGAGATATATGTCCGATGCTAAGGCTGGGAAGGCTGAAATCGAGCTGCTCAGAGCCAACATGGTAGAACGCGTAAACTCGACCCTGCAAGAAGTTTCGGATTGGGGGGAAGCTAACAGAGTCGAGTTCAATGCCTCCAAGACCCAGGCCTGTCTTTTCAGCTCCAACCGGAACCCGTTCAACTTGGTTCCCACTTTCCGAAATGTACCCTTGCCTTTAACGGACCATTTAAGCCTACTGGGCATTGACCTCTCACCGAACCTCAACTTTCGGTGTTCTATTGACGCGAAGGCGGCTACTGCAGCTAAAAAGCTTGGCATACTCTCGAAGGTTAGGCGGTATTTTACGCCGGAGCAGCTTCTTACACTATATCAAGCACAGGTCCGGTCGTGCATGGAATACTGCAGCCACCTTTGGGACGGCTCTGCTAAGTACCAGCTATCTGCCCTTGACTCGGTAGAGCGCCGGGCGAAGAGGTTGATCAGTGAAGACACTCTGAAAATATCAAATTTTCAGAGTCTTGAACATTGCCGCACAGTGGCCCGTTTATCGGTTTTTTACAGGTTACATTTCGGGGAGTGTTTCCAAGAGCTGTTTGATCTTATTCCACCGTCTCCCTTTTATTACCGAGGCACCCGGAGAACGGCAAAGACCCACCCCTACGTAGTAGAAATTCCACTTGCCCGTACGAAGCGTTTCGCTTCCACTTTTTTAATGCGTACTGCGAGGGAATGGAATTCTTTGCCGTCCTCTGTGTTCCCACCTCACTACAACCCGGGTCTTTTCAGAACTAGAGTGAATCGGCACCTAATGAGTAGGCACGCTCCACCTTAGTCCCCACCTTTGCTTACCATCAGGCAAGATGGGGACAAGTGCCTACCCATAAACTATAAAAAAAAAGTTGTCACTATGTTGTTTTACGACGCAAAACTCAATTTCAACTTTAGGGTGGTATAAATCATTTTTTGATCGACTGTACTTATCTTTTTCTGGTTTATTTTTTCGCGCGTGTGTGTGTTATCCGTGTAACTGAAACAATCCGCGGATGTAAGCCAAGCTCCATCCAAGGTCACCTCTGCTGGGACGCTGGATTACATCCGCCTGGAACATGCTTTAAGTACATGTACACTGGAATACAAAAAGATCGATACTGTCAAAGTACATGCACACTCGAATACAAAAAAATCGATACTGTCAAAGTTACAAAAATAAGTCTACTCTACCCTCAGAACAATGCTTTAGTTATTCTTCTGAGACTCTACCAACTCTAACTTGATGTTAAGTCAATAAAGTCTGTCAATAAATGTATTTTATTTTGTTTCTTTGACAGTTACCTGCGCTTTATAACTAGCATTAAATAAAATGGGTTAAAGTATGAAATTGCCGTTTTTTTTAGTTTGTTTATATAACTTTATAACTTGTTTAATTTAAGAGCTATAAAATTTTATTTTTTTAATTTTTGACCCTAGACTTGCACGTTTTGGTTACAATTTAATCTCAGAATTAGTTTAATAATATATTAAACAGAATCTCAAAAATTATGCTCTATTTTTAACCGACTTCTAAAAAAGGAGGAGGTTATTTTTATGTTTGTTCGCGGATAACTTTGTCTTTTATGAACCGATTTTGATGATTCTTTTTGTATTCGATAGAGTGTACTCCGGGGTAGTCCCAAGATCACTAAAGTCAGGATTTGATGATGGGATCTCATGAAAATCGAGACTTTCTAGGGGATTATCGTTTGGCACCGACTTCAATATAGAAGTGTGATGTTGTCTGTACCTATTCTTATATTATTTTAAGCTTTCAGTGTTTTTGAAGTCGGTTTTTATTTTTTGTAAAATATTTTTTTCTTCGTCAGTATGTTGTACATTACTGACGATAACTTTGTGAAAACGTATTTTCTTGTCTTCAAAATTATGTTATTACTTAGTTTAAAGTCTATTGACCAATCTCTAAAAGTTTCATCAAGTTTGCTTAATTGGTTATTAAATAACTAAGGAAAACGTAAGTATGAAATAAGCAATGTTCTTAAAAATCTTCATACAAACGGCAATTTCATTACCTATTATTATCCAAGTCGATTATAGCACATTCGTTCTGGGGCCATTAGTTATTGTCTTCCAGGACACTCAATTTCCTGGGCTAATTGTTAACGGGCGACGTACTGGCGAATAAACGAGCCCGGCCGGCCGCAGCTCCCTCGGGAGCTGGCAGTTCGCTAACTTACCCCGAGTCCGGCTAATGGCCGTCTGTGAAAATACAATGGCGGGATAAAGCATGAAGTTTGCTCTTATAATTCGTTTGTGCAAAATTTGGTGCAAAAGTCTGATATTTTTTGAGCCACTTCAAAAAGGCTATCTTTCTACTATATCTATATTTATTGTATGTTGACTGAATTCTCCATCAATCGTGAGCCGATTTTCGAAGTTCTTTTTCTACGCTAAAGAGTATTTTTAGATAAGAACATGACTGAGTTTTACTTATGTATTCATTTTTCCTATTCCTGTTTCGTGTTCAATGACAAATTCCTTTTCAACATAGATTTTCATAATTGATGTCAAAAAGAAACAAAGTTCTATTGAAATGAGCAAGATGGCTAGAATATCAAACCACCAAGCTTCATCCCAAAACTGTTTGACATAATATGCAAATAAAGAAGAAGAGTACAAAAGTTGACTGTACCTACACCTACACTAGTGACAAACCTGCATAGATGCAGACCTTCATTGATGTACAGCACTTCAAGATAAATAATGGGCAACGGCTAACTTCGTGTTTCCGAAGATGATCAACACATCTAGGCAGTATATAATGATATAGAGCTGCTCTTGTTTTTTTTATACTACGATGCCGGCAAACAAACTTACGGGCCGCCTGATGGTAAGCAGTTACCGTAGTCTATGGACGCCTGCAACCACCACCATCACAAACGCGTTGCCGACCCTTTAAAAACCTATTTATTCCCTTCTTGAAGAGCCCCACACTGTATTCCCCGGGGAAAATCTCGGCAGGGAGCTCATTCCACAACCGGAGCGTGCGTGGGAGGAAATTTCTCTCAAAGTGCGTGACCAGGCTCCAGCGTGTGAGGATGAACATCCTGCCGATGGCGAGCGGTGCGATGATAAAAGGTGGCCGTTGGCATCATGTCGAACAATTCTTCAGAACACAACCCGTTGTACAAGCGGTAGAACACACATAATGAGGCAAAGTCTCTCCTCAGACTTAAAGGCTCAATACCGCTTGTGAGTTTGGGATCGTCAACAATTCGCTCAGCTCGTCTTTGGACCAAATCAAAAGGTTCAAGTTGGTATCGAGGTGCTCCCGCCCACAGATGACAGCAGTACTCCATAATTATGAGGCCTGACCTGTGATTTATACACCAAAGATGCAAATGTGATTGCAATGCAAATGTGTCTTGTGATTGCAAATGATTTTTATTGTCAAACTACTTTTTGTCAATATTGTCTTTGATAAGTTAGACGATTGTTTTCGATGTTTTCTGATGCCCATAATTTTTCTTGATGTACAATGTACTTACATAACCTAGATCAGAAACTTAACTACAGACCAACGGCTCTTTGTCGATGCCGAACTTGTCATATCGTTGATGAAGGCTGTTCTGTATGTTTGTCTGTATGTTTGCATTGCTCTATTTTGAGAGGGGAATGCTTTTGTGCACCGTCCAAGCCCCTTGGCGGCATGGGTGTGTGGGACTCCACGGCAGTAATGCGACTATCCAATACTATCCATATATCCTCGATAACACCTTTTTCGGAATATTTAGTGCAGTGGCGTAACTATATCATCTCAGGCACGAGGCAAATTCTTTGGATGAGGCTCTCCCAGTAAAATTGATCGACATCTTTTTGTTTTGAATATGTAAAAATCAGTAATGATAAGTTTAAATTTGGCTATAGTCTTTAGTCGTGTCTCAATTTAATTGATTTTAAGTACTTAAAATAATATAATTTTTACGTACTTAGGGACAAAATTTTACTAAAAATGTTAGCTTATTTCTGAGCCAGCGGCTTCTTGAGCCAGAGCCTCTCGGGTCCAGGGGGTGCAATCGGGGAATGGCTAACGCCGATCCCGATTGTGTCCCTACGGAGGTAGAAGTATCTGGAGGGGTTTTAGCCGAGTATGGGGTCTTCTACCCGAGTCCGGCATATCCTTGGGGTGGCCCCGTCAGTCGGCCCCTTGTCGAATCCGTAAGAAGGATATCCCCTCCTAAAAAAAAAAGGGCCTCTCGGGTCGGGGGCCCGTGGCATTTTGCTAGCCTTCCTGCCCTATAGTTACACCACTGATTTAGTGTATACAAGCACAAACATCCTTGCATCGTGCACTCCGAACCACCCCGAGTCCGAGATCGCTGTACGCTCTCGTCTATGTGTGCGTGGGACTGTTTGTGTGCCGGCAGCCCAATGTATGCTGCCGGCTCTCTACGTCTATTTACTTTGTGATACAAGCCTGCGCAGAGCGTTGATTGCGTGAGCTAGCTTGGCCTGACCCGTACTCCACTTACGTAGAACAGTAGGTAGGGGAACCAGTTGAACCTCGGTACTATGTGTACCTAACCTAGGCCAATTGGCTCGTTTTAATAATTTCCGTGCTATTAAATTCTTTTGTCTGTGGCATTCGATACATCACTGCTGACTTTCCAATGTAAAGTAGTCGCTTATCGTCAATAAGCCGGTGTTTGGTGCTATCGAAGTAGAAACTTATTTGCCGAAAAAAGTAATTATTTTTTATATAAATACTTTGAAATCTGGTAGTTATTTATGTTTTATAAAAGTAGCTTAACTCTTATATACGATCAAATCTTTGATTTATCAAGGTTTTATACAATGATAAACCTACGAGATATGTAATCTAAAAATAATAATTATTATAAATCAACCGTTTTATAAAGCATTGTAGGAGTAGGAGTGTTGTACTGTACCTCGTTCACTGTCGATCAGTTGTACCTTGGTCAGTGTTTTTGGTATAACCTTGATGTTGTTCCTTAAGCAGGAGGTTAAAGTTTTATTTAATTCAGCTATTAATGCAGGTGGTGGTTCTGTTCCACGTAGGGTGATATTCCGTCGTGTACATTTGCTATATTGATATGTTTGAATGTACGTGTATTTATGTACTTACTAGTCTCAAAGACTTGTTTCTGATGTGAAAAAATACTATGAACGTTATGTTGATTTTGTGATTTAAATATCTCACTAGAACTAATTTTGTGATTATAATAGAAAAAAGTTAATAGTTTGATTAAAGATCAGTGTTTTACACGCAAATGCTCAATGTGTCCTAGGTACACCGTGGTGGTACTAGCTGAGGTACATCAGAGGGCCTATTACCGATCTCATGGTTTTGCAAATGATATCATATGATATCATAGTGCAAAACGAAAAATACTATTTCCGGTCAGATTTTTGATAATTTGTTCATTATTTAATGATTGACATCATTGAAATTATGCCATAGTGATGATATCATTGGAGATTGGTAATACAAAATGCAGCATTTATGACTTCTTTTTCACAAATTTATACCATGTCATACGATGATAGATCCATAATTGGCCTGCAGGTGTGTTGTACCTTGGCCTTATTTTTTTTTTAAATCTTGAACACGTGTAAGTATGAAATTTATATTTCTGATATTTTGGTACTCAAATAGTAGACCTTCCAAATTCCAAAATATGCAAATACGGGTTCTGTATAGTAGGTACGTCAAATTACAATAAAAAATACACATCTCAAAAAACACAACAGGTTCCCCTACGGCCTTCCTTCTCCGCCAGAGGCAGCTAGCGTTCCGTAGTTGCTACACCATCGCTCTTCAACCACATATCCCCACAATAGGGCAGCGGAATTAGAGTTTTGTAGCCCTAATCATACAAGTCGCCGTCTTTGCTCTAAAACTTTTGGAGGCAGCAGAATCTGACGATGCTAAAGTTGACTAGGCCACCCACTTGGGTATGCCGTAGGGAGGGTTGCAACCTTTTTTTTTTGCCCAAAGTACATTGGATTTTAAAGGTTAAGTAAAAACATACATTGTGTCAAAATAAAGTACTATTTATTCCACTTTATTATTATACTTAAAAATATATTTTTCGTAAATTTTTATAGTACCCAATCAATCAAATAAAAGCAATTAATTTTTATAAAGACCTTGATATAACAATGTTGATATTTGCGTTCAGGAATGAGCTTCTGGCAATCTCTACATAGCCCGTTGTTTCGTTTTACGCAAACATTCTTACAATAAACTTTTTTTTGTATATTTAATGTTAAATGAATCTTATAAATCAAATCACGCAAAATAAAGTATTGTCGTGTACTTTATCGTTGGCATAAAGTATAGAGTACAATTATCTGAAATAACGTACAATACGTTAACATAGAGTACGGGTGGCCTACCGTAGGACTCTGCTCTGTCAGCGGCTGTGGCGCTAGTGTTTTTATACCCGGCTTAGGGGACTTTCAAGTATTACGTTACGCAATTTTGAAAGATTTTTGACCCTCCCTCCTCCCCATGTAACGGGCGTTACACTTTTCTGCACACCCCCTCCCCCTCCTCAACATCCAAGTGCCATTTTTACCTAAAACTCACATTTTACGAAAAGTTTACTAACTTGGAGGAACAAAATAAAAATGACGCACAATACAATCGGGGGATTTCCCATAACACACCGCTTACACTGGATCATCAAAACAGCTCATATTCGTCCCCACCGAGGAGCTCGAGCCTACCCTATATTGTTTAGGCCTTAGTCAACTACGCTGGTCCAGTGTGGATTGGTCGACTTCACATACACCTTTGAATTTCTTCGCAGATGTATGCAGGTTGCCTCACGATGTATTCTTTCACCGTAGGAGCGTCAGACAAATGTACATATGAAATTCGAAACGCAAAACACATTGGTACATGGCGGTCTCGAACCCCGAACCTCCCGAATGGAAGACAAGTGCCGAGTCCACAGCGCCACCGACGCTCCCCCAAACACTGGATGAACGGCCTTGATCGTCCAGTGACGGCAGCTGGGTGGACCTCGACCTAACACTGCCTTAAGCTAGTAGGTATAGCTTTACGTGTTGTATATTTTTGGGATAAGACTCTTTTGAAAACTGTTTCATTAAAATAGTTCCCAATTTAACTAAGGTAGCGACAGTATACCATCTTCATTGGTATTTAAGCGAAATCAAAACATATCAAAGTTCTTACAGCGCGTACAAAACGAAATATATGCATCGCAAGTAGAAATTCCTCAGTGAAAACAATATCCGACCCAATAAATACTTAAAGCATACTTCGCTACAAACTTATAATAGGCAATAATAATGCATAAGGCTATATTTGCGGACACGCTCCGCATCGCAAGGGGTGGCTTAAATAATACATCTGCGGTCGCCATGGCAACGGCAGGGGATTAAGGCCGCCTCGACCGTGACCCACTGGCGCTTTTTATTTTTAATCTGCCTGCGAGAGGCTATTTGCGACATTTTCCCTTTGCCTTGGAAAGCGCTGGAATATTTCCGACCTCAACAGGCGCTTAGGTTGGATTGCAGCTTGACATTAACCTCATTTACCCAGCCAGATAGGTTAGTTACGCATAAATGAAATTGTTTCACATAATCTCTTTCACTGTGGCTTGAATGAAATATAATATTATAAAGTAACTGATTAATTATTATGGGACAGATAAAATTATTTGGGTTTGAAAAAAAATATTATGATTGAACGTTCCTAACACCTGAACTGAGTGATTGGGGAACACTGCTTTGAAGCACTGTTCCAATCCAATCACTTCGACAGCATTTATAATGAAAATCTATTATGCAATTAAAAGAAGATTCAAAATAGCTCAAGCAAGTAGTTACTTCAAAATATTTTCATCATCATATCAGCCAAGAGACGCCCACTGTTGGACATAGGCCTCCCCTAAGGATCTCCATACCGATCGGTCCTGCACCTCCCGCATCCAGCGGCTTCCCGCGACCTTCACCAGATCGTCGGTCCACCTTGTGGGGGGCCTACCAACACGGCGTCTCCCGGTACGCGGCCGCCACGCGAGGACCTTTCCGAACGGTCGTCAGTCCTACGAGCGATGTGTCCTGCCCACTGCCACTTAAGGTTTGCGATTCTTTGGGCGATTCTTCTACGGATCTCATCATTTCTGATGTGATCACGTAGAGAAACCTCGAGCATAGCCCTCTCCATTGCCCTTTGAGTGACTTTGAGCCTTCTTATGAGACCCATTGTAAGCGGCCACGTCTCAGTTCCGTATGTCATCACTGGCAACACGCACGAATTGAAGACTTTCGTCTTGAGGCACTGCGAGGCCGAGAATATGCTGCGTAGCTTCCCGAACGCTGCCCAGCCGAGTTGGATTCGTCGATTTACCTCTTTCTGGAAGTTGGACTTACCGAGCTGGACTATTTGCCCCAGGTAAACATATTCGTCAACAACTTAACAAAACAACTTAACGAAACATTTTTGAAAGAACAAAACTATTGTAAGAGTATCTGATTCTTTACTTTTCTAACTTACTAAGTATTTTCCTTCAAAGTAAAAGCTTATATACTATAGACTAGTAGCTCACATGGTCTTTCAGTCCTCTTCTTGTGAACCTGTCAAATTACTAGAATAGATACTGATGAGTACCTTTGTAATTTTCCTGAATATCATGACTAATCATGAGCACAGTTCCATACATAAGCGCTAAACTTTTAACAATCAGGGAGCATGGGAGGCAGAGAAAGTGCGCGTGATAGCAAATAAATGCCTTTTAATTCAATAATACTGTTAGGCGGATGGTATAAAAAACTTCCGGCGTGGTTTACTTTGCCTTAGAAGCGTTTTCAGCAGCCTGGAAAACACGGTTTAGTGCGTTTCCGGAGTTGCTCTACCAAATTTTACGTTGCATAAAAGCAGAGTTCGAGAAGCCTGTACGGAGCTTTATGAAATGATGTAATAAGTACCAGTGCCAATGAGAATGATATCGAGGGATGCTGAACGGAATATTTTTAGTTAGTGTGTGCAATTTATTATTTGTGTTGTTGGACCGCCATTTGTGCGCGAACCAATTCATTGAAAACTTGTGATATTACACAAATTACTTTTGAACATAACATGACAACTCTTGTTGACATAAACTTAAAAAAGTCTTACAAACATCAGTTAGGTTTCCAACATACTCCCAACGTGGGGGGACCGGGCGCAGCGTGCCGTCGACTTTATCAGACGGTGATAAAGTCGATGGCGCTGTACGGAGCCCCGATTTGGGCGGAGTGTCTCGCCCCCCGAACGATGGCCCTCCTGCGCAGGCCGCAGAGGGTCATTGCCACCCGGGCCGTGCGGGCCTACCGCACGGTCTCTTACGGGGCGGCCTGCGTTCTAGCGGGCTCGCCTCCGTGGGATGTCGAGGCACGCGTCCTTGCGGCCGTGCACCGACATCGGGTGGCAGCGAGGAGTCGGGGGGAGCGGCCCCTCCCGCAGGAGGTGGCGCGCACGAGGCACCTGGCGCAGAGGGAGGCTCTCCGCCAGTGGGCCGAAACGCTCGCCCACCCAGCTGCCGGCCACTGGACGATCGAGGCCGTTCGTCCAGTGTTGGAGGAGTGGGTTGGGCGCCGGCGAGGCAGCCTCACCTACCGGATGGTGCAGATGATGACCGGGCACGGGTGCTTCGGACATTATCTGCATCATGTCGCACGGAGGGAGCAGACGCCGCAGTGTCACCATTGCGGCGCTCCCGACGACACGGCCGGGCACACCCTCTCGGAGTGTCCGGCCTGGCGACCCCAGCGCGATGCATTAGCCCTCGCGCTGGGCCTAGGTAGGGGTACGCCCGTCGCGCTGGCCAGCGTCGCACGGGAGATGCTGACCAGCGCGGCGGCGTGGGAGGCTGTCGCCTCCTTCTGCGAGGACGTTATCTCGCAGAAGGAGGCTGCGGAGCGGGCGCGAGAGGATGACCCTCTCGCCGCACCGCTCCGGCGCAGGCGGTTGGGGAGGAGGAGGCGTGCGTTCCTCAACGCGCGCCAGCTCCCTAGCAAGCTGGCGGTTGAAATGGCTCGGCCGGATGACCACCGACCGAGAGATGCTTTTCACCCCTAGCTTAGCCGTCTGGGGGGTCGAATTTCTCAAGATACTTGTCCACCCCCTCCGTAGAGGTAAGCCCTGGCACCAGGCAACCCTCCAGGGGGCACAATCGGGGAATGGCCAACGCCGATCCCGATTGTGTCTCCACGGAGGTATAAGTATCTAGAGAGTTTTTAGCCGGTAGTGGGTCTTCTACCCGAGTCCTGCATATCCAAGGGGTGGCCTAGTCAGCTCAATTCCCTTGTCGAATACCGTAAAGACTGTATTTTCTCTCTTGTAAAAAAAAAAAGGTTCGCAACATACTATGGGCCGCATAAAACGGCTCACGTGCAGAAACCTCAACAAATTTTAAAACTTTGAAGTGAATTGAAATAAATGAAACTCAAACTTTATTTAAAGCAAATTTCAGAAATCATAAATAAGGAATGTCGTATAATTAATGGTTAAACAAACTTACCTTTGTGATGTTTGACCATAATTATACGAGACGTTGCATCCGAAGAGATTTATATATTAACCAGGTAGTCCACTTTCCAATGTACCGGGCACCAAGCACAATTTTAGAGCGAAGACATAAAAATATAGGTAGGTAGTTTTAGTATTATTCACCCGCTCGAGCGATGTTACGACGTTTGGCTCATTCCTTTAGAGCAAAATTTCTCAAAAACATTGGGTATTTATTTGCAACACAGCAAATAATGGGTAGGGAGGGAGTATAAATCTCTTCGGATGCAACGTCTCGTATAATTATGGTCAAACATCACAAAGGTAAGTTTGTTTAACCATTAATTATACCACGACGTTGCATCCTCGAGATTTATATATTAACCAGGTAGGATGTTTAGAGTATTTTGAGAAATTTTTGATTAGGAGAGAGAAAAAAAATAGTTTGTCGTTAATTCGGTATAAGTCGAGTTTTTTTTTATAAGTAATTTATAACAAAATCTAAATCAGTAAGTTAAGAGTTTTACGAGTATTACGCATTATAGACTCTTGATAGAATCTTGATAAGAATTTCCAAAGCACAGAAAATCATCTAAATAATTTATAATAGTAAACTCAGCACTTCTAAGATGAGATAAATGTGTTTAAAAAGCTTAGTGAAAATGTATGGAGCTGAATCAAGTGCAAAGGGAAAACATTGAAATTCATAAGTTACTTGCTCTTTAAATCTAAGATAATGTTTCGACGATTGATGCGTAGTGACAAAAAAATAGACATATAAATCAATGAACGCCATATAACAGAATTTAGACATCAGCTTAATAGCCGTTCGAATGTCGTCCATTTTAAAAGGCAACTCTGAACAAATTTATTGAAAGGTTTGACAATAAGAATAAATCTGTTCTAACCCTCAGGTTTACGGATTGTAACACCGTTTATTCTTGAAATTTTATTAAACACAAATTTTGCAAAAATACTTTGATTTCACTGTTGTTTCTACACAAAAATCACAACTTTTTTTTTAAATACAGAAATTCTTTGTTAATTAGTTTCAAAATATCCTTAACAACGTCATTTTTCGTCGTTCGTCGTTTCGTCACGTGACAATTGCAACTACCTTTGATCATTGTGCAATTTGTGCATAGACATAATTAAAGAAAATAAATTTGACATTTAGTCCGTTTGTTTTGATAACTTTTAGAGACATTTAACAGAACATATTTTAAATTAATAGATCATACTAAATGAAGACATTTAACATGAGACATATAAATTGATAGACATATAAGGATTTTCGTTGAGTACAGTTTTTAAAAGCGTTAACATTTTTGTTTATTGTTAATTATTCATGACCTTCTGTCATTTTCAACCAAACATTCAAAACTTTTACCTAGAATAACTACTGATTATATATTGTAGAACTTCCAAAGATTCATATGTTGACTGGTGACGGTGATAAGCGATAAGTCCGTCCTTAACACATCTTGAAACACAATGAGAATTTCATATTGTGGTAGTATGGGTATGATTCTTTTGCCAATACCTTGACCTTAGAAAAAATTAATCCGTAATTTTATATTTACCAACGAAGTTTTCTGCGTGCATTTCATTTTAAGAAAAATAACGGAATAGTTTCGTTGGAAATTACTACTAAGTGCACGCGACCTTCGAGGTTTTGTTTGCAGCTCGAGATCAAGGCTCTGGATACGCAATACATACGTAGCTATAAATGATAAGAATTCGGATTCATCAATATTTGTTATAATAATTTAAGTACTTACGCCAATTAACAAGGTACCTAATATATTTCTAAATTAGTTGAATTTTTTTTTATGACTTAGAACAGATTTTATTAACTTTTTTTTTTTGTATTAGGGTTTTTTCAAGCACATTATATTCTCCAAATTCGTATTTTACATCCCCTATTTCATTAAAAACCCTGATAGTAAGCGGAATGTTGGTGGATTAATGAACAATATTTACACATTACATGTCAAGTTCCAGATTTTCACCATAGAAAGTTTCTGATCACTCTCCGGCAAACAACTCACAAAGGCTATTTTCCTTGAATTAATAGTAGCAGTTGCACACAAAATAGGTAGGTGCTCTCTCCTCCATATGTCATTCCCACAATCCAACAAATAAGAAAATTTTACAATTTATTTATAATTATGTTTGACGAAGCCATTGTTAGAGCCCCTGACCATAAGATCGTTAGGCATGTTTACATATTATATTCAACCCCACACTGTGCTATGAATCTCTAGGGCAGTTCCCATAGGGCTTGACTGCCTGACCCTTCAGTCGAGGAACTAAGAAACAATTAATATAACAAGGAAGAATTCTGTGAAATAACATATCTAAAACATATAAAATCTCAGAAATTGGAGCACAGCATTACCTACCCGTGATCGCAAGAACCTAAAGTCGAGGATACGATCCACTAACCACCGCTTCGGGGAAGGCTAATCACTTAGTTTAATTCATTACCCAGTTTTGTTTCCAATATAGATGATAGCTTTATGAGTTTGATACCGAGATTGATAAAAAAACCTGAACCTTGATTATATAGTTGCACTTTGATTATATAGATTTATGTATCTATTATAATATAGGTATACTGTATCTATTATATATTATACCTGATTCTCTCTAATTTAACTTACAACTCTAAGGATATGATTGTATCTGGCTATTATTATGATGGCTGGCGTATGATTGTATTGTTCTCCTATGCTTATGCATAAGAGAGCTGTTTGTAAAGAAATAAAGTTTATTATTTTAGTAAGTCAGGGATTAAATTTGTTTTCTTTCCCAAATTTTAATTTTCAACCTAATTTTGACAATTAGCAAGAAAAAAAAAACATTACCAGTAGGAAAAATGTTAGATATAAATTGATCTAATCCGTCATTGTATCGTCTTACCGCTCCCATTTGGTATAACTTCTTAATTTCATAACGTAATGTCACAATATCTGACTGTGAAAAACGTGAACTTATAGGTAAACATCTTTGAAATACTGGTTTGTTAAAAAGAATTTTGTAATCCACTTTACCCGTTACAAATTCCTATACAACTGGATCGATAGTTTTTTTTTCAGGTGTGAATAAAATATTTTCATTTACCAGAATAATTATTAAATTTTACCGGTTTACTTTTTTATATTTTGATCGGCGCCTTTGGTCGAGACTTCATTGTCTGATATCGATCTACTACAGGTGTTTTCCTCGCAGACTAATGGTACGACGAGTGACTCCTCGCCTCTGCGCGCGTGGCAGTTGATGCGGTGGGGCTTTCCAGTTGCCCTGCTGGCTGACTAAAAGCCTATTAGAAGAAGTACTCGTAGCTGGAACTTTCTTGATTTGGAGTCCCGATTTTTCTGCTGACTTCGATGCTTTAATTTTATCAGTGACTTCTCGCCATAGAGAAATGAATCACTTCGTACATCTTCAATCTTTTTAAACTTTTAATGTAATGAATACATTATTATTAAGCGTGTTTTCATAATGAAGGTCCTGTATAAGCTGATTTCTTCGAGTAACAAAGTAGTGATTTCGGGATTCAATTTGGGTGTTTTAACTAATTGAAAGTTTTCAGGTATGAGGATCTTGCCCACTTACACTTTCTATTAATCCTTATTTAAGCCTCCGCACAATATATGACCCCAACGTTCAGAGATTTCATTCTGGTTTTTTGTTCCGAAACCCTCCTATTTCCTTTTTGAGGTCCCTAAGACCTCTAAAATATTCTCAAGCAAACTGGTTGCTGGAGGGTCAACATCATTTACAAGTACCTGAGAGCTAGTGGATGGTATGGGACACTCGGCTGGTGTTTGTGATGTCATCACCTGTACATTACTAGGTTGTTCCTTGAATCACTCACTGAACATCCTGTGTATGTGAACAGACTGAAGCCAATTTATCCTCTTCATGGATTTTTTATTTAAAAAAATGCATACATTATAAACATAAACACCAAATTATTGAGTAGTTTGTCGGCTAGTAACATTAGCAATATTCTGCGAGGCGAGTAATATTCTGCGAGGCTATCCTCAGCCTGTGAGCATTCCGTTGAAGAAAATAAATTAGGTCATGATCGCAACATTACACTAAGTGTTGTTATGGAGACCGTGATCGCGTCACGGTACTAATATAGGTAATTATATGACCAAATGAACATGACTACGATCGCATCGTAGTACTTACTGTGCGCGACTATGATCGCATCATAGTTCCAAGGCACACTGTTCTATAAAATATAAATAAATAATAACATTCTGTTGAAAAAATAAGCTAGGTCATGATCGCATCATGACACGAAGTGCTGTGTGTGGTTGAGACGGTGATCGCGTCATTTTACATATAAATATGACCTAAAAACATGACTACAATCGCATCGTAGTACTGTACGTGACTATAATCGCATCATAGTTCCAAGGCACACTGTTGTATAAAATATAAAGACATATTAACATTCTGTTGAAAAAATAAGCTAGGTCATGATCGCATCATGACACGAAGTGCTGTGTGTGGTTGAGACGGTGATCGCGTCATTGTACTAATAAATATGACCAAAAAACATGACTACAATCGCATTGTAGTACTGTGCGTGGTTATAATTGCAGCATAGTTTCAAGGCACAGTGTTCTATAAAATATAAAGAAATAATAACACTTGAACACGTGTAAACAAGGCGTGTTTCAAAGTGCCAATTCACGGTTAGTTATTATGAATTAATGCTTAAATAGACGTTTATTTGGTACCAAAAAATACAATACACAAGGTAATAAAAAATATAAATATATATTCAGATAGATTTTAGGCCATATAGGCCCCGCTTGGCATATGCAAAGTCACAGAGTGCTTTGATGCTGGTATTCTGCGGATACCATTTTATTTAACACTGCATATAGCATATTCTCTAATTACACAGTAATGTTAGGCAATGCATAAACAGCAAAGCGCTCTTTGCTGCTCAATAAATTTCAATAAAATAATTAGTGACCTAAATATAATCAACTGATTCGAACAAACACGAAATAAAGTCATGCTTTCAACGAACGAAATGCAAAGATGAAAACGTGTCTATTAATAGTACAATATAATAAACGATAAACACTTATATTTAAAACTTACATACTTCCAGTACTACTCGTATCAGAATGTACACTTCACTTCATTAAAAATGGCAATCGATCGTAAACACAACCATTTTTGCCAAACTCAAGTTTTGGATAAAACACTGTTATTGACAGACCAAATGTGTCCCAAGTATATTGTTTTGGGTTACGTTTTCTTTTACCCATGTTGGTATCTATAACAACTACATAACAAACTAAAAATAAAGTTATAAAATAATAAAACTTTGATCTTTAATATTTCGATGCTGTGATGCCCGCACAAAGAAAGCGAATGAGTCAAACGTCGTAACATCGCTCGAGCGGGTGAATAATACTAAAACTACCTACCTATATTTTTATTTTTATGTCTTCGCTCTAAAATTGTGCTTGGTGCCCGGTACATTGGAAAGTGGACTACCTGGTTAATATATAAATCTCGAGGATGCAACGTCGTGGTATAATTTTATTGGCTGTATCAAATACCATAAATAAATTAAACTAGAAGATATTGATATCGACGTTTTTGTAACTGACACTTTTTTGCGGTCCAGTGTATTCAAATAGGTTGGGACATATTTTTTTAGCTGTAGGTAATATCTTCTTATATATAAAAATGAAACGCTGTGTGTTAGTCTCGCTAAAACTATAAAACGGCACGATCGATTCTTACGAAATTTGTGTGTGTTTGAATAGGTCCAGGGAAGGTTTAAACATAAAATTGGTGGCGTTGCAATCGGGCAGGACAACGTCTGTCGGGCCCACTAGTCTTACTCGTATATATAAAAATGAAACGCTGTGTGTTAGTCTCGCAAAAACTTTGAAACGGCTCGAGCGATTTTTACGAAATTTTCTGTGTGTATTTGAATAGGTCCAAGGAAGGTTTAAACGTACAGTTGGACCCGGTAGGTGGCGCTGTAATCAGGCAGGAGAACGTCTGCCGGGCCCACTAGTTTTATTATAAAAATTTAGGGTATCGTAAATTTTATTGTGTGAAACGCTTTGATATCTAGTTTAATTTTATTTTTACATTATTCATACTCGGCAAGTAGATCCGTAGGGTTACTCTTGAACCGAATCCGATCGATCGGCATTGAGATTGTGATTTTTCGTAGGCCTGTTTTTGCACATTGGCTCCAAACTGAATCCGTATCACACCCCGGACACTCCATACAACGTTCGCAAATTAATTACCTATTTATTACTACTACTTAAACAAATGACGTTCGTACACGCGCAAATGTGTGCGTGGAATTTAGTAGGGCTGAGTGCGCGGTTATCAATCGAAATGACGCGGGAAGTGCAGCGACTGCCTTCTCTTTCACCCGCATAGCGCTGTCTCTGTTATCGGCCGGCGCTCGCGTCTACTCGTCCGAGCGATCGCGCGCGCCCTTGTTCGTGTCAGTGATGTCTACAACGAAGTGCCGGATAGGACGAGGTATTTGAAATGAGTGCGGGGAGGTGAGTGGCCGTTCTGTACGTAGTACTATTATCTATTCTGTGCCCGTATTGTGCGGATTTTGGGTGAACCAAACTCAGCATTATTCAATTTTCTCAAAATACGGATCCAATTTGGCGCTAATGTTGATACTCAAGCGAAGGAAAAATCACAATCCCAATGACGATCCATCGGATTTGATTCAAGAGTAATTACCCTACTGAAGTTGCTTGAGGAGCGGGTTGAAAATAAAACTTTTCAGCCCTAGGGAAAATCGTTTTCAACTGAGAGCTGTGAAATTATACAAAAATAGTTCTATTGTCCCATTTATTGAACCATGTTCCAACTTTCTATACAGCCACTCAGATGTAATACCTACGATGTAAAATTGAAATAACATACATTTTAAAGAATATATTTTTTTCACCTCTCCAGCACGAAAAGGGTGCTTTTGGTGCGTCAAAACTCGCAGCAAAATCGCTTTTTGCTGCGAGCGAGAGGCAAAGTGATTTGAATTTCGAACACCACCTTTTGGAATTTACTCGGCGCTGAAAAAAATAAACTAGGCGAGGTTCGTTCAGAAACTCAATTTGGCCAAGCGATTCAACTCATTAATATTTGTTATTAATAATTATGTATTGAAATTTAAGTTAATAAATTATACTATTACCTTTTTAAAGACGTAATAGTTAATATAAATACCAGTGAACATTCACATCTCTGGGCAGGAGCCCCAAAATACCAACTGAACCATTTGACTCCCTACAAAGACGGGCGACTCGAACCATCAGTGATTCTGATCTGCTGCACTCATTAGAGTCGCTGGAGTCACGGAGGGCCTTGGACACTCGGCACCGCAGTACAGTTAATCCTTATTACCTGGAAGCAGTATCGTCTAGCACGGTTCGCTTTCAACGCTCTTTTTTACCACGTACCTATGGTCCGGCTCTGGAATGAACATCCTGCTGCTATAACATGTCTATTTTCAAGCGAGGTTTAAGAAGAGGCTTGGCTATGTCCCTGATATTGGCAAAGACCATGGGCGGCGGTTATCACTTACCATCCCACCTGGCCGTTTGCTCGTCTGCCTTCTAAAGCAATAAAAAAATAACATAATTGAGGGAAATTAGACATTGCCGATTGGTTATTTATCTATTCTATACCACGGACCTTCTATACATATTAATATTTTCTGTGATTGAAATTATATATCACGATAATTTTATCAGTCGGTTACATTTATCTATACGAATTAATATTACACTTGCATTAAAATCAACTTGAATTGAATGAATATTTTTATTCTATATGGCTGAAAATATTTATCATATAAGATTGTTTATTTTTTGTTTTTTTGTGTTATTTTTTTAATATTCAACAACACATGTATGAGGTTTATATTTATGATGACGACATCTTCTTTAAAAATGCTTAAAAGTTTGGTTTTATTGTAGGTTTTATGAACTTATTATGACTTTTTTATTGCAATCACATGCGTCTATGATGTGACAGATTTGACGTGAGAAAATCACGCCCGCCATGTTCTCTGGCGTATAAAATAGAAATAGAAAACATTTATCCGATACCGACCATAGAAACAGCAACATACACAAAGCAGGTAGGTATCACTGAGTTAGCGTATCACTGGTCATTTTCCTAATTTGTCAGTTTCGCTAATTTACCAGTTTACTTATTCGTCAGTTCCTTCAAGTTATACTGATTGACCGTTGGACCGTTCTTATGTCACTCGTAAATAGCGGTGGTTTCCGTAGTGTAAATGTAAAGCTTGAATGGGAGCTTACTGTACAGCAAATTAAAAAAACAACAACAATCGATATAATTGCGCTGAGCATGCCTGTATCGAAAGGGTTGTCTTCTCAGCATTTTTAGCATTCGTTCGCTTCATTTCAAACATTAGCAAATATTTTTTTTCAAAATAATAAAATTTTTAACGTACAAATCACATCTTGTATATTTTCATATAATATAACTGAATTTAGAACAAGTTGACAAGGCTTCCTTATTAGACGACTATCTGATTGAAACATATTGTGCGCACTCATTAAAATTATTTTGCCGGATTGCAATTACTCAGTATTCCCAGTGACAATATCAAACAGAATCCAGGCGCCCTTGACACATTGACCTGATTGTCACGGTCACGGCACTGGTTCTGTGGAATAATTTATTAGCTGCACCAACGCATATTAAATATTCATATTGGTATCCGTCAATAATTATTGTAGTTTATCTATTTGGTAAATTTATCGCTTATACTAACACTATACATGATGTCGTCGGATGATATTCAAGAGGAAGTTCTTTTATTATGCATTTAGAGTTTTCAAGCACAGTATGGAATCCCTAAGAAAGGGTTTATCAAAATTAAATTAAACGAAAGTGTACATTAAACAAAACAAATTATAAAACGTTGACTTCCTCGGTTTTAAAGTCTCATACTTTGTTTATGGACGTCGAGGCCACCCTTATCGCTCGTAGTCAAGTCTTTCAAGTGTAAAGTAAAGTGTGATTTAATATATTGTTGACTGTTGTACATGCATTACTGTTTCATTAAAGACTGCCGGCATTGACTGTATTGACGCAACGTCTATGGTACACTTGATCTTAGACTGACATTGAATTATTAATTACATAGGTCACAATAAAAGTTTCCGGAATTGGTCACTTACATAAACAATATTTAAAAAGTTATTACTACATTTGAAAGTGGAACTCTAGCCGTAGAATACAATTTGCTTCATATAATCAATGGTGTCAGGCGTTATTTTGCGGCAGTCCATTACTAATTGTTAAAGAGTTTCTATATAGCAGAACTTCCGACAAAAATTTTCGGACAAAAATTGTTGTTCCTCGATCTGAATGTATGTAACTAGGCATACCGGAAACCATAAACAAATTGCTCAAGTATTTTTTTACCGTTTTTGCTCCTATATCCGCATATGGGAAAGCAAATGGGAATCGAGAGTAGGTACTCGTCAATGATCGTGAGTATATAGCGATTGGCGGTGTTGGTTGGGACGGGACCTTTGAAATCTATATTCAAACGCTCGAACGGAGCTGTCGCCTTAACAAGTTTTGGAAGTGAATCTGGATTTTTGAAAAATCTTGGCTTTACTTCAGCACAAATTTTGCAATTTTCTATCATCGTTCTAACTTACTCTTAAGTATATACCAGATTATTTGTTTTTTACCCAATGATATGACGCTACTTTTTGAGTGCTTCGAAAATAGCGTAGGCCTCTTTTTCGACAGCGGAATGATTTTGTTCACTTTTGTTTAGCGTTCTTGAGTAGAATGCTACTGGTCTGGAACCCTGAGACAATGAAGCAGCTATAGAGTGTTCTGAGGCGTGAGTTTCTACTGTGAACGGCATTTTATCGTCGATAGCGTAAATGAATGACTTAGCTATTACCGATTTTAACTCTTAAAAAGATCTAATGGCTTCAAAGTCTAGTGGTAATGAAATGGTATGTGCAAGAGTGTATATTCTCTTAGAGAAATTTGGTACCCATTTGGAATAATGTGCGAACATGCCAAGTATTCTCCTCAGAGATGCCATATTTTCTGGCGGTGGTAAGTTAAGTTAAGGCCCTAGCCGGTCGCTATCAGGCTTGACAACATGATTTTCGATTGTGTATCCGAATATTTTGAGTGATTTCTGATTGAACTTGCTCTTCTCTTTATTTAACTACTTTAGTCAGCTACTTGTAGAAAGCGTTTCAAATTGTCATCGTGCTCGATTTGCGTATTACCGCAAACGGTAATGTCATCTAAATACGCGAAAGTCCTCTTTAAATCTTCTTTTCTGATGACCCAATCGAAAATCAAGGGAAACCCTAATTTAATACCAGCTCACGGAAGGTGAGCTGGTATTAAATTAGGGTTCCTTTCACTAAAAAGATTTCATTCACTAAAAAGTTAAAAATAAAAAATATTTTACAAAAAATAAAAACCGACTTCAAAAACACTAAAAGTTAAAAATAATTTAAGAATAGGTACAGACAACATCACACTTCTACATTGAAGTCGGTGACAAATTTTAAGACTTTCTAGGGGATCATCGTTTGGCACCGACTTCAATATAGAAGTGTGATATTGTCTGTACCTATTCTTATATTATTTTAAACTTTTCAGTGTTTTTGAAGTCGGTATTTTTACCTTATTAGTGAATTTAATACCAGCTCACCCATTAAATTCAGGTCCAAGGTCAGGTCAAGTCAGGATTGCTCAAGTCCAAAAGTTAAGGATTCTTCCATCATCCTTCGAATACGTTGGACGTGCAGTATAAATAAAGGACATTGGGCATTATTTACCCGGTTTTTATAAAGTCGCGACCAAAAACCAATATACTTTGATCCTGCTGCTGTTATGCAGCTTTCATTTTCTGTCGTTGGTGGTGCCCAAGGTAGACACCACCACGTCGGCGATTCACCGACTTCTGGGTTGCTGATTTTTATAACCTACTACCAGCTCATAGAAAACATTGGTGCTTACCCCTATTCCAATTGATCTCCGTATGTAGCCGGTGGACTTCCTGAGCTAGCTCGAAGGAAGTCGCGGCTCCTGAAGGGCTGCTTTCTGACCGAATTGGATGGTACACTTGCCTATTAGGCCACCAATACCCGAACTCACCGATAAAAGACACGAAAACTTGGCGGAACCTCGCACCAACAATCACTTGGTGCGCCGCGCAATACTCTTTGTTAGTTAACTTATATTACATTTTATTGCGGCCCGGACATAACCTCTAACAATGTCATTCCGTATTCGACTCGACTGACATGTCACATGCGGCCGGCCGCCAAAAGGCTCTCACTGCACAGACTATAATGCAGTGTTGCCACTCGCTCTTCCTTGAGCGTGAACATCCCCCCGCTCCGGACAGTCCCGGACTGTCCGCCAAATCAGTCTAAGGGGAGGCGAGAAAGAGTAGCGACCGCGCGCTTCAAAACAGAATCCCCAACTAGGACCTCGGCAAACCTGGGCACACCATCAGACCCTAGAGTAAGTTGGACAATGCGTCCGCGACGCCAACGTAAGGGTGGCAGGTTTGGGTCCTTCACTAACACGTGGTCTCCAACCCTCGGGGGGTTTGTCTTATCTGTCCACTTAACGCGCTGTTGCAAAATGTGTAAATATTCAAGGTGCCAGCGGCGCCAGAAGCTCTGGGTAAGCTGCTGGAGCAACTCAAACCGCGAAAGGCGTCCTGGATTGACATCTCTATAAGGATACTCGGGCAGGGCGTTAAGTGGTCTGCCTATCAAGAAATGGCCCGGCGTGAGGGCCTGCAAATCGTTCGCGTCGGTAGACAACGGACATAACGGACGCGAGTTGAGAACCGCCTCAATCTTATGAAACACCGTCGCGAGTTCCTCAAACGTGAGAATAGTCTCCCCAATAACGCGGCAAAGGTGAGTCTTGGCGGCCTTTACAACAGATTCAAAAATCCCTCCCCAGTGAGGGCAAGACGGCGGGGAGTATCGCCATGTTACCCCCCTACGGGAGAGTGTGGATCCGATCTCAATATTATTTTTATCTAAAAATTCACAAACTTCTCTTATATGTCTACCAGTGCCCTTGAAGTTCGTCCCACAATCGGACCGAATTAGAGAAGGCAGTCCCCGGCGGGAGACAAATCTGCCTAACGCTGCTAAGAAAGCGTCCATGGTGAGCGCACTCACCACCTCCAAATGAACGACACACACAAGTAAGCCTTTTCATTCTTGGCATTACGGAGTCGCGACGTTTTTATAGTGAACGGTCCCGCAAAATCAGTTCCAACTCCTAAGAAGGTCATCGATTCATTCACACGATCAGCAGGCAAATCACCCATTTGGGGCTGCATCGTCTCGGGGCGTAAACGATAGCAGGGCAGACATCGAAAGATAACAGATCGGATTATTCTTCGCGCTGACAAAATCCAAAACTCCCGTTGGAGGAGCGCGGTCAATGCATCACATCCGGCATGAGCATTCTTCACATGGCGATCAATGATCAACAATCGCACCAATGGTCCGTCCTTGGGGAGCAACAGGGGATGACGTGATCTATAAGGCAAGTTAGCGTGCCTCAATCGGCCTCCTACACGCAACAATCCCTTATCATCCAGAAAGGGAGTCAAACGCACCAAGGGTCCCTTTAATTTGGATGTCCCGGTACGGAAAATCTTAAGTTCCGGTTCAAACGCTCTAGACTGGGTCATACGCACCCAATGCAGAAGAGCATCTTGGCGCTCCTGCGGTGAGAGGACCGGACACAAATCTTTGTCCTGAGGCCGGCGACAATTTCGTATAAATCTTCTTATCCAAGCGGTCACGCCGAGCAACTTGTCCAGAGAACTGTAGCGGTCTAATAAAAATTCCCGCTCTGGAGCCGCCATAGTCTCGACAGCGTGAACACGCAAGCCCGGATTTGGTATCTTCTCCACAGCTGGTGTGGAAGGCCAAGACGGCTGTAACAACCATTCGGGACCCCACCACAGAGTGTGGTCAATAAGCTGAGGGGCTTCGCTGCCACGTGACGCACAGTCAGCAGGGTTTATTTCACCTGGCACGTGGCGCCAATTCAACGTGGCCTTCGAGGCCTGTATTTGGGATACCCGATTAGCCACAAATACCTCCAGGGAGTGGACGGAGTTTTTAATCCAACACAGGACAACCTGACTGTCGGACCAAGCAAAGAGCGACTCAAAGTCCACACTACGTCCCAGGGTGTCAACAACGTGGTTCATCAAACGAACCAGAAGAGTAGCTCCAGACAATTCTAACTTCGGAATCGTTAATCGAGTCCAAAGTGGAGCAACCTTACTCTTAGCAATTAGCAAGTGGAGCTTAACAGCTCCTCTATCATCGACCGTCCGGATATATACGACGGCTGCGTATCCACTCTCAGACGCGTCACAAAAGCCATGAAGGCTGGCCGTAAACCGTCCCTTAGGCAGTATATGTCTAGGGATACTAACACGGTTAATGTCGGGGAGAGACGACATGAAGGACTACCAATCTCGCAGCAAACGGCCCGAGAGGGGCTCATCCCACGACACTTCAGCTGACCAAAGTTCCTGTAGGAAGCACTTCATCCAAAACACTACGGGACTAATCCAGCCATTTGGGTCAAAGGTACGAGCTACTGTAGACAAAACCAACCGTTTCGTCCAGACCTTGGGGCTTGGCAGCTCCAATCGATAGGTGAACGTGTCCTGGACAGGTCTGTATTGCACTCCCAAAACAGACAGTAAATCTGGAGTGTTGGCATTCTCAAAAATATGAGGCTCCTGCTGGTGGTCGTCTGGCAAGTCACACAAAAGCTGACGTGAGTTGGACATCCACTTCCTCAGTTCATAACCACCAGCCCCGAGAAAAGCAATTAGTTCATCTCGCAAAATCAAGGCTTCCTCGACACTAGAGGAGCCCGTACAAATATCATCCACAAATGCATCCTCCTTGAGAACCAAGGATGCGCGAGGGTATCGTAACCGCTCACGTTCAGCGAGTTCTACAAGTGAGCGAATTGCCACAAAGGGGCTCGAACGCAAACCGTATGTGTTGGTGTTCAGCTCGTAGACCAGCATGGGATCTCTGGGATCCTCCCTCCATAATATGAGCTGATATCGTCTATCGTCCGGGTGAATCACAGTCTGCCGAAACATCATCCGGATATCGGTCACAAAGACGACGGCATGGCGACGGAAGTTGGTCAATACATCGCCCACCTCGTGGTGCAACTTCGGTCCAGCATGCAGACATTGATTCAGCGAAACTCCGGTAGACGTAGGAGCTGACCCATCAAAAACAACGCGTATCTTCCCAGTGGAAGGTTTCAAAACCGCGTGGTGAGGAAGAAAATTATGTTCCTCGTTTCGCCAGTCCAGTCGCGAGACCGACATGTGCCCCAGTTGCTCATATTCTCGCATGAAGTCGACATACTTCTGTTTGAGGTCGGAGTTCCTACTCATACGACGCTCCATGGACAGCAGCCGCTTCTCGGCCAACGGCCGGGAGCTGCCAAGTGAGGGGCGAACTGACAAAAAGGGCAAACGAGTGATCAGCCTTCCCGAGTGAAGGCGACCTGTATTGTTCTGGTAGAACAACTCACACTCCTCGTCCAAGGGGTTCACTCGCTTCACGGTAGGTGGTTCTTCCACCTCCCAAAACCGTTGAAGGACATCCTATAAGGTGGAGCTAACAGTTATGTAACTGTCCACCGATGGAGATGGTGGGTTATGCCTAACTGGTCCCATCACTACAAACCCAAGCGATGTAGATAAGGCTACCAGCCCACCCGTCTGTAACTCTCTCCTCTTCCCACAATACACGCGGCCTAGAACATCGGCACCGAGCAATAAGTGAATCGGACCGGTTCGGTGGAAGGAAGGGTCAGCCAAGGTCAATCCTGATGTCGCATCAACGACAGCGCGCGAAACGTGCTGTTGCGGAAGCTGACCAACAACCTTCTCATAAACAATCGCGGTAACGCCAATTTTGGGCGCTGAAGAGAAGTGGGGGGAGAAGGAGAACAAAACCTGACCGATCGGATCCGGGATCCGCAGGTCTCCGATTCCCCGTACCGATTCAAGGTATGGAGATGTGTTCAAACTCAACTGCCGGACCAGCCAGCTGGAGGCAATGCAACCCTGAGCTCCCGTATCCAAAAGGGCGCGAACTAAAACAAAGGTGCCCCTCGGGCCCCACACCTGTACGGAGGCTGTTGGTAACAGCACCTGCTCCTGTGGGGGGGTTGCAGCCGACAGTTGGTTTAATGAAAATCCTCCCGCATTCCCCGCAACGGGGGGGAAGGGGGGTTCAAGGAAACATGCGTGCGCGGAGGAGGAATAGGGCGCTCAAGGCACTCGAGCGGGTCCCAATCCGGCACGTACACACCCCGACCAAAGCTGCATCGGGGGGCCGGGCGGTGCCCATGATGGGCGAAAGTTGGGGGAGCCCGTGACAACCGGGGTCTCTCCATCAGAGGGGGAGAGAAGCGTATCGGCTCCCGACGTGGCTCCCTAATAACCGCGGCCCAATCCCGCGGTGGCGCCTCATAAGCGGCGCGTCGATCCCCCCCGCCCGTAGGGGGGGTGGGGCGCCCAATCCTCTCACTGGAGGGGGGGCGCCTGTCCAATCTCCGCGGAGGGGTGGCACGCCCCTCCGATCTCCTCGGAGATGTGGGTGACCTACGAGGGCCCCCGCCCGTGTGCGAGTCCCTCTCTCTCACCACCTCACGAGTGTCTTTATTATTAAAGCACAAGAGGGGGTGATGGGCACCTCCACAACAGTGGCAATCTCGTGGGTGGGGGCAAGCCGATGCCATATGAGCCCCCAGACAGCGGTAGCACCAATTGCGCTGCTTGGCCATATTCCTACGCCCCTCGGTGCGTAGGCCAACAAATTTGGGACAGGCCGGCAAACGATGGCCATCCCGCTTGCAACACTTGCAAGGCATCGGCCTCTCCCCGTGTGGAGAGTTCTGCCGCACTACAGTATACTGCTTGTACGGGCGGCGCTCTCTCCGTGGCGCTGCCCGGATCGCCTCATAGCGGCCTGTACTCGGTCCCGGTATAGGAGCCAGATCCAAGTGGTCGGTCATCCGACACTCATCCTCCAAAAATCTGAGGAGATCCGAGAAGGGGGGGGGTACGAGGCACTATTGCCCCCGTATCTTTGTTCAAAGCGCCCCTTCATCTCCATGGGAAGCTTATTGAGGATGAGGTGGAGCAATATGAAGGACCACTGGTCCACAGGTAGGTCAAGTCGTTTGAGCGCATTAATAGCGCTTAGCAGCGGGTTTAAAATCTCCTTCCTCAATGAGGAGACCCGCGATACTCGTGGCAGCCCTAAAATGGCAGCCACATGTGTGTCCGCTAGCAAGCGAACATTCTGATACCGGGCGGTCAACAACGCCCTTGCAATCTCATAACTGTCATCGTTGACAGGTAGATGCTGGACAAGCACACCAGCCTCTCCACGTAAGGCAGAGAGCAAATAGGCCAATTTCTGGCTAGGGAACAGGTCGTCCCTCGAGTGAACCAGGCTATCAAAGAGGTTAATGAACCCCATCCAAGAAGCCAGGTTCCTCAAAGGAATCCATCAAAGGTTGGGATGTCTAAAGTGGGCAGTCTGCCCAGCAAGCCGGCCGGGGTAGGCTTGACCTCCCCGGGCGTGCACGACTCACCCCTCCGGGCGGATAGGATTGCCTGAGCCTTGTTTATAATCACATCCGCCTGTTCAAAACACTGATCATAATCGGCATTAAATTGGTCGACTGCCCGCAACTCAGCGGCACCCTCGGCTGGGTGGTCGAGCAGATATTGTTGATGAGCAACGAAAAGCTGCTCCAATTCCTTCAAGCGAGCAGGTACTCCCTCATGCCGAATTAACAAAGCCTGTTCTCGGTCTGGTCGGTCTACCAAAGCGACGGCACTAGCAAACCATCTCAAAATCTTTTGTGCACCCGCGCGGGCACCACTAAGCGGGCTGACTGGCGGGACCATTTTGCACCAAAATTAATAAACACTATAATAATACACGGACAAACAGACCGACAACCGCAGACAATAAAACAGATCGGGAGGAACTTCAAAGGCAGAACAAAATATATAAACAAACCAAAATCAAGTGTAAATGCTAGAACTTAACTAGAACAACAAAGGCATTTAACAACAGAATTTTTCAAACAAATTAAATTCAAGTATTAAGTCAATAACTTAACAAACATAATATTCAAAGGCAAACAAAACAAAATCAAATGTAAATGCTAAAACTTAACACAGCAAAATAGTGTATTACAACAACAGCAAAGTCATTTAGCAGCAAAATTTTTTCAACAAATTAAATTCAAGTATAAGTTTACAACTTAACAAACAAAATATTCAAGGGCAAAACAAAGATATGAAAAAACAAACCAAAATCAAATATAGGTAAATGCTAGAACTTAACTAGAACAACAAAGGCATTTAACCCCAATTTTTCATATACAATGACAATGACAACTAGTTAGGGAGATCGGTCCACAAATGAGATTGTAGTCGGTTTAAAATCAGCAATCAAAAACCAATTAATATGTATTGCCCATTTGGACAACCAACAAGATTACAATATTAATTGTACAATACTAATCAACCACTCAAATCTAAAAACCACGCTCTGCTACCAAAAGATGGTGGTGCCCAAGGTAGACACCACCACGTCGGCGATTCACCGACTTCTGGGTTGCTGATTTTTATAACCTACTACCAGCTCATAGAAAACATTGGTGCTTACCCCTATTCCAATTGATCTCCGTATGTAGCCGGTGGACTTCCTGAGCTAGCTCGAAGGAAGTCGCGACTCCTGAAGGGCTACTTTCTGACCGAATCGGATGGTACACTTGCCTATTAGGCCACCAATACCCGAACTCACCGATAAAAGACACGAAAACTTGGCGGAACCTCGCACCAACAATCACTTGGTGCGCCGCGCAATACTATTTGTTAGTTAACTTATATTACATTTTATTGCGGCCCGGACATAACCTCTAACAATGTCATTCCGTATTCGACTCGACTGACATGTCACATGCGGCCGGCCGCCAAAAGGCTCTCACTGCACAGACTATAATGCAGTGTTGTCACTCGCTCTTCCTCGAGCGTGAACAGTCGTTATTTCGATTCAGATCAATGGGGAACGGAAATTATCAGTGTTTATATTATACGAGTTTTGTTGATTTTTCTATACTACTCGTATAAAAAATAAAAAACTATTTTTTTCTATTTTTATGGTAATTTTCGTGTTAATCCCACGACCCAGAAATATGCGACCGATCTCATTATAATATAGATGTATTACCTATACACTTACGGCCTTACAAATAAAAACTTATACCGAGGATAATCATCGGAATAATTTATTCTGTGTTTTGTCTTGTTTTAGCACATGTCAGATGTAATATGTCAAAATAAGACAAAACACGGAATAACTATTCCGAGGTTATTCCTAGGAATAAGTTTTTTATTTGTAAGGCCGTTAATCAAATTTTATTTTTGTTCGCCGTGAGTAAATGTCCCATAGTAATATTCCCAATGTCCTTTAAGGGTTTCCCTAGATTTTCATGGGATTCCATCTTCAGATTCTGACTTTGGTGACCTTGGGACAACCCCACAATTGACGGAGTAATCTCGTAATGTGCACACAAAACAAAAACATAGACATCGAATTGAGAACCTTCTCCTTTTTTTAAGTCTGTTAAAAACGTACTCATCTTAATAGTCAATTGACTAAAGCCTAACAATGCCACTAGGCACTCCTGTCAAGCGCGGCGAAGGGCTCGCTATGAAAATTAATTTGATAACAAGCGGAGTTATTCAGCGTGTCGTGCTCGTGTCGCCATTAAAATTATTAACTGTGCAATCGCTCCATCTCTGTGATGGATGAATACGGGGCGGCCGATGGCGGCTCGCGCTAATCACATACATTCTTCGTGATTTAATTGTGTTTAACATGATAGTGGTACATTATAGTTTATGATGTCTTTGTTTAAAAAAGCACACGCTTCTCTTGAGTTTTAAGTCGTAGGATATAGTAGGTACTCAGTCACAGTTTCTCAATACATACTGTGTCTCAGTTGTATTGTACTTAAGGTTGTAATTCCATTGATGATTATTTTATTTCTAGTAAGTGTTAGAAAGTTATTCGGCTTTCGAGAAATTCCTCGAAATTCGCAGAAAGATTCAGAAATTTAACGAAAAATTTCACGAATATTCCACAAAGCTGCCTACAATAATTTAACCGCCGTATCTTTTCCACCCTTTCATCTATCAACACACAACCAGCAACCATAGTGCGCGATGTGAAGCTTTTGAAATACTTAGGTTCTTTACGCCAAACGTGTGCGGTGTCGTACGTGTTACCACCCCTTTCCTGCCGCAGATGTGAAATGGAGTATTATGCAATGGGCATGTTTTTATTTTTAAAAAGGTAGGTACTTATTATAAATTGAAAACCGTTTCAAGAATATTAAATTTCTAACGTCTTAAGTATTTTTTCGGATTTTTGAAATGGTTATTTGACGAAATATTCGAAAAAAACTTCGAGATATCAAGTTATAGGACTTCCAATCAAGTTGGGTCGTATTCGGGCAATTAATATAGCGTCGGTGGCGCTGTGGACTCGCTCGACCAATCCGCCAGGGTCTGTTCACCCTAACATATAACCCTAACATATAATCTAAGGCCTGTTCACCCTAACATATAGGGTAAGCTCGAGCCCTTCGGTGGGGTTAAGAGCTGTGATTGTGATGATGATGAATCAAGTTACCTTTGCGTTGTCTATAAATAAATTTTTATTAGTAATAAACGTCAATATTACATTTTTAATTAATTTCGTCAAAGGCATACACCGCCGTAAATTCTTAAAACGGTGCATGACTTCTTTAGAAAGACCTACTTTTCTAATTAGTTTTATGAGGACTAAGAATATAAAAGCAGTCAAGTGCGAGTTGGACTCGCGCTTCGAGGGTTCCGTGACAACTTATCTAAGTATATAAATAAGGTCCTAACTATGTATACAGGGTGTAACTGAACACCCCAATAACATTTAAGGGTATGTATCCATCAGAAGTAGAGATTCTGTAGGAAAAATATTAGGGCTAACAAACCTACTTTTTTTCCATACAAAATAAATAAATTATTTTTTGGTATTAAGTGCCGACAGCCCGACGTAAGCGTAGGAGGAATACTAAGCTCACGTCTGTCACGTGTCATTTTGTGTTTAAATTTCTTTTGTGTTAAGAGCTGATTATGGTTGTCACTTGAAATTTTTTGCTTTCAGTTTAAAATCAAATAACTCTGAAAGTATTGGGGTTCCAGGTCTCAGACAAGCACCGAAGGTCCATTTAGTATCTAACTTATATGCCCCTTAAATGTTATTGGGGTGTTCAGTTACACCCGGTATATTTACGGTTTTCAGATTTTTTCCTTAATACGTGCTATAAGGCCTGCTTCTTACCAATTCAAGATTCAATCTCATCATTCAAGGTCAACGGGGAGGACCCTAGGTTTTGATTCCCTTGGGAAATCGCAAAAATTGCGAAAGTACAGCTTGGAAAAAAAGATTTTGGAAAAAAAGAGGGCGCCACTAGTACAGCTTCGCATAAGAAACGAAAATAAACACACAATTTCAAAGAATTTAAGTAATTTTTAAATAACATTTGGAAAATTAATTAATGACAGTCTCAATAATACACTATCTTGTTGTGAAACTAGTTTTACTACGGAAATCGCTTTTTAGTTCCAGCTGTCACCGCTCCGAATTCTATAATGCCAAGCTGTATGCCACATAAACGGTCATATCTTTGAATTGCATTGACTTACAAGTGTCATTTTTTCACGGCTGAAACAAGGCCCAATTCTACTAATAAGTTACAGCCGAATTGAAACTAAACCGTTGCGATCAACCAATCGGGGCGCGTATATTGCCTTTCAACAGTTCGATGACGTGAATGTGGCGTTCTGATTGATCGACCGCAACGGTTTAGTTTTGATTCGGCTGTAACTTATTAGTAGAATTGGGCCTTGTTTCAGCCGTGAAAAAATTATACTTGTAAGTCAATGCAATCAAAAGATATGACCGTTTATGTGGCACAACTTGGCCTACAGACCGTAGACCCGAATATTTGATATAAATTTTAGTTTCATATCTCTATCCGTTTCCAAGAAAATGGTCTTGACATACAGACGGACAGACGGACCGCCGAGTGATCCTATAAGGGCTCCGTTTTTTTCTTTAGAGGTACGGAACCCAAATTATGAAAATAAATAGTGCGTGTCCGTTATTTTTGTATCTTTTTAAGGTTCCGTACCTCGAAAGGAAAAAACGGAACCCTTATAGGATCACTTTGTTGTCCGTCCGTCCGTCCGTCCGTCTGTCTGTCTGTCTGTCAAGACCCTTTTTCTCAAGAACGCGTAGAGGTATCAAGCTGAAATTAATATCAAATACTCAGGTCTACTGTCCCTTGGAGCTGTAAAAATAACAAGCTTCTAAGCCAACGCAATCAAAATATACAGCCGTTTATGCCGCAAATTTCCGCAAATTGTCGACACGCAAGGGAATTAAAACCTACAGGTTACTTCCCGTGAACTCAGAATCTTGAAGTTTGGTACGAAGTAACGTCTTATAGCACAGATAAAGGAAAAATTGCGAATACCGTAAATTTTTAGTTACGTCATTATAATAAAAATATATGGGTGACCTTTTACTTATATCCCTACAGGTTTGTACGGAACCCTCGTTGCGCGAGTCCGACTCGCACTTGATCGGTTTTTTTAAAATATACTTACACGATTATTTTTATTATCACCTGGTTGCATTTTTGTTTTCATTTTATCTTCGAGTATCTTGTTTTGCTGGTCCAGCAGGCCCGGCGCGTGAACTACAGAAAGTGACTAATCCTCGTCGCGCTTTATTGTTATATGAGACAGCGAGAAGAAACATGTTTTTTGTCTCATGTCCTGTTTTGTCCACGGTTCGTGCTACGAGGAAGGAGATATTGTTATCAACTCAGTATGACTTTGAATCCGCGGCGTTGCCAGTTCGCGTTCATGCAATGTTTTGTCTACAAATTCTCTGTGTCCATATAAGTGCAGTATTTTTTTTATTTTTTAGAAAATTAATATCAAATTATATACGCAAGTTAATTTTATTATTAATGTTTAAGCCATTCTACTACCGTGTCATGAAGCATCCCTAAAATTATCCGGGTTGATAAAAAGTATGTGAATATAAAAAAATGACAATAACTATGAAATCTTGTTAATAATTATGAGAATTAGGAATGTCAGTACCTAACTGGCGGGATCCCTATAACTACGTGGGAAATATCACGGAGCGTAATTAGTTCATTGCAAATATAAAACAGTTGAAATATGACTCGTTTTGTTCCAGCTTCAACAAGCTTTTGCTGCAGAAGGAAGAGCTGGAGCAGAAGCAGCTGCACCTGCTGCAGGTGGTGGAGAGTGAGCGCACCTCCAGGTGGCAGTACGCGCAGCAGTGTGACGAGCTCACCAACGAGGTCAAGAAGCTTAGGACTGAGGTATGTCTGCACCTGCTGCAGGTGGTGGAAGCTTCCCTCAGGTGGTACGCTAGTATAATAACAAGAAGGTACATCAACGAAGTGTAACTGAGGTAAGAAACACTGAACAAATAAAGGTGACGGGTTAATCTGATAGAGACAATATCTCAATATGTCCACCGCCTTTAACCGCCTTCGTGTTCTACTGGTTGAGACCACCAGGTGTTGATTGGGAGGTCCAGGCTTCAATTCCACGAGGGCAGAAGTTTTTCTGCTCGATTTGGTTAGTGGCAAGGCTTCTGAGCCCGCCTGGCAAGCTACCACCGTTTTGCCCAAGTTTGTCACCATAATAACACCGTTTTATTATAGCATTGTAGTGTTTCGACAATTAGACGTAAGATAGCTGCAGTTGCTCAGTTGTTCTGGGTGAAGCTCGCTTCCACCTTCAGCATTATCGTCACTTACCATCAGGTGAGATGAATACCAAGAAATACCCCACTTTCGTAAGTAAAAAAACCTTACAGAATAATTTTACGTAGTTTTCGCATACGTATGAGTGTTAGAACTCACTTTAGGGATGCGGTCAGCAGCTAATGACAACATCCAAATAACGTTATTTTGTAGTATTGCCTTATTTCCGGCAGGAAAAGGCGGGTATTGCGCAAGCGATGCCCGTCTAATGACCCTGCCGTGCCGTAAGGCCCTCCGTCTGGGGATTACCCTAGTGTTCTCGAGCAATCCCCCTTGACGATAGTCCGACCAGTTTGTCGGGCTTGCCCGGGCGCGTTGGTAGTGATGTCGCAGTGTGGACCTTATCTAACGCGCCCAAAGGGCAAGGAGAATACCGGGGTGTTTGTGGGTAGGCCTGGCAACCTGCCGGGTGAGCCCCACGCACGCTCGCCATCTAGCCAACGGCGGGTACGGTGCGGTTACGCATTGGAGGGACACTGCCTTACACTTGTGCTGACGCATGGGCTTTGGATGTAATGTAACTCTGGTGAAAGATACTCGTCTATATTGGGCTTCAGTTATTGGTAACCGTGTGCTTTTTGCCACCCATGTTGTCTAAAAAGTTGATTCGTCCGCAGTTGTGCACGTTCAAGAAAGAGCACGAGCCCAGCACTAGGGCCGCTTCCACCTCGAGCCTTTCCACCACGGGATCGCCGGAGATCGACCCCGCGGAGCTGCGCAAGATAAAGAAAGTACAGGTAAGGCTATCTTTGAGAACACGAAACCGCTCTCACCCCGAGCCTGTCCACAGCGGGGTTAAGAGGAAACTCTAAGGATGAGAGAATTCGAAAACAGGTGTTTCTAAAATTTACTGCTGTCGTGTCGCGCGGCGTCCACGAACAAGCGATGATAGAGACATCTGCAGCTCGAACTCGGACCGAGGACACCTTTGTAAAGAATAAAAAAGACGTTTCGTAGTGTTTACTTCTCTTAAATTAGACAGATTTAATTTATTTATTAATACTTAACTAACTGTTGCCCGCGACTTCGTACGCGTAGTAATTCTGTTCCTACCTGACATGTGTTAACTATATTCTGTCTCCCTTCCAATTTTCAGGCGATGAATGAAGTCTATATCTCGATCTTTTATTACTTTTACAACTATGATCTTTTATTCATGTCACATCCAAAAAAGATCATCCGATATGTCGATGAACTATGGCTGGCTACCGTGACTTTACATCTTAAGTCACAAGTTGGCAACGTACATTGTGGTTCTTGTGGGGGTTGCATTTTTCCTGCGAAAATCACAGGAGTCACATGTAAGTATTATAGGTGACTGTTACCACATACTATCTGGTGGGCAGTTTCCTTGTTTGCCAACTTAATTGCAATAAAAAAACTATGGCTTGCATTATTTAGGTATATTCTGTTGTCTTTGTAACAAACAACAGAACACCTACTTCTACGGTGAAGGAAAACATCGTGAGGCAACCTGCAACATCTGCGAAGAAATTCAAAGTTGTATGTGAAGTCGACCAATCTGCACTGGGCCAGCGTGGTTGACTAAGGCCTAAACACCCTAATTTAGGGTAGGCTCGAGCCCCTCGGTGAGGACGTATACGAGCTGTGATGATGATGATAATATTCTGTTCTCGTGAACACATACTATCATAGATACTATGCTTGATACTGTTTGTTGACAGAGCTTCTTCAGAGGATGGCTTTGCAGGCGCCGGTGGAAACAGATCGTGGAGCAGTACATCAAGAGTCCACACGCAGAGAGCATGAGGAAGCGGAACAGGTACAGCATTAATCTTTCTAGCTCCAAGTGTTATTCTTTTGCCAATTGTACACATATTTTATTCCTCTCGAAGATTTAGTACCTACATACCAAAAATGTATCGGTATTTAAGTAAATATTTGTATTTAGTACTGGTTCCCAAATATTTTTCTTGTGTGTGTCATGTTTAATATTTAATGTTGTCATTTGAATTTGTCGCAGTTTGGTCTTCAAGATGGTGGAGGCTGAAGAGGAATACCTCGAGCAAATGGAAATATTGGTTTGTACTCGTCTTTTTACAAGCTTTTATTTTTACTTTCACCTGTCCCGTGTCTGTAATGAAATCTTGCAAGCTAAATTTGACCCACTTCCCGGTTTCCGATCCGATTGAGCTGAAATTATGTATGCATATATGTTTATCGCGTGACCTTAGAATAATTATTTTAAGCGCGTGACAATGCAATAATAAAAACTTGTTAAAAAATAGTAGATTATTGCACCGAGCACAAACGCTCGAGCTCCAAATCAGGCACTCGGTGCAATAATAAATTACTTAAGGCGAGGTGCATAATCTGTTTTTTTTTTCAACTATTACCTATAGGAATAGTAGATAAAAAAACTCACGTCAAAAAATGAAAATAGAAGTTTAAGATTTTACGTATTTTACTCGTAATTTTAAGGGTAAAAGGTTTTCTATAACACTGTCGGCTTCATTTAAAATGTTTTCCGGAGTGAATGAGTAGCTAGATGATTCAATTTTAATTCTTAATACCAAGCACTTAAAATAAGACGTGATTCCAAAAATATTATCACGCAAAATTATTAAAGTTCTCACTAATTTACATTTTTAAGATAGAAACGAATAATACTTATATAAACTAAGAAAGTATCGATATCCGCTGGCTGAATAGATAACTATTCCATAGAGATTGGTAACTTTTTGTGCGATAAAAAAAAAACAAAACTGTGATAATGAAATTTCATACATTTTTATTGCTCTACAACACTAAAGACTCGCTTTGTGCTCAGTTTTCAGTGTGATTATGATAAAATTAAAGCATAGTTGGATGAAATAATATTTACTTTTTATTTTAATATTTAAAATAAAAGGAAAACACCCAGTACTGTTGTAATTAAATAGGTTTTCGCCGCTTTCCACGAAAACAGCCTTTTGGCTGCGAGCTTGCAGTGTGAAAAAGTGCACAGAAAAAAATAATGTGAACAATAACTACTTTTTGTAATTACTTGGCGCTAGAAAATAATTATGTTGACTATTTTTAACCAACTTCGAAAAAGGACGGTTCTATGTTCGACTGTATCTATCTTTTTTTATGTATGTGGGTCGATTTTCAAAATTATTTATGTAATCGATAGAGTACACTCCCGAGGTGGTCCCATAGTCACCATGTCATGATCTGATGATGGAATTCCAGGCAAATTGAGGGAAATCCTTGAATTTCATAAGCACGTCCAACGTGTTTCATGAATTTTCTTAAGATATTCAGGTATTTGCGTCTGGTAGTCATCATATCATGTTACTGAGCTGATGATGAAAGATTTCTGGTAGATTAGGAGTTCGGGAATAATTATTTCGAAACTGTTTAGAGCGAATGACGTTTTATTCAAATTCCAATGCGCACGTAACAACGAAAAAGGTTGAAAAAAATTATTGTTTTACAAAAAAATAAAACCGCGACTTCAGAAACACGCAATGACCATCTTGAAAGTATTAAAAAATCTAAGAACAACTTATAGTGTTACTTAAAATTTGGCACCAACTTCAATATAAAACGATGATGTTGTATTTTTTCTTATATTATTTGTGACTTTTTGGTATTTTTGAAGTCGGTTTTATTTTTTCTTAAGTGCTGACTTACTTACTGATGAAAAGTTGTAAGTTTATTTCACACGAGATCAATTTTTTTTATGTCTTGTGTCAAATCTCTCAAAATAACTCAGTAGCTTTATAAATTGGAGCATATTGGAGTCAATTCTAGACCACTTCGCTTGTTCGTGATTTAAGGTCAGCACGCTCAGACGTTTATGTCCATAATGTCCCACTGCTGGGCCAAGGCCTCCTTACTTTCTGGCCAACCGTCTTTATTTTGGGCCCTACTCTATTGTGCTCTCTAGTTGAACAAACATGTAATTGTTAATTTTACGTCAGCACGTACTTTGCTCGCGTAACACATGCTCGTTGTCTTTTGTGGAAAATTTATAATAATAAAATTTATCAGAATTAGTAGTCCCTGCTTAATATCATAAAGGCGAATGTAACTTTGTCTGTCTGAATGTTAATATATCAATATATACGTAACTATCATAAATTATGTTTCGTTTCGGTACATCTACCACATTGTTTATCTGCATCACGCGAAGGTTGACTGACAGAAAATGCCTCAGGCATTAAGACCGCTCTGTACAACAATATTTGTGTAAATAGGTGTTAATAAATAAATAAATACAATTAGCTTAAACCCTCAGTAACGATAAAGACTATTTCTTATCCTGAATTATAATGAAGCCGTAATTAAGAAAGTGTCTCGTGTCAGTTTATAATAGGGGTTTAAGTATGAAATTGCTGTTTTTTTTTCGTTTGTTTATATAACTTTATAACTTTTCTAATTTAAGAGTTAAGAGCTAAATAAAAAAAATATTACTTTTTGACCCTAGAGTGCACGTTTTGGTTACAATTTAATCTCAGAATTAGTTTAATAATATATTTTAAAAAATCTCAAAATTTACCCCCTATTTTCGTCAGAATGTTGTACATTATTGACGATAACTTTGTGAAAACTAATGTTCTTGTTTTCAAAATATTGTTATTACTTAGTTTAAAGTCTATTGACCAGTCTCTAAAAGTTTTATAAAGTTTCCTTTACTGGTTATTAAATAACTAAGAAAAACGTTAGTATGAAATAAGTAATGTTCTTAAAAATCTTCATACAAAACGGCAATTTCATACTTTAACCCCTTATATGATAGTTCTTTTATTTTCTTATCACAATCGCTTTATACAATGGTGTATTTATGCTCATGTTTTTATACGTCATTTTCCGTAATGTAATATTGTTGCTTCTAAAAAATGAAGTTGTCGCTTTTAATTATAATAACATTTAGCTATAACATATTGAATTTGATTTTTTAGATTGCGTTTGATGAAAAATTATGTTGGTGAGCAGATCAATAAATAAATTTAAAAAAATTTATTAAAACCGAACATTCAATAAAACTCAATTTCACACAGCCAGTCTTAAATAATTCTTGCTGGTGCATAAAAAACCCTAATTTTCCAGAAAGTTCTAAGAAACGTTTTTCTATTTGTCGCGTCCCTTGGGATTTAAAAAGGTAACCGGACAAAAATCGGTCCAACCCTAAGGGACAAATTAGTTCCACGTCAATTTTAACCGAAATTTGTCCATTAGTTTTGTAGCAGTTTTGCGGTATTGCCTGTAAACAGATTTAACGCTGTGTTTAATAAAGATAAGATAAATATTCAATTCAAAAGAGCATTAAATCTAAGTAGTCATATACTCGTATTTGATTAAAAACTATTTTGATTTTGATTCTGAAATTGCTTAAATGATGACAATGTTTATAAATAAATGGATATTTATAGAATATAGGGAATTTAAATATAAATTGCTTATGATTTCCTTTTACTCAAATTGAGTTGCTTAAATTACAAAGGATTTTGAAAGAAGCATTGCTTGTTATTAATAGGGAAGCTCAAGGCCTTCATTGGTTCATCCATTTAGGAATTGCCTATATTATCTGTTATTGACGGAAAACGATTGATATTTATATGGCTTTCCTGTCAACTTAAATAAAATAATAAAATGCAGTATAAGTTAGTCTAAAAAGCTGTATCAAGCCGAAGGGGTAAGAAAGAACACATAAAAGTTAACAACAAAGGATTTTACTAGCCGTCAGCTGTTGTTTGTTTACAGTCATTTCAGAAGTTTCAGGGTCAACAAATTGGTCTAATTAATCTCGTCCAAATATACGGGGCATATTTAAAAGGACTGACACCTGGCACTCGTACCGATCAAATCCTGATCATCATTCATTATTATAGCCAAAAGACGTCCAACATTGGACGTCTTTTGGCTATAATAATGAATGATGATCAGGATTTGATCGGTACTGTTTTAGATTCGAGCATCGTAAGAAATGCCAGAATCGTAAGATGATGGTCAAATAGAACCTGCAATTTTACATTCCATGCAAAAGCTCTTGGTGAAGGAGCACCTTTAGACTAATAACGCTGTAAAGTGTACGTGTATGAGCACACTTGTATGCAATTAAACAGACTGACAAACTGCCAACTCAAATGAAACTTAATTTAACTTAAGTGCGTAGGTAGGTAAGAACACGTGAAAACATGCGCTGTCTCATTGCAATCCGCCTTCGTAATGATAATATAACGAAAAATGGTGCGAGGTGATTAATGACAAGCGTTAATGACGGTAACATCATGGACCTAGCATTTTTACCACGAATACAAAGATTGTTTGATTGTACTTTACATTTTATATAACCAAACAATCTTTCAACAATCAAATACAACATATCAATTCAGTTTTCTCTAAAAAATAAAATGAGTTCAAATTTATGATTTGAGAGTAAAATCACAAATTGTAACCGATTAGATCGGTTAGAGAAACGCAAAACATGGTTAACATTTGATGTTAGCGTGAAAAATGGTGATGCTTAACACGTTCCCTGCGGCTGCGCTAGATTAAGACTTACTTCCAGTGCTGTACAAGTCACATACTTCCCGTATCAAGAATGCCTGATATGCGTTACGACGTCTATTTTCCCGTACGTAGTCCTAACTTCAAACCTCCACAAAGACATGGAAAGTCCACAGCTGATTTTTTTTGTTGTACCAATCAATAGGTTACATCCTTGTGTATACACAGCTGCAGTCGCACGGGGTTCTAAGTAATATCTTAAAAGTTACAGGTATTTTTGGAAATGGTTGATTTTACGGGAAAATACTTGTCGTGGCGCATACAACAGTCATATTGCTAGGGATGGGGTGTAATAAGGAAAATATTTTTCTGTTTCAGATTTATTATTGTTTATTCAGGTCGTACACAATCAACGGAAACTACTTTAAAACAAAAGTAATAATTAAATCTATGTTAACAAAAACAGTAACTTCTTATTTTATATTATTATTTATTTTACTTATGATCGTACACAATCAGCGAAAACTATTTTTAACAAAAATAATAAGTAATTAACTATGTTAATGTTAACTTTTTAACAAAAACAGTAAATCATTATTTTATATTATTATTTAATTTAGGTACTTATAAAAGATAAATTACAAAAGAAAATCCCTGATTTATTAATCACAATTAATTATTTTACTCGATAATTTAATCAACAGAAAAAAATCACTTAAAAAAGTAACAGTACAGGTACCATACCATAAATGAGATAAGTTTTAATAATTCTTTACATAACATCCTGCATAATCACGACTAATATATTGAGATCCAATTCAGTTATGAATATAATTTTTACTAAAGCCTAAACTTTGAAAGTTTTACCTGCTTGGTAGCTCCTGACGAGGATTCACTAGCATGGTCTAAGTTTTCTTCTTCATAACCACCAATTCGAACAGCCTTACGTTTTGAAGTCGGCGTTTGGAAAATTGTAATATTTCCATCGGTATTTTTAGATGTAGAACACGTTGGTGTTTTAAACTGTGAAAACTCATTACTTGAAAACTTACTTTGGGGTGTTGACAACAGTTCAGACACCATTTCAGAATTCAGTGATGATTCGAGTGCTGGTACTAGATTACTCACAGAAATATTGTCCAGGAATAATGAATCAGGATCAGTCTTTTTATTTTTATTAATTATAACTTCTTATAATATACTCAGTTCCCTTCCTTTCGATGGACTTAAAAAAAAATGAACTGTTTTTTTTTATACTAGATGGTTCGGGATTCGATAAGCTGGAACCACTACTCTGCACAATAATGTTTCTAGCCTCTTCACCTTCTGCCTTTACACCTTTTCCCATAATAAGTTTTTACGTGAACGTTTCATTGTTTATGTACAATTTACCTACTTACGCGTGACGAATAAAATATCGCGTTCTGTACCTCTACCATGAGTTGCCATCGATTGCACACTGTAGTTAACTACAGTCGCTAACGTGTTAACGCAGACGATATCGTTTTCGATAGTCACCGTACCATGAGTTACTTTTGCATATAACTGACTTCGTAACGTTAACTCGATAGTATAGTAAACGATACAAAGGATACAGACTACTTACAGGTAATTATTTGTTGTCGTCATGTTGGTAATACGCTATAATCCGTCCTCGCAAAAAGGTAGCTCAATTCGGTTTCTTACCATATTGTTATGAAAGATTTAATTTAGTCGGCTTATACGTCAACTTCAAATTATTTCATAGGTTATATTTTTAATCATTGTTTGATTACATTCATGAAAACTTATTTAGTTTTATGTTAAAGAATAAGTTTTTATTAAATGTAGGCCATGTATTGATTTCATAATGATATAGACAAGCGCTCCATGGTTCCAGTTAATGGTGCAATTCATAGGAATATATAGTAATTATAGTTTAATTGTAAGTATTAACATTGTTGTGGTAAACATTGTAACAATTTTCCATTAAAAATAATCATTTTCTATGCTTCTATGGGTTTGTTTTTTAGTACCCATCTATTTAAAGACGTGGCTACACAAAGAGACCTATTGGATTGATAATTTAAATGTAAATAGTGCAATCCGTTATAATTGAAGGATTTTCCATTATAGCTAAATAATTTAACCAATTCATTTTTTCTTTCAGGCTTTAGATCACCATTATCTCAATTGTCCTCGAGGGCCCACAGGAAAATATATAGAATATTTGTTTAATTCAATAGAGTTGACAAATATGCTGAAAATTGATACCTGCCAAATGTAGTATTACAAGAGATATACAACTGCATAAGTGAGTGGGTGAATGAATAAAACTAAAAATGTTACTCCTTTACAGTATGAGTAATTATGATGAAGCATTTTATATAAAACTTAAAATAAAGCTGATGACGTCTGACGTCGGCCAATATTCATATAAAATACTTTAATTTTACAATATTATGATTATCTATTATGGCTTTATGTGATGTTTAATGATATGTCTGTTGTTGCAGAAGTTTAAGTTCCAAAATTTACCTGGAATTACAGTCAAATGTCCAACCATAGAAATTACTGCACAAGAAAGAACCGGTACTACTGTTATTTATTATCATTCAATAATTATCATATTTTAGCAAACTTAATAGATGAAGAAATTTGTTTAATCGACACTATTATATTATTAAAATATATTCTATTGGTATTTTACTTATTTTGTATGATTACAAGTCAGTAAAATTATATTGCTGCCAAAATCTTAATGACAGTATGAAAGTATGCAGAGTCACAGCTACAAACTCACTGGATACTTTAGCAAACTGCATATTATCATGAGGTAAAATTAGGCTAAATGATCTAAGGGTAAAATACAGTGGGAAGTTAGTCTGAAAAATACATTTTGTTTGTATTATTATTTTATCATAATAACAGCAATGGTAGGGAAGCAATTAAAGAATATTACTATAAATGCATTGTTGACTGAAAAACAGTGAATTATTGTGTTCACATTACGACTCTTACATGGTTTTTGGGTTGGGCAATATATATCACCAACAAACCAGTTTTTTCATACCATCCACCTATTTGACATATGAATCAGAATAAATTCAAATATACAGAAGATTGTTTGTTTTATTTCATATTGTTTATATTCATTGAACAGCTCACAGGAAGTTATATTTATTAAGCACTTTGATACTGAATCATGCCCATATTCTTTTACGTAAGGTAATAACTTCTTTTACATAAGATGTAAAAGTAAAAATATAGTTTTATAGGAATGTTCATGACTGACCAGTCTTATAAAAAATGGACAATCTCCATTGAAAGATAACGTTTTTGATGCAAATTCTTAATGTTTATGTTAAATAACCAGAGGTACTAGGTCTTCTGTGTTATTGCAAAGCAGCAATGCTTTTCTGTTTTATATTGAAGGATACGAAATTTCAGGCTACTGTAACTACATTCATAAGATAACCTACACCTTGTACACTTTGGTCATTAGAAGACTATAGGTGACTATAGATAGATAGATAGAAACTCTTTATTTTGCTTAAATAAAATGACACAAACAATGACAATACATACACAACAAGCAAAAAAGGCGGCCTTATCGCCATAGGCGATCTCTACCAGACAACCTTTAGATAGGACAAAACATATGATTAAGTGGGTATTTTTCAATAATACACTGGTACAAAATATATACTTTAATATATAAAATACTAAAACATACTACATAATAATAACAGAGTAAATAAAAAATAATATATAAATTCATAGGGGGCGAGGGGGGAGGGGGGGTCAAAGCTCAAGGAAATGGCGGTGAACGCTTTTTTTAAAAGAGTCAAGTGTTTGTTTGCACCTAATATCAGAAGGTAGGCGATTCCAAAGTCGAATCGCCTGAACAGTAAAGGATTTATTAAAATATTGGGACGAGTGTGTGGGAAATTTTAATAGGAGGCTATCAGAAGAACGAGTGTTTAAATTATGTGAGGAATGAAGGAAAATGAAATGTTTCTTTAGGTAAATGGGTGTTTTAGGATTAAACAAAATATTGTATAAAAGGTATAAAATGTGTGCATCACGGCGTTGGCGTATTTTCAACCATTTGAGTTCAGTTCTGTATTGTGAGACGTGGTCATATTTTCGCAGTCCAAAGATAAATCTAATGGACAAATTCTGGAGTCGCTCAAGCTTATCAAGCAAAACTTCGCCAAGGTCACAATAGCAGCAATCCGCATAGTCAAGGATGGGAAGAAGAAGTGACAGAGCAAGAGACATTCTGGTGGTTATAGGCAACATGTTACGTAGTCTACGCATCGATCCCATCGCTGCAAACATCTTACAGCTAACCAGGTCAACCTGAGGTGTCCATGACAGTGTTCTGTCAAATAAAATTCCTAAATTTTTCACGTTGTCACTATAAGTTATGTGAACACCATCAAAAAATAGAGGAGGTAGTAGTCCCCAATCAATTCTAGAGTCCCCAATCAATTCTAGTGATAGTCTATGATCATCTAAGTAGACTATTTGCTTGTTTGCCAACATTCTTGTGTAAAATATGCACAAATACAACAATTCTGTTGTTCTTTATATTAGATTCAGTATGAAATATAGACCTAGAATTTTATTGAAAATTAATATTTTTTGCTTTGTCAAAACAAGGAAATCCTACTTAGGTAAATAAATTAAAGAGTGGGCTCATGTAATTTATTTATTTTTGGTGTAAAAAATGTGTTAACAACATCTTTTTATTAATCTACCAATAAAAAAAATCATCAACCAATTTTTCCTTTTTAATGCAATCCAAACTATTGTGACACTGTAAAATCCAACTGCAGCTGTGGCAATAAATCAGTCCAAAAAATGAAATGCTAAAACCGAAGGTCTTGGCTGCACCATTCTGTATTATCATCAATGCCACTCAATCAAATCATCCTCCGCCACTCATCCAAAATAAATGTAGCTGTAAAAAATAAAATCTTATAACAATATATGCACCTTTTAAAGTTTTAACTGACTTCAAAAAAGGAGATGTATTGACTGAATCATTTTTTTTAAATATTATGTTCACTGATTACTCCGCCAATTGTGGACCGATTTTCAAAATTCTTTCTTTTTATCGATAGAGGGATCCTGGGATAATGGAAGGAAATACTTAAATTACAGAGGCACATCCAACATATTTCATTTTTTTCTGACGATATTTAGGTAAGTAGGTACCTATTTGCATCTGATAGTCATCATATCATGTTACTGAGCTGATGATGATGGAAGGTTTCTGGTAGGTGACGAGTTTGGGAATTTTACTAAAAATATTGAAATATTTTTTTTTTTTTTTTAAATTAACCTGCTCCAAAACACCAAAAGTCTTAATTAAATACAAGAATACATACAATTATTATCACATTTTTATATTGAAGTTGGTGCCAAACTTTTCAGGTGATATTGCTTGGCACCGACTTCAATATAAAAATGTGATATTGTAAGTATTCTTATATTATTTATGACTTTTTGGTGTTTTTGAAGTCAGTTTTATTCTTTGTAAAAAAATTAGGTAAGTATACCTATTACCAATAGCTTTTTATTAGAGAAACAACTCTAAGAAGTTATTTAAAAAAGTTATTAAGGTTTATAATATAGAAAATAAAATGCAATTCTTTACATTTGAGGGTGTAAGAATGTTTTACCTCTCTACACAGTGACAATGATTTTTAACCACAATTCTTTTTCCATTTGACTGGCTGTTATATCCAGCTAATTCTTTGCTTCTTCATTGGACTTGTTGCACGCAAGTATGGATGTGGCATCAATAGTCCCATTTATGGATAATCTGCAAGAAATGTTTTGTAAATAAAATGTTATAGAATAGGTATTTTAACACTTTGATATAGACTATTTTTAATTTCTTATCAGCTTGTCAAACAATTCCTTAACTTCTAGGGATGCCTTGTAGTTTATTGAATGTGTTATTTTTCCATACATAAGGATGACATTTTGTTTTGTTATTTCCAAAAATCCAAGTTTTGCATTTACCTACTGAAGGGGTCATACGAAGACAATCGGAATTATTACCTATATATTCACTTCAGTTGTCATAAAACAGTATTATACACTTAAGATACCTCTATGATCATAAAGCTATTAAGATCAAAACAAAATTGTATGTAACTTTTTAAAAATGATAATTTGATTTTGAGGTTACTTACATAAACTCTGTATAGCTTTCAGTTTCAAGTCTGTATTTGCTTTTAAACACCAATGCTGAAATGCTTATTTATAATACTATACTTAATTGGCACAAATAGTTGTAATCACTCTTTTGAACTTTTTCTCACGACTGCTCTCTTATTTTAATTGTTTTCGTGTCATTGACGTATATATTATGTATGTGTTATTATTCTTGAACTCAGCCGTGGTTGGCATATGCCATGCAAAAAAAATCACAACTTATTAACTAATTTAACTCAATAATATTATTCCAAACTTGCTTAGATTATCTATCGAATCGAGTCTCACGCTTGAAAATGTAAGTGACTAACGTAACTACAGAGTTATCGTTTTGTACGTTATCGTCTATCGAGTAGCTGTCAAATCATGAACTCATGGTACCGATTTCCATACAATATGCACAAAACGATTGTCGATAGCGAGCGCGTTTTCGATAGGTTCGCGACGTATCGTAAACTATTGCACTCATGGTACCGGTTTTAGTTCACCGCGTTACCGCTAGGGGCGCTGTACAAAGTTCCATACAAAAATTTACGCAGTCGATATCGACTCCAAACGAATGCAAACTCATGGTAGAGCTACTGTATAATTCTGGGCACAGCACTACAGCTAACTGAAGCTCCGCGCGCGCGCACGTTCAGTGCGGTACGGGGTTTAGGATACGGCCAAATAGTTCCCGTATCGCACTATTGCAAAATAATTACCTTTCTGTGCGTTACGATAAAATAATTCCCGTACATTTTTATTCGTAAATTTCAATACACTTCAAGCAAGGACACCGGCAATATAGGTGTCTCTTTTTTACTTGTACGAATACTTGAAAAAATCACCTCCGCACGGAGTGCAAAACAAGGACAACTATCTGCCGTACAGAGCAATATTCAATTACAACCAAATACTTCCCGTAACGCAGTGAATGTGTTAAAAGGACTGTGAAGCTTTAAATTTTCATACAAAAAGATAACTCTTATCTCCCTCTTTACATAATCCAATTTTCGTAATTTTTGGAAATGTTGTAGATATACTGAAGATCTAGGTTTGTACGTTTTGATTTTGAAGTAATATTTCAGAATATACATTGTTAGCATTTAAATATCTATATTTTAGACTTAAAAACTACCTCGAGCATTTTTATCTTTTTTTGATTAAATTATACTGAATTACAAAAAAAGCAAAACGTACAAATATAGAATAAAGTATACCTACTGAATCTAATGAGACCAAAAGTGTCTAATTTCGTCAAGGTTTAGGGGGGTAAAACAGTTATCGCCCGAAGCAATATTTCAATAAGAAATGTAGGCACATGCTTCGGACTTTCAAGTCTAAGCAGTGTGCAATAAACTGCATTTTTTAAAGTGCATACTCAAGTCATGAATTGGCACTTTACGCTCCTCTTAAATGGAAAACCGGGTTAGTCGGAATAATGCAATCGCGATACATTCAAAATGCAAACGCGCGTTTTGTATCGATACAAACGACTGTATCGCGACTGTAGCGCGTTCCCATCGCTGCAGAATTAGCCGTGCAAAAGGAAAAAAGTTAACATTTCATCTTAAATATTTTAGGTGACATGTTTCCTACGGCCGTTCAAGATGGCCGCCAGCTCCAAGAAACCGCCGTGCACTCACGAGGACGTAAACTCCATATTCCTGAACAGTGAAACGGTGCTGTTTCTCCACCAAATATTCTTCAAGGGCCTTACTTCGAGGATGGAATCCTGGCCTACTCTCGTACTAGGTATTTTTTTATTACACGTCTAGCCAGCCCCCGTAGTATGAACACCGAACACAATATGATAAAACGATAAATCGATCGGAACTGTCAAAATATGTTGCATAAATAATATAATGGTTTGCTTGAAATTTTATCAACATTAATATTAATAATACACTTCAAGATAGCTGAAAAACTTTGTTTAACAGTTCATATCGAAATATCGGTTTTTGGTTTAAATTTTGTTGTATTATGTAGTTTAATGCTATTTTAGCATTATATTTCATCGTACTTAAATTAAAAGCATGCTTAATTCGATACACTCTCTATCCCGATACAGTTTTTTTATCAGATTCGTCTAAAATTCACCAAGAACACTTACATTTTTATTCTCAACGTTACACTTCATTTACATTTCTGTATTATACCTTAAAAGAATATATAATTTTATTGTTGAATTCACTGAAAAATGCCCCTCGAACACATTTTTCCTATTCTGCAAACAATTGTTTCTTCCACTATTTACTTCACGTGTCACGCATTTTTAAAAAGCCCAAACAGATTAGCAACAGACACATTTTAGAACTTTGCATTTTCTTTAAAAATTCTAAATAAAGTGAAAAATGAATAAAATAAATAATGACAAAATTTCATCTCGGACGGGATTTTTTGCTTTGACCTTACAAAGTTCAAAAAGAGATTAGGTAAAGAGGTTAAAGATTTTGTAAGAGCTGTCATAATTGGATGCGAATTCTAAATTGGACGTTGATACGAAGTCATTAACAGTGAATGAAGACTACTTTGGCTTAACAAAGAATAAAAGAGATCATTAAGGCTAAGAATTTCGTTTGTGCTGGTAAGAGCTAAGCGTCGATAAGCTGAGCTAAGCTGAGCGTCGCGTCGGTGGCGCTGTGGACTCGGCACTTGCCTTCCAATCGGGAGGTCGGGGTTCGAGACCCGCCATCTATCAATATGTTTTTCGTTTCGAATTTCATATGTACATTTGTCTGACGCTCCTACGGTGAAGGGAAACATCGTGAGGCAACCTGCATACATCTGCGAAGAAATTCAATGGTGTATGTGAAGTCGACCAATCCGCACTGGGCCAGCGTGGTTGACTAAGGCCTAATCACCCTAACATAGGGTAGGCTCGAACCCCTTGGTGGGGACGTATATGAGCTGTGATGATGATGATGATGATGGTAAGAGCTCGGTGGTGGTTGGTCAAGGCGTCAACACGGTTTGTTGGAGACGCGGGTTCAAATCCCGCCCGAGACGAAATATTTGCATTATTGATTTCATTCATTTCTCGAACTAATACATTTTTAGCATGCTAAAACTGACTTAAAACACTTAGAAGTCAATATAAGAACACCCACAACATCCATTTTTATTTTGAAGTCGGTGTCAAATTGTAAAACTTTCTAGACAATCGTCGCTTGGCACCGATTTCAATATAAAAATGTTACGTTGTGTGCATTCATAGATTTTTTACTTTTTAAAGTCGGCTTTTTCTATTTACTTGTGAAGTAACGAGCGACCAGTAGGCCTATTCGCTAACTACGGTTGGTAACTAGAATTGTAATTTTTGAAAGACACATTATATCCATTACTGGTTTAGTTATCTTATGTGTTACGGCAGCGTTCATGATAGCAGTAATGGATGTTAAGTTCCTTTCAAAAATGACAGTTTTAGTTAGCAATCGAAGTTACATAATAGGCCTACACAGGGGTACTATTATCTAATCTGTGCCCAGGGGCTCTATTTTTGAATCATTGTCTGGTGTCGAACGCTCGTCGAGTGTCATCTGTGCTCGAATTCTATTGACTTTCGTTTTGTTTGCGATATAGAAAATTGAAAATTACTATGAAATTCAACATGACTTCGACGAATGATTCAAAAATAGAGTCCCGTGGGATTATTTTCGAATCATTCGCACGGGGCGTTTAGCGCCTGTCGGGCATATACGTTCTCACCGAGAAGCTCGAGCCTACGTTATGGTTAGGGTGATTAGGCCTTAGTCAACCACGCTGGCCCAGTGCGGATTGGTCGACTTCACATACACCTTTGAATTCCTTCACAGATGTATGCAGGTTGCCGCGCGATGTTTTCCTTCGCCGTTAAATATTGCGATGAAAATCAAATGTTATTTTGACTTTCGACGAAAGCGAAACGAAATTCAGTAGAAATCGTGCGCTGACGACGCTCGACGCCAGAAGAATGATTATAAAATAGACCTCCGTATCTTTAATTCGATTTATTTCAGTAGTTTGACAAAGCAAAAAATACGTGTTTGATTTTTTTATTGTATATCCGTCGGATCAATTAGGTTTGGATTTTTATACTCAATTCCTGCAGGGGACCTGTTCGACATGCTGCTGCCGATGCTGACCATCTACCAGGAGTACGTGCGCAACCACCACTATTCGCTGCAAGTGCTGACGGAGTGCAAGCAGAGCCAGCCGTTCGCGCAGCTGCTCGCGCGGCTCGAGAGCAAGCCCGCCTGCCAGAGCCGCTCGCTGGAGACCTTCCTCACCTACCCCATGCACCAGGTATAGTAACAGCGGTGACCTTATTCCGCCGGAGTCAATGCATCTATGGCAGGGCTTCCTAACCTTTTACCCTATGCGCCTCACCCAATATTATGCTTACATATTACGCCGCAATAAAGGCCGAAATGGGGAGTCAAAAAAAGAAAATTAAACGAATGATGAAAATATTGGCGTGTTTTGTTGTATTCAAAATTGGTGAATCCTTGGCTTCATAGTAGTCAGTTTCATCACAGCAAAGATCATTTTCCTCAATATATTTTATACAATTTAATTCTGGAGCCGCTCGCTGCGCCCCCCTTTGGTTCACTCTACGCCCCCCAAGTGGGGCGCGCCTCACTGGTTGGAAAACCCTGATCTATGGCCTTTCAATAGCGCTACAAAAGCATTGCTTTTTGAGACAGTTATTGTTGTTTGACCGATAGCTAACTAAAGCATTTGTCACTATTGGCTTATCAAGAAATTGTGGTACGATTGAATTGCACCACAGAAAGCGCATATAAGAGACACAATAACATCGTTAAGGCAAGCCGAATTAGGCCCCTGATCTTGTGAATCGGCAGGCTGATTATGTACTAACTGAGATTGCTAACTAGAGCAGCTGTCATTTTTGAAAGAAACTATATCCATTACTGCTATAATAGACGCCGCCATAATAAAACCATTCACTAAATTAGTAATTGATTATAAAGTTTCAGACAGTTAAACATGACAGTTCTAGTTAGAAACGGAAGTTAGATAAATCTGCCCCTCATCAAAAAGACAATCGACACCGGCAGGCTTATTACCCGTCCATAGAGACAGTCGCAATTGCTGCCATTGTACAATTATCTGTACTAATATTTTAAAGATGAAAGATTTGTATTTTTGTATGTTTGTATTGAATAGGCTCCGAAACTACTGGACAAATCAAAAAATTCGTCGGCACGGGGACCTCTATCTATTTCCGCCGCCAAACAGCGGCGCTTGCATTCTGGTTTAAACTTTTCTGGTTTAAACCGATTTGTTACCCAATTTTTTGTGCTTTGACGGTATACATTTACGAATGTTCCATTTTTCACGGATTCATCGATTTTTTTGGCCAACTTTTTGTAGTTCGTCTGTGTTGCAACGTAGAACTCCATAAGTCTCATTTTCCACCGTCAGAAAATCTGTCGCCGATAGTCGGTCGTGTGCGATGGCGCTAAGACAGGCTGGAAAATTATTGAATACTGTGATTTAACGTCTCATGTCACAAACAACGTAGACGGGATCCTTGCAGAGATTCTATATTTGCAAATATTATATTATTATGTAGGAATCATGGTAGAGACTTCTGTTTTTTTACACACAACAGGAAAGCTCTAGACCTTCATCTCACCTGATAGTAAGTCAAAAATGTATGTGAGCTTCACCTGGACTCCTCGACAACTTTTACAAGAGCGACTGGCTATTAGCTAGTTTTTTTTTGCTTTAATAGAAGCTCATTTATATAATAAACAGAAAGAAAAAATCGGTTTTCGAATAACTATAAAAACAACCAAGATATAAGGTATTAAAGATTTTTCTATCTCTTTCTAGCAAAACGGCAATTTACAAGGAGTTTATATGGCCGTACTCAACAATGACGTCACGGTTGATGTCGGATCTCTCTGTCTAATCGCCTTCATAATTTGAAGGCTTAAAATGCTTGTATCTAATGTATTTCTAAGCCGATTTTAATTCTAATTTCACAGGACTGCATCTTTTTCCACGGTATTTTAATATTTAATGACGAGACGTAAAAATTGGAATTCAGTCATCATCCCAATTGTCGAAACACAACATTGTTATTAACATTGTTACCATGGCGACAAACTTAGGGAACTTAGGTTCAAACGAACTACCTAGTTTGAATGAAAAAGTCGATTGCAGATCCCTCGGTACATAATCACGCTGCACGAGCTGCTGGCGCACACGCCGCACGACCACGTGGAGCGACGCAGCCTGCAGCACGCGCGCGCGCAGCTCGAGGAGCTGTCGCGGCAGATGCACGACGAGGTACGTGCTCACCACTGCCCAAGTAGTCCAGTCAAATAAGGCAAAAAAGGGCTCAACCTCGGAATGTGAGGTAACAAGCTGAAAATTTGCAGAGCCCTTCTTTTTGACATAAAAACTAACGTGTCAAAAGTCACAATGAGTGGGGTGTGGGCACAATATAGAGATATCGTTCTCTATATTGTGGTGTAAGGCAGCTGAAATATTCGAGGTCAAAAGTCAAAGAAATGACTTTTTCTCCAATATCTCGCTTCCTATCGCTCCTACCGCATTGAGACTTATTATGAAAGTTGTTAAGCATACGATTTTGAAATTTTTTTGTTTATACCTTTTTTTCATACAACTGACCGTTCTCGAGATATAGCGCGGAGAGCGCGCAACGTTCGTAAATAATCAATGTGTCCATCATTTCTAGCGATGCGCTTGCAGTTTTTAAAGTGCTTAAACCGCGTACAATATTCACAGAATCACCTTCTGATCGTGACCTATCACAAATTCAACAGAAATCAGCCATTGCCAAAGAGACCCTTCTTTCGGAATCATTTGCCTGGCGTCGAGTGTTCCCACCACATTTCGTTTTGTTTTCGACAAAAATCAAAATTACATGATTTTCATCGCAAACGAAATGAAAATCAAAAAACGAGCATAGACGAAGACGACGCTCCATGGGCGTTCGATGCTAGACGAATCGTTAAAAATAGGGTCCCTATAAAAATGATTTTTATGCTATGAAATCAAATAATTGTTGTTGTTGCAAATAGGTCAGCGAGACGGAAAATCTGCGAAAGAACTTGGCAGTAGAACGAATGATCATCGAGGGCTGCGATATACTGCTGGACGTGAACCAGGTCTTCATACGCCAAGGTGAATATTACAAGATGACAAATTGTAAATTATGTTGCGACAGATGTGAGACGTCGAGTTATTTTCTTTTGTTATTGGGTCGAATTATCTTCGGTCCGAGCTGCAGTTGTCTCTATCAGCGCGACAATAATACAATTTCATCATCATCATCTCAGCCGCACGACGCCCACTGCTGGGCATAGGCCTCCCCCATGGATCTCCACAACGATCGGTCCCGCGTTGCCCGCATCCAGCGGCATCCCGCGACCTTTGCCAGATCGTCTGTCCACCTGGTCGGGGGCCTACCCACTGAGCGTCGTCCGGATCGTGGTCGCCACTCAAGAACCGTTCGGCCCCAACGGCCATCGGTTTTTCTAGCTATGTGTCCCGCCCACTGCCATTTCAGCTGAGCAATCCTTCGAACAATGTCGGTTACTTTAGTTCTCCTGTAATACAATTTACAAATACCTATTCTTGACTTCCATCTGCTGGCAACACAACATAAAATATATAGCTGTCACAGAACATAAACAAGGCGCCAACTAGCGTAAAACTCTGAAATACGCTGTGAACACGGCTACGTTGCTCTCTGATAAAATCTTCCTATTTCTAGTGTAAAAATATTTTATTAAACTAATTAGATCATATTGTAACGTGTATTATCAACAAATTAAATAGCAAGTGATAAAATCCAAGTGTTTCTTTGGTAAACATATTTTCAAGCAGAAATACAGTCCACTGCCAAGCCCAAAAAAATGTTGGTCCTTCGAGCCGGATTAGAATCAGCGACCTGAGATCGACATAGTGAGGAAATCGTACGGGCCGTTTTTCTATATAAACGCAGTCCCCTGTTTCCCTTCTCGATAATGGCAAAATTTGCTCTATTTTTAAAAAAAGTCCGAACACCATTAGTGCATGTTCCTGTATTTTCCTATTTTTTCGCAAATAAATTTAAAGGGATTTTTATGAAAAAAGCTAAATATAAAAACACAGCTAAAGCCTTTCTTTAATGTTAATGCAAACAGTAAATAAATCGGTAAAGTTTTAGAGGAGAAAATAGGGGACTACGAAACGTCTATTTTGTGTATTTTTCATAGCTATCTTCGGTCCGAGCTGCAGTTGTCTGTCTCTATCGCGCTCAGCTCAGTTGTTGATATTTTACAAATACCTATTTTTGAATTCCCTCTACCATGCTGCCACGGCAGACCTTTTTCATTGTCGACAAGCACGCGTTGACATTAAGGCATTACTTTCCCGTTTCCGATCAATTTTGGTTTACTGTACCGCCACAAATATAAAACATACAGTTCTAAAATTCATATATGATATTTTTTAATATTTTATCTAAATATTCTTAAATACAGAAACATGATACATTTCACTCGATAGAAGAAAATATCCTCGATAGAAAAAAAGACAAAATACAATAATAAATGACATAAAAGTTTTACCAATAGACGTGTAATTTTGTTGTTGGGAAAATTGCAAAAATACATTTTATATTTTTTCCAAAAATCGATTATAAAACGTGTAGAAGGTAACGTTTTATTTCGGTCACAGCGCGTATATAAGCGATATTAGAAGCTGTGCAACTATCAACTATATCACCTTGCAATAAAGCGGTCGCCGTGCACGAGTAGATTTCCTGGGAAAGCTCGCAGTAAGCCACAGCAGACCTTAGACAAGCACGCGTTGACATTGACTGCGGGTGGTGCCTCCGCCGCCAGGAACGCTGTCGCAGGTGGTGGGCAAGGGGCGGCGCGCGGCGCTGCAGGCGCGGCAGGCGTTCCTGTTCAGCAACCACCTGCTGCTGACCACGCGCGCCGCGGGCGGCCGCCTGCACCTGCCGCCGCACGCGCGCCTGCCGCTGCACGACGCGCTGCTGGTCGAGGACCCCTCCAGCCGCGACGAAGACGGTCAGTGCCCCCCCCCCCCCTCACCCCGGCCCGTCGCACTCACACCACAGAATATGTAATAGTACTACATACAGAACGGCCAATCACCACCCCGCACTTATTTCAAATACCTCAACCCACCCCGCACGTCGTTGTGGACATTAAAGAAATGTCCACAACGAACATCACTGTCACTTAAAGCAAGGGCGCGCGCGTTTGCTCGGGCATGGCGAGACTTCACGTTCACCGAGTAGACACGAGCGCGGGCCGTTAACAGAGGCAGCGCAATGCAGGTAAAAGAGGAGGCAGACGCTGCACTTCTCGCGTCATTTCGATTGATAACCACGCACATATTTGCGCGTGTACAAACGTCATTTGCTTATATATTAGTAATAGGTACCTAATTGATTAATTTGCGAACGTTGTATGGAGTGTCCGGGGTGTGCTCACACTCCGACAGTGAGCAGGCGTTCCGGGACCATAAACATGTAGACTTGCAGCTTTGAGAAATTGATCACAATATACCACTGAACCAGTGCTTTAATAATGAACGTTGTGATTGCAGATTCAACATCTGTGTGCTCGTCACCCGGCGGTGATGTCTATCAGGGCAAAGACTTCAAGATCTTGGTGGAAGTGAAAGGGGAGCAGATATGTGCTCATCTCGGTGAGTTTGTAACCAAATAAAAGACCCTGCTAGAGGCCCTAACATGATAGCTTAGGGCAAGGTTAAAGGAATATTAAAACAGAGAAACTGATATTGCAGAATACAGGGTGTAACGGAAAACCGAAATAAGGTACCAGTATATTACCATCCCGCTCTCTCTGCTGTTTTAAGCGATCACAGTTAAGTCTATAAACTGATGTAGTTTCGTCTTCCCAACAATATGACTTTTTGAGCCAGTTTTCAAATACATCAATAAACAAAAACATTTCGTCTCGTGCGAGATTTGAAGCCGCGTCTCTAACATACCGTGTTGACGCCTTGGCCACTTGGCCTCCGAGCTCTTACCAGCCCCTACGAAATTCTTAGCTGTATTGATCTCTTTTAATCTTTGTTAATCCAAAGCAGTCTTTATTCGCTCTTAATTAGAGATATATTTATTCATCCTTTTTTCAATTTATATAGCATATTTAAAGAAAATATAAAATCAAATATAAAAAAATGAACAAAACATGTTGAAATTTTTCGTATTGGCGAGAATTTTCAATAATATTTTGAACACTAGTCGCTAATGTGTCGCACAAAGTACTTCAAGTCATCTCGACGTGTGGCGCCATGTATTTGTTCAAGTCAAATACATGGCGCCTATAACCAAACCAAATCAGAGCCTATAACCAAAGTATCATTCACGTTTGTTTCATTAGAGCGTATCGTATGGCGATGTAGGAGAATGACTCGTAACGTGAAATCATTCCAATACGTTGCTGTGCAATAGGTTTTAACGAAACGAACGCTTATTTAAGGCGAGGATTTCCCAAATTTGCCGATCTTAGAACGTCTAGATCTGGATAATATTAGAACCCACAATTCTGAAATTCACACACCTTAAACTTGAAGATATAATCTAGTGAACTGTGAAAGCAGAAACACGATTTACTCCATTTCACTCGATAGAAAAAAAATCCAAACATAGGTCTAAATCAAAAACTAAAACCACGATTTGAAATCGAAATATACATAAAACAGTATAAAAGTTATACCAAAACATGTAGTTCGTTATTATCTAGTAAACTGTGAAGGCAGATTTTTTGATGTCATATAAAATATTTAGGAAAATGACGAAAATTCTATAATTTCGCTTGGTTGCAATCGCGCTCCATATAAGACAGTACTCGCCAAGTCGTCTCAGGGTATGGTCATGTCGCTTCGTGTCGCGGGCGCAAAAAAATATATTACGTGTTTCTTTACGATCGAATTTTAATTTTGCAGTTTGCGTTTATTTTGTTAACTTTCATTATTATTATAGATTAGTGTAGTAATATGGTGAATAGTGTAAATAATGGATTAGGTATTATAAAGGAGAAAACTATTTTAATCCTTCTTCCTAAATTATTTTATGTGTGAAAAAATATGTTTTTCGTTCTTTTTTTCTATAAGTTATTTTATGTGTAAAAATCGCTAATAAAAGAAGTTAAAGACGAAATGTTAAATCAAATGCATACAAAAAATGCTGAAAGAAAAGTGGTAAATATTTATTTCCCAAATGTTTATATTTTATTGCCGCGGCCATATAGCACAGTGCAGTGTTAATAAACCAGTATGATAATTTCTTCAAGTAAATATGCAACGATTTATAGGTTCAAAATAATGTTTCCTATAATACTTTATTGCTGAATTCCTTTAAATACTTAATGTTACCCCCTTTATTCACAACGCCTTGCATCAAATCTTTAGAAGGTAGAATCAACAGCACATTATACATGTAGCTAAATAATAGAGTTTTATTCGAGCCTATGTATTATATATGATTATGAACAGTAAAACAGTATTTTAGGAATCTTTTAAATTTCGTTACATTTATGGTCAAGCGTGAGTTGATTATAAAAAAGTAAAAAATAATTAACATAAATTTCCGTCCGATTTATGTAAAGATCACTTCATTGTATTAAAAGAAAATATCTGATCAGCGGAATTTTGTAAAACTTTATAAAATATTTGCTTTTGCCCGCTGCTTCGCCCGCATAAATGTCATAGAGGTTCTATACAAACTATTATTTTTTTAGTTTTACCCCCTTAGATGGCGAATTTCCAACATACATGTCAAATTTCCGCTTTTTGTGCCTTTTAGTTACGGCTGTGCGTAATCTGTCAGTCACTCAGTAATGAAAGTGTTTTTATATAAATACGTCGGCCCACACTAGGATTTTCAACTGTGTCGTAGGTGCAGTTTTTTTCTTTTTGAAAACGTCGCCCCACACTAAGATTTTCTCCTGTGTTGTGGGTGCAGTTACGAACATAGAATATCACATGTACATACGCCCAGACCGGAAAAAAATTCTGTAGGCCATACAAAATATTTGTCCCGTACGGGAATCGAACCCGCGACCCGTTGCGCAGTAGGCGATCATTCGACCTCTGCGCTAACCGTGTCATCAAAGTTACAAACATAGAATATATTACATATCACATGCACATACGCCCAGACCGGAACATATTTCTGTATTCCATACATAATATTTGTCGCGTAACTACAAAAAAATATTTTACAAAAAATAAAAACCGACTTCAAAAACACTGAAAACTTAAAAATAATATAAGAATAGGTACAGACAACATCACACTTCTGTATTGAAGTCGGCGCCAAACGATAATCTCCTAGAAAGTGTTAAAATTTGTCACCGACTTCAATATAGAAGTGTGACGTTGTCTGTACCTATTCTTATATTATTTTTAAGCTTTCAGTGTTTTTGAAGTCGTTTTTTATTTTTTGTAAAATATTTTTTATTTTTAACTTTTCAGTGATCCCATCATCAGATCCTGACTTTGGTGACCATGAGACCACCCTTGCTCTATACTCTATCGAATACAAAAATAATTTAGGACATCGGTTTAAAAAATAATGACGGAGTTATGAGGTAACAAACATAAAAAATACAACCGAATTGATAACCTCCTCCTTTTTTGAAGTCGGTTAAAAATATTTGGGAATCGAACCCGCGACCAGTTGCGTAGTAGGCGATCACTCGAACTCTGTGCGCTAACCGTGTCGTCAAATGTAAAGTCATCATGGTAAAGAACGCTAGCTGTGTAGTACTTCCCGAGTTTTCTTACAGGCTTAAGGTGGTAGAATATTAATTAATATTTTAAAACCAGTTTGCTTAGAGACTAATACGATTGCCTGATATTCATAGCGATTTGTGGCTTTCTTCTTGATAATCTTGTTTAGTACATGCACGCCCCTGTCACTCACGCAATGCAGCGTTATAAATACCTACCACTAAGTAGCGCGCCGGCGCGCCGACCGCTGCACACACGTGTAAAGAAATTCTTAGGTTGTGTGTGAAGTCGACCAACCCGCACTTGGCCAGCGTTGATGATGGTAGCACATCAAAAACAGGTTTGAGCTTGTTTCGAATCATCTAATAATAATATGATGGATGACATACCTGCCAGAGATACCTGTCACAAAAATTGGGATATAATTAAAATCAAAAATACTATCGTTTTTGATGCTTGCTAAGGCAAGGATAAAAATACCTCCGTCTTACCTATTTCTGCCGCAAATCAGCAGTGCTTGCATTGCTGTGTTCCGGTGTGAAGGGTAAGATATGGCACTGAAATTACTGGGTACCGTGACTTTACATCTAATGTCACAAGTTGGCAACGTACACTGTGGTTCTTGTGGGGCTTGCAGTTTTACTGCGAATCGCACAGGAACCACATGTATTATAGGTGACTGTTACCACTTACTATCAGGTGGGCAGTTTGCTTATTTGCCAACTTAGTAGCAATAAAATAAAACACACAACATTACATTACAAAAAATAGCTCTCTAAGTCAACTTAAAAGAATATACCTAACTGAGAGTCAATACGTACCTTTTATATCTAAAGACTAACTCCCTAACTCCTTAAAGTTAAGGATCCATCGTAAGCTCAGCATAGTGGAAGAATCCTTGAGATGATGTCTTTCAGACACAAATACCTGAATAGCTTCAGAAAAAAAACAGGAAAGACGTTGGACGTGCCTATTCTCTCGATTTTCTTGGGATTCTAATACTAGATCCTGACTTGATGGCATGGAACCACTTCGGGGGTATACTTTTCTGAATACAAAAAGAATTTTGAAAATCAGTTAATAAATGACGAAGCTATGAGGTATGTGTTACCTCATAACTTCGTGAAGTCAGTGAAGTCGGTTAACAAATCAAATCGAAATAAGTTATAGTACTTATTTATTCAGTAATGTATTAAAATACCTACATATCTATATTTTAAAATATTTTTATTGACGAATAGTAAGCGAAATAAGTTATAGTACTTATTTATTCAGTACTGTATTAAAATACCTACATATATCTATTAAAATATTTTTCTTCAAACTACTCATTAATAATAGGTTGGGGAAAAAGTTTCTTCGCATTTTTTAAGAAAATTCAAAACATTTTTTAATATAGTTTATTTACATTTAACTAAAGTATGTAGGTACCATTTTGTTCGATAACTTTTTGCCATCTTGTAGGTAGGGACATGATCCCATTGCTATAGAAATTTTGGGACTTCTGGTCAAAATACCGCGACAAGTGGTTTTGGCAGTCCTCTCGTGATGTTAACCTGACACTGCCTAAAGAATTCTGAAGAGACCGAAACAGGTGGAAATCTGAAGGTGCAAGGTCAGGACTATACGGCGGATGCATTAACACCTCCCAGCCAAACTCTCTTAATTTTTGCTGAGTGGCTAAAGATGTGTGAGGTCTAGCGTTATCATGATGAAAAACCACACCCCTTCTGTTGATTAATTCCGGCCGCTTTCTCTCAACTTCTTGCTTTAATCTCATCAGTTGTTCGCAGTAGAGTTCAGAATCGATGGTCCTGCCTGGTGGTAACAGCTCATAATGAATAATGCCCTTCCAATCCCACCACACACACAGCATCACCTTGTTGCGAGTTAACCCGGGTTTCGCCACAGTCTGTGAAGCCTGACCGGCCTTTGACCACGACCTTTTTCGCACGTTCTTGTCGTACGTGATCCACTTTTCATCACCAGTTATCAGCTTCTTCAAAAATGGTTCGGTTTCATTACGTCGTAATAAAGAATCACAAATGAGTACACGGTTCATTAGGTTTCTTTCAGTGAGCTCGTGAGGTACCCAAATGTCGAGCTTTTTTGTGTACCCAGTTTTTTTCAAATGCGCCAAAACTGTTTTGTGGTCAATTCCCAGTTCTTCAGCTACATCGTAACTACTGACATGCCGATCTTGCTCCACTTTTTCAAAAATGGCATCCATTTTATCTGTAATAGGGCGACCAGAGCGACGTGCATCTTTGACATCAAAATTTCCGGATTGAAAACGCTTAAACCAAATTTGTGCTACTCTCACAGACACTGCACTAGGTCCATAAACATCGCAAATTTTTTTCGCGGCTTGCGTTGCATTTTTACCTTTTTTGTAGTAAAATTTTAAAATGTATCGAATTTCTTCATTAGATTCACTCATCTTGGCGGTACGAAAAACAAATGAAAATCACACATTTTCCTAATTTGAATTTGGAATTATGTTCTTTAAAATGTAAACTTTCAATGATACCAAAACCAGCCAGATACAAATAGTATAGCCAAAGAGATTTTATTACAAGTTTATACATACTATAATGCGAAAAGACTTTTTCCTCAACCTAATATAACTCTAATCATCGGAAAAGGCAACACTAAGTAATACATTACTACCCTGGAAAACGGCAGTAGTATTGTATGAAATTTCATTAATGACCCGTTCAACATAATTGCCCTGTTGTTTGTTTTTCTAATTTAAAAAGAAATTACAATTCATATTCATTCAATTCATACAAAATGTAGGCATTTTTCCAAAGAGATTTGAGTGGTTGTATAACATGTCACAAAAAATACACATGCGCAAAACAAGTTAGATAGGACCCTACAAAGCCAATTTTATTTAAAAAAGAGAGGCAATTGGCTTTAATGGCGAAGATTAGCTTTTATTTTAATAAATTAAAAATTGTATTCGAGTGAATATTGTGCAGTGAAAGTGGTGTTTTTTGGTGCACATTCATGTTGACGGCAAGAAATAAGGGTTTTGTGGTGTACATGACAGTGAGTTTTTTTTTTGTGGATTTTCCACTTCCGTCACCACCGTCAAGTCATAAATAAATAAGTTTTTCTACAGTCAACTTCAGTTTTTTATTATTTTTTAATAAGTTGAAGGAAAAGCAGATTACACACCTCCTAAGTGAGCTATTAATGCCCTCGGGTTATTAGTGCCCTCGAGCAAGTGCTCGTGCACCAAACATCCGCGGGCATTAATAAGTCACTTAGCGCTCGGTGTAACAATCTACTATTTCTAAATCAAACCGAATAGCCGTCGAAGTCAAACAAAAAAATTTAACAGTGCTTTATATATGCCGCCGCGTCAGTCATATTCTTAGCTTTTGTTTTAATTATACTTCTAGCTAATCGAGCATTTCTTGTATTCTAGTTATGCATTCTATACTGCACAAAAGAAATATGCATAAAATTTGAATTTACATTTAATTAATAACACATCATAGAAACATTTAAAATCTTTGAAATTGCGAAGAAACGGTCTAATTATGATGAATCTTGAAAAAGTCTAATTATTGATAATTGCTTTACGTCTCTTTCTTATAAAATATATGTTTGTATCGCTATTATAATGGTGGACGAGTACAATGACGTCACTAGCAAATAAAAGCTTTTTAAACTTTGTTATTTTTTAAGTTATTAAAAAAATCACGTGGTTGTTTGTCAAATAAAAATACTATGTAATGTAACAATTAAAAAGTGTCCATATTTACATACAAGTAAAGATACAATAAAAAATAGCAATGAAGTCATAAAGCTGTATCTTTATTGGTTGTATTACTGTAGGTACTTACCTCAGTTTATAAATCAATACTTATTTGTAACCTAGCAAAAAGTATATTGCATACGATATAAAACGTCCTTGTTGTACTGTTATATTTTTACTGTGCGGCACATGATGTTGGCGCCTGTTCAGTGGCCGCGTCCGCGCTAACGTCATGTACAAATGAACGGTGTGAAGTGCGGAACATATGGGCTTGCACGTGGAAATTCCTCGCCTTAACTTTGCCTATAAGCACAGTTCCGCGTGCGTGATGCACACGATTCTAGAGTTCTAGAATCTAGACGATACGAAGGCAGTGCCACCATTGGCGTAGGTACAAGTATAACCCCCTACCTTCCTAAGTAGTTTGGAAACAGACAAAGCAAATCTAAATTATTGATCCTTGCAACTTCTAACTAAATTGGTGTTAAAATAAAATTACATTAAACAAATTAAACCTTTTACTCTTTGAAATCAGTTCTCTCATATTTTATCGTCGGTATTCCGTTTCTTTTTTTTTTATCTTTTCTATTTTTATTCCTTTCAAATTTTTACTCGGAGGAAAACATTCTATAAAAATCACTAGTATAGGTTGACTTTTTAATGGGGGGTATCCGGGCTCAAGGTCCCTCTTACCTACGCCAATGAGTGTCACTGTCATATTAAATAAAACTGCGTACTGACAAATTACGCATACATAACACAAGCTTAAGTATTTATAACGATGTATGGGCAAGAACAAGCGTCGGTCTGCATACATCTGCGCAAAAAATTAAAGGTACTCGTATATGTGAAGTCAACCGATCACACTGGGCCAGCGCGGTTGACTAAGGCCTAAACACCCTATTTTAGGGTAGGCCCTATTTTAGGGTTACGTCCCCACCGAGGGGCTCGACCCCTCGGTGGGGACGTAACGGTAAGCTCCTTGTCAAGCTATACTGTTTGACCTTCGGACCGTCGTTACGTCGCTCGTAACAGTGGCGGTGTATGTAGTGCAAATGTATAGCTCATGGGAATGGGAGCTTACTGTACGCGAGATCCCCGTACAGTGGCGGCGACGCTGGAGGAGAAGGCGGCGTGGACCAGCGAGCTGGCGCAGTGCATGGAGAGCGCGGCGCTGACGGAGCTGCTGCGCGCGGTGGGCGCCGGCGCGGGCGCCGCGTCCACCTCGCTGCCCGCCTGCCGCGCCGACCGCGCGCTCTTCACCGACGACGTCGACATCCGCTTCTCGCGCACGCTCAACTCCTGCAAGGTGCCGCAGATCCGCTCCGCCACGCCGCAGCGCCTGCTCCAGCGCCTCACAGGCCAGTCATCATCATTCGTACTATTCGACTGTTGACATACGCATCAAAATTTTGCACATACGTTTTATTACAAAAAATGACATGATACTGAATTGTAGATCATATTTTTAAGCTATCTATTGGTCCTACGTTGGATGCCAATATTTAAATAGTAATTTCATGTTTAAGCTATCTTAAGTACCTATTGGTCCCGCGTTGGGCGCCAAGTTTTAAATAGTCATTTCATGTTTAAACTATCTTAAGTACCTATTGGTCCCACGTTGGGCGCCAATTTTTAAAAAGTCATTTCATGTTTAAGCTACCTTAAGTACCTATTGGTCCCACGTTGGGCGCCAATTTTTTAAAAGTCATTTCATGTTTAAGCTATTTTAAGTACCTATTGGTCCCACGTTGGGCGCCAATTTTTACATAGTCGTTTATATCATTCTTCATGTATTTAGAATTTCGAACAAACAATATAAGTACAGTGGTATATGGGTTACTTTCTCATGAGATTTTCCTAGGATGTTGATATACAATATTACTATCGGTCCCAAGTTGAGCGCCAATATGCAGCAAAGAATTTCATAGTAATATTTTCTGTTTTTAAATAAAATTAAGTTAGAACTTTTTATGTAAAAAAATTGGAAACACTTTGAGTGTAGTAAAAATAACTTACATTTAAAGTACCCTTAAAGGTATGCCAAACTGAATTGTCAAGTGACAAGTTTATTTGACACGATGAACATTAAATAAAACAATTTTTGTATGCTGTTTTTTTATGCTCCAAAATGTGATGGATAGCTATCACAATGGCAATTTGCACTGCCTACATTTTATCACAGTATTCAAAGTGTTAACTTTAAGTCATTCTGAATCTTAACTTATTTGTTAAATCTGTGTTTTTCTGTAGTCTTAATGGTTTCAGATACCAAACCTTAAAATTGATAATGAGGTCATTCTTGTTGGCAGTATAAAATTATTGCACATTTTAAATACAATAGATTTCAACATGAAAGGTCAATGGTGCCTTGAGTAAATGCTGACTGACTTTTTTGAACGCACTGATCATACACTCAGCGTCAAAAAAATAGCACCTCTAAGAAAATCACTTTCAAATGTCATTAACTTTTGATATGCAGGCATGATTTTATTTAAAAGGTTACTTAATGAACTTAATAAAAAACATTACTTTTCATTATCAAATAAAACCTAAAGCAACAAATATAGTGTCACAAAAATTTCTTGCAAATTTTGCTACCCGGGAGAGTCGCTAGTTGCGCTTCCTTTGTGGGTATAAAAGGGTCAACACGGGATCAATGTGGGTCATTCGCTATTCAACCGTTGAAGAGGACACATCTGTACATTTTACTAAAGAAAAAACATCTGGAAGATGGATACCACAGCTGATGAGGCCGCTCAAGTGGTTGCACTACTGCAATCAGGGATGCGGCAGTGTGATGTCGCCCGGCAACTGAATCTGAGCCGTTTTTCGGTTCGAAGAGTATACCAGCGCTTTTTTGAGACCGGTGGTTATATCCGGAGACATGGGTCCGGTAGACGTCGCTGCACTTCGGAAAGAGACGACCGGTTCGTTGTGTCGTACTCTTTGAGAAATCGCTTCTCAAACGCTGTTCAGTTGCAACAGCAGCTCCAGGCAGCTCGCAGACGCACCGTGAGCGTCTCTACGATTAGAAGAAGACTGAAGGAGAAGAAGATAGCAGCCCACAGAGCTGCTACAGGTCCAAAATTGACTGCAGCGCACCGGCGAGCCCGCTTACAGTTTGCTCGTGACCACGTCGATTGGACCCTTGAGCAGTGGGGAGCTGTTTTCTTCTCAGACGAGACGCGAGTGTGTCTTTTTTTAATTTGTTAATTGTTTTTTGATACTCCTTTTTGTTACCTTTCTAATAATACCCAACACTATCCTCTAAATAAGATTTAGGAATTTTTGAACAAGATTTTTAAAAGGTGCGATTTTTTTGACGCCGATTAATTTTATAAGCTTTCTCTACGTCACCAAAAGGTAGAGAAATTAATAAAAACGCATCGGCAAAACTAAATCCTTTTTGTTGCTTGTCAACTTATACTTGACAGAAAGTCGAGCTGTCAAAAAATGTTGTCTCCGCAGATCTTCGTTTCCTTTCGGTGGACTTCTTGAACACGTTCCTGCTGACATACCGCGTGTTCACGGACGGTGTGACCGTGCTGGAGGCGCTGAAGCAGGTGTTCTACGAGCAGTCGCAGCAGGAGCTAGAACTGGCACCACCGCCAGACGCCACGCGTAAGACAAGCGCCGCCAGCTCTGTGTCCGGTGAGATTTTTTTAAATATAGCTAACCTACATACGATCTTCTGGTGTTAAGTGGTTATCGCCACTTATGCAGGTACTTTCTCAGTTGGGGTCACTCGTTAGAGCGATAAACACCGAGCTCTACTTGTTTTTAATAGCTGTAACTAAGCATTTTACAAAGACGCTGAAGAAGTATACACTATAGACGTTGAGCAGAATGACGCGTGGCAAAGTGAAGTGTAAGTTCATAAACGTACCTCATGCGACATATAGTCCTTCATTAAGATCGTGACTACCTAATCATTTTGAATGCTGACAAAACACAATGCCACGTCTTGTCTGTTTCGTTCATTTGCTGTGTGTTGTACACCTTTTTATTTAGTGCCACGCTGTGCACCGTACTATATTGTAGCTCAGGCTATAGGTACCTATTAGTGCAATAATATTGTCCGCTGTTGGGCGCCAATATGAACGATTTTCTTTGTACTGAGAGAAACTCTGGGGAACTCCGGTAAATTCATACCCACTAATTAGATGGTCATAAAACAATTGACATGATTCGTGATTGTAATGAGCTCAATTCACCGAACGGCAGTCGAGAACACTTGGTTTATATCACAACTAACACCGCCAAATACTAGCAAAGGTTTTAAAAAAAACTATTCAAGCGTGAGCGCACTGTTAACAATCACTTTCTCGTTTCTCCACTCGCACTCGCATGGTCTAATATAATTTTAATTTAGGTATGACATAATTCAACAGGTTACGGATCAGAATACAGCGACAGAGATTGGCAGTCCCGGTTTTGGAGAACTTCTAGGAAAAGTAAGTTAACATCACAAATCACTCTTGTTCTCTGGCTTATGAATGTTGATATCACAACGGAGCCACACAATTTACAAAGCTGTCTGCTTTATTAATTGTACTTTACTATAGCTTGATTCACGAAAGAGAATATAATTTTTTAATATATTTCAAAAGAATACAAAATATCACTTCGCAGGTGAGGAAGACGATAAACTTTCTCCGTATTTAATGGCGCCATCACGCAGGACTTCATCCGTCAGCAAGGTAACTTATAAATTTATTTAAAAATCCCTTGAAATGTGTGATGTATTTGAAATGTTCATAAATATTGTCTACTGGCATGCTCACTGAAGACCGAAGAGGACAACAGCCATTTAACAATACCAAAAATAATGGCCACCTCATCTAGCAATGAGACTCTTAAAGGTAGGTGACGAGACACTAAACAAAGGGGATACTCTTTTTACCATATTGGACATTCTAGACATTATCTTCTGAAAGGATTAGGGCTTGCTAATGAATCTTATTAGTTTATTTTATTTATATCGCGACTGTATTTTTTTATTATTTTTTCTTAATTTCTAAATTTAAGTCAATGTCGAGGAAACAAAATATTTATAAAAATTAATATGACAAGTAGATTGGTTTATAATAATTTTTATTGGACGGAGTAAAATAATACCTTAACTAAGATAATAATAAATTAGATACAACTGTTAAAATATGACCATTAGTCAACAAGTCCGGCGGAGGAGAGGGGCCCTCTGCACTGCTTGGATTGACTACAAAAAGGCTTATGACTCGGTGCCTCATTCATGGCTGGAGAGGATTTTAGATCTGTATAAAATAAATGCAGGCCTGAAATCTTTTCTATGCACGTGTATGAGCCAGTGGGCCACAATCCTTTGTCAACCAGGCGATGCATTGGGCCCCTCTGGCCCGCAGGACTTGATTAGGATTGAGCGCGGCATCTTCCAGGGCGACAGTCTGAGTCCCTTGTGGTTTTGCCTGGCTCTGAACCCTCTCAGCACGTTGCTGAAGGAGTCAGGATTAGGCTATCGATTCCGTAGAGGTGGTGAGATCATATCTCACCTACTTTATATGGATGACCTTAAGTTATTTGCACATAATCGCCAAGATCTAATAGAATTGTTAAAAACAACAGAGGTTTTTAGCAATGCTATCAAGATGGAGTTCGGTGTGGATAAATGTGCGGTCATGCATGTACAGCGAGGGAAAGTTGTAAACTCTGAAAATTTACAACTTTCAGAGACAATAACGATCAAATCCCTCTCCGAGATCGAGACCTACAAGTACCTTGGTATGTCACAGTCTCTGGGTATATCGGAAGTTGATATCAAGAAGTCTCTGAAGGAGCGCTTTTATTGGCGTCTGACAAAGGTTCTTAACAGCCTTTTGTCGGGAGGCAATAAAACGCGTGCTTTCAACGGATGGGTGATGCCTCTACTGATATACTCCTTTGGCATACTAAGATGGACTCAAACTGAGTTAGACGCTCTGGACAGAAAGGTTCGTCAACTGCTAACATCTCACCGCATGCTTCATCCACGATCGTCTGTTATGAGACTGTACATCCCGCGGAAGCTGGGGGGTCGTGGCTTTCTAAACGCCAAGAACCTCCATAATCGCGAGGTGTATAGTCTCAGGGAGTATTTCCGTAACAACGAGAATGGTGTGCACCGAGAGGTAGTAGCAGTTGATAAAGGCCTCACGCCTCTCTCCATGGCGAATGAGAACTGGCGCAAACCATCGGTGTTAAGCACTGACGACCGGAAGGACGTATGGAAGAGCAAGGAGCTGCACGGCCGGTTCTATCATTCCCTCACTGGGTCTGATGTGGACCAGCTGGCGTCAGTGAACTGGCTACGCTTTGGGGACCTCTTTGGAGAAACCGAGGGATTTGCCTGTGCAATTGCAGATGAGGTTATCAAGACGAACAACTACAGAAAATACATCATGAAGGACGGAACCGTCGACATCTGTCGGGCATGCCACCGCCCTGGGGAGTCCCTCCGACATGTAGTCTCTGGTTGTTCGCATCTTGCTAACAGTGAGTATTTGCACAGGCATAACCAAGTAGCCAGGATCATTCACTTGCTCTTGCTCTCCGATACGCCCTTGTTGAGACTGAAGTGCCGTATTATAAATACACACCAGCGCCAGTTCTTGAAAATGATCGTGCCTTGCTCTACTGGGACCGCTCTATCATCACGGACAGGTTTATTGCAGCCAATAAGCCTGATATCGTGCTAATAGACCGGACCCAACGCCGGGTAATGATAGTCGATGTCACCATCCCCCATGACGCGAACCTCGTGAAAGCTGAGAAGGACAAGCTCAGCAAGTACCTTGACTTGGCTCACGAGGTTACCGCCATGTGGGATGTGGACTCGACTGTTATTGTCCCGATAGTGGTGTCTGTGAATGGTCTAATAGCGAAGAGTCTTGACCAACATCTTGAGAGACTCTCGCTAGGCGGATGGATCAAGGGCCTGATACAGAAGGCGGTAATTCTTGGCACGGCACGAATTGTCAGGAGGTTCCTCACCCTGCAGCCCTAACCACCGGTAGTTTGGGCATTATCTCGCTGCCGATGGACCCGCTAGATGTAGGTTTTTTTATAATATTTATATTTTTTATATTTATATTGTAAAAAAATGTATATTTAAGAATGAAAGTAAATAAAGATCATAATTAGATACTACTTATATCTATTTTTGTTTTATTTATTTAATTTTAAATAAGTTGCTAGATATCCTATCAAAATATTTGCCGACTATTCAAAGAACTTCGCTTTACCTTAAAAAATACTTTAATAGAGCTTATGTTTGTCATTTTTATATCTTCAAAGGTACTTCCCCTTCATCACCTGGCGGCATCAGTTCAGTGACACTGGTAGGAAGTCCGAAAAAGGTTAGTCCGGAACACCAAGCCAAGGCGGACCCTAAGACCAAGTCAGAATGTAGGTCTCCCCCCAAGGACAACGACGCCGCGGCCGGCATCGTCAAGGACGAGAGCATCGAGATGGTGGAGCCGAGCGACGAGGACATCAAGTACAAGGAAGAGGAACAGGAGAAGAACAAGTTCAAAATCGACGACAAATTCAAGATCTCGCAAAGATTTTCCGAGGTGATTTTTGTGGCCAGTTTTTACAAATATATTATAACAAAAGTAGACGGATGATTATTTTTATAGAGACCTAATGCACAAAAGTATGAGTGATTTTAGAGCATAAAGAATAAATGTAAGGAAGCGTTGAACAATATACGTGTTAGTAAAATATCACAAATCATCAAAAAAAACCCCAACTTGAGTGAGACCGGGAGAGCCATTTTACGAAGTGTAAGAGAGACAGTGTGCGGAGTGCGAGTTTTATCGAGCTCTACACGATCGTACGTATTGAACGCGTTAACGCGAATTTGCATGGAATTAGAGCAGCGCCATCTAGTAGTCACTAGATGAAGCTGTCTTATTCCATAGCAGCTACTAGATGGCGCTGCTCTAATTCCATACAAATTCGCGTTAACGCGTTCGATGCGTACAATCCAGTAAAACTCGATAAAACTCGCACTTCGCACACAGATAGTTAAATAAATTAAATACACATAAATTGTTTAACATACTCGTAATTTAATTAAATGTCAAGATTTATAACAAGTGTTCAAACTGTCTTCCTTCAGCCCTAATGCAGGCTCGACATCTTCTTAAAAAAGATCGGACTATCAACTGGGCGAATCTTCTGTTATTCTTTGCCGTAGTTCAGTCACAGTTTCGATTGGCTTTGCATAAACTTTTTCTTTCACCGCTCCCCAGTAAAACAAATCTAATGGATTTAAATCTGGGGAACGGGCTGGCCACGAGATAGTACCAGATCGTCCTATCCATCTGTCTGGGATTCCTCATCGAGATATTCCCTCACTGAGCTGGCATAGTGAGCTGGGCAACCATCTTGTTGAAACCACATATCTCTAAGAATATTAAGTGGCACATCTTCCAGTCGATTTGGTAAATCATTTTGTAGAAAATGTAAATAAACTTCACCAGTCGAGGCCTCTGTAGTGACTGTAGTGACGGAGGCCTGGTACTGGTAATACAGTGTCGTGGTACTTGTGGTTGTGTCAGCGCGCGCGCACGATGTCGGAGAGTCCGCGGCGGCTGGCGCCGGCGGCGGGGGGCGGTGTGGCCGGTGTGGCCGGTGTGGCCGGTGTGGCCGGGGCGGGGGCGGGCGCAGTGTCGGAGGCCCGGCGCCGCTCGGACAGCGCGCGGCTGGCCGCCGCCACGCCCGCCTCCGCCGCCGAGCCGCGCCGCGCCTCCGACTCCAACGCCGCGCGGTACGTACGACGCGACTACTAGCGACGCATTGCCCATAGATAATATACTTAATACTGTTATAGATGCGCAACAGGAAAAATCAATAAAAGTTTGTGTCCCACGCCTGAAAGATGGCAGGTCGCAGACGCTTAGAACTACCAGTCTTAGAACAGACCACTAGATGGCGCTATACACATAAACGTCGGTTTCTCTTACTTTTTAGTTCTTTGTATTTGGCACTGCCTGACTGCACCACCATCGGAATAGGCTAGTTGACCCTTTTTTAAAGTAGGGCTTAAAATGTTCATAATTGTTGTATTAGATTTAAATTTAGATTAGTTTAGATTAGTTTTAAATTTTGGACCGAAAACACGGTCAGCCATGATAGTCTGTTGATTATCTGTGGCAATGACGTCAGTCTTATAGTAAACAAAGCACGGGGGCGAAATAACCTCACAAAAACAATGCTTTCTATTAAATATCACAAAATATAGTAAAACTGTATATGGAACGGGACAATAGAACAGGAATATAGAATTAAGACTCCAGGGAAGCTGTGGATTAGACGTACCCAGTGATATAGACATGCGAAATATTTGGTTAACACTCGCTTCAAGAAATCCTGTAACTATCTACTGAAACTCAAATGTATTTTTGCGAAAATCACATTAATGTAAGTACTATAACTGAATAACTCAATCTGTGTAGGTACTTCAGTTTCAACTTAAACAAAATAGAAGTTTTTAGGTTGTATGTAAAATCATTAATAAAATTTTTATCTTTCAGTTAGAATGAAAACTGACTGCAGCCGACCAACTAAATTTTAACTTTACCAGAAAACTGAGAGAAAACTTGACCATTCACGCCTTTTTGATTTAATCTAAGTTATACACTGACACTAGATGATGTTTCAAAGAAAAGAATATGTACTTATGTCCAATTGAATAATGATGTAATTGAATATTAATTAAAAAGTATGTAATACAAACAAAAATATCAAAAGGCAGTAAAAGTTGTGCAACATAATACAAAGCAGTGCATGCTCAGCGAGCCACAACATCAAAATGTGAGCCGTCAACTAGAACAACATTATGTCAACAAAATAACTCAAGTATTCATATACCAAAGCACCATAGAAGTAAATAGGTCCAGTTTGGTAAAACTGAAAGATGTTATACCTTCACTGATTAAACCTGTTGGCTGGTAAATTTCAGAACAGCTTACGCAAGAATATGCAAGTTATCCATTTTAAAGCCGTATACAAATAAATTAAATGTGATTGCTGTGTTGTCAGCCTGTGCTCTTCCTAATTTACAAGACCCTTCTTATTAAATAAATAATATAAAGAAATTGTTTTTCTTTACTTTATACATAACTAACATCTAAAGATGACATAATAAATTTTTGTACTACATTAGACATTATGTTCTTCACAAAAAAAATGTTCTATGTTTCCATCAACAGCTCATATACGTCCCCACCGAGGGGCTCGAGCCTACCCTAAACTAGGGCGATTAGGCCTTAGTCAACCACGCTGGCCAAGTGCGGGTTGGTCGACTTTACACACAACCTGTAAAGAAATTCTTTCTTCACAGGTGTGTGCAGGTTTCCTCACGATGTTTTCCTTCACCGTAAAAGCATCGAATAAACGTACATATGAATTTAAAATTTGAAAACACATTGGTACGTGGCGGGGTTTGAACCGCTACCTCCCGATTGGAAGGCGACAGCCTTACGCACTACGCCATCGACGCTTCGACGTTCTATGTTTATTTGACAATAATGACTTTTAAAGGTTTAAGTTGAATCAAAATATTTTAATTTGAAATACGTTTTTTATTTTTCCGTTACACCTTAAAAGATTTATAATATTTTATAGGTTTGTTGTTCATATTTATCATTGTTACTCAAATATCCAAAGTTCCAAAAGTACAAATAGGTTGAATAGAGTTAGATCAAATTTATTAATTTGTATATATTGCCTTAAGGTCGCAGGTAATAAAAGTCAAAATAATAGTAAAGTGATTTATTATGAAGTAATACTTTCATATAATTTAGGAAAAATGTAGTATAGTTTCCAAAATGGCACTATTTGATCAATAAGTTTTTTGACATACAGATTGTTAGAACAAATACCTATTATAGCTAATATTGTCACCTTTTGAGTGTTTTCAAAATTACATACTGCTAGCAACACAAAAGTATATAAGTTTTGCTTTAGCACAAAACATCTGCATCTATACTTGAGTTAAGCATACTGTTCACAGTTTTCCGTCTTTGATAATTAACATTTTCTTCAGTAAAAGAGCATGACAATTTTGTATTAATCTAATTTTATGGATACCGTTTGTTGAATAGACTATTACAGGGTATTAATCAGAAATGAAGAGGTCACATTTTGCAAATTTCAACCCAAATCTTCATCTTTCAACTTTTATCCACATTTCATTATACTCGTACTTAGGTGTCTGCAAGATTTCCCAACAAAAATCTTCCCAACGAAAGAACCATCATGTGTTATGCACTGTCTGACTTCATAGCACATGGAAGCTGTTATTGTTTATAACGAAGCTCGAACTAAAGAACACTTCTGTATTGATGATTCGTGGTTTAGTTTTCTATGCACTTTATTCTTTCTTCATTGAAGAGGTCTTTTATTTTTTAAGAAATATGTCACAATCTGTGTCTGTGAATGTATATATATTTTTGCTCCCAGTAATTTTCTTCATGCTTGATAAATTAACAAACTGCCAATCTTTCTCTTTTTATGTTCATTTACAAATTCTTGCAGTACTACACTGGTATTTGACACATGATCCTGATGTTTTCTTTTCAACATTTCTCTTGAAGTAAATACTTTTAGTGTTTATTTGACTTCTGAGAGATAGAATTCTATCCAATAGCATTCAACTGCTGTACAAAATAGCTCCTCACTGTGATGGTGCAACCACACCAAAAATGCATGTTTGCAACTTTCTTCTGCCGCGTGACAATCTTGACGAGTACACTTGTAACCTGTTCTTCATTATAACAGTATTGAAACTGTACTTATATTGTTTAGAGCGATACACAAAAATCTCCTGACCATCAATCTGACGATTTTCAAAAGATTTGTACTATCTGCTCTCACAAATCCAACATCAATGGATGATTTTGCTATTAATACAAATAATTTACGATATTTACACATATAATTATAGGATTAAACGAACTTACCTAAAGTGAAGTTCAATCCATATTATATGAAGTAATTAGTCCAAGGTATAACTATTGTAGTAACGCCTCCTCCCGCTACTAAATACGCGAATTTTAAAGACACCATTAAAAATATAAAAGAAAATTACACCTGGCAACTCCACCGTCACCATAGCTCATTAGTTTAGAGTATTAGGTATATATAATTGGGTTAGTAATTTATTACTTCAAAAGGGAAGGGTGGGATGCTCCATACCTTGGACTAATTACTTCATATAATATGGATTGAACTTCACTTTAGGTAAGTTCGTTTAATCCTATAATTATATTCGTAATTAGTCCAAGGTATAACTATTGTAGATGTTTAGAGTTTTTGATAAATAGGTAAACATTAGTACCTATTTACAACTATCAATAGGTATTCAATAACATTAAATATTTATTTCATAATGTAGATAACGTTTACTAGTGTGAACAGTTTCATGTTAACCATATAATAACTATAAATTTCAAGAACTACCAGCCGTGGCAAAAAGGTTTGCCAATCTAACTAGCGTGGTATATTATAATATTTAGCAAATGTCGATAATTTATTAGATCATCCAATAGTAGGGATATGTCACCCAATGTGTTATCTAACTCTTTGTAAGTTTCGGTTCCCTTTCCAGATTGAAACCTAATGGGATTTCAATGTACAGTACAGAGACTCAATTAATTTTGCCTCAGTGAAATATTTGTAAGTACAGAAGTTAATAATGAATATCAAATACATAAAAATAATTTAGCCTTAGTCTGTTCCACAAACAAACTACATAATCGCCACGCGAAAATGTAATAGTAATAAAATCCTGAAATCAATCATTTACCTTTATAGGTACCTATTTGTACTTTGGAATGTCCCATGGACAGAGTACATAATCGCCACGCGAAAATGTAGAATTAACAATTCCTTAGGACTGTCCCACGGACAGAGTACATAATCGCCACGCGATAATGTAGAATTAACAATTCCTTAAAATCATTCATATGCCTGGACATATATTTGTCCTTTAACTTGTCCCACAGACAGAGTACCTACATCCTCGCCACGCGAAAATGTAGAATTAACGATTCCCTAAAAAAAACATTAATGTGCTTTGAAAGATATATGTCCTTCAGCCTGTCCCACGGACAGAGTACATAATCGCCACGCGAAAATGTAAAATAGTGATTTACTGAAAATGTTTATTCGCCTTTAGAATATTATAAACAGTTAATCCTGCCCTATATGCATGATAATTTGAAGCATATTGTTTGGAGGGTGATGAATAAATAGAATATTAATATGAAAGATGAACAATTAGATTAACTTTCCTCCATTGTTTGCTTTAGTCATCTACTAATGGATTGAGTAGTAGTATTTTAAAAGTCTAAAATAAATTTATCAAATGTTTATTTCAATGGTCCTTTATTATTTGTTACTTCTAAAGCAATAACAAAGTTCTCACAAGTAAAATATCTGGAATAATCTTTAAATAGAGAAAGAAGAGACAACTTGCTTAAGTGTCGCTGTCATAGAACTTTTAATATCTCTTAAAGTAGCCATCTTAATTTGAGAAAACTATAATTAATACATAACTAATTATGTATAGGATTTGTGACTTTTTGGGCAGTGGTTTTGCTAATAATAGCAGTTTTTTAATGTCAGTTTTCTTGAGTCTAGGTTATTTCAATGTCAGGTTTCTAGATGACCTATGCTTAAGGCAATATAAAACTATGGCAGGATTGCATATGCCATATTTCATTATGCTAACATACATTGGCTTTGCCAGACATAGTCTTTAACTCGTTTTATCAATTTTTTTATTTTATCATCTGACCTTATTCTATTGCCTATAGTTAGATAATTGGTGTACTGAACAGTGAAAATGCAATGATTGATGCGATGCTTCTGCTTTAAAAATAAACATAAGATTTGAAAACTATTATTACTCACTGAAAACAATACGTTTCATTTAAGTTTTTTACTGCATTCATAGCTTTATTAATAATATTTTCGCACCACCTACTCAAGATTGGTTAATTTTAGGTCATGTAAACTGAATGTGAAGTTGTAACGTGGTGGGGTGCAGGAGTGTCGCAGTGGTGCAGTGGTTGGTTAGGGAAATAGAGCCGATAAATTAAGCACCAATGGTTACGTCACTGTTTATATATTTCTCTTCCACCGTTACAAGTATTTACTTCCCTAACCACAGCACCACTGCGTCGTCGCTGAACCTCACCACGTCACAAAGTAACTCATTTTAAGCCTCTAAAAACAGGGATATAATATTATACTGAATTTCATTAATTTCTATTTGGAACACAAAAAAATACTTAAATTTTGATAGAAACCCATCCAACCCATTATATTGTTAAGCGAAAAAAATAAAGATTCAGATTCGACAACATATGCTCAAAAATTTGTAAAATTCTTCTTGTTCTCTTGTTTGCCATGTATGTACAGAAAATCTCCTTTTCCTCTTGGCAGCCATAGCATTTTCGTCATCTAAAGCAATAGCAATTATAGCCAATTCTTCAAATGAAAAGTCCATCTTTCCTATTCACAACACTAGCACGTTAGTTACGAGTCACTGTCACGTTGCGTATGCATTAAACTCCACGTCAGGGTTTTCTAAACCACGTCCCGTCTCCGTGCCGTCCTCGCTCCGTCCACGTTCTGAGCACGTTACGTATACAGAGACCTTTATGTTGCTGTGTTCCGGTTTGAAGGGTACTATATGGTGGTGAAATTACTGGGTACCGCGACATCTTGACCAATGACCCCGTTCCACCTGGTGGTAAATGGAAGAAGAGTCCAAATGCGAAGATAGCTAGTGCGGGCGAGAGTTCCTCAAATAGTTGTCCAATTAATATTCACCAATAAAAATAAAAACGTTTTCATACAAAACGATACCCACCAATATGTATAATTATAACAGAATATTATATTTAGCTTAACGAAATCTAAACACAACACCATTAAGGTAATGGAATGTTACCCAACCTAGATAAGCAGGGTTGTGTTGATAAATTATCTCACACCGCCATCTGTTTGAAACTTTTGGGACTAACAAATATGACAGACAATTAAATTTGCAGCAATAAATTGAGGAAAAAACTAATCTATCTTTTAAGTTGAACTAAATTACATACAGTTTCTATTTTTACAATACAGTAGCCAAATTTCATCAAAATCGGTTAAGTTGTTACGGAGTTTATCCCGAAAAAACATTGTGACGCGAGATTATTAACTTTCTGTGTCTTTGCCTACTCGTCATGCATTGAATGTAAATGCTTATTATGATGAATTAGCGAGAGGCGCTACACGAATGCATCCATCAATAGCGAGCGACGTCGCTACTGGGGCAGCTCTGAGCCCAGGTCATCCGTCACATCGCAGGTCTCCCAAGTTGCTCAGGTGAGAAACCTTCCCCGTGTCAATAAGTTCATTTTCAAATCACTGAATCTAAGTGGAAAACACAATTATCCGCTGAAATGTTTCTATATCGGGCTCATCCAGAATATTTAATCTAATTTATAATACTATAACCAGCTGTGTTCACAAAATGAGTTTCGCCTTAATTAAGTATTAACGCAATAATAAATATTGAAGTCAATAATCGATATTTTAAAACTATGCTAGCTATTAAGTTGGACTAAATTATGAACAGTAACAGTACCTAAGCTTTCATCAAAATTTGTTAAGTAGTTTTGTAATTTAATCCTGGACAAACATCGTCACAATATAAATAGATATAATAATTTCAGAATTACCGCCGTGAAACCAGTCAGCCGAAGGCGGGCGTAGTGATCACATCCTTCAGGCAGTCACACAGAAGGTAAGACCTAATGTTGTTATTTTATATTCGTCGTTCATTCATAAGACTATACTACTAATGCTATCAATTCTAATTTATTAAGATTTTCTATGGCACAAGAGTGGGAGTTTACAATTCTCAGTGTTGTGGCATGTATCTCACGTTTCACTATTATGATCTCAAATTCGTTTATACGATTTTTCTAATGTTATTTAAGCTTTGCACGGCAAGTGACCGTTTTCTTCACTTCAGGTTTTTATGTATTCTGTTATAGCAAAATGTAAAGCGCATTGTTAAGGTTGAGGTGACTGTGTGTTTTAACATTTTAATAATTTACTTATATTCGTTTAACAGCTTTGGAAAAGACCTGTTGTGGTGAGTGATTTGTGAAGGTAAACGAGTAGAATTCAAAATAAGTAGAGAAAACGTAGAGGAGTACATTTTGAAATATTTCGCTTTTATAGAGAACTCGACTGTTTTGTCCTTTTTTGATGATTTTGTTCACAAATCCAGTACCAACAGAATGCCGAACCACTCAAACTACCACAACAAATCCGTACACTTTGGCATAGTGATTCTGAACTTGTCCAGCACGCACACGAACAGCAACTATTATCATCACGTCATTCACAATTTTAACCTACTTTTTCTATTACTCCAGCACAGCAACTATCAGCAGAGTTAAAATTACCTCCAAGAAAGAGCGACACAACTCAACAGTAGACAGTGGATTTTTATTAAATTGCTTTTTAATTTGTTCTATAGATATTTTAATTATGATTGTGGTTAAAGTGTGATTGTCCTAAAATTATTTTCGACTTTGTGTGATGGATGTGGTATGATATTATCTCATGGCAAATTATTATGTGTTAGGACAATAACGCACAATTAAATAATAAACTAGATATTTTGTGTTTTAATTAAATTATAATATTTACCAGCAAGCATTTGCAGTGGATATTTTTTATTATTTAATGTTATTTCTCACTTCATATTTCTATGCATGCTTATATCTATAATATATAAAGCTGGATATATGATTGATTATATGATTGATTGAATAATTAATATTCTATACAGCAGTATTATTTGTTTTTAATTCTAGATTTACACTATGTTTTGGTTACTTTTTGCATCTATCTTCAAACTGTTTTACTTTATCTTGCTGTTGCATGCCTTTATATTTCTCTCTCTCTCTCTTTCTCTGTGTTGTATATGTTATTATTTAATATTCTATTGATTATTTGGGTATACTGTCTTATTGAATTAAACTCTCACAATATCTCTTTCATTTGAAATAAATTTTGTTTAAGTACATCTTCTTTAAGTTTATACTTATTAAATATTAAAACAATTTATCAGTAAAGGTTGGGATTAACTAAATAATACCAGATAACCAGATATACATTATTAGCTAATTCAATAGTATGGATATTTAATTGATCATTTGGTCTAGGAGCAGTACATCGACTGCGGCAGTGGCTTTCGCTGTAGCTACCTCAGCATCTTCAAATCCGAGATCACCACCGCCAACGTCTCCGCCAGCTACTAGACGGGACTCAGTTATTTCAACAGCAGCTACAATGAGAGTACTTAACGTTTTAAGGTATGTTGTTGTTTTTATTATCAATATTTACAACGATTAATAATCACATCCAAAAGATTTTTATATGTATTTTTTGTTATAGACATTGGATTTCAAAACATTCACACGACTTCTGGTCTGATGAGCGCCTCCGTGGCTTAACTATGGATTTCTTAAAAGAAATAGAAGGAAGTCCAGGTCTGCTGCCGGCCGAGCACAAAGCAGCTGCACAACTATTACGTCTGTTGGAACGTTCTCCTGACCGAGCTGTCGATTTGAAAGCATTATTTATACCTCCACATGTATGTTTTGATAGACGTATTCATATTGCTAGTGTATTGTAAAATAGGTAATATATACTTATAAAGTAATCTTCCACAGGTGCCAACCAAAGAAAGTATTGAAACCTTATCGGCACTAGAAATTGCTGAACAGATGACGTATTTGGATTATCAAATATTCAGCTCCATTCATAGCGAGTAAGATTTAATAATGAATCAATGAATATTGATTGATATGAATGATCAACGTGTAATTATACAATTTTTGATGATATAACATATGTGTATTTTACAGAGAGTTTTTGGGCCAAGCTTGGACTAAAGCTGACAAAGCAGAACGTGCACCGCATATTTTGATGATGACTTCGCATTTCAACCATATATCAAATCTAGTAATTTCCGAAATTCTGAAAAAATATACTTTAGCAGGTATGCAACTGTTTTAACTGTAAAAGTGTTATTTGAAAAATGAATCAATCAATATAAGAAAAACTTCCGACTCGGGCGGGACTTCAACCCTCGTCATCAACATACTGTGTTGACGCCTTGACCAATTAGGCCACCAAGCTTTAACCCGACGAAATTTCTTCTTCTACTTTTTTAACCAAAGTAGTTTTTGTGCAAGACTATTAAAGAGCTCGGTGGCGCAATTGGTCAAGGAGTCAACACGATATATTGAAGACGCGATACGAATTCCACCTGAGTCGGAAGTGTTCCTTGTATTAATTTATTCATTTTCCAACTATTGACATTATAAAAAAATGCAAAGTCGCAAATTTAGATATGTATTATGAGTTTTTTTAATTTACTGTATTAGGTCGCGTTGCTGCTATAGAGAAGTGGGCTGCAGTGGCCGACATTGCCCGTTGTCTTCATAATTTTAATGGTGTGCTTCAAATCTGTGCTGCACTATCAAATACATCCGTGTATCGACTAAAGAAAACTTGGGAGAAAGTGTCTAAAACGGTTAGTTATTTCCAACAACTAACAAATCATCAAAATAAATTATTTGTACATTTTTATATTCCAAACAAGTTTGTTTGGAAGCTTTTCTTTTTCATTAACATTATGATCTGTGTCTATATTTTAACCGTTGTGCATAAGTATTATTTATTGTAATTCATAGTGGATTAAAAAAACTGATAAATTTTTGTTTCAGAGCAAACAAACAATTGAGAGAATGCAGACAATAATCTCCTCAGAGTGTCGATTCAGAATTTTACGCGATGCATTACACAGGTAAGTACTGTATAATGTTTGTAATGATAGTTATTTTCTATGAACATATTTCCATAAATTGTTTTCTTTTCAGATGCGATCCGCCATGCATTCCATATTTGGGCATGTATTTGTCTGATTTGTCATTTATTGAAGAAGGTACTTCGAATTACACGCCTGATGGTCTACTTAACTTCTCAAAAATGAGGATGGTAAATATAATATTTAAAAAAGATATTTACTTAGAATATTGAAAATACCTAGTAAGGCTCAAACAAACTAATTTCGTTTTTTTACAGATTGCGCATGTGATTCGAGAGATACGAAACTTCCAACAAACTCCTTACAAAATAGATCACATCCCTAAGGTAAGTTTTAGTAGCACTTTTGGCGAACTAATAACTGTTGAATCGAAACAAAAATAACAAAGGTACCGAAAGCACTAACTAACATGAATTAATAATTAAAATGCTTTACATAATTGAAATTGTACCTACATACTTTCTTCATCAAAACAAATTCTATTTCATTTTATGACGATGTATGTTCTTGTATCTTCGTATTACATTTAAGTTATTTTTTAAATATAGATGGAATCAGATGTAATAATAATATTTCCTGATGGAAAGCGCATTATTTTCTAAAGTATGAATATTTGGTGACACTGGTCCTTGTAATAATATAGTCCTATCGCACATCAACTTTATTTTTGTTTCGTGACGTGAAGCCAAAAAGTATAGGTTAAAAGCCATCTAGTGGAAAGAAGAGGAGTTATGATAGCAGGGAATGCATTCCCTTAAACTTCTTCAAATTCTTCACTTTATGGCATATTATGAATAATACTAATTTATCACTGTATAGAATGACTATGTAAGGTTAGATGTATGTTATGTATAAAATCTTCTATTCGGTCGCAGTGTCGAATTTTCCAGAGAAATGCTTCTAGTGATTCTCAAACTCAAAAATCTTTATACAATATAGACCTTTACAGGCACTGATTGACGTCAAACAAAACATAAAAATCTAATCAAACAAGAATCTATTTAACTAATTGTTGATTCCTTGTATGTGCATACATCCCAACCATTATTAAGATGTATGCAAATACCTACAAGTAAAATTATAAAAAATTAATTCTTTACTACTTTTAAAGAGACTTTTATTATGTTTTACAATTTTGTCAATGTCAAATATATCAAATGCGATGCGGTGAAGGTGTGCGAGTTCCTGCTGGACCGGTCGCTGGTGATCGCGGAGGAGCGGCAGTACACGCTGTCGCTGGAGCTGGAGCCGCGCGCGGCGCGGGGCTCGGCGGCCGGCCTGCCGCCCGCCTCGCCCGCCTCCTAGCGCCGCCGCCGCGCCTCCCTCGCCGCGCTCGCGCCGCTGCGGCCCGAGCGCTAGGGGGCGCGCGCGATACACTATACACCCACCGTACGTATACACTATACAGTACACAGTACACTCCTCCCTCCGACACAGAAGATATAATAGTACTCCACTCCGTACAGACCCCCTAGACAAATGCCACACGCTAACTTTTCCGCAGTCGTTCCTCTGGAAAAATGTATGAAGATGACATTAGCTGCGGAAAAAATAGCGTGAGGTTGTCGTAAGCTAATGTCATTTCCATACATTTTTTCTGTGAAACGACTGCGGAAATGTTAGCGTGTGGCATTTGTCTAGAGCCTCTGAACGACCACTCACCTCCCCGCACTCATTTCAAATACCTCACCCCACCCCGCACTTCGTTGTAGACATCACTGACACTCACGGCCAAATACTCAAACGCTTCTTAAATAAAATCTTACTAAAGGTCTTCCTAATTTTAAGGAGGTCTTAGATTTAAATGAAATACTGAAACAGTTTTTAATCGTTGATAACGGCTGCTTTTGTAAGAGAGACTTAAATATTTGTAGACTGGTAACATTAATTAATTTTTCGCATATTCGATAGAAAAGTATCTTATATTGTTAAGCGAAAAAAAAATTGATTCTGAATCGACAACATATGCTCAAAAATCCGCGAAGACATAAAATACAATAAAATCAAACAAAAATTAATCTCGCCATGTTTTTTACATTTGTAGATTTTAGTTTTCCAAGTATAAGAAGCAAACGGATTTAAGCACATACAGCCATTTCTTCTGTATAGTTTTTTTAGTGACTTTTCAACTAATGTAATAATTTATGATTTAATATTAGTTTTGAATAAATGCTTACCTACCTTTTGTGTTGGCACCAACCTCAATAGAAAACTGTGATGTTGTGTGTATTCTTAGTATATTATGTATTGACTTTTTGGTGTTATTGAAGTCGATTTTATTTTTTGTAAGATTTTTTTAAAATATAAATGAAGCAATATTGTCAAACTGAACAAAATCTCATACGCGTTTATCAAGTTGGAGGGAAAAGCAGACTACTTCAACGTAATGTAGCACATTACGTTGAAGTAGTCTGCTTTTCCCTCCAACTTTCTCTTGATAATTCAAATCTTTTGGCTATAATCACCAAAAAATTCGATACCGATGAAGAATAAGTAAGAAAGAATAAGTAGAAAAGAGAAAGTGATCTTTATCTATCTAAGAGTGATGATAGCGATGGAAGGTGGCCATAGGAACTCCGCAATAAAACGACGCAACCCCATTGAGTTTGGCCTCGTATGATTCGTATTGACGCGTACTTTATTCCTATATGGTAACCAGGGTCTGATGGTGGAGCTGGAAGGTGGCCATAGGAACTCCGCAATAAAACTGCACAACCCCATCGAGTTTAAGGTCGTTTGATTGGTTGTGACGAGTACTTTGATCTTACATGGTAACCATGGTCTGATGCTGGAGGTGGAAGGTGGCTATAGGAACTCCGCTATTAATCAACACAACCCTATCGAGTTTGGGCTCATTAGATTCGAAAATATAAAAGCTTGTCACAAGATTTACCTATTTTATAAAAACAATTTTTTTTTCTTAGAATTACCTATATTAGGATCAAGTTAAATAAGTACTTATTGTATTATTGTTTATGTACATTCTCGTGACAAGCTTTTATACGAGTATTTTCATAAAAAATGTAATATGTAAGTAAAAAATTAAACTTTATTTTCCTCTTTTTTGGGCACTTGGCCCAAAAAAGAGGAAAATAAAGTTTAATAAAGTTTAAAAATTTAATAAAGTTTAAAAATCTCTTATCACTATTAATTTTATAAAAGTACCTATTGATTGGAAGGTACGATCAACTTTCAGTTACATTTACCAAATAGGTTTGCAAAAACATTAATTTTATTAGTTTTAACATATTTAGAAAAATAGTAATTGTAACTATGTAACATAGGAAAATCTCAAGCACAATCACAACTCCTTACGCGCCACTTGAGAGACGCCCGAAGCTCCCTTAAAATAAGAGCGACATTAATGCAGTTAATGTGGCATTAATCACATGTCAAATGATAATTGACGTTTGAGTATACGATTTTGGTTCATTTTTGTTGATAAAAAGACCTTAAAGTTAAGACCGTCTTAAAAATTAAGTAGCTGTTAATGTTTGTTTTAAGTATGAGTTAAGTTGCTCTCAACTATTTGAGTACCTCATAAACAATTAAGTGTCGTTTGAGTATTCGGCCGTTAGGGATGCAAACGATACCTATATCGATTTTTTTCAAACATCGATATATCGTTCATAAACATCGATGTTTTAACATCGATATTGTGACCCAAAACATCGATGTAATATAGTTCTTCATGAGCAATGAATTGAATCCGCCTCTGAATAAATAAATAAATGTCTAGAACGGCGACTAAATTTAGTTAAGTTTCATGGTTAAACCGACGATGTTAGGATCAGACAATACCTATAACTCACGTCATAAAAATTGCTATAAGTACTTACGCGACAAAATCAAGACATTAAAAGTAGTCCAATCCAAATATCACTACACAATTCACTATGAAGTGATTCATGTATGTACCTACATACTTACCTATTATTAATTTTCTCAGAATTAAATGTTATTATTATATATAAATAATTTATAATAAAGAAATATAGGCGAATATGAAAATATATAAAACCACAGCCTAAATACTAATAATCTACCTATTTTACTTACAGATTATTATGGCGCAGTCAAGCGGGGTAATAGCCACGAAACTCAAAATTTAAATACTCACGTGCCAAAACACTATTCCTGTCGCTTATATTGTAACAATAAAGGAAAGTATATTTTGAAATATTTAAAAGTTATATATAACAGTATATTATATTAGAGGATGAAAACATTGCAACAACATTAGATGTTAACATTCTGTTTTAATTACCCTACCAAATAATTATTATTTCCATATACCATAATTGCTTTTAACTAATGATACTACTACTAAACTCGAGCACGGTCGGTCAAGAAATGGTATTTGAAACAGCTTACATTAGTAACTGTCGGTGTTGTTGCAACTTGCAAGAGGAAATTAACCTTCTATTCTTGGGCCGGCCGCATATTAGGTATAAGATTCTTTCTGTCAGAAAACTTCTGGGACAGCCGGTATCATCCAGTACACCTAGTATCAAGTAAACGCGTGTACGTTCCCCGCGGTCCTTACTCCACAATTGATGCAAACCGCAAGATGAATCAAAAGGATATAAATACGTGGCTACCTACGTAAATTGACTGTGCAGTGTGTGATTGAGTAATTTCAATCTACAGACTGAAATAGACAGTGTTTAATGTGTTTATGTAATTAGAAGTGACGTTAAATGATACATTCTAAACAAATTGAGTAATTTAAAAGTCATGGGCTTGCCATGATCGCTTAGTTAGAGTGTGGTTAAAACAAATTTGAAACAGTCACTGATATTATTATTACAGAGTATACGGCCATTTTGCTCTCACTGTTTCAGTTTTAATATTGTTCTAATCTAAGCGTACATGGCAAGAGAGCTGATCAATGTAATTAAAACAATTAATTTAAATGTAAAAAGTTCGTCGATGTCGATCTATGACGTTATTGAATTTTAAAAATACCATAAAAGTAATTAAATTAAACATATCGAGGTTAGGATCTGTATAAAAATTTTCAATTTACTTTAGCAACCCAATCCCATCTAAGGAAATAATAATGTGATATTATCTGCACCGTCACAACACTGACGTCAAATGAGATCCGTATTCCGCGTTATGTGGATCTCGAGTTCTCGACAGTCATTAAGATCCGCAGAATACGGATCTTGTTTGACGTCAGTGTTACAACAATTCAAGAGTAGATACGGAAACTCACTCACGTATATTATGGTCTGTATTGTGCGCATCTTGAGTCAATATCCAGTTTGACGTTAGACGTAGGAACAGTATTGTACCACGGTATACTATTACCGTGATTGTACTCATCGTGAGTCGAGATTATCTTGAGACTCAGAAAAAAATTAACGCTTTTGTACCTTTGCGTATTAAATAAAAATTGCAAAATATTGTATGAATAACTAATTAAAAAACTCTATCGCTCACACACAATGCCTCGCTAAGTATTTCCTTTGTGTATAATAACTCTTCGATGTCAATTAAGTGATATTGTAATGAAATAATGGAAACATATCACTTTTATCACTGTATCTTTACTGTCTTATAAATATTATCTTGCTCTTTTTTAATCTTTTGTAAAATAACATTCGTCATTTTAATTTCTTTATAAAATTGAATTCTATTAATAAAATATTAAAGGCGTATTTTCATTGGTCGTTAACGACTACTTGCGGTGTCGGATTTTAATGCTCGGGGTCCACTTGCGTTGTAATATATTAAAGCACAGATTAGTTTATAGTTTCTAATCAAAGTGCGGTCATTGGCATGTGGCATTGCTAGTAGCTAGGTAGCGTTAGACGTTAATAACTTTTATAACAAACTCTGCAGATGTAGGTAGCTACTATTTAAGGTAGCGATACTCAACCTTTTATGCCAGTAGCACACCTCCGTCGCGAAAATAACAAGGCGATACCGCGACACAGTTAGGAACAAACAAAACGGCGAATCGAACGGCGTCTGAGCAAATCGGATTCGGATCCGCGCGCAACATAGACAGCGCTATAGTTAAATGTCCGCGTTAGAGCAGATAAGCTCGCCAGAGCTCGCGCGCAGTACAAAGTTTGTAAAAAAAAGTTTCACAATGCCCGTAGTATTATGTTATCTGTGCCCGTAGCACACCTCCGCTCCGCCGCGGAGCTATAGTAGCGAAACCGCAGAATGATTCTCCCGCGTTGTCGTTTGTAGTACAAACGGTGGTGTGCTACGGGCATTGTGAAACTTTTCTTTACATCGCCTCAATTTTTTTTCGTTCATCTATCGTATGTCGCATTACACAAAAATATAGATCTATTATTACCTTTGAAACAGGTTTGTGTGCTTGTTCAGACAAGCGAACTGACCAACTTTTAATGTGGATCAATCGTGAAATCGCAAAAGAAATAGCTGCTCCATACATTTAGGTTCAGTGGATGTTGAACACTTGTATGGAACATGGAACAGATGATTTTTTTTACAAAATTTGTCTCCCGCTTCAAAGGTAACCTTGAAGGTATATCGACTGAGATATCCATGGCACACTTTCATTTGTCGTTACCCCATATTTCTAGACTCTCGCCGCATGCAGGGTTGACGAACAATGACAATGATTAAGTATTACTCGTCGTCTTGGATATAGTCTTCGTTGTATCAACTTTTAAAAATGTTGATTAAAAAGGAGCTAAACTAATTAGTTAAGTATATTGTTGTTGCAAACTTGTAGATAAATAAAAGAATAAATGAAACTTTTTAAAGATTTTTCGAAGAATATTCTAGTTAAGTAGGTATCTTCTTTTGTCACTATTAGGTAGACACCTTTATTGTTCTTCCCTTGTTGTGAGTTGGCAAGAGTTTAAAAGCTGTTGTGAATTTTTTAGGATAATAGTTATTAGTTACAGATAATATTATATTAGTTTATATTAAGTACCTAGTCCCCGAGTCCCGGCTTACTATAATATTCTTTAATGTTAGTTCCTTACCAATAAAGTATCTTCAATTTTATAACTGTTTCGAGAAGGTAGTAAAAAATTAGTAATGATCCTACAATTAAATAGAATAAGGAAAGAAAACTTGTTCAAAATATTAATGTGCATAAAGTAGATTTGAGATGTCTTATTATTGATATTGGAATGTGGTTGTTACCTGTTACTTATGGTTGTTGAGTCCTTTCGACTGCTTTTATACAATTGTCTTTACATATTTTTCCTGTTATATACCTACCTTGCTTATTAGTATAATTAGTGTGTTAAGAGTACGTACCCCTAAAATGTCCAGGGCTCGTTCTATGAAATGTATAGATATAATAATATAGTGTATTTCGAAAATCATATCGACACAATTTTTCAAGGCGAATATTAAATGCGCTGTTATTTACTTCTTGGAAGAGATAAATTGTATGAAAATCTTGCAGTATTGAACTTTTGTACCTTTAGGCCTACCAACAAATGAACGTCGCTATCTCAAGTGTCCGAAGACTCCGAAGTTAAAGGTAATAATGAGGAACAATCGGCTATAAATCGTTACATGTAAAATTAAGCACTATAATAAAAGAATACAGTTCAATATACGATGTATTTAGAGACAATTATATTAATAAATGTTTAGTCACTGACATGAATATAGAAGTGAGTGCATATACACTCAGGGGCAAATTTAGGGGAACGATAAAAATTCACTCCTGGTTTTGATAACGCTGTGTATTTCAGCATACGAAACCATATTTAGTTTTACCAGCTTTCTAGCCATCGGATTCGCTACAAAAAAAACATTCGACGCGGAAACCAGTTATACGATTGTGAAAAAGACCACCATTAAAAGTTGCCGTTCTTCTCCAGGTCACAAATAGGGGAATTTTGTCATTATCCGTTATGGCTTTGGTCATGAATCCTGGATAACAATCAAACAAACGCATTAAAGGTCAATCACACGTCGATATGATGTTGTAAAAGTAGCTTGAATCTATGTAAAAAGTGTAGTGTTCCTCTAAAGAAGAATGGCACACCCAGGGTCGCATAAAATATCAAGTGAAAGTCGATGAAATTCTATGCATTATATCAGACAATTATAGTTGTTCATTTCCTATAAATATGTTTTTTTTTGTAAAACGGGAATAATGAGAAAATCGAAAAAAATAAAACTTGTATCAAAACTCAACCACACATGCAATAACGAAACGCATAGGTAAAGTATAAACAAATAAGTTGCCACCTTAAATAATTAAATAAATATATTGTTTAAAATATCTATAAGATTGAACTATTTAATACGTTTTTTAAGTGTATGTGTGTATGTGATAACAAGTGATAAATAAACGGAATTTGATATTAATGAGTATTAAAGACAAAGATTTATTTTAATAACCTATTGTCAATAAGTCTTAATAATATAATTTATTGAAACAAATATCAAGATTATGCCTATTACTTCGGTCGGTGTGATAACATCGTTTGGCTGTTTGTCTATGAACCACACCCTTACATTACAACATCATACATCATGTGGATAGGGTACCTACCCACCCTATGTTTTGTTGTCAATTGTCATCTGTACATACCTTTTTATATGATTTCGGCTGTGTAGGTAACTAAATACCTATAATTACCTATTTTTCAAATCAATTCTAGTATTAAATCATATATTATCTGTATGTAAGTTCACTGATATTTGTAGGTTATACTTATTGCAGCATAACACGAAAACCCCATTTTAAAAAAATATGCTGCAATTACCTTTTTTTTTAATTGGACTTAGACCTATCTTTTAAGGGTATTTTCATTAAGATACATAACTCCTAAGTGCGACACTGAAAATACACGGGGTTCTGCCATTCTTCTTTGCCGCTGAGTGTAGAATGCACTCATCCTTGGGTTTTGTTTTAGATTCGACTTCCATTTGTTAGTAGGTAGGTCAATGTATGCTCCTTCAGGCGGAAAAGAGTATTTTTCGTTTAATGCTAGTGTCTGTGCGAAAAGAGAATAGTTGTTGCCAGTTCCTCCGTGCTGTCAGTTCCTTTCTTCCCATGGATGTCATAACAGTCAATTAAGCCTCTTTTTTAAGGCGAGATTGCAAGGAGCTATTCTAAGTAGATCGCCTACTTGGGTATGCCGTAGGTAGGCCTTTGGTAGGAAAGCTATTCGCTTGCATCGCCATACCCAGGTTAACCATCCTCCCTCTCCCTGCTACCTCTCCACCCCGGTGACACTTTGAAACGCATACTGTTCATTGTCATAATTTAGATTGGCATACATAATAGGATATGCTTAGACCATTTAGTACTAAATGGTCTAAGATAATATGGCATAAAAATCAAAAAGCATAATACAATTTGGCATAACATATCAATAGGCATAAACATTATAATGCAGAATTGTTGAAAGGCATAATATTGAAAATCATAAACTATAAATGTATAATTTGGTTTGGATAATTTTATTAAGCATTCTTTGAAACGCACAATTTTGTTGAGTTCAATGCTAAGAAAACAGGTGTGCGCGTTCTCGGCGAAAAGGTCACCTTTCCTCCCCCTTCCTTCTCTTCAGGGCACAACCCTTCACACACAGAGCAACATTACCTTGCTCGGAATGAACATTCGCTGCGATCTGCTGAACCCCAGAGACTACATCGAATCAGTCATAACTACTGCCTCACGGAAACTCGGTGTCCTGAACAAGGTGCGTAGGTATTTTGCGCCGGACCAACTATGCTTGTTGTATAAAACTCAGGTTAGGTCTTGCGTGGAATATTGCTCGCACCTTTGGGACGGCTCCGCTGAGTACCTCCTCGATGCTCTGGACAGATTGCAGCGTCGCGCTATTCGCATAATTGGCAATGTAGAGGCAACTAACACCCTCGAGCCTCTACAACTTCGTCGTGACATCGCCTCTCTTAGCGCCTTTTACCGAATGTTCCATGGGGAATGCTCTGAGGAGCTCTTTAACCTTATCCCTCCCTCCATTCCTTAACAGAAACACGCGTAAGGGCCTTCGGAGTCATCCGTACACTGTGTCCTCCTTTTCACACCGTACCAAGAAATTCCAAGATTCCTGCTTCTGTCGTTCATCCCACACTTGGAATTCTCTACCTGCGCACGTGTTTCCTCCATCCTACAACATGGGTTCCTTCAAAAGAGGCGTGAAAAAGCATCTTTTGGGCCGGCAAAAAAAAATTACGCATAACTGTTAATATCCATAATTTTGTTTGATATAATTTGACTATCCATAACTCACTAAAGACAGTTTTATAAAGACTAATAATTGCAAATAGGTATCCATAAATCTTCATTGACATAATCTGGAATGCATTTTTCTCCATACGAAGATTAATTAACTATTATTTAAAAAACTAGTGTTATTTAAAACCAACTCAGTCAACCCCGACTCCACGTAGTCTTGTCTGCCCTACCCCTAGAGTGTTATTCAGAACCGCGAAGGCACGGAGGGGTGAGGCGGCCCGCCTGCTGAGGAGCAGATGGCTATGAGCGAGCCGCCACGGCTAAGGCCATCAAGCCGAGGCTGTGATGGTGAGCGGAAGCCATCTGCGATGATTAGCATGCGTGGGACCGCCGTAGGTGGAAGGAGAGGCCCGTGCCCAGCCGGGTCGTAAGGGTTGAAATAAAAAGTGATGACTGATGATTAGATTCAAAGGAAGGTCAAAATTATTAAAACCCGTGCACTGTGTCGCCTGCTAAAAAGATGAAGAAGAACTGATGTAACCCCAATCTCCCACGATCGTTTTCTTTCCACGCAGACACTAATTAATGCACTTTGTTAAATGTTACAAATAGACAATTTACTTAAAAATGAGAGTCTGCCGCATGAGAACCTATGTATCGAAGCTAATTACTAAGATAATTCTACAAATAAACCACAACCCGACCGAAACTGAACCGTTCATTTGACCAATCAGAATGCACAGATTGACTCCCAAAGTGTTTGATGGCGTGATAATACGGCGATAATTGGTCGTGTGCAACGGGTCAGTGACGGTTCAATTATTATTTATTAGTAGAACTGACCTTCTGAATGGAATTATGAACATGCATTTACACAGACAACTGTTGTTTATTAGTAGAACTGACCCTCCGCATTATGTGCATGCATTGATTGGTACAGGCGTCAAACTATTCAAACTTTGGCCCCGTCATAGAATTTCGACCTTTTTTCCTATGTTACATTGTCCCGTGCTGCAGCTCGATACAAACATTTTCATGCGGCAGGCTCTGGGTTTATTATGAAACCATTTTAGGTCAACTACTTAGGTGAAGCTTGTCTGATCTATTGTATAACTAAACGACTTATTATAGTATAACTTAAAGTGATTTGAAGTGAGAATCTTTTTCTACGTCCTTTTCTATGTCATTTAATGTTAGTGTTATACCGTGTTCTTCTGCTCACACATGTTGTGGTAGTTATATAAATATTATATTTATATTAATTGTTATTATAAGTAATAGGTTTGTTGTTTCTGTAAATTATAGCTCCCGAGTGGGAAGTAAGTTAATACGATCTGTCTTGTATAAATAGGCGAATGGGAAACTATTTTTCATATCTTTTTAAATAAATAAGAAATCTATTTTCTTGTTGCATATTTAAAATTATTTACTTAAATGTTTAAATACAATCAACGCCTCGAGCAGGATGTTATAAATTATTGATTAAAATGTCAGCCACATGCTTCAACATATCGTTGGTATGAGCCTACATGGATATAAAATGAATATAATTCAGTTTTTAAAAATGTTAATTCATAATTCAACTTAGTTTATGTACCTTTTGAATAAATACTTAAGAATAATGAAATAAATTACGCTTTCTAATATCTTATGATAGGTAACATTAGGGATTTAAATAGATGAATACGTAAATAGTGGTCGTTATTAGACTCTCAGAACTACCTCTTGATACAAATCTATAAAGATAAAAGGTATCCTATCCTATCTCTCTATTTTACAGACTATTAAATTTGTTGATGTTGTAAATGTTCAATTGATATCGCTCAAAGTTTGTTCTTGAATATTTTAGATAAGTCAGTATATAACTAGTTACCTACTTCGTAAAAAATTATTGTTACCTTCTGTGAGATGTTTTAAAAAATGTTATGGAACCCTTGACATATAGGCGCTTCATTCGAAGTGATTTTAAAATCGTTAAAAATAATCCGTGTTTCCTGTTGGTTAAATTGGTGGTTGGATGCTTTTCAGACTTCAAAAATTGACAATGCATCAAAGTGGGTTTGACTGTTAAGTAATTTGATTGGATATATAATAGTAGGTACAACCATGGATTTAATAGTTTTGATTATTAAGTCCTTGAGTACAACCCACAGAAGTTAAGTTTAGGCCCGAGACAAAGGGTCGATTCCCTACTGAACCTATTTAAATAAATATAATTGCAAATTTTTATATTTGTGGTTAAATTATGAAATGAAAATTGGTATCAAATGTGTTATAATTTTTATAGGCATTCTTATAGAAATCAAATTTTCATAAATATACTGTCACGTTAAAGTCATTATATTAATTTCTCTAAATAAATCTATTCGAGAATCCCTTGGTCATACCTACATTATAAATAGCTCGCACGGCTCTTTTTCGAAGTACAAAAAAAAACCTTATAAACTAGCAGCTGATCCCCAAAGCAGTAGCCCATACGACATGACACATGACACTGTGAAAATAACTACTTAAAGTAAATCCAATCTTGCCGTTTCAACATTAGTAAGTAGTCTTTTTTTAACTAAGTCTGTGTGCCAAGGACTAAATATGTGGACTGCAAACTCAAATCTAGTGTTATACCCAATGTCACTGTAGGTGCTGGAAGTGCGCGGAAACCATATATAGGTACGCCTTCTCCGTCGAGAAGTACGTGACACTCTGTACTATATGTATAAGAAGAAAGAAGAAGAACAGCAAAGTTCCTATATTGATCTTTAAGGCACGCCCATAATAATAGGTGCACCAGCAGACTCAGTTCTGTTAATGACAACTTTTTGGACCCTATTGGTCCAATAAGACTCGAATAAGTCTAATTGCTTCTTCGGGCACACCATAATGCTTGAGTTTATTTAGAAGAATCTGATGACCAACGTCCGGTCGGTGGCGCTGTGGACTCGGCACTTGCCTTCCAATCGGGAGGTCGGGGTTCGAGACCCGCCATGTACCAATGTGTTTTTCGTTTCGAATTTCATATGTACATTTGTCTGACGCTCCTACGGTGAAGGAAAACATCGTGAGGCAACCTGCATACATCTGCGAAGAAATTCAATGTTGTATGTGAAGTCGACCAATCCGCACTGGGCCAGCGTGGTTGACTAAGGCCTAATCACCCTAACATAGGGTAGGCTCAAACCCCTCGGTGGGGACGTATATGAGCTGTGTATTTTGTATTTGTATTTGTATTTATTTGACCTTATAACAGTTGATGTTATACAAGGTAAGTCATAATACATTATAAGCTTATATAAGTCCTAGAACATACAATTCTATATCACTTTATGTATAATTATTACATTTTAGGCCTATTGATATAAGTCATACAATACAATATCATTTAATGTCAATATAATATTATTGATGCCCATTTAGGTTGTCAGTTACTTAAAACAAACTGTGTGTGTGTGTGTGATGACCAACGCAGTCAAAAGCTTTTGACAGGTCACCAAATACCTACACCGATTACATCACATCCTGCTTACATTCCCAGACGGCAAAAATGTGCCTTTACACTGCCTCATAAAAAATCTATTTGTTATTAGTTATATTTAATCATATAGGTAATAAGCTTAATATGGAAGACGTCCCACTCCCACTGACCAGACCACTCTAACCAACGGGAAAATTTAAAAAATATTGTTTTCCAAAAAAATGTGTTGCTATATCCGCTTCCGATCTCTATTTTTACATAAGTAATTATTTTTTTATTTATTATTATTATAAAATTGTTGAAAACTAAAAGTTGCTAGTTATAATATAGGTACCTACCTAGTTTTTTAAATTATGTTTCTACAAATGAAAAAAAATGTTTAAATGTACATAGGTACATGTTTTTAAAACTTATCACACTTAATATATGAATACTGAAACTAGGCATAGTTTTTGGTGATTATTAAAAAGAATTTAATTAACTTTTAGTTTCCGTGTGCATTATCAGATAATTAATACATATCGCGCCAAACTTCGTGCCCGCTCTGCTGAACCACGGTAATAGTATAATATACTAACACGGTAATAGTATAATATATGAACACGGTAATAGTATAATATACTATTACCATGGCTGAACACAGCACGATTGTCGAATTATACCTACGTATAATTTAATTAAATTATATTGTCTGTCTACATAAGTTATAAGTGGTGTATGAATGTTACATCACTAAATGAGTTTTAGCACGATAAAAATAAACTTAGTATACCTATTTTATGTGCATGAGAAAGAGGCGCGAAGCAACTTCAGAGCGAAGTAGAAGTTTGGCGCGATCTGTACAGTAAGTACTTACTTACTTACCGATAATATCTGTACAGTACAGTAAGTACTTACTTACCGATATTTATAAATTTAATTGTCTTTCAAATAATTCATGACTCAAGAAGACAACTGAATGTTTTCATGTCAGTAATATGTTTAGGGTTCCGTTCTTTCGGTAGATATTGGATGTCTTTGTTGTTGTTGACCTGACCCTCCCCATTGTTGTTCCCTTCAAAATAAAGTTGTCAGTGTAAAGTTTACTGAGTGTTTTATTTCATATCAAAGCATTGTGTGGTAACCAATGGTTGTTTTTTCTTGTTTTTTCTACACTCCACCAATTAACATGTTGTTCCTGTCGCTGCTCTACGCGTTGCGGGCCATTCCGTCAACAGTTCTAAATATTGCCACAATATAGTGAACGATGAATCATTCCTCTAAGATACACTTTCCTCGTAGATACACTTTTGAAAAATCCCCGCTTTTGTTCCTGTAAGATACACTTTGGCCAAGTACAGCAAACCAGAAAAGTATTACTGCAAGTTTTGGAAATTAAATAATTCAAAGATGGCGATCATTGTAACAAAAAAAACAATTTATAAAACAAATGACACTCGAAAAAACAAAAAGTGTAAGCACACACATTTATTAATAGTTGCAAGTACAAATAAAACAAATGACATTCTTAAAAACAAAAAAGTGTGGAAAATTTAATTGCGATATTGTGATATTGCCACAGCAAGATTAAAACGAGAGTTCCGTCTAGAACCGTATTATTGGAAGCGCCAAGTCCTCGAGTAGCGGTTAGCACTAGTAAAAGTCGTCTACTTGCTTTTTGTTGCAGAAACGAGATAGAATGTTTTTCATCATACAACAAGGAAGCTCTTGGCCTTCATTTCACCAGCCCCCTAACCGTGATCGCTCAAAACAAATAAACCCTTTTTGCTAATTCTTTGATACATCTCCAGGGTGCATGCTTGTAGAAGCATGCCGTGTCGACTTTTAATTAAGACGGCGCAGCTTTATGTATTAAGATGTTCATGTATGTTATGGTCTCAGTGTAGGTATATGTCGTGTTGGTTGTCCTAAATAAATAAAGAAAAACATTGTTATAATGGCGACAAACTAAAGGATGACCGTAGTAGCTAACCAGGTAAGCTTAGAAGCCCTACTACCAATAAACCAAAGAAATACTTCTGCCTCCTTTGGGAGTCGAACTCCCGGACCTCCAGATCCATCCATCTGTCCGTCTGCTGGTCTGAACCACTACACTACTAAGGCGGTTAAATGTCAATGGTGCCTAATATTTAAGCTATTTTAGACCGTAGTTGTATAGATTTGAGACCCCTAGTTCTCTAAACGAAGACGTTCCACAGATTTTTATTACTACCTACCGTTAACCTATGTGTTAGCGGCCATGATCGCATAATAGCAATTAAAAACAATATTGAAATAAAGACACCGCCCTTTTTGTATAATTATAGTGCCATCCCATTCTTCAGTGAATATTGTTTTGGGCGATCATGGTATGGTTAGGTGGCTGGACCTCAGACCAAAGAAACCAATGGGCTCGCAGTATATTAACTATGGTACGATTAAAGCGGCCAGTCCGCCACTACAAAGCACCGTGTTGTAGTAAATAATCTGTCAGGGAGCGTTGTTTGTCAGTGCATTTTACAGTTCTATGTTTTTCATTGATTTTTTTAATAAACCGTTTAAAGAAAAATATCATAAGTGTGGAATATTGGATGCGGCGTCTCTAGTCTTCTCCGCCATCTTATCACCACAGTACTGGCACGTTTTTTTTTGTAGGTTTGGTTTTGTTAAACCTAAGACGTCTTTGAGAAGGTCTGTAAACACCTTTTTCATACCACCTGCTCGACAATGCTTATTTATAACCCCCTTAACTTCAATGTAAAGTATGGCATTATTTCCCGAGGGATATAATGTTGTATGAAACTCCCAAGGGAGTAAAGTGATTTAAATTTGGAGTATAAAATTTGTATGAAGAATCATAGATGCTAGCTTAGGAAGGCAAAGGTTCTACGCCCATACAGCAGTGGCGTGCATCCCTAGAGACAAATAGACATTCTACTCTGAGTAGCATTGCCATCTCTTAAAATCAAAAAGCCGGACGTACCCATCAAAAAAGCTGGACTTTTAGGTCCCAAAGTCGGACATTAAGAAAATTAAAAAAAAAACAAAAATATCGACTAATATTTAAAAAAATATGGACTTTTGAATACGCCGGGCGCTAAAAAAAGGGATTATTGATTAAAAAATTAATAAAACACACAGTTGCGAGCGAGTCAGCCAATCCCATCATTTGACAACTGAGACAATTACGTCCCTGTAGTCCCATGGGACAAGTGGAACTAATATTTTTATCCCAAAAGTCCTATTGCCGATATCACACAGTGTTGTTCAAGTTCAATCACAAAAGTTGGTAGCCCTTATTTGTAGTAACAGAAACATTACGAAATTAATATTGTTCCTTTGTGCGACGAAAATATAAATTATGTGTCGCACAACGTTTTACAACTTCATCCGTATACGGTCTCTTTTTTCCTTCGGCCTATGTACGTTATTAAAAATGGATTTTGCGATAAAAAGAACCCCCGAAAGCGAAGATTTGTACATTTTTGTAGGTTGTCCATTAGAAGCACAGCAAATAAACACTTTTTTAAAGGCTAAATTGATTTGCCAAAAGTAACTTACGTTTCCCCTGCTACGTTGACATGTCAATACCACCAAAGACTTGAGCAAGACTGGACTGAAATTGCAGAAGCGGACAAAAATTTGCATGACTTCAGCGACTATCATGTTGGGGACATCGTAAACATATTGAAGGGCGTATTACAACTTTTACATGTAGTGACAACAAATATACTGTGATATATATGTAATATTGTAACAGTTACAGAACATAGCCTACTGTTATTTGCAAAATCCACCTCACAATAACAATATAACGTGGTAGGTTCCTTGTTGCATAAGGATAAATTATTATAAAGTGACAACGTCATTGCATAATAAATCATACCTATTTTAAATATTCTTTTATACTAAAGAGGCATGACACGGCTAAAGAAAAAAGAGATCATTATCATACAAGAGATCATTATCATCACACGGCTATGACGGTAATGGGACTTTTGGGACAACAATATGATAAAAATATTAGTTCCACTTGTCCCATGGGATTCCTGGGACGTCTTCGTCTCAGTTGTCCCACGATGGGACAACTCAATGGAATTAGTGGGATAGACAGAAAATACCTTATTATTTATAGAATGGTTATTTTTTATGGTTATTTGTTAAGAATCAAGTTCTCTCGCCATAGTTTTACCAGAAGACTCAAAAAAAAGAAAGAAGAAGACGCGCGCGGCGCGTAGCAGCACAGCACGTTGCGCATCAACAGGCCGGTGTAACGCATACGCATGCGGTTTGACCCGGGCTTAAAGCAAGAACACTATTGTAACGAACTAAAAGCTGTCATTTGGAAATATTACGCGGCATATTTAAAAATAAACAATGTTTCTACAATTTGTTCCTTATTGTGCACCATTGTTTTCATCGGTAATATTTTGCCGCCAACGCCATTATATTTCAAAATTGGAATGTCTTGTTGCTTACGTTAATTAGTGCTTAGTGAAATGTGTTTTGTGGCATCAATACAGTCTTTTTAGAAGCTTTATTGGCACACATCCGTTCCATTCAGACCGGGGCCACTACGGTCTAACTCACAGATTTAGACTCTAAATCTGTGGTCTAACTAATGGCCGGTATACACTTTGTTTAGTCAAGTGCTGCGTTTAGTACACTGTTTAGTGTTAAGTGATTAGTAGGTGCTGTCCCTACACTGTTTAGTAAACGGTGTTTACTTATTTGTTCATTATATGGACTAAACACAGTGGCGGACTAACAGGGGGGCGGAAGAGGCGGCCCGCCCCGGGCCTCCGGTCTTGGGGGGCCCCCAAATGCCTCCGCGTTCTCCTGATCAACTCCTAAACAAGACTTTAAAAATGTGCTTAGTAGTGTACCTACATCATTTCATCAAAATCAAAACACTACTAGACTTTTTATGCGGTACTAATATTCTTTTAACTTTGCTGAACGCGTCCAATACGCTGGGGGAATTCCCGTCTTTGTAGCGGGTACTTCCTCAGCAATCCCTGAATGAAGAAGTGCAAATAATTCACTCTTGTACGCCTACATTTACATTCACTGACTTCAGTGAATCGATACCCTGTATATCGCTTATGCTTCAATACTTCTTGACCATTTGCATCTCGGTTGCATCATGCGAGAGGAGTTTTTCAAAACTTAAACTAATTAAAAATTATCTTCGATCTACAATGGGTCAGCGACTGGTTAATCTAGCCGAGCTTTTAGTAGAAAAAAAAATTTCCAAAGAAATCGATTTCACAGAAGTTATTGAGGAATTCAGTAAATTGAAGGCTCGAAAACACTGTAACACGCTACAAAGAATAAAAAACTATCTTTGATTTATTTTATCTATTTTTTTTTGTCGATCGATTCGTATTTTATTTTCCTCACCCATATCTATTCCATACTGTAGGTAAGTATGTATGTTTTTTTAGCCGAAATAATTTAATTCGAATTGAAATTTCACATGCCAGCTTTTGACGTAATAAACATAAAAAACCGACTTCAAAAACATTGAAAAGCTTAAATTAATAGGTATAGACAACATCACACTTTTATATTGAAGTCGGTGCCAAACGATGATCCCCTAGAAAGTCTTAAAATTTGTCACCGACTTCAATATAGAAGTGTGATGTTGGTGGTGCCCAAAGTAGACTCCACCACGTCGGCGTTTCACCGAATAATGATGCTGAATTTCATAACCGACTACCAGCTGCTCCTAGAAAATTGGTATTACTTACCTTGGATCCGTTCGGTCTCCGTATGTAGCCGGTGGACTTCCTGAGCTAGCTCGAAGGAAGTCGCGGCTCCTAAAGGGCTGCTGTCTGACCGAACCGGATGGTACACTTGCCTATTAGGCTACCAATACCCGAACTCATTAACGGACACAAAAACTTTGGTACACTATTCACCGACACTAAAACTTGGCGGAACCTCGCACCAACAATCACTTGGTGCGCCGCGCAAGACACAAATTTTATATAATTCTCGAAACGAAAACGCGCTGCCCGGTCATCATAACCTATTTCAATGTCATTCCGTATTCGACTCCACTGACATGTTACATGCGGCCGGCCGCCACAGGCTCTCATTGCACAGATTATAATACAGTGTTGCCACTCGCTCTTCCTTGAGCGTAAACATCCCCCCGCTCCGGACAGTCCCGGACTGTCCGCCAAATCAGTCTAAGGGGAGGCGAGAAAGAGTAGCGACCGCGCGCTTCAAAACAGAATCCCCAACTAGGACCTCGGCAAACCTGGGCACACCATCAGACCCTAGAGTAAGTTGGACAATGCGTCCGCGACGCCAACGTAGGGGTGGCAGGTTTGGGTCCTTCACTAACACGAGGTCTCCAACCCTCGGTGGGTTTGTCTTATCTGACCACTTAACGCGCTGTTGCAAAATGTGTAAGTATTCAAGGTGCCAGCGGCGCCAGAAGCTCTGGGTAAGCTGCTGGAGCAACTCAAACCGCGAAAGGCGTCCTGGATTGATATCTCTATAAGGATACTCGGGCAGGGCGTTAAGTGGTCTGCCTATCAAGGAATGGCCCGGCGTGAGGGCCTGCAAATCGTTCGCGTCGGTAGACAACGGACATAACGGACGCGAGTTGAGAACCGCCTTAATCTTATGAAACACCGTCGCGAGTTCCTCGAACGTGAGAATAGTCTCCCCAATAACGCGGCGAAGGTGAGTCTTGGCGGCCTTTACAACAGATTCAAAAATCCCTCCCCAGTGAGGGCAAGACGGCGGGGAGTATCGCCATGTTACCCCCCTACGGGAGAGTGTGGATCCGATCTCAATATTATTTTTATCTAAAAATTCACAAACTTCTCTTATATGTCTATCAGTGCCCTTGAAGTTCGTCCCACAATCGGACCGAATTAGAGAAGGCAGTCCCCGGCGGGAGACAAATCTGCCTAACGCTGCTAAGAAAGCGTCCATGGTGAGTGCACTCACCACCTCCAAATGAACGGCTTTAGTGGCCAAACAAACAAACACACACAAGTAAGCCTTTTCAGTCTTAGCATTACGGAGTCGCGACGTTTTTATAGTGAACGGTCCCGCGAAATCAGTTCCAACTCCTAAGAAGGTCATCGATTCGTTCACACGATCAGCAGGCAAATCACCCATTTGGAGCTGCATCGTCTCGGGACGTAAACGATAGCAGGGCAGACATCGAAAGATAACAGATCGGATTATTCTTCGCGCTGACAAAATCCAAAACTCCCGTTGGAGGAGCGCGGTCAATGCATTACATCCGGCATGAGCATTCTTCACATGGCGATCAATGATCAACAATCGCACCAATGGTCCGTCCTTGGGGAGCCACAGGGGATGACGTGATCTATAAGGCAAGTTAGCGTGCCTCAATCGGCCTCCTACACGCAACAATCCCTTATCATCCAGAAAGGGAGTCAAACGCAACAAGGGTCCCTTTAATTTGGATGTCCCGGTACGGAAAATCTTAAGTTCCGGTTCAAACGCTCTAGACTGGGTCATACGCACCCAATGCAAAAGAGCATCTTGGCGCTCCTGCGGAGAGAGGACCGGACACAAATCTTTGTCCTGAGGCCGGCGACAATTTCGTATAAATCTTCTTATCCAAGCGGTCACGCTGAGCAACTTGTCCAGAGAACTGTAGCGGTCTAAGAAAAATTCCCGCTCTGGAGCCGCCATAGTCTCGACAGCGTGAACACGCAAGCCCGGATTTGGTGCCTTCACCACAGCTGGTGTGGAAGGCCAAGACGGCTGTAACAACCATTTGGGACCCCACCACAGAGTGTGGTCAATAAGCTGAGGGGCTTCGCTGCCACGTGATGCACAGTCAGCAGGGTTTATTTCACCTGGCACGTGGCGCCAAATCAAGGGGGCCTTCGAGGCCTGTATTTGGGATACCCGATTGGTCACAAATACTTCCAGGGAGTGGACGGAGTTCTTAATCCAACATAGGACAACCTGACTGTCGGACCAAGCAAAGAGCGACTCAAAGTCCACACTACGTCCCAGGGTGTCAACAACGTGGTTCATCAAACGAACCAGAAGAGTAGCTCCGGACAATTCTAACTTCGGAATCGTAAATCGAGTCCGAAGTGGAGCAACCTTACTCTTAGCAATTAGCAAGTGGAGCTTAACAGCTCCTCTTTCATCGACCGTCCGGATATATACGACGGCTGCGTATCCACTCTCAGACGCGTCACAAAAGCCATGAAGGCTGGCCGTAAACCGTCCCTTAGGCAGTATATGTCTAGGGATACTAACACGGTTAATGCCGGGGAGAGACGACATGAAGGACTCCCAATCTCGCAGCAAATGGCCTGAGAGGGGCTCATCCCACGACACTTCGGCTGACCAAAGTTCCTGTAGGAAGCACTTCATCCAAAACACAACGGGACTAATCCAGCCATTTGGGTCAAAGGTACGAGTTACTGTAGACAAAACCAACCGTTTCGTCCAGACCTTGGGGCTTGGCAGCTCCAATCGATAGGTGAACGTGTCCTGGACAGGTCTGTATTGCACTCCCAAAACAGATAGTAAATCTGGAGTGTGGGCATTCTCAAAAATATGAGGCTCCTGCTGGTGGTCGTCTGGCAAGTCGCACAAAAGCTGAGGTGAGTTGGACATCCACTTCCTCAGTTCATAACCACCAGCCCCGAGAAGAGCAATTAGTTCATCTCGCAAAATCAAGGCTTCCTCGACACTAGACGAGCCCGTACAAATATCATCCACAAATGCATCCTCCTTGAGAACCAAGGATGCGCGAGGGTATCGTAACCGCTCACGTTCAGCGAGTTCCACAAGTGAGCGAATTGCCACAAAGGGGCTCGAACGCAAACCATATGTATTGGTGTTCAGCTCGTAGCCTAGCGTGGGATCTCTGGGATCCTCCCTCCATAATACGAGCTGATATCGTCTATCCTCCGGGTGAATCACAGTCTGCCGAAACATCATCCGTATATCGGTCACAAAGACGACGGCATGGCGACGGAAGTTGGTCAATACATCACCCACCTCGTGGTGCAACTTCGGTCCAGCATGCAGACATTGATTCAGCGAAACTCCGGTAGACGTAGGAGCTGACCCATCAAAAACAACGCGTATCTTCCCCGTGGAAGGTTTCAAAACCGCGTGGTGAGGAAGAAAATTATGTTCCTCGTTTCGCCAGTCCAGTCGCGAGACCGACATGTGCTCCAGTTGCTCATATTCTCGCATGAAGTCGACATACTTCTGTTTGAAGTCGGAGTTCCTACTCATACGACGCTCCATGGACAGCAGCCGCTTCTCGGCCAACGGCCGGGAACTGCCAAGTGAGGGGCGAACTGATAAAAAGGGCAAACGAGTGATCAGCCGTCCCGAGCGAAGGCGACCTGTATTGTTCTGGTAGAACAACTCACACTCCTCGTCTAAGGGGTTCACTCGCTTCACGGCAGGTGGCTCTTCCACCTCCCAAAACCGTTGACATCCGATAAGGTGGAGCTAACAGTTATGTAACTGTCCACCGATGGAGATGGTGGGTTATGCCTAACTGGTCCCATCACTACAAACCCAAGCGATGTAGATAAGGCTACCAGCCCACCCTTCTGTAACTCTCTCCTCTTCCCACAATACACGCGGCCTAGAACATCGGCACCGAGCAATAAGTGAATCGGACCGGTTAGATGGAAGGAAGGGTCAGCCAAGGTCAATCCTGATGTCGCATCAACGACAGCGCGCGAAACGTGCTGTTGCGGAAGCTGACCAACAACCTTTTCATAAACAATCGCGGTCGCGCCAATTTTGGGCACTGAGGAGAAGTGGGGGGAGAAGGAGAACAAAACCTGACCGATCGGATCCGGGATCCGCAGGTCTCCGATTCCTCGTACCGATTCAAGGTATGGAGATGTGTTCAAACTCAACTGCCGGACCAGCCAGCTGGAAGCAATGCAGCCCTGAGTAGGGCATGGATACCGAAATACCGGTATACCGATAAAATATTTCGGTATTTTGATACCGGTATTTGAGGACAAAATACCGTTATTTCGGTATTTAAAAAATATATTTATTTTCGCAAGGGTGTTTAAAGACTATGCGGAACGCTCGATTTCTATGGTGATGTTCATACTGCTGATGAGTTTTCATATGACAATCACGAAAAATCTCGCTTATGGAAAATCATCACAAAATCAACTATGCAAGACACTGCATGCATTTAGCTAGTATGTAGGTAGTATTTAATGTACTGCTTTCAGTTGTTCGTCTAATGAATAACTTCTACAAATATATTGCTGTCGGCACACGTGCACGTCCGGACACAATAAGGCAGAAACAATACGTAAGCGCTCTGCTCTGAAGCGGCAATCACACCAACCAACATCATAAATCTTTATCTCTCATACATTGGGCTAGTACACGGCCACGCTGCACCCCTCCCTCAGTTCTGCTGTTTTCATTGAAGCGGGAACATGTGCCGGTGAGCTTGTTATCATGACAATCATCATCATCACAGCCCATATACGTCCCCACCGAGGGGCTCGAGCCTACCCTATATTAGGGTGATTAGGCCTTAGTCAACCACGCTGGCCCAGTGCGGATTGGTCGACTTCACATACATCATTGAATTTCTTCGCAGATGTATGCAGGTTGCCTCACGATGTTTTCCTTCACCGTAGGAGCGTCAGACAAATGTACATATGAAATTCGAAACGAAAAACACATTGGTACATGGCGGGTCTCGAACCCCGACCCCCCGATTGGAAGGCAAGTGCCGAGTCCACTGCGCCACCGACGCTCTTATGACATGACAATACTTTAACAATAATTTTGGAGTCCATTTAAGTGTGAAAACATCGTCACCACTCACATTGTTTGAGTAGTGTTGTGTTTGTGTCCTAAGAAATAAGCTAAGTACTTTAACTTTTCAGCGATATAAGAGAGATATCGAAAATGTCGATATTATTGTTAAATGGTTTCTTATCATTAGAGATTATGACTGATTTTGAAACCTATTTGATTGTGATATTTGTGCCAATGAAACAATATAAATAGTTCCAAGACCATACCGTATGTTCTTTAGTATTCTTCTTCCTCCTTGAGTCGTATTCCTCAGTATTGAGGGTCGTGACCTCCCTTCTGTATCACATTCTCACGTACGGACTTTCTCCATCTGTTTCTGTCTTCGGCTGTGTAAAGGGCGTTGTGGATTGTGGAGTCAAGAGCGGTGCGGATCTGGTCGGACCAACGCATTGGGCTGCGTCCACGAGGCCTTTTCCCATCAACTTTGCCGGTCACGATGAGCTTCTCGAGGTTGTCACCGTCTTTCCTTGCAATGTGACCGAAGTATTCTAGGATTCTGCGTAGACACTCAGATGACAGCCACTAGGAGATTTCGAGTTCTCGCAATATGGAGGCGTTAATCCGAAATGCTGTCCACGGGATACGGAGCATCTTTCTCCAGCACCACATCTCAAAGGCGTCAATATGTTTGCGCTCTGCAGCTTTCAGTATCCACGTCTCAGCGCCATACGAAAAGATGAGAAGACTAGAGTCCGTACCAGTTTGGTTTTAGTTTTTACGGAAATGTTGGGATCTCTGCATATTTTTTCAAGCTAAGACATGGCGCTTTTGCCTATGCCAATTCTCCTGCGCTCTTCCTTTTCGCACGAGCCATCGTTACTGATGTTAGAACCCAGGTAGATGAAGTTGTCCACTATTTCTAGGTCCAGCGCGCCTAGATTCGTCCGGTGTTGGTTGGGCGTTGGCAGGGCAGCCTCACGTTCTGCATGGTGGAGGTAATGACCGGGCATGGCTGCTTCGGTCACTACCTGCACCGGGTCGCCCGTCGGGAGGAAACGCCGCGGTGTCACCACTGCGACGCTCCCGATGACACTGCCGAGCACACCCTGTTGGTGTGCCCGGCCTGGCGACCCCGGCGCAGCGAGCTTAACGCTGCGCTGGGAGGCGGAGAACTCTCGCTGCCGAGAACGATCGTGGCCATGCTCCGCGGCGAGGTGGAATGGCTGCGGAGAGGAAGCGGGAGGAAGATCCCCAAGCCGCTTCCCTCTGCCGCAAACGGTTAGGCAGGCGAAGGCGGGCATTCGCACAAGCAATGCCCGTCTAATGACCCTGCCGTAGAGGCCTGCGTGTACGATTGGCCCCGTAAGGCCCTCCGTCTAGGGATTGCCCTGGTGTTCTCGGGCAATCCCCCTTGGCGATAGCCCGATCACCCTGGTCGGGCTTGCCCGAGTTCTAACTTCCCAGATCTATCTACCACCATGATCTTAGTTTTGGACCTATTTATGGAAAGTCCCATCTTCTCGCTAATCCGCTCCATTCGGCTCAGAAGTGCAGACATTTTACGACTCATTTGCTCCAAGGAGGGTAGTGTCATCGGCGTAGCGCAGGTTGGTGATTTTCACGCCACCAACTGTGATGCCACCCTTCTAATTCTCGCACGTTCGTCTCATTATGTATTCTCCATAGGCGTTTAATAGAATGGGCGACCGACAAAATACATCCCTGGCGTACTCCTTGGTGAAATTTAAAGAGTTTTGAGGTTGTTTTATCGACTCTTACGACTCCCTGGCTTGAGCCATACAGGGTGCGAAGTAGAGATGATTTGGTACTCCAAGTTCTTGTAGGACCCTCCATAAGCAACCCCAGTTGATATATTATTAGTATTCTTAATCCTATTTATTTTAATAACTCATTTTGTGGTTTCTAGGGAGATGATAAATATTTTCAGTGTTTCTGCCAAAAACTGCTTTAATCGCTCTCCCCAAACAAGGCTTACCAATCGTTATTGGAATCATTTAAATAGTTATTAACATTATTTAAAAAATACCGAAATTTCGGTATACCGGTTTTGAAATTTCAATACCGGTATCAATACCGGTATGAAAATCATTCCGGTATTCCATGCCCTAGCCCTGAGCTCCCGTATCCAAAAAGGCGCGAACTAAAACAAAGGTGCCCCTCGGGCCCCACACCTGTACGGAGGCTGTTGGTAATAGCACCTGCTCCTGTGGGGGGGTTGCAGCCGACAGTTGGTTTAATGAAAATCCTCCCGCATTCCCCGCAACGGGGGGGATGGGGGGTCCGAAAAAAAATGCGTGCGCGGCGGAGGAGTGGGGCGCTCAAGGCGCTCGAGCGGGTCCCAATCCGGCACGTACTGGCCCCGATCAAAGCGGCATCGGGGGGCCGGGCGGTGCCCATGATGGGCGAAAGTTGGGGGAGCCCGCAACAAACGAGGTCTCTCCATCAGAGGGGGAGAGAAGCGTATCGGCTCCCGGCTCCCTAATAACCGCGGCCCAATCCCGCGGTGGCGCCTCAGAAGCGGCGCGTCGATCCCCCCCGCCCGTAGGGGGGGTGGAGCGCCCCATCCTCTCACGGGAGGGGGGCGCCTGTCCAATCTCCGCGGAGGGGTGGCACGCCCCTCCGATCTCCTCGGAGATGTGGGTGACCTACGAGGGCTCCCGCCCGTGTGCGAGTCCCTCTCTCTCACCACCTCACTTTATTATTAAAGCACAAGAGGGGGTGATGGGCCCCTCCACAACAGTGGCAATCTCGTGGGTGGGGGCAAGACGATGCCATATGAGCCCCCAGGCAGCGGTAGCACCAATTCCGCTGCTTGGCCATATTTCTACGCCCCTCGGTGCGTAGGCCAACAGATTTGGGACAGGCCGGCAAACGATGGCCATCCCGCTTGCAACACTTGCAAGGCATCGGCCTCTCCCCGTGTGGAGAGTTCTGCCGCACTGCAGTATACTGCTTGTACGGGCGGCGCTCTCTCCGTGGCGCTGCCCGAGTCGCCTCATAGCGGCCTGTACTCGGTCCCGGCATAGGATCCAGATCCAAGTGGTCGGTCATCCGACACTCATCCTCCAAAAATCTGAGGAGATCAGAAAAGGGGGGGAGGTACGAGGCACTATTGCCCCCGTACCTTTGTTCAAAGCGCCCCTTCATCTCCATGGGAAGCTTATTGAGGATGAGGTGGAGCAATATGAAGGACCACTGGTCCACCGGTAGGTCAAGTCGTTTGAGCGCGTTAATAGCGCTTAGCAGCGGGTTCAAAATCTCCTTCCTCAATGAGGAGACCCGCGATACTCATGGCAGCACTAAAATGGCAGCCACATGTGTGTCCGCTAGCAAGCGAACATTCTGATACCGGGCGGTCAACAACGCCTGTTAACTACTGGGGCTGATTCCTATGTTCAGGGCTAAATAAAAACGGGACTTCTTCTAGTTATACAATTTAATAAAAATCGAGGGTATAAGCCAGACTATATGGAGCAGCGCGTGACGTACCTAGCTCGCATACCGTTCGTCACTGACGTTGCCGTTGCTGCGAGTTTTTGTGTTGGTCTGCTGGTGACCCTCTCCCCGCGCGCGCGAGGTAGCCCGCGCGCCACTCCTCCACATTATTTACTTATTTATTTAAACGCGTCGCTAACATTACCCACCCCAAGTGCTGCTCCGTCAGCACTCGACACCAATTGGAACTCGTACGACGCGGGTGACAGACCTGGTCAATGTCCCTGACTTGGTTTTGATTTTAATCATTCGAACGCGCCTATCTTTTCCGGGTAAAATCGTTTCTACAATGCCCCGCGGCCACACGTTCCTCGGATTGTTTGGATCAACTATTAGCACGAGGTCACCGATTTGTATGGATGTCTGCTCTTGTTGCCACTTCTTTCTAGGTAGCATCTCTGGCAGAACTTCTCTTATCCACCGGTGCCAGTACATGTCGGCAAGCCTTTGTGATATTCGCCATTGTTTTCTCAGGTACAAATCCGAATCATCGAAAACCCCTACTCGCGGTAAGTTTGATGACGTTCCGATAAGAAAGTGATTAGGGGTCAAGGTTTCGGAACTGCCTGGTTCTACAGCAACATGTACCAAGGGTCGACTGTTAACCATATTTTCTATCTCAGCCAACAGGGTGATCAAGGTCTCTTCTCGTGGGGCACGCTCCTTTAATACCACTTGGAGCGAAACTTTTACGCTGCGAATCAAGCGCTCCCATGCCCCACCCCAGTGTGGGCTCGCTGGTGGTATGAACGTCCATTTGACCCTCCGATTCAATGCTTCATTTTTCAACTGTTCCTCGTCAAGTTCCAGCATAGACCTTTTAAGTTCTTTTTCAGAACCCCTTAAATTCGTGCTGTTCACGCTCGAGGAAGAGCGAGAGGCGGCACTGCATTCTAGTCTGTGCAGTGACAGCTTTTTTGGCGGCCGGCCGCATGTGATATGTCAGTTGAGTCGAGTCGAAATGTCATATTTTTGTGGTTAGGATGATGTCCGGGCATCCATAAAATATAATACACAATATTCAAGCAAATAGTGATTTGCGCGGCGCACCTAATATCGGGGTGCGAAAGCCCGCTTTGTGTTGTGCAAAAGAGTGCCCGCTTTGTGTCAGAATCGCGTGTGAGTCGTGGTGGCCTAATAGGCATTTGTAGTGCTCCGGTCTCCACCGGTGGATCCACTGCAGATCTTCAGGAGCCGCGACTTCCTTCGAGCTAGCTCAGGAAGTCCACCGGCTACGGAGGAGACGGAAGGAGACAATTGGAGCCAAGGTAAGTAATACCAGCTTTCTATGAGTTGGTAGTCAAATAAAATTCAGCAATACAAGTCGGTGAAACGCCGACGTGGTGGAGTCTACTTGGGGCACCACCATCTCTTGGTAGCAGAGCGTGGTTCTTAGATTTGAGCATTTGATTAGTATTGTACAATTAATATTGTAATCTTGTTGGTTGTCCAAACGGGCAATACATATTAATTGGTTTTGATTGCTGATTTTAAACCGACTACCAGCTCATTTGTGGACCGATCTCCTTAACTAATTGTCATTGTATATGAAAAATTGAGGTTAAATGTCTTTTGTTGTTCTAGTTAAGTTCTAGCATTTACCTATATTTAAATTTTGGTTTGTTTTTTCATATCTTTGTTTTGCCCTTGAATATTTTGTTTGTTAAGTTGTAAACTTATACTTGAATTTGATTTGTTGAAAAAATTTTGCTGCTAAATGACTTTGCTGTTGTTGTAATACACTATATTGCTGTGTTAAGTTTTAGCATTTACATTTGATTTTGTTTTGTTTGCCTTTGAATATTGTGTTTGTTAAGTTATTGACTTAATGCTTGAATTTAATTTGTTTGAAAAATTCTGTTGTTAAATGCCTTTGTTGTTCTAGTTAAGTTCTAGCATTTACACTTGATTTTGGTTTGTTTATATATTTTGTTCTGCCTTTGAAGTTCCTCCCGATCTGTTTTATTGTCTGCGGTTGTCGGTCTGTTTGTCTGTGTATTATTATAGAGTATCTTAATTTTGGTGCAAAATGGTCCCGCCAGTCAGCCCGCTTAGTGGTGCCCGCGCGGGTGCACAAAAGATTTTGAGATGGTTTGCTAGTGCCGTCGCTTTGGTAGACCGACCAGACCGAGAACAGGCTTTGTTAATTCGGCATGAGGGAGTACCTGCTCGCTTGAAGGAATTGGAGCAGCTTTTCGTTGCTCATCAACAAAATCTGCTCGACCACCCAGCCGAGGGTGCCGCTGAGTTGCGGGCAGTCGACCAATTTAATGCCGATTATGATCAGTGTTTTGAACAGGCGGATGTGATTATAAACAAGGCTCAGGCAATCCTATCCGCCCGGAGGGGTGAGTCGTGCACGCCCGGGGAGGTCAAGCCTACCCCGGCCGGCTTGCTGGGCAGACTGCCCACTTTAGACATCCCAACCTTTGATGGATTCCTTTGAGGAACCTGGCTTCTTGGATGGGGTTCATTAACCTCTTTGATAGCCTGGTTCACTCGAGGGACGACCTGTTCCCTAGCCAGAAATTGGCCTATTTGCTCTCTGCCTTACGGGGAGAGGCTGGTGTACTTGTCCAGCATTTACCTGTCAATGATGACAGTTATGATATTGCAAGGGCGTTGTTGACCGCCCGGTATCAGAATGTTCGCTTGCTAGCGGACACACATGTGGCTGCCATTTTAGGGCTGCCACGAGTATCGCGGGTCTCCTCATTGAGGAAGGAGATTTTGAACCCGCTGCTAAGCGCTATTAACGCGCTCAAACGCCTTGATCTACCGGTGGACCAGTGGTCCTTTATTTTGCTCCACCTCATCCTCGATAAGCTTCCCATGGAGATGAAGGGGCGCTTTGAACAAAGGTATGGGGGCAATAGTGCCTCGTACCTCCCCCCCTTCTCGGATCTCCTCAGATTTTTGGAGGATGAGTGTCGGATGACCGACCACTTGGATCTGGTTCCTATACCGGGACCGAGTACAGGCCGCTTTGAGGCGACCCGGGCAGCGCCACGGAGAGAGCGCCGCCCGCACAAGCAGTATACTGCAGTGCGGCAGAACTCTCCACACGGGGAGAGGCCGAGGCCTTGCAAGTGTTGCAAGCGGGATGGCCATCGTTTGCCGGCCTGTCCCAAATTTGTTGGCCTACGCACCGAGGGGCGTAGGAATATGGCCAAACAGCGGAATTGGTGCTACCGCTGCCTGGGGGCTCATATGGCCTCGGCTTGCCCCCACCCACGAGATTGTCACTGTTGTGGAGGGGCCCATCACCCCCTTTTGTGCTTCAACAATAGAGACACTCGTGAGGTGGTGAGAGAGAGGGACTCGCACACGGGCGGGGGCCCTCCTAGGTCACCCACCTCTCCGAGGAGATCGGAGGGGCGTGCCACCCCTCCGCGGAGATTGGACAGGCGCCCCCCCTCCAGTGAGAGGATTGGGCGCCCCACCCCCCCTACGGGCGGGGGGGATCGACGCGCCGCTTATGAGGCGCCACCGCGGGATTGGGCCGCGGTTATTAGGGAGCCACGTCGGGAGACAATACGCTTCTCTCCCCCTCTGATGGAGAGACCCCGGTTGTCACGGGCTCCCCCAACTTTCGCCCATCATGGGCACCGCCCGGCCCCCCGATGCAGCTTTGGTCGGGGTGTGTACGTGCCGGATTGGGACCCGCTCGAGCGCCTTGAGCGCCCTATTCCTCCGCCGCGCACGCATTTTTCTTCGGACCCCCCTTCCCCCCCGTTGCGGGGAATGCGGGAGGATTTTCACTAAACCAACTGTCGGCTGCAACCCCCCCACAGGAGCAGGTGCTGTTACCAACAGCCTCCGTACAGGTGTGGGGCCCGAGGGGCACCTTTGTTTTAGTTCGCGCCCTTTTGGATACGGGAGCTCAGGGTTGCATTGCCTCCAGCTGGCTGGTCCGGCAGTTGAGTTTGAACACATCTCCATACCTTGAATCGGTACGAGGAATCGGAGACCTGCGGATCCCGGATCCGATCGGTCAGGTTTTGTTCTCCTTCTCCCCCCACTTCTCTTCAGCGCCCAAAATTGGCGCTACCGCGATTGTTTATGAGAAGGTTGTTGGTCAGCTTCCGCAACAGCACGTTTCGCGCGCTGTCGTTGATGCGACATCAGGATTGACCTTGGCTGACCCTTCCTTCCACCGAACCGGTCCGATTCACTTATTGCTCGGTGCCGGTGTTCTAGGCCGCGTGTATTGTGGGAAGAGGAGAGAGTTACAGAAGGGTGGGCTGGTAGCCTTATCTACATCGCTTGGGTTTGTAGTGATGGGACCAGTTAGGCATAACCCACCATCTCCATCGGTGGACAGTTACATAACTGTTAGCTCCACCTTATCGGATGTCCTTCAACGGTTTTGGGAGGTGGAAGAGCCACCTACCGTGAAGCGAGTGAACCCCTTGGACGAGGAGTGTGAGTTGTTCTACCAGAACAATACAGGTCGCCTTCACTCGGGACGGCTGATCACTCGTTTGCCCTTTTTGTCAGTTCGCCCCTCACTTGGCAGCTCCCGGCCGTTGGCCGAGAAGCGGCTGCTGTCCATGGAGCGTCGTATGAGTAGGAACTCCGACCTCAAACAGAAGTATGTCGACTTCATGCGAGAATATGAGCAACTGGGGCACATGTCGGTCTCGCGACTGGACTGGCGAAACGAGGAACATAATTTTCTTCCTCACCACGCGGTTTTGAAACCTTCCACTGGGAAGATACGCGTTGTTTTTGATGGGTCAGCTCTTACGTCTACCGGAGTTTCGCTGAATCAATGTCTGCATGCTGGACCGAAGTTGCACCACGAGGTGGGCGATGTATTGACCAACTTCCGTCGCCATGCCGTCGTCTTTGTGACCGATATCCGGATGATGTTTCGGCAGACTGTGATTCACCCGGACGATAGACGATATCAGCTCATATTATGGAGGGAGGATCCCAGAGATCCCATGCTGGTTTACGAGCTGAACACCAATACATACGGTTTGCGTTCGAGCCCCTTTGTGGCAATTCGCTCACTTGTGGAACTCGCTGAACGTGAACGATTACGATACCCTCGCGCATCCTTGGTTCTCAAGGAGGATGCATTTGTTGATGATATTTGTACGGGCTCCTCTAGTGTCGAGGAAGCCTTGATTTTGCGAGATGAACTAATTGCTCTTCTCGGGGCTGGTGGTTATGAACTGAGGAAGTGGATGTCCAACTCACCTCAGCTTTTGTGTGACTTGCCAGACGACCACCAGCAGGAGCCTCATATTTTTGAGAATGCCAACACTCCAGATTTACTGTCTGTTTTGGGAGTGCAATACAGACCTGTCCAGGACACGTTCACCTATCGATTGGAGCTGCCAAGCCCCAAGGTCTGGACGAAACGGTTGGTTTTGTCTACAGTAGCTCGTACCTTTGACCCAAATGGCTGGATTAGTCCCGTAGTGTTTTGGATGAAGTGCTTCCTACAGGAACTTTGGTCAGCCGAAGTGTCGTGGGATGAGCCCCTCTCGGGCCGTTTGCTGCGAGATTGGGAGTCCTTCATGTTGTCTCTCCCCGACATTAACCGTGTTAGTATCCCTAGACATATACTGCCTAAGGGACGGTTTACGGCCAGCCTTCATGGCTTTTGTGACGCGTCTGAGAGTGGATACGCAGCCGTCGTATATATCCGGACGGTCGATGATAGAGGAGCTGTTAAGCTCCACTTGCTAATTGCTAAGAGTAAGGTTGCTCCACTTCGGACTCGATTAACGATTCCGAAGTTAGAATTGTCTGGAGCTACTCTTCTGGTTCGGTTGATGAACCACGTTGTTGACACCCTGGGACGTAGTGTGGACTTTGAGTCGCTCTTTGCTTGGTCCGACAGTCAGGTTGTCCTGTGTTGGATTAAGAACTCCGTCCACTCCCTGGAAGTATTTGTGGCCAATCGGGTATCCCAAATACAGGCCTCGAAGGCCACGTTGATTTGGCGCCACGTGCCAGGTGAAATAAACCCTGCTGACTGTGCATCACGTGGCAGCGAAGCCCCTCAGCTTATTGACCACACTCTGTGGTGGGGTCCCGACTGGTTGTTACAACCGTCTTGGCCTTCCACACCAGCTGTGGTGAAGGTACCAAATCCGGGCTTGCGTGTTCACGCTGTCGAGACTATGGCGGCTCCAGAGCGGGAATTTTTATTAGACCGCTACAGTTCTCTGGACAAGTTGCTCGGCGTGACCGCTTGGATAAGAAGATTTATACGAAATTGTCGCCGGCCTCAGGACAAAGATTTGTGTCCGGTCCTCTCACCGCAGGAGCGCCAAGATGCTCTTTTGCATTGGGTGCGTATGACCCAGTCTAGAGCGTTTGAACCGGAACTTAAGATTTTCCGAACCGGGACGTCCAAATTGAAGGGACCTTTGGTGCGTTTGACTCCCTTTCTGGATGAAAAAGGATTGTTGCGTGTAGGAGGCCGATTAAGGCACGCTAACTTGCCTTATAGATCACGTCATCCCCTGTTGCTCCCCAAGGACGGACCATTGGTGCGATTGTTGATCATTGATCGCCATGTGAAGAATGCTCATGCCGGATGTAATGCATTGACCGCGCTCCTCCAACGGGAGTTTTGGATTTTGTCAGCGCGAAGAATAATCCGATCTGTTATCTTTCGATGTCTGCCCTGCTATCGTTTACGCCCCGAGACGATGCAGCCCCAAATGGGTGATTTGCCTGCTGATCGTGTGAATGAATCGATGACCTTCTTAGGAGTTGGAACTGATTTCGCGGGACCATTCACTATAAAAACGTCGCGACTCCGTAATGCTAAGACTGAAAAGGCTTACTTGTGTGTGTTTGTTTGTTTGGCCACTAAAGCCGTTCATTTGGAGGTGGTGAGTGCGCTCACCATGGACGCTTTCTTAGCAGCGTTAGGCAGATTTGTCTCCCGCCGGGGACTGCCTTCTCTAATTCGGTCCGATTGTGGGACGAACTTCAAGGGCACTGATAGACATATAAGAGAAGTTTGTGAATTTTTAGATAAAAATAATATTGAGATCGGATCCACACTCTCCCGTAGGGGGGTAACATGGCGATACTCCCCGCCGTCTTGCCCTCACTGGGGAGGGATTTTTGAATCTGTTGTAAAGGCCGCCAAGACTCACCTTCGCCGCGTTATTGGGGAGACTATTCTCACGTTTGAGGAACTCGCGACGGTGTTTCATAAGATTGAGGCGGTTCTCAACTCGCGTCCGTTATGTCCGTTGTCTACCGACGCGAACGATTTGCAGGCCCTCACGCCGGGCCATTTCTTGATAGGCAGACCACTTAACGCCCTGCCCGAGTATCCTTATAGAGATATCAATCCCGGACGCCTTTCGCGGTTTGAGTTGCTCCAGCAGCTTACCCAGAGTTTCTGGCGCCGCTGGCACCTTGAATATTTACACATTTTGCAACAGCGCGTTAAGTGGTCAGATAAGACAAACCCACCGAGGGTTGGAGACCTCGTGTTAGTGAAGGACCCAAACCTGCCACCCTTACGTTGGCGTCGCGGACGCATTGTCCAACTTACTCTAGGGTCTGATGGTGTGCCCAGGTTTGCCGAGGTCCTAGTTGGGGATTCTGTTTTGAAGCGCGCGGTCGCTACTCTTTCTCGCCTCCCCTTAGACTGATTTGGCGGACAGTCCGGGACTGTCCGGAGCGGGGGGATGTTCACGCTCGAGGAAGAGCGAGAGGCGGCACTGCATTCTAGTCTGTGCAGTGACAGCTTTTTTGGCGGCCGGCCGCATGTGATATGTCAGTTGAGTCGAGTCGAAATGTCATATTTTTGTGGTTAGGATGATGTCCGGGCATCCATAAAATATAATACACAATATTCAAGCAAATAGTGATTTGCGCGGCGCACCTAATATCGGGGTGCGAAAGCCCGCTTTGTGTTGTGCAAAAGAGTGCCCGCTTTGTGTCAGAATCGCGTGTGAGTCGTGGTGGCCTAATAGGCATTTGTAGTGCTGCGGTCTCCACCGGTGGATCCACTGCAGATCTTCAGGAGCCGCGACTTCCTTCGAGCTAGCTCAGGAAGTCCACCGGCTACGGAGGAGACGGAAGGAGACAATTGGAGCCAAGGTAAGTAATACCAGCTTTCTATGAGTTGGTAGTCAAATAAAATTCAGCAATACAAGTCGGTGAAACGCCGACGTGGTGGAGTCTACTTGGGGCACCACCACGTGCCGTTATCGGAAAACAGATGCTGAGGCCAACCGCGTTTGGCCGCCATACGTCTCAGCGACATTATAAATGAATCAGTGGTAAGTGAGGCTACTATTTCAATGTGTATTGCTCTCACCGTCAAGCAAGTATACAGCACCCCATAACGCTTCTCGCGCCGTCTCCCAGTCGTTATTTCCATAGGGCCGAAAAGGTCTACACCACAGAAAGTAAATGGGCGGTGATGATGAGCCAACCTTGCTTCGGGTAAGTCTCCCATCCTCTGTACCGCTGGCTTACTTTTCCTAAGACGACAAAAATTGCACCTGGAACTGACACCCCGCACGGTAGGCCGCAATTTAATAATCCAGTACCTTTGCTTTAATTCATTAATTATCATTTCTTGATTAGCATGTGCAGCTTTAATGTGGTAATCTCTTACAATTAATTTTGTAATGTATTCTCCACCATCTAATATAATAGGTCGCTTTGTTTCAGGGCAGACGTCTACAGCAGCATCAATTCGTCCACACGCTCTCAGGAGTCCACGTTCGTCGAGCTGCGGTGACAAGGTAAGTAATTTACTAGACTTAGGTAAGTGTTCCCCCTTTTCTAATAAAGCTATTTCTCGCTGAAATGATTGGGCTTGTGAATGTTTCAACAAAATTTGTTCGGCTTTCTGCATTAGAGTTATATCATCGGTAGTTGATTTCATAATCTTACATATAAATTTCAAAACCATATACATCGCACGAATCAGTCTCAACCACGACGAAAACCGTGTAGGTTCTGGTATACTATATTTATTGTGGTCGTTCGTTATTGTTGAAACATATTCCAATTCCGATTCATTTACTTGCAGCAAAATATTTGTAGGCCAATCACTTTCTTGACTACGAAGGAACGCAGGACCACATGACCATTCGTATTGTAGTTTCGAAATGTCATAATTCTCGCGCGTCGCGATATCCGCTATGTTTAAATTAGTAGGTACGTATCTCCAATCCTTAGAATCTGTAAGTTCATCTATTTCGCCTAGTCTATGTGCTATGTATGGCTTATAATTTTTACATTTATTTTTTATCCAGTGTATTACCGTCGTAGAATCACTCCAAAACAACTTTCGTTCGGGTTTTATTCGGTGCTCATTTACTATTGTATCGGCAAGACGCGCAGCCAACACACTCGCTTGTAATTCTAATAGCCGTAACAGACGATCCGATTTGGTTGGAGCCAACCGCCCGACCCCAACCAAATTGGAACGTGTGTACGGCTGTCGGCCCGACATAATTATTATTAGCTTGTTGGATGCTCGACGGCCCGATCGCTCATCCGACAAGTAGGGACACGACAAAAGACAAAAGTATCGATACTTTGTGGTTTAATTTAATTATGTGTGCTTAAAGTAATAAATTAATAATTTAGTAAACTAAAATGACTCGACTGCTGTCCTGCCAAACCACAAAGTAGAGAAAAAAATATGTTGCAAAAATGTTGTTTTACTTTTTGTTTGTGTTTTAACAGACATTACCCTATTTATGAGTACCTACCTAATATAATAAACTTTAATTTGTGAATTTACAGATGCTTTTTTCTTATTGTTTATACACACCTACTTAATTTGTTGCTGTTTTCAAGTCACTGACTGACGTTAAAGTACTCTACACTATCAATACTTCAAATTCTTTCAATAATTTACGAGTACGATAATTTTTTGGATCTTTTGGATTTTATGTTCGGGATTTTTATGATACCGATCGATCGAGATCACAGGAAATAAATATTTCTAACAAACATTACCTCAAAAAATTTACCATGAAATCTATCTGTACCTATTTATTTATTCGTTTATAAACAAATTTTATAAACTTTATAAAATATTAACAAAAGGTGTTAATTTATTTGAGTTTCGCAAAGACAAATTATGTTTTTGTATTGGCCAAAATAGTATTTTGTATCGATATCGATATAGGTACATAATACTTTTTAGGGCATCCCTAATGTTGGATTGCCAACCGCGTCGGACCGTCTGTAGGCGCGTCGGCTCCTCATTTGGTTGGATCACGTTGGATCCAACCAAATCGGATCGTCTGTTAGCACTTTAAGCGCGGCACTGTCGTAGTCTTAATTGGTGCTACGCGGCTTTTGCATGCTACGAACGCTACGAGTATCTTGTTATTGTAACTCCATCGCCAGAAAGCAACCGCACACATTGCTTTGGTCGACGCGTCGCAAAATACATGTAGCTGTAAATCTAAGGCCTTAGTCTCCTATAAAATGCTATATGCAGCGTCCGACTTCAGCGTAAACGTTTCGATCGACGTCTGTACGTCAGGCACAGCGTCAGCGGTCAATACGTCTCATACGCAAACAACGACGACAAACAGCGCTCACGCGTAGTCGTGTGATATAAAATGGATATAAATTCGACACTTTTGGCTGCGCTTGTGTTACTTGAAGAGGAGGTATAAAACAACCGCATACAAAGAAAACTCAGGGCAACAAGGCACCGATTATGTATAAAGAGAAAGAAAGAAGGATGTATCCAGATGTTAATAATGAAACACTTAAAAGACAACAATATTTATGGAATATTTTCGTATCAATCAAGAACAATTCAAACATATCTTAGAACTTTTGCAATAAAACTGCCATCAAAAAGGCATCTTAATCCCATATCACCTGACGAAAAAGCTGCTGTAAACATTTGTGTTTATAAATACTATTTTCATGTTCCTTGTCACTTTTATTGTATAACGAACATTGGACTGATTCAATCAATAATTCGTCTTTTTCTTTATCAAATTTCGACATTTTGTACTGACGCCAAATAAGACGTTTACGCTGCAATGGTTCGAAATAACTAGAGACGCGGCGTAAAGCGTTTCAATGTCGCCTACGGCGTCCACACGCCAACGTCAGCGTATGAAAGAGACCACAATAGTACATTTCTATAGTAAGCATCGTAACGCAGCGTACGACGTGACGCTGTACGCGGCCGATGGCGTTTATAGGAGACCATAGCCTAAGTACGTATCTATAGTCCGCGCGGGCGCAGGCTCGGCGCTCGGCGTCGGCGCGTAGTCTGATGACGCAACTGTTTGCGTTAGCTCTGTCTCGCTTCCGCCTATAGCGATGTCATTATAATATCTCGGCAGGCTTATGTCACGTAACAAAGATATTAATGAAATCCAATTTTTCCATTTAAAATATATATCGTCTGGTATAATTTCATCCCAACTTATGTTTAATTGCCAGCATTCTTGCATAATAATTTTGCCTGTTACGGTTATTGGTGCGAGAAACCCATAGACGTCAAATATAGACATAATTATTTTTAAAATTTGTCTCTTTGTAGGTTTTTGTTTGCCATTCACTAGGTCCTCCGGAATACTCTTTAATGAGACATCGAATCTTAATAAATCTACACAAGGTTCCCATATTAGCCCGAGTGTTCGTTCGCCTTGATATTCATTTTGCTGGCCGATTTTGAACTTAAATGCCGTTTCACCTAGATCATCTTTTGGCATGCTGCTCAAAAGCCTTTCGCTGTTACTTGTCCAGTTTCTGATGTGAAAATGACCTTGACCATGAATGTAACTTATTTGTTTGACTAAATTAATAGCCGTATCTTCATCAGCAACACTATCGATATAATCATCCATATAATGCGATTTAATAATCGCTTCAGTGGCGCTAGGCATATTATTTTTGAAGCGTTCCGCGTTTTTATTTTTCACATATTGGGCCACAAAGGGCGAACAGTTAGCTCCAAATATTAGGGATGTCATCGCATAAGTTTTAATTTCGCTATCAGTTTTATCTCTGAACAGGAAACGGAATGCGTGTTGATCCTCGGGATTTATTTTTACTCGCAAAAACATATCTTTTATGTCCCCGGTGACAGCTATTTTATTTTCACGAAACCTCAACATGATACCAAATAAAGACTGGAGTAGGTCCGGACCCTTTAAAAGATAATCGTTCAGACACAATCCGTTGACCTGAGCTGCTGCATCGAAGACGAGACGCAACTTCTTCTTGTTCGGGTTGTCGACGCCAAAATGAGGTAAGTACCATTGTTTATTATTTTTAACTCCTAAAGTACTCTCCTCACTTGACAATTGTCTTGCGTAACCGTTATCAAATAAATGTTGTACTCGCTCGTGATAACGTTTTGCGTATTCGACATTTTTCTTCATCTTATTTTCCACCCCGATTAACCTAGATAATGCATTAGGGTAAGCATTAGGCATAAAACAATTTTCGTCCTTCCAAGGGAGTCCCACGTACCACTCTGTGCCGTTGAGAGTTGTCGTCTTTTCCAAAATGTTTAGGGCGCGCATATCCTCAGGGTTCTGCCGTGGCTTAGCAGATACACCCATCGACTCGATTGAAAAATAACTATTTACTTTACTATGTAACTCTCGACAGCATCCACCGTCAGTGTCACTCGACACGACCAGCATTGTGTGCAACGGCTGCCTACGTGCAACGCTGGCACGGCCATGCACACACCATCCGAGAGGGGTACGTGTGGCACACGGTTCATTGGCAGAACCAACTACTGATTCTAGGGGTAGTATTAAGTGATAATTATCCTGACCGATAAGTAATTGTGGCTCACACTGATCAGTACATAATTTATTTTTTAAAGATTTTAAATGGTCATATCTTTCACAATTTATTACTGTTAAATCTTGTTTTGGCAAATTGAGTGAATCAATACTGCGCGCTTTGATATTAAAAATATTTCCGGACTTACCAGATAAAGAGACATCAACCAGCTGACTGTCACACACGAGCTCGGTGTTATTCCAAGCCCCACGCACACGTAAACAATCCCTACGGCCCTCGAGACCTACGCGCTCCGCGAGCGCCGCGCTTATCAGCGACACTGTCGATCCGTCATCGAGCAGGGCAGTCGCACGAATCACACCGCGCGGTCCGTGGATGTTCACGGGAACAACTTTTAATAAAACAGCACTATAACTATGGTTCGTGTTTACATGGGTAACAGTTTCGGTTTGCACTTCAGCTTCTACACTCGGCACTGGCACTGCACTCTTTATGTTTTGGCGCGGCACATAATGCAATAGACGGTGGTGATTTTGACCGCAGGATGTCGATTCTGTAAAATTCGAACAATAGCTCGCATCTCACTTCGATATTCACGCTCACTTCGCATAAGATACAAGATACCCTTACATAGTCATTATCACGAGTTAGTAGCGATAACATTCTAATAAATAACTCAGAAGTAGTTTTTATCACCTTCAGAAATAATTTTAAATGTATTTTTAAACTATGATAATAAATTTTGCCTGTTTTCACTCACAAAATAGCAACGTTTTATTTGACACTTTGTTTCGAGTTCGTGTGCGAAGTGAGCTTCGAAGTGATAAAGGAATTCCCTTTACGGAATGCCACTTCATACGTCATCCCATACTTATAATGTCAAAATCTCACGGTCACTCTAGTTCCACTCGCTGCCACGCTCGCAAGTGTAGCGCTGTAGCACAGATTACTTAATAGTTTTTAGTAACTTCGAATCTACATTCGAATTTTGAGAATGCCAATCTAAGAACTCACTGCGGAATCAGATTCGAAGTTTAAAGTGAGGTTTTACAGAATCACACTACAGTCCTCTACGTCACACACCGGCGCTGGACAAGTTAGTCTGTCATGTTGCGATATTAAACACTTATAACACACGCCGTAGCGCTTCACGTATTGCCAGCGTTCCTTGCGCAGCGCTTTTTTAAAACGTTTACACTCAGTTAGTTTATGTTCCGATTTTTTACAAAACTGACACTTTCCTTGCTGTTTTATTGTACTTTGTACTAACACTGTTTGTTGCGGTTCACTATACGCGTTGTATTGTTTTTTATCTGGTTTTAAATACAATAAATTAGCACCGGATTGCGATAACTTCAAGGCTTCTTCATGTAGAAATTCCGTCAACATAGACAAACGACAGCTGCTTCCTTTTTTCGTTAATTCGTAGCTGTAGTCAGACCACTTCGATATGAGTACCGTAGGCAGCTTACTTAATATTATTGTCGTTACGTTCACACCTTGCAGGTATTCTTCTCGGCCCAGTGCGCGAACCGCTGTTACGTAATTGTTTACTTTAATAGAAAATTTCACAATTTCTTTGTGGTAATCTGGGGGCAGCGGTGGCAATTTTCTAATGTCACTGATTATTTTAGACAGTATTATTTCTGGGTTGCCAAATTGTAATTTAAGTGTGTCTATTACTTTATCGGGGGTTGTAGATGTAATCAGCAATGACGAAACCGTCTCACGAGCTGGGCCGCGCAGACATCTTCTTAATCGCCATAAATTCTCTTTCTCACTAAATTTACATAGTTCAGTAGATTCTTCGTATGCTTGTTGAAATTGCAGCCACTCCAGGGGATCGCCGGCAAATATCGGGAGGTCTCGCGGAGTACTGATGCGGCTGAGCAAATTTAAATTTTGATTGCTAGTGACGGTATGGGTGACGAGGTTATTAATTGCAGCTGCCAATTGCTGAGCTGAACCATCTAGTCCAGCGGTCGGTCCCGCTGGTAAGTTCAACGTATCTTGATTATTCTCCATCTTGTTAATACGCTGTCCTTTCAGCTCCACTACACTGCGGTCAACCCATCTCTCGATGTCACTTTTGGTTGTGTACTGTGTCGAAACAGCAGATTTTGAACTATAGTTAGTATTGTCCTCAAGTGCAGCGATGTCTGCTGCTAATTTTTTATCTATAAGTTCCATTTGTATGCGAGCCTTTTCCTGTGCTGCTTCTAACTCCAGCTGTTTTCTGCGTGCGATTGTCGAGGAAGAAGAGGATCTATGCTTTGACTTCGGCTTTCCAGAAGTAGATGGTGGTGGCTTATCCTCTTTTTGCGCCTTTGCTTCTATTATTTCTTTCACTACAATTTTCTTATTATTAATATTTGTGTTTTCTTCTTTTACAGGTGTACCAGAGGCAAGCTGATGCATCGATGTCGTCGGCATATCTGGTGGCTGCTGGACCATGCCTGCATTCTCGTTGACTTCGAATTTGGCTTGACTTTTCAAGGCGCCTCTTGTATTTACCATCTTTGCAGGTTGCGGAGTTCTTGCAGTCATTTAGCACTGATTATCCGGCTCGAAGGACCACTTGTTAACTACTGGGGCTGATTCCTATGTTCAGGGCTAAATAAAAACGGGACTTCTTCTAGTTATACAATTTAATAAAAATCGAGGGTATAAGCCAGACTATATGGAGCAGCGCGTGACGTACCTAGCTCGCATACCGTTCGTCACTGACGTTGCCGTTGCTGCGAGTTTTTGTGTTGGTCTGCTGGTGACCCTCTCCCCGCGCGCGCGAGGTAGCCCGCGCGCCACTCCTCCACATTATTTACTTATTTATTTAAACGCGTCGCTAACAACGCCCTTGCAATATCATAACTGTCATCATTGACAGGTAGATGCTGGACAAGTACACCAGACTCTCCACGTAAGGCAGAGAGCAAATAGGCCAATTTCTGGCTAGGGAACAGGTCGTCCCTCGAGTGGACCAGGCTATCAAAGAGGTTAATGAACCCCATCCAAGCAGCCAAGTTCCCATCAAAGGTTGGGATGTCCAAAGTGGGCAGTCTGCCCAGCAAGCCGGCCGGGGTAGGCTTGACCTCCCCGGGCGTGCACGACTCACCCCTCCGGGCGGATAGGATTGCCTGAGCCTTGTTTATAATCACATCCGCCTGTTCAAAACATTGATCATAATCCGCATTAAATTGCTCGACTGCCCGCAACTCAGCGGCACCCTCGGCTGGGTGGTCGAGCAGATATTGTTGATGAGCAACGAAAAGCTGCTCCAATTCCTTCAAGCGAACAGGTACTCCCTCATGCCGAATTAACAAGGCCTGTTCTCGGTCTGGTCGGTCTACCAAAGCGACGGCACTAGCAAACCATCTCAAGATCTTTTGTGCACCCGCGCGGGCACCACTAAGCGGGCTGACTGGCGGGACCATTTTGCACCAAAATTAATATACACTATAATAATACATAGACAAACAGACCGACAACCGCAGACAACAAAACAGATCGGGAGGAACTTCAAAGGCAGAACAAAATATATAAACAAACAACAAAGGCATTTAACAACAGAATTTTTCAAACAAATTAAATTCAAGTATTAAGTCAATAACTTAACAAACATAATATTCAAAGGCAAACAAAACAAAATCAAATGTAAATGCTAAAACTTAACACAGCAAAATAGTGTATTACAACAACAGCAAAGTCATTTAGCAGCAAAATTTTTTAAACAAATTAAATTCAAGTATAAGTTTACAACTTAACAAACAAAATATTCAAGGGCAAAACAAAGATATGAAAAAACAAACCAAAATCAAATATAGTTATACATTCGTTGCTTCGTCCTTTGAGATTAGGTAATAATTGTAGTAACACGTATCATGTCGCCTTTCATCCACTAAGTTAAAAGTAGGTATTCACACTTTTTTTTTTGATGGTGGTACACAAACCTTCCTAGAGACACCAACCATATAGTCGCTCATTCGCGTTTTAGTGCTTCGCCGATCACCACGTATCCTACTTAATTTCTTAGAAAACGTTACTATGCCGAAACGAAGTCATAAGGAGGAAGATAGTGATTACTTACGCAAGAAAATAAGAAAGATAGAAATGATGTTAAAAAAGCGCGAAAAGCGTACGCGCAATCGAATAATTTCAAACAATAGTAGCTCGTCGTGCCCAGCCTCACCGGCGGTGGCAATTCTGACGCTATCAGGAAACGAAGGTACGCAGTTGTTAAATAATATTATACTTATTTATTAAAAGTGGTTAACATTTGTATCACTTAATGTGATGTAATGTGTTCCTATATTTATATGGGATTATTTCATAACGAAAGACCACCACTGGTTTTTAATATTGTGTAGTGTACATCTATACGGGGATGTTACCGGCACAAAATATTATACCTGATAATATTAAAGTATCTGCCTGTTATCTTTATCAGATAATCTTTAGTGATGTGTATATCTATATGGGATATTACCTACCGTCACAAATAATTACCACTGGTATCTTGTATGTAGTGTACATCTATGCGGGATGTTACCGTCACAATATTTTTTATGTACTGTGTACATTTTATATGTTATGTTAACTTCATGACTAATAAAGTATGTGCACATTTTAATGGAATGTTGCCTTTTAAAGTTTCATACATAGGCACTAAAGGGTTTATTCTCACAAACATTGGTCGTTGATATACAACCGCATTTAAAAAATTAAGCAGCTGTTATGGATATCTGACAAAGGTGTATTCTTCTGTGTCATATGTATTTTTGGACACACAGTTACCTGTATGCGACACAAACGTATTGCAGGTGAAAGTGAAGTGCAATCAGAGGTCGACAGTCTCGATTGTAGAAGAGATCAATTCAGATCCATCCACTTCTATGGCTGCAACTGCGCAACAACAGCTTTACAGCCTTTAGATTCTACCGAACTACCTGCACATGTGAGCAGTGAACCAGTTCGTGTTGAATTGGATGAAGAGATTTTAAGTCTTTTGGGTGAAAAACCCTCCCAAAAAAAAAAAAAAAAAAACTGCCCTCAAAAATCAAAAATAAACACACCAAAGATGAACCCCGAGATGAAGGCAGCCTTATCGGAAATGCTTGTAAAGAAAGATAAAGCATTAGAAAATAAACAAATACAGCAGGCAGTTGCTATATCTTGCATTGGTGACGCTCGGACCACATTATTTTCTTTAGAACATAAAGACCAGTGAGTCTAAAAGCTGTTAATCGAGGCCAGCCGTTTAATGTGCGATGCACAACATACCGAGTCAAAAAACAAGACGCTTTTTTATTTGCTCAGCACTAAAAAATGACATAAAGGAGCAACTGTACAATGCTGAAATTGACAGTTTTCTATTTGGGGGAAAATTAGCCGACAATCTCAAAGCCGCAAAGGCGATATCGAAGTCTGGTGCTGAGATAAAGATTACTTCATCAACCAAGAAAACGCTTGTAGCGACAAAACCAAAGCAACCTTTAAATCGTCATTTAAACCAGAAGCCTCCGCTACCGAGGTCCAGGCAGGTGGGAGCACCGCGGAGGACGAAGCTGGCCCCGCCGTAGGCACCGCGCCCGCCGCGACAACAGCAGCTGCCGCGACCGCCGCCTCGCTCGCAGCAGCACCTAGGCCCACGTCGCTAGATTCGGTATGTTCAGCAGGTCGTTTAAGTAATTTTTACGATAATTGGCTACTCTTAACTGATGACCCGGTTATATTATGATGGATAAGATCCCTTTTTCCAGACCTATTCATAAATTATGGGAACCTAAACTGCCGACCTTGTCAACTTCTGAATCTTTACAATATAGAGTGGCCATTACTGAATTGATTGATTCAGGAGCTATTTCACCTTGTCAACCAAGTGAAATAAACAGTTCTTGTCCAGCTATTTTATTATTAAACAACCAATATGTAAAAACAGATTACAGAACTACAATGAAATTAGTTTCATAAAACAGTGTCATGGCCACCATAGATTTAAAAGATGCCTATTTTTTAATTTCAATCCACCCAGCTCATAAAAAATATTTTGGGTTTATATCGAAGATAAACTATACGAATTTAACGTTCTTCCCTTTGGCCTTAACACCGCACCATTTGTAGTAACAAAGTTGCTTAAGACGGTGATGTACTTACTTCGATCCTTAGGCCATAATATTGAACGACATGGTTAGCGCTGAGGTCGAGTGATTGCCTACTGCGCAACGGGTCGCGGGTTTGTATGGCCTACAGAAATTTGTTCCGGACTGGGCGTATCCGTATGTGCATGTGATATACTATGTTTGTAACTGCACCCACGACCCAGGAAAAAATCCTAGTGTGGGGCGACGTTTAAAAAAAAAAAAAAAAGCTGTATGATTCCTAACACTAGTTGTAGATTTATTGGTTTTATAATAGACACGAAAAATTTTCATACATGTTTATAGTACATAGGATAAAAGGAATTGCTTTATTTTCAACATAAGACAAATTGTAAAATTCGACGTTTCGCTCGACTGCTGGGATTCCTCACCTCATCCTGCCCAGCAGTAAGTATGGTTGGTTGTATACCAAACAAATGGAGAGATGTAAATACCTTGCTTTATGCAATAACAATAGCTACAACAATTGCAAACAGATTTTTCCTGGTGGAAAAATTCCATTGATAAAACATTTAATCCTATTAGACAAGACTATTACAATATCGAATTTCCACACCTTACTGATATAACCAGGTAACTGTGGCAGTGGTGCGAACCTAGAGGTACATTTGTGTTTGCTTGTTACATAAGCTCTAAAGATAATATAATTAAATAGCAGATGTGGAGTCAAGAAAATCTCACCCTGATACTGAATGGGAGCTAAAAAATCATGCATTTAATCAAATTCTAAAGGCGTTTTGCAAGCCTGACATTGATCTTTTTGCCTCTAGAGTCAATAAAAATGCAACTTGTATGTTTCTTGTAATAAATAAGGATCCAGATTAACGTGTTCAGGGGCTATGGCGGTAAACGCTTTTACCTTGAATTGGAAACATCTTTCATTTTATGCATTTCCGCCTTTTGCTGTAATACTAAAAGTTTTACGAAAAATAATAACCGATCAAGCTGAGGGAATAGTATCGTTGTTCCCTTCTGGCCTACACAACCCTGGTTTCCTTTATTTCAAGAGCTTCTTTGTTCAAAGACTGTACAATTACAGCCCTTCAGATAACGTTTTGTTGTCTGTTTCTAACAGCCTGCCCAAGCTCACATTGATAGCAGGGAACTTATCCGAAAGGCACTTCTGAAGAGGAGCGTACCACCGTCATCCTTAGACATCATGATGGCTTCCCTGTCAAAAAATTCCATCAATGAATATTATTAGCAATACATCGCTGGATAAATTATTGTAGAAAAAAAAAAAAAACGTGTATGAAGCATCAACTTTCTCCGCAGGTTATTTATTTTCTTACACAAATATTTTATTCGGGTTTACAATATGGATGATTAAAATAATAGTCATCGCTCTGCTCTATCTTTGATTTTGGGATCGAGAGTAAGGTCGAATGACCGCATTACAAGACTGTTTAAGGGTTTTTCAGACTTCGTCCTCCAGCCCCTAAATATGTTACATTACCTGGAATCCTTCTCTAGTTTTAGATTACCTGTCAAAAGCTTATCTAAATACCACGTTGAGTTTAGAGCAATTGTCAAAGAAGATTGCAACACTTCTTGTACTCGTAACAGCACACAGAGTACAGACGATTGCAAAAATAAAATTAGATAACTATTATTAGAGATCAAGTAATTATTATTAAAATTAAAGATTTGATTAAAACATCACGTCCAGGATCAAATCAACCAAATTTGTGTATTCCATTTTACAAAGACCGCCCACAGATTTATTTATTTATTTAATCTTTATTGCACTTAAAAACAGTATAAAGGGCGGACTTAATGCAACAAGACATTCTTTACCAATCAACGGAGCGGAAAGTAAAAAAAAAAAAAGACATTTTGATAAGTTTCAAAAGACCTCATTAGGTAGTATCTTCCAATACAATCAGCAAGTGGATTAAGGACACCTTATTAACTAGCGGAATTTATATTTCAATATTTTCTGCCCACTCCGTCAGACATGCAGCTACCTCAACGGCGCATAGGCAGCAATACGCAGGACTGTAGGGGGGAGTGGCAGCCAATGTGTTTGCTAATTATTACTATAGAAATATTCAACCAGATGAATCTAATAGTTTTGCATTGGCTATCCTTAATAGCTAACATTATGCCAATAAATAATTGATATTATTTGTTGTTGCCTTGATTCCTTTATAGATTTGATTTTTTTGGTTACAGAATGAATATCATAATATATTTTAATTATTATTTGGTTTTAATATTTCACTTGCTTTCAAAATCTACAATTATTACCTAATCTCAAAGGACGAAGCAACGAATGTATAATTAGTGATTAAACGAACTTACCTGAAGTGAAGTTCTATCATAATTATACAAGTTGCTTCGTCCGAAGAGATTAGGTCCCTCCCTCCCAATATGCCCCTTTAAAGTGAAATATATAGGTTTTGCGGGACTTTCAACTAAATGAGCGACTATATGGTTGGTGTCTCTAGGAAGGTTTGTGTACCACCATCAAAAAAAAAAAGTGTGAATACCTACTTTTAACTTAGTGGATGAAAGGCGACATGATACGTGTTACTACAATTATTACCTAATCTCTTCGGACGAAGCAACTCGTATAATTATGATAGAACTTCACTTCAGGTAAGTTCTTTTAATCACTAAGTAAATGCTAGAACTTAACTAGAACAACAAAAGGCATTTAACCCCAATTTTTCATATACAATGACAATGACAACTAGTTAGGGAGATCGGTCCACAAATGAGATTGTAGTCGGTTTAAAATCAGCAATCAAAACCAATTAATATGTATTGCCCGTTTGGACAACCATCAAGATTACAATATTAATTGTACAATACTAATCAATCAATCAAATCTAACAACAACACGCTCTGCTACCAAAAGATGGTGGTGCCCAAAGTAGACTCCACCACGTCGGCGTTTCACCGAATAATGATGCTGAATTTCATAACCGACTACCAGCTCCTAGAAAATTGGTATTACTTACCTTGGATCCGTTCGGTCTCCGTATGTAGCCGGTGGACTTCCTGAGCTAGCTCGAAGGAAGTCGTGGCTCCTGAAGGGCTGCTGTCTGACCGAACCGGATGGTACACTTGCCTATTAGGCCACCAATACCCGAACTCATTAACGGACACAAAAACTTTGGTACACTATTCACCGACACTAAAACTTGGCGGAACCTCGCACCAACAATCACTTGGTGCGCCGCGCAAGACACAAATTTTATATATTTCTCGAAACGAAAACGCGCTGCCCGGTCATCATAACCTATTTCAATGTCATTCCGTATTCATTCGACTCCACTGACATGTTACATGCGGCCGGCCGCCACAGAACTGCGTTCAGAACCTACGCTCGAGTGCACTCCGAGTGCACTCTGACAGCAACCGACCCGTTCAGAGCCTCGGGGTAAAAAACGCTCTGACGGACGGTTAGTACACTCTGTGCCCGTTCAGAAGCTTCGAGTGATGCAACCAAACAACCAACTCGAGCGTAGGGTGAAAAACACTCTGACAGATTTTATGTCAAAGTCGATGTCAAAACTACGCTAATTATTTATTATTTTATTAAATAACACTACTTTGAACTCTTTTAAGTCTAACACAAGGGAAATATAGTGATTTTTATGTGTTTTAATTATTTTTAAGCAGAAAAATGGATATTGACTGTTAATTTCATAGTAAGGATTAATAATATTTTGCCCTTTGCTTGATCTTGATCGGCAAGATACAAACTAAAAAAAAAGATAGCAACCGACCCGTTCTGAACCTCGGAGCGAGTGTGAAAATCACTCTCGGTTGCATTACTCTAACCCTCGAGTTGCGTTCCGAGGGTCAGAGTAATGCAACCGAGAGTGTTTTTCACACTCGCTCCGAGGTTCAGAACGGGTCGGTTGCTATCTTTTTTTTTAGTTTGTATCTTGAAGATCAAGATCAAGCAAAGGGCAAAATATTACTAATCCTTAATATGAAATTAACAGTCAATATCCATTTTTCTGCTTAAAAATAATAACAACACATAGAAATCACTATATTTCCCTTGTATTAGGCTTAAAAGAGTTCAAAGTAGTGTTATTTAATAAAATAATAAATAATTAGCATATTTTTGACATCGACTTTGACATAAAATCTGTCAGAGTGTTTTTCACCCTACGCTCGAGTCGGTTGTTTGGTTGCATCACTCGAAGCTTCTGAACGGGCACAGAGTGTACTAACCGCCTGTCAGAGCGTTTTTTACCCCGAGGCTCTGAACGGGTCGGTTGCTGTCAGGGTGCACTCGGAGTGCACTCGAGCGTAGGTTCTGAACGCAGCTTCGGAACGCAACTCAGGCTCTCATTGCACAGACTATAATACAGTGTTGCCACTCGCTCTTCCTTGAGCGTAAACAGATGTTGTCTGTACCTATTCTTATATTAATTTAAACTTTTCAGTGTTTTTGAAGTCGGTTTTTATTTTTTGTAATTTATTTTTTATTTTTAACTTTTCAGTGAAAGAAATCTTTTAAGTGAAAAGAACCCTAGGCACGGTAATAATATATAGGTACAGTAGAATGACTTCATAGAAACAGTCGAAACACGCGCTATGCCTACGCGCCTCAATACTGGATCGCAACTGGATCGCATCTACAAGGGCAGTTACACGCACGAGCCTAATAGAGCTTTATAATATTAGCACTTATATTATAATATTAGTAAGGATATAAGCTTGACGTTTCACAAAAATGGGTTTTCTTGGTTCTTCACGCGATCTTTCGCCTATTTGGTTAGTAAGTTAGTGAAATAAATAAAATATATTTGCTTATTTATTATTAATTTATTATATCGGAGGCATTATAAGGCAGCCTACGTGTTAGTTTCGTTATCCTATTTTATTGCATAAACACCTATTTAATTCATTCCTTTAGATCGACAAAGTAATTCTATATGCATTCTGAAATAGTATAAAAATTACAAATCTAGGCAGAAACTGTAAGCGCGCGGCCCTATCGCGGGCCAACGCACCAAGCAATGCCGAGCGGCCGTAGGTATATAATTTCGAAAAGGGGCCGAGTTCACATACTGTAGGTATATACTATTACCGTGCCCCAGGTGAACTGGTATTAAATTAGGGTTTCCCTCGATTTTCATAAGATCCCATCATGAGATCCTGACTTTAGTGAGCTTGGGACCACCCCAGGAGTAGGTACCTATACTCTATCGAATACAAAAGGAATTTTGAAAATTGGTCTACAATTGGCGGAGTAATCGCGTAACATACACACAAAAAACGTTGGAGACACATAAAACTTTAAGAGTTTCCCTCAATTTTTATGGGATCCAATCATCAGATCCTAACTTTGGTGACCATGGGACAACCCTTCCACTCCTCTATCGAATACAAAAAGAATCATCAAAATCGGTTCACAAACGACGAAGTTATCCGCGAACAAACATAAAAAAGCATATAATTATTATACGGTCGAATTGAAAAACCTCCTCCTTTTTCGAAGTCGGTTAAAAACTATTTTTTTTAAAGCTGGGGGCCTCATTTAGCTTTGCCGCCCCGGGCCTCTGACTGGCTTAAGGTCTCAGCTTAAGTAACGTGCTCAGAACGTGGACGGAGCGAGGACGGCACGGAGACGGGACGTGGTTTAGAAAACCCTGACGTGGAGTTTAATGCATACGCAACGTGACAGTAACTCGTAACTAACGTGCTAGTGTTGTGAATAGGAAAGATGGACTTTTCATTCGAAGAATTGACTATAATTGCTTGCTTTAGATGACGAAAATGCTATAGCTGCCAAGAGGAAAAGGAGATTTTCTGTACATACATGGCAAACAAGAGAACAAGAAGAATTTCATAAATTTTTGAGCATATGTTGTCAAAATTTAAGTATTTTTTGTGTTCCAAATAGAAATTAATGAAATTCAGTATAATATTATATCCCTGTTTTTAGAGGCTTAAAATGAGTTACTTTGTGACGTGGTGAGGTTCAGCGACGACGCAGTGGTGCAGTGGTTAGGGAAGTAAATACTTGTAACGGTGGAAGAGAAATATATAAACAGTGACGTAACCATTGGTGCTTAATTTATCGGCCCTATTTCCCTAACCAACCACTGCACCACTGCGTCACTCCTGCACCCCACCACGTTACAACTTCACATTGAGTTTACATGACCTAAAATTAACCAATCTTGAGTAGGTGGTGCGAAAATATTATTAATAAAGTTATGAATGCAGTAAAAAACTAAAATGAAACTTATCGTTTTCAGTGAGTAATAATTTGACTGCAATTTTACGCCACAGAAAATTTTTATGCTTCGTAGGAATACTTTGCGTCTACAAAATTATACAAAGCTGGATATGAACGTACACACTCGATTAGTTTTTGGTCTTCCATTTTCAATTCTTGTGACATCACTATAAAGGTATCTGAAGCGAGCGGAGTGAGTGTGCATACGCAGCGAAACCACGGACGGGACGGGGCACGTGCCGGGCGGGACGTGCTAAACATCGTCGCCGACGATATTTTTCCCCTCACGTGGGCGCCACGTTCCCGCCCCGTCCGTGTGCTCGTGACGTATACACTATCGGATACATTTTCTATAAAACGATATTTCCAAAATTTCCCGTCCCGTTCCGTCCGAGTAAAAACACGTTACGTATGCCGAGGCCTTTAGTCCGCCACTGACTAAACACTAAACAGATCAGAGGCGCGTTCAGAGCCTCTGGGTGTAGTTGTCCGGTTGTTTTTTAACTCGCTCAAAGGCGTTGAACGCGTTGCAGCAACCAAATCTTTTATCTCCCTCTTTCACATGAATTTTTATTTCTCTCTCTTTCTATCAGATGACATTTTAGATAATGGCCGCCAATATCATCCAATCACGTAAGAGTATTTCAGTCATAAACGTCAGAGCGTTTTACAACCATCAAATTCGATGGTTGTTCGGTTGTAACTCGCGCCGACGCTCAAAGGTCTTGAACGGGCCGGTTGTTTCACCCGGTTGTCACGCTCGAAGGCATTGAACGGGGTTAGAGCGAAAAGTTGTACTTCGCGCGAAGGCCCTGAACGCGCCTCTGTCCAGACGTGTTTAGCTGCAAGTGAGGGGCGAAGGCTGAAGCGCGGGAGGGGCGACTCGCAAAAAAAATACACTAAACACTTAGAATCAAGCGCTTGCGCGCGCTACTATTGCAAGAATTTGTAAAATCAAAAACTGAGTTCCGAAGGACAGGCTGTGCCGAGTTTGGGACTCGCTGATCATTCATATTCAGTTCTGTCTTTACTTTTGTTTTGTTATTTATCCTAGATTAATATTGTGTAATCACTATACGAAATAAACATTACTTTACTTACTTACTTAACAGTAAACACTTAACAGAACGTGTTTTTTACTAAGCATTAAACACTAAGCAAGCTACTCGCACTAAACACTAATCAAAGTGTATACTGGCCATCTCATGGCGATGCGCGATGGCAATAGTGAGGCTCTCGCTGTCGTTTTAATTACACGGAGTTTGCTATGATAGGCGGTACGAAATCACAAGATGACGTCATAAACGAGAGCGATTCGATAGCGAGTGAGTTAGGGGGTTTGGCTGCGGTTTATTTGCACGCTGTTGGTACCAATAATGCGGAATAGCTCAATTTGGATCACGGTGCATGCATCCGATAGGCGATAAATTTTTTGTCTGTTCTGTGATAAGTCGTGTGTCAGTGAACTGTCAGAGTCAGATACAGACGAGTTGAAAAAATCAAACATTTTCTTGTTTTGTGTGGTTTTGTGCCAATCAGAAAGCATTATTTTCGAGTTTCAAGCTGGATTTGTTGTGTTGGAAAGCTAATTTAATACTGAAATGGCAGAAAAACCCCCAGAAGAAGGGTATATTTCAGTCGTGGATGAAGAACCCGAAATATTTGAGCTTTTAAAATGGGATCACTCCCATACACAAAAGCAACAGGAGCCTGCAGTAGAGAAAGCAAAGAGTCCCTTCAAAAGGCATTTGAAAGTGGAGATAGAGCCTTTCGAATTACCAGACTCTACATTTCTAGATACGTATCGACTTCCAAAAGACTTAGTTCGTAGCCTTATTAATGAAGTCACCCCAGTAATGCCAGAAACTACAAAATCAATTGAATTCTCAGTTGAAAGTAAAGTAAGTTCTATTAATATACGACGATTGTGATATGTAATGCATTAAACATTGTCCTGAGATTAATGAGATTAGTATTGCAGTGTATATAATTGCTTTTTACAACAAGTAAAATGATAATTTCATCTTTTGTAAAACTAATGCAATTATATTATAATTATCAAATCAATGGTATTGTAAATTTATTTGATAATTTTAAAATGATACTTTTATACCTTTAGGTGCTTGCTGCATTGTCATTTTATGCATCGGGAAAGTTCCAAAAGACAATGGGTGGTAAAAGTGACCCAACCGTGACCCAGTACTTTGTGGGGTCTGCTGTTCAGCAGGTCACAGAGGCCATCAACCATCCCTCCATAGTCAAGAAATATATCCACTTCCCACACTTGAGGCATGAAAGAGATATGATTAAAACAAGGTAATCTGTCATTAAAGGCTCAATACTGATGATAAATAATGATTATAAGTACATTAAAAATGACAAAGTGTATTCCATCAAAATACAAAGTTTTTAATACAACCAATTTTAGTAAATTTTCAAGTCTACTTCTTACTGTAGTATCAAAAATCTTGTCAGATTATAAAAATATAGAAACTTTTCATACCAGATAAAGCAATTTAAAGACATGTATTTTGAATCTGTCTCTGAAATTATTTTCTTTGTAGCATCATGAGTAGGGAATGCAAATCTCGCGAGATTGGGGCTCCAGCGAGATCCCGCGAGTTTATGAATAACAATACTGCGAGATCTCGCCAATTTCGAGATCTTGCAAGATTAGCAGGTTGGAGTGTTTTTTTGCAAATAATCACAATATTTGATTAAATTAAGAAAAAAATAATAAATATTATAAGTATTATAAGATAAACATTAATTTATTTTCACGAATTTTTTCAATAGACTTTTATGCATCAAACATTGTTTGACGTATCTGTCTATAATTTTTTAATAAACTTCTAAGTACTACTAAGTACTTTGACATACCTACATATCTATCAAATAACAAATGGAAGAAACAACCAGTCTTCTCTTCTAATATCAAACAAAAATCTTTTAGTAATAAAACAGTTCTTTTATAACAAATAAAACAACAAGAAGTCAAAAAATTAAACTTATTATCTAAGTTGAGTTGACTATTAAACTAAAATATTATTATCAATTAAATGAAAGTACCTAATGAAACTATATCCACTCAGTAGATCCATTAGATATTACAGATTAATTAACAACATATACCAATTTCCCTAATCATGAACATGTGAAGTCCAAAATGTACAATGCCCTTTGGAATACAAACAGTTTATAAAATAAATTAAGACATAATATTGGTCATACATAAGTTATAAACATAAAAGACCAATAAAAAAAATAAGGTTAACCTTATTTTTATTTATTGATCTTTTTAATAATCAATAATAATCATATTATTAAAGCAAACTTATACTCAAAAATTTGTATAATTACCCACCAGTAAAATGATAGTGCTGCCAAAATCTTAATGACAATAAAAGTATGCATAGACACAGACGGCAACTTAAGAAATTAATAATCTGCAGTGGGTCTTTGGTTAACCAGAAACATAAGCCAAAAAATACATACACAGTAGAAACATAAATGGTAGGGAATCAATTAAAGAATGTTAATGTAAATGCATCATTAGCTGGACAACAGTGGATTGTTGTGTTCAAATTACGACTATTAAGCATGTTTTGGGCTGGGCAAGATAATATATCTTCAGCAGAACAGTTGTTTCATAACATGCATATATTTCATATATGAATCAGAATAACATTAAATATACAGAAGATTGCTTGTTTTATTTCATATTGGTTATATTTATTTATACAGTGAACTGGGAGTTATATTTATTTAAATACTGACACTAAATCATTCCTTTACATAAGACTGCTAATCATTAAATTATTGTTAAAATAAAGTTGTAAATGAATGTTTATGATTGGCTAGCCTCATACAAAATGGGTAATCTCCTTTCATACTAGAATGTTCTGTTATATTTTACTATTGAGTGATGAATATCCAAACATTTAGACATTTAAAACTTTTACATTTACATGTATTTCATTTTAATAAGTTGCTATAGTATAACAAATATGCTGATGCTTTAATGAGTTGCTTACTTGTTATAGTATCTACACTAATATTATAAAGTTGAAGAGATTCTTTGTTTGTTTGGTTCAACACTCTAATCTCAGGATCTATTGATTTGTATTGAAAAACTCTTTTTGTGTTGATTGAGGAATGCTATATGCTATAATAACAAAAAAAAATTGTTATTTTCCGACATCCATGCAAACAAAGTCACAGGCACAGCTATTAATTAATATGATTGTTTCAAACTCATACTGAAACTCAAAAATCTTTATTCAATGTAGACCTTTACATGCACTTATTGACACCAAACAAAACATTAAAGTCTAATCAAACAAGAATCTAATTAACTAGTTATTTAATCCTTGTATGTACTATCGAGGTCACTGGCTCCTTACCAGCCCTACGTCTAAAGTTGCTTGCACACTGCCCGATGACAATCGCGTCAGACCACGCCCCGCTTCATTCACTCACCAATAGTAAAGCGTAAAGCGGACTGACACCAAGAGCGATTTCAATAAAACCAGATGTCTGTCTATGATTGGCCGTAATGAATCGTAGTAAAAATACGTAGCCAATCAGGGATAGGTATGGGTCGTGTGGGCGTGACCAATGCGATCCGCTTTCAAACGAATATTTCTACAAAGTGGTAAGGCACGAGAGACCTCGATAGTACATAAACTCTAACCACTATTAAGATGTATACAAATACAAGTAAAAAAGAAAAAAGTTGACTCTACACCTGTTCGGAAATTGAGAGAGCCTTCTCGAGAAGAGCATGCAATAAACTCGGAAGGTCTTGTATTTTTTTGGCTCCTCTTTTAAATTGCCAACATTACAAATATTATATTTCTCAAACATTTTTATTTCATACAAATAATTTAGAAATGCCTGTCGGGGTGAGTGGAACAGTTACTCAAGTGAATGACACTTATCCAATAATTACCACACTGCTAATACCCTTTTAAAGTCAATTATCACATTTTTTTTGTCAATTCCAAGCAGTTTTGTCTGTCATATAATCAGACACTTTATAATATGCTTTATTCACCATTGTCGATAATGAGGTTAATAACAGTGTCACTCTGTCTTTGAATTTAGAGATATGGTTTATAATACTGCTGTTCCATACTTATTTTAAAAAACGTATTATATTGTTAATGATTTTTAATAAAAAGTATTTAAAGTAAATTTATTAAATAATAAAGAAAATTGGTTTCAGGTTTTACATGAAGTATGGAATACCTAACGTAGTAGGCTGTATTGACTGCACTCATGTGCCAATTGCACGGCCAGACGATGATCAGAAAGTCCACTTCAATAAATCATATCATTCCAAAAAGGTTCAAATAGTAAGTAAAGCATGTTATTTTAATAAATATTCCGTTCCGAACGTTCCTTAAGTACGTTTAGTAGTCTCTTAAGGAATATTTTTTCGAATACTTTAGACAACACTGGTAATAGACTTATAGGTCTGTATGAAGTTATGTTGTTTATTGGCTTGCCTGGCTTTTGTACCATGATTATTTGAGACACCTTCCATGGTGCCGGATAGTAACCAATCCTGATCATAGCATTGAAGAGGGTTGTTATGTAAACAATAGCTTTTCGGGGTAGTTCTACCAACACTTTTTTGTCTATCAAATCGAAGCCTGGTGCTTTATTGTTGTCAAGGTTTTTGATTACTCTGTACACTTCCTGCAGTGTAGTCGTCTTTATTGGAAAATGCAATTGAAAATCCTGACTGAGAACCTCATCCACACCAGAGTTACTGACGCCAAATTTTCTTTCACTGGGCGTGAAAATTTTAGCCAGATGTTCTGCAAATGCGTCGGCTTTTTCTTGGCTTGTTCGAGCCCAGGTGTCACCAATTAATTTAAGTGGAGGTTTGTGAATTGTTGGCCGGTCTAAACCCTTGCATGCTCTCCATAATGAGTAGTTGGTAACGCTTGTAGCACTTAGCGATTTTATGTGTTCCTCGGTCGTTGTGTTTGCAGCGTTGGCGATTAGTGCTTTCAATTCCTTGGTATACTTATTCAGGGCAGTTTTGTCTGCAGGATAGCGAGTGGTATGCCATACTCTGCGAAGTCTTCGTTTTTCTAGGATATGAAGTGACAGTACATAAAGAAATTTTAATGTTAATTATCATTTATTCTTATTTATCAAACGTTATGTGGATCCATATTCATAATATATTTTTGTTCATAGATCTGTGATAGCGAATTAAACATAATAAGTGTGGATGCAAGTGCTGGTGGCTCATACTCTTGCGATGCGGTGCTGCACCGGCACGCCGTGCGGGTCGACCTGGAAAGCCTCAACAACTGTGGCGAGAACTGCTGGCTCATAGGTGCGACTGATATATCCTTAAATAGACCTCTCACCACTTTTATGTCTAAACCTAACACAATGAACCAATATAACGACAATGGTGGAAGGCAATTTTATTTAATTTTACCAGTGAACTGTAGTTTTTGTTTTAAAAACAACAATGCATCAGGTTGTTTTCAAATGCAATTTTTGCGTAAAAAAGAAATGTACGTTTTTTTACTGATTGCTCTGATTGTTCGAACGCAACGGTCTAGCTTCGGTTCAGCGGTGGCTCATTAACAGAATTGGCCCTCTGATGGTAAGTGGCATATACATGTGGTCTCTGTAAGATTTGCAAATCTATAATCAAGAACTCCAATTTACGTTACCAACTTGCGACAAAGATGTCTAGTAACTTTACTGAATTTCGGTTTCAAGGGTAAGACAGGTAATGAAACAGTGTACTGCCCCCTTATAAACATGTAGACAACTAGTCGTTCACAAACAATTTCATACAACAAGCTTCATACATGTTTTGTATTCAACAAGTTTTATACATGTATACGAGTGTAAACAATAAACGAAAACATTGCATAAACCTTGTAAAATACATGTAATATACCTTGGTGAAAACGAGGGGTTAGACAACAGCCACACGCTTATTTTTCTAAAAATGTATGGAGATGACATTAGCTGCGGAAAAGCGCAAGGTTGTCTGTCACATTCTAATGACATCAGAATTTGTTTTCGCGGAACGACTGCGTAAAAATAAGCGTGTGGGTTTTGTCTAAGGGAGCAGTACCCAGGAGCGCGTTAAGAACCTCCGCGCGAAGTACAACTTTACGCTCTAACCCCGTTCAATGCCTTCGAGGTTGACGCCCGGCCGGGTGAAACAACCGGCCCGTTCAAGACCTTAGAGTGTCAGAGCGAGTTACAACCGAAGAACTGTCGAATTCGATGGTAGTAAAATGCTCTGACGTTCATCACTGAAATACTCTTATGTGATTGGATGATATTGGGGCCTTTAAATATTGTGTCATCTGCTAGAAAGAGAGAGAAATGAAACTTCATATGAAAGAGTGGGATAAGGGATATTAATTATAGCTGCAACGCGTTCAGCAGAGTGAGTTAAAACAACCGAACAACTACACTCCGAGGTTCTGAACGCGCTCCTGTAATTTCATTGCCTGTCTCACCTTTCAAACTGAAATTCTCTAATGCAAAAATACAAATACCGCCCCTTGGCGGCAGAAATAGGTTGAATGGAGATAGCGGCGCAGATGACTAGCACTGAATGTCCAATATCCACACTCTAACACACTCACACACACACACACACACACACACACACACACACACACACACCACACACACACGCACGCACACATATTCTTAGGAATAATAATATTAAGAAATTGTTGGAACTTTCGATTAATTATTGACTTATTGTTAAGGAAGAGCGGAGCTTCCTAGCACAAGCATATCTCTTGCTTAAAAGGTAGCTCCGACCACGATTTATTGTAAACTAACCTAAGTTACCAAATAAACATTTTGATTTGATTTTGATTTGAATGTTACGTGGTTATGTTATACAAGTCAACCAAGCTAAGTTTGCACCTCGCTGGAATGCGGCGCCCGCCCGCTTCCCCGCTCACCTTCCCGCGATCGCGATCTAACTAAACAAGTAAAATCGAACAAGCATTTGTTCACTTTTTTAAAGTCATAGCGAATCCTTTTTTTTGCAGACCGCACCTAAGCGTCAGTGTGACGTAATCGACGCGAGGTGCAAACTTAGCTTGGTTGAGTTGTACAATAAAAAGTAATTGACATCGCAATAGTGGTAACTGCTCAGACTAAGGAAAAAAGAATAGACATGAAATACCTACGAAAAAAACGTGCATACCTAAATGTGAATCTGGCACAAAGATGGCGGCTTGCTTGCTCATGCGGCAGCCTAACACACTGCACTTACCCATAATAAATGCAGTATTATGCAAGTTCAACACTTTAAACAAGCACAATTTTCGCCTAATAACAAAATTTTCTTCAAAACACTGAAACAAACAAGTCGCGATGACAACTGATGTACTTGTTGTTCATTGTGAGTACTGTGACAAAACATGGCGACCGGCCGCAGTGAGGTATTCTGTGACGTCGCCAAGATAATGTTGCCATTTTTGGTAATGATAAAACTACTGTTGTCCTTTTTTACTTATGATTATCCTCATAAGTTAAAAAGAGATGCCAATATGTCAGAAACTATGCCGTCGAAATACATCACATTCCTATAACTACGTTCGTTATGCCGAGTCCTCTTTTTTTCTATAGTCTGAGGGTAACTGCCAAGACTCCGACGTCACTAAAAATAGTCTGTTCTTTCTCGTACACTTTTTAGACATTCTTAAAATATTTAATTAAAGAACCGAACTGAACGCTTTGAACTTCCAGCGGGTCCGTTCTACACGCAGAGGCCATACGTAATGACGCCCATCCCGAAGATCACCAAAAAGACACCGGCTTCTCCCGAGAAATACTACGCGTCGCTTCATAGTCAGGCGCACACCGCCATCACCGATGTCATCAAACAGCTCAAGAGCCGCTGGAAGTGTCTGGAAACTTGCAACAAGCAGGTACAGCCCTTATCTATACTAATCATTGATTTACTACCAAACGTAGATAACGCATGAACGTTCGAAAAGTGGGCCGGTGAAGAACTGCCTCGTGCAGTTCTTTTCCATGCGTTGGAGCGACAACGCGATAAGCAATTTTGAGCATTATATTTGAGAGTATAAAGTTGATATTTTCTTGTAGCAATTACTTAAACGTCAAATTTAATGTGGCTAGGTATGAAATGACGTAACTGCACACGGTTGTACTTCAAATAGTTGCCGTAATAATAAAGAATAAGGTTGAGTTCGATAAATACGGTACTTTCTTTATGGTAATTTTAATTCGGGTGTGCATATTCAACTACCTATTTAACAGCGTACAAATGTATAGTCGATTAGGTGACAGATTTCAAGCGCGTTTTTGTATGAAGTGCTCTATCTACGTTTGGTAGTAAATCAATGATACTAATATTAAAAAGAGGAAAGATTTGATTGTTTGTTTGTTTGTTCGTATTGAATAGGCTTCGAAACTACTGAACCGATTTTGATGAAAGTTGGTATAGGGGAAGGACATAGGGTAATTTTCCTACGGGAAGAATCTGACGGGAAAAGTTTTCCTACGGGGAAAGTTGGTTATAATGCAAACAAAGTTGCATACGGTCAGCTAGTTGTAATAAAAGCACAATAAGCTCCTGGATTGTTGTTACGAACAAGTAACAGCTCTAGTTCTATAAGCCCTTGTGTACTTTGATAACCTCAAATTCGTGCGAAAATGAATGCAATAAATTGTGGGGGTTCATTTAGAAGTTTTCACAGAGGTATATATTTATCTGGTGGCCTACAACAATTGCTTAAAACAATAATAGAATTGTTTAAAAACATGGTGCTACATGCTGCAAGTGTTAAGGAGAAATTCTCTTTTATACTACACGCGCGGCCCTATCGCCTATCTCATGGCGCTATCTCACTCGCTATCGCTTTTGTGACATTAGAACAATAGTTTTAATGTCACGAGATCGCTATGAAATAGGCGGTAGTGCCGCCGCGCCGATCGGCACAGCAGTTGTTATTCCCTGAAAATGAAAGATGAATGTTGGTTCTTCTCCGCAACTAAAATATCTGGGAAGAAAAAGTATATTGAACACCATTATTCCCTGCTTTATTTTAAAAAAAATAAGTAAGTATGAGAATCGAGCAGATGCCAAAAAATAAAATTGGGCGTATTGAGCTCAAATTCCATCTTCGTTGGAATCGGTCACTTTTTCCCCTGGTGAACAATGACTATTATCTAGGGTTGCGTTGCGAAACAAAATTTCCTTTGTTGGGTAAAGTTTGGAACAGGGCAAAAAGTGATTTCGCGAAGAATTCCGCCCTAGCGTCGCGGAACGCGTTATCTGTGGATTTTCTAACCTCTGTCCCATATTATGTCTCATCGCTATCTCTCGGTGGAGAGTATATGTTGTATGATCACTCACTGTCGCTATCATCTTTCTGAATTTGGAGTTAATTGCGATGTGCAAACTTGCTACAATAGTTCTTTTGTATTTTTCACAATTTACCGCGTCTGCGTCACAATTTACTGTCAGTTACAGCCATGACAGAATAATTACCACCCCCGAATTTTATAGGATAAATAAATCGCTCTCTCCATGATCTAATTGACTCGACAAAGTCGTTCCAAAACACCTCGATAAAAATCCTCGGATGTGTTTCAGAACTGGGATTGAGTCAATTGGGATGATGACTGAATTCTAATTTTTCCGTCTCGTCATAAAATATTAAAATACCGTAGAAAAAGATGCAATCATGTGAAATTAGAATTAAAATCGGCTTAGAAATACATTAGACACGAGCATTTTAAGCTGTTAATTTGGAAGCGATTAGACAGAGATCCAAAATGAACCGTGACGTCATTGTTTAGTACGGCCATATAAACTCCCATGTCAATTGCCGTTTTGCTAGAAAGAGATGGAGAAAAATCTTTAATACCTTATATCTTGGTCGTTTTTATAGTTATACGAAAATCGATTATTTCTTTCCGTTTATTATATCAATGAGCTTCTATTAAAGCAATATTTTTTTAATTCATCTAGCCTATTTAGCTATATACCGAGCGAAACTTATCGGTTTTGGAACGCAACCTAGTATACTTACTTTTGCCAATGTAATTGTCGAGTAATTTGAATAAGTATTGGACATTGCCCGTGCCAGTTCGAGCCCGGCACGGTGGCGTCGATCATCGTGTCGTGCTGCGTGCTGCACAACGTGTGCAACGCGCGCGGGCTGCCCGCCGTGCCCATGACGCAGACCGAGGAACGCTTGGAGGCCATGAAGCAGAAGGTGGCCAACGGACCCGTGCCGAGGAAGCAGCCGGAGGACCCGAGAGGCGTGCAGGCCCGAGCGGCTTTGGCCAATCGTCTCTGGACCGAGAGGAGAGTAGTTGACTGCGCGGCTCCTAAAAAACGTGTGTCGAAGAAGCCGCAGATCGTGCCGGAGCCCCAGCCGATGCCCGCGGTCCAGCCGCTGGCCCCGGTGACGCCCGCGTGGACCCACGACGACAGCAAGAGACCGCGGATCCTCAGCTCGTATAACCTCGGCATCGCCCCGGGCTGGGGACACTACGCTCAGCAGTAGTGGCGAACGGTTGGGGCTCCAGATACGGACACATCTCGGCGGATTACCTACATTAGGTCAATGGAATTATTCGTAAGAGCATATTCTGTAAGTGTTGACTGACAATATCTCGTTCAGTTAGAGACTTGAATCTTATTTATTAATTTGGACATTTTGATACATACTTAATTAAACGTTTTGAAATGTTGCCGAAAGATATTGGCAACTATATAAAGTACTTAATTATAAATGGTATGTATACACATTTGCAGCTGAATACAGTGAAGCGAGACAAATCATAAGAAACAAAATTTATTATCAAAATTAACTTACTTATAGTTGTAAAGGACAATGCCCAAAATGTTTGTGATAAGACGAAAATAATTTATAACACCAAGTGAATATAAAGATATTAGACAATATAATTTGCACCTACTATTATTGATCAGCCAAGTTCGACAAAGACAATCAGCATATTTTGCAACAGTATATTATAGGCTAAATAAATTAAAAAAAACCTCATTTGTGTTACTAATTGAATTATATATTGCATAACAGATTTTAATTCAATTAGTCATTTGGCAATTTAAAATGTGTATAACCTAAAAATACTGCCATGGTAGATATTGATGACAATACAGCAATAATCTTAAATCTTGCATATTCACAGTAAACCCACCAGAACAATATTAAGTTACTACACTTCCACTATGAAGTTTTTCAGCATTCAATCTCAAGATAAAAATTTGACACAGCCACCGATTTTTACATCTTAAAAAATAAAACGTTTCACAAATTAGCTATATGAAAAAAAAATTCGAGTCTTTCCCTTCCACGCTTTATATAAAATCATTAATTCTGTTTATAATTTTATTTACATTTTGCCCCAGCTCTGGGATCAGTGCGGTAAATTTGGGCATTCTCCTTTAACTGACTTATCACTGAACATTGTAAGGATTTGTACAGATAATTATTCATTTTATCAATTCTTTCTTAGTAGAACTGTGTTGTGCCACTGTGAAAATTGTGTGCCAGTGGATCTAAGATCCATAGTGTGTGGAGGCCAGTGTACTGTAAGTGACTAAGATAATTATGCCTTGTTTAGGTACAAGGGATTGTTGTAAATTTCTTCAGTTGTCACTGAAACTAAGTGTTCGAGAGCTGAGAGATAGCGAATCTCAAACGAACATTTTGGTGCTTGTTTCAAAGCAATCAAGTGATGTTTTTTGTAAAATAAGAATCCTGAACAATGAAATTTTCTTAAGTATTTTTTGACATAAAAGCGATTTATTATTTGTGATATAGTACATCAATATTGTGAAATACATATAAGAGAAATCCCAATATTTTTATTACTATAGATATTTAAGGCCCTTTTTTATTTCATTCTTACGGCCGGTTGCACCAAAATTGCTATGATTTTACAAATTCAGTTATACGTTATACTTATACCAATCTGTCACTATTACGAATCCGTAAATTTATGTTGCACCAAAAAAATTCCAGTAAAAGTAACAGTAAAATTCCTTGCTACACGAATGAAGCGTTAATTCTACCATTTTAGCTTAGTAGATTTTTACTATCATGAAAGTTTTTTTAAATGTATTAAGACATGTTATTAATTTGTCAAAACGTGACGTTGATAGTGTTTTTTGTTACATTGGCAATGGACTTATGACTTATCAATCAAACAATACTAAATTCATGACATTGGCTGAATTCGTAAAAACGTCAAAGCTACGAAAATAAGAAGAAAAAGCTTTGTTGTGTGCTGATTTATATTTTTATGCCTGAGTAATTTTAACAATGCATTATATATAAGGGTCAATATTTGCTATTTGGGCAAAACGAGTTTTTGCATATTTTATAGAAATTAAACGCTACTTCGGTGGCGCGGTGGACTCGGCACTTGCCTTTCAATCGGGAGGTAGGGGTTCGAGACCCGCCATGTACCAATGTGTTTTTCGTTTCGAATTTCATATGTACATTTGTCTGACGCTCCTACGGTGAAGGAAAACATCGTGAGGAACCTGCGTACATCTGCGAAGAAATTCAATGGTGTATGTGAAGGCGACCAATCCGCACTGGGCCAGCGTGGTTGACTAATCACCCTAACATAGGGTAGGCTCCAGCCCCTCGGTGGGGACGTATACATATGAGCTGTGATGATGAAACGCTATTTTATTTTCTAACTATTTTTATTTAATACTTCAATATCATACTTCTATGTCATTTAACTTTCAGGAGAGTATTTTAAAAAATAATTACCAAAATAAAATATTTTAGCCAAAAGTCATATTTCCTGTCGGGGAAAAATCCCGATTGCTGGACATATTTTTTCATAACAAAACTGTTATAGTAATGTTAGCTTAAATGTATATTAAATATATCTGTTACTTAGTGATAGCTCATTTCTAAAGCTTAGTTATACTATTTTATTTAAATAATCAAGTCCAAATTCATACTAAAATTTTGGAGAATGCCTATTGGGTCATTAGCCCGCCGAAATTTCATTTTAAAAAATCTCGCCAAATAGAAGCTGTAGCATAACCAATCAAAAACGTTAAGATAGACGCGGCGACACTCGTTGTGATTAGTGAACGGATGAATGGTGAATTGAAGAACGGAGCATGATTATTGGATGGAAGTATATGTAAGTATGTATGTAATGTGTTTCAGTATAATAGGGTCGAAAAAAGCTATGCCGCCTAAAAGAAAGACACAGGAGGAAGTTTTAAAGCGAGCTTTTATTTGATACCGATATTGTAGGAGTGCATTAAAAATAATTGGTCCGCCATCTTGGGTTTAGAATGACGTCACACAGTTAACCATGCATTTTCATCCAAACTGTATATAATATATGTATACAAAATATCAGCTCAATCGGATAGATATCTACTTCAAAATTGATTTTCAAGCTTTAGAAGTCCGCCATATTGGATTATTAGTGACGTCACATTATTTTTCGAGTTACTCTTAGGAAGACCTTTCATTTGATACCCATATTGTAGGAGTGCATTAAAAATAATTGGTCCGCCATCTTGGGTATGCCGCCATCTTGGATTTAGAATGACGTCACACAGTCAACCATGCATTGTCATCCAAACTGAACGTGTATACAAAATTTCAGCTCAATCGGTTAGAGATATGCTGCTTCAAAATTGAGTTGCAAGATTTCACCCGAACATACTTAATACTTACTTACATTGAAAGTTACATAAAAGCTTGTAAAAATCAACCGGTTGCTAATTGTGCAGTGGTGACGCGATCAACAAAGTAATAGGGGTTAAAGTTTGAAATTGCCGTTTTTTTTTGTTTGTTTGTTTATATAACTATAACTTTTCTAATTTAAGATATAAGAAATATTTTATTATTATTATTTTTTGACCTTAGAGTGCACGTTTTGGTTACAATTTAATGTCAGAATTAGTTTAATAATATCCAAGATTATCCCATATTTTCTTCGTCAGAATGTTGTACATTATTGACGATAACTTTGTGAAAACTAGTTTTCTTGTCTTCAAAATTATGTTATTACTTCCTTTCAAGTATATTGACAAGTCTCTAAAAGTTTCATAAAGTTTGCTTTATTGGTTATTAAATAACTAAGAAAAACGTTAGCATGAAATAACCAATCTTTTTAAAAATCTTCATACAAAAAGGCAATTTCATACTTAACCTCCTACTATTATCTCTGTGATCAACTAAAATAAACAATCGGTCGCTGTGTCCAAGCGTTGACGTGCATTATTAGTTGGTCAGTCGCTCGCATGTGGCGCTGTCGTAGCGCAGTCCAACGTTTCATAATACGAATTTGCGATTTATAAACAATAATTGTAGAGTCTGACACACGAAACATGAACCTGACATTTTTTCAAGTAGCAACACTGATACAATGTTCCCATGTAGTTTAATTCAACATGGTGATTTTGATACTTTGTAATAAACAATTTCATTATATTTTTTTTCCTAATTCCTGTCGAAATATTACAGATATTAAGTAATTTTAACATTCATGAAATCCAAATACAGCGATTTCTTATAAAAGGTTCATTGTTGGAAGTTCATTGAAACTAAACATTACCTAATATTTAATTTAAAAAAAGTATCAACTCCTTTTTTTCCTACTATATTCAGTAGAATATAGCAGGAAAAAAAGACAATCCTTTCACAAATTTTACATTCTAAATTACTACATAAATAAAAAAATATTAGAATATTTCAAGTATCAAAATGTATTTTACCTTCTGTAGACAGTATTACCAGAGCTTGAATTTTTGAATTTGCCGCTTTTTTCCAAGCTCATGTTTCGTGTGCCAGACTCTACAATCGCAGCAATTGTGACTGTCTCTAAAGATAGGTTATTCACCTGCCGGGATCTTTCACTATTTAATCTCATAATAGAGCCACCAAACCATTTCTGGAGGGATTATCAGAGTACCATCATCTGTATTATCTTACAGTATCACATTTGAATATAGAAATAATAAATTCTTCATAATTAGTATTATAATTTAATTTATTACGAAAACTGTGTCTTTCAAGTCATGATACAAAAACAAGTTTATGCTGAAATATTTTTTGTTCCTGTCCAATCAGTATCACTACCTCATGTGGTGCTTATAATTATAAAAAATAAAAAACATAAGTTGTGTACTTATATTTATTTTAATAAACAATACAGTGTAAATACAACTATTTCATATTATTTATCTATTCTGAGCCCAGAAAAGTGAAAACAGTCTTAAAATATTCGTCAAATAAATTGTTCAATTGCTTTGGACTAGTGTTAAGGAAGTATTTAATTAATATATCATTTATATATCTTATATTTCTAAGGAGATATTGTAAATAATAATAATAATGCAAAATTGCAATTAAATGGGAGAAAAGTGACTATACCATGAAAATTACTACAAGCTATACAGACAGATATGAATTGTATCCTATCAGCTTAACTTTCTGGAATATTTACTGTGTATAATCTAAATATCTTCTAATTTACTGAAAATTAATCTATCTCTGATATGAAGTTTACAGTTCGCCGATAGAGAGCTGGAGTTGGGAACTAGACTAGGTACTTAACCATAAATCTCACATAACAGTCAATCAAGAAACATCATCATAAGAAATAACAACAATTATTTTCAATGTGAAACTCATTATAAATTCATGCATGCACATTACAGTTTTGAATGACGATGCCCAAAATATAAGTTGTGCTTCTCTCGAAATTATGCATTCTTACTATTTATAAGTGCATCAATAGAAGTTTCTGCGATAAGACGAAAGTAACTTGAAACACTGAACGAAAAAGAAATAGTAAACAAAATAACATAAGCACCTGCTGCTATTAGGCATGGAATATTTCACCAATAGCATGTAATAAAAAGTTATGAAATGTTTTTCATTTGTCACACCTCGGCTGCTAATTCACAGCATTTAAAGTCGCAAATCATTCGCATTTCATTTAAAAATTTAAATGATACATTTTTAAAAACGGCACAAATGTTAACATTGCCAGTCTTCTTGTTCAAGTATGACATAAGGGATAGTTCATCTATATACTAAGTATATATATACTAGTCTATATATACTTTACTAGTATTATAAAGCCGAAGAACTTGTTTGGTTGAACGCGGTTATCTCAAGAACTACTGGTTCGAATTGAAAAATTATGTTAGCGTTGGATAGGCCATTTATCGAGGATAGCAGCTATAGACGATATAACATCACGCTACTACCAAGCTGAATTTCACGCAAACAAAGCTGCGGGCACAGCTAGTTGTATATTAAAGTGCACAGCATTATAGCACACGTACTTATCATGTAAATCAAAAGAAATTTATTAGATTTCATATAGGTAGCGCATTAGGAATCATTCATTATAATTCATACTAGAAGCAAACAGATAGCATGTGTGACATTTAGACAACTGAAAAATAAAAACCTGTGAAATTTTAAATCAAATGAAAAAATCATAATTTCATTAAATGATAATGAATGAAGTCATCACATCCATGCTTACCTGCTATTACAAATTGGTTGCAAATGGTTTGTTGGTTGGTCAACACAGTTGCGAAAAGACAATTTATACATTTCCTAACAACACATTATATACAATTTGCAGCAAAAATAACGCACGCCTTGAAACTATCACCACCGACAGCTCGGTGATCGCGAGGTCAGCCATCGGTTGTCATCATTTTAGAGATAGTTATCAAGAAATTGAATTACGATTAAATTGCACTACGAAAATATGATAGAAACAGTTTCATTGAAACGCTATCAAGACACGATAACAACGTTAGGGGAGCACAGTCAGTCCACTAGCGCCGCCATTCGTTTTTTATTAATAACGATGAATTAAAGACGTTTCTACAAAAATAGCCAGCCACGAACTCAATATTTACGTATTTTGTACACATTAACCGTGTAGAATAGTCGAAATCATAATTATTGCTTAGAGTGGCTACTTTTAGCAATAATTCTGATTATGATTATTCCTATACTTTTAATCTATGCCTGAATAGCTCCCAAAAATCTAATAGTAGATTTTACAACAAATGCACAAAACGAACCATTTTTATCTGAGACTTTTAGCAGCCCGAGCCGAAGACGAGGGCTGATAGTAATGTTGAGGATAAAATGGTTTTGTGGACGAGTTGTAAACTCTGCTTTTCACTTCGATTACGAGGAAATAAAACAGTAGTATAACATCACCTTTCATAAAAAAAAATTAAAGTAAAATTAGTATAGCTTTGATTACTGAAGGAAATTCGTTTTGTCTTAAAAAACACAAGGCAAATAAATTAAAGTAAAGCAAATTCTATCTATGAACTTCTTCTTGTGTTTGGCTGTATGGCTCATTTTCTTTGTCTTAATATAGATACATTTATGTATGAGTAGATACGTTAATGCACTTGTGGACAAAATTCGATTTTGTGCAGCCTATATCCTACACGAATAAGCACTTTCAGAGCATGACAAGTGAAAAATATCTATATTGAGTTCCTGACTGCTATTTTTTGTAGAAACGTCTTTAATTCGTCACAATTAATAGAGAACGAATGGCGGCGCTAGTGGACCGACTGTGGCCCCTTGAGATGAGTAGAATTAGGCCCCTGCTCGGTGACGATGACGGCGAGGCCGGCCTACACCTCGGTCACTCCATACAACGTTTGCAAACCAATTACCTATTACTACTACTTAAGCAAATGACGTTTGCACACGCGCAAATGCGTGCGTGGAATCTAGGAGGGCCGAGTGCGCGGTTATCGACCGAAATGACGCGAGAAGTGCGGCGACTGCCTTCTCTTTTACCCGCACAGCGCCGTCTCTGTTATCGGCCGGCGCTCGCGGCTACTCGCTCGAGAGATCGCGCGCGCCTTTGTTTACGTGTCAGTGATGTCTACAACGAAGCGCGGGGTGGGGTGAGGTATTCGAAATGAGTGCGGGGAGGTGAGTGGCCGTTCTGTACGGAGTACTATTATATGTTCTGTGGGTCGGCGACGGTGAGGCCGGCCTACAGCTTGGTGAGCGCGAGCCGCAGCTCGGCGGCCAATAACTGCGCGGCGGCCACGTTGCCGCACGCCACGGCCAGCTCGGCCTCGCGCACGTCGCGCCGCCGCACCCCCGCCACCACCAGCTCGCCGGACGACACCAGCCGCCCGCTGAACCTGCCGCCGACCGACCGACGTTATAGCGTCCGAAAATTATGACATTTTCATACCCCATTCATTCATACACTCGCGTGCGAGCCGCGAGACGTGCCACGAGCCGAGCCACGAGACGCGAGTTTAAACACCGAGCTCGTGGCTCGGCTCGCGGCTCGTCTCGCCGCTCGCGAGGCTCGCGTCGGGAGCGGTTTTTTGGGCACGAGTCGTAGGGGCTCGCGTCGAGGCTCGCGTGCGCGCGAGCGCGTGTTTACACTCGCGCGCGAGCTTCATATAAAATTTATAATATTGCTTTATTATCGCTTATTATATTTTATAAGAAATCTTTATTATATTTTATAAGAAATCTTTAAAAATTGGCTGTTGATACGTAGTTATTAAGAGTGAATGAAGATTACTTTTGTTAACAGCGTTCAAAAGATATCAATACAGTTGAATTTTCATCGGGGCCGGTAAGACCTCGGTGGCCGAGTGGTCAAGGCGTCAACACGATATGTTGAAGACGCGGGTTCGATCCCTTCCCGAGATGAAATTTTTTCTTTATTGATTCATTCATCTTTGTTTTATTTTTTAAAAATTAACTAGAGACGAACGAAACCTTACACTTCATTGAACTTTCTTAAAAGCGGCCTATAATTTGGAACTCTAAGAATAAAAAGTCATATTTAGTCAAATTATTGACGAAGTTGTAGAGTGTATGCTGGCTAAGCACAGAGATAATGCCGCTAATACTTCGACGTCCTCCATTGTTGAAAGTTCGTAAGCAACTGAACGCATTGCGAGAGTGTAAACACCTCAACGAGCTCACGCGCTTTTTCGCGAGACACGAGCCGAGCCACGAGACGCGCGAAAGAAATCTAGTATTACAAAGCGAGACCGGTCCCGCGCAATACGGTTAGGGTTGCCAGATGTAGAGGTCGGTGGAAGACTGGTCCCACCGCGCCGTCTTGGGTTGCCGGCTAGAGAGGCCGGTGGCAACTTAGCATTGTTGGGATTTTGGAGTGTGTCGGGACAGGAGAGAAGAATACATTGCGGAGTATATCGAAGTAAACTAAAAAACATTGTATAATATTTCAAGTACAAAATTAAAAATCTTTATTCAACATAGGCCTTCACAGGCACTTATTGACGTCAAAACAAAGCGAAACATTCTAATTTAAGGGATACATATTATTAACCTTGTATGTGCATACCTACATCCTAAATAAAATCATAATGTCTGCAAGTAGGAATGAAAAAAAAGTTGACTACACCTGTTTGGAAATTGGGACGGTAGTTGGTTACGGCACGGTAATCCATACTAATATTATAAATGCGAACATGCGAATGCATTATTATTACCAAGGATGATATAAAGAAAGGATTGTCAATGTCTAACATTTCTAAAATTAGTTATAACCATGAGCAATAGATGGAGCGAGCTGTATCAAATCCAAAATTTGTCGATATTTCTAAAAGCAACAAAGCACACACGCTCCTAGGGTGCACAGCAGTGATTACATAGATTCATGTAGTTATACAAGAGCACGATAGATGGCGCTATATACATTTTTGACACTTTCTGCCAGACATTCCCTCTCATTCGAGAACAAGGTAATTGATAACGTTCGAGAAGCAAAGTGGAGTAATTTTCGCCTGACAGGAGTGAATTTCTCGTGGACCCCAGAAAGCGTTAAATTTTACCTGGTATTGACAGATGATTGTTCTGTGATTAGTGGCTTTCGCTTAGAATAATAACGCATAGAAGGATAGTCCGGTACTGAGCGCGATGATTAAAGTGAAGCAAAAATGACACCGCTGTGTGAAGTTGTTTACGCGCGACACACGCACACTACGATATGACGGGGCTGCCAGCCTGCCAGTGCGCGCCACCAAGGAATTGTTTTCCCAAAATGAGGGAATCTTGTGCTCATGTTGTTGAATGTCGCAATTGTCGTACCTAATCTATGTCTTTATGTTTTTATGTAAAGACAGAAATGAAATGAAAGTTGCCAAATCTCTGTTTATATAAGTACTAAAAAGCGTATATTTTAAAATGAAATAGTTAGTTCCTTATTTCTAATAATGAAAGAGGTACGTACCTACCGCGTATAATAATCTTCATTAATCCGTTAATTGTATTTGTTTTCTTAACAAATGTCACTTTGATAATGCTGTTAGGTATGTCCACATTGCCTTTTTCGACTCATATCATAAAAAGTTTATTGTGTTTAAAGAATACTTACAATTTTTTTTTGTTATCATAGAAAAGTATGTCGAATAAAATAGTTCAGAACATGACTACACAACCCCGTCACCTGTTTTCTTTTGTGATGGCGGGGACTTCTCCCCTCGAGTCCTGTTGCTACACAAGGTAGGAGCTGAATTAAACTCCATATAAAAATCCGAATGTAGTATGAAAAAAAGGCAAACTCACACTTGACCATTTTTTGATTTAAAAAAGCATCCCGAATATTTTACGAATAGGCAGGACCTACCGTCAAGACATACGTTACGCCAAAAGACAGCAACTAGACTAATGTTGCCTACTTCTATATTAAAATTACATACAAATAGCCCCTCAGTTATGGGAGTCAAAATATTTAATAAATTGCCAATTGCGTTAAAAAAACTAAATAATGAAAACGAATTTAATAAAAAGCTTAAAGATTTACTTATATCAAAAAGCTATTATACAATACAAGAATACTTCAACGACAAGACGATTTTATAGGTATCTATTATTTTTATTTATACCTTTTGTATGGCAACTACTGTGATATTTAACCAACCAAACCCAAAATAATAAAAGTGGAACATTAATAATAATAATAATTGAAATGAAATAAAATGGTATTTTACTCAAATGTATGTATGTAATAATGAATTGAAATAAAATGGTATTTTACTAAAATGTATGGAATAAAATGTACTTATTTTAAATTATTTATTAATAAACTTTATAATACAAATAAATTGCAATGACGATTACAATTAATTTAATAAATGAAATAATTAATTTAATAAATGAAATATGTTTTACATGAATTAATAATGGCAAATTAATTCATTTTACAATTGACATAAAAAAACTTTAATGGAATGTACGAGTATGAATTCTTAATAGAATATATTCTGAAGTTAGTTTTCAAAAACCTAATTTCAGAATATATATAAACTAGTAAATAATATAAACTAGTAGCACTCATGAGAATAAAGGATAAATGAAATAAATTAAACTAGCAATATCATGAATTTTTAATTTTAATCTTTAAACTAAACCTTGTTAAGAGCTTAATTATAACAAAGGTCTTAAAAGAATTGTAAAACCAGAAGTCAGACAAGCTATCTTGTTCTAGTTTTATAATCCGAACAATCATAAATAATTGTATTAGAATTATATAAAGTATTATATTATTATTAAAAAAAAGCGCCGCTCTCACACGTACACACACACATACACGCACGCACACACCCACGCAACACGCGCGCACAAATCCACGCATACGCACACACATCCACACATACTCACTACATACAGTTTTTTTTTTTAGATATATAAATGTAATATTGTAAAAATATGTAACAAAATCGCTTATAAATAAATTAAATCGTAATATAATATTTATAATTTTAAGCATAAATCAATTAAAGAACCTAATCTTAAATTATGGCCTCCTCTCTCCTAATATTGCTGTGCCCGACAGGGTCCACAATTTACTTAAGTTATAACCAATTAAAAATAACACCGAATTTCATTGTGGAAAAGCAATAAAGTATTGAGTATTGATAAGTCCATTATTCGTGTCTTAATTATCTGAGGAGTATGAGGGGGTCAAAAATTTCGTAATTTTTTAGTTCCGATGTACTGTTTCCGAGATATAAGCGTTTTTGTTAATACTTTTCTTGAAATATAATTAAAGTTGAAATCCTATCCTACTAATATTATTATATTATATAATATTATAAATGTGAAAGTGTGGACGTTTGGATGTTTGGATGTTTGGATGTTTAGATGTTTGGATGTTTGTTACTCAATCACGCAAAAACGGCTGAACGAATTTGGATGAAATTTGGCATGCATGTAGCCTTTGACATGGAACAAAACATAGGCTACCTTTTATCCCGATTCCTTAAGTAGTTTCCCAGGGAAATAGAAAATTGTTCAAAATTGAAGTCCACGCAGACGAAGTCGCGGGCAGAAGCTAGTTCCTTCTAAAAACAGTCGAAAATAAGTCCTGGGCTTCTTACAAAATACGGTGAAATTTTTCTAAGTGCTACACTCCCTTTGCTACACCCTAACCTTTTTTCTTTTTAGGATCAATATGGCTTGTATTTAAAAATCCCAATTTATTCTCTAGAAAATTCTCTAAAAATCATACGCATCGCGTCTCGCTCTTCGATGCGTTGTTTTTTAACTTCAAATTAAAATTACTTCTAAACCTATATTATAAACAGGATAAGTGTCGCCTAGATAAGTAGATACCTAAATATTTTTCATAATAATCATAACCTGTTTAGTCGGTTAAATTGGGACATTTATGTTTCCAAACTGGCAACACAACGATTGAAATGAAAAGTTTCGTATAATTTATCTTATATGGATAAAATACTAAACAATTTTTAAATCTTTGCTGTGATAATAATGTTATTACACTTTATAATCTTTTCAGATGTCTTGTGATACCATTCAACTGCACAAGTCATCATTATTAATTATTTTACGAGAGATACATTCGAAGCACATTGACCTTGAACACTGCGGAGCTGTCCGCCGGCGTAGTGAGCCATTTATGCATTGATTTACTACCAAACGTAGATAGAGCGCTTCATACAAAAACGCGCTTGAAATCTGTCACCTAATCGACTATACATTTGTACTCGCTGATATATATATTTGAATATGCACGCCCGAATTAAAATTACCATAAAGAAAGTAACGTATTTATCGAATTCAACCTTATTTTGCATTATTACGGCAACTATTTTAAGTACAACCGTGGGAAGTTACATCATTTCATACCTAGACAAACCAGAGCCAGATCAAACGACGTTTTAGTAATTGCTACAAGAAAATATCAAGTTTATACTCTCAAACATAATGCTTGAAATTGCTTATCGCGTTGTCGCTTCAACGCATGAATGAGATAACACATCATGATACGACGCCCGTGCGAGCGAGACGATTGTGGTGTACTGACACTGACGCGAAGCGACATGTTTATGATTAAAATAATTGTTTTTGATTGGTTTTTACGTATATATGATATATACGTACGTATATACATATGGTATATACGTACGTATATATGATAGATATCGAATATTTGAATACATAATAAGATGTGTAATGAGTTTACTCACGCAAAATATGAAATCCCGTCTTTTTTCTGCCGTTTCTGGCTATTGTTACCACAACTTTTGAATGCGCACTTCGGCATGTTCACGTGCCGACAGCTAATCACTCACTATGGAAAGGAACTGCACGAGTCGCGATTAAGCAGTTCTTCACCGGCCCACTTTTCGATCGTTCATGCGTTATCTACGTTCGGTAGTAAATCAATGCATTTATGGCTTAGTTTTAGTTGCTTCAAATTGTGCGCGCCGATTGGGTTTCTATGCGTTATTATTCTAAGGGCTTTCGTTTTTATGTAGAAGTTAAAGTTTGCAAATAGTAAGTAAAGCTTTGCGCAGAACAGTTGTAAAATAAAGCAAGTTCGCGTTGCAAAACACAAAAACTCTTTTCTTTATTTTTGAGCTACTAAAAAATTTAGGAGTGGCAAAAAATAAACCCTTTTTTAACCGACTTCTAAAAAAACCGTATCGGGCCACGCGCAGTGTAGGGTTCCGTAGTTGCAAATGCCAACTTTGAGTTCACACTCACATCACACCTCACAACACGTTGCTATTAAATTAGTAATTATTATTATGATTAAAGCTCCAATGATTTTATATTTACTTAACTTCACCTGGTTCGTAAATTTATATTCAGTACAAATTTTTCGTCTATAACTTTTTAGTTTGTACTTAATACTCAACTCTGATAGTTTTCCTTTAAACTTCGTTATACAAGTTGATTTTTTAGTTATGACAAAAATTTGGTGTGCTTGTTCAGACAAGCAAACTGAAACACTTTCACTATGGGACCAACTTAAAAATCGCAAAAAAAATCAGCTGTTTCATACAAATGTTCAACATTCACTGAACCTAAATGTATGAAACAGCAGATTTTTTTTTGCGATTTCGAAGTTGGTCCCATAGTCAAAGTTGTTCAGTTTGCTTGTCTGAACAAGCACACATTTTTGTCATAACAAAAAAATAACCTTGTATACATATACTACTGTTGTAATTTTTTTCACGTGTCCATATAAACGGTTATTTTTTTATCACCCTGGAAAATTTAAGGGACGCTTCACGACATGGTATTAGAATGATTTAAATTACCTATGAATAAAAAAATAACTCCCATACTTAATTTTATATTAATTTCCCAAAAAAATTCAAAGAATGCTGCACTAGTTAAGAGCAGCATTTTAGAGATTTATCTAATTTTTTTCTATTTTTTTAAATTTTTATTTCATTTTTATTATTTTTTATATAATAATGGATGTGTCCTGAAGCGTCCCTAAAATTTTCCAGGGTGATAAAAAAATAACCGTGTATAACCGTTTAGCAGTTAGAGGGGGGGACACTTACCTCTAAAGAAAAATTTGCACTTTAAAACCAAATATTTCAGAAACGAATCCCTAAATCGAAAAATGGTATTCTGAACCGTACATTGTTTTTTAAAGACCTATTCAGCAATACCCCACACGATGGGTTAGTCGAGAAAAAAATGTTACTCCCACTATACTATGTATGGTAGCCACCCCAAAAAAAATTTTTTTCTATATTTTTTGCTACCACTTTTTTGGCATGATTAATATACATTACCCATACAAAGTTACAGCTTTCTAGTACTAATAGTTTCTGAGTAAAAGCGCGGACAGACAGACAGACATGACGAATCTATAAGGGTTCCTTGTTTACTACGGAACCCTAAAAAGGAGGAGGTTTCTCAATTCGACCGTATATATGCTTTTGTTATGTTTGTTCGCGGATAACTTCGTCGTTTATGAACCGATTTTGATGATTCTTTTTGTATTCGATAGAGGATACTCCAAGGGTGGTCCCATGGTTAGGATCTGATGATTGAATTCCATAAAGATCGAGGGAAACCCTTAAAGTTTTAGGTGTGTCCAACGTGTTTTGACCGATTTTCAAAATTCCTTTTGTATTCGATAGAGTAGGTATACTCCTGGGGTGGCCCCAAGATCACTAAAGTCAGGATCTGATGATGGGATCTCATGAAAATCGAGGGAAATCCCAAATTTCCTTTATACTATTTTAGGGTTCTTTTCACTAAAAAGATTTCATTCACTAAAAAGTTAAATATAAAAAATATTTTACAAAAAATAAAAACCGACTTCACAAACACTGAAAAGTTTAAAATAATATAAGAATAGTTACAGACAACATCACATTTCTATATTGAAGTCGGTGACAAATTTTAAGACTTTCTGGATCATCGTTTGATACCGACTTCAATATAGAAGTGTGATGTTGTCTGTACCTATTTGTAGACTTTTCAGTGTTTTTGAAGTCGGTTTTTATTTTTTGTAAAATATTTTTCTATAGTGAAGAACGCAAAATTGTTTCAATTTTTGATGTGCCTCATTTAATAAAAAATATAAGAAATAATGTTATAACTCATAATATCATTAACAAAAATGAAGTCTTTTAAAGATATCATCAACTTATCATTTAGACAAAAATAATAAAAGTAGGTCGCTTCTAAAAATAACCGATCGGCACATAAATCCGAACGCATTCCAAAAAAAGACTAGAAGCCTTGCAACTCAGCACCTAAAAGTTTAGGTACCTACCGTGCATAGAATCAAGATAGAATTAAAATGTATCGGAGCATCGGGTATAACGAAGTTAATTTCTCCGCGTGTATTTTTTCTTTTTTTTACAGCTTAAAATACACTTTTTGTTACTTCTTTTAATATTTGTGTACATGAGATATCATTTACAATTCCTATAATATACACAGAAAGAATTTAAAAAAATATATTATTGAATGTAACATTATCCATTAAATTAAGCGCCATCTAGTAAAAAAGTATTATAACAATCTAAGCACCGCACTGACCGCACCGTGCTTAATTGTATTCGCCATCTAGCGCGAAACCGTAGAAACCGTGTAATAGGATTAAACTTTTCGATAAAGATTAAAATTGTTCTGGCGGAATATTGTAGAATTATTTGTAATTTACTATTATTAAAACAACTTTTTATTAATTTTCAGGCATGATTCAGTATAAATTATCAAAAAAATTTAAGTTAGCAACCTTATAGGTCAGCGCCATCTAGATATAAGGCGGGAATAGGACCTTTCTTATAGTTGTATGACATTGGCAGTCTATATTATTCTTCGTCTATGTTATTACTATTTTGAATCCGTCACCGCCCGGACAATGAAAGGGGTCATTTATAAAAATTATAGTATAGGGATTCCCTATACTGTAATTTAGGGATGTACCTACGAAACCGTGAATGAGCAGTACAGTAAAATATGAGCTTGAGTATAGAACTGGACGTCGACTTCCAGTCCATAGAAGCCGCAGCCAAAGGACGCGTTGTTTTATATTTGTGATTTATCATTGATTTGTTGTGGTATTCTGTATGAATGCACGGACGCACCGTCGAAGCTCCTTGTGTAGGGGCAAGGATATGTGGTACTTTACCCTACCCACTAAATCCCTCTGGTTACCTTACTGTCCATTTTTAAGCTACTTACGAGCATGCGTGGGGCACTAACTGAATGAATATATAACTCAATCGTTTCAGTTTACATGAGCTTTGGTTAAAACTATTTAACGAAGCTTTGTATTTAACGAAACTATTGACGAAGGCGGCCTTTTATTGCCAAAGTGGCAATCACAAACAGACTGCCTATGAGTAAAGTTTAACATTGAACTTAAACGGGGGACCATGAAATTAAAATCTGATACTAAACTGGCCAAATAAAAAACATTATACTACATATCAGTAATAAACCTATGTATACCAGATAAAAAAACTAATTAAAACACGTATACTTAATGCTATGATTACATAATAAGAACAAAATGCCGTTTGGTCTATATGTATTTCCAATTACCCACCTCAGTATGTGGTCGTCGTTGGGTAAGACGGCTAGGTTGGCGGCCACGAATATGCCCTTGCACATCTCCGTCTCATCTTCGCTAACGGGCACATTCTTCTTGATACACTACAACAGGCAAAGAGTCTCATCATCCTCGTATCAGTCTAGAAGCGCCGACTGCTGGTCACAGGCCTCCCCCGAGGATATCCGAACCAATCGCTCCTGCTTGGCTCACATCTAGCGGCTTCCTACGCTAGATGTGTGTTCCTTTCAACATTTCTGACAGGTGCGATAATTGTCAAAATATAAGACATATTTCCATGGACTTTCCATGCATATTTCATACATTGTTTGACAATTTGTCGCACCCTGTCCTCTGACCAAAGAAACCAATGGACTGGCAATATATTTACTACTAGCTGTACCCGGCATGCGTTGCAATGCCACGTAAATGCCTCTTTTTTTGCTAGGAACCCTCACGGATGTCCCCATAACACCCTACCAAAGTTTCATTACAATCTGATGAATGGTTTCGGAACGCATAGAGGACAAACAAACGTAGTAATACATTGATTTTTATTTATACACGGTTATTTTTTTATCACCCTGGAAAATTTAAGGGACGCTTGGCGTCATGGTATTAGAATGATTTAAATATAAATAAAAAAAATAACCCCTCCTTAATTTTATATTAATTTTTTTAAAAATACAAAAAATGCTGCACTAGTTGAGAGCAGCATTTTTAGAGATTTTTTTTATTTTTTTTTATTTCATTTTTTTTATTTTTTATATAATATTGGAAGTGTCCTGAAGCGTCCCTAAAATTTTCCAGGGTGATAAAAAAATAACCGTGTATAGAAGAAGATAGCACGAATAAATTTTCGGCCGTTCCGCCATTATAAAGCACCGTATTGTTGTGGTAAATAATTTGTCAGTGAGCGTTGTTTTGTGAGTGTATTTTACAGTTCTATGTTTTTCTTCGACTTTTTTAATAAAGTATAAAAAAAGTATCATAAGTGTGGTTTATTGGATCCCTAGTTCTTTCCGCTATCTTAAAGCACCACCACAAATTATTGGCACGTTTTTTGTAGGTGTTTCATGTCCTTTGGTTTCTTTGGTCTGAGACCCTGTATCGTCGGTCCACCGCGTGAGGTAAAGGGGCAGCAATGAAGGCTTCAACTCACGTGACGATAGCCTTCATTTATTAAGTAACCATAAGGCCTAAGACGGATCCCGGACAACTAAGTAACTGGTTGTCTTACCCCGAATTATTGGAACACAAAACATTTTCGCGCTGTTACAGTAGTACAACTAAGTACATTTGTCCAGCTATAAAAAATACAAGCATATCACTCGGACTTCAACGCCTTTCATTTTTACTCTTGCTACAAACTTAGGTAAGACCAAACTTAGGTAAGAGCGCCTGGTAGACAAACCTTCGGCCCCCATCAGGAATAGTTCCTACTTTGCTGGATTCCAATCTCGCTGGTGTCCTTACTTGTTGGTTTCCCAACTCGTCGGTTTCCAATCCAATGTTGTCGGATTCCAAGGTCGAGATTCCAATGTTACTGTACAATTACTTTTAAACAAAAAAATAATTGTACAGTACCCGATGAGAGTATGTGACATTTATAAATATTGTTTTTGTTCCCACCATACCCGTTGTGTTTTTGCGAGAAGTTTGTGAATATGACTGTGTAACGGCGGCTGAGGAATCCGACGACCTTATACGAGTTTATCTTTAGTATTGTCTATGGGGGATATGTCCATCTATAGACAACTATGTTCTTAATGTTGAAGTCAGCAAATAGGGCAACGAAGAATACAAATGTTTGGCGCTAAAGTATTTAAAGATTGCATTTCAAACTTCCGGCGATACTTCATATGTGTACAACAAGAGGAACCAAGTTTTGCACTCGTTAGGCTTCGCGCCCACGACCGACAAACGGTGCCGGTTTTTTTTGTAGGGAAACCATGGAACGTACTGATTGCAATAGTAAAACGTGCACGTGTTAAAAAATCGGTCAAACATAAAACGGGAAATCGGGTCGATTACAAAGTCTGAAGTGGGCGAGCAGCCTTATCCCCCTTACCTCGGTCATGCCGCGCAATTTGCTGTGCTCGCGGTCCCAGCGCTGGGGAGTCATGGTCACAGCCCGCACCAGCTCGCCCCACGTTGGCGTTATCGACACCCCCACCTCACCTGCCATCACAAGCATTCGCTTGTTTATGACATAACATATACAAGTAGTCTGCCGTGCGAGCATGGACTTGTCGATCGACCTATATCGATCGACAAAAGCATCTGTCCTTTTCACTCCTTAAGAATATCTGTCAAATTTATCGATTTTTGTCGAGTATGTCGATCTTAGCTGTCAAATTTTGTTTATCGAGAGTTCCATGCTCGCAGCGCTATTTCGCGAAAGGAGTCCCCGAAAAGTGGGGTTATACATCAAGACAGGCGCTACGGATTGATGCTAGCATCGCCTAGCCTTTGGCATCCAGCCGTATTGAATCTCTTTTTACAAGTGAGTTCTACTTATTTCCGCGGGACTTATAGTAATCGAGAGTATAATCTATTCCAGTAATAAAAAAATTAGGATCAGATTTTTTTATAAAAAAATTGAAGCGTGCCGCTTTTAATTTATTTAACTCTATCGTCTATATCTCTTATCGGCGACACGACAAGGAATATCTTAGTAAATAATCGGCAAAAATTCATTTTCATTATTTATACAAATCTTTTGGTTTTGCGCTATATTGACACGTTGTATAAGCGTGGTTTTTGTGTCATTATATCGGCAGACGTTCATAGCTAGACATAAGCCTCTTTGTTTTTGTGTCGATTGAATAAAAAATGGGCTGGCTGGATCCCTTTGCCTTCCCAAAAAAAAAAACATTTTAAGAGAAAAAATCCGCTTTAAACCTAAATGTACTAAAGCGTAAATAAAACAAAAGACAAATATAAGGCACGGCTGTAAGCCTAAGCGCGCACTGGGGGCCAGGTCGCAGCGGCACGGCCGCGGCGACCAACGAAATGTATGCATTGTATTAGCAGCGCGCGCAATTGGCTAGATGACAAAAAATTTTTTTTTGCTTTAATAGAAGCTTATTCATATAATAAACAGAAAGAAAAAATCGGTTTTTGAATAACTATAAAAACAACCAAGATATAAGGTATTAAAGATTTTTCTCCATCTCTTTCTAGCAAAACGGCAATTTACAAGGAGTTAATATGGCCGTACTCAACAATGACGTCACGGTTGATGTCGGATCTCTCTGTCTAATCGCCTTCAAATTAACAACTTAAAATGCTTGTATCTAATGTATTACTGAGCCGATTTTAATTTTAATTTCACAGGACTGCATCTTTTTCCACGGTATTTTAATATTTAATGACGAGACGTAAAAATTTGAATTCAGTCATCATCCCAATTGATCGCAAGCGGCCAGCGGCCGCGGCGGCCGGCGAGATCATTGCGAGAACGGCGAGAACTTGCGAGCCGTATTGGCCGCCGGTCGCCGCGACCACTGAGATTCAGAAGATTGTAGGATCGTGCGCGAGTGTGCGCGCACTGGCCGCGGCGGGCAGACTTGTTTACAGGGTGTCCAAATTACATCGTAATTTTTTTTGACACAGAGAGGTTTATTTGCGAGCTCGAGACTAGAAGGGCGTTGTGGGATATACATAACGTGCGACGACTATTTAAACCGAGACATAAAAAGGATATTGTGGGAAAAAATATTTGCTATAAATGAATAAAAGGAACTTTGCGCCAATGGGGTTTTCTGAACTTTTCTTCCACAAATCCCCATCATGAGCTCTTTGAGCCGTCAATGGGGTAAAGTGGAAAAAGTTCTATCTCAAGACCTGTGCCGGTGGCAAGGTCGGGTGCTGTGTGTAGTGTAATGGATGAATCCAGAATTTTTCTTCTTGTTTTTTCGGTTCTTATTTGCAAGAAAAACTATCACAGCAATTTCCTCGACGTCCATTTCGAAGCACTCTGTATGCGGAACTAACGATTTTGGTCGCAGTTCTGGCCGCTTACTTGGTCGCGACATTTGCGGCCTGGTCGCAATGCCGGCCGCTGCGACCTGGCCGCCAGTGCGCGCTTAGGCTTGGTGTCGAAATCCCTTTGCTTATAAAACTAAGACAAACGAATAAGTTAGAGTGGCACCCACCGAGAGAACAGGCCAGCGTGAGCTCGAGGGGCTGAATCGTGTCTGCGAAGTCCACCCCCAGGGTGCAGGTGGCGGAAGCTTTGGCCGGTAACGAAGCTATAGGTGCGAAGTCATGGACCGCGCGAGCTCCGGTCAGCGTCTGTGAGGCCGTGAACAGCGGTCAAAAGACTACTCAGGGACGTTCAAGTGTTACGTAATGCAATTTGGGGGGAAGGGGGTTTTTGTGTAACGTTATGATTCCTTAAAGGTTCGAGCTACGCGTTACGTAACGTTGTTTTTTTAATGAATAAAAAAGTTATTCCAAGTTGGCAACCCTTTTCGTTTATGTGTTACGGGGAATCCCTCGATTGTATTGTGTCATTTTTATTTTGTCCCTTTAAGTTGGCAACAATTTTCGTTATATAATTGTGACTTTCAGGTAAAAATGGTCACTTGGATGTGTTACGTAACGTTTAGGAGGGAGGGTCAAAAATTGCTAAAGTTATGAAAAAGGCCAAAAATAGGAACACCCATTATGATTGGTGTCCAAAAATTGTCTTGCTGCTATTGGATTTTATAAAGTGGAAACACTAGGCGAGAGAATTCAAAAATTGTTTACCTAGGCGAGAGAATTCAAAAATTGTTTACAAAAGGATGTTTACCGGGACTTGTATTAATGTATTGGTGTCGCGCTATGCTCGAACAATCGAGCTGAGATAACCGATAGGGATAACCGCAGCTCGGACCGAAGACACCTACACAAAATTGACGTTTCGTAGTCCCCTGTTGTCTCTTTTAAAACGAGACCGATTTAATTACTTTTATCATTAGAGAATTAGGGAATGTCTTTGGCCGTACGTGTTTCTGTTTTACCTTTTTCTTATAATCTCGTCAAATTTGTTCGCTGGATGTTTGAATACAGCGGAAAACCTGACCAATTCTACAGGTTTTTAAAGGTTTAAATCTCCATCAATAACTCAACTCACGAAAGTCCCAGATTTATTCCTGGAAGAAGAAAAATAGTGACGTACCTTCTTGCTGATCCTGATGTTGGAGACGTCGTCGCTGGAGTGGTTGGTGAAGGTGATCTCTATGGCGCACATCCTCGGCGAGTAGAGATGCGGCGTCCGCAGCCACCGCATGGAGGCGGCCAGCCCGGACCACACCACGCGCGGGACCAGCTGCTGGCCCTCCGACGACACCACCACGGGGCTCGATGGCGATATGTCGTCATCTGGGTACCGGCATCGCCTCAAGCAATTCACTCGACATTTATATTAGGTCCTCACATAATGCGATTGGCGTTTTGCCGTACTGGCCACTTTGATCTCAAATATCTCCTCTATGGTTAGGAATTCCAAATTCAAATTTATACAGCTATTTACTCATGTATTTGTGTTTCGAAAATTATAATTCACTTGTTTTTTCCTCAATTGTTTTTTTTTCTTTGCGTCACTCAGTCAAAATGGAAAACTAGAAATATCGCGTTATTTACGAGTGCGAGTTCCACCGTGGCACCAGTGCTGCAGCAACGGTTCGAAGGATTAATGATGTGTATGGCGACGGTGCCGCAAAAGAAAACAGTGCGTTTTTGGTTCCAACGTTTTCGTTCTGGAAATTTCGACCTGCAGAACAAGCCCCGTGGACGGCCGGAGATCAAAGTTGATAATGAAAAATTGAAGGCTATTGTGGAAGCGGATCCATCAAACCACGTCCGAGTTAACTGCAGGCTGCGGTGTTAGTATAAAACTGTTTTAATCCACATGAAGCAAATTAGGAAGGTAAAAAAGCTTGGAAGGTGGGTACCTCACGAATTGAGTGAAGCAAATCAACAAACGCGCGATGACTGCTGCGTTGCATTACTCAACCGGCACAATAATGAAGGAATTTTAAATCGAATCATTACATGTGATGAAAAGTGGGTCTTGTACGATAATTGGAAGTGCTCATCGCAATGGCTCAACCCTGCCGAACCATCCAAAACATGCCCCAAGCGTAATTGACTCTAAAAAAAAGTTACTTGCGAGCGTTTGGTGGACTAGTGCTGGTGTCGTTCACTACAACTTTCTTAAATCTGGCCAGACGATTACGGCAGATGTCTATTGTCAGCAACTGTAAACCATGATGGAAAAGCTAGCTGCTAAACAACCGAGGCTGGTCAATCGCTCTAGGCCACTGCTGCTTCATGATAACGCTAGACCACACACTGCACAACAGACGGCTACCAAATTAGAGGAGCTTCAATTGGAATGTCTAATTTTGAAGGACCTATGCTGTTAGCCGCAGATGGCTGTTACAGCTTCACCTTCATTATTTGTAAGAAGGCGAGAACTTTGGTGGGTCCTCAAGCCTCGTTTGGCTTACCTAACCTGGTGGATTTCAGATTGGTGGAGCTCAGAGAGGCATCACCACGGGGGGTGTCCCGCTCTCTGAGTAGAGTCACCAGGCGGTTATAGCCGGTGCGGGGAGCGGCTGCAACGGGAGCGCGCCTCTGAGGCTCGGACGCTCGAGTTCGCCGTGTAGTGGAGGGTGGGGAGAAGCGACCAGGCACATGTCTGTACCTGGTATATCGCAAACTGTGTAGACCGGGCCTTCGCGCTCTTGTTCTACGAGTGCGGTGTGTGGGACTAGTGTGTGAGTGTGCAGTGTTTGATAGTGAGTTGGAAGGCGGAGGGAGAAGATCGTTCGCTCGTGTGATCGGGTCGGGGGGATCGAGGAGGATGTTCCTCGGTCGACGATTTTTGGCCGCTACACTACGTAAGGGGGTGTAGTCGGCCGCCTGTCTAACAAGGGAGTTTGGGTGGACGGTGGCGCTAGCGAAGTAGCGTTGGGATAGATCGTGAATGTGGGCCTCAACCGATGGGAGGTCGACGTCGTAGTGAAGCTCGACATTGCGCATGTAGGCGGGAGCGCCAGTGGCGCGGCGCAAGAATCGGTTTTGGTGGAATGTCTAAGACATCCACCGTACTCTCCGGACCTTGCTCCAACAGATTACCATTATTTTAGAAATTTGGATAACTTCTTGTCAGATGTCCATGTGAAATTCGAAAAACGAAAAAGTCATCGGTATGGTATATGTCACGATCGAACCGAAGTTTAAAAGACTTTATGTGTAAATGTTAACGATTATTTGAATGATGCCATTGCCTGGTGTTAATATGTAGATATTACTCGATATAATGTAAAGATACGTTGTTGTGTACAAAACTATTTATGTAAAAATATTGCTGTGTATGGCAGCGACATAATTTATTGTTAATGTTGTTTCCTCTGATAAAACTGATAAGTTTCTTTCAGTATTTTACCTTATCAGTTAAAAGATATCCTTAATGGGTGATAGATAAAAGAGTTGAACGATTCAAAAGAGCTTTTTATCAAGTTATATTTCAATAAAAAATATTTTGATTTTGAGTGCTGGATCCATTTGGAGAAGAAAGCTGAGGGCAACAAGGGTGAACCCAGACTGATATTTAGTGGCAAAACCGAACAGCAAAAAATACATACATTACCTATGTATGTATACTTAAATCAATATCAATCAATACATTTCCCTTTAAGCAGGAGTGATTGCTGTTATCTGTAGTACTGATAACAGGATCCCCTTTCAAATATACATTTACCGGAGGGAGACTGTACCAGGGTCGTGTGCTTGGGTACCTCCGTCTTACCTATTTCTGCCGCAAAGCAGCAGTGCTTGCATTGCTGTGTTCCGGTTTGAAGGGTAAGATACGGCACTGAAATTACTGGGTATCACGGTACCCAGTTTACATCTTGTCACAAGTTGGCAACGTACACTGTGGCCCTTGTGGGGGTTGCAGTTTTGCTGCGAATCTCACAAGACCCACATGTATTATAGGTAACTGTTACCACTTACCATCAGGTGGGCAGTTTGCTTGTTTGCCAACTTAGTAGCAATAAAAAAAAGTCATTGTGAGCAGTAATAATTAGGTTAATAGTACAGACGGTTTTCACTATCTCACAGAACAAAGAATTTTTGTTCCCACATGTCAATGTGTGTCGCTAAAAGCTAGACCACTCACCATCCCCATATCCAGCGTGGGCAACGCTTGACGTGACCCCAGCGCTGGGCATCATGGGCGGCGGACCCCCAGCGTCGTCCAGCTCTAAGAGCAGCTCTAGATTGGACTTGGCGCTCTTCTTCTCCGCGCTGGACTTCTCTGTCTGCTCCTTTGCCTTGGGAATTAATGTAATTACTTAATTCATTGTTCGAAAGTTATAGTGCGACATACAAAATGCTTTACAGTGTGAGATGTACCGGGTGTAAGTGACGGTGTCCCGTTTTTTTTACAGTGAGTTCAGACCAATGTTATTATTTGTTTATTGATGTATTTACCGATGATTTTTACCGGAAAGCTTTTAAAGCGAAAAAAGGAGTACATCATTTATTCAAAATCATATCAATTTAATATTAAATCATAAATTATTATATTAAGTCACGAAACTTATTTATTGAAATAATAAACTACAGAGAAGTCCTGGCTGTATGTGCTGAAATCCCTTTGCTTTTTTAAACTTGAAAAACTAAACCAAATATAAACAACATGGCAGGTTGTTTGATTTTGTTGTATTTTAGTGTCTTGACGAATTTTTGTGCATAATTTGTCGATTCAGAATCATTATTTTTTTTGCCTTACAATATAATATACTTTTCTATTAAAATTTAAGTACTTTTGGAGTTCTAAATACAAATAAATTTAAACTCTAGGGAGAGAAGGTAATACACAACAATATTTAATCCCTGTTTTATAGAGGCTTTATGACTCTCTTAATGTTACGTTTACATGACACAGAATGTCACTATTGAGCCGGTGGTACGAAAACTATTATTGTTTTTCATTTCATTACACACAACAGGAAAGCTTTTTATCCGGTAGATATCGTTATATTTAAGGCAACAAATTAAAACTTTTTGCGGTTACAAAATACCTTTTTGTCGTAGCCCTTTTTATCGTCCCTGGTGGTCTCGGCGCTGCTCTCGCTAGAGTTTTCGGAGCCGCTGTCCTCGGATCCGGAAGAGGAATCGCTGTCGGACTCACTGTCCGAAGTGCCCGAGTTCGACGACCTGTGAATCAATTCTGCTCTAACGATTGTGTTACGATGATGTCATGATGACCAGTTACAGCCTTACTACCAAATGTTGTCTCACTTCAACCCAAAGCGTGTCACTAGTGGGTTTGAATGGGTGGACGGTTGTTTGGTGTCTTGATGACCTCGGGGAAATACTATTAGTTGGATCTACTAAGCTCAATATATGACTTATATTAGCTGGGTGCGATGTAGGAGGTGGGAGAATCACGAATCGATAGCAGCGCGCGCCGTGGCCAAACAAGGAACTTTCGGCAGACCAACTGTCACTATTTACTAATGAAAGAACTATCACTTCACTTCCGTAAAGCGATTTTCACCCAAAAAAAATATCAAAACATAGAGATTATAAAAACTAGTTTTACTTATTGTACTCTTTAAAAAATGCACGTTAAAATAATTATATTATTTTTAAAACCCCAGGTTCAAGAGATATTCAGGTTTTAATATTATTGATAAAAATAGTCAGCGCGCTAAAAGTTGCTTCGTATCACGGTGAGCGTGCCGACAGCGTCCAACCTGACGTCATCGATAACGTCATTACGTCGAACGCTTGTACTATCAAATTACAAATGCATTCTGACTCCCGGAGTAGTAAAATGGCGGAAAGAAATTACATTAATGCGTTCAAGAAGATTTTTTATTTTGTAACTTTTTTATTTGGGGTTTCACAAATATTCTAAATACTTACATAAATCGGTTGCATATTTTATTAGAATCACATTTGTCCATAAATTAATATCTCTATTTTTTGCTTTTTTGGGAACAGAAATGAATTGGGAGCAAGGAAATTTAATAAATATGCGTCACGAAACCTGCTGCGTAGTTAACTGCAAGAACAATGGCAAAAACAGTGATCACAAATTCTATAAATTTTCACAAGCAAGTTGATATGATCTTCACATTTGGTTTCTTTTACATCCTTGCACATGTTGAACCAATACAAATTGTTTTCCTTTTATTGTTGTGTGTGGTTGGAAAGCGATATCGTGTGTGATTTTTGACATCCAGTTTTTATAATTAATTTAGCCAAGTTTAACTGAAAATACATAAAAAGTTTGCATTACTAACCGCACTACACTCATATATAATCGTCTACAATATATATGAAATGCGTTATTCGATTAAATTTGTTTATTTCTTTACTTACTTCTCGCGAAGACAGTCATGAAAAAGCTCGTGTGTACTTCCTGATATTACTTGATTGTGTCATTTTAGACGGGAAAATGAAAAAGGTCAACGTTATTATCGATACTATAGATTTACATGATCGAACAGAATACATATGTGTAAATTACGATATTTCATCGAAATTCTTTGTTTGTTTACTTACTTTACGTAATGACAGCCAGCCATTTGACATTTAAAAGTCCGCCGTAATTGTAACCGTTAGTTGGCGCTTCCATCGCGCACCCAGCCAATAACTAGACTTTTATCCTGAGAACCTTACCGGATCGAAAACGTGCGGTTTTATTTTGTCAATTACCATTAAGGGTGCGTTTCTTTTCTATAAGCAATGTGGAAATAGATTTGTAATATAAAAGGAAGGCGAAAGAAGTTTAGTTTTTCGATGATAAGTTTTTTCGAAAGGTCCAAGCGACAACAGATTTGGAATACGTGTCCTTTTTATCTTGTGGATGTCGTTACAGCCGACTATAGCTCATCGAAGAAATGGAAAACTCGAGGTATAACCCTACATCAAACCATCTTACCAGCTTGATGTAGTCTCCTCCATAGTAGAAAATTTTGTTGGCCTTGTACAGGTCTGTGGGCTTAGTACTCGGTTTAAGTGTGAACCGTGCCCAGCAGCGGGTCGTACATTATGGGTTGAATGTCCTTTTCATCTCATAGATGTCGTTAGAGCCGACTATAGCTCAGCGAAGAAATGGAATACTCGAGGTATAACCCTACATCAAACCATCTTACCAGCGTGATGTAGTCTCCTCCATAGTAGGAAATTTTGTAGGCCTTGTACAGTTCTGTGGGCTTACTCCTCGGTTAAAGTGTGAACCGTGCCCAGCAGCGGGTCGTACATTATGGGTTGAAGTTTTTATTTTTTAATGATGATTTAAACACTCACTTATAATTATTATTGGTTTGCTTGGACTTCTTTTGTTTTTTCTCGTCGTTGACGCTCTCTTCGCTGCGGGAAGAAAATAATTATATCAGCAACTATTGCAAGTGTTGAGAGACCATTGGTGAAAATAAGATATATCTTACTCGTCCGAAGAGTCTTCTGAGCTGCTAGAGTCGGAAGAGGTGGTAGAGGATGATTGAGATCCGCTGCTCTCTGGTTCCGAATAGAAGTCCTTGTTTTTCTGTAAAACGAATCTTCATTTATTTTGCCTTCCACAAGGGTTTTGTTAAATGCTCCTGTATAACATGAACCTTATTAGGAGTCGGGATTATCGACTATGGCGTTAAAATTAAGTTAGACGGCGGCGGTAGTTAGCCAGATGGACTCGACAGCCTCTCCAACCAAACCAAATAGAAAACTTGTTTTCCAACCATGGCGATGACCTGGTCAATTTAATGTGTCACTCGGTCATGACCTGGTCAATTACCTGTGCCATTCGGTCATGACCTGGTCAGTGACCGGATACACTCAACCGTATCATTGCCAATGACTACTTAACTGTGTCGTGGTCAATGACCGGAGAAAAACACCTCAGTGGTATGGTCAATTATTGGAGGCATTTGGTTGTGACCGGAGGTACTCGCGCGTAATCATAATCGTCCAGACTAGTGGTACTCATAGAAACGTCGTCCGGTAATTGCATTATTTGGGTCAAGTATTAGTATTTAATTTAGTGCGACGGGGTGGTGGTGTTGGTTAACCAGCAACAACGTCTGGGTCAAAGACTGACACTTGGTCTATGCATCGAGCGGTTGAGGTGACTTAGCTGCAAATCCTAACAGCGTTATTGGTGCCGTAAAAAATAATGCCAATTTACAAGGATCGGTGAAGTTACAGTTACCGCCACCGTATTATTTCTCAATGTACGTAACCACACCTGTCAGCGTCCGTGGCGATACAAGACTCGGTGATGAGTGACGTTCATTGACAAAGGATACTGTAACTTCACTGATATTTGTGAATTTGCAATTAGCGGCGGGGTCGACGAGCGGCGTCGTTCCGCGAGTGTCAGCGGCGGGGTCAGTGACCGGTGTCGTCCCGCGAGTGTCAGCGGCGGGGTCAGTGACCGGTGTCGTCCCGCGAGTGTCAGCGGCGGGGTCAGTGACCGGTGTCGTCCCGCGAGTGTCAGCGGCGGGGTCAGTGACCGGTGTCGTCCCGCGAGTGTCAGCGGCGGGGTCAGTGATCGGTGTCGTCCCGCGAGTGTCAGCGGCGGGGTCAGTGATCGGTGTCGTCCCGCGAGTGTCAGCGGCGGGGTCAGTGATCGGTGTCGTCCCGCGAGTGTCAGCGGCGGGGTCAGTGACCGGTGTCGTCCCGCGAGTGTCAGCGGCGGGGTCAGTGACCGGTGTCGTCCCGCGAGTGTCAGCGGCGGGGTCAGTGATCGGTGTCGTCCCGCGAGTGTCAGCGGCGGGGTCAGTGACCGGTGTCGTCCCGCGAGTGTCAGCGGCGGGGTCAGTGACCGGTGTCGTCCCGCGAGTGTCAGCGGCGGGGTCAGTGACCGGTGTCGTCCCGCGAGTGTCAGCGGCGGGGTCAGTGATCGGTGTCGTCCCGCGAGTGTCAGCGGCGGGGTCAGTGATCGGTGTCGTCCCGCGAGTGTCAGCGGCGGGGTCAGTGACCGGTGTCGTCCCGCGAGTGTCAGCGGCGGGGTCAGTGACCGGTGTCGTCCCGCGAGTGTCAGCGGCGGGGTCAGTGATCGGTGTCGTCCCGCGAGTGTCAGCGGCGGGGTCAGTGACCGGTGTCGTCCCGCGAGTGTCAGCGGCGGGGTCAGTGATCGGTGTCGTCCCGCGAGTGTCAGCGGCGGGGTCAGTGATCGGTGTCGTCCCGCGAGTGTCAGCGGCGGGGTCAGTGACCGGTGTCGTCCCGCGAGTGTCAGCGGCGGGGTCAGTGACCGGTGTCGTCCCGCGAGTGTCAGCGGCGGGGTCAGTGATCGGTGTCGTCCCGCGAGTGTCAGCGGCGGGGTCAGTGACCGGTGTCGTCCCGCGAGTGTCAGCGGCGGGGTCAGTGACCGCCATGCGGCGAGCGCGCGGTGTCGTCCTAGCTGTCAGGGGCGGGGTCGATGAACTCACCCGTCGCGCGGCGCTGTCGGCGGCGGCGGAGCGTGCGGCGGTGACGTCGGCGGCGGGCGGCGGCGGCGGGTCCCTCGCGCCGGCCCCGAGCGCGGCGAGCGGCGCGGCGGGCAGCGGCCGGTACCCGGCGGCCGCGCTGCCCAGGTACTGCGACAGCGTGCCCACGCTGAACTGCGCGCGCTCTGCACACCGTGCACCGGATTTTTTTACATACGTACGACAGGCGAGCTCTCGGCCTTCATCTCACCCGGTGGTGAGTGATGATAAGGCCGACGGCGGAAGCGAACTTCGCCTGGACTAATCGACGACTGACAAACTAGTTATCTTACTTATAATTGTCGGAGCACAGCAATGCTTTTAATATTGTTATTATGGCGACAAACTTATGTAAGACGGTGCTAACTAGCCAGGAAGGCTCGGAAGCACTCCCACCAATTAAAAAAAATTCCACATTAGCGCTCGCTATTCGCCGATGTTCATGCGCGAGTGCCGTCGCGAGCTACTGTTCGCGGGACGTCCACGTTCACGGTTTTGACGCACGCGCATGGAGGATGTGGAAATAGTGGCAGCGTGCTCGTTACGTCTACTGAGTTTACGCAATTAATTATATCTACAAAAAAAGGGTAAAAAAATCATGAATGGTAATAGTCGCTCATTACTAAAACCCATTTTGATTCTCTGGCGTGCGTGCTGTTTTCGCGAGTATCACTCGGGGGCAGCAGAACAAGTAAAGCTGTGCAGGCCACTGACCTGTGAAGCTGCTGCGGATGGCTGAGTGCGGCTTGTCGGGGCAGCAGACGGCCGCGGCGGAGGCCACTGACCTGTGAAGCTGCTGCGGATGGCTGAGTGCGGCTTGTCGGGGCAGCAGACGGCCGCGGCGGAGGCCACTGACCTGTGAAGCTGCTGCGGATGGCTGAGTGCGGCTTGTCGGGGCAGCAGACGGCCGCGGCGGAGGCCACTGACCTGTGAAGCTGCTGCGGATGGCTGAGTGCGGCTTGTCGGGGCAGCAGACGGCCGCGGCGGAGGCCACTGACCTGTGAAGCTGCTGCGGATGGCTGAGTGCGGCTTGTCGGGGCAGCAGACGGCCGCGGCGGAGGCCACTGACCTGTGAAGCTGCTGCGGATGGCTGAGTGCGGCTTGTCGGGGCAGCAGACGGCCGCGGCGGAGGCCACTGACCTGTGAAGCTGCTGCGGATGGCTGAGTGCGGCTTGTCGGGGCGGCGGAGGCCACTGACCTGTGAAGCTGCTGCGGATGGCTGAGTGCGGCTTGTCGGGGCGGCGGAGGCCACTGACCTGTGAAGCTGCTGCGGATGGCTGAGTGCGGCTTGTCGGGGCAGCAGACGGCCGCGGCGGAGGCCACTGACCTGTGAAGCTGCTGCGGATGGCTGAGTGCGGCTTGTCGGGGCAGCAGACGGCGGCGGCGGCGGCGGCCAGCCCGGGGCGGGCGCGGCCGTCGCCGTCGGGCAGCAGCAGCCGCCGCAGCAGCCGCGCGCGGTCCCGCACGTCGTAGCTGGCGTCGTACCGCGCCAGCGTGATCACGTAGCGGCACACGGCCAGCGTGGCCGGCTGCCGCACCGACAGCTTCGCCGCCAGCGACAGCACTTGGAGTTTCACCAGCTCCTCCTAGTATATTTTATGCAAAGTTAGCGACATAAGCTTCACGGCACATCGGCTACATCACGCGTTTGCCCGCGATCGACTAAGCGAGGTGGTGCCAACTGGCACCACCTTAAGCCACTGCCACACCGCAGGTGGTAGGCTTAGCGACAAGAGGTTAGTTGGTCGCTTCGATTACTCATCCCAGTGAACCAACCCACTGCACGCTATGCGCGCGGCCCCACCGCTCGCTTGGTGAGACGCTTGGCGCCTCGGTAGCGGCTTAGCGCTTAGCGAGGCGAACGGACGTGTCGGTTATTTGCATAGATTACTAGGATAGGAAACAGAGGGCTATTATCAATCAATTCCTCTACAATGGAGGAATTGATTGATAATAGCCCTCTGTTTTTAAAAACGAGCCATTGTAAATTCCTTCCCACACGTTACGTAAACAATTTGTGTGTTAAAAAATTGTGTCAAGAAATAACCGATATTTTGCAATTGTTTTACAATGATGTAATTACTGTTTTACTTTTTTTGTATAAAATTTCAAATTCTTATTTAGTAGACGTCGACATATTAATATAACGTGCAACATGTTCGATAACTATCAACATGTTCGATAACTTCGAAATTAAGAAGCAATTTCCTAGAAAAAATTAAGACATTTTACTATAACAAAATATGTCTATAAATACACTTTAGATCACCAGGCGTGTGCTGCCAGTGTGGCCACTATCTATCGAAGCATTTTGACCGCTAAGCCTGCCTCCTAGCCAACCTCTAAGCCTGCCACCTCCGATGTGGCCTTTGCCTTAGCAACTTTTCTGCAACTGACAGCCCGTCTAGGTCATAATACGTCCTTAATATACCGAAATCGAAGATAAACAAGAATATGTTTCCCGCCTTTTTCTGTTTTGCGTGACCATGCTCAATATGGGAAGTCAATGGGATCCAAGCCCATACTGCAATGTCCTGGGCTGTACACACTCTATACCTATACCTTTTAGTAAAATGAACAATGACAAAATATTAATTGCAACATAGAGCATGCAAGGAACCTCATTTGCTTTCAAATTTATAACCATGGGATGTAAATTAGATTAACATTGCATGTGTTGAGCAAGTTTGGGCACACTTTCACAGCATGTGTGATGAAAATGTAAATTTATATATTTATTTATTTTTTTGTTTTTTATTTATATATTAACACACACTATCAGTGTACCATGTTTTAGGATTTTCAAGCGAAATAAAAGTCTATTCTGTTCTATGTCTAATGTATTTGAAAACAATTTGTATATCATTGTGCGATTTTATCGTGAACGCTAATAAGGTTAACGAGCGTCTGCCTGTCACTTTACAGCGGCATGTGCGGTCCCTCACCTGTGTTAGCGGATTGAAGCTACTGGGTACTGAGATACTAGACACCTCATCTCAAAAGCTGGAGATGCAGAATGTGGTCCTTTTTTGAGGTTGTATATTCGCGAATCACGCAGAAACTAAAAAGGCGACTGCTACGGCGATCCTTGTTTGGCAACTGCGCTGTACAAAAAGGTGAAGTTACCTGGTCTGCAAACGTGGTAGCCATATGAGCCAGTACCGCCGCCGCGCGGGGATGGGACGCCCCGTGCTCCGCCACCAGCCAGATGGCCGCGGCGCGAGCGTTCGCAGCCAGCCTGACACAAGGAATTAAAACTCAAACTCAAAAATCTTTATTCAATATAGACCTTTACAGGCACCTATTGACATCAACAAATTACAGGACTCTATTTAACCAATAAATTAATAAAAAATGCAACAAATTAAGATAAGCTATGTATTATTTGAACCTTGTATGTTGATTTATGAATAATCATAAATCAACTCACCCGACTCCATGTTGCAAGAAATTGTCTGTCATCATAACTGCACCCTCTCAATAGGCTAGATGACAAAAACAATTTTTTTGCTTTAATAGAAGCTCATTCATATAATAAACAGAAAGAAAAAACGGTTTTCGAATAACTATAAAAACAACCAAGATATAAGGTAATAAAGATTTTTCTCCATCTCTTTCTAGCAAAACGGCAATTTACAAGGAGTTTATATGGCCGTACTCACCGATGACGTCACGGTTGATATCGGATCTCTCTGTCTAATCGCCTTCAAATCAACAACTTAAAATGCTTTTATCTAATGTATTTCTAAGCCGATTTTAATTCTAATTTCAATGGACTGCATCTTTTTCCACGGTATTTTAATATTTAATGAGGAGAAGTAAAAATTAGAATTCAGTCATCATCCCAATTGAAGGCGTAAGTTATTTTTACTTTTAGACGTATCAACACTTTTCGGGTTTTCTCTCTTTTTTTATTTAAAATATTTATTTAGCCCGAACTCCGTTTAGCGCGGAATGGATAATATATGTTTTTTTATACAACAAAGTTGGCAAACATGTATACTGCCCACCTGATGGTAAGTGGTAACAGTCACCTATAAGTACATGTGGCTTTTGTGACATTCGTAGCAAATCTGGGGCCTTACCATGAGCTCTTATCGCAGGCCTTAAACAGTATTGCTGTCTATTTCCGTACCATGACCGGCTTAAAGCAGCGCGTTTGCAGGCCTGCTTAAAATGACGTCACGAAACCGTTCACCTTTTTTTATGTATGAACTTTCGTACCATGACCGCCCATTTGACAGTTTGAAAACTGCTTTTGAACGTCCTAAATGTCAAATAAAGCAATCTTTAAAAAGTTGCTCTTCAGCGGCTGTAACAAGATTGTTAAGTGGATTTGGCCCAATTTGGTGGAATTTTCATAAGATAATTGTTAAAACTAACTTTATTTAAGATGTTTTCAAACGGCTGTAATGACTTTTTCTCTAATTTTAACTCCCTAATTTTCGTATAATTAGTAGCCGAGTCACGCCGAGTGTTTTTAATTTTTATATAGTTTTCACAGTGTTTATTACTCTTGAAAGTTGAGATATTGCTTGAGATGTGATGTAACGATAATGAAATATTTGAATTTTTGGAGAGTGAACACCGCACGGAGTTAAATCAAGTGACATCGAGAGAAGCTAATGATACCCTCAGAACAATCAAACCTACCTTTGATTCAGAGGAAAATGAATTTCAGTATAAAAAAAGTACCCACTCTGTGAAAATGAATTTATTAAGCAACTAGCGACCCGCCCCGGCTTCGCACGGGTGCAATGTAGATACTAATGTGGGGCAGTTTGGAGTGATTAATAATATTATAAAATATGTATATTACATACAAACCTTCCTCATGAATAGATAGGGTGATCTATTGCTGAAAACTGCATTGAAATCCTTTGCGTAGTTTAAAGATTTAAGTGTACAAACAGAGAGAGCAACTTTGTGTTATTATACTATAATAGATAGATGTTAGTTGTTTATTGATTATATTAAAAACCCTTGCCTTTACTTACATTAATTTTATTTTGTTCTACTTTATCTAATGTTAAGCATAATGTAGGTAACATTTTTCATTCTAACCATGTTTGGTTACCTCCAGAGTTGGTTAGGAATTTTTACTATACTTTCAACCGATAGTGAAAATTAAGTTCAAATGACTAAAATTTAGAAACAAAGGTCACTTCGGATCATTTTTTGTAGCAACCTTTAATTCACAGCTTAGCAAAAACAACCTTTCTGTTACAGGGTTTTAACAGCTGTTTGTCTTTATGTACATGGATCATACCAAAATTCAACTGGGGAACCCCAAAATGTTGCTCAACAGACAGGTTTCCAGTTTTATCACAAAAAATTGATGCCATTAACAATGTGCAAAAAAGAAATAAATGTGGTTTCCAAAAATATGCTAAAAGAATGTAATGTGTATGAGTTAAGGTGTGTATAATAAAGGCTAATACGATTCAAATTGTGAACTTACTACCTTACCTACTATGTTCCCATAATGGTGTAGTAGGTTCATTCCTCCTCGTCTGTGAAGAAACCTGTGCCCAGCGGTGAGTTGAAGTGGTGGTGGCATTACACCAAATTATTAAGGATAAGCATTAACTTTGCAAAATGCTTCTATAGCTCTAAACCTACACATAATATCTTACCATCCTAACTAATATTATAAATGCGAAAGTGAGTTTGAGGCAAAAAGGCACTTCTTGTTCCACAAACAAAATTTCTTTCTGCAGATGTGAATTTAATTTTGAGGCAAAAAAATAATTGTACCTACTACGTCCTAAAGTTGAAAAATTGTAATAAATGGTTAAAACTCAGTTTACAAAATAATTAATATGACGGTTCATTAATACCTTCTCAAAAATTTTTGTGCTATGGGAAATGATATAAATAATATAAAACTTGAAGTGATAGCTTTCTATGTATTACATAGAAAAAAAACAATATATTAAATAAAAAAAAATATTTCAGATGTGCATTGCAGACAGATCTAAGTATATGCACATTGTTGTTAGCATATAATGTTCACACTCAATAAGACACAGAAAGGAGGGCATTCAGTGAAATTAAGCTTTCAATTCTTGAAAGTGGATATTTAACCATAACACTTATTAGGTTTCTTATGCTACCTACAAGGGTGTGTGCTTAGTCTTGTCGATCATCAGTTAACCTCACCAGGGTCAACTGATGATCGATTGAGAGAATGAAATTTGAGAAATGCTCGGGCAAAAAAATGCTTAACTGCAACATCACAACAATGTATGTGTTGATGCAAATCATCTAGGGTCTAATCACGAATCATTTACTTGGACAAATCATCCTCTCATTTAGAAAATTTAAATATGCTAGATAATAAAGCTTTATTATTATTGGTTAAAATAAAACGAATAACATTTTTCCAAAATATAATAAAAAGTTAGGCTCAAAATAATGAAATCAAACACAAGAAACAAAAAAATACTACAATGTTAGTCTTAAAATAAAACAATCATTTCAGGTTATTCCCAATCTTTCTTGGCCCAGATTTTTGCCTCTGTATTCACACTATGCAATGAAGCTAATCTTGATTAATCCAAGAAGCATTTAAGCAAACGTCTACTGCAGCGCAAGATCCATCTATTGTGACAGACATGAAGCAGCAGCCAAAAATGAAATTTGTTGTTCGCTTCTGGGTTGTTCACCAGATATCCTATGACAAATATAGGTACTTCTTCAAATTTAGCTGTCTCTGAGTGAGTTTCTTCAATAAAGCAAACAAAGTTCAGGTTTTTAAGATTCAACTTATAATAAAACATTTATTTCTTCACATGAGTACTACACATTCAAATTCATTTACACTTTTTGGATTTATTCGCATATACCTATTTGGTTTTAAACATTTCAATAATTAAGCCCCACATATGGATTGCTTTTCAGTATTCATGGTAATGAGATGACTAAAGCTGGTGGGTGTTGAAGAGTAACATCATAATTATTACTAAACATAAATTGTGCAATGCTTTCCATATCTTTTTCCACTTCTGGCTTGTGCAGACTTATTAAAACCTATATACTGGTTATATGTATTTTACCAGACGTCTTCCAAGTCATGCAAACATAACATTGACGAACCCAGATAAAATTCGAGTTGATTTCATTCAGAAGTAATCAGAGAAATCTCTGGAAGTAAAAGGTAGATATTCTTAGTTCTTATCGCTGTACAAAGCACGACGATGTAAATTATTGCAAACACTTTGTACAATGAAGAATCAACACTAAACTGCCGACACACTTTTCTATCGATTGTTTAAAGAAAATGCAAACAAAACATCTGTATTTTAGAACACGATGGTCGTGGTCTAAAATTCTTTTTTGTTTGGTGATGTTTCCCTTTTGGATTTCCCCAGAATCGAGATTTTTGCTTAGTTTTCGTTTTTCCGAAGGATGGGAAGACTGCTTTCTTGACATGGATTGTGAAAGTACAATGGGTAGGTGTATTTTATACAAAACTTCGAAGATCTTGAGTAAACGTGTTCTATGTTCGAAGATCTTTAATTCTTTAAAATTTTCTGCCACAATAAATTAATGTACGTACATAGGTTAAGTACGTTCATAACAAGCTATGAACATTTCCTTCCACTATCAATAGCTTGGAAAATTCTTGGAGAATGTACAGTAAAGATGTAATAAAATAAAGACAACTATAAAATATAATAACTTATATCTTAAGAATAAAAAACGTTAAAACGAACAACAAAAATAACAAATAATTGTAAATATGTTGAGATATTTTCTTTTACCGGTTCAACCGGTTTTTAATCTTTCAATGGTTTTCGAACGCTTCCGAAGAAAAGAGATGTCAGATACAACAGTTGTATAGCGCTATCTCGTTTTAACATTAAGGCAGACCAGAGACAAATAACCGTTCACCTTACGACTCAAGCAATCTATAAGCCGTTCACCTAAACAGGGCTCATAGTACGATTTTAAGCAATCCTGTTTAAGGCCTGCTTAAGAACTGCACGGATTATGGATGGTTTTATAAAAGCTCATGGTAAGGCCCCTGAATCCCCACAAGAGCCACAGTGTACGTTGTCAGCTTGTGACCATAAGATGTAAGTAACGGTACCTAGTAATTTCACTGCCATATCTTATCCTTCAAACCGGAACATAGTAGTGCAAGCACTGCGGCTTTGCGGCAGAAATAGGTAAGACGGAGGTACCCAAGCAGGCGATCCTGGTACAGAGTCTCCCGCCGGTAAAATTAAGTCATCATGTGATTACGAATGCTGAAAAGCGTTCGAAACGTCGCACAGTGGATCGACGCCATGCAAGCATTGGGACGTAGGGAACTTAAAAAATCATGTGACGAATTCTGAAAAACAAGTAGTAACACAGTATTCACCTCTTTATTGGCTATAAAAACATTAGAAACTAGTGTGCGTGTAACGGAAAACATCGACCTGTCACAGGAACCTTCTTATCTTGAATATACTATAGTTGGGGAGTTGAATACCTGACTGATGATTTAATGAAATTATCACATTAAATTAAATTTGAAATTAATTACAACTTATTCTTACTAGGATGTAATGCGTAATTATAATAAAATATTGAATTGTTTTATGAATGTTTATTAATTTTAGTTTAATGCATGATGCACGCACACAAAATTGGGATGATGACTGAATTCTAATTTTTTACGTCTCGTTATTAAATATAAAAATACAATGGAAAAGATGCAGTCCTGTGAAATTAGAATTAAAATCGGCTTAGAAATACATTAGATAGAAGCATTTTAAGTTGTTAATTTGAAGGCGATTAGACAGAGAGATCCGACATCAACCGTGACGTCATCGTTGAGTACGGCCAGATAAAGTCCGTGTAAATTGCCGTTTTGCTAGAAATAGATGGAGAAAAATCTTTAATACCTTATATTTTGGTTGTTTTTATAGTTATTCGAAAACCGATTTTTTCTTTCTGTTTATTATATGAATGAGCTTCTATTAAAGCAAAAAAAATGTTTAGTCATCTAGCCTATTGCAAAGCACTAGCAGGGTGTCACACTGAACTGTTATATATCTACCTTTAACACCGTGTAAACTATGACAGGCAATAAAGACTTGGAATACCTGTCGGTGCGCAGGAGTCGCGCGGCCCTGGAGACGGCGGCCCTCGCGGCGCCCGCCCCGCCGCCCACCACGCGCTTCACCACCACCACCGCCTCGCACACCACACGCTCTGTACACACAGACACACACACACACGCCTCCTTAGTGTGCTTACGGCGAGCCTAAGGCCCCCTGTCCACGGGGGCGTACACGCTTCAAAATACGCCGTGCAGCTTGTGCGACCCGGCGTACTTAACTCTGTCCACGAGGCGTATTGCACGCGTCCGGTTTCAATAATTTGTGACGATGCAGTCGAATGACGAAAACATTACTTCGGTTTATTACTAAATACAGTGGCATTGAATAAATGGTATGTTATTACATATTAAATAAGTACAACATTAATAAAAGTAGGTGCTCACTCGTTCATTTAATTTTATACGCCACCTCATATTCAGCTCGATTGTTACGATTATTCGGCTGAGGGCAGATTGTATTGTGAATAGACGGGTATTATTCCACTACTTTAACAAATTTGGCCGCCATTTTTCTAAACTAAGCACGTGCGTTTACTCGATGTACGCCCAGGCGTATAACATGCAGTAGGGCAGGCGTCATGAAACTTGCATGCAGCGACGCGAGCGCAACGCTGCCGCTTCGTTGACAGAGTTTCATAGTTTTGTATGTAAGCTGCAAGAAGGCGTACAGCAAGCGTATAATGACGAATACGCGTCTATGAAGCTACGCCTCCGTGGACAGTAACGCTAAGCGAACTCTCGATCGAACGTATCGAATGCGGAAACGTGATGGCGCTGCCTCAATCCCACGCAAGTTCACGTTCACGCCCTCGATGGGTGCGATCGAGCGACACTCAATGAAACTTTCACTAAACACACGGAGGGCTTATTCTGCGAGCGTTAACGCATTTATGGCGTATCAATATTTATTTCCATCCATGTTCTGTAAAACGGAGTAAGATTAGTTTGAGCGTAAGCGTACTGACGTCAGCTGGTGCAAGCTGAGTGTTAGTGAGTGTATGTTAACCATTAGTTAGTTTGGATTGGCCATCAGTGGGTTTATGCTGACTGTCAATGAGTGTATGCCTAAGTCAGTGGTTGTATGTTGACCATCAGTAGGTATATGCTGTAGGTAAGTGTATGCTGACCGTCAGTGGGTTACAGTTGCAGCATATTTTTGCTAATGGTCATGCTGACCATTAGTAAAAATATGCTGGCTATAAGAGGGAGTATGTTAATCATCAGTAAGTGTATGCTAATGGTCAGTGAGTCCAGTGGGTGCTGGGGGTGTGCGGCGGGCGGCCATACTGACGTCGGCGGGTGTGTGACGTCAGCGGGCGGCCATACTGACGTTGGCGGGTGTGTGACGTCAGCGGGCGGCATACTGACGTCGGCGGGTGTGTGACGTCAGCGGGCGGCCATACTGACGTCGGCGGGTGTGTGACGTCAGCGGGCGGCCATACTGACGTCGGCGGGTGTGTGACGTCAGCGGGCGGCATACTGACGTCGGCGGGTGTGTGACGGCAGCGGGCGGCCATACTGACGTCGGCGGGTGTGTGACGTCAGCGGGCGGCATACTGACGTCGGCGGGTGTGTGACGTTAGCGGGCGGCATACTGACGTTAGGTGGGTGTGTGACTAGAGCGGGCGGTACCGTCTCGCGCGGAGAGCAGCCTCAGCAGCGCGGCGAGGCAGGCGTCTGATGCGGCGGGCAGACGGGCGAGCCGGCCCAGCGCGTGCGCCGTGGCCGCGGCCAGGGTCCTCTCGCCGCCGGCCGCGTACGTGTGACACTCGCGCAGCACCACGCCCGCGTTGGCCTCCGTCGCCAGGTTCGTGAGGATCTCCAGCTTCAGCAGCTTGATGTGCGTCGGGTCCGACGTGCGCACGAAGAACGACCTCAGGAACGGCTCGAACAGCGACTGCGCAAACGGTCGACCGGTTGTAGGAACCTCTCGTCGTTACGATGCCGTGGCGACGTTTCGACTGGTGCGTTGCGATAGTGTTATTCGTAGCGCTGCGTTTTCAAATCGTGTGAAACACTACCGAGTATATAAAAGAATGTGCGGGGATATAAAAAAGACAAAAACAAGGAGACAAAAATTACACCTTCGGAGGTTTTACTTCCTCTTGACTAGTGAATGCTCTCATCGATTTATGAACGAGAGTTATGATGGCGCCTAAAGTAGACGCCACCACGTCGGCGATTCGCCGATTAATATGCTCATTTTATAACCGAATGCAAGCTCCTAGAAAATTGGTATCTCTTACCTCTAAGCCGATTCGGTCTCCGTATGTAGCCGGTGGACTTCCTGAGCTAGCTCGAAGGAAGTCGCGGCTCCTGAAGGGCTGCTGTCAATCCACCGATGGAGACCGGATCAATACATAGGCCTATTAGGCCGCCGCCACTCACTAACTCGACGATAATACTTTTGGCAAACACTTAAAGCGGACTTTCGCACCCCAATATTAGGTGCGCCGCGCAAAACACAATGAATTATATATTTTCTCGAAAACGCGCCGCCTGGTAACCTATTTCAATGTCATTACGTATTCGACTCGACTGACATGTCACATGCGGCCGGCCGCCACAGGCTCTCACATGCACAGACTATATGCAGTGTTGCCACTCGCTCTTTCTCGAGCGTAAACAGTTATCTTAATTAAAGTTGTAATATGTATACAAGGATTAGATTAAAAATGAAAGGGAGCTTTACACAGATTGCTCATTCGTAAGGGAACTGGCTATTTTACCTCCAGTTTTGGAAACAAAACAATACTCATACCACTATTATAATACAAAAAAAAAATAGGTAGCAACTGAAAACTAAATTATGTAGCTAGCCAAGTACAGATCGCGCCAAACTTCTAGTCCGCTCTGAAGTTGTCTCACGCCTCTTTCTCACGCACATAAAATAATATATTAAGTTTATTCTTATCGTGCTAAGACTAATTAGTGATGTGACATTCATCTTTCACTTATAACTTGTGTAGACAGACAGACAAAATAATTTTATTTTATTATACAACAGCGCGAATCGTACTGTGTTCAGAGTGGACTAAAAGTTTGACGCAATCTCTACTCTGAAGTTAAAAGAAAAACTTTTTCTGTGTGTTGCATGCTCACCGGCTTATTGACCGTTAGCGAGGCGATAGTGTTTAGCACGACGCTCTGAACTTCAGCGGGCGCTCTCAGTAGACGCACCAACGCCTTCGCGACTGGGGGCAGCTCTTGCACTAAATATACGAAAAATCGGAATTTCACAATTGTCATAGCATATAATACATAAGGCATTCGTTGTAATAATTAGCTGGCTGAAAAAGGGAAACACCACTGAAAAAGATACAAAAGGATATGGCAGGGTAAGTGAAAGAAAGTTCTAGGGAGAACAGATAGTAAAGAATAGGAAAAATGACAATGAAGGAAGAGTTTAAGAGTCTTATATGTTTAATTCTTATTTGACATTGTAACTTATTTGACATCATAATTCCCTAATTTGACTACATAAATTATTTTGTACCTATAACATAACTTTCATTGACATTAATACTATTATTATTATTTTATTTTTGTAATTTTAAATATTATTATGATCGTGGTTATCCTAATTTGACATTTATTTATTATAAATGTATTTAAGCTTGTTTAGAATTGATTAAATTCTTCTTTGACATTGTAACTCATTTGACATCATAATTCCCTAATTTGACTATATAAATTATTTAGTAACTATAATTAAGTTTTATTGACATTGACATTATAAATATTAATATTTTATTTTAGTGACTGTAATTATTATGAAGATCGTGGTTATCCCAATCTGACGTTTATTTATTATTATTGTATTTAGAATCTTGACATGTTAATTTTCAATTTACTTCTCATATGCCTATGGCGAATCATGGCTGTACTCTGTTTGTATTGCATTTAACACCTATACCCATGTTTTATGAGCAAATAAAATGATTGATCGATCGATTGATAAATATAACAAGAGTCAAGAGGAGCAAGTCGGGAGGAGAAAGAGGAGGCACAAAACGGGAGCTTAGCAACGTGCGGGTGACAAAAAGAGGTCGCAAGTGCGTGTGGAAATAGTATGTGGGTGTGTGTCTTACCTCTGTACGTTTCTAATTAATCATTCACTATTTTGTATAGTTTTAGCTTAGCAACGCGTGGATGGTAACAATGAGAGGGGTAGAGGAGAGGAGATGGGTGGGGGGGGGGATCGAACGAGGCCTCACCCGGTCCGCAGTGGTAGAAGAGCTGCGCCACGGCCATGACGACGCTCGTGTTGCGGCTCTGCAGCAGCGGGCGGGCGGCGCGCAGCAGCAGCCGGTGGTCGGCGTCCAGGCTGGGCGAGCCGGCGCCGCGCGCGGGGCCCTCGCCGCCCGACTCGTAGAACGGCTTGTCGGCGTCGCTGTCGCTCGAGTAGCTCTATCGCGAGACACGACCACCGTTCAAAAGTTTCCCTCGTAACGAGTGTTATACATATACAGGGTATCCCTAAAACAATGGAGACGCCCGTAACTATACATACGGCCGGTTGCACCAAAATTGCTATGTTTTTACAAATTCAGTTATACGTTATACTTATACCAATCTGTCACTATTACGAATCCGTAAATTTATGTTGCACCAAAAAAATTACAGTAAAAGTAACCGTAAAATTCCTTGCTACACGAATGAAGCGTTAATTCTACCATTTTAGCTTAGTAGATTTTTACTACCATGAAAGTTTTTTTTTACATGTAGTAAGACATGTTATTAATTTGTCAAAACGTGACGTTGATAGTGTTTTTTGTTTCCATTGGCCATGGACTTATGACTTATCAATCAAACTATACTAAATTCATGACATTGGCTGAATTCGTAAAAACGTCAAAGCTACGAAAATAAGAAGAAAAAGCTTTGTTGTGTGGCGATTTTATTTATATTTTTATGCCTGAGTAATTTTAATAATACATCATTAATATCTTTGTATCTGTGTGTAAAAATCGCTGCTTTCAGTGAACATTTGACCTACTCTAATATTTGTTCTTCGACGACGGCAACTATACAATATACGGATAATTTTTCAATATCATTGTCGGATAGTGAATTATGTGGTGAAAAGTGAATTTAAATTGTATTTTAAATGCGTTTTGTAACCCTAAACATCAAATACAAATACGAGCGAACTGTCAAAATTTTTACTTTTATTTATGAGCTCCGTAAAAAGTATCCGCATAAGTAACCGTAAAACGTATCGCAAAAGCATGGTGCAACATCTTTTTACGATATACGTTTACTTTTTACGTTACCTTTTACGAATTCGTAAAATGAATTTTTGGTGCAACCGGCCGATAGACTTTATTATGAGCTCCCATATCACAAATTTTGACCTTAGTGATATCACGGTTTCAGAGAAATTTATTGTTTTTGAATTTTTCGAAAATTTCCAAGTGCGATTAGTTTTTATAATGCCATTTCTACAAATGCGGAGGTTTTTTCATTTCGCAAGCGATAGTTCAGCTATCAAAAACAAAGACTTAAATTTAACAAACTAGCGTAATGAATAAAAAAAAATTAAAACAAAGAAATTTAAAAATGAAATTAAATTTCTTTCATGTTTGATCAGCTACAGTGTAAAAAAAAATTTAGGACGATTATCGTGCCATCATCTTAAAAACTTGCTTAGCTATTCTAGATTCTGAGTATTTTTCTTTCTCTCAGATACTGAGTATTTTGAAATATATATACTCTTTAAGTAGCCATGATGAAGTCCATCTATAGTTACAGGTTTATCCATTGTTTTATTTTTATTATTTTTTTATTTATTTATTTTAGACCACCAACAAGTTTACACTAAAACACAATACAGACTTACAATAATAGGTTACATTACAAGTGAAAACTTAATTATAGGCAGCAACCACATGGTACGAAAAATAACAACTTTAGAATCAAAAAAATCAAAACAAAGAAAAATATATATATCAAAAATGTAAAAGTAAACATTGGACGTTAATAATTAAATCGCATCCCACTGGCATCCTTTGCAATCAACCAAACGTGCTCTATCGGTAATTTAGAACTTTATGTAATTTAAGTAAGTACCAAATTAAAGCAATTGCTTAATCGTGTTTTACATGTAATGTAGATTTAAATTTAGACAGAGAATCGAAATAAATGTCAATATTACAAGATTTCGAGAGTGAATTGTATTGTTTAAATAATCTATTCAGTGGCGAGTACAAACCTAAGTTTGTTCTGGAGCATTTCGTTGCGAACAAATTAAAACTAGATATTCTAGGAATTTTTATTGGTACACACAAATTAACTCTAGCAAGTAAGTCAGGTGAGTCCAGTAATCCATTAACTAATTTATATAAAAAAGCATTATCTAAAAAAGCGCGACGATCCCTGAGGGATTTCATTTTAAAATGAGACAATTTATCATTATAATGCGGAAGGTTTTTTGGAACATTATATTGAAATGAGAGATGCCACAGAAATCTTTTTTGGACACGTTCTAACTTCTTGATGTAAACATCATAGTGTGGATTCCACACTACACTGCAGTACTCCAGGCCAACAATTAGAACTTGAAACTGCAATAATTAGAACTTGGTCAATAGTGTTAGGTTAGCTTATTAAGAGATTCTAGATTCCGTATATGTATATAATTTGATTCTTCACTTTTACGCATAAAAATTTTACCATCACGAACCCAGACAAATTTAAAATTTAATTCCATAGATTTACGACGAGCCGCTGCGTGAAGCTCCTTATTTTCCAAAGTTAAGTGCTCAACGACGTATACTGCATTTTTCTTCTCCCCACCAATACCCAGATGACTGGTGTTAAGTTTATCTGTGGAATTGTTCTTGTTGAATGTTGAAGTAGCAGCCAAAAACGTGTCCCGTAGGCGTGGACTTCTAAATTTTACAAGTATTGATCGAGGTCTGACACTGTCCACGTTTAATTTGGCTACTCTCGAACAGTGTATGTCATTATCATTTACGGGACACTTGACCACCCTTCCTAGATGAAGTACAGTTTGTAGAAGATTTTCCTGTTTGTGCTCGGGTACGCATTGTATTTCTAAGTTGGAAGCGCGAGTTTGCTGATCAAGTTGACGCAACTTGTTTGAAAGGTCACGAGTCACATTATGCAGCATCTCGTTGTCTCTACGGAGCGATTCAATTGTTTCGATATGCGTAGATGTAGAAGCACGGACTTTCTCAAATTCTTCGTTCAAGAAAGACATACTCATTTCGAAAGAAGTCATGCCTTTCCTTATTTCTTGTAGCTCAGTGTTGATCTCAGCTTTGATTGCCTCCCGTACTTCCTCCCTAATGATAGCTCTAATATCCGCTGCAGACGGGCACGAACAACCCTTATCTAGAAGCACAGGTGAAGTAACCGCAGAGGCAGAAGACGATTTTTGTTTAGCACGAAGGGTGACATTGCCGCGGTGCGAGGCAGTAAAATCGGATGTCGAGGCCTGGGCTTGCACTTGTAATACACTCCGCACGGGGGTGTTACAGTTATTTACACTCTTCGGCTCTTTGCATCGACAAGCAGGACAGATCCACGTCGACTTAAATTCAGTTGAAAATCCTTTGTAATCAGTCGCCGAAAAATTCATACAGGAATAGTGGTATTGCTCCCCACATCGACAGCACATCAAAAAGTCAACATTTTTCAAAATGTTAGGACATGCAGCACACGTATTTTTGTTTTTATTAGGCATTATGCTTTATTATGTTATGGTGGGTATATTGCTATTTACTCTACTGAGATAATACAAATCTTTCCGTATAATAGTTAACCAAATCACACTAACTCGGTGCTGCGTGTACAAACCGGGCAAGACAATGATCGCGGCAAATAAGTCTTAAGCGCCGTGCTATAAGCGTCACTTACGCGTTTTGCCGAAGTCGTGGCAAATAGCGAGCACAAACAATATTTGTAAAAACAAAAAAGCAATATTTCGCTTGATGTCAAACTTTCAACTCAAAATATATATTTAATATAGTAGTTTAGCAATCAGTATTCAAATTGTTACTACTTTCACTTCACAAATCACAGTACTTGCACTCAAATAATATTTTTTTACAAGAGAGATCCTACTAAGTTGTTATTCACAAGACATCTCATCTTTTAGGGACACTGTATATCTTCTATACTTATAAAGCTGAAAATTTTGTTTGATTGTTTGTTTGGTTGAACACGCTAATCTCAGGAACTACTGATTCAAATTAAAAAAATATTTTCGTGTTAGATAGTCCATTTATTGAGGAAGGCTTTAGGCTATATAATATCACGCTACGACTGATAGGAGCTGAGCACCAATGAAAAATGTTGCAAAAACGGGAAAAAATATATGGCGAAACATAGTTCGCGGGCACAGCTAGTCCAGTATATGTATAAAATACTAGCTATGCCCGCGTACTACGTCTCGCCATAATAATTTTTTTCACGTTTTTGAAACATTTTTCATCGTATTAGTTGTAGCGTGATGTTATATAGCCTAAAAAGCCTTCCTCGATAAATGGCCTATCCCACACAAAAAATAATTTTTCAATTTGTACCAGTAGTTCCTGAGAATAGCGCGTTCAAACAAACAAACAATCAAATAAACTCTTCAGCTTTATAATATTAGTAAGTAAGTAAGATTTATAATATTAGTATAGTATAGATAATAAAAAGACTGAACGCGAAGCCGACACCCACGTATTGAACCCATCGTCAGTATAATTTTTGTCTCCTAGATTATACCTGGGAAATTAATAGTTACTGAGATATTTAAGTTCAAAATGACAATTATTTTTTGGGGATTTTTATACCGAACTGTTAGGAACGCTATTTGTTAATTTTGGTCAAAAGAAATATCAAAGAGGAAACAGTATTAACAAATAAACGTTTTCAATTTACAACGCGTAATGTATAATGTACAAATAACGGACGCTATCTTTTGTGGCCACGAGCCGCTGACTCATGCAGAGACAATATCCGTAGCACGCGACCGTGCGTTACATTGCGTAGTACTTTTAGCAGTTGTTTTTTATAACCTAAAAATACATTTCGTTTCGCATCAATAATTTTTTTGATATAAGTTAATTTTAATGGTCTGAATGCGTAGACGCGGCGCGGGCTTCGTTATGAGTCTTTTTACATTCTGTATACACTATACTTGCATATAGTGTGAGCTGGGAAGAGAGGTGGTGCAGTGTTTGTTCATTTACTAAGCAGGCCGATTGGGAAGGAAGTAATAACCCCAACCATTCAGTAGACTGCTGTTAATGTCATGTTCTGTTGTCAGACCTCAATGGGAGGTCAAGTCTAGTCTACCAAGTCAATAATTTATATAACAAATTAAATTTTATTTTCTGAATACCTAGAGAAAAAACTAACTAGTTTCAAAAGCTTTTGTACAAAAATCTGACCTCATTATTAGGATCCGGGAAACATGTCTTCGCATACACGGTAAGGACATTCAGCAGTGCCAGTTGACCCCATTCATCAACGTCTGCCAAGAGCGAGCACAGCTTCCTACAAAAACAATTTTATCTGTCTACTGTTTCCGGCGCAGTCCCTTTTTTACTCGGTCACAGTGAAATTCCATTAACATACCTGTAGCTCCTATGTATAAGGCTCACCCTGTCTGGACACACTTCAGAGAAAGCCATGGCAGCCGAGCCCACGACGAGAGGTGCTTTGTCAGACAGTAGCTTGTCTATAATAGCCACCAGTTCTTCCTTTTGGTCAGGGTCAAGGCTGTTAGTGTAAAAGGAAAGAAGGGAAATTTAGATTTAACTCGAAGGCAACAATTAATGTTTTTTTTTATATTTTAAATTTATGTGTGTGCAAAGTAATAGAGATAACATTTTTTTTGTTCTAGTAGATTGATTACTAAAAAATATAGAAGTAACATAACAGCAGTAGTGAGCCATGTCATTAAGGGTTCACCTATTACGGATCATTTATCATGAATGGAAAGGTATCATTTTAGTATATTAAAACATACGATTAAACATTGATATTTTTAATCATTATTTAATTTTCATTTATTTCTTTTTTCCTGGTATTTTTGTAGGCAAATATGTGCATAAAATTTTTTTCTTTATTCATATTGTCTTATAAGTCAAAAAAGGTGCCAAGCATGATCACTTGTGCATAAAACGCTGATTTTGAATGTATTCTTATAACGGGTGTCCCATAATTTACGCAATTAATATAATTTTAATGGAAACACAGATTTTTTATTAGAAAGTTTACTTTATTTGTTGCTTCATAGAGTATACAGATTGGGGATATGTATGGAATAGATATATGTAGATAGATTATGGAATATAGACTCGGATAAATAGCCACCACGGCTTTGCTGCCAAGTACGCATAATTTTATTGATTTTTTTCCAAATCGTGTAATTGGCCATTTCTGCAATCAGAATTAGCCATCCAGATCTTGCGATTTAACGTCATGTGACTTTTTTCTTTGGATTTTTTGAAATCAAAGGTCTATGCCAACAATCCCACGACCACCAACGCCTTGAAGGAGGAAATTCGGCGGTGTATTAATGAAATTTAGACATATTTATGCGAAACGGTCATAGAAAACTTCAATAAAAGAATGCGTACTTGCCAGTAAAGCCGTGGTGACCATTTATCCGAGGTGCTATGCCATACATAACCCCAATCTGTATACTTTATAAAGCAATAAAAAAATTAAACTTTCTAATAACAAATCTGTTTTCTATTAAAATTACATTTTGCGTAAATTATGGGACACCATTCATTATTTATGGTTTTTTGGTGTTTTTGAAGCCTGTTTTATTTTTTGTATAAAATTTTTTATTGTAGTTGAATTATAACATTCACCTACATACCTGTATAGCTTTGGAATGGCATGTGCAGCAGTTTTTCTGACGTAGGGGCTCATGTCACTAGCCGAATCTCGAATCGCCAGCATCACTATGGGCACTATCATTGTCACCCGGATAGAGGACAGCACTCTGAGAGCACTGGCACGTATCAACTGATTTGGGTCCTGGAATGAAAAATAAAATGGAAAGATAATAAGCTTTAGTTTTGTGGTAAAATTAAGAAGGTAGTTATTTATGCAATTGTAGTACTTATAATGATTTTTTAATACCTAATTATTTACAGTTGCATACGACACTTGATCCTCTATAAAAGGTTTGGAAAGCATTGCTGCACAGAGCCGTAGGAACTCTTTGACCATCCGGGGAGAGTTAAATTGCTGTGTATCTAATACAGAAGAACTATGTACAATAATAGTTATTCTTGAAAATATTTTTAACTAGCTTTCTGTTCGCAGCTTCGCCTGCGTTGTGTTCATTTTCCCCGCGGGAATTCTATATTTCCCGATAGGAAAAACAATTATATAACCTATGTTACTCAGGGATAATGTAGCATTCTATTAGTGAAAGAATTTTAAGAACAGGCCAGTAGTTTTTGAGTTTATTCATCACAAACAAAATACAAACATTCAAAAATATCAATCTTTTCTCTTTGACATGCTAGTATCTATACTAATATTAGTATAGATACTAGCATGTCTTCAGAAAATGATGTACCTACTACTTCTTAATATTTTCCGATTCATAAACTCTTGATAGTATTTTCATGTTGTTTTCATGACTTCTGCCAATAACTGATTCGAAATGTTTTTGGCTGCATTTGAAATATCTGGTGGTGTGTCATCAAACCTTGTATTATGTAACGGGATAAAATAAAAAGTAGACGTTGCAGAATCACACTAATTTAATTTCGATTTACAATAGGGCAGAGTTCCGTCTTAGAAACAGTAAAACAGAGAAGTGATCTAAATATGAGATGGCGCGGCATTTTATAGTTTCTCCGATAGTAAGGCGCTAGCTTGGCTTGGCTCTGATTGGCTGGCTTGGGCTGGCTGGCACATGGCTGCACGTGCTTGGCTCTGATTGGCTGGCTTGGGCTGGCTGTCACATGGCAACACGTGCTTGGCTCTGATTGGCTGGCTTCGGCTGGCTTGCGATTGGCTGAGGCGGTGTGGCGCGTAACAGTCGGCCGTCCTGAATAGAGGTGGAAAAAACGGCTTAAAATTTTAAAACGTTTAAACGTTGTACTTATTTCAATAAGCGCGCTTGTAAAAAAGCTTTTCGTTTAAACGCTTATTGTTTATTGCGTATAATTATGTTTGCAAAAACGTTTAAGTACAACGTATGCACCGTTCTATTGCTAATGACAAAAACACAAATAGGGATAGCTTTATACTATTAAAACGAAAAAACTGCTCTCAATCAAATTAAATATTTTTATTGATGGAAATATTAATATTCTTATTTTATTATTTAATAAACAATGTTTCTATAAATATTGCATCACGCAACTTAATTGACCAAGTTCCTTTCAAAAAAGTCCCACATTACATTATTACCACCTCTCGACACTAAAACTATCAAATTATATATTTATAAACTTTATTTAATCGCACTTTATACACACACGCATAACAACAAACGTAAATACAATGCTTATTTATACACGTATTTAAAAAAATAAAACGAAAGTGTACGTAAAAGCAGCCAGCCACAACACAACAAACGCGTACTTATCTCTCGACAGTGAAAAGCTTACTACTTTTTTAAACGAAAAGCGTGGTAAGCCATCCAATTTTGGGATGCGTTTTGGTCGCTTTATAACTCCAGCATGCAGTATAATGCCATCTAGCGGCGAACGTTCTATTTCCGATGAATGTATACAGAGCATGCTTTCAAAGTAGGTAATTTTATTGCGGGAGTATAGATGGCGGGATGTATGTCGGTAAAAAGCAAAGCGTAAGTAAAAGCGTAATGTTTTGATTAGAGAAAGTCTGCTTTTGTACTTTTGTTCAAAAGCAAACTTTTTTAAGTGCTTTTCGTTTAAACGCTCACCTCTAGTCCTGAAACAATCATTGCTCCCGCAATGGAAAAACACGTGGTTAGCTTTCAAGTAGGTCAATGAGATCTTCGGTTTCAAGCTGGTCATCAGAGCTACTGGCACTGTATGATATAGGGTACTGTGATTTTGTGATAGGGCCTCAAGAGTCCGATGCAACCAGGCTAGTAAAGGCCTTGTAGCCTCGGAACCCCTTGATACTGAGGATTCTGTATATGTCATTACCCACACCTTAGTAATGATATATGGGCCAGAGTAAATATCATCAAGCTTAGTGCTCACTCTTGTTACACTACTTGTGGGTGCTTGCCGCCAAAGAACTAAATCTCCCTTTCTGTAAATTCGACTAGTTTTCCTTTTTTTTATCGACGTTACGCTTCATCTTATGGCTTTCTAATTTTAATCGCGCACTAGATCTATTTTTACGTCTGATTTCAACCGATTCATTATTACTTTCATAACATCAAATCATAGGGCTATACGACTACGTTGTACTTTCATTTACAGTATTATTAACACCCCAAATAATGTCAGGTAAGCTATTGGCCCAATTATTAGAAGTCTGGCTAGGATCAATCGCACGTAACGCATTCAGTAAGATCCGGTTCTACTTAACCATTGGCTCGTGGACATGCAACAGATGTCAAAATGTACTTAAATTGCTTGTCAGTTGAATTTTTTTTTAATATCTGCTGGTAAAAGCTTTGCCATGATCACTGACAAGTTTATGAGGGTAACCAAACAAACTAAATATTTTTTAAAGGGTTCTTATTGTTTTCTACTGAATTGACCGTGGGTGGGCTCAGCAATAACAAATTTAGAGAAATTATCCTACTTCCTACTAATATTATAAACGTGAAAGTGTGGATGTTTGGATATTTGGATGTTTGTTACTCAATCACTCAAAAACGGCTGAACGGATTTGGATGAAATTTGGCATGCATGTAGCCTTTGACATGAAAAAGAACGTGACATAGGCTACCTTTTATCCCGATTCCTTAAGTAGTTCCCGAGGAAAAATTCAAAATTGTTCAAAATTGAAGTCCACGCAGACGAAGTCGCGGGCAGAAGCTAGTCTGTAATAACCAACATATATTGATAACCTTTTGATGTTCTACAAAAGGGGCATATGGTCGACATGAACCATAACCATGGGTTCTGTGGGTTTCGGAATAGGTAACAATGTACCATTTACTCCCTGTTTATTAAATCTATACATTTTTGAAAGCCTACATGACTTATATCATTGTGGTGCATCTGAACTAGTCTATCTGATCAATGCAGACACCACGAGGCAATTACTATACAATGTCTTCCTATAGAGTCTATCATCTGAGAGCACATGCGTCTACGTGTTAAATTTTTTCCCCAGGCCATTTTGTACACTCATGTCAAAATCTTATATTGACAGCCAGCACCTAGCAATACGTGGGCTAATGTCACGTTTAGTAAGGGTGGCGCGAACGGCAGTACAGTCAGTTATCACTTTTACATGTATCCCTACTATAATACACTCTAAACCTACACATAGATTCTACTACGGCAAGCGTTTCAAGCTCGTAACTATGGTATATACTCTCTTCTTTACTTGTTGCCCTACTGAAATACATGACAGGCCTAAGGGAATTATCAGTGTATTTTTGTAAAAAAAAATACCTGCGATAATCTCAGTTGGTAATACAGGGTCATATAAAGCCAGTATTGGCCTTGTACACAAACACAGTTTTAATTGTTGAAAACTATCGACTTGTTCAGTGCCCCATTTCCATAACTGCGTTTTTCTTTGTTAAATCTGTTAAATGGCGAGCAATTAAATTGCGAAGCTTTTAATAAATTTACGGAAATAGCTACATAGCCCTATAAATTGACGTATTTCATGAACACTACTAGGGGTAGGAAACTGCGACACTGCTAACAATTTTGATTCACCTGGTTGAATGCCATTCGAAGATATCTCATGTCCTAAGTATGTAATTTTGTTTTATAAGAATGAACACTTACTCACATTTCACTTTAAATTTTCCGATCTTCATTTATGAAGAACTTTTTGTAAAATATCTAAACCTGACTGAACATCAAAAGAGGGTAGCAACAAATTGTCTAAGAATGCTAACATTTCATATTTATCGGGAAAGTCATTGTGGGTTTTTGAACTACCGCCTTTTGTGATTGGAATTTCGTATTGAATCTACAACCTTATTCATTATTCGTATAACAACAGACGGTGCGTTATCTAAGCCAAACGGAACACGCGTATATTCAAATACCAATGTGGCGTTATAAAGGCTGTTTTGTGGTTATCTGCAGGGTTGATTTTGACCTGATGGTAACTTTGTGCCAAATTAAGACTCGTAAAGAAATTCTTAACGGCTAATTTGGAAACCTAATCATCGATATTAGGCAAGGGTCAACACAAAGTCTACTATCGCCGTTCTTTTTTTTACGAATTACGGGAGAAGCAAAACATAATTCAGATTCTTGAACTATACCTGCGTCGAGCAATTCAGACACTTTGGATCTAACTACTGACTGTGCGACAAGCTGTAAGGTTGACGGTATATAGGCTGTTCACTTGTTAACTTTATTTTTATGTTTAATAAATCTGTACATCCTAAGTCTTGTGTTTTACTCGCAAAATAATCAGGGAAATTGATTAGTAAAGCAATCAATTAATCATAATCGGTTTTTATTCAATAGATCTGAACTGATTTCCTCTATGTTTGATGCCCCGATTGTGCTAATATTGGCTTGGCTAGTGTGCAATAGATTATTTTGGCTACAAAGGTAGTGCAATAAAATAATGTGGGCTAACCTGAACCTCCGAAGGCGGTGTAGTAGTGCAGCTGGTGGCTCTGCTCTGGTGGTAGACCGCGAATGATGCATGAGACAACTGCGCTGTCTGACAACTTACACCGAAAACACATGGTGACTTTGTCCTGATAATATTTGGTCATCGAATCCATATTTGCGATGTCTGGGAAATGCACGTATCAACATTTGCTTCCAACCTTCCCAAGAGTAATCGTATTCATCCAGCCGGTTGTACCATCTTCTTGCTTGACCTCCTTAATCTATCTTGCAGATGAAACGACCATGTTTTCGCACCATCCATATGAATTTCGCCAAGTTGATCAATTTTTTTTGAGCCTTGCTGTCGCAGTAGTATACTCTTCGCTATCCGGGTCGAACTCGGGGATTAGCAAGGCTGCACGGGGTTCTTTTCTTGTAGTGACGGAGGGTGTTTCGTAATTTAAAGAACTCATGGCCTTTTGTACCTCTGATTTCAAAAGCTTGCGTAGGATTTTTCGAGCTGAAGGCGAGGCTGGTGGCGAAACTTTGTCTTCGTTTTCACTAGTTGTCTCGGATGAATCTTCACGCGGAGATTTGCCCCATTCGTGCGGGCGGACCAGGCGGCATACACTCGACGCATTAACTACGTTTTAGGTTTTTTTTTATATTTATCCCACTTCTGATATGTAACGGGATAAAATAAAAAGTAGACGTTGCAGAATCACACTGATTTAATTTCGATTTACAATAGGGCAGAGTTCCGTCTTAGAAACAGTAAAACAGAGAAGTGATCTAAATATGAGATGGCGCGGCATTTTATAGTTTCTCCGATAGTAAGGCGCTAGCTTGGCTTGGCTCTGATTGGCTGGCTTGGGCTGGCTGGCACATGGCTGCACGTGCTTGGCTCTGATTGGCTGGCTGTCACATGGCAACACGTGCTTCGGCTGGCTTGCGATTGGCTGAGGCGGTGTGGCGCGTAACAATTACTCATTTTTGTAAAGAACAAAGTAATATAATATTATTGCAAGACCAATATCAAATTAAAATGGTGGTATATGAGGAGTATTTGAATAACCAATAATTTATCGTTCTTTTTTCAAATTCACAACACTGTGGTGGTCATAAGAGCTCACTAAGGGAGTATACTAAGGTAATCATATTTCTAAGAAGAAATGAAAAACTCGAAACAAAACCCTTCAACAACCCAGGCCAGCGTAACGTAGAAGGCCAATTATGTTTCCTTACGAGCCCTGTCCCCAGCCTTGGGACATATGTGGGTTGAAGTGATGATTTTCAGTACAGCAATACCTTCAGGGCCCTTTGAAAAGTACTGATAGACAGAAGAGCTAGATCTTGCTGCTCCTCTGCGTGCCGTACCAAGTACACATAGACCAGCTTCTTGACTTCAATGTTCTTGGACACAACATTTTTCACCACTGCAGGGAATCTGCAACAAAGAATTTATGAAATTTTTGTGATTACTTATGAGTACTAAAGGTTTTGCTGCATGATGTTAAGGCATATGACCTTAACATCATTATTTGAAAATATTGGGAACCGTTCGAAATCCCCTAAGGTTTTCACTTGGTTATAAAGAAATAGATTTTTTTTTATTTAAAAACAGGTATTCATCTTCATTAAACACTCTTTCAATGAGCGTTAGTTGGTTTAACTATTAAACTAACTAATGCTCATTGAATGTTTTATTGAATCGCCTCATAGGTTTTGATTTTCCCTATGAGGCTAGCATAGCCACCCAGTGCTCTAAAGCCTCTTTTTTTAATACTAAGTGTTATTGATTTGTTTACTGTATTTACTGATTTTGATGTAGAAGTTTATAGGCTATATTAATAATAAACAAGTGGTCTCACCTTGTAAGATCTACCTTACGAGGTTACACTACTTGAATTACACTAGTTACAAGTAAATGCTTGTTGTAAGATGTCACTAGTAGTTGTTTTTTGGTGTCAAAATGAAATGTAATGCAGGAGACATTTACGAGTTAACACCGAAAATACTATTTGAAACTTTCTTCATTAATATCTCATTTTACCAAAAAATGTTAGTTACGAGGCGAAATAAAAGTAGAGGAATAGATTGGTTAAATCTACAAATTAACACCAAGCAAAGCCATCATTCAAATAATCATTATCTTTTACCTTTACTCACATAAGTGTTTTTAAATTTTTTACATCCACTAATTTTGTGAAAAGATAATGCACCAACACTTTGGCATGTAATAGACAGCTATAAGTGGCTCTAAAGTGTAGACAAAGCTGGAAGTCTGTATAAAATACTTACAAATCAGATGCATCTCTTCCTTTAGCTATCATTCCAATTATCCTTTTCATAGCCTCCAGCTTTAGAGAATCTTTTGAACCATCTAACATCAATTTTAGGTCACCATTTCTGCAATAAAAACAATATTTAAAATAATATTAAAAGTATATGAAATAAGATAAATATTATATGTAATTAATAATATATTATACTAGTGGGCTTAGCGGATGTTTTCCTGCCTGATGACAAATTCAGGTCTAATTGTACATATAAACCTTCCCTTGACCTATTCAAATACACACAGGAATTTTCGTAAGAATCGCTGGAGTCATTGAAGAGTTTTTGTGAGACTAACACACATCATTTCATTTTTATATATAAGAAGATGTATTAAGATATAATGTTTGTCAATTATTGATGTAAAATATTCCACTAAAAAAGTCATACTCGGATAGTAGGATAAAATAATAAAATTATAGGCTTATCCTAATGTGACAGAGAATTTAACTAGAAATATACAAAAAAACTTTAAAAAGCCATATTATGACAGAGACACAACACATTTTTTGTGAATTCACTCTGTGAACATGTTAATAAATCACTCCTATCTACTATAACATTAACTGTGCGGAGAGCATGCATGAACAGCATCACGCTCCAGAGGAGCATAATATGAGCATGCAGCACTATCAGCAACAACGCATACAACAATATATGTGATATTAAATGCAATGAATATTTATTCTGAGCTGTTTTTTATCATTTGGATCAAAAAATATAACTGCATAACAGTCTGAATGGCTTCTTACTAATGCATTGTATAGTGATAGATATATAGATATTACCTTATACAGTATGGGTTTGGCGTGTATACAATATATTCCACATACTGCTATCTGTCTAACATATAACTAGCAAAAATGTTAAAAAGTTTTGAAAACATTTATTGCCAAGAAAATTTGTTGGAGTAGGTACATTATATTATAACTGCATAACAGTCAGTAATTGCTCACCATCCTCAAAAAAATCAAATAATGGTTGCCAATATAATATAGTGGAGGGTGGAATTGAAAATATTACTACGGCCGCGCAGCCGCTTAACAATGAGTCACCTGTGAACTGCATCGAATCAGCTGATATCGAACCGGGCGAAGTGATAAACAAATCGCAACATGCGAGCGGCTGCGTGACTCACGCGTCGTCTAAACCTGTGCCTACATTATCGACGGCCGGGACTAGCTATAATGAACACAAAACTATAACTGAAAAAGAATCTTATACGCAGGTTTTAAAAGAAGGAGAATGGAAGCCACGGGTTCACAATGAGTCGTGGATTCGTGTACAAAAGAAACGATTGCGAAACAGGTTCATTGGTAATAAAGGAAAAGCAATTAATGAATCGAATGTCAATTTCAAAGCGGCAGATATTCGAATCCCTTTGTATATTTACAACGTAGCGAAAGATGTATCAGTTGCAGATATTCAGAGTTACATAAAGAATAAAACCCAGCTGTTTGTTGATTTGGAAAAAATGGAAATGAAGACTATAAAGGATTATGATGCTTATAAAGTGTTCGTTCCTAAAAGCAAAATATCTTTATTTATGCATGATGAATTTTGGCCTGAGGGCGTTGCATTTAGACGCTTTATAGACTTCAAAAAGAAAAACCGGGTTGAGCAATCAACAAATAAGTGCCCTGAACAGCAGTGATGGCTATTACAACTAAACTGATAAGTTTCAATTGCAAAAATATACACCGATCACTTGATTGCCTAAGGTTTCTCTGTCGGACTGCAGACATCATTGCATTACAGGAAACTTGGCTTTTACCCCACGATTTGTGTACGTTGGGGACTATTGATGACAGCTTTGCTTTTACTGGAAAATCAGCGATAGACACCTCAAGTAGTATTCTGAAAGGAAGACCGTTTGGTGGAGTGGCATTATTATGGAGGAAGTCAGCTTTCCCCTGCGTGTCCGTGGTGGAATGTCATAGTGTGCGGTTGACAGCTATTAAGATTTCACTCAATAGCGGCAAGGCGATGTTGGTGGTATCTGTGTATATGCCCACTGATTCGACAGTGAATCTAACGGAGTTCACGGAGTGTATGGGTGAGATTAGTGCGTTAGTGGAGTCAAGTAATATCGAATCCGTTTTTATACTCGGGGACTTCAATGCCCATCCAGGTGAGCAGTTTTGTAATGAACTTTTAAGCTTTTGTTCTGAGCAGTTTTGGACTTGTATTGACATGGAAATACTACCTAGCGACACTTATACCTATGTGAGTGAGTCACATGGTTGCCGCCGGTGGCTCGACCATTGTGTGGTCACTAGCGCTGCGCGACATATTGTTGTAAATGCTTCAGTGTTACATAATAATGTGTATTGGTCGGATCATTATCCTTTGTTAATTGAATGTTGTATAAACAAACTGCAGACAAAAATTGTGGTATCAACGCAGTCATTAAATAAAGTCAGATGGGGTGAAAGGAATAGTGAACAAATACAAAGATATTATGATGAATGTAATAATAGATTACGTATTATAGATTTCCCTGCAGATTTTTGTAAATGTGCTGACAAAATGTGCTCAAATGTTGAACATAGACAGTTACTAATATGTATGTATCATAACATCACATGTGCCCTAAAAGAGTCTGCTGAATATAGCTATTTAAGTAAACAAAAGAAGACTCGTAAATATATAACTGGTTGGAATAAGCACGTAAGTGCTGCTCACCGGGGGGCTCGCTTTTGGTATCAGTCATGGTTACAGTATGGGAGACCCAATTTTGGTTTCGTTTATGACAGAATGCGTGAGACTAAAAAATTTTTTAAAGCCAAATTAAAATATTGTCAGAATAATGAGAAGCAAATTAGGTTGGATATTCTTGCTAACCACCATACTGAAAAACAATTTAACAAATTCTGGAAAAATACTAACAAGTTGAATCCGAAACTGAGTCTCCCGGCTAGCGTTGCCGGTCTGTACGAGCCTACTGATATTGCCAATGCATTTCGGAAGCACTTTAAAGTCGACTCTCCGCTTCAAAATTCGCGGGTGTTCGATGCGGATTGTTGTGATGGGAAACCAACTATCATCTTTACAGCACGCGAGGTTTCCTCCACAATTAAGGCTATGGTCAGGGGCAAGTCTCCCGGTCATGACGATCTAAGCATCGAACACCTGAAATATGCAGGATCTCATTTGCCGCGAGTACTAGCGATGTTTTTTAACCTCTGTCTGAGTCACAGTTACTTACCCGAAGATCTAATGTATACAGTTGTGGTGCCAATTATGAAAAATAGAACAGGCGATGCCTCTGACTTGTCCAATTACAGGCCGATATCTTTAGCTACAGTTATAGGTAAGGTGCTGGACAGTCTGCTTGACACAAGATTAGGTGAACATATTAACAGCCACGATGCACAGTTCGGTTTTAAGGCCGGTATGTCTACAGAAAGTGCCATCTTCTGTCTCAAGCAGACTGTTCACTACTACACAGCTAGGAAAACCCCCATCTATGCCTGCTTTTTGGACTTGTCGAAGGCTTTTGACCTGATATCGTATGACATATTATGGAAAAAGTTGCAATGTCATAAAAGTCTGCCACGTGAGATCACTTTGTTGCTGAAATATTGGTATGACAATCAAAAGAACTGTGTTAGGTGGGGTGGCTCACGATCCGAGGAATATGAGTTGAAATGCGGAGTAAGACAAGGTGGGTTGAGCTCGCCAAAGCTTTTCAATGTTTACATGAATGGGCTGATCGAGGAGCTCAGCAGCAGCTATATGGGATGCCATGTAGGTGGAGTGTGTATAAATAATATTAGTTATGCTGACGACATGGTGCTGCTGAGCCCATCGATCGGAGCGTTACGGAAACTGATTCACATGTGCGAGGCGTATGCTTTGTCTCATGGTCTCAGGTATAACTCAGAGAAGAGTGAGTTTATGGTGTTTGGGGCTGGAGGTGACCGCAACCACCACTATGTACCGAGTGTGACCCTCGAGGGCACTGCATTGAAAAGAGTAAGCCAGTTTAAGTATCTGGGTCACTGGGTCACAGAGAACCTATCAGACTCTATTGATTTAGAAAGAGAGTGTAGAGCATTGTGTGTTCGCTGTAACATGTTGGCTCGCAGATTCACACAGTGTACCAAAGAAGTTAAACTAACGCTTTTCAAAGCCTATTGTCAAACCTTCTACACGTGTGGTCTGTGGGTTAATTTCACGGGGAGAGCATACAATGCTCTTCGTGTACAATATAATAATGCATTCAGGATCATGTTCGGCCTGCCGCGCCACTGCAGTGCGTCAGCCATGTTTGCTGAGGCGCGTACCAATTGTTTCTATACAATCATGAGAAAGTGCTCCGCCTCGTTATGGGCGCGAGTGCGCGGCAGCTCGAACGGCATCCTGAGTGCACTGGCTGACCGGTGGGACTCTCCACTGCTGCACCGCTGGATACAGTTACATGCCCCGCTGACTCGTTACAAATACTTATAACATGGGGGTCGCATCATATCGGAAGCCATTATTTATGTTTTATTTTGTAAATGTAAAATCTGTAATTGTCCTAATTATTAACACTAGATTAAGTATTATTATATTGTAACTAACACATATGGATGCAAAAATCTGAAATAAATTATTATTATTATGATCTTTATTTACTTTCATTCTTAAATATACATTTTTTTACAATATAAATATAAAAAATATAAATATTATAAAAAAACCTACATCTAGCGGGTCCATCGGCAGCGAGATAATGCCCAAACTACCGGTGGTTAGGGCTGCAGGGTGAGGAACCTCCTGACAATTCGTGCCGTGCCTTATTATTATTATTATATTTGTTCAATAAAATAATAAAGTAATACTTAACATTTAAAAAAGATTATACTTACTTACAGTTTAGAATTTAGGTCATGTTTGATTGCAATAGACTATACATTTTTCTAGAGTACTTTCTGAACTTCTAACCCCTCGTTTTCACCAAGGTATATTACACGTATTTTACAAGTTTTATGCAATGTTTTCGTTTATTGTTTACACTCATATACATGTATAAAACTTGTTGAATACAAAACATGTATAAAACTTGTTGTATGAAATTGTTTCTGAACTACTAGTTGTCTACATGTTTATAATGTCACGTTTATACTTGTTGTAGATAAACTTGTCGAATATGACATGCCAGTCCGGTAGTTTCATTAATATTTTATACTCAATTGACTATTCACAATGGAAAGTAAGTCATTAAAATATTTCTTAATAATAATTAAGGTGAAGCTGTAATAGCCATCTGCGGTAACAGCATAGGTCCCTCAAAAAAAAATTCTCTTCCCCTCGTGAAAAAAATGTGGTCCGTCCGGTAAAAGTTTAAAACTTTATCCAACAAGCATGGATAGAGTTTAAAACTTGTTTTTAAACATTATTATACATTAATTTCAGTGAAATAAACAATACTTGTTATAAACACGATTGCTTTTTGTAAGTGTGAACGCTGTCAATGTATCAGACATGTATCAGACTAGTTTGAATATGTCATGGATCTAAGTGTAAACGCAGATGTGGTTTATACTCGTCTATAGACTTGTTAGTAACACAGTATGAACGAAAGAATGTTTGAGACAGTCGCAATACATGTTTAGAACAAATAATTATGTTTTGACAAGTATTCTACAAGTATTGTATGAAACTAGTATTTTACTTGTTTCTTGGTGTAAACGAGGGGTAATAACTACTTCTAAGCAGGACAAGGAGTGTTACAAATTAAAAGTTCCTCATCCAAGTCCATTATTAAAATTTGAAAAAGTCCAAAGTAAAGTCAGTTATGATTAGAATGGCTAAACTTACAGAACGTTTTTAAAGCTAAACGTTTAGATTACTAATTTACAGCCCATGTACTCACTTTTTAAAATCAGACTGAAAAAATGCCCCAGAAGCAGGATCATTTGCAGGATACTCCACTTCAACGGTAACTACTTTATCGTTATTGTATGTGGAAACGCTTGACATTTTAACAAATCAAACCACGACTCAATTAATTTATTTCACGCGTATATAGTTGATATTTCAAATATCAATCAAAAATCGCACTTTCCCACTTTCCCTTCGAATTTTTTGTTGACGTTGAGAAATATTTTTTTTTTTTTAATTTTGTTTATCCCATTTGGGAAAGGCAAAGGCGTCAACCATACAGCCTAGTCTGTATGCAATAAACTATTGTTATTCATTCTTCTTTTGAATTCACAAATCGCCAAACGTAGAGGTTACATATTCATAAATTGCTTCAAAGCATTTTTCCATGGAAAGAAGTTTTTGTAAAGAGCGCGGTAGATCTTGCTGGTGTTTCATTATTTTTGAAATTTCTTCTAATAAAATGTTTCTTTGCAGGGCAAAAATTGGACATTCGTAAAAAAGGTGATGCAGAGATTGAGGTAAGGTGGTGTTGCACCAGTTGCACGACGGGGAAGAAGTCGTGCCTAGCCGGTACAAATGGTCATTGAATCGACCGTGCCCAATTCGCAAACGGCAAATAATAGTAAAAAATCTTCTGTTTATGTAATTGTGTCTATTGAACCAGGGTTGTTTTATTTTATTATTTATTTCTCGATACCACTTCCCTTTTATGAGCAAAGTACTATTCCAGTGTTCTTCCCATAGCTTCAATATTTCTTTCTTGATTAGAGCTGTACAATCAGTATATGAAATTGATATGTTTTTTATAGGTACGTCTAGAGTGTTCATAGTTTTGGCCAGTTTATCTACTTCCTCGTTTCCATATACACCGATATGAGCTGGAGTCCAAAATAATATAATGTCTATTTGATAATTTATTTTTAAATGATGTATCTGATCTCGGATATTATATATTAAATGATTTGTGACTGATGAAAAGGAAGGATTTCTCAAAGCCATCAACACACTCATGCTGTCAGTAATAATAATCCATTTTTTGAATTGGCTGAACTGTTGAATGTAGTTAAGAGCTACAATTATAGCATTCGCCTCAGCAGAAAATATGCTGGCATTTTGGCACATTTTAAAACTATGTCCAGTTTTACTACCTGCATCATACATAGCTACTGCAACACTTACATTCGTCTTTGAACCATCTGTATAAATTGATCGATAATCATTATAAGCCTGTAGACTTTCGTAAACATCATATTTATCTTTAAAATCTTTATGTAGGACAATATGAATGTCACAGAATTTACTAGCATATGAGCCACTATAACAATGTAAAGTAGTACTACAAAATATATTACATTGTTCTTTTAAACTTATAAAATGTGAGAAATTCTTTGAAAGAAAAGTGTTAGTGGAACATACATTTAATTTATTTAAAAGATCATTATTCGAACGTGATAAGAGTTTAAAAAGAAATTTAAGTTTTAAAAATTCAAAGCGAATAACCATTGGTGGTAAATGACATTCGACCTGCATAGAATTTATTGGGGAAGTGTTCATAGCACCTAGTATTAATCGTAAGTTCTTATTCTGTATTTTATCAATAATATCTATGTATTTTGGATCGGAAGCGTAACAAAAGAAAGCATACTCAAAATGACTTCTGACCAAAGCTTTATAAAGCATTAACACAATTTTAGGATCAGCACCCCATTTCAATCCAGTAACGGACCTAATTACATTAGTGGCTTTTAAAGCTCTGCTCACCAAGCAATCAACATATAAATCCCACGTAAGATTTTCGTGAAAAATAACACCCAAGAATTTAACTGAATTATCAATAGGCAAAGTATGATTGCTGTATGTAATATTAATTAGAGGTAGAGAACTGTATTTTGGGCAAAATATTACAACTTTACTTTTTAAAAGGCTAACATTTAAATCAAGTTCTGAGAAGTAATCTGCCAGCTTCACTAGATTATTATTTAATGTTAATTGAATATCTAATACATTAGTACCTTTACAATAAATGACAAGGTCATCAGCAAACTGAAGATTGTTGACTAAATTATTATTAAGAATGGAATTTAGTTTTCTTATATACAAAATATACAGAATAGGACTCAAGATGCCTCCTTGACATACACCTTTGCTCGAAAATCTAGGGCCTAAAAATTTATTATCTATTTTGACATACACTTTTCTATCCGTGAGAAAAGCATATATCCAATAAGCAATTTTTACAGGTAAGAAAGATAATAGAGATTCAAACAAAATACCATGATTAACGTTATTAAATGCACCTTCTATATCAAAAAACACTGCTATTGTATACTCCATATTCTTTTGAGCTGTAGTGACGTCCAAAAAAAAATGTGCTAAGCTTTCTTGAGCCGAAAGTCCTCGCCTAAACCCAAACTGGTTTAAAGGTAAAATTGAGTTCTTTTCTATGAAGAATTCCAATCTTTGTTTGATTAGCTGTTCAAATAATTTACCAGCACAAGACGTTAAAGCGATAGGACGATAAGAATCGGGATGAGATGCAATTTTTCCAGGTTTTAAAATAGGAACCAAGCAGTCCATTTTCCAATTAGGAGGAATTGTGCAATCTTGCCATAAAATATTATAAATTTGTAAAAGCTTATAAAGATTGTCAGTGTTAAGTAGCTGAAACATCTTGTACGATAAACTATCTAATCCACAAGCAGTGTTTTTTCTAGATTTCAGAGCTGCAGTTAATTCGTCAAAAGAAAATGGATCAGTGAGGAATGACTGATTATCTGGTAAACTATTGTCCTTCACAATTGGCCTGTTATTTTGCACAAAGTCAGGCGTGTATTTACGTAAAAAATCACTGACCCACGAAAAATCACTATTTTGCTTTTTATATGTTTAATGTGTAAGTTTTCTCATGTTACCCCATACTACTGAAACTGGTGTCAATCGATTTAATTTTGTACAGAATTCTATCCAACTACTTAGTCTTTCTCTCTTAATGGTAAGTTTTTTAGCAGCTTGTAATCTTTTGAAATTAATATATTTTTCTTGAGAAGGATTATTCTTAAAATCAAGATAGGCTTGCTTGCTTTCCTGTACAGCTTTAGCGCAATTACTATTCCACCAAGGAACTGTTCGAAATTTTGATTTTAAGTTTTGAGTAGCAATGTTACGTGATTCGGACAGGGCTACGTTCCAAAACATCACCCGAGTGCACTCGGTCACCCGAAGTATGTCCTAAAACATTTCGGGTGCACTCGAGAGTGTTGGAGTGGCGTGTCCTAAAACGCTACGGAGTGCACTCGATCGAGTAGAATCTCACCCGCATAATATAGCAAGGTGTAATTTCACTCGATTGGATTTGGCGGGAAATTGTGTGCATTTTAAAGTTGTGTGTGATTGTGATTACAAAGATTTCATATTCACACACAATTTGTGCATCTCGGAGACCGAGGATGCGCTTCGTAACGTCGACAATAAGTTAATTTTAAATTCCAAAGACTATAGGTATCGTAAGTGACACGATTGTAAAATTGGCCTTCATTTCCGCTGAAGCTAGGTTAGGCCGCGATTTAACAGAATTCACATTCTGTTGGTTTTAGCATTTTCGTAGATGAAACAGAGGAATGTAATCCATGCATTAAAGCGAACGGAGGCGCCGATGAATTATATATTTTCTTATTTTTGTATATTTGGTTATGTAAACAAAGCAGACAACACTCTTGCCGTTCTAAAACAACCAACTCTCCGACCACCCTAACCGGCCACTCTCCCCCCACCACCTACTCACTCCGGGTGATGTTTTGGAACGTAGCCCCGAGAGGTACGAGAGGGAATTGACTTTTGTGCAGCTGTCAAAATGATTTGACAAAAAGAGTTGTATGAATCTATTGGATTACTAATAGGGTTACATTGAAAATTATCTAAATCCTTATTAACAATTGAAGAATACAACTTCCAATCAACTAATCTATGATTAATGCGATTGTTAAAATCATTTTCATCCTGAAAATTGTTTTGAGAGTTAAAACATTGTGAACTACTATTGAATGTAATCTTAGTAAATGTTGGCAAATGATAACTGCCCAATGGATCGTTGTGTACTGACCATTCGCAGCGAAGAGCTAATGAAGGAGATACCATAGTCAAGTCCAAACCATTGGGTCTCCAAGAATGAGAACCGACAGTTGTGACCTGACCATCATTCAACAGGACTAAATTGCATTCATCTAAACACTCAAGAATATCCTTACCTCTGGAATCCGATAACGGACATCCCCAAATTGAGTGATGAGCATTGAAGTCACCAGCTATAATCGTCGGCCTATGGAGAGAATTCAAGAAATGTTTAAACTTATTTTTAGAGAAACTGGGAATACAATTTGTTGGACAATATATACTGGCTATTGAAATAGTGTTCTGATGTAGTTCTAAATGTATTACAATTGTTTGAAGAGAGTTGTCAAAATAAGATGTTACTTTTTGATATTTTAATGATGTATGGATTAAAATAGCAACACCATTATGCTTGTTGCCACAGTCATTACGTTCAATATGATAATCTTTGATTTTAAACTGCTTCTGAGGCTTTAGCCATGTTTCACATATAATTGCGATATGAATAAAATGGTCATAAAGAAATTTCGTAAAAATAAGTTGATTGCTTAATAAGCTTTGAGCATTCCACTGTACGATATTCAATTGATTGGGGGTGAATTGTGGGGATTTGATTGCTTACCAAAAGTATTTTTTAAGACCTCTAAAACACTTTTAGAATTTATAGAAGTATTTTGAGTATTATGCAAAGAAACACATTTAGTTATGGTTTCAACTAATAATGAGAGACACTTGCTGTCAGTATTGAGCAGTGTAAACAAATCTAAATTATTTTTTGTCTTACTTTCTAATTTGGGAAAATTTAAAGGATTTGTAATATCTGCATAAGAAGCAGGCTTATATTTATTTCTATTTTCAATGATTTTCTGTTTTTTAACTGGGCATATTGGAGACACACTAGTATGATTGCCATCACAATGAATGCAAGTAGCTTTTTCGATAGAAACTGTACAAGTCTTATAGTTATGATTTTCTTTACATATACTACATTTTTCAGAATTTTTACAATATTTTGCCAAATGTCCGTATCTCAAACATTTGTAACATTGCTTAACTGGTGGTATATATTGAGACACATCATGTCTCCAACCACCAATATCTATATGATTTGGCAAAATGGAAGTGGCAAATGTCACTATTACTGTAGTTGTAGGTTGTAATATAAAACCCTCAGTCACATTTATTTTTTTTATTATTCTTTTTATTGTTATTATTTTTTTTGTACTTGTTATCATAGTAAATATTCTCTTGTTTGATATAATGGTAGGTACATTTCTTATAACTCCGGACACCTCAGTTGTAGCAGCAGGAATACTGGCTTTGAATTTGTATTCTTTCAAGAAGGTATTATTATTTAAAAAGGCATTCGCCAAGTCTGGTTTTTCAAAATAAATACCTATCTTAAACTTATTGATATTTCTTAAAAATTTGACGCCTTTGTTAAAGCGCTTTAAACAAGTTGACAAAGAAAGAAGATCTCTTGTTCCAATTGGTTTCTGGATGTCTGATGACTCAACAAAAACCACAAATTCAGTGCCGCTAATTTCTTCCGGATATCTGCGTATATAGTCAGTAACATAATAAGGCTTGTACCTATCTGCATTGCTTATTTCTTCATCACTGTCCGAAGAGGACATATCCGTTTCTACCAACCTTACCTCATCTGTCTCCCTATCTGCATCACCAGACTCCGGTTCATCCTCCTTTTTTTTTCTTTTTCTCGAACTCCGCTTCCCCATATCTGCTTATAATATTATTTAATGCCTATATGTTATATACCTCTTTTGTTTGTGTTTTATTAAGTAACTGACTACAATTAAAAAATTACAAATAAAATATTTTAAAGAGCCCGCCTTTACTATGTGAAGTTCCCGCGCTTTTTTCTCTGAGAAATATTTGACGTTGACATTTGTTTTTTTATTGGTTTTTCAGTGGTGTGTTCCGAATTGCGATAAAAGCGATAATATCGCGAATCCGACCAAATTAAATCGTCACAAAATATAAGGGCTATTGAATCAGTAGGTTATGTTGTGACTTTGGTCGGATTCGCGATATTATCACTTTTATCGTTTTACGGAACGCAGGGCAGGGAGGGAATGCTTACTGTTGTCATACAGCCAATTTTTCGATCATTTTTTCTTGTATCAGCGGACTTATTTTCTAACTTCGGTTGCTAACTAGAACTATCATGATTGAAAGAAACTTAATATGTATTCATTACTGCTATTATGAACGCCACCGTAACACATATATCACTAAACTAGGATCTAAAGTTTTTATCAAAAATGACAGTTCTAGTCACCAACCGTAGTTAGTAAATACGCCTGCTGGTATATTTTTTTTCAATCTTCATATTTTTTAACACGTATACAATTTCTTCTTTTTCCTAGGATAAAGCTGTTCCTAGGATAAAGCGCCCGTTTTAAAATAATCTTCAGCTGTTGAGGCAAGCTGCATACATCTGCGAAGAAATCCAATCGTTTAGAGGAAGTCGACCAATCCGCACTAGGCCAGCGTGGTTGACTAAGGCCTTTTTTTTTTTTTTTTTTTTTTTTTTTTCGGTGGGAAATGCATTACGCATACCCCGCGCTTGGGAAGGCGCGGGGTTATGTCGAACTCTCCGCGGCCCCTGGGGGCAGAGTGCCAGCCAGGAACCGCGGCCTACCGACTAAAACCCACCGATGCCCCTCACATACGCCTTGGCGCGAGCACGTCCATCATCGCCGTGTCCTCCTCATCAGAAGAAGACACGCCGAGGAAGGCCGCGTCGCTGCCGGACAAGGTCATGGGAACTCGAATGAACACATCCACGACCTCGTCGGCGCCTGCTCGCCTATGGCGAGCCCCTCTCACCTCCCCAAAAGGGGGAGGCCGGTGATCCCCCGGGGCATCCAGGGGATCAGCGACTGGCGGCAACCGATGCAATGCAGGACCCGGGCTTCCCAACCCAGGGCCCCGCTGGTTGCCGTCAGGAGGAAGAAGGCGGGCGTAATTCCGCCTCCTCCGCCCCGTCCTTCTACGGCGGCATGGATCGGCCGAGGGATCCTCCTCCCTGGCCCTCTCCGCCGACTCCTTCTGCTTCATCACATCCACGCAGAAGGAGTTTACCGCGTCCCACGTCCTCTCTCCCTCCAGCATGGCACAGACCACGTTCTGGAGGGAGAGGTCGTCGCCGATGACGGCGGTCAGCTCACGGCGCTCCGAGGAGAAGGCGGGGCACACCGCTAAGGTGTGCTGCGCGGTATCCTCTTCGGCGCCACAGTGGTGGCACTCGGGGGTCACTTCCCGTCCTATGCGGTGCAGATAGCGGCCAAAGCAACCATGGTTGCTAAGAATCTGCACCAAGTGGTACGAGAGCGACCCGTGGTGCCGGTTCGCCCATGTGGTGAGGAACGGGTGCATGGCCTCGACGGTCCTGGACAGAGTGTTCGAGACGGAGGCCGAACCCTTTAGCTCCTGGAGCTCCTCAAACCACAGGCGAAACGCCTCCACTGTGGCCTCCTCCAAGGCGGAGGCCCTCTCTCTCGGCGCCAAGCGCCGGTCGTCGTCTCTTGCGTTCATGCGGACGCGATAGGCGGCTGCCAAGACGTGGGACGTCAGCTCCCAAGGAGGAGTGCCAGCCAGGACACATGCCGCCGTGTGGGACACGGTGCGATAAGCCTTGATCGCCCTTAATGCCATGGCGCGCTGCGCCCTATGCAGGGACGCAATCGCGCGGGGGCCAAGGGCGTCAGCCCACACTGGAGCCCCATATAAGGCCATGCTCCTTACTATGCCTGCGTATAATCGCCGGACGTTTGCGCTCGGGCCACCGATATTCGGGAGAAGACGCCCGAGCGCATCAGCAGCCGCTAGGAGGCGGGGTTCAAGGCGACGAAAGTGCTCGTCGAACCCCCACCTCCCGTCGATTACCAAGCCCAAGTATTTCAGGTGCCGCTGAAGCGGCACTCTAACGCCGGCCACCGTGATTACGGCGCCTGATGGAGCTCCTCTGCGAGGCCCGTGGAACAACAGGGCCTCGGTTTTGTGAAGCGCCACCTTAAGGCCGAGAGCCTCAATCCTCTCTACGACCAAAGTGGCAAACGCTGAGGCCAGACGTAGGGTCTCCTCCAAGTCCCTCCCCCTCGCGGTGACAAGTGTGTCGTCCGCATAACAAAGAAGTTTCACACGAGGGGAGAGGGCAGCGCGAAGTACCCAGTCATACCCGACGTTCCAGAGTAGGGGTCCTAGAACAGACCCCTGTGGAACGCCGCGAGACATGGGATGACGGCTAGCCACATCACCTTGGCCGATGAAAACAACCTCCCGCAGCTCCAGATAACTGGTGAGGACGCGCAACAAATAATGAGGCACCCCGTGGTATCGGAGTGCCTCTAGGATGGTATTAAAGGGGAGGCTATTAAAGGCATTGGCGATGTCTAAAGACACCGCCAGCACCCTCTCCCCCTTTTCGTTGGCGTCGCTCACAAGCGCCCTCAAATCCGTGAGGGCGTCAACTGTGGAACGCCCCACACGAAAGCCAAACTGGGCTTGGGACAAGTTCGGCCCCACCTCAGACATGTGCTGGATGAGTCGGGAGGCAACAAGCCTCTCGAAAACCTTACCGACCTCATCCAGCAGCACTATCGGCCTGTAACCGGACGGGTCGTCCGCAGGCCGGTTCTCCTTTCGCAGGAGGCATAGCATGCCATCTTTCCATGGCTTGGGGAACTGCCCGGTGCGGAGACACGCATCGAACAGCTCCCGAAGGTGGTCACCCAGGTGGTTGACGGCGAGTCCCAAGACTTTGCCCGGGACTCCATCTGGGCCAGGGGCAGTACGCTTGCCCCTTAAACGAGAGACAGCCTCGCCAAATTCATCCTCACCAATGGGAGGAGGGTCGCTTTCGTGATAGGCCACGTTTGCCTCGAGCGGCGGGGCCATGCTCGGCGGGGAAAAGCCCTCAATCGGCGGGAACAACTCCTGGACCACCGTACGCAGAAGAGCGGGGTCCATCGTCTCCGTGAGGGGGGCACCACGCGATCGCAGCTGGTTGCGTGCGGTTTTATAAGGCCGCCCCCACGGATCCTCATTAAGGCCCTGCAACATCTCCTCCCTAGCCACCTCCTTGGAACGGGAGATGGCCGTTTGCAGGGCCTTCTTGAACTCCCTGTACTGCTCGTACAGGTGGTCCTCCTCCTGCGAATTCCGGACGTGCCGTCTCCGGTAACGGGTGTAAGCCCGCCGGGCTGCAGTGCAGGCTGTGCGCAGGTCTGCCAGGTCCTGAGACCACCAATAGACCGCCTGACGGTCCTTCGGAGGGTGCGATCGCGGCATGGAAGCCTCGCACACCTCCGTGAGGGCCTCTCGGAACCGGGAGGCACCCTCGTCCACGTTGAGACCGTCCATTGGCCGCAGGCACCAGCCCTGCACTATGGCCGCCTCCTCCGCCAACTCTCTGTCGAGTCGGGCCAGGGCCCATCGTGGGGCACGATCACCTCCTCGAGGGGCTTGTGAGGCCGGGGAGCGCTGGGTGGGAATCTCAAATCGAATATAGCGATGATCCGAGAGACTCTCCACCTGCGTCATCACCCGCCAGTCCCTGACTCTGCGCGCGAGGGCGGGGGTCGCGAACGTAACGTCGACGATCGACCCGCCCTGTTGGCGCACGCAGGTGTGGGTAGCCCCCTGATTCAGCAGGGAAAGGCCAGATGTGACCGCCCAACTTTCCACAGTGTGGCCGCGAGCGTTGGTCGCGGGATTACCCCACACGACAGACTTCGCGTTCAGGTCCCCGAGGAAGAGAACCTGACGCGGTGCAGCCCTTCTCACGGCGGCCCCAACGGCCACGAGGAAGACCTCAAATTCGGCCAAAGGTTTGTTGGGGGAAAAGTACACCCCGATCAGGGTGACCCTCTCCCAATTGACCACGACGTAGCCAGCACCTCTCTCGACCACAGAGAGAGGGCTGCTTCCAGGCGCCGGACGCACGACAACGGCCACGGAGCCGTCCCGGTCTCCAGCCCAGTTGGGCCGGTCGGGGACGAAATACGGCTCCGCAGCTACACCCACATCGACAGACCACTCCGCCAGAACCTGCATCAGCAAGTCTTGAGCCCTGGCGCAGTGGTTCAAGTTCCCTTGGAGGAAGCTGTAATGACGACCTAAATCCATCAAGTCTCCATTACAGCTCCCTCCTGATCCTCACTCGGACGCACAGCCCTCCGAACTTCGGGGGGCTTCCCTCTCACTTGGGGGGCTTTGCACTTGTTGCCCCCCAATAGGTGACCGGCCGGCCTCTTCGCAGAGGCGCACACAATGCAGCGTGGCTCTGCGCTGCACGTTGAGCCTTTATGGCCGGTCTCGCCGCACCTGAAGCAAAGCCCGCTCCGGTCCACCTCGGAGGGGCAAAGCTGGCGGGTGTGACCCGATCCCAGGCACTTAAAACAGCGCAAGGGTCGGGCCTCTAACGCCTTGATCTGGACCGAACTCCATCCTATGAGGAGCCGGCCCTGTACCACCGATTTGGCGGCAGTAACGGGGCACTGCACGATCGCAGTGCCCAGGCCACCTGGTCCGACGCGAATATCGCTGACCTTAACGAGGTCAGCGCTGCAGCCGCCCTTACTTGCAACAGCGGCCGCCACCTCTTCTTTTTGTATGGAGTCGTCCAGCCCCGAGACCCTTAGGTCAACACGTTTGGTGGGCCGGACGACTTTGGCGACCCCGGCGAGAGCCTCCTGGAGCTTAGTTGCCAGGAGGTCTGCTTTTTCGCCCGCTTGGGCGCCGGGGATCTCAATGATCCGTGCGCCGGCCGCTGTATGACGGCACGTCATCTTTGTTATGTCGAGCTCGGAGACATTGATAGTCTGACGAGCTCGACTTAATACCTCGCCGTAGGTGGTGCCCTTCTCCACGGCGGCAGGGTCTAAAGTGACGATCACCGCGGCAGATTTTGGGGGCACCAGCTTGGGAGCCGCAGGCTTAGACTTCGCCTTGGGTTTGGCGGCGGAGGTGGTGGCGGCGACAGGTGGACGTGCCGACTTTGTCTTGATGGCGTTCGCGTAGCCAGCCTCTGGCTGGGCTGCTGGCTGCTTCGATTGGCCGCTCCGTTTCGCCCTCTTGTGCCTTCTGCGCCTCTGATTATTGGACTCCACCGTGGTCCATTCCTCCTCGACCGGGGGTTGAGCTGCCTTTGTGGCAGGCGCCCGGGAGGTGGATGGGGTCGACGGTGCAGCCGACGATTTCTTCACCTGCTGGCCCTTAGTGGCTTTGCCCTTGCCAGCAGGTTTCGGGTCGACTGGAGGATCAGTCGGCTTGTCCCCTCGGGGTGGTATCTTCGCCGGATTCGAGGGCGCGCGAACAGACGACTTGTCTGCCGCGAGAGGAGGCCTCAACCTCTTCTCGGGAAGAAGGCGCTCCTGTATGCCCTCGAAGCGAGCATTGATCATATTCCCTATCGACCTGATGATCTTTGCCTCAAATGCCTCCAAGGCTGGGTCGATCGGGATTGCCGTCTCTGTTGGGCCGGCAGATGGGCGAGCTCGCTTAGCGAGCTTCACAGGCTTGGTGGGCCTCGCAGGCTTGGGAGGCTCGGCGGGAAGCGGGGAAGGAAGAACAATCTCCACATCTGCCTCCGGCTCGGCCACATCCATGTGATCGTCATCATTAGTCGGGGGATCAACCCGTCGGGGTTCCCTACGGCTTGCCTTGACGGCGTCCAGCTCCACCCTGAGGTCCGCCATCATGCGCCTCATCTCGACCATCTCTTTCTTAAGGGCCTCGTTCTCGGCTCTTAATTTTCGTGTGTCTTCGGAGATCGTCTTCCGGGACACTTCGTCGAAACAATCTTGTATCGAAGCCGCCGCTTTTTTCAGGGACTTCTGGAAAGTCCCCTTCAATTGCGACGACTTCTTCGCCACGTCAAGTATTATGCCGCATTCTGACCGGACCATCTCCTCGATATCGAGGGCGGTCATGCCGGTCGGGGCGGCTGTCCCATCCCTAGCGTCAGCTCGATTCGCATTAGAACGAGCACGAGTCTCGTAGACTTTCTTCTCCGCCTCGGCAGGCTCTTTGTCTAGGCGGAGTTCCAGCTCCTGACGCTCTGTCTCGACCAGTTCCCGTTTGGCTTTAGCGAGCCCAACGTACTCCCCCGTCGTAGGGGGGCGTCCACGACCACGCCCGCGCCCTTTGCCGGAGGAGACCGGTTTTTCTGTCTCTCTACAGCGAGACTCAGATGGAACGTCGGTATCAGAACCGGGAGCTAATTCCACTGAGTTTCGCTTCTTCTGCTTTTTCTTCCGGCGCCGCGAGGTGTTCGACGCTGCTTCGGAAGGATCCTCAGTCGTTAAGATCGACTCCGTGACCGAAATGACGGATTGAGCCGATCTGGAGGACGAGTCGGACTCGTCCGCCTGCCTCTTACGGGACTGAGACGCAACTGCCGTCTCAGTTTCCTTACGTCTAGTTCCTAATTCTAGACCTACACTATTTTTCTTACAACTATGTACACTATTTACAGACTTAGATGCCGAGCCAGACCGCGATCGCGCGGCTCTAGGCATATTCTCAGCACTCCCATGACGGAGCGCTGCACCTCCGGAATTATTTACAAAAGTATCTACAACAATATTTACAGTATCTACAATATCATTATTTACATTATTAACACTGCCACTCGCCTCGGTTGCATTGTCGACCACCGCCCCGGACAACGGTGGAAGCCCGCTCCCAACGGGTTCGCATAAAATATTAGTCGCAATTAAAGAAGATGTGGATCGCGGGTCGCACGGCACCAAATACCCCCGGCTGCCTGCAGCCACCTTCCGTGGTCCTACAGGGGGGACTGATACCCCTTGGTGTATAAGTTTTTGATCCTCGCAATCCATGATGTTGCTTTGTAGGGTGAGCTCCCTGGGGTGGCCGTTCGTGACTGGATACCCTCCAGCCATTCATCCCATCGGCACGGACCAGACCTTAGGATTGGGGTGATTTTTTATAGTGGTTGTCTACCACGCGGCCCGACGCTCAATGCGCCGGACCCCCGTCTCCGCTCAATGCGGCCTACGGGTTGCCCGACGGCGGACTGGATCCACCGCCGCGCGAGTGGGCCGAGGCCCGAAGCGACACACTTCACAAAAGGCGCAAAGCGCCATGGCGAACAAAACGCCCCCACACTGCCACTAAGAAGCGGCCGCCGGACTGAGTCCAGCCATACCACGACCCAAGGTGGGTCACCAGGTGACAATTCAATCCCCTTCTCAAACAAGAAGGGGAGACTTCACCACACACCGCCACAGCGGTTGGCCACTGGAAGTGGCCCGCGGGGTTGAACCCGGCCATACCACGCCCCCCTCCACGGGGGCAGCTGTCAGATTCTTAGCCCGCGGCAGACTTCTGCCGGGTTGCCCAGGGTGTACCACGAGGAGGTGATCTGACCGTCGCACCCCGGTTGACTAAGGCCTAATCAATTCAAATCAAATCAAATCAAAATTTGCATGAAACATTAAACATTAAACCTTAACATAGGGTAGACTTGACTCTTCTTCCCTCGGTGCTGACGTATATGAGCTATAATGATGATTGGTAATAATATCATTAGCGTATCGATCTCAATAGCCTGTGAAAGTGTGACGTCATTAGACTCGTGGTCATGCCCATTGCCCACTGAGGAACTTGGTGGCGCATTGGCGCGTACGCTCAGCCAACGATTGCTAAGGTTAAGCAACGATGTCTGTGGTCATTTCTATGATGGGTGACCAAAATACGCAACATCTGGAGCTCCTCCGTGCTTCGGAAGGCAGTTTACACAGTGGGTCCTGCGCCTGATCTCGCTCCGGTCGTGTCGGCTAACCTTCCCATTGGACTATGCGAGTGAAGAAACAGAGAATAATGCACTTGGGTGGTCCAATACATGAAATCACCAAGTCCACTTTTTCATTTTTCGAGTTAGCAACATTATCTGTTTTGTTTTTTCATTTAATTTCGAATGGTATATTTGAAGTTCTTCAAAGAAATCTCTAAGTGTGGTTTTTAGATATCGAAAAATATTTTTATAAATACAATTCAGTTCATAAAAACCCTAAGTCCAAGAAATCACTAAGTCTACATACTTTCGTATGAGAAATCACTAAGTCCCATGATATTTTGCTTTAAGTCCTAATGGCAACACAGACCATAGTTGTCATTACAATTTTTTTTCATAACGGTTTTTTCTTCAGGTACCTATCTTTATTTTCGTTGTGATTTTGGAGCTAAAGCGTAGTCCATATTCGTAATAAAATTCATATTCATAATCAATATGGATCCTGACGACAAACTAATCAGGTGAGTAAAAGATTTTATCCAAAAAGTACGTAAATTAAGTTAGACTCTATTATTTAGGTTAGTTACTCAAAATAATATTTCTTTTGTCGTTTTAAAATAGATTAATGCAAGAAAGCGGTCTTTTTGATTGTGGTGAAGTTAATAATACCGCAGAGATTTTTGATAATAATAATTACGCTACATCTGAGGACGAATGGACCCCGAATAGTCCAAGAAAAATGAAGTCTATTACATTCTCGGCTGACATACACCAACCTCGTACTACTCGAAGGTAAAAATTGCAAGTTCAAAAGTGAATTTAATTTGATCAGGGTAGGTATCGAAAAAGTAGAGGTGATTTAAACATTTTTTTATAGTTTACAGGTATCATACCCCATTTACACTCGCGCGCGAGCCGCGAGACGAGCCACGAGCCGAGCCACAAGTCGCGAGTGTAAACACTGAGCTCGGCGAGCCTTGCGAGTGGCGAGACGAGCCGCGAGTCGGGAGCGGTTTTTTGGGCACGCGAGTCAAACGGACTCGCGTCGTGGCTCGCGTATGCGCGAGCGCGTGTTTACACTAGCGCGCGAGCTTCATATAAAATTTATAATTTAATTTTTTTTATAATTTTTTTTACCAATTTTTTAAAAATCTTTAAATATTTCAAAGTTGGCTGTTGATACGTAGTTATTAATTGTGAATAAAGATTACTTTGGTTAAAAGAGAACAAAAGATATCAATACAGTTGAATTTTCGTCGGGGCTGGTAAGACCTCGGTGGCCGAGTGGTCAAGGCGTCAACACGGTATGTTGAAGATGCGGGTTCGATCCCTTCCCGAGATTAAATTTTTCTTTATTGATTTATTCATCTTTCTTTTATTTTTAAAAAATTGACTACAGACGAAACATTGAACTTTCTCAAAAGGGGCGTATAATTTGGAACCCTAACAATAAAAAGTCATATTTAGTCAAATTATTTACGTAATTATAGGGTATATGTTGGCTAAGCACAGCGTTGATGCCGCTAATACTTCGACGTCCTTCATTGCTGAAGGCTCGAAAGCAACTGAACGCATTGCGAGAGTGTAAACACCTCGACGAGTTCACGCGCTCTTCCGCGAGACACGAGCCGAGCCGCGAGCCGAACCACAAGACGCGAGTGTAAATCAGGTATTACAACAGCATATTGAAAGTTGCGAAAATATATCCGCTAATTTGAATGACGAATTGTCGGTACAATCTATTGATACGTCACCGACATTAAATATACCCTCATTTTCACAGAGGTAAGAATAACAAGCTTAAAAGTGAATTTCATTGCTTAGGGAAGATATCGCAATAATGGAGGTGATTTTAAAGAATTTTTTCTAGTTTACAGGTACCAGAGCATATTCAAAGTTGCAAAAATATATATGCAAATTTAAATGACGAACTGTTGGTACCATCCATTGATACGTCACCGCTTTTAAATGTACCCCTATTTCCTGGTATTACACATAAACGCATGAAACTTAATGAAAAAACTGGTGTGTTTGAGTCAGAATCAAGTTTCGAGTTTTGTGATGGCAAAACTGGCAAAAAGCGTGTTTCTAGACAAGAACAGTGGCAAAGAAATAAAAAAAAATAAAAATAATCTTAAAAATCATGTTCTGCAGGATCTCCCGAATTGTCGCTGCAACTGCAAAAATATATTAAGCAAGAAAGACATTAAAACTGTATTTACAAAATTTGTTAACCTTGAAAGCCATACAGAACAGAACATTTATCTACAGGGATGTTTGCAAGAAATCAATCCTCAAAGGTTTCGTCCACGAAGGAGGTAGGCTTCAATACAAAGAAGAGTGTTTAGATACATAATTAATTTACCAAAGAAGCCCCTTGAAATATGCCACAAAAGTATTTTTGGTAATTCATGGTATTAAGCAAGATAGGTTGGTGTATAAAGTTAAACACAAAGAAAAAGATATTTCTGATGGCAGAGGGCAGCAAAGCCATTCAAAGCTTGATTATGAATCTGTGAAGAATGTTATTCTCGTGCTTCAAGTAAACACAGAAAATTTTTTGATTCTCACTTAAGCATTGCTGAATTGCATCGAAAATTTTGTATTGATTATCCTGAGTGCACGGTGTCATATGAAAAATTTAGATGCATATTTAATCGGGACTTTAATATATCTTTTGGACAACCCAGGAAAGATATATGCACGACTTCCGAAAAGTTTAAAGTCGATATTACTTCTGCTGAATTAAACAAAGATACCACTAAAGTAAAACAAGTTAAAAGTGCTCATGAACTGCACTTAAGAAAGGCTGAGGTATTTTTAAAATCCCTTACTAAGGTTGAAAACCAGAAGCCGTCAGATATATTGTCAATATGCTTTGATTTTCAAAAAAATTTACCCCTTCCTGTTACTAACATATCTGATGAGTATTATTTAAGACAATTATGGTTGCATAATTTTGGAGTGCATGATTTATGCAAAAATACTGCTACAATGTTTCTATTTACTGAGAATTATGCGCACAAAGGCCCCAATGAGGTAATAACTGCACTGGATTATTACATTACCAAAGAAAAGCCACCTAGTCAACATCGGCTGGATCTTTACTGTGATAATGCTTTTAGTCAAAATAAAAATCGGTATGTATTTACCTATTTAGATCAACTGTGCGCCCAAGGTATATTTGAGAAAATAACGGTTTCATATCCGATACCAGGACATTCAATGATGCCGATCGATCGCGATTTCGCACTTATTGAAAGGAAGAGAAAGAAACAAGAAAAGATATATGCACCGGAATATTATGTTGAGCTCATAAAAAATAGTAAGAATAAGAACAAATTTCACATAGTATTTTTGGAAAAAAAATTGATGAAGGAGAGCGGGTCTGACGATTTAAAAGTAAAGGACTACAAAAAATTGTATGATGAATGAATTAAAGCTAACTTGCCTGGAATATCCAAATGCCGTAAAGTTATATTTAAAAGAATAGGCAAGCCAGAGTTTTCCATGTCGGTGAAGGGTCAGGATATGAGGCCATTTTCATTGTATAAAGTCGGCTACAGCAGGCGAATTAATGAAATGCCTGAAAATTGTTACGATTTACCTTTGACTATAAAAGCTGCTAAGCTGCAAGATATTAAGCGATTGTTAGAATCTGTTCCCGAGTCGGAAAGATATTTTTATGAAGATTTATTTAATGACTCTCGCGACCCCACAATTGATGAACCTGATTCTGCAGATGAAGTAGAATAAAGACATATTTTCAATATGATATTGTAGGGGATACTGCAATAATATCACCAAGTCCAGCATTTACTACTTAAAAATTACTAAGTCCATGGGTTAGAGATAAGTCCAAAGTTTTTGAAAATTTGTTACAAAGATCCTATTACCTATATTGATTTAATTTTTTTTCTAAATAAAACTACGTACTTAATACTACAACACTTTTTTTTCATATTTTTTCCTCATATGTTATTTCAACACGCAATTTAGTTATTAAAATGCCGTTATCTCAAAAGTCACTTTTAGGACTTAGGGAATTTATATATTGGACCACCCACTTGCGTTTGCGCAGTCACTTGTGCACTATCATATCTCCCGGGAGGATATTGGTTTATCATCATCATCATCATCATCATCACAGCTCATATACGTCCCCACTGAGGGGTATGAGCCTACCCTAACTAGTTATGTTAGGGCGATTAGGCCTTAGTCAAACCACGCTGGCCCAGTGCGGATTGGTTGACTTCGCATACACCTTTGAATTACTTCGCAGGTGTATGCAGGTTTCCTCACGATGTTTTCGTTCACCGTAAGAGCGTCAGATAAATGTACTTACTTAAGAAAGTCGTGAAACGAAAAACACATTGGTACATGGCAGGATCGATCGCGGGCTTCCCGATTCTACTCGGGGCACAGTCCAGTGCCGAGGCCACAGCGTTAGGAGGACATTATTACTATATTAGTGCCCACCACGGATGATCGGCATTTGGATGCATGAATCTTGAGCACGATGCGCAAGCTACTTGTAGGTACTTCAAGCATTACTATTATGCCCAATTATTGTGTAATTCAGTCAATCACGACCTCATTCTATTTCACAAATTCAATATCGTTCATTTAAATAGGATTAAAACAATTACTTTTGCACGTCAAAGAAGTTACGCCATTGGTTCACAAGTCTACGGCGGGCTTAGAGCATTTTAGGCTAAATGCTGAATGCTCTAAGACGACGGGAGACCTTGTACTGCAAAGAACGAGCAAGAAAACCAACAAAGACAATTTTTTTCTCCTTGAATTGTTACAATCGAAGCTGATCTCAAAGAAAGGTTTGAGCTCAACTTCCATTACATGATTAGATATGTCAGTTCACATTATTTAAGATAAGGACTTTATTAACATAATATCAATCATAAGAAAGTGTAGAGTTGACCTCATGGCCACAGTACATACTCGTACCTATAGCTAAAGTTTTTGACAGTCATGTAGACCCCTCAATCCGCAATGATTGCATAAAAGCTATTGTGACAGATGATGTTACGCATTAACTGTGCTGCAAACATCGTGTTTGCATCACGTAACCAGTTTATTGACTATGTGCAAATCATAATACTAGCGGATAGCGGCTGTGAATTAGCAATGCATTACCTGTATACAAGGCTACTTCTTCTGAAACAGGAACAAAATTTTGTGTACTGGTTCAGACAAGCGAAATGAACAAATTTTACCACGTACGGGAGCATTCTTGAAATCGCGGAAAGTCAGTTGTTCCATACAAATGTTCAATATCCACAGCGATTTCAAAATTTGGCTCCTGTAAATGTAAAAGTATGTAAGTAAAAGTGTGTTGAGGTAAACCGTACGTAATTTTGTCCAACTTTAAAGATATGATAGTTTTTATCTCAATTATTGTGCTAAATATTTAAAATGGCGAAACATAGTTTGCGGGCACAGCTAGTTGATTATACAGTATTGCTGTTACATTACAAAATTAATGAAGAATATTTAATATACCAGATATATTAACAATTTTCTGAGATATCGTTTAAAATAACATTATACTTACCATCATCTTACACTGACAAGTAGAAAGAAGAATCACAATAATTTACAGAAAAAGTTAGAAGATTACCATTTCAATTAGGTACATACAGTACGTGGCTTCATGAGACATTCTGCAGTTCATACTTCCATAGTCTGCATTGCCTCCACCATGGATTAACTGGCCGAGAACGTATGCTCCTGGCCGGTGTTATAAATAAATATCATATAAATAAAACATTTAACATAAACATGTACAAAGGCGAGCTTATCTTTAAGTGCTTTTCCATAAAGGGGGACCGAAAAATGAGGTAGAAAATTATCATTCTATTTCGTATTATATCTCTGTTCTGCCCGTTCCGTGCAAGCTCTTTGAGAGATCGGCAGAATTCATTATCCTACATTGGATGACATATTATTAAGCAACAACATGGCTTTGTTCGAAGGCGATCTACTACCAGAAATCTTCTTTACACTTATACTCTTTTAAAGCCATTGATGCAAACAAACAGTCTGCTAGTGTATACTATACACAGACTTCAGGAAAGCATTTGATAGGGTTGACCTTGACCATAGAATAGTGCTCTGCTCGAATGCAAGTAGCATTATGATGTCGTCAAAGTCATCGACAAGTGAACATTAGCATAGTGTTTATATTTGTATTATTAAAACTATACACGGTATTTCATAATAACCAATAAATAATTAATGCGTTATCTAAAACTAATTATTAAATTGTGTTTACCCGTAATGTCATTCAACCCAAAATTTTCATAGACATGATGATGATTATGATATACCTACATGAAAATTTTGTGTTGAATGACATTATGTGTTAACACATTTTAATAATTAGTTTTAGTCACGCATTGATTATTTATTGGTTATTATGAAACACCGTGTATAGTTTTATTTCAAATCACAGTTTCAAATCTAATACATAGTGCACTAATTGACAATAATAAGTGAATTGATCAGTGTAATTGTTCACAGTGAAATCTATGATCACTGTGAATAAGCTACTGAGTAAACGTAAAACAAGGAAAAATTAAAAAATTACCATTATCACAATCGTACAGTTTTTCAGACTTTCTGCGTAAAGCCAGACATTGACTCGCTCGTTAATGTCAGAAACTTAAGAAACTGGCTGGTTTACTCTAAATCGACTGAATCATTATTTTGTTTTTATTGTAAACTGCTCCATGCTGATAGCACCCCTTTTAAATATGGTAATAAATATTTTTCATTAATCATACTCTGAAAGTAGGTCTGAAGTTGCCTGAGAAGCGGGTTGAAAGTACTACTTTTCAGCCCTAGGAAGAATCACTTTCAACTGACAGTTGCTGTCAAATTTTAAAAAAGAAACTAGTTCTCTTTCACATTTTTATTGAACCATGTCCGACTTTCTATACAGCCACTCAATTAAAGCGCGGTGTAAAATTGAAATAACATAATGTTAAGTATTTAAAGAATATTTTTTTTGAATGACTTTATTATAATTTATTTTCAACTATTTCTTTAAAATAACATAGTTTGGGCAAAATATTTACCATATTTAAATTATGAAAATGAAAAATAATGGCTGAATAGCTGGCCGGCCACAGAAAAAAAAACAAAATAAGCGGGAAAGCGGCAATGCGATCTTCATTTGTTTTTCCATTTGTAGAGTTTTGTTAATATTTCCGTATAGCAGAGATTTGTATTAACTGTTAATTAATTTATTTTATTTGTAAAACATTATGTTAATAATTAACACAATGAGTTCATCTGATTCAGGTATTGAGGTTCGCCTGATTTTTTAAGAGAAAGCGGGCTAAAGCAGGAGTTGTTGATTTATGTAAAATAAAATTAGCACGTTTTTTCTTTAACTAATTCATTGTTTTATTTTTACTTTCCTTGTATTCGTATTGAAAAGCACAGTGTTTACCTCGGGTTAAAGAATTATTCATCCCCGAGACGGTGTTTGGCGCCCGAGCGTAGCGAGGGCACCAATAGTTCCTTTCACCCCTGGGGTAACGCAAATCCTATTCTATATCCTATCCTATCCTATATTTTTTATTTTTAACTTTTTATTGAATGAAATCTATTTAGTGAAAGGTACCCTAAGTAATTTAATACCAGCTCACCTTCGTTGAGCTGGTATTAAATTAGGGTTTGCCTCGATTTTCATGGGATCCCATCTTCAGATCCTGACTTTGACCTTGGTGACCATGGGACCACCCTTGGAGTATACTCTATCGAATACCAAAAGAATTTTAAAAATCGGTTTACCATTGGCGTCGTAATCGCGTAACATAGGTACACACAAAAAAAAACGCATCGAATTGAGAACCTCCTCCTTTTTTGAAGTCGGTTAATAAGAATGATGACAACGTTTTTATTTTAGTTAATACTATTTTTATGAAAAATTGCGGAAAAAAAAATACGCGAAATGGAACGCATCTTGATCTACCAATCAGTGACTAGTGACATCACTCGTGTTTTATATCCCGTTAGATGTAATGGTAAACATTATTTTTACGAAAATTATTAACACTTTTCTGTAAAAAATGGTAGTTGGTTTTATAAAAATAGACCCCAGAAACCTACCAAGAGTTAGTCTCGAGATGGTAGTAACTTTTTGTTTAAAGTACCGATTTTTCGAGTGTAGAAATGAAAGGAAATTAAACTTCAACGGTAGGTTAAGTATTAAATCACAGTTAAGCTTTCGTGTTTTATTTAATTTAACAGCATAAAGTATGAAAAGAAGGTAATCCTGTTACAATCATTTTTTTCAACTTTGGATCAGGATGGTCCAGTCACAGATTAGTTAATAGTTACTACGTAACAGATACATCACTCCCATAGAAACGCTCGAATCGCTGTAATAATAATAGCCAAAACCGACAAACAAAAGTCGCTGCAAGAAGAAAAGGTCTCTATAAACGCGAGCCGAGAATCGAGATTCCCGCGTACACCGCGTGATTGCGTCACGCGTCATCGAGCGAAAACATAAGGGTTGTACAAAGAACATAAACAAAATGGTATACGTAGGATTAAAGAAATAAATTGATTGCGAGGAAAGCCCCACTCAAATGTGCTTTAATTTTATAAAATGATAATAACAATAGTACTTTATTTGCAAGAATATGGTAAAATACATGATTGGTGTTAAATTATATACATTATTCCTCATAATCTCCTTCTAAATTGGCAGTGCGCAAATATTGAAAATTTTAAAATACTTAGTACATGGCAAAAAATAAGAGAATAGAATATTATTTTATCGTCATTAATACATTTAAAAATTATAAAAAATACAAATTCTTGGTTTTCATCTCAGCCGATGTTAAGTGACGATGTTGCTGAGGACTGAAGATTGTTACTATGGCATCGAATTGCTGTCTTATTAGTTCGAATAACTTCGAATTTCGACTATGAAAAAAAAATACATTTTTTTGTCTTTTAACAACTTACAATAGCTTCACAGTAATGTACCACCGTATGGTTAAATAAATTGATTAAATTAAAATTATTGTGTGGTTTTATAAACCACAATGCAAGTAGAACTTTTTTCGAATCAACATTTAACCGAAAATTTTCGAAAAATTATTCGATTTAGGTATAAAAATTCCGTTTTTAGTTTTGAAAAGAAATTTATAAATAAAAAATTATTGATAAAAAAAAAGAAAATAAAAATCAAATTAATATAATAAACAAAAAAGCAATAAAATAAACAAAAACAAAATAATAAAAAACAAATTTATGAAAAAAAACAAGTTACAAGTAGGGCATCGGAACCGGTTTTTCCCGGTTCCAAAAGAACCGGGAATTCCCGGTTCTGTGGGTCCCTGAAAGAACCGGTTCTGTAAATCGGAGAACCGGTCTTTTCGGTTCTTTCGGTTCTTTTTTAAAATAAATTTTGAAATACATCTCCTCGTGCTAAATATCAAGTTATTATGATATCATAATATTGTTTTCACTTGCCTCTTCCACATAATGACATAAAACTGATTCCATAAGTGTGGATCCAGCCACATTTGTGGAATCAGTTTCAACGTCGCAATTTACCAATCGACAATGTATTAATTTTTGGCACTACGAAAGACATCAAAATTACCGTTATTTCACTGTTAAAAAATAACGTAATTTTTTTAATGTTATTTTATCTTAGAAGTGGGGTGGCCCAAGTAGTGAGCCTTCGCACTTCGACCCACTTTGGATCTATTGTTCTTCCCCAGGTGTTAGACCCTAAAGCCATCACCAACTACGGTCCAGTTCACCGTGTCCATGTCCTTTGGTGTCATGGCCCTGTAATCTTCTGGTTTTGGATAACCAATCCCCGTCAGCATTAGCCTCCTGCAGGCTAGAGCATCGCAATGGTACAGCAAATGTTCCATGCTTTCCTCTTTATCCTTGCAGGCCCTACAGATTTTGGAACTGGCAAGTCCCATCGTGGTTAGGATGATCCTAGTGCCAAAATGTCCGGTGAGAGCACCGAGCATTAGGTGAGTTTGGGATCTGCTAGAGCTCACTGTAAATTTGAGTCCATTATCCATGCCCATAAAGAGCTTGGCGTGCTTCATTCTATTCTGTTTGGCCCATTCTTACTGGTGCCTCCTTTGTGATTAAGCTCTTAGGCCTGTACTAACTGTTTTTGCGGTGATTCCGACAAACGGTTCCGGTCCCACTTTCCCATTTTCCGATCCCTTTCTTGCCAGAGAGTCAGCCTTTTCGTTACTATCGAATTACGTAGTTTGTTTAGTGCTTAAATTGTGAACTCGTTACTAGTTTGGATACCACCTTGAATGACAGCAGCACTTTGAGAGTCGCTTTTCTGTCACTGAGAATGTAGATGTTAAGGCCATTGCAACCTTTGTCTAGATTATCTTGTGCACAGGCAAGGATGACGTATGTTTCCGCTTGAGACACAGTAGCCTACTTACCCATACCAATCGAGATCTCAATTTTCTCTCAACCAAATCATGCTGTTTCCCGGCCAGCCCCTTATCCCATTCCTCACTTGTTGGAATGTGTACTTGAAAGAGTCGTCTAAATACGTATTTAGCTATCATTCTGCCGCTGGTCATATCAACAGATACTCTGCCTCGGCCTTAAATGCCGTATGTCTTGAGAGAGGCCTGTTTACACTCCACAGACCCAAAGTTCTGAGCGTGTAATGTGTTCTCATAGCCTCTCTTCGTATTCTTTGGAGTCTTTGGAGGCTATTTAGTACCTCCCTGCATGTGACCAGATTTGTTCTTGGCCACCTGACAATACTGCCATAAGTTATGACCGGCAGTATTATTATATTGTAAATCCAGTAGAGTATGTTGGGTTTGAGACCCCAGGTTTTACCGAAAGTAGATCGACACATGTTGAAAGGCCTTATGGATTTTTCAATAGTGAGGTCTCCATGTTCTTTCCGTGTTGTTCTGTATCTAGGGTGACCTTTGTGGACCATAATATCTCATTGCCGTAGAGTTTTAAATGTCTCATGTTATTGATTTTCCTCTTTCTTGTGAATGATATGATCATTGTCTTTTTCGGATTAATGCTAAGGCGTGTCTTCTTGCACCAGTGTTCGACTAACATACGTGACACCTTGCCTTTAACCATCATGACTGTCATCAGCATAAACCACCGTGTTCAGTGGATCTTCGTTCAGTTTTTCGATCAATGGGTCAATCACTAAGCACAGTATCGGAGAGAGAACTCCTGCTTGTGGCCAACCTTTGGTTGTCATGATGTTGGTATCGCCTAATATGCTTGCAAATATAACTCTGCTCTCTAGCATACAATTATTCATCTTATTATGGTGTCATTGATCCCATGTCGTTTAATGTTAGAAAATAACGAATTTTTCAAGGGATTCGTCAACTTTAACATTCTCTAGTTGACAACACTGGCAGACGCGCTGTCGTCGAACGTAGTGAGTGGGTGTGTTGTTTTGTTGACGCCGATTTAATAAGTGAGTAACTTTGAATATTAATGCATATTGCTATTATTATTTTTATCAATAAATCGAGAATATTTATTGTTGTTGCAATCAGTTAAGTATTACGCGTTCATTCTTGCGGGGCAAACATAGGTATTTGACGGAATAGAAGAAGAATAAACAATACTTACAGGCTGACTTGGCTGGACACGCGCCCGCGTGTCTTGATAATACCTATTCATTTCTCTTTTCTCACATTACTTTGTTTTTTAGCATCCAATATTATGATAATCGTGTGTAATTTAAGTTGTATGCAACTACGAAAAGACTAAGACTTCTTAAAGAACTGATTTTTGCTAAATAATACTAAAAACAGTATTGTAATTGTGAGTAAGTATAATTATAAAAATAATCAATAATGTGACTTCCAATAAAGTGTGTTTTATTAAGAACCATTCTCCTTTATTCGTTTTGATTGTAGAAAATCTATATAAACGATAGCATAGCTTATCAACTAAAATTTATCAAAAAACCGGAAGAACCGAAAAAACCGGGTACCCGGTTCCGGCTTGAGTTTGGAACCGAAAGAACCGGTTCCTAAAATAGGGCCGGTTCTCGATGCCCTAGTTACAAGATACGATAATAATAATAAAAGTCTCGCGTGTGGCGCGGCGGCCCTCTGCCGGTCAGAGCGCCGCCGGTGCGCTACTTAGCGGTAGGTATTTATAACGCTGCATTGCGCGAGTGACGGGGGCTGGTCCAGTTAAAAACAAGGCGATAATAATTAATTATTAGTAGGGCAGAATTATTTGTACCTCAATTTGCTGTTATGATTTGTTTTGCTAAGGTTATACTTAGTTTATTTAGAGAGAAAAGTTGAATTGGCCGTCTAAAATTAGAAACGTCAGATTCAAATTAGCAATGTCAGTTGAATTTGACATTTACCGTAGAATAGGAAAATGGTATATCGACACTTAAATAAAATCAGCAGTGTGGACCTTACCTAGCGCGCCCAAAAGGGCAGGGAGAACACCCGGGGGTTTTAGTGGGTAGGCCTGGCACTCTGCCGGGAGAGCCCCACACACGCTCGCTGTCTAGGCAACGGCGGGTACGGTGCGGTTACGCATTTCCCCCCGAGAGAAAAAAAAGGAAATTTAGCGGCCACTTCGACTTTTTTGTTCAAGTTCAGGATTTGGATTGACTAATTTTCTACAATTTCTAAAGTTTGGTTGTATCAAGGCGTGGCTCGGCGATATTCGCCAGCCGTGCCGCCCCTAGGCACGTGCCTAGTGTGCCTTTAGGCAAATCCGTCCCTGCCAATCACATCATTCAGGTAGAAAAAAATTCTAAGTTATTGGTACTGCGGTCTCCAACACCCCCCCATTTCGAATAATCATAGCTATTGTTGCAATTGACTTAGAGACACAATTTAGGTAGTGTTTGAAAGCTGAAATGATACATATTAAAATAAGCACTAGAAAACAATACCATATATGGGTATTTTTTGTATAAAATGGGATTTAATTAAAAAAACAAAAAAATAACGCTTTTTTCTCCTTTAATCCTCTGTCATTAATTGTGTGTGAATTGACAAAATTTGTGTTTCGACAACACTATTGATATTTAATGATCATGTTGACGTTTATTTCATTGATATTTGTCTATTCATTCAAGAGTTGTAACGGTTTATGCACGTCAGGATCGCAACAGAGGGTAAAAAATTAAATGGCCCCTAAAATACATTTTTTTTTTAAATTTAAATCACTAAAATGACCCCCTTTTGCCCCCTGCTTCGTATGTGCACTTGATGCAGAAACACACTGTATTTAAGTTCGCACGTCATCATATGTATGTCAGTCATCAAGAAACCTACATAGAGACCATAACAAGCTTCTTATGAGCTAAGACTATAATTTATCACAGGTAGAGTCACTGCCGTCCCAACTTTTAACGTTCCACCACCTCCTCAGCTCCTTGACGCAGCTCGGCCTCATCAGCCGCTCGTTATGGAGCGCCGTGCAGAGGTTACAGATGTCAGTGGACTGCACCGTCTCCTTATACACGAAGTGGTTCCTCCACCGGAAGAACTCGTAATACTTCTCCTTGTCCAGTATTATCTCGTTCATTTTCTCCAGCAACTTCCTCGGACCAAGTTCTCGAGCGTCCAGGTAGCTGCCTGGTGGGAGAAACCTGAAAAACAATATTTAAAATGTTGTACATAACAAACCTCACTTATTGGATGGACTCACTCAGTATTGATCCGGAGGTATGGGGTTTGATTCCAATGGAGGCAGAGAAGTTTTTCTGCTTCGGTTGGTTGATGTTGTGAGGGTTTCTAAGCCTGCGTGGCTAGCAACCAGCGTATCATCAAAGTATGTCATCTTGAGATTTTTTATTTGTGTCATGATTTTCTTTTTTTATTTATTTTTTGAATAAAAGCAATAAACATTTGGAACCTAATGACGATTAAAGATTTTCACTTTGTACGTGTGACAGTAATGTCGTAGATAGATCTTACAATAGTTAAATTTATAAATAAATAGTGGGCCCCCGGCAGACGTTTTCCTGCTCGATCACAGCTCCACCTACCGGGTCCAATTATACGTGTATAAAGCTTAGACAATTTCGTAATAATCTGTCGAGCCGTTTTTGAGTTTCAGCGAGACAAACACACTGCGATTCATTTTTATATATAAGACGAAGATATACAGAAAAAAACTAATTCAAAATACAATACTAATAAAACAGAAAAATTATAGTAATAATAATAACAATTAATTGCTAATAATACATATTATTTCTATTCAAGTAATTAATAAGAATATGATTATATAAAAAAAGAAAAGGGAGTACACATTTGTTTAAGTATGTGGTGCGTGTAAATACCTACTGGTGTGTTTGTACGTGTGTGTGTGTGTGTGTGAGTGCGCACGCGCGCGCGCATGCGTGTTGTGCGTGTGGTGCATGCATGAAAGACGTGTGCTTGCTAAGTGTTAGCGTTAGTGATGTGATAATTAGATTTTTGAAGCTGCCTTTTGAATTATGAAAAATATCGTGAAATGAGAAATTACCGTTATAACTGTTGAGTACGCAGGGAATATCTCATTCTAAAATTAAAAGTAAAACTTCATTTTAAATCGAGACTACTAATTACTTAATTTTATTTAATGCGACCTCGCCCTCAACCCTGAACCCATTTTTTATTTAAGGGAGCGTATTATCACTTTCCGTGAAAAAACATCAAAAGTAGGCATTAATTTTATTTATGAAAGTTCAAAGAACTTGACGACTTTTCATTAGATCTTTTCATTAGAAATTTGGTAAGTATTCGGTTGAGAAAGGAAGTTACCGCGTAGCCATAACTTGCGGCACAATAGGTGCCTCCGCTTAAGTAAAAGTTCGTTCCCTTTTCATTTAAATCATTTGTTAACTGTTAAAACTTTTGAAATGTGTGGGCCGTGGGGTAAAATAAAAAAAAAGTTCGCATACTGAGCCAAATTTCACAGACGAATTCGTTTGCGTGAGTATAAATATCAAAAATAGTAGACTGTACAACGAGAGCATAAAACGAGCCCTTTTACCCGAGACGTTTATATTATACTAGCTGTGCCCGCGACTTCGTCCGCGTGAAATAGTAACTTTTGTTGAAGTTGATAAAAAGTAGCCTATGTTATACCTTATAACCTATGTTATACCTTATAGCCTTTTTTTCGTTCGTCGTTCATTGAAGTGTCAAATCAACTGTATATTTAATAATCGTTTTAAATCTAGAATCTAATTTGATTGAACTAAAGTTGTATTAAGTGTATGCCAAATACTATAATAAACACCGAAAAACATTTGAAGAACTATGCATTAATGTTGAAACTTACCCAAACCAATAATCCAAACTGTGAGTGATTACATTATACATAGAACATTTATCCTCATACATGATCACATCAGAATTTTTTTTTGAGTCAACACGGTATCAAAACACATGTCCACTATTAAACACCAATATTAAAGTGTGTAAATCAATGTTGAACCAAACAGATTTGATAATATTCAGGAAGGATGAAATGACTAGTACCCGCGTATGACTACCCACCCAAAAAGGAAATAAAATCTGACAACATAACGGGTGAGTGAATGAACGAATGTTTCAATAATTGCACCTCCAGACATATGCATACTTCACACAAATGAAACACTAATCAAGAAGTAAACAAATGAATGTTGCCATTATACAATAATTACCCCGAGTAAAGGAAAAAGTAATAAAAGTAGGAATATCATTTTTATTTTGGAATGATTGACTAAATATATAAGCAGTTTGAGTAGTTATGGATAATGTTACCATGAGAAAACGATTTCCGAGATCACGATCGAACTTAGACCTATCAACAATGCAACAAGATATTTTAAATTTCACAATTATTGATTCTAGTATGCTTAGCCTCCACAGCGAAACACAACAAGCAAATGAATTATCGTCTATTGAATATATGCATGAAATAGAGTCACTAAGGAACTCTTTGGTAATCGCAGAAAAAGAAATAGAAAATTTACTTTTGGAAAACAATTCCTTAAAAAAGACAATTGATGGACATCAAAAAGAAATTAAAATACTAAAGCAATTAACAAGCGAAGTAGGACAAGGCAACAAAACCACACCATTACGACGAAAAATATCTCTAAAAAACACACCACGGCCATCGCCACCAAGGCTGGATTGTACTATTTGGAGTAAGAGTGAGTCACAACAAAAAGATCAAAAAACAGCACGAGCCTTTTTGAAGGTACATACAGAGAAAAATGTATTGAAGAAACAAATAACTAAAGGAGACCAATCGATAGAGACGAATACGGTAGACAAGAATAAAACAAAAGTCTTCATTTTAGGCGACGAACAAGTTAAAAATCTATCCAAAAAATTACACGTTAGCCGCATAAATAGATCAGAGGAACCTTATCTGTTTGCCACTATGATGAAAGGAGGCGCCAACTCCTCTCAGGTTTTAAGCAGCTGTGATGACGTAATGAAAACTATAAGACTAAATGATATTGTAATACTAGCAGTTGGAAAAAACGATAAAAATTCATGTATTTTATTCTCGGAATTAGCAACTGCACTTTACAAATTAAGGCAGTATAAAGTGTTCGTAATAAATGTACAAGAAAACATTAATTTGAACAAGGGTGACTTGAATCGTGGTTTGAAGCTGTTAACTGGTAACTATAATAACTGTAAGCTAATAGAAATAAATAGTTATCTTTTTAGCTATAATAGATATAAATACATACAAGATCTGTGCTTTAAAATTAACATAGAATTGGACTACTATCAATATAAAAATAACTATCTAGTTCCGCAAAAAATAAAAGCAATATTAAAAAACACTTATACAGATATAAATACAAAATCTAAGCAAAATACCCCTAAAAAATACTCCATGCAAAATTTATCACAAACGCCAAGTAAAAATATTACCTCTGATAACCATGATTTTTTTCGCGGCAAAACAACAAATAACAATATTTCATCAGAATATTGCGAGTATATTGAGTAAGCAAGACATTTTTACTGTAACAATAAACGAGTTAGAAAAAGAAATTGGCGAAATACACATAATATGTTTAACTGAAACATTTATAAAAAGAGGTTCTGAAAAAAATCTTAACATTAAGAACTTTAAAATCGCGGCAACATATTGTCGTGGACAAAGAAGAGGTGGTTCGTGTATACTTCTAAAAAATAACCTACAATTTAATGTATTAGATGTTACAGAAGCAGTAGATTTTGGCTTTGAATGCTGTGCGGTAGATCTATTCGAGTTTGGTATTATAATTATTTGTATTTATCGTACACCTACATCAGATGTTGAAATTTTTCTCTCTAAACTGGAAATACTACTTAATAGACTATCTAAGAAAAGAAACAAAAAAATTATAGTAACAGGGGACTGGAATATAGATGTTTTAAGTGATAACAAAAATAAAAAAGAGCTTAGTAGCTTACTCTCAAATTTTAATATCACTAATCATATAACTAAGCCCACACGAAAAAATACATGTCTGGACTTGATTGCAAGCAATATATCAGAAATAAACCAGGCAAAAACACATTACTTATGTCTTTCTGATCACGAGACCGGTCAAAGCGTCACGTTCAATATATTCAAAAAATCCGGTAACAAAAGAGCTACATATTGGTTTGAATATAAAAGAGACTTTAGTTTGGACAATATGAATAAATTTATGGAGTGTATAAAGTCCTTATCATTTCGAGAGGTTTTACAAGAATCAGATTCTGAGGTGGCCTTTAACCAATTCCATGACCTACTTGTTCTCTTTTTCAAATTATGCTTCCCACTTATAAAAATAAAAAAGGTAAATAAATTATTAAAGAACAGGTGGTTGACAAAGGGCATAAAAAAGTGCTGCATCCATAAAAGACAATTATATCTTAAACTACGTCTTGCATCATCAAACAAGCATAGATTAAAACTAAAATATCTTAAGTATACACGTATACTCAAAAGATGTATATTACAAGCACAAAAAAATATAAATACCCGATATATCACACACTCAAAAAATGCAGGCAAGGCATCGTGGCAGATAATTAAAGATTACACACATAAGCTTCATGAAAAATCTGAAATAATTAAAATAAAAGTAAATGATATTGAAATAAATAATCCAAATGAAATCTGCTCTGAATTCAATAAATATTTTATAAATTTGCCTAATTATAATAACTTTGATAAAAAAGTTGATCATAAAAATGCCTTAAACAATATAAATTTTCATAATAAAAGTATTTTTCTAAGACCAGTCGACGAAAATGACATCAATAAAATAATTATAGGTCTAAAAAACACCAATACAGCAGGGTTCGACGATCTAAATACTAAACTGATAAAGAAAATAAAAAACTTTATTGCAGCACCACTCGCCCATTTAATCAATTTAGCATTGACTCAAGGACATTTTCCGTCAAAATTAAAATTATCTGTTATTAAGCCCCTACATAAGGGTGGTCCTACTGAGTCAATAGGAAATTATAGACCTATTACAATACTTTCAGTTCTTTCAAAAATATTTGAGAAAGTAATTACCAAGACAATATATAACTTTGTGTCTTCTGAAAAAATTCTTAAAAATGAACAATTTGGCTTCAGAAAGGATAGTTCCACTACACTTGCTGTATATCACTTAATCAAACAGGTCACGCAACATCTAGACGAAAAACATCATGTATTAGCTATCTTCTTAGACATGAGCAAAGCGTTCGATTTTGTATCGCATTCGTTACTGCTAAGTAAATTGGAAAGATACGGCTTACGGGGAAATGTACTTAAACTTTTAGAAAGCTATTTAAAAGATAGAAAACAATGTGTAGAGATAATCAAATCAGATGGTAATAATAAAAAAAGATACAGATGCAAATATATGAAAAACAACTCTGGCGTACCACAAGGAAGCGTAATAGCCCCGTTACTATTCTCTCTATATGTTAATGATTTACCAAACATTTGTCAACAAAAATGTATCATGTATGCAGACGATATTACGCTATTGATACATGGAAATAACAGCAAAGAGATACAAACTGTTGCAAATGAAACTCTTGATAATATTATAGAATGGCTTGAATTAAATAACTTACATATAAACTTAAGCAAAACAAAATTTATAAGATTTAAAAATTACAAAAGCATAACAGAAAACATTAATATAAACTACAAAGGAGATAAAGTAGAAGAATTGAATATGACAAAATTCTTAGGAGTAACACTTGATGAATATTTTTTTTTTTTTTTTTTTTTTTATGTAAGGCCCGGCAAATGACCTCCTCCCGCCTGATGTAAAGCGGTGAAAGAGGCCCAAATGAGTTGACAGATAGAGTAGGGACGACATCCACTATCCTACCTGCCCGCCCCTTGCCGGCCTAAAAGATGCTTTTTCACACCTCTTTTGAAGGAACCCATGTTGTAGGATGGAGGAAACACGTGCGCAGGTAGAGAATTCCAAGTGTGGGATGAACGACAGAAGAAGGAATCTTGGAATTTCTTGGTACGGTGTGAAAAGGAGGACACAGTGTACGGATGACTCCGAAGGCCCTTACGCGTGTTTCTGTTAAGGAATGGAGAGGGAGGGATAAGGTTAAAGAGCTCCTCAGAGCATTCCCCATGGAACATTCGGTAAAAGGCGCTAAGAGAGGCGATGTCACGACGAAGTTGCAGAGGCTCGAGGGTGTTAGTTGCCTCTACATCGCCAATTATTCGAATAGCGCGACGCTGCAATCTGTCCAGAGCATCGAGGAGGTACTGAGCGGAGCCGTCCCAAAGGTGCGAGCAATATTCCACGCAAGACCTAACCTGAGTTTTATACAACAGGCATAGTTGGTCCGGCGCAAAATACCTACGCACCTTGTTTAGGACACCGAGTTTCCGTGAGGCAGCAGTTATAACGGATTCGATGTAGTCTCTGGGGTTCAGATCGCAGCGAATGTTCATTCCGAGCAAGGTGATGTTACTCTGTGTGTGAAGGGTTGTGCCCTGAAGAGAAGGAGGGGGGAGGAAAGGTGACCTTTTCGCCGAGAACGCGCACACCTGTGTTTTCTTAGCATTGAACTCGACAAGATTGTTGGAACCCCATTCGGAGATGAGGTCCAGCGTCCTGTTGAGCTCAATGATAAGATTCTGCCTCTCCCTATCAATATTGCCACGAGCAGCCCCTGAGCTTCCGTGATATCCCCCATGCACTGTACTGTCGTCTGCATAGCAATGTATACTTCCCAAGGAAAGCATGTCATTGATATGCAGAAGAAACAATGTTGGGGATAGAACGGAGCCTTGTGGAACACCAGCATTCACTGCCACGAACCGCGAAGCGCAGCCGTCAACGACAACGCGAATTCTACGCTCGTGGAGGAAGCTGGCAATCCACGTACAGAACTGAGCGGGCAATCCGTATGCCGGAAGCTTGGAAAGGAGAGCCTTGTGCCAGACTCTATCAAAAGCTTTGGCGATGTCGAGACTAATAGCCACAGACTCGCCGCGCTTATCGATAGATTCACCCCATTTGTGCAAAAGGAACGCTAGAAGGTCACCTGTTGACCGTTTAGGACGAAACCCATACTGACGGTCATTAAGCAACGAGTGACCTTCCAGGTAACGGATCAGCTGGGTGTTAAGTATCCTCTCCATTATTTTACACAAAATGGAAGTGACGGCTATAGGGCGATAGTTAGCCGGATCAGAACGATCTCCCTTTTTGGGAACCGGCTGGACATTGGCCTCTTTCCAAGATTTCGGCACACAACCAGCAGAGAACGACAGACGGTATAGACGCGTCAGGACCGGAGTCAACTCCGCTGCACACTTCTTAAGTACAATCGCAGGAATGCCGTCTGGTCCACTTGCTTTTCGAATATCAATCGACTGTAGCTCCGCCCGCACATCTCGCTGTCTGATGCGGATATCGGGCATAGTGCTGCCACAATGGGACAGTGTCGGAGGTTGTGCACCACAGTCATCGATACGGGAATGGGCCGCGAAGAGTTTTGCCAGGAGGTCGGCTTTCTCCTGCGGCTGATGAGCAAGTGAGCCATCGGCATGTCTCAGCGGTGGCAGCGAGGGTTGGCAGAAGTTTGATTGCACAGCTTTGGCCAGGCGCCAGAAAGAACGGCTACCCGTAGGGTGCGCTAGCAGTTCCTGACTCACTTGTGCAATGCGCTGAGCGTCCGCTCTAATGTAAGCCCTCTTACACAACTTGGTGGCATTATTATAGGCTGTTTTCAGTAGGTTAGTATTGGGATCCCTAGAAGCTCGACCTCTGATCCAAGCGCGGTAAGCTAGCTGTTTGTTTTCAACAGCAGAGGCACACTCGCGATTGAACCAGAGGTTACGTCTCCCTCTACTGACGAGATTGGAATGTAACTGTTAGATATTGTAACTGGAAATATCATATAGAGGCGGTAGTCACTAAACTAGATAGATTTGTTTTTGTTCTAAATAGGATCAGACAAACTACGTCTAAGGAAGCAGCCTTAACGGCCTTTCATGGATATGTTTCGTCTGTGCTGAGATATGGTGTTATTTTATGGGGAAATTCAGTAGAAGTGATAAGAGCATTTAGAGTTCAAAAGAAATGCATAAGATCAATATGCGGTGCTAAATATTTAGATAGCTGCAAACCACTATTTAAAGCACTCAACATTCTCCCACTTCCCTGTTTGTATATTTTTGAAATGGGAATATTTGTAAAAAAATATGGAACACTCTTCTAAAAAAATATAATAATTAATAATAGAACACGTAGGAATGATGATAATTTATTATATGTACCTTTACAAAGATTAAAACTTTTTACAAAAAATGTTTACATAATGGCAATAAAAATTTATAACAAATTACCTGCAAATATTAGACAACTGCCACTAAATAAATTTAAAAAGAACCTGTTCCATCTTCTCATAAGCAAAATGTACTACTCAGTAAATGATTATATAAAAGATGATACATTAAGGTAAACATGTTGCATTGACTTAAACTTTGTTCAATTCTTTAATTTATTGTTTTGAGTTGGCGTTTGTAATGCGGTTTTATTTTTCATTTCAATTTTAAACTTATTTATAACTGGTAAATTGACCTCATGACATATTGTATTTTGACAGTTCACCGCGATAAACCACTTTATCATATCGGGTTTTGGTGGACGGGCTGACATTGTTTAATCAATACCGAAATAATGAATTTTATTATGATTGACATTATAAATTAATTAATTAAAGCTTGACATTATTAATTAAATTATATAAATTTGACATTGAAAATGAAATTAAGATGTAATTGTATTTTTTTAAATTATGTAACCATATAACTTGACATTATTGATGGATATCATTTGACTATATTTAAATGAATCTATATTAAATATTTGCACGTCGATTAACGACAGGATATGTTGGACTCAATAATGTACAAATATCTACCGCACCATGTTCTGGCAAATAAATATTATTATTATTATTATTATTATATAATTAGCTATCTATAAGTGAAAGTCCCGTCAAAATCGGTCCAGCCGTTCCGGAGATTAGCGGGAACAAACAGACAGACAGACAAAAAATAAATAAATTGTGTTTTTGTTATTGGTACCCGATATACATTCATACCCATTTAGTAAAATCTTGTTATTCTGACATTACAAACAGACACTTCAATTTTATTTATTTGTATAGATATAGATACCTGGCCTGTGATTTCGTAACTCATCGATTGATCGGCAATCGTCATCAGACTGAATGACTTAATGAAGAAAAGCGGAATAATGTTCATTAGCCCTAGGTATATTGGTTGATTTATTCAGCAAATATACCAAGACTACTCTCAGACGACAATATTACAATATGTAACACATATTAAAAATCAGTTTTAATCAAACAGAATTATCAAGTCTATACGTTAGCCGATTGCCGATGTGTTACAAAATCACCCATCTGATTTGGTACGGCGAGGGTGGATAGGCACGTCGAGGGTAAAATGGGTTTTCGATATGGTTGAGATTTACATTCTGCGTTTCACTTCTATTGCAAGGAAATAAAAACCGGCCAAGTGCGTGTTGCGCCACGCGCAGTGTAGGGTTCCGTAGTTGCAAATGCCAACTTTGAGTTCACACTCACACCTCACAACACGTTGCCACAGATACTTACTACGTTGCTATTAAATTAGGCATTATTATTATTATTAAAGCTGCAATGATTTTATATTTCCTTAACTTCACGTGGTTCGTAAATTTATATTCAGTAGTTAAGTTAGTCGTCTATAACTTTTTAGTTTGTACTTAGTACTCAACTCTGATAGTTTTCCTTTAAACTTCGTTATATGTAGGTACTACTGTTGTAATTTTTTTCTCGTGTCCATATATAATCGTTTACCAGATAGACACACTTACCTCCAACAAAAATTTGCACTTTAATACCAAATATTTCAGAAACGGACCCCTAAATCAAAAAATGGTGTTCTGAACCTTACATTATTTTTTAGAGACCTATTCAACAATACCCCACACGATGGGTTAGTTGAGAAAAAAAAATACTCCCACTTTACTTGTATGGCAGCTACCCTAAAAAAAACTTTTTTCTATGTTTTTTTCCACCACTTTTTTGGCATAATTAATATACATAGCCATACCAAATTACAGCTTTCTAGTACTAATAGTCTCTGAGTAAAAGCGCGGACAGACAGACAGACAGACATGGCAAAACTATAAGGGTTCCTTTTTTACTACGGAACCCTAAAAAAGGTATAAGCATGTATTCGTATACTTTCGCATTTCTTTCTTTAAAGTTTAAGGAGAAATTATATTAGGTATTATTTGATCGTCACTACTCGTATACATTGCTTGATTACGAATACTTTAATGAATTTTCAAACGCAATGCAATAAAAGCTATATTTTTAAAATTTTCAACTTATGACGGTCAGATCCTTAATGCTAAAGTTATAAATATTTGCTTTATTTGTTTTTTACGTAAATGCACGCCCGTATTAATAAAAAAAATGTACTTATTTAGATCGTAATCAAATCAAATCAAATTATTTATTTCGGACTAGATCCATATTTTGTTAGTAACGCATATAACTTAATGCATATGCTGTAATTAAATTGAGATATATAACCCTGTGTACCTTTAGGTCTGTAAGCCCTAATTGCCTGCCTTAAAAGAAAATAAAATAATTTTAAGCATGAGATTTATGCATGTTGGAAAGGCAATGTACTGCAAACTGTAACGTCAATGTATATCAAATCTTATGTAAGTCGAACAACTGTCAGATAAAGAGCTGCCTTCTCTTGAGCAATGGCGCTATGTGTGATAGGACGAAATAAGTTAAAGATAAAGTTATTGTGAAGAAAATAAAAGTCATCGTTGTTCAAATACGTTTTTTATTAAGCCCTCAACAATGCAGCTTTTTCTCGACATAGAGAACATATTTACGAGCATGAGAAGTAAAAAGTATTTTTCATTACTTACACTCTGAAAGTAGGTCTGAAGTTGCTTGAGGAGCGGGTTGAAAGTAATTCTTTTCAGCCCTAGGGAGAATCACTTTCAACTAACAGCTGCTGTCAAATTTTAAAAAGAAACTAGTTCTTTTTTCACATTTTTATTGAACCATTTTCCGACTTTCTACAGAGCCACTCAATTACAGTGCGGTGTAAAATTTAAATAACATAATGTTAAGTTTTTAAAGAATATATTTTTTAAATGACTTTATTAGAAATATTTTCAACTATTTCTTTAAAATAACATAGATTTGGGCAAAATATTTACCATTTTTTAAATTATGAAAATGAAAAATAATGACTGAATAGCTATAGCCGGCCACAGAAAAAAAAACTAAGCGGGAAAGCGGCAATGCAATCTTCATTTGTTTTTTCCATTTGTAGAGTTTTGTTAATACTTCCGTATAGCAGAGTTTTGTATTAACTGTTAATTATATTTGTATAACATTGTGTTAATGATTAACACAATGAGTTCATCTGATTCAGGTATGGAGTTAACGCCTGATTTTATAAGAGAAAGCGGGCTAAAGTTGTTGATTTATGTAAAATAAAATTAACACGTTTTTTCTTTAGCTAATTCATTGTTTTATGTTTACGTTCCTCGGAACTAAATAAGTTACTTTCACCCCTGGGGTAACAATGTACTATTTCATGTCATAAATTCTTTTGTATTTCAAGTTAGTGATCGAGAAAATTACGTTTTTTTTCTAATAATTACGAGTGTAGTCATTCAAACAACCAATTGAGATATTTAATTATGTAATATTTTAATAATTACGAATAATATACACGGTATTTCATAATAACCAATAAATATTTTATCGTTATCTAAAACTAATTAATTAAGGCGCTACATCGAAAATGAATCAAACAATGGGAGGCGTGGTCTATACGCGGGGCGCCCCCCGTGCTCAAGTAGCTAGTCTTTATATCTATGGCATCAAAGTCGTGAATGCACTGCGCCCGCATGCAATCAGGTCGTTTAGAAATTATCGACGTAAGCGACAAAATACAAATTATTTTATAAAAAAATAACTATAATGATTAGAAAAAAATGCCTTTACACGATTCTAAATAATGATGATATCTACTTATTTATGGAACTTTTTAATGAATACCTAATACCGTTTACTAGTAATCCTGAATTTTCTTATTTTTAAGAGGTAATTTAAAAAATAAAATGTATCGAGGCAAAATCTTTAAATCGCGTTTCCGGTTTTTGGCGTTTCTAGCTAAAGATATAAAGAAACACATATTTAAGTTTCAGATCTGTAAGATCTCTCAGTGACCAATGACATTACATTAAAAATAACCAATTTTTTCGACATAGCCCCTTAATTGTGTTTACCCGTAATGTCATTCAACCCAAAATTTTCATGTAAATCATAGACATGATGATGATACTATGATATACATGAACATTTTGGGTTGAATAACATTACGGGAAAAACTATTTAATAATTAGTTTTAGATAACGATAAAATATTTATTGGTTATTATGAAACACCGTGTATATGCATTATAATACCAGTGCCCAGTAGTGGGACATATTAGGGTTGAAGTGATCATAAAAAATATTTAGTGATTAGGTATTTCTATCATAATAACATTCAAAAGTACGTATATTATCTAAACTCTTTATCTACAATCTAACCCATTCATAATGTCGTTAAGTCGACAAGTAACTCGTCTTATTTTTGATATCTATTCTAAATAAGAAAGTTGAATTTATAAGCCAACGTACTCTACATCAAATTGTAGGTTATATCTAGGTAAATCTGTTCACCGAAACATCCAACAAATTGTAGTAGCCCAAACTTGTTAAAAGCTGTCCGTGGATGTCGTGCAGTCAGCTTCACTTAACGTCGCTCCTTCTAAGTGGTCCTCACTTTGAAATTTTAAATTGCCCTGCAACATTTGGATTTGAACGAAAAAGTTTTTCATAATATCTCTATATTCTTTGCTGTGCAGTATATTCAAGTGACCTTAGCTCGAAATAGTATTAAAGTGATAAAATGTATGTCTCAATTGTAATAAATAATTTCGAATCAAACTAAACCAATACAAAGTAAATATTTTTATTACTTAGTATAACGAATTAAAAGTAACGAATTAACATCTTTCAGTTACCTACTTAAGGAAAACCTTCTAAGCGAATCAAAAAAATACTGGCTAAACCAACCAGGATTAGTACACGCTAAAACCTTGATAGAAGGATACTCGCAAAAACGAACTACTGAACTTTTACAGTTCAGTAGGACGAACACCGGTGCGATTGTTCGGGCCTTAACTGGTCACTGCAAGCTAAACAGACACCAATTTCACGTGAAATTAAGTGAATCTGATATTTGCAGATTTTGCGAACAGGAGCGTGAAACACCCCAACACCTCTTGTGCGATTGTGGACCTCTAAGTCACAAACGAAGTATCCACCTGGGAAGACACTTAATCAGCCCAGGGGAACTGAAATCTCTTAAAGCCAGAGCCATCTTGGATTTCCTGGTGGCGGCCAGGCTAAAAGAGATACTTTAGGTCGTTAGATCTTTTAGGTCGCAGTGACTACAGCTTCATTGAAGTTGCATAGCCCCAACAATAAGAATAATAATAAAATACCTACTTTTAGCGGCATGAAATCATTATTGTGAGAATAATAATAGAAGATAGAGATTATCGTCAAATAAGAAAAACTACTTTTTGCTTAATTATAAAATCTAATAAAAAAATTAAACAAAAAAGTAAGCCGAAAGGTAAAAGAATAACAAAAATTGACACCATTTAAAAATAAGCGTTGATTTATCGATATTTTCGCTATCGATTTCATGGAAATGAATAAAGTTTTCTACGGAAAAGAAACGCTCTGCAATATCATCCTCATTCATCGAAGATCATGAAGAAGGCAGTAGTCTTATTTGCAATTGAAGGGCCTTCTAAGCACAAGACTTTCCTTCCCAGCAGATTCTCAGATGATATGCTTGGTAGTTTTATTCCTGACGTCCTACACCACTGATCATTTTGAACATTTTTATTGAAAAATTAAATAAAAGGAAAAGCAAAATTAATATATGATTGTCCCCTATATTTGAATTTGGCATGTAATTTTTTATTTCATTATTCTTGTCCACTTTTATTGAAAACTTGAACAAAAATATACGCCAAAGCTAAGTAGGTATGCTATGTATAGAAAATATGGACGTGGGGTCTCTGAGGCCCCGACCAAACTTTGCAAGTTCAATAGTCAAATGTTTTAAAGTCGGCAACAAAACTACCTCCATTTAAACTCGTTTTGAGACTAACACGAAAGGTATTGAGTGGCTCAGTGCCAGAGGAAGCTGGGAAGTGACTAATATGAAAGATTTTTAGATAAGGCGGGGCCTTTGAGACCCCACGTCCACAGTTAAAGGTTAATGCAGACTATCAACGTAGCCCCTGTTTGCAAGGCGTCATTGAAAACAAAATGGCTGCTGTACTTGGATGTAAAAATCGCTTTCTAGTTAAAGAAACGTACAATAATATAAACTACTCACGGAAAATATAAAGATACTTAGAGTTGCACATTTAATGATTTTTCATTACTCATACTCTGAAAGTAGGTCTGAAGTTGCCTGAAGAGCGGGATGAAAGTAATACTTTTCAAGCCCTAGGGAGAATCACTTTCAACTGACGGCTGCTGTCAATTTTTTTTAAAAAAGAAACTAGTTCTTTTTTCACATTTTTATTGAACTATGTTCCGACTTTCTATACAGCCACTCAATTACAGCGCGGTGTAAAATTCAAATAACATAATGTTAAGTATATGTTAAGAATATACTTTTAAATGACTTTATTATAATTTAATTTAAACTATTTCTTTATAATAACATAGATTTGGGCAAAATATTATCCATTTTTTAAATTATGAAAATGAAAATAAATGGCTGAATAGCTGGCCGGTTACAGAAAAAATACAAAATAAACGGGAAAGCGGCAATGCGATCTTCATTTGTTTTTTCCATTTGTAGAGTTTTGTTAATACTTCCGTATAGCAGAGATTTGTATTAACTGTTAATTATATTTCTATAACATTGTGTTAATAATTAACACAATGGGTTCATCTAATTCAGATATGGAGTTAACGCCTGATTTTATAAGAGAAAGCAGGCGAAAGTTGTTGATTTATGTAAAATAAAATTTACGTTTTTTCTTTAGCTAATTCATTGTTTTATTTATACTTTCCTTGTATTCGTAATGAAAAGCACAGTGTTTACCTCGGGTTAAAGTTAATCCCTCGAACTATTGGTGCCCTCGCTACGCTCGGGCGCCAAACACCGTCTCGGGACTTTGACCCCTGGGGTAACAATGTACTATTTCACTCGAAAATTTAGTGTATAAAACACTAAAGTTATATTTTTTTTTGTTAGTTCACGATAACAACACAAGCGGACGCGCCAATCTAAAAGAAAAAAAAATACAAAAAAAGTCGCCTTCAAAAACACCAAAAACTCATAAATAATATAAGAATACATAGGTACCTACAACATCACAGTTGTATATTGAAGTTGGTGGCAAATTTTAAGTAAATATATTAATAATGTTCTTATATTTTTTAATACTTTCCATAATATATGTAACGTCAATGTACTTTCCTGCATGCGTAGCACAAGGACCCCGACCCCGACTTAAATATGTGCACAAACTAATAAGTGAACAAGTTATCATCATCAACTGTCACTTTCTAGACACCAAACCTCAGAAGAATAGTGATTGTTCTGAGCTCAGAAGAATAACTAAAGCAGTTGTTATTCTGAGGTTTTGAGCACCAAACAATAGCTATCTCATTCGCTACTGTCAAAAGTGACATTTCGGTGTAGAGAAACCTCTATTCTTCTGAGAGAAACAGGCCGAGAAAATACTCTCGCGATCCTTGTGGTACGCGTGCTAGTGGTCATTGCTTGGCACCGACTTGAATATATAACTGTGATGTTGCATATATTCTTATAGATATTATTTATAACTTTTGGTGTTTTTGAAGTCGATTTTATTTTTTATTTTTAACTTTTTAGTGAATGAAATCATTTTAGTGAAAACAGAAACCCTAATTAAATGTTACACGATTACGCCGCCAATTGTGGAGCAATTTTCAAAATTCTTTTTGTATTCGGTAGAGTATACTCCAAGGGTGGTCCCATGGTCACCAAAGTTAGGATCTGATGATGGAATCCCATAAAAATCGAGGAAAACTCTTAAATTTTAAGGTGTGTCCAACGTGTTTTGTGTGTATACGCGATTACTCCGCCAATTGTAGACCGACTTTCAAAATTATTTTTGTATTCGACTTTAATTTGTTAATTAGGGCTTCTTTCACTAAAAAGATGTCATTCACTAAAAAGTTAATGATAAAAACAATTTTACAAAAAATAAAAACCGACTTCAAAAACACTGAAAAGTTAAAAATAATATAAGAATAGGTACAGACAACATCACACTTCTATATTGAATTCGGTGGCAAGTTTTAACACTTTCTATGAGATCATCGTTTGGCACCGACTTCAATATAGAAGTGTGATGTTGTCTGTACCTATTCTTATATTATTTTTAACTTTTCAGTGTTTTTGAAGTCGGTTTTTATTTTTTGTAAAATATATTTTTTTAATACCAGCTCACCGAAGGTACTTAAATTAGCGTTTCCCTCGATTTCCATAGGATCCCATCATCAGATTCTAACTTTGGTAACCTTGGGACCACCCCAGGAGTATACTCTATCGAATACAAAAAGAATTTTGAAAATCGGTCTACAATTGGCGGAGTAATCGCGTAACAAACACACAAAACACGTTGGACACACTTTAAAATGTAAGGGATTTCCTCGATTTTCATGAGATCCCATCATCAAATCCTAACTTTGGTGACCATGGGACCACCCTTGGAGTATACTCTATCAAATACAAAAAGAATTTTGAAAATCGGTCCACAATATTGGCGGCGTATTCGACACAAAAAAAAACATACGCATCGAATTCAGAACCTCCTCCTTTTTTGAAGTCGGTTAAAAAATAGATACAGGCGAACATAGAACCTCCTCCTTTTTCGAAGTTGGTTAAAAATAAGCATCATGTTCCGTTTCAACCAAGCAGATAACTTAAAAAAAACTTAAATTTTATAGTTTAATAATATAGTGGGTATTTCAGTAGTGATTAGGTTAGTCGTTGTCTTGAAGTTACATAGGTACTTTGCGCATATGGCACTACTCTAGTGACACTCGACACTTAAGCGAGATAAAGTGATGGTATCATAAAATTAATAGCCATGGACGGACCGCGTTATCTCGGCGCTTTGTTACGATAAACTCAGTTTAGGTAAACAATGTAAATGTAAAGGTATGTAGACACTATGGATAACTGACATGCATTGCACATGGTAGACTGCACGTCGTGTTAATCTTATCAGACTACAATACAAATATTTTGAAGTGAAACTTTTTTACATCGTCTCAAATTTTTACGTCAATCTATCGCATGTCGCATTACACAAAAATATGAGGTCTTTAATTTCACAACTTCATATACTCGTAGGACAGGGTTGTTGGTCCTGTGCGTTAGAGCTTGGAGGTGTTTCAGTAAACGATTTTTTTTTCATAAATTAGTTTTTTATTATTTTGATCTTTATTGCTTTTTTGTTTATTTCATGAATTTGTTTTTCTTTTTTTTGTTTATTTATTAATTAGCTATTTTATTTATAATTTTCTTTTCTGAAGAAAAAGATTTAAGTTAGTTAAGAATAAAAAATGCGATTTTAAGACCCTAAATCAGGGTTTCCCAACCAGTGAACCGCGCCCCACTTGGGGGCGTAGAGTGAAACAAGGGAAACAAGGAGGGGGGGGGGGGGAGAGGAGGCGCAGCGAGTGGCCCCAGAATTTAACTGTATAAAGTTGGTATGTTGAGGAATATGATCTTCGCTGTGCACTGAATACTACGAAGCCAAGAATTCACCAATTGGTTAATAAAGTGTAGCCACAGTGCTCTCATTAATTGTATGTTTTACTTCTCTTAGTTGATTACCTACTTTTGAATAAAACTAAACACGACAATATTTTCATCGTTTGTTTAATTTTCTTATTCTGACTGCCCATTTCGGACCCTAGGGGGGCGTAGTATTTTAGCATATTGTTGAGTAAGGCGCATATGGTAAAAGGTTGGGAGCCCCTGCCCTAAATCAAATAATTTTCCGAAAGATTTCAGGTAACTACTTACCTACGATCCGAAAAAAAATTCACTTGCATGATGCATAGTGGTTTCATAAAACCACTCAATGATTTTTTTATTATATATACCGGGTGTAACGGAATACGCTTAACAGTTAAGCGTATTAAATCGAAAGTAGGCATATAATAAAAATACAAAGAATAGTCATAAAACATTTTTTTGTAAATCAACAACCTTAAAATATTATTGCGGTATTCCGTTACACCCGGTATATAATATTACACATTCACATTTGGACCCTATATAATACGACATAAGCATAATACCATATAATGCGACATAAAGATCAGTAGGTACCTACCTACTGATCTTTATGTCGCAATGGAGTAATGACAGTTTATGTCGTATATTTGGCGATTTTACAACGGAATCACAACCTACTTTTCATTAACCTATAATTATGTTAAGAAAAAATCTTTAAACTATTACTATGCAGTTAGGAACTAAATTATATTGAAATAATTTTGTACATAGCGTTCGGTGCGCGAGTCCATCTCGTCTAACACCGGTTTTTTAACTTTTTGTTTATTTTTACAAAAATAAAACATTTCATGGTAAAGTTTATGTTTATTCCTCAAAACTATATGCGAATCATTTATTTATAAATATTGTTTCTGAAAGTCTCTTTATTCATAGGAATTATATATTTGTGTAATATGTGGATGCCTGTTATTGTTTTTTTTGTTAAATATATATTTATGTGTAGGTACTTTTATACTGTAAGCTCATAGTACATTACGATATTAGTGCGTTAAGATGTTATAACCAATACGAGTTATTATTCTAAGACGCACGTATATCGTACGACGTTTTTTAACACATTTGCGAGGTAAAGCTGATGTAATTCCACCGGTTTTAAATATGTAAAGCGGGTCATAAAAAACGCGTTTGTTACCAAAGCAAATAGTTAAGTTATAGTCCATACAAATTCGATAACAGTATTATTTGCCATTTCAAATATGGAACTGATCGCCGCCGCACGACTCCAGCTAGTGAGCAGCGCACTCAGTAGGCAGCGCTAGCGCGCTGTTAAACAGTGTGCATTCACAGATTGAGTTTATTTAAAATAAAAAAAAACAGTTTATTCGGTAATTTAAAAACTTGGCTGCATGCTCTAGCGTCTTTGCCAACATTTTCACGCAGCCACGGCAGAAAATAATCCTCGCGCCATTTTTCTCAAATTTTCTTTTCTTTGTACTTGTATTGTGAAATGTTTTTTTTTTCTGTTTCCTCGCAAATGTGTTAAAAAACGTCGTACGATATACGTGCGTATTGGTTATAACATGCATGGCTCAATTACGCCCTCGCCTTCGGCTCGGGCTGAAATTCCGCCTCGCATGTTATAACCATCTTAACGCACTAATATCGTAATGTACTATAAGTTGATTGTTATCCTACTAATATTATAAATGTGAAGGTGTCGGATGTTTGGATGTTTGTTACTCAATCACGCAAAAACAGCTGAACGGATTTGAATGAAATTTGTCATGAATGTAGCCTTTGACATGGAAAAGAACATAGGCTACCTTTTATCCCGATTCCTTAAGTAGTTCCCGAGGGAAAATTGTTTACGAGCTAAGCCGCGGGCAGACAGCTTTGAAATTTGGTATACATGTCACCTATGCTATGGAAAGGGACATGTACTTTATATTCCTTAATTATCTCTCAAATAGTTCCCGTGGGAAGATTAAAAATTGTTAACGAGCGAAACCTTAGACCCAATTCTAAAGTCCACGCAGACGCAGGCGGGCAGAAGCTAGTTTAAATATAAAGTAAATTGTTATTTTGTAAAGATTGACACAAAAGGGCTTGTACCCCGTGTCGTTAAAAAAAACTCGACTCTTGACCCCAACACGTGTCTGAATAGTATCTAACGTGAGTCAATCACAACAACGAATGCCAATGTATTAATTTTCACGTTATCAAGGAAAACATAGCATTAGACGCGCGAGTGGGCAGCTTTAATGACTAGGTATGAACTTAATTACAATTTTATTGTTCTTTAGACATGGTTTTAGTTAATAGGTACGATCACAATGACCGAGCCGAGTTAAGAAACTAATTGAAAATCAGCAAGTCATTTGATTTTTCTTTTGATTTAAGAGTTCTTTTTGTAAACTTTTATTTATATTCAGTACTCTACCGGTGTGTGTAATGTAATTTTGCATGCAAGTTTCACCTACTTGCCAGTGTCCGATTGGGGTGGCTGGGAGTTGAATGCCGTTATTTTTTATCTAAATGTAGCTTTTGTTTGAAGTCGGTTTCTATTTTTACAGAAATGTTATAATTTAGAATTCGCAAAATAGGCTCGTTTCTAAAATCAATTTCAAGGAAAAAGTAAAAGCACATTTATTATTTTTTTTAAAAAACTAGGTTACCATTGATTATTGCACATTATTTTTAATTCATTTATTTTATTTTATTTCTATTTTATTCTTATTTTGCCCCTTGGAGTTATTGTTGTGATTTGGTCTAGCAAATATCATAATTTTATCATTACCGGGATAAATGATAGGATAAGCCACTCAAGGTTGGACCCACGATACAATCTCCCGTTATGCTTATATGAAGCTTTGGTACCACAAAATAGATAGTAGTCTGGTATAAACATGTTTCACGTGGAATGTTTAGGATATGTTACTGACTGGCAGTTCATCATCCTGGATAATTTCTTCTTTTCAGGACAAAAAATCCCCACTGAGCCTTAGCCTTTTGGGTACCGCAACACACAGGCGTATTTGTATTTATTTTATTATTTTTATTATTCTTGTTTTATTATACGCTTTTTGATATTGAATGTATTTTGGTTTTATTAATGTGTTTGTATGTTTTGTACTTAATAAACGTTGTATCTATCTATACACGGTGTTTCATAATAACCAATAAATAATCAATGCGTTATCTAAAACTAATTATTAAATTGTGTTTACACGTAATGTCATTCAAGCGAAAATTTTCATGTATATCATAGTATCATCATCATGTCTATGATTTACATGAAAATTTTGGGTTGAATGACATTACGGGTAAACACAATTTAATAATTAGTTTTAGATAACGCATTGATTATTTATTGGTTATTATGAAACACCGTGTGCCTATATCTTGTCAGTGTCATTACTGGAAAAAATACTACTTTCAACCAGAGAGTGAGAGCACACGAAGAGTAAACATTAAAAAAAATCTTGCTACTTTTTTGGCCGCCTTTAAAAAATGCAATCTAATCTTACCGCGAGTAATTGGCGCCCCCGTAGACCACGGGTATGGCATAGTTATTCAACGCCGTCAGCAGTTTCTCAGTGACGTAGTCCTCCGCGAACGAGTTCTCGAAGGAAAAGTAGAAGTGGTAATTTTCCTCTATCAGTCGGTAGCAATCCCGCGCCCGGCTGCGCCTGCAGCGGCGTGAGCCGCACGTCCCGTACACGTCAATACCCCACCCGTAGCCCAACTCCTTCAGCTGCTCTTGAAGCTTCTCATAAAACTCCTCCCTCTTCGCTTTAGTTTTGCAGTTCGACACAAACCACGCGGCTCCCTTGGATTTCTTACTCAATTTCTTCTTCAACCCCTCATCTATTGGCTTGAGACTCGGCCAAACCATATCCGCCTTCGGGCCAACAACACGACCGTCCGAATCGTAAATGTCGATGTAGCCCCACCGTAGATCGGAGTTCAGCTTGTACGTCCATGTCCAGTTGAAGTAATTGTCGTAGATGTTATCGCACACTTTGTAGTTGTGCGCGGACTCCGTCGCGGCGAACACGTACTTTTGCCGAGGCGTCCGTCGGCCCGGAAGCGAGATCTCAGACAGCTCTTTGCCACTAAAGACGATCGCGTCGAACTCGGTGACGTCACCAAACAGCTGCTTGTCGTACGTCACCAAGCAGTCGAAGTATTCGCACCTGTTCCTGATGAAGGCGAGGAAGCCGTCGTCGATTAGGTCGTAGAAGGATCTCTTTGAGGTCCAGAGCAGGACGTGTTTGACGTTCGGCGCGGGCGTGCGTTTGACTGGCGCGGGTGCACTGAACAAGGCGCACACGGCTACGTAAGCTAGCCACGCGCCGAGGACGGCACCGATTAAACATTTGCTCCGTTGCGTCATGGCGAATGGCGCCGGCGCCCCCTCCGCCAGCGGCCGGCAGTCTGCGAGTGATGGCACAATACGCACATATGCGTACGATCATAACGATACGCCGGAATAACATGATAGCTTGATAAGATTTCAGAACTTGACATAGACTTAGAATGGACAGGTTGTGTAATGTGAACAGGACAGAGGGCTATCAGAAATTGCCGCTTTGGCAATAACGCCCCAGTTATACGTACTTACAGTTTGCTTTTTAACTAGGACAGTATGACAAAAATCTAAACCATAAAAGGTACAGGAAAACTGTCTTATTATAGGAACCATTAATTGTTTTTTAATGAAAACAACTCCATTTTTTTAAGAGCTCTTTAAAAACATCCGGTCAAGTTCGAGTTGGACTTCCGCGCCGAGGGTTCCATCAAAACTTATCTAAGTAAGTACCTACTTATATAAGTTCCTATCTATGTACCTACATATTTTCTAGAGATGCCGCGAATACTCGCTATTATTCGGTATTCGGCATTTTTTTTGTTATTCGTCGAATACCGAATACTAGTTCATTATTCGATAATCGGCGAATAGTTGTCTAAGTAAAATAAACTTATATTAAATGGACAGAAAAACTAGAGATAGACAAAATAATTATTTGTATTTATGTTTAAAAAAAGCACGCTTAGTATTAATATACGAGTAATCATCATTAAAAAATAAAAAGTTAGCAAAAATCAGTCATGTGGAAGTTAATACTTAAGGCTTTTTAATTAATAATCAAAGTTTAAGAGAGGTAGATTGTGGTGCAAAAAAACTAATTTTTCTGCACGACTGGGATCGAGTCGGTTGCGCTTTTTTTCGTAAACCAAACCTGCTTCAGAAAATAGTCTTTCTGAATAAACAGAGCTTGCTGGAGTGACTAAGTATAGTTTAGCAAGCTTACTTAAAATTGGGAATCGATTCTTATTAGTACTCAAAGACCACCATTCATATGGGTTTATACTTCTGTCAGCCTTTGCTATCCTGATGTAGTTAGCAATTTCATCAGCAATAGAATTTTTGGGTTGCTCTTCATTAGGCTGCTCTGTTGTCATAGATTTAGATTCTTCGAAACATGCCCAAAATAGTTCATGAGTTTCTGAAACGACATCCCCCTTTTCATTGTCTAAGCGAGGTCTTTTGGACGCTATTTCTGGACCGGAATCATCACTTTCGTCGTCACCGAAAGAAAGTTTTATACCTTCTCTGAGCACAACACTTTGTACCCAGTTAGCTTGGGCAGCGTCAAAGAAAAAGTTCTTGTATCGGGGATCTAAAAATGTTGACAAGTAATATGTCTTTTTAGAGCACAAACCCTCCAAGCAAAAACGAGCTTCCATATTTTCTAATAACATATTTCTAAAATTATTAACATGTTCAGTTTGTTGAATCAACGTATCTTTCGTTAGGTATCTGGTTAATGAAACTGTTCTAGGTATCACATCTGATATAGGTGCATATGTGGAACTCGTTAATTTTGTTATCTCCTCGAAAGGTTTTAAGAGTTTTAGCAGTTGTTGTATAATCTCCCACTCGTCACTCGTCAAATTTTCAAAATTCACGCTTCTTGATTCTAACATGTACACTGAAATTGCTCTTTTTTGTTCAAGTAGATGCTCTAGTAGGTAGTATGTTGAGTTCCAGCGAGTTTGAATATCTTGAACCAGCTGATGTTGAGGCAGTCCGAACTCAGATTGAATACTTTGAAGTTTTGTGTATCCTGAATGATTAAAATGTGTAACAATGCGGCGGGCAGTAGTAAGAATTTCTGTTACTTGGGGACTATTTTTTAAAGCATCATTTATCACCAGCTGGAGAGTATGTATGAAACAACGCGCTGAAGGAAGCAGAGTTTCCCTCACTCCTTTAACCATATTTGCGCCATTATCATGAACAATCGCTCGAATTTTAGTGGTGGGTATTTCCCATTTCGTTACACATTTTAACAGTTCTGTTTTGATATTGTCTGATGTATGTGATTCTGGAAAATGCACCATGTTTAGAACGACATGATTTAGTTTAAAATTTTCAGATATCCAGTGTCCTGTGCAACTTAGAAATGCGGCATTATTTACTGAACAAGTCCACATATCGGTAGTAAATGCTACAGTTTCAGCTGCTTCTAACTCGCTCTTTATTTTGCTAACCAGTCTCTCATACATGTCTGGAATGATATTCTCTGTGAAGTACGTCCTGCTAGGAATAGAATATTGTGGTAAAGCATTATTAATCAGACGTTTAAATCCTATATGATGGTCGACGATGGAAAAGGGCTCATTGTCTAAAGCGATCATTTCGCCAATCAAGTAATGGTACTTTTTTGCACGAGAGTCATTAATGTTCCAGAGCTTTTTCCTTTCAAATACTTGTTTCAGAGACGGCTGCACCAAGGGCTGGCTGAATACGGAGGTACCTGGAGATGTTTTTGCATTACTTAAGCTTCCATAAATTTGACCATACTCATCTGCGAACAAGGAAATAAAAGAAACCCTTAGTGAGGGACGTAGATAGTGGCAGTTACTTAAATTATTAAAAAACTTATAATCACCATACTAGTTGGTGGTACATGAATAAATGGTACCTAAAACTGTATAAATAAAACGTAAAACTGTTATTAGTAAAACTATACTGCCTGGGCTGGGAGTGAAAGAAAAACTTAAGAGTGCCCCATAGTTGCTTTTCTTCCCGCGCAGGCCGTAAGATTCGGTCACTCACAGGATCGGAAGGCGATGGGCCAACGACTCGTCACCGCAGAACAGACAGACCAATGTTGTTTATCTCATTCATGACCCTCCAAATCAAACACAGTTAAAATTGGCGCGAACTAGCCTCCTAGGTAATTAACGCTCTGCCTACCCTGTAATGTAAAGGATATAGGCGTAACCAAATATAAATAAAATTATCATTATCATCAACAGCCCATATACGTCCCCACCGAGGGGCTCGAGCCTATCCTAAACTAGGGCGATTAGGCCTTAGTCAACCACGCTGGCCAAGTGCGGGTTGGTCGACTTCACATACAACCTGTAAAGAAATTCTTTCTTCACAGGTGTGTGCAGGTTTCCTCACGATATTTTCCTTCACCGTAAAAGCGTCGAATAAACGTAAATATGAATTCAAAATTTGAAAACACATTGGTACGTGGCGGGGTTCGAACCGCTACCTCCCGATTGGAAGGCGACAGCCTTACGCACTACGCCATCGACGCTTTAATAAAATTATAATAATAATTAATTACCTGGGTGTTTAAATTTCAAATGATTCTGCAAGCACGTTGTTCCTGTTTTTTTTGCTGCTCTTCTTATTTTTACACTACACAAAATACATTTCGCACTGTTTTCTTCCTCCTCAAAATAACGCCAAACATGAGATTTTTTCCCGGGATTTGGCATAGTTATTTTCCTTTTGGTGTCACACTTTACAGTCAGTCTTTAATTGAAAATGTAAATTTTAAAGAACGAATCTCCTACATAAGCACTGGTTCTCGAACACTTATCGACGTCACGTCAAGTACGCTCAGCACGAATGACAAACAAAACAAATGCAGCGCGCAGCGCAAGTGAAACCGATTTGACGGGAAATCCCCTACACAAACAAAATGAAGTTATTCCTCGCTATATTACTTACAAGAAAAGGGTTGCCATTATAATATTCATAATCTTGGATTTTTTTAGGTTACAGTAACATATAAATGATAGGTAAGTTCAAGAGACTATTATAAGTGTAATATTATTATTTGATAACAAATTAATTATTCTGTAAATTCCTTTTTTTATATCGAATAATAATGACGAATATTCGACTATTCGCCATGAAGAATGGCGAGTAATCGGTATTCGACTATTCGCCATAACAACTATTCGCTGCATCTCTAATATTTTCGGTTTTGAAAATTATTTCTTTAACATGTGCTTCAGAATATTATTTCAATGGTTTAAAGGCATTGTATTCACGATTATATTGAAAAATATAATCGTGAATACAATGCCTTTTACTAACGTTTACCTCATAGTTTTCAAATCATATCAAAAGAGAACTCTATACGTCCTGGAGGGAAAAATCAGCGTAGTGTATTGTTTAGTGCTTTGTTTTTTTTGTAATGTCTAATATTTATTTAAATACTATGTTTGTCTATATAGGTTTTTAATCATTTTAATCATGTAGTGTTCACCTTAAAAATTTGTGACACTTATATATAAATGTTAAATAGTATAGTAACAGTGTAAACAAATACTGGTGTACCTTAAGAAAAAAAAATCATATGAAATCATAGTGCAGAAGGAAAAAAGTAAAAAACTTTTTTAAAAAACAAGCTTTTATTTAAATGCCCTAAAAAGAATAAAATGAATTTTTCGTTTAAAACTTTTACTATCAACGTATAATGTTATTACACAATATATCTAATAAAAAAGCTTGTCGCGAGTTTTACCTGAGCACCTAGATAAACAAGTAAGTAAACTAAATACTTACGAGTAGGTCCTTAAATCTCGCGACAAGCTTTCTTATCAGATATATTGTGTAATAACATTATAAGTTGATAGTAAAAGTTTTAAATGAAAAATTTATTTCATTCTTTTTAGGGCATTTAAATAAAAGCTTGTTTTTTTAAAAAAGCTTTTTTATTTTTTCCTTCTGCACTATGATTTCATATGATATAATTTGAAAACTATGAGCTAACGTTAGTCTTCGTTTAAGCACAGTGCGCTTTCACTTGTGTAATTTTTTTTATGGATGGCCCGGCAAATGACCTCCTCCCGCCTGATGTTAAGCGGTGAAAGAGGCCCAAATGAGTTGACAGATAGAGGAGGGACGACATCCACTCTCCTACCTCCCCTTGCCGGCCCAAGATGCTTTTTCACGCCTCTTTTGAAGGAACTCATGTTGTAGGATGGAGGAAACACGTGCGCAGGTAGAGAATTTCAAGTGTGGGATGAACGACAGAAGAAGGAATCTTGGAATTTCTTGGTACGGTGTGAAAAGGAGGACACAGTGTACGGATGACTCCGAAGGCCCTTACGCGTGTTTCTGTTAAGGAATGGAGAGGGAGGGATAAGGTTAAAGAGCTCCTCAGAGCATTCCCCATGGAACATTCGGTAAAAGGCGCTAAGAGAGGCGATGTCACGACGAAGTTGTAGAGGCTCGAGGGTATTAGTTGCCTCTACATCGCCAATTATACGAATAGTGCGACGCTGCAATCTGTCCAGAGCATCGAGGAGGTACTGAGCGGAGCCGTCCCAAAGGTGCGAGCAATATTCCACGCAAGACCTAACCTGAGTTTTATACAACAAGCATAGTTGGTCCGGCGCAAAATACCTACGAACTTGTTCAGGACACCGAGTTTCCGTGAGGCAGTAGTTATGACGGATTCGATGTAGTCTTTGGGGTTCAGATCGCAGCGAATGTTCATTCCGAGCAAGGTATTTTTGCTCTGTGTGTGAAGGGTTGTGCCCTGAAGAGAAGGAAGGGGGAGGAACTGTGACCTTTTCGCCGAGAACGCGCACACCTGTGTTTTCTTAGCATTGAATTCAACAAGATTGTCAAAATATAGATAGATAGATACCATAGATAATATCTATACGTGTTCCCGAGAAAATAGATTTTGATAGACGGATAGACAGACAACGAAGTGATTCCATAAGGGTTCCGGGTTTCCTTATTGACATACGGAACCTTAATCACGAAAAACAAATAGGTACAAAATGTAATAAAAACTGTATGTGAATGGCTCCAAAACTTGATTTAAATGATAAAACGGAGAATTTTCTACATCTCATTAAGGACAGATACCCACATCAAATAGGTACTATTCTATTATTCTGAAGCTCATTAACTGGAGCTGGTTAACCCCAAAGAGTAACAGCGAACGTAATTTTACTGTTCTGAAATTGAATAATAAAAAATACACAGAATAGGTGCAAATTCTTGTAATGTAATAATTTATTATTTACTTTATTTATAGCTGCTCGCCCCGGTCTCGTACTAAAAACCTTTTGATAGTACAACAATGTAAGAAACCATAGATTTGGAATAACCTATCTTATGTCTGTTATTGTAGGAGATGACCTCACGCTGCCTGACCTGGTTAGAGCTATGCTCACCGAGCGGGCAGCCTGGGATACCGCTTCCCACTTCTGCAAAGAAGTAATGGAAACGAAGGAGCGTCACGAGCGAGAGCGTGAGCTCGAGTGGAGAAGGGGGCCCGTATTTTGCTTAGCATTACGGGCCAGGCCAATCGACTTACACGTGCTAGCGCCCTGCGCATGCACGTAGTCGCTTATCTTACGGCCGGAGAGGTGTTCCCGAGGAGTTTAGTGGGTAGTCGCGGTCTAATGCCGTGTAGTCCCACACACCCTTGCTCCTACCCAAGGTGCACGGAAGGTGCGCAAACACATTCCCTTCGTTAAAAAAAATGATTTGGAATAACCTGACATGTCAATCTGTCAATTTCGTCACTTATTCTATGAAAATTTTTTAATTCGTAATTTTCAATTCTTTGTATAAGTTTCAAAAATTTTCTTTCATACAAACCTTGTCCTAGCAGTAACAAACACAGTAAAATAACGATGCAGTCGTTTTGAAGTTATACGCGTACATGCATTTCGATTTCGATTCATTTGTATAGATAGATTTTTACTTACATGATTTTTATTAAATATTTTTTTACAATATAAAAATAACATTTCTTCTGTTAAACGCAGGTATTGTAAATAGAAAACAGACCGTTATGCATAGTAACGATATCTGCATCTAATTAATAAATGTTTTGCTCAAATATAACTACGTTGATCTATTGTGTACCTGAGATATTCACGTCTAGACGGATATGAAAAGCAAACAAAACGACCTTTAAAGTGATGGAAAGTTGCTTTTCAAGGTGACTATGCGACTATTGACAGATGTAATTGTGGACTTAGAAGCAAGCTAGACCTGGCTATGCCATCGAGACCTTTGGAGGAGATGGAAACGTTGCGTCTGCAAAACCGCAGATGTATCGAGGATGACATTTTTTCAGGAGAGGCTGTGTGATTAAAAGTGTATAATTGATGTCGAAGTAACTCTCTGTACCACCGTCTTATCTATTTCTGCCGTAAAGTAGCAGTGCTTTCATTGCTGTGATCCGGTTTGAAGGGTAAGATGTAAGATATTGTAATATATCAATATATATATATATATATATATGTATGAAATTACTGGGTACCGTGACGTTACATCTTATGTCACAAGTTGGCAACGAGGTATTGTGACTCTTGTGGGGGATGCAAAGTTAGTTGCTGCGAATCTCACTAAAACTACTCATGTACTGTTACCATTTATCATCAGGTGTGCAGTATGCTTGTTTGCCAACTGAGGTAAAATAAAAAAAACAACCGGTCAATCAATTTATTACATTTCCAATTTTAGCTTACCTGATAAATAAATGTAAATCTTAAATGAGGTGAAATTAGAGTTAAAACTAACTACAGTGCAGTCACGGGTACAGCTGGACATAAAAAGTGTGCATATTCCGTAGTTTTATTATATGTATCCTGGATACATATAAAAAAAACTAGGGATACCCGATACAGTATCCACAAAGCTATAAAATATGAGTGCTCTTGTACAAGTGGTTTGTATTTCCACAACCTTTACTTTTTTAAAGTTTCTACTTACATACTAAAGCCACAAGTTACAGGAAATGTGTTGAATTTAAACCAGGAAATGTACCTATACAATTTCTAATTTCTAGGAAATCTATAGAATTCCCAGCATAGGTATTTAGAAAATGTGTGTATGAAATGCCCTGTACTCTAATGTCACCTATAATGTCACGAAGATGCGGGTGCAAACCCCGCCCGGGACGAAATTTTTTCTTTGTTAAGTTTATTAATTTTTCAATTTATTTAGCATTTTTAATGAAAATGCAAAGTTCTATATAAAAAACTATACTTACTTACTAATATTATAAAGCTGAAGAGTTTGGTTGAACGCTAATCTCAGGAACTACTGATTCAAATTATTTTTGTGTTAGATCAGTGGTTCTTAACCTTTTAGTGATGAGGGACCACTTCACAATATATCTTTCTGGCTATGGGCCACCAACTGTTTGGACCAATATACATACAATAAATAATTAAAGGGTTGTTCTTCCTAGGGTTATTCTACCCATACTGTTATTAGATGGCTTTGTGGATCACTTCGCGTGCTAACAGAGACCACCAGTGGTCCGCGGTCTACCGGTTAAGAACCACTGTGTTAGATAGTCTATATAACATCACGATGTTGTTATATTCCGACATCCACGCGAACGAAGTCGCGGGCACACTACTATGTTAGGATATAGATTATTTTGTTCCATTACAATTAAATTTCGAATACAAAACTGTAATATTTATTATATTATAAGTATTTTCTAGGATTTTTATGTTTCCAAGGAATTACAATTAAAGGAATTACATTATTGAAGTTTAGAAATTACAATTCCAAAACTTCAATAGGATATGTTAATGACCACATCTTACCTTTACAGAGTTAATCTCTTTTATTCTAATATGTTCAACAATGATAACCACAGCACAGAAACGCCTGCGCAATTGTAACAGCAAATACGAGAGAGTTGAGGCCAATCAAAATCGTAGTATAATACTAGCGCAGTGAAATGTACTGAATGATTTGCCTGATACCATTACCAACTGAATTATTTCAATATCAATAACTTTGTCTTTATGCGGCTGTCACCGCATATAAGCTTGGCACTGGGCCAGCGTGGTTGACTAAGGCCTAAACACCCTAACTTAGGGTAATCTCGAGCCCCTCGGTGGGGACGTATATGAGCTGTTATGATGATGATGATATGAAATTTAGCGTTTTGTCGAACTGGCGACTTTACGTTACATAGCTAAAACTTCACAATAACAAAGGAATTTCGAATCATTACATATGATGAATAATGGATCCTGTATGGCAATTGCAAATGCTCATCACTGTGGTTGGCTTAAAGCCAACTGTTTCTTAAAAATAGTGAGATCAATAGAAGTACTTTACATGGACCAAGCATTTTTTTGCAGGTCACACTGAATAACCATATGAATCCCACTTACACAAGGGGATACTCGTATGTCGTTCGGATCGAAAGCGTGAATCTTGTAGGAAAAATAAAACGGCCAGGGACCCGATTCTCATGTAATAGAACTTTTCCGCATGGTAAATTCGTATGCGAATTTTTCGATTCTACTGAAAAGTTCGAATGATTCGTATGAACCGTATTCTGGGGTACCCATAGAACAATATTACCAATCGAACTAGGAAGTCGGAAATAGCATTGACAATTTAATGTTTCGTACGACGTTCATGAGGCGTTTTTAAAAACGCTATGGCAACCACTATAATTTACATCTTAAAATAGTTCTTTTTGGTAAAAAAATATTACTAAATCTATTTTAACACAAAATATATTTTTAAATGTGATCATGTTTTCTAAAAATAATACTTATATTACAAAATATAAAAGTTCAATTTTTAATATTTCGTAAAGTACATTGATTCAAACGGAACGCTCCAGACAGCACATTCATAAGTTCTGACGTTAAATGTCATTAATTACAACAAAGTTTGTCTAAGATAAATATTGAATTGAGACCAATTTTTATTTTAATTATTTTATTTATATAATAATCTGTTATAGAGCAAAATAATATATCCAAAAAATTTGCTAGTGCGGAGCAAATGCTTCGTCTAGTACATTTAGTAGAAGCCGATCCACAGCTGAAATGTGGCAAACTTGATTGTCCAACTTAGTCCCGAATCATTCTCTAAGAATGAAGCTAAAAGGCGGTGGATAAACATCAGTGAAGATATAAACTCCATCACAGGGGCTAAAAAAACTTGGGAGGAGTGGCGCAAGGTACATTTTTGAAGATATCCTCGATGTTATGTGTATGTGGTTCGGCGCTTGCTGCCTCTAATTCTTCCACTAAATTGGGGAAGAAGTTCACCAAAAACTTTTCCTTATTCATTTTAATGAGACAAAACACAGAGAGAAAACGCAGTTTGAGCCAGCTTCGCGGTTTGAGCTCGTTTATACAGAAATAATCACAAACTCCTTGTATTTTTATAATTTTGAAACACTTTTGACAGCTAAATTCGTATACGAACCTCAACTTCGACTGGCCCATACCACTCGTTGCGTTCGAGTGATGTTCGTTCGAATTATTTCGATTGTGAAATTCCGAGAATACACAAACTGTGGTTCCTTCGAAAAAAATTCGAATTTCGAACATTTTTACGAATGTGAACTTTTTTCGAATGCATGAGAATCGTGTCCCAGATTAGGCCAAGCTTGTTTTATTGAAAACTTTTGTATTTTATTTTGGTCGTGTTATTTTATACAGCTAAGTTGCAAACAAGCATACTGCCTACCTGATGAGATGGTAAGTGGTAACAGTCACCTATAATATATGTGGTTATTATGAGATTCGCAGCAAATCTGCAACCCCCACAAGAACCACAGTGTACGTTGCCAACTTGTGACATAAGATGTAAAGTCACGGTACCCAGTTATTTCACTGTCATATCGGAGCACAACAATGCAAGCACTGCTGCTTTGCGGCAGAAATAGGTAAGACGGAGGTACCCAAGCAGACGACCCTGGTACAAACGAAACTTTGGCGTTATATAAGTAATACTTGAACAGCCCCTGAGTTTCATACAAAATACGCTAAAATTCTATCTCCAGTAAATAAATCCACAGGTAGATAAAGACATATATACGTTAGTCTGCTCTAACGACATTAAGGAAAACTCACACGACCGACTTTTTGTAGGCTCGAAATCGGGCCGATTTTTCCGACCGACTCAACGCATACGTGTATTAGCGCGAACGCACACGACCGACTATCGGTGACGGAATTTTGACGGTGGAAAATGAATTAACCCGGCCGATCCGATTATCGGTGAAAAATGGAAGTTCGTATACGTTACCGCACAATAAATCGGTCACCGATTGTCGATCGTGTGCGCTCGCGCTTACTTTGTCGTTGGCCGACTTTTTGTAGTTCGTGTGCGTTCAACGTAGAACTCCATATGTTTCATTTTCCACAGTCAAAAAACGGTCAACCGATAGTCAGTCGTGTGCGTTCGCACTTAACGGGAAGATTTTTAGCCGCCTCCGTAGTCTAGTGGTTGAGACCACGGGGTGTTGATCGGGAGGTCCGGGGTTCGATTCCCCCTAGGGGCAGAAATTTTTCTGCTCGGTTTGGTTGGTGGTAGGGCTTCTGAGCCCGTCTGGCCTAGCTACCACCGTCTTACTTAAGTTTGTCGCCATAATAACAATGTTTATAGCATTGCTGTGTTCCGACAATTAGAGGTAAGATAGCCAGTTCCTCGGATGTTGAGGAGTCCAGGCGAAGCTCGCTTCCACTTTCGGTCTTATCATAACTTACCATCAGGTGAGATGAAGGCCAAGAGCTTCCCTGTCGTATTTAAAAAAAAGATAGGAGTGGCGGGCGACACATGTGTTTTTAACGCGTCACCGAGTACAGGAGGCCAGTGGCGATAATAAATGCAGTTGGATTGGAATTGAACTACAACTTTTATGACATTTCGTATTGCGGTAATTGGGATGATGACTGAATTCAAATTTTTACGTCTCGTCATTAAATATTAAAATACCGTAGAAAAAGACGCAGTCCTTTGAAATTAGAATTAAAATCGGCTTAGAAATACCTTAGATACGAGCATTTTAAGTTGTTAATTTGAAGGCGATTAGACAGAGAGATCCGACATCAACTGTGACGTCATTGTTGAGTACGGCCATATTGACTCCATGTAAATTGCCGTTTTGCTAGAAAGAGATGGATAAAAATCTTTAATACCTAATATCTCGGTTGTTTTTATAGTTATTCGAAAACCGATTTTTTCTTTCTGTTTATTATATGAATGAGCTTCTATTAAGAGGATTGTGAAGCTGTAAATTTTCATACAAAAAGCGATAACGCTTTTCTCCCTCTAAACATAGTCCAATTTTCATAATTTTTGACAATCTTATCAAGATATAATGAAAAACTAGGTTTGTACGTTTTGATTTTGAAGAAATATTGCTCAGAATATAAGTTATTAGCATCTAAATATCTATATTTTCGACTTAAAAACTACCTTGAGCATTTTTGTCTTTTTTTGACTAAATTATACTGAATTACAAAAAAAGCAAAACGTACAAACATAGATTAAGGTATACTGAATCTAATGAGACCAAAAGCGTCTAATTTCATAAAGGTTTAGGGGGTAAAACAGTTATCGCCCAAAACAATATTTCAAACAGGAATTGTATGCAATTTCGACCATTTCTTGCAACTCTCTCTATCGCACGATACGGGTCGGGGGCAGGGGTACAATGTAGTGATAGTGATGTGACATAATGTTATCGTAGTTATTGTCGCCTAGGGAGGAGAAAGTAATATCGATATATCGATCAATAGTGAAAGTTATTACTCAAGTCGGAACTATTAATCTTCACAAATACCTTATACATGAAAAAGTAAATATCTTTTTGAATACGTTTATTGATTTTAGTGTTTTATTTTAAAGATTTTATTTCAATACAAATTTCCTTATTAAAGGGTTAGCAGCCTGTTAACTTTACTGTAAATTCCCAAAACCAAAAAAGGAAAAAATGTAAGTATGTAAGTAGTTGTTTGTTATAATAAATATGTGCCATAAAGAAACCAACTCAAAATAAATTCGTATTTTGTTTCTTGTGATAGGTATTTGTTATGCAATGTATGAAGTTGGAGCAGCTAAAAACGTGTAATAGACTATGCAAGTAGTGTTATTTTTAATATTATTTTATTTGAATTTTATACCTCTAAAGCTGGGCTCTAAGGTTTTACTCGCGTTATGGAATCTACAATTGTATAAAAAATACAAACGACAAAGTACCTAAATAATGTACGAGTATGTAGGGTAGGCAGGGTAGGCATATGTATATGGGAAGAAGGCACCCTTCATACGGTATTGAAGTTTTTTTTTTCATTTTAACTATAAAATTTAAAGCAGCTGATTACATATACTAATAGGTATTTTTTAACCGACTTCAAAAAAGGAGTTTCTCAATTCGATGCGTCTGTTTTTTTGTGTATGTTACGCGATTACGCCGCCAATTGCAGACCGATTTTCAAAATTCTTTTTGTATTCTCAAGATTATACTCCAATGGTGGTCCCACGGTTACCAAAGTTAGGATCTGAAGATGGGAACCCATAAAAATGGAGGGAAATCCTTAAATTTTTAGGTGCGTCCAACGTGGTTTTTTGTTTTATAAAAACGTCGCCCCACACTAGGATTTTCTCCTGTGTCGTGGGTGAGAATATCACATGCACATACGCCCAGACCGGAACAAAATTCTGTAGGCCATACAAAACATCTGTCCCGTGCGGGAATCGAACCCGCGACCTGTTGCGCAGTAGGCGATCGCTCGACCTCTGCGCTAACCGTGTCAACTGTTTTGTGTGTATGTTACGCGATCCGCCAATTGTGGACCGATTTTCAAAATTCTTTTTGTATTCGGTAGAGTATACTCCTAGGGTGGTCCCTAGGTCACCAAAGTAAGTCTGATGATGGGATCCTATGAACATGGAGGGATACCCTAATTTAATTAGGGTTTCTTTCACTAAAAAGTTAAACAAAAAAAATATTTTACAAAAAATAAAAACTGACTTCAAAAACACTGAAAAGTTAAAAATAGTGTAAGTTAGAATAGGTACAGACAACATTACATTTCTATATTGAAGTCGGTGCCAAACGATGATCACCTAGAAAGTCTTAAAATTTGGCACCGTCTTCAATAATGATGTGTGATGTCGTCTGTATCTATTCTTATAATTATTTCTAACTTTTCAGTGTTTTTGTAGTCCGGACGAACCGGACGAATCGAACCCCGCCGGACGGACCTCCCGATCAACATCCGGTGGCCTCAACCACTAGACCACGGAGGTGGTAAAAATTAGAATTTTAAGACTATTAGTATAACTACCCAAGATTAGTGTATAAAAATGAGAGGTATTTTTTATTTGATGCATAATTATTACTTTATATTTTTTAAATCCCTGCTCCTATTTAGTTTGTATGTAAAAGTATTAATTTATCTATCTAAAATAATAGATTTTTTGTTATTTATTTTTAAGTTAACAAGAGTTCTGTCTGTTTAAACAATTGTAAATGTCATTTGATGTTTAGTGTTTATATTTTTCATAAAAGGATCCATTATTGATTCACATCACAAATGAAAATCATTTTAATTCAGTAGGTATAACACTCATCTCACAAAAAGTCATTTTCTTTAGACAATGTACGATAGATAGGTACTTTCATAACAAATAACAGCTCAGTCCTATAAAGTAGGACTTGGTAGGGATACCAAGTAAGTGCTATAAATTTCAAAGGAATACTGAAATAATTTACGAAACTTATCTACTAAAATATTATAAAGAAAGAAGATTTGTATTTTTGTTTGTAATGTAAACTCAAAAACTAGCTCACTGGGAAGTCTCGGCGTAATTATTGTTAAAATGATTTTTATAAATAAAGCTCTTTTTATTTATTATATTTTTAATTTTTAAAAACTACTAGGCAGATTTAAAAAAAAATTGACTAATAGAATGCTACATTATCACTGAGTAATAGGTATAAGGTTATAAAATAATTTTTCATACGGGAAAACAAAATTCCCTCACGAAAACGAAAATAACGAAGGCAAAGTTGCGAGCGGAAAGGCAGTCAGGAATACCTAAGCAACGCAAAACATTACAAACGGTAAAATAATGATCTCGAGTTCTCGCGCCGAGGAGTCGCGCGCTGCTGTCGTAGTGTGCGTGAGAATTTGCGCGTGTTGTATTTGTGGTGTAAACGCCAGACGGGAGGCCGAGCGGTGTGAAACAGATAGCATTTTAGAAAATACCTACTCGCGCCGCGCACGATTACTTCACAATCCTCTTAAAGCAAAAAAAATGTCTTAGTCATCTAGCCAATTATTTGACAGGAGATTGGAACGCAACCCGATTGAAGTTGGAACGCAACTGCTGTTAAAATACAAAGTACATGCGATGCTACTTTTTTGGATTGAAGTTTGGCTTTTTTCAGTGTTGAGTGTTTTCCTGTTCTTTCTCTCTCTCTCCATGTTATCTCTAGAGTTCCTAATGCGATCCAGCTTCGCTTGCGGTTTAACTCTTATGTAGAAATTAGTGCGATACCATTTTTGTCCAAAGCTGTATTGTAATTAAAATTGGATTGGAATTTAAACTTAGCGGTCCGTTCGAACTGTAAATTAGCGCGATTGGCCCCCAGACTAGACTTGTGCGGAGTATATCACCGAGAAGAAAAGAGATATATATATCTTGTGGAGCTGTTGATATATCACTATATCACTTTTATATCAGTCTCTAGCTTAGCTGAGTAGTTCATGCCAAGGCATTGATGACTGAAAAACTAGATCTATAGCTCAGTATTTCTTTATTTTGTCAATGAGATAAAGAGATTTACAATTTATTTGTATTCATATATACTTAGAATAATTTTCTTAAGGCGAGGATTTCCCAAATTTGCCGATCTTAGAACGTCTAGATCTGGATAATATTACAACCCACAATTCTGAAATTCACACACCTTAAACTTGAAGATATAATCTAGTGAACTGTGAAAGCAGAAACACGATTTACTCCATTTCACTCGATAGAAAAAAAATCCAAACATAGGTCTAAATCAAAAACTAAAACCACGATTTGAAATCGAAATATACATAAAACAGTATAAAAGCTATACCAAAACATGTAGTTCGTTATTATCTAGTGAACTGTGAAGACAGATTTTTTGATGTCATATAAAATATTTAGGAAAATGACGAAAATTCTATAATTTCGCTTGGTTGCAATCGCGCTCCATATAAGACAGTACTCGCCAAGTCGTCTCAGGGTATGGTCATGTCGCTTCGTGTCGCGGGCGCAAAAAAATATATTACGTGTTTCTTTACGATCGAATTTTAATTTTGCAGTTTGCGTTTATTTTGTTAACTTTCATTATTATTATAGATTAGTGTAGTAATATCGTGAATAGTGTAAATAATGGATTAGGTATTATAAAGGAGAAAACTATTTTAATCCTTCTTCCTAAATTATTTTATGTGTGAAAAAATATGTTTTTCGTTCTTTTTTTCTACAAGTTATTTTATGTGTAAAAATCGCTAATAAAACAAGTCAAAGACGAAATGTTAAATCAAATGCATACAAAAAATGCTGAAAGAAAAGTGGTAAATATTTATTTCCCAAATGTTTATATTTTATTGCCGCGGCCATATAGCACAGTGCAGTGTTAATAAACCAGTATGATAATTTCTTCAAGTAAATATGCAACGATTTATAGGTTCAAAATAATGTTTCCTATAAAACTTTATTGCTGAATTCCTTTAAATACTTAATGTTACCCCCTTTATTCACAACGCCTTGCATCAAAGCTTTAGAAGGTAGAATCAACAGCACATTATACATGTAGCTAAATAATAGAGTTTTATTCGAGCCTATGTATTATATATGATTATGAACAGTAAAACAGTATTTTAGGAATCTTTTAAATTTCGTAACATTTATGGTCAAGCGTGAGTTGATTATAAAAAAGTAAAAAATAATTAACATAAATTTCCGTTCGATTTATGTAAAGATCACTTCATTGTATTAAAAGAAAATATCTGATCAGCGGAATTTTGTGAAACTTTATAAAATATTTGCTTTTGCCCGCTGCTTCGCCCGCATAAATGTCATAGAGGTTCCACAAAAACTATTATTTTTTAGTTTTACCCCCTTAGATGGCGAATTTCCAACATACATGTCAAATTTCCGCTTTTTGTGCCTTTTAATTACGGCTGTGCGTTATCTGTCAGTCACTCAGTAATAAAAGTGTTTTTATATAAATACGTCGGCCTACACTAGGATTTTCAACTGTGTCGTAGGTGCAGTTTTTTTCTTTTTGAAAACGTCGCCCCACACTAAGATTTTCTCCTGTGTTGTGGGTGCAGTTACGAACATAGAATATCACATGTACATACATTTTAACTATAAAATTTAAAGCAGCTGATTACATATACTAATAGGTATTTTTTAACCGACTTCAAAAAAGGAGTTTCTCAATTCGATGCGTCTGTTTTTTTGTGTATGTTACGCGATTACGCCGCCAATTGCAGACCGATTTTCAAAATTCTTTTTGTATTCTCAAGATTATACTCCAATGGTGGTCCCACGGTTACCAAAGTTAGGATCTGAAGATGGGAACCCATAAAAATGGAGGGAAATCCTTAAATTTTTAGGTGCGTCCAACGTGGTTTTTTGTTTTATAAAAACGTCGCCCCACACTAGGATTTTCTCCTGTGTCGTGGGTGAGAATATCACATGCACATACGCCCAGACCGGAAAAAAATTCTGTAGGCCATACAAAATATTTGTCCCGTACGGGAATCGAACCCGCGACCCGTTGCGCAGTAGGCGATCATTCGACCTCTGCGCTAACCATGTCATCAAAGTTACAAACATAGAATATATTACATATCACATGCACATACTCCCAGACCAGAACATATTTCTGTATTCCATACATAATATTTGTCCCGTAACTACAAAAAAATATTTTACAAAAAATAAAAACCGACTTCATAAACACTGAAAACTTAAAAATAATATAAGAATAGGTACAGACAACATCACACTTCTGTATTGAAGTCGGCGCCAAACGATAATCTCCTAGAAAGTGTTAAAATTTGTCACCGACTTCAATATAGAAGTGTGATGTTGTCTGTACCTATTCTTATATTATTTTTAAGCTTTCAGTGTTTTTGAAGTCGTCTTTTATTTTTTGTAAAATATTTTTTATTTTTAACTTTTCAGTGAATGAAATCTTTTTAGTGAAAGAAGTGTGTTTTTAGTGCTTTCCTCGATTTTCTATGGGATCCCATCATCAGATCCTGACTTTGGTGACCATGAGACCACCCTTGCTCTATACTCTATCGAATACAAAAATAATTTTGGACATCGGTTTAAAAATGACGGAGTTATGAGGTAACAAACATAAAAAATACAATCGAATTGATAACCTCCTCCTTTTTTGAAGTCGGTTAAAAATATTTGGGAATCGAACCCGCGACCAGTTGCGTAGTAGGCGATCACTCGAACTCTGTGCGCTAACCGTGTCGTCAAATGTAAAGTCATCATGGTAAAGAACGCTAGCTGTGTAGTACTTCCCGAGTTTTCTTACAGGCCTAAGGTGGTAGAATATTAATTAATATTTTAAAACCAGTTTGCTTAGAGACTAATACGGTTGCCTGATATTCATAGCGATTTGTGGCTTTCTTCTTGATAATCTTGTTTAGTACATGCACGCCCCTGTCACTCACGCAATGCAGCGTTATAAATACCTACCACTAAGTAGCGCGCCGGCGCGCCGACCGCTGCACACACGTGTAAAGAAATTCTTAGGTTGTGTGTGAAGTCGACCAACCCGCACTTGACCAGCGTTGATGATGGTAGCACATCAAAAACAGGTTTGAGCTTGTTTCGAATTCATCTAATAATAATATGATGGATGACATACCTGCCAGAGATACCTGTCACAAAAATTGGGATATAATTAAAAACAAAAATACTATCGTTTTTGATGCTTGCTAAGGCAAGGATAAAAATACCTCCGTCTTACCTATTTCTGCCGCAAATCAGCAGTGCTTGCATTGCTGTGTTCCGGTGTGAAGGGTAAGATATGGCACTGAAATTACTGGGTACCGTGACTTTACATCTGATGTCACAAGTTGGCAACGTACACTGTGGTTCTTGTGGAGCTTGCAGTTTTACTGCGAATCGCACAGGAACCACATGTATTATAGGTGACTGTTACCACTTACGATCAGGTGGGCAGTTTGCTTGTTTGCTAACTTAGTAGCAATAAAATAAAACACACAACATTACATTTTTATTTTGAAGTAGTTTTTGTTTTGAAGTGGTGTCGGTATTTTTGTAAAAAAAAATATTTTTATTTTTTTCGTGAAATTAATAATAGCTCTCTAAGTCAACTTGAAAGAATATACCTAACTGAGAGTCAATACGTACCTTTTATATCTAAAGACTAACTCCCTAACTCCTTAAAGTTAAGGATCCATCGTAAGCTCAGCATAGTGGAAGAATCCTTGAGATGATGTCTTTCAGACGCAAATACCTGAAAAGCTTCAGAAAAAAAAACAGGAAAGACGTTGGACGTGCCTATTCTCTCGATTTTCTTGGGATTCTAATACTAGATCCTGACTTGATGGCATGGAACCACTTCGGGGGTATACTTTTCTGAATACAAAAAGAATTTTGAAAATCAGTTAATAAATGACGAAGCTATGAGGTATGTGTTACCTCATAACTTCGTGAAGTCAGTGAAGTCGGTTAACAAATCAAATCGAAATAAGTTATAGTACTTATTTATTCAGTAATGTATTAAAATACCTACATATATCTATTAAAATATTTTTCTTCAAACTACTCATTAATTTTACTCTAATCATCGGAAAAGGCAACACTAAGTAATACATTACTACCCTGGAAAACGGCAGTAGTATTGTATGAAATTTCATTAATGACCCGTTCAACATAATTGCCCTGTTGTTTGTTTTTCTAATTTGAAAAGAAATTACAATTCATATTCATACAATTCATACAAAATGTAGGCATTTTTCCAAAGAGATTTGAGTGGTTGTATAACATGTCACAAAAAATACACATGCGCAAAACAAGTTAGATAGGACCCTACAAAGCCAATTTTATTTAAAAAAGAGAGGCAATTGGCTTTTATGGCAAAGATTAGCTTTTATTTTAATAAATTAAAAATTGTATTCGAGTGAATATTGTGCAGTGAAAGTGGTGTTTTTTGGTGCACATTCATGTTGACAGCAAGAAATAAGGGTTTTGTGGTGTACATGACAGTGAGTTTTTTTTTGTGGATTTTCCACTTCCGTCACATATGCCGCCGCGTCAGTCATATTCTTAGCTTTTGTTTTAAATACTACTTCTAGCTAATCGAGCATTTCTTGTATTCTAGTGATGCATTCTATACTGCACAAAAGAAATATGCATAAAATTTGAATTTACATTTTATTAATAACACATCATAGAAACATTTAAAACCTTTGAAATTGTGAAGAAACGGTCTAATTATGATGAATCTTGAAAAAGTCTAATTATTGATAATTGCTTTACGTCTCTTTCTTATAAAATATATGTTTGTATCGGTATTATAATGGTGGACGAGTACAATGACGTCACTAGCAAATAAAAGCTTTGTTATTTTTTAAGTTATTAAAAAAATCACGTGGTTGTTTGTCAAATAAAAGTACTATGTAATGTAACAATTAAAAAGTGTCCATATTTACATACAAGTAAAGATACAATAAAAAATAGCAATGAAGTCATAAAGCTGTATCTTTATTGGTTGTATTACTGTAGGTACTTACCTCAGTTTATAAATCAATACTTTTGTAACCTAGCAAAAAGTATATTGCATACGATATAAAACGTCCTTGTTGTACTGTTATATTTTTACTGTGCGGCACATGATGTTGGCGCCTGTTCAGTGGCCGCGTCCGCGCTAACGTCATGTACAAATGAACGGTGTGAAGTGCGGAACATATGGGCTTGCACGTATTCCTCGCCTTAATATTGTTGTGAATATGAAAAATTCAGATTTCTCTTCATACTTGACAGGTTTAGCACTGCTTTGATTCAATCTCTCAGCCTTTGGTATTCGTAAAATCCGGCCGAACGAAAGAGAAGAGTTGAGTTACTGATTCAATGTTGTTTCAATGCTCTCGGATATCTTAGGCGAGTGAAAGAGTTACTGAGATATAGATATATTTTAAACTGAAGTGATATACTGATACAATCACTCTTTGCGTCAGATTACACAACTCTACCCCAGACCACTGAACGCCAACGCTGAAAGTCTAGTCTAGTCTGTCTATCTCTTCTTACATCGTTACTGCTGTAATCAATGAACAAAAAACTGGGTAATATACGAGAAAAACGCAAAAGTAGGTACGTAAAAACAATGTTTATTTTCAAAGTAATATTTACAATAATTACAGTTCAGTACATTTCTGTGTATTTTGTATTTTAATAAATATACAAATATAGGTTGATGAAAGTTCTTAGGTGGAAGTTATTTTATAAGTACATGGCTTTCATTACGGCGGCCATGTCGGTAACAAAGCGGAAGTCAACGGTCAAATGAGTGTCCAACCGTTGGATACTGGTTCGAGCTTCACAACAAACTATCTCCTCCTAGATCTTGTTTCCGGTGTAAGAATATTGTCTTCTTAAGTAATCTGACAAATAATCTTTAGTTTCAACGACTTTTACAGAATATTGTTCCAATTTGTGGCTTTAACATTTGTAGTTTGACAGTCTCCCAGCCCTAGTAGGTAACATAACTAGTGACTAAAGTTTAGACAAACTGCAGACCTTACAATAGGCAGAGTAAAAATTAGGCATACATTGCGGCTTAAGGGCTAGTTCGCACGAGCGCTTTTTAAGGGATGTTTTCTACTTAAACGCTTTTTAACGAACATTAAAAAAGCGTTTAAATAAAACAAATGCATTCCTAATTATATGTTCAAACGGCAGCCCTTTTAAAACGCGACGTTGTATTTTCAACGCTGGGCGTTAGACCATTATAAAACTTCTTATTATTGTTCACACGCGCTAAAAACGCCAGCGCTGCGTGCAGTGCGTCGCGTGTCGTTTCACCTTCGGATGTTTGTTTTGTGTTTACATCATTAGAACCTCAATACGATGTCATGGGTTTTAGGTCCTGGAGTATTATAGAATTGGAGTCTTTTCCACTACTATATGCCAAACATTGTCAGAATACTCGATTAAAACTAAAAAGAATAATATTTTGGAGGAAATAACCAAATAACTGTCAGAGAACTGATATACCCTCACCGATGAGGAAAAAATAATCAATGTAAGTACCAAAATTATGTACTTTTATTTATTTTACTCAAATAAGTAAGCAGAAAATTATTTCTCAATTGTCATTATTCTATCTTTTTTTTTATGTATTACCCGGCAAATGACCTCCTCCCGCCTGATGTTAAGCGGTGAAAGAGGCCCAAATGAGTTGACAGATGAGTAGGGACGACATCCACTATCCTACCTGCCCGCCCCTTGTCGGCCCAAAAGATGCTTTTTCACGCCTCTTTTGAAGGAACCCATGTTGGTTGGAGGAAACACGTGCGCAGGTAGAGAATTCCAAGTGTGGGATGAACGACAGAAGAAGGAATCTTGGAATTTCTTGGTACGGTGTGAAAAGGAAGACACAGTGTACGGATGACTCCGAAGGCCCTTACGCGTGTTTCTGTTAAGGAATGGAGAGGGAGGGATAAGGTTAAAGAGCTCCTCAGAGCATTCCCCATGGAACATTCGGTAAAAGGCGCTAAGAGAGGCGATGTCACGACGAAGTTGTAGAGGCTCGAGGGTGTTAGTTACCTTTACATCGCCAATAATGCGAATAGCGCGACCCAGCAATCTGTCCAGAGCATCGAGCAGGTACTGAGCGGAGCCGTCCCAAAGGTGCGAGCAATATTCCACGCAAGACCTAACCTGAGTTTTATACAACAAGCATAGTTGGTCCGGCGCAAAATACCTCCGAATGGGGTGCAAAGAACTTAGTTAAGTTCAACCCCACGAAGACACAAGTTTGCGCATTCACTGCGAAGAAGGACCCATTTATCGTAGTGCCTCAGTTCCAGGGAGTTACTCTTCGTATGTCCGGTGGTATTGGGATCCTCGGTGTGGAAATTTCGGCCAAAGTGCAGTTTGGGAGTCATTTGGAGGACAAAGCCAAATTGACGAGCAAAAAACTGGGCGTCCTGAACAGAGCCAAGCAGTACTTCACTCCTAGCCAGCGGCTGATGCTTTATAAAGCACAAATACGGCCGCATATGGAGTACTGCTCGCACCTCTGGGCAGGAGCTCCGAAATATCAACTCGACCCTCTTGACTCCCTGCAAAGGCGTGCATTCCGCATCGTCGGTGATCCCAATATCACGGCCTCAATGGAGACGCTGGAGGAAAGGAGAGACTTTGGTTCTCTTTGCGTGCTCTATCGGCTCTTTAACGGAGAGTGCTCCGAGGAACTGTTTGCAATGGTGCCCTCGTCACCTTTTTATCATCGCACCACCCGCCACCGCAATAGAGTTCATCCGTACCACCTGGAACCGATCTCGTCTAGCACAGTCCGGTTTCAGCGTTCATTTCTTCCACGTACATGCAGACTCTGGAACGAGCTCCCAGCTGCGGTGTTTCCTGAGCGCTACGATATGTCCAACTTCAAACGAGGTTTAAAAAGAGCACTTCTCTCCAGGTAGGCAGCAAATGAGCTTTGCCCCTGGCATTGCAGATGTCCATGAGCGGTGGTTACCACTTACCATCAGGTGGGCCACTTGCTCGTCTGCCACCTTTAGCAATAAAAAAAAAAAAAAAACCTACGCACCTTGTTCAGGACACCGAGTTTCCGTGAGGCAGTAGTTATGACGGATTCGATGTATTCTTTGGGGTTCAGATCGCAGCGAATGTTCATTCCGAGCAAGGTGATGTTGCTCTGTGTGTGAAGGGTTGTGCCCTGAAGAGAAGGAAGGGGGAGGAAAGGTGACCTTTTCGCCGAGAACGCGCACACCTGTGTTTTCTTAGCATTGAACTCAACAAGATTGTTGGAGCCCCATTCGGAGACGAGGTCCAGCGTCCTGTTGAGCTCAATGATAAGATTCTGCCTCTCCCTACCAATATCACCACGAGCAGCCTCTGAGCTTCCGTGATATCCCCCATGCACGGTGCTGTCGTCTGCATAGCAATGTATAGCTCCCAAGGAAAGCATGTCATTGATATGCAGAAGAAACAATGTTGGGGATAGAACGGAGCCTTGCGGAACTCCAGCATTCACTGCCACGAACCGCGAAGCGCAGCCGTCAACGACAACGCGAATTCTACGCTCGTGGAGGAAGCTGGCAATCCACGTACAGAACTGCGCGGGTAATCCGTATGCCGGAAGCTTGGAAAGAAGAGCCTTGTGCCAGACTCTATCAAAAGCTTTGGCGATGTCGAGACTAATAGCCACCGATTCGCCGCGCTTATCGATAGATTCACCCCATTTGTGCAAAAGGAACGCTAGAAGGTCACCTGTTGACTGTTTAGGACGAACGCCATAAATACCAAGTTATCTATTGATAACTTGGTATTTATTTAACGCCATAAATACCAAGTTATCTATTGATAACTTGGTATTTATGGCGGTATTTATGCAATAGAACTTTATGTCGATATAACATATTTTGCAAAATAATTTCGAATTATCAGACCCGTGTCCGTGTGGTTACTTCTTAGTCCGGTTGGTTGTAAACCTTGCATTTTAATCTTAAATGTCTAAATCTTCATATTGGAATCCATCTTTATTTCCCACAAAATCGTGTAATTATTACATTTTTGAAACCATTTTCACGTCTAACTGTAGCGAGAGACGAGAGAAGAGAGAGAGAATTCAGAGCGTTCGTATGTAGGTACAGTGAACGTTATAAAAGCGCCAAAGCCGGAATTTAACGCAACGCTTTTTAACGCTCGTGCGAATAAGGCTTTATAGTTACAACTCACATAAAACTAGCTACAGATGCGAAACAATTCGTCGTTGATACTGCAATATCGCGTAATAACAGTTCCATGATATACGCTTAAAACTGTATTAAAACAAAAAAAAACACTGTCTGCATCGCGACTCATCTACAGCCGCCCACTGCTGCTGACAAACCGCGTTCCTATCGTCTAACTAGCGATGCACTCGCTATCATTTTAATGTCACGGGTGACATTAGAACCATAGTTCTAATATCATATTATTATAGCGAGTGCATCGCTATGAGTTAGGCGGTAGTCCCCGAGTTGCAACATAGGTCGGCGGGTCGGCGATTTTGGTGTGTATTGCCCCTAAAATTGCGCAGGACCGGTCGGTTTGGAGATCCCTGGGGGAGGCCTATGTCCAACAGTGGGCGTCTTTTGTCTGAAATGATGATGAATGATGATGGCGCCTACAATTGCCTCACGAAACGAGCATGATGACAAATCAATTCAACTAATAAGTGAAAATTTACGTCAAACTGGTATCCAACAACCGCACAAATTCAGAACGCAAAAACCTTAATCAATGGCGCTGAAATTGTGTTATGAGATGAATGTATCGTGCATTTTAATGTGTATTAATGAGCACCGATTGTCAACGCGTATATAAACTATCCCTACTAATATTATAAACGCGAATGTAATTCTTTGTCTGTTACCTACCCTTTCATGCCCTGCTGATCCCGAATTATCATGAATTCCTAAGGGAACGCAAGATGTAACTGATTTATACAACGTGTCTCATTCTCATATCTCCCCATAAAAATTATAATATTTTATTTTATTTAAACTATCAAAAGTGTCAACCTAAAACTGATCTAAAATTGTATTTGCATTTTGATAATTAAATTCGATTGATATGACAAGTTAAAAAGGTTGACACTTTCTTTTCGGTTAAAATAAAATATAATAATTTTTTAGGGGAGTTATGAGTAGACACATTGTATATAGCCAAACAGCTACTATATCACGTGCCAAGGAATATGCGCAAAACCTGAAATTAGTTTGCTCAGAATCGAGAGGAAAATTATTGTTTTCACAAATAAAAAATATGGGTCAGATTATAATAATTAAAAAATTGAACTATTATTAGAGTAGAAGGAATATTTACTTGCGCGCACGTGTCACTCGGGCGGTATCTTTGCTGTTAGCAGCTTGGCACAAAGTAACATCCTGTTCAGAATGGTGCGATTTCGCCGCGAATTATACGCGCGCGAATCGCGTGGAACTCGCGCGATGCTATTGATAAAAGTTTTTGACATTTTTACTCTTGATATTTTGCTTGTTGACATTGAGTAGGTAGCCCGGTCGCAGGCAGGCTGTAGCGCCACTGTCTTTGTGCTTTTAGCGCGTGAAAGAAAAAAGAGATGGCTGAGATGGAATCAAAAAGTTTTATCGATTCTCCTCTCGATTCTGAACAGACCTTTCATATTTTGCTCAATTTCATTTAAATCTATCTACTAGCAACGGGATAGTAACGCGTTTGTCGGCATTGCATTTAATAAGATCGATAGAAGGTTGAAATAGCACAATGAAGTCTTGCGCAGTGTTTAATTTTAATATGATTAGAATATGTTACAATTTTTATTCAACAAAAAATTAATTGCAAACAATTGATAAGAAAGGAAAATAAATAAAAACGTATATTTATTGCACTGAGTTGAGAATACATGTCAATCAAAGAAACAACTAGCCCACCATTTTAAAAATAGTTATTTAAATAGACGAATATATTTACAATTGTTTTTTTATTATTGATGATGGTTAAACCTGTAAATAATAATTACTAGTAAGTACCTCTGTAAGTAAATTGTAATAACTGGCGTGTAAGTTTTGACTTTATTCAAACTTAAGTTTTGACTTTATACAAACTTAAGTTTTGACTTTATACAAACTTTCCCAAATCGTTTTTTATAGATAGTTATGTGAATATATTTTACAAATCAAAGGCTGTAACAAAAGACAGTTTGGTACACCAATTCACGGTCTACCAAACTGTCTATTGTTAACCTATTATGTCGTCGACTGTATGTATGATTCGGCAAATGTGTATAATGGATGGATTAAAAAAAATATCCATAAAGAATTTGTTGACACTTAATTTTAATATGAAATAAAGCTTACAAATTATTATAATTTAGCAATATCTAAGCACGTACCTAATTGCCAGCACCATATAATAATTAAAACTGCCCTTCCACACGCCAGTAAGCATTCTATTTATATTTATTTATATCTTACTTAATCAATTAACATTAAAGTTGAGCATTCACAATAGGCTTAGCACAGAATTTCTTACTATTGAATTTCCGAAGCTATAACAATTATAGGTACACCAGCACATTTACAGTTACCATATTAATATCTAGTAATTTACCCGTGGTCCCACCAGTGGGTGCACACCGAAATGGGATTACCCCAACCATCATCAACCATCAATTTATATCCTCAGTCAACACACACTTTAATCACATATTCACTTTTAAGTGTCATCACACAATCACTTTTGACTTGAATTGTCGCTTCTAAAGTTTTCATTTTGAGTGAAATCAATTTTGTACCCACTGTAGAGCTCGGCCTTCTTGTGAGAAATTTGAATGAAACATTAACAACAATCTTGTTTTTAACACATTAGCGTCAGGTGTTGGTAAATGTGCTTACGCCGGCCATACATATAGAGTTGTTATGGAGCCAGTGCGATACATTTACGAATGTATGTAGTTCATTAATAACAAATATACGTATATTTTGTGTGTTACATGTCTTGATCTCTGTTACAAAAATATTAAAATATCCACAGCGTTGCCATAGTCATGGTTACCTTATTTGGCCTGGTTAGCCTTCAGTCTTCAGCCGGGGGCTCTCTCTGCACTTTTTTCACATACAATCACTCCCAAATGTAGAGCAACAGCGTTAATTAATTGTTGTGCTAGATAAACCACACTAGGCAGCAAAGAAAACGCTTCAGCAACATAAATTAATGTACCTCGATGGTCGAGTGAATTCAGAAATAGGTATTTGCAAAATATGTTGACTGTGTGCCCGAACAGCCGAGCTGAGCGCGATAGAGACAGCTGCAGCTCGGATTTAAGATATGTATGAAAATTAAATAAAATAGACGTTTCGTATACCCCTGTTTACTCCTCTAAAACTAGACCGATTTAAGATTTAAAAATTAAAGAAAAGCTTTGGCTGTGTTTCTATGTGTTTCATATAATATCTCGTTGATTGCTGGATGTTTCAATACGACAGAAAATCTGGCCAGTTTTTTGTTCATAATTATCATCTCGTCTTTGATTGCTCGATGTTTGAACACGGAAGAAAATCAGCTGGCCAATTTTTTACTAAAAAAAAAGAAAATATAAGAACACATTAAAGCGGCCAATTATTTTTTTAAATAGAGCAAGTATATTGTCATTATTTAGGATTTTTCGAATAAGAGAGCACCATTGCCGTTATAGAGGAAGGAAAGGAAACAGGAGGCTACATTTGTATGGAAGAAAATAAGAATCTTTTCATTTCAATTTGGCTAAAAAAATAACATTGACAATATATTTATGTCTTTATCACTGACACGTATTCTCTGCACCCCAGTGTAATGAAATCACAAAATATAACATGTATTTCTCGTAAAAAATGTTTTATAATATTTGGAATTTACATGTGCAAGAAAAATTGTCTGTCTATGAACTGTCTCTAAAATAGCCCGAATCGTCAGTGGTGTGTGTGGTGAGTATCATAGATGGAGGCCGGCATCGTCAGTGGTGTACGGTAGTACCACGTTTATAAGTTACATCGATGTAGTACCTGCGCAGAAGTTTCATTTTCTGATTCTGAGCGAGATTAAATAAAATTCTGATTTTGGGTGATTTGAAATCGTAATGTACGCAATAAAGTCTATTATTTTTAACGGTGTCGGCACTCGTATTCAATGGGCTTTACGTTGCTTTCCTCTGCGCAGCCGAATTTTGCCGATGCTACTTATAAAAGTGGTCTTATTGTCTAATTGTCTATCCTAGATGGAGGCCGGCGTGAGCTTGTCGGCGTAATACTGGTGCAGCACGCGGCAGCGCTCGTGGCGCGCGCACATCAGCCGCGGCGGGGGCCGTCAGGCGGCGCCTCGCCCCGGGGCCGCCCCCGCCCCGGGCCCAGTGACCGCCCCGGGCCCTGGGACCGCCCCCGCCCCCGCGCGCTCCGGCAACACCGTCAGCGACGTCTCCGCGAACCGCACGCCGAGACGCGTGCGCACGCGCCCGTTCTGCGCGCACAACGGGAAACCACAACTCATATTTTTTTCTATAAATTCTTCATTGTACACAAATAAATATTTAACAATCTCTGCCAGTCAACCCCAGCAAGTGTGAAAAGATGATAGCAGCGGGTAATAGAAAAAAATGTTATGGTGATAAATGAAGAAATAGGTATAACATCAGACTTAATTGCTATTAGGATCGCGAGGAGCCAACTTCACCCTGCTCAAAGCTACAAAAGTAGGTGAGACCAGTTAAACTTTACCTGTACCGTCAGCTTCGCTTTTGAGAATTGATACTACACGTAAATCAAATCAAATTTATTTGCATGAAACATGGTTATTACAAGATGATATGTCGTTAATTTAAGTGCAGCACATTTCGCTGTTTTATACAACATGCAAATATTAAAGCTACAATTATGTTACAATAATGAACTTATTAACTAGAAATTAATTGTTACGTTATTTTATACATGTCACATAAAATTGAAATTATTATTAAATTGTAATACCATTATCCTAAATCATTATTATTATCAATTATTTATCAATAACAGTATTTATTGTATTTTATTAAGATAAGCATATTTTAATTATTATTGCATTAGATTCGTATTTATTTGTCACGGAAATTCATAAAATCTTTAATAGAGTAAAAACATTTTTCGCTGAGCCACTTTCTTAAGCTAATTCTAAATCGACTTAGTGGCAGCTCTCTTATATTTTTTGGAATTTTATTAAAAATTCGAATCGTTGCACAATAGCAATTTCTTTTATACACTTGTATTGACATCATTGGAAGCTCTAGCTTAGTTTGATCCCGTGACGAGTATTTTTTAATTGTACTAGATTTGGTAAATAAATCTGGATGTTTTTTAACAAACATACCTACCTCTAAAATATAAAGTGATGTTAATGTTAGTATGTTGAGTTTCCTAAAAAGAGGCTTACAAGAATCTAATGGACCAGCACCACATATTGCTCTCACACATTTCTTCTGTGATAAAAAAACCTTATCAATATGACAGGAATTACCCCATAATAGTAATCCGTATCTTAAAACTGAGCCCACATAACCATGATAAGCCATCTTAGAAGTTTTTTCATCTGTAACTTTCCTTATTTTTTTAAGCGCAAACACAAATTTATTTACCCGACTACACACAGTTTTGATTTGTTCTAACCAATTACAATTTTTATCTAATGTTATACCTAGAAATTTTGCAGTGTCTATTTGTTCAATGTCATGACCGTTATAGTTGATTGTGAGATTTTTTCTGTGCTATTATAATTTCTAAATTGCAAATATTTTGTTTTTGTTAGATTTACAGATAGATTATTACTGCTGAGCCAATGTGTAACATCTTCAACCGTGCTATTTATTGATCTTTCATAACTGGTATTTTCTGGTATAACTATGGAAATGTCGTCTGCAAACAATGTACATTTATGATTGGTGATTTTTGGTATGTCGTTTCTATATATCAAGGAAAGGAGAGGTTCCAAGACGCTTCCCTGTGGAACACCGAATCTATTTATTTTGTAAGCAGATCTGTACGTGGATAAGGTTTGAGTGTCATCAACACGATTTATTTCTACACATTGTTTCCTATTATTTAAATAAGTGTCGATCCAATTTATTGCTTGACCTCGAATGCCATATCGCTCACATTTTTTCAATAAGATATTGTGGTCCACAAAATCAAATGCACTGGACATATCGAAAAATATTGATGCAACTTGTTTTCTTTTATCTAGGTTTTCAGTAATACGTTTAATCAAGGTAAAAGCAGCTAGAGTAGTAGACTTATTTTTCTGGAATCCATTTTGATCATTACTTAATATATTATTTTTGTTTAGAAAGCTAGTTAGACGACTGTGCATTAGCTTTTCATAAATTTTTGAAATTATTGATATTAGCGTAATTGGCCGATAGTTACCGATTTCTTTTTTGTCATCTTTTTTATGTATCGGCTTAATAATAGATTTTTTGAGCTTGTTTGGAAAGACACCGTGACTAAAGGACATGTTTACTAAATGACTCAGTACTGGTGCTGGTTCCTGACTACATATTTTTAGTATTTTGGTCGATATATTGTCATAACCTACAGAATTTGTGTTATCTACTGAATTAATTGCTTTTACAACTGCACTTACCGTACAAGGTCTTAAAAATATTGAAGAATTAATTGAATCTATTTGTTTATAATTTGGATATTTGTCATTAAATTTATTAGTTTTATTTATGTAATAATCATTAAATATATTTGCAATATTAGTTGGATCACTTATTGTATTATTGTTAAATTGAATCGTTTTAATGTCGTAGCCGCACATATTTTTATTTTGTTTATTACTAATTATGTCCCATGACGCTTTACATTTATTTTTCGCTTTCATGATGTACTTGCTATTTTCTATTCTCTTAGATAAAGTAATACATTTTTTAAGTTGTCTATCATATTTCATATAATTTAACTTAATATTATTATTTTTACGATTATTATAGCATGCATATCTTAGTTTTCTCTTAGTTTGCGTAGATGTTTTTATGCCTTTTGTCAACCACTTAGGGCCACCACCAACTTTAGTTCTAATCTTTATCCGCTTTAATGGAAAGCATAATTCATACAGTAATACTAAGTCTTCGTGAAATATGTTAAAGGCTTTATTACAGTCCTCTTCGGTAAATACATTAGACCACGACAAGCTTGAAATATATTCCTTAAATTTTAAGATATTATCCTCACCGTAATCTTTCCTCTTTATATACATATATGTAGGGTTTGGTTGATGGGATGTAGAAAACTCAAGGCTTTGGCCAGTATTGTGGTCAGATAGGTATAGATTGTGAACGGCCCCCACTGCATCCCTCATGTTCCTAATAATATGGTCAATACAGGAAAGTTGACGGGTTGGTGAATTTATATGTAATTTTAAATAATGAGTTTGTAGTATATCTTTAAGTATGTCTGCTGATGAGTCCTTTTGACTAATAGTATTTATATTTAAGTCACCTGCAATGACGATACCTTTATTATCTTTTAGGTCTAATTTATTTAGAAGTAGTTCTAGTTTATTAAAAAACATCTGAATATTAGATGTAGGTGTTCGATATATGCATATAACAATACATTTAAGTGATGGTATAACTACTCCACAGCATTCGAAACATTTTTCACTGGAAAATTCATGACACATTTGTAGCGGTATGCAATTTATAGATTTATCTACTAAAATACAAACACCACCACGTTTTTCAGTTTTCCTCGAAAAGTAACTACCTAGATTAAAGTTTTGTAAGTAAATATTTGGCTCATCACCTTGTTTAACAAAAGTTTCAGTTAAACACAGGATGTCTATCACGTTTTTCTTATCTTTAAATTCATTTAGGCATAATGTTTTGATGCAGCAATGTGTAAGTATAAGTAATTTTTTGTTCTGTGTTAGTGGGCATTTTTTACAGAAAAAACTCATCAGGTGCACTACGGTGTGGCGTATTATTTGTATTTTGACTAACATGACATTTTGTGGACGGAAAATAATAAGGAATAGTACCCTTTTTTGCCGACATTGGCTTGTGTGTCTTCTGTAAGTCTTGTAAATTAGAGAAACTCAAGTACTTCTTTTTATAATATATTGAATCTAGCATGAAGTTAATTTTATAGCAGGCATTAACCAAGTAATGATTTTTATGAAAAAAGTATGGGCTTACATTCAGAAAAGTACAATTTTTAAAGTTATGACAAATTGATTTTAAGGTGTTATTTAGCATAATCTCATTTAAATACTTATTTTCAATTATATTTAAAATAATTATATTAATTTTTTTCAAAGATGTTAGACAGGCAACCAATTCGTACATTAATTTAGTAGGATTTTTATCATCTTCACCTACACATAACAATAGATAATTATCACTACTGTCCTTTATATTTTGACATGTTTTCAACAGTTCACTTGATGTTGCATTCGGTTTCACGACAGATGATATTTGGTAGTTTTCATACTTGCTATTTATTCGTGTTTGAATTAACTGTGAAGACAGGCCTGATATTTGTTGTCTGCCAATTATAAGTATTTCTGGTCTACTACACATAACACTCAAGGTAGTGGAGAGCTTTTCCGATATTAATTTTTGTGAAAATGTATAGTCTGTGCTACTATTATCCTTTATGAAACGCTGCCTTTTCGTTGTAGGTGGAGTCATGTCTTGCGATATTGCTCGAAGTATCCCATTCTCCGTATTTACTGTTTGTTCTATTGACCCTTTGTCCATTATCACAGAGCTATCATCCGACTTTTGCAGGTTTTCACAACTTGAGTTTAGTTGATGTATTTTTCTACGTTTCTTTAAGGAGTTGCAACTTTTTGGAGTATATGGTGATTTGGAACAGAGTTTCTTTAACTGTATAATGATTTTTTCTTGTTCCATAGATTTTTGTGTCAATTTATTGTTCTCCAATATTAAATTCTCAATTTCATTGTGGGCAATCTGTAACTGTTCATTCAATCTCTGGACCTCTTCATTACAATATATTTCTTCATTACCTGTTGATAAATCAGGGAGACTTTTTGTTCGATAATCTGATGTACTGGAAATAAATGACAGGTTTAATGAGTCATTTATGTTCTTTTTCTTGGTTCGTTGGGTGATATTTTGGTATTCCATTCTGTTCTTGAAATATTTAATAATTGTATATATATTTTTCTAAACAACCCTTCTAAGATGTTGATACTTGGTTCATAAAATTCTTCATGGAGAAAAATATTTGTAATAGAAAAATACAAACAACAAAAGAGAATGTCACCGACGAGATTTGAACTCGGGCCCGCTGGATTGTATTGCGTGTCTCGATGCAGTATATCGTTTCGTTTCATGTTTGGTTTTTTTATTTTCCCTTAAAACTCTATGTAGAGTTCGTAAGCTGTTGTCTTTGGAACTACAACTACAATTTTACTTCAATTATAATAAATTAAAAAAGTTTAGAAAATATGATTATAATTTAATGTTCACATATAACCCTTTTCAATTCTACAATATAAACACGAAAACAATTTCTTTGTTAATTCAAAATAACTTAAGTATCTATCAAATTTTTGTAAGTCTGATTTTTTTTTGTTTGTTATCCATATCAAAGTGAAGTGAGCAGCGTGCAAAATCCGAGTTGACAGTCCTAACAGCATTTAAATCAGATAATGCAAAGATTTTACAAAATGGCCAGTAATACTTTAAAAAATAGCGCTACCGCGCTTACGAAGAACGCATTATGAACGATTTTTGCGGAATAGAGATACATTTGAAATCAGAAAAACGAGCTCTATAACTTTATCATAGATATCTTACCATTTCAATATTTTTATTAAAACCGCTATTTCAGTTTTTATAAACGCATTTATCTAAGATATCAATTAATATTTTATTTACCAACTAGCTGTACCCGCAACTTCGTCCTCGTGGAATAGTAACTTTTATTGAAGTTGATAAAAAGTAGCCTATGTAATACATACATAGACACTTAAATTTTATTTATTTGTATAGAAAACGCATCATTCACCTACAGTTAGTGCATACTTAAAAAGGTAGTTAATGCGTTTTTCGTAACCGCGGCAGAGCGGTGCTTTGCGAAACCATAACGATCACTGCCTCAGCTTAACGTTTTTGCATTGAATCCGCATAATATCACGTACAAACCTTTATTGGAGTGACGAGAGCCGTCTCCAGATTTATATTCTTTTTTGTAGAGCTCGATCCTGAATTACCTGCAATGGTATACGTGTCTGTTAAGCTCAAAAATAGATGACAACGCGCTACGATCAAATCAGGATAAAGGTTCCTTGTTTTCATTTGTTATGTAGGGATACGTGGTCTGCGTTTCACGAACTGAGTGTTTTGCCAATCTGGTTGCATCAGAATTCACTGTACAATACCTGTCGTAAAATTCGTCCTATACATTCGGAGTTTCAATGTTGTTTTAACCTTGCTATACATTGATCAATGTTGCTATGCGAGTGAGCGATCATGGTAAGGCCTCTGTGATGTTTGAAATCACCTGGTTCGAGTCTGAAGCTCCGCGGTTCAATTCTCTATCGGGGTAGAAGATTTTTGCTTGGTTAGTGATATGATCCTCAACTACCTATTTTTTTTATTGTGTAAAGAAACATAGGTACAACTTTTTAAATACAATCTTAATTAAATATATCATAAGCCTTATAATAGTTTCCAAAGATAGTTATTACATAATAGTGTTATTAAAGCATCGGAGACAACATTTAATTTTACGTGAGTAACAACATTAACAATAAGTATGTAGAAATTTTAAATTTGTTTTGATTACGAGTAAAGAAGGCAAGTCCACAATTGTTGAGGATTCCAGTTGAAGCTCAATTCTATTCTCGGCCTAATCGTAAGTGAGTTGTATGTCACGAGATTTTTGATGTGGTTAAGGAAGGAAAACTATTGAATGTAACAGAATCGACATAGCTTCGACCTTATCCTGACTTACCAAAGGAATGATATAATGAAATAATAAGGGTCGCTTTGTCCGTTATCAATTTTGCGCCGTAACGGTATTATATACCGTGACAGTGAGTATTTTTTCCATCGATAAGACATAATTATGTCTGAGTAGCTTCCTATTGAAATATCATCTTACGTGACACCGCTCCAGACCGGTGACGGAGTCCCAATCAGAAGAATAAATCAAAGACAGTGTAATACCGATATGCCAGTTTAATAATCATATTACATCTTTACTATCCGCATTCGAAGGATACGAAGTTTATTAGATGATAATGACTTAAGTTTCCCGGAGGACAAAGTTCAAACAGACAAGAAGCTGAGTTCATAAAAACGCGAGAAGAAAGTACCACGTCCCCTTACCTATTGTGTCCGACGCGGAGGTGGACCGACAGCAGGTGTTCTTGAGGAACCTGCGCAGCACCCCGCGCAGGTCCAGCGTGTAGGAGCCGTAGACCAGCGGGTTCATGCACGAGTTGGACACGGCCATCGCGAACAGCAGGTCCTGCACGCGCACCGACACGCGCGCCGCTGATGCGCGGTCTATCATGTACCTGTACAATCATATTTACTTTTTTATACGTACGTGTTAATGAAATTACGCATAACCTGTAACTAGTTTGTTCAGAATCGAGAGTACAATCGATTGCACTAATAAAAAAATATTAGTCAGATTGTATTTTTTTTCTCGGGGGGAAATGCGTAACCGCACCGTACCCGCCGTTGGCTAAACAGCGAGCGTGTGTGGGGCTCTCCCGGCAGAGTGCCAGGCCTACCCTCTAAAACCTCACAGTGTTCTCCCTGCCCTTAAGAGGACTGTGAAGTGACAATTTATGGCTCGAGTATGCACTTTCAAAAATGCAGCTTGTTGCACACCGCTCAGAGTTGAAAGTCCGAGGCAAGTGCCTACATTTCTTATTGAAATATTGTTTCGGGCGATAACTGTTTTACTCCCCTAAACCTTTACGAAATTACACACTTCTCGGTCTCATTAGATTCAGTATACCTTAATCTATGTTTGTACGTTTTGCTTTATTTGTAATTCAGTATAATTTAGTCAAAAAAGATACAAATGCTCGAGGTATTTTTTAAGTCTAAAATATGGATATTTAGATGCTAATAATTTATATTCTGAGCAATATTACTTCAGAATCAAAACGTACCAACCTAGATCTTCATTATATCTACAACATTTCCAAAAATTATGAAAATTGGACTATGTTAAGAGGGTGAAAAGCGTTATCGCTTTTTGTATGAAAATTTACAGCTTCACAATCCTCTTAAGGGCGCGCTAGGTAAGGTCCACACTGCGACTCCACTACCTACGCGCCCGGTTCAGATTGTATCAAAAAAAAATTCAACCAATGCTTTTTTAAACGCCCCTTTCTCAATTCGTCTTTATCTTTAATAGGCATACTTTCCGCCTTTCTCTGCGAGGTAAATGTGAAGAAGTAAGAGCGCACTAGCCGAACCTTTACTCACCAAACCCCTTTCATAGCACTTCCTTCTTGTAAACAAGCAACCCCTGAATTTCATGTTGATGGTGATTATGTGTCAGATTTTCAGAGTCTTTGTGGCTCAATTTTATTTAATAATGATGGGATTAAACAAACTTAACTAAAGTGAAGCATTATCCATATTATATGAAGTACTTCTCATCAAAGCTCACATACGTCCCCACCGAGGGGTTCGAGCCTACCCTATGTTAGGGTGATTAGGCCTTAGTTAACCACGCTGGCCCAGTGCGGATTGGTCGACTTCACATACATCATTGAATTTCTTCGCAGATGTATGCAGGTTGCCTCACGATGTTTTCCTTCACTGTAGGAGCGTCAGACAAATGTACATATGAAATTCGAAACGAAAAACACATTGGTACATGGCGGGTCTCGAACCCCGATCCCCCGATTGGAAGGCAAGTGCCGAGTCCACAGCGCCACCGACGCTCTTAATCTTATGAAGTACTTAGTATAAGATAACTGTTATAGTAACGCCTTTTCCCGCCACAAATTATGTAGTCAGAAATTGAAATTTTGCATTTAGCAGTTTGCCATTGTGTTGTTATGAAATGAAAGACCTCATGTTTTCGTGTAATGCGATGTAAAAAAAGTTTCACTTTAAAAACTTAATTATTAATGTTATAATTATGTAGTCAGAAATTGAAATTTTGCATTTACGACTAGTAGTTTGTCATTGTGTTGTAGGCAATCAAAACTTCCCACGATCTCTTGGAGCAAGTTGAAAACGTTATTGGAACAGATCCACCGCTACTACGATACGTCGTAATAGCGGTATTTCTGTTCCAACAACTCCCCTCTGCGGTTTTAATATTGTTTGAAGCGATCATAGTTGCAAATACTCCCGCTGTGAGTGCCTTTAAAAGCTCCCTGAGAACTGCCGCAAGATGACTGCAAATAAATAGGATAATAAGATTTGTAAGTCTTCGAGTCTTGTTAGAGTCAAAGAACTTTGAGGGAAGTCCCAAGTTTGAGGTAATAATGCTTGTGTTAAAATACTATATTGTGACTAACTGTGCCCGCGATTTCGTTCGCGTGGATGTCGGAAAATAACAACGTGTCGTTAAATTCTTTCCCGTTTTTGCAACATTTTCCATTGATGCTCAGCTCCTATAAGTCGTGGCGTAATGTTTTGACTTAACATGCAAGTGATTTATTAAAAGTCTTTTAATCCAATTTTTTATTTGACAAAATGAAGGAAACTTTCTAAATAGTGAAATTCGCTAGCATCGATAAGTATTGGTACTTTCCTCGCGTTGACCGTATTTTTTCCACTCTGCGTAATATGTTTACTGAATGTTGTATCTAACCGTTTAATAGCATGTATGACGATGAAAATTAAATGGCGATAGCGTGCCAGTCGGATTTTTAATTTGAATATCCTCAACCCACTGTGGCAAATTGAGCGCCTTATGACTGCGAAGAGAGTTGAAATTTGCAAGTGACTACCGCCATTTCCACAGCAAATTAATTCAGTTACAAATTTAAAAATCTTACACTACATTAACTGCGATGTTGCCAGTGCATTTATATTAAGCCATGAATGTAATCTCGCTTGTTTATATCGCAGCTATTGAAGTATTTTTTTACATTTTTATGATACTTGTATTCACAGTACATCAACAGAGTCTACAGCAATATCAACAATCGAAGAATTTTTTTAATCTTCACGAGTTCAGATTTATATTTAAAGTACATAGGTACTCGTAGAGTATTTGTGACTTGTTCTCGTAAGTGCCACATTATAAGGTACAAAGCATTTCCAAATGAATTGTTACTTCATGTGATATGGGATTCAATTTTTTTTTCTTCTTTATTTAATGGCCATACACCTCATGGTTAAGTCGGCCAGCTATTAGTTACATAATATAAACGTTATTATACAATCAAAATAGAAGAATATACCATTATACTATAATTGACAATATTAAATACCTACACACCTAGACAAAAAGGCGTAAATAGTTGCAATTTAATATCTAATTTACCTTAATGTTTTAAAGTAACAAAACTACACAAAACGTAAAACCTAAAAATAAACCGATCCAGTCAAGTCATCCCCAGAGCAGTGCACTTACACGTTCATCCCATTGCATAAGCAATTGTTGACCTTATTCAAGTAGTAGTAATATAATTAATGAACAGACGTAGATAAATGAGGTGGTCAATTCACTGACAGCTGCAGACCGCAGCTGTCTGCCTGACGGCCTGCGCAAAATTCATTAATTTATCTTGACTTTGAGTAACAAGTTGACATTCTGTCAGCAAAATAGCATTTCGCTTGCAGTTTATCCCACACTTTTGCATTTAACGGCGGTAATAATAATGTGTAGGTAATCCAAACAGTGAAGTCAACCAATCCGTACTGGGCCAGCGTGGTTTGACTAACGCCTAATCGCCCTAACTAGTTAGGGTAGGCTCGTGCTCGTGTGGGTAGGTGGGGACGTATATGAGCTGTAATGATGATGAATCCAAACAGAACATTTTTATTTGTTGTACACAAAACACTGGGAATACGCAGGCAGAGGGAAACGCTATAATGCAAAACTTATACGAGAGATAGGGAGTGGGATTTTGAAAATTCCACGATTGGCTAGGGTTTCGAAATCAGAGGAGGAAATATTTTTTTCTGAGTGAAGATAGCTACTTTTTAACCGACTTTCAAAAAAAATAATTTTACGAAAAATAAAAAACCGACTTCAAAAACACTGAAAATTAAAAATAGTATAAGAATAGGTACAGACAACATCACACTTCTATATTGAAGTCGGTGCCAAACGATGATCTCCTAGAAAGTCTTAAAATTTGTCACGTCCCCACCGAGGGACACGAGCGTACCTTGACCTGTTATGGTAGGGCCGATTAGGCCTTAGTCAAACCACGCTGGCCCGCAGTGTGGATTGGTTGACTTCACCTTTGAATTACATCGCAGGTGTATGTAGGTTTCCTCACGATGTTTTCCTTCACCGTAGGAGCGCCAGATAAATGTACATATGAAATTCGTGAAATCGAAAAACACATTGGTTCATGGCAGGATCGATCGCGGGCCTCCCGATTCTACTCGAAGCACTGTCTAGTGCCGAGGCCACAGCGCCACCGACGCTCGTCTTTGCTTCTTCGCTCGGCAACTAGAATTGACAGTTTAGCGCAGAGGTCGAGTGATCACCTACTGCGCAACGGGTCGCGGGTTCGATTCCCGTACGGGACAAATGTTTTGTATGGCCTACAGAAATTTGTTCCGGTCTGGGCGTATGTGCATGTGATATTCTAAGTTAGTAACTGCACCCACGACACAGGAGAAAATCCTAGTGTGGGGCGACGTTTAAAAAAATATGTAGGCTACTTTGTCGTGAAAGTATTCACACAAAAATATATACACATATTTACACATTTACAGCTTATACTTAATTATATAAAATCAATAAAACTTAATATTAACTTAAATCTATTAAATAACAATTGATTATATTTACATTTATATATTAATAATATATTTTATTAACACATGTATTTACATATTAAAATCAATATTAATATTTCATATAACAGTACGATGTTTATCGGTTTGTCGATGTCGATATCGATAACGCCGTATCGATACGACCCTCGCACTAGCGTCACTGCTTGTACATAAGCCTATGTAATGCATCAGCGCAGCGGCGCCGGCGCGTCTCCCAAACCAGTCGAGACCTTATCACGACGCGGAGCGCACGCTGCTTTGTAATCGCTTATATACTTTCCGTACTGATACATACGCATCCTTACTTGCACAACGCTTGTTACCATAGTTTAAGGAACTATATATTTCTTGCCTCACGCCTGTCTGTAGTGTACCATATAGTGCTATCTATCTAAGTGCATATATTCCTATCGCGCCTTCTATATGTGAAATAGTTTATGGACTGGTTCGAGTAAACATATATAACGTGAGCTGAACTGTTATTTACCAAACCCTCCGTTATTACCATCGAACACACCATAGTGGTCACCCCAGTTTGAACGATGGATAAGGAATTTCAAGATGCACGTGGCGGATTACCGCCAACTGGTACTGCGAACGATAGTGATGGGCACATATCGACAAGAGATATCGACATTTTTAAAGTCGGTACCAGACTTCCACCATTCTGGCCTGAGAACCTGAGTTGTGGTTCGCGCAAGTAGAGGGGCAGTTCGTCGTATCAGGAGTCACCAGCGACTCCACCAAATTTTATTACGTGGTCGGACAACTAGATAACCAATTTGCACGTGAAGTTAAAGATATCATCATCAGTCCACCACCTACTGATAAGTATCAGAAACTGAAAACTGAGTTGATCAAGCGGTTGACAGCGTCGCAGGAGAAGAAAATTAAACAGCTTTTGGTGCACGAGGAGCTTGGAGACCGTAAGCCCTCCCAATTTCTGCATCACTTGAAGAGCCTCGCCGGTGTAAACGTTCCCGATGACTTTTTGAAGACCATCTGGGTTAGTCGACTTTCCCATGGGATCCAGACCGTGCTCGCAGGCCAGCCCCCTTCAGCCTTCATCGAGGACCTGGCAGATCTGGCCGATCGTATTCACGAGTTGGCCACACCATCTCCAGCCGTGGCGTCTACCAGCCACTCCCAGTCCAGTCCCGGTTCATCATTGGATGCATTGACGAGAGAGGTTGCTGAACTACGCAGGCAGTTGCAGAAGCTGACGTTAGAAAGGAGCAGTAGATCCCACTCCAGACCCGCTAGGTCACCTCGACGAAGATCAACATCTCGGCCTCGACGCTCCCAGTCGAACTACAGGAAGTTCCCGATCTGCTGGTATCACAACAAGTTCGGAGAGAAAGCCAGCAAATGCGTGACCCCCTGCGACTTTAAGGCGGGAAACGCCAGGGGCGGTCGATAGTGGCGACTGCTGACTGCCCAACTTCTTCAACTGGTCGCCAGTTTCTCACGGATCGAGCTTCGAAGGTGCAGTTCTTGATCGACACAGGAAGCGATCTCTGCGTCTACCCCCGGTCCCTTCTTCGTGATCGTCGTGCGAAGACTGAATACAACTTGTGTGCTGCGAACGGATCCTCAATAGCTACTTACGGTTATGTTCACTTTAATTTAGATTTTGGTCTACGTAGATTGTTTAGTTGGCGCTTTGTAGTGGCTGATGTAACAAAGCCTATAATAGGTGTAGATTTCTTGAATCATTATAGCCTTACTGTTGACTGCCGTAACAAACGATTGTTAGATTCAACAACCTCTATTTCATCTGTAGCAAAATTAGTTAAGTGTAGTAATGTAGCTTCTGTTAAAGTATTGACTGGTGAATCTCGGTATCATAAAATCCTGCAGGAATTTCCGGAGATCACCCGACCAACTGGTACACATCGCAACATCACACATAATACAGTCCATCATATCCGCACGACTCCAGGCCCTCCAGTCTCTTGTACTCCACGTCGGCTAGCTCCCGATAAATTAAGGCGATTAACACACGACACCGCGCACCGTCGCGGTTGGCGGTGAAGCGGATCTCAAGTCGCATTGGCCTCTATTAAATCCGTTGATGCCAAACACACGTACACCGCCTGACCGCGCGGTCGAGCGATGCTTGCGCCGCCACCGCCCCTCCGCGCGGACGACAGCGCGGAGAGGCGGCTCTTCACACACGGGGCGCCGCATAACCGCGCGGATCATCGTGGATTCGTGGGTGCATGCCGTGTTGCATTTTAAAAATGGATTTCGATGCCGAAAAATTTCATTTGGAGATTGAAAGTCGCCCTGCAATCTGGGACATGAAAAGCACACATTATAGTGATAGACTCTTTAAATGAAACAATGGGAAGAAATTGTTACCATATATTTAGAGCCTGCCCCCGTAGCACGTCCAACAAAACACGACATGATAAAGCGATATATCGCGGTGAACTGTCAAAATACGACGAAACCCTATTGTATTTTGACAGTTCACCGCGATAAACCGCTTTATCATATCGTGTTTTGGTGGACGTGCTAGGGGGGCTGGACAAACTTCTGACAAAGGAAGGAGGAAATGAGGAAGTGGACATTCGCGTATAGTTAAAAAATTTATCTTCATGTTTTCTCAAACTTTTATAGAATAAAATGAATGTCCCATTTGGAGTTCTGCTTCGTAGAAATGGATGAACCCAATATCTTATATTTTTCTTTCTACTCCATAAAAGCCAGATTGCTGCCACCACTTCAGTGTCCATTCTTGCCAGTGTCTTTGATCAGATTAGTCAAAACCGCGTTAAATCCATCCGCGCGGACAGGCGCGTAAACCGCCTTACCGCGCGGGGCACCGCTTCAAAATCCGCTTCTCCGCCACCGCCCGCCGCGGCGGTGCGCGGTGTCGTGTGTTAATCGCCTAAAAATCGCACAACAGGAGTTCCAGTCCATGATTGCCAATGGGACAGCACGACCTTCACACAGTCCTTGGGCGTCTCCTCTTTACCTGGCGCCTAAAAAGGACAATGGCTGGCGTCCCTGCGGCGACTACCACATGCTCAATGCCCGAACTGTACCTGACAGGTATCCGATTAAACACATTCATGACTTTGCTCATAATCTGGTTGGATGCAAAGTTTTTAGCACCTTGGATTTACTGAAGGCGTATAATCAGATACCTGTCAGCCCAGCAGACATTCCGAAGACCGCGATCACTACACCTTTCGGTCTATATGAATTTCCTTTTATGACCTTCGGACTTCGGAATGCGGGCCAAACCTTCCAAAGGTTTATGGACGAAGTCACTCGTGGTCTAGATTTCGTCTACGTGTACCTGGATGACATTTTAGTCTTCTCCCTCAACGAGCGGCAGCACGAGCAGCACTTACGCCAACTTTTCGCCAAGCTCAAAGAGTATGGCATGCTGGTGAACACGGCAAAGTGTATTTTCGGTGTACCAGAGGTAACTTTTTTAGGTTACTCCATCTTTGAGGGCGGCTCCAAGCCTTTGGACTCCAAGGTACAGGTAATAAAGGATTTCCCATCACCTACTACTTTGCGACAACTCAAGGCGTTCCTGGGCATGCTGAATTTCTACCGGAGATTTCTTCCACAAGCTGCTCAAGCCCAGGCTCCACTACATGCGCTACTTACAGGTTCTGTAAAAGGGTCACAGCCAATTAATCTTTCAGGTGATGCCCTCCAAGCCTTTAACGCATGCAAGGAAAGCCTTGCTAATGCTGCCTTACTAGCTCACCCCGACTGTGCCGCTAAACTTGCCTTGGTGACAGATGCTTCCGATAAGGCAATCGGCGCAGTCCTCCAACAATATAAGGACGGAGCGTGGCAGCCATTAGCCTTCTTTTCGCGAAAACTTAGCCCATCCCAGGTGAAGTATTCACCCTACGATAGGGAACTGCTCGCCATATATGAAGGCATCAAATACTTCAGGCATATGCTCGAGGCTCGGCACTTCGTTGTCTATACTGACCATAAACCGATCAGTTTCGCATTCCACGAAAGGAAGAAAAACTGTTCGCCCAGGCAGTATAGACACCTCGATTTCATTGCCCAGTTCACATCCGATATCCGACACATATCTGGCAAGGATAATGTGGTTGCCGATACCTTGTCGAGGATTGAGGAACTGGGAGTGCCGGTGAGCCTCGAGACTATAGCACATAGCCAACCGTCTGATCCCGAACTTCAGCAGCTTCTAACCGAAGGTACGTCTCTGCGTTTGGAGAAGCTGACAGTACCTGGAAGTCGAATTCCCTTGTACTGCGACGTCAGTACACCGACTTCCAGGCCTTTCATACCGAAGTTTTATCGTCGACAAGTCTTCGAAAGCCTCCACTCACTGAGCCATCCCGGAGCTAGTGCATCTGCAAAACTAGTTGCAGAGCGATTCGTCTGGCCCGGTATACGCAAAGACTGTCGAGAATGGGCTCGCACTTGTCTAGCTTGCCAAAAGGCAAAAGTCAACCGCCATGTCACCGCACCTCTTGGCACGTATTCTTTACCCCGCATGCGATTCAAGCAGATTCATATAGATCTCGTGGGTCCCTTACCACTGTCGGAAGGTTATCGGTATTGCCTGACGGCTGTAGACCGATTCACCCGGTGGCCGGAAGCAGTACCGATAACAGACATTACCGCGGAAACAGTGGCTAAGGCCTTACTGTCGACATGGATCGCTCGATTCGGTTGTCCGACACAAATTACCACCGACCGAGGGCGACAATTTGAGTCGGCGCTATTTCAGTGCCTCTCAAAAACTGCCGGTTTTGAGCACAAACGGACAACCGCTTACCATCCCGCATGCAATGGCATGGTGGAAAGATTCCACCGGCAACTTAAAGCTGCCATAGTTTGCCACGCAAATGACAAGTGGACAGAGTCATTGCCGTGGGTTCTCCTAGGCATACGTAGTGCCTTTAAAGAAGACCTTCAATGCTCATCTGCCGAGTTGGTATACGGAGAGCCATTAAGGTTGCCGGGTGAGTTCTTCCAACCTGCTGACAGTGGTACAACGGATCTGACCGAATTTACCGCTCGCCTTAAGCAAATAGCTACGAGGTTACAACCCACACCGGCTTCTCGTCATGCCAGCCCGAAGGTATTTGTTTACAAGGAACTAGCAACCACCGATCACGTGTTCCTCCGTGAAGACGCTTCGCGTGGTTCTCTTCAACCAGCATATTCGGGCCCCCACAAAGTGTTATCAAGAGACGACAAAGTATTTAAGATACTGCTCAAGGGTAAAGAGGTCACAGTATCGATAGACCGCGTTAAGCCGGCCTTCATACTGACTGACCATAAAGAAACCGAACCTGTACCATTACCGGATGTTCAGAAAAATTACATCACTCGTTCTGGACGCCGAGTAAAATTTACAGATTTTTATCGCCCTTGACGGTCTCTGGAGGGGGGTGGTGTAGGCTACTTTGTCGTGAAAGTATTCACACAAAAATATATACACATATTTACACATTTACAGCTTATACTTAATTATATAAAATCAATAAAACTTAATATTAACTTAAATCTATTAAATAACAATTGATTATATTTACATTTATATATTAATAATATATTTTATTAACACATGTATTTACATATTAAAATCAATATTAATATTTCATATAACAGTACGATGTATATCGGTTTGTCGATGTCGATATCGATAACGCCGTATCGATACGACCCTCGCACTAGCGTCACTGCTTGTACATAAGCCTATGTAATGCATCAGCGCAGCGGCGCCGGCGCGTCTCCCAAACCAGTCGAGACCTTATCACGACGCGGAGCGCACGCTGCTTTGTAATCGCTTATATACTTTCCGTACTGATACATACGCATCCTTACTTGCACAACGCTTGTTACCATAGTTTAAGGAACTATATATTTCTTGCCTCACGCCTGTCTGTAGTGTACCATATAGTGCTATCTATCTAAGTGCATATATTCCTATCGCGCCTTCTATATGTGAAATAGTTTATGGACTGGTTCGAGTAAACATATATAACGTGAGTTGAACTGTTATTTACCAAACCCTCCGTTATTACCATCGAACACACCATAAATATATATACAACAAGTATGGTCATATGGCCAACGTATTTTGGTAGAGAGGTTCGCCCAGCCTTGCCATCTCCAGGTTAAATGCTCTAAGGGCGGGACATACCACATGGCCATGGTGGCGTACGGCAGCCAGCACAGCGCGAACACGGACACGATGGTGACGGTCATGCGCAGCGTGCGCCGCCGAGCGCGCTCCAGCACGCGCCGCCCGGACCGCCGCAGACGCACGTGCGATATGTTGCGGCGCGTGCATTTCTCTGTTGGTGGAAAAACAAATATCTTAGGTTTTGGCATACTTTTAAATTAACAAAGTAAGAATTATTTGTATGTAACAAAGTACATTGTTCACCGCGGGACGAAAATGACCGATTACTAGCGAGATAGCAGTTTGTGGCCCGAAGTCTCAGCCGAGGGCCACAAAACTCCCGAGCTAGGAATCAGACTTTCTCCCAAGTGCTACATACTGCTTTATACTACACCTGTAAGGAACATATAAAAACGTGTTTGATTGAAATTGTTTATAGTCTCATATTAGTATGAAATAGTACATTGTTACCCCAGGGACTAAATAAGTCTTTAACCCGAGGTAAACACTGTGCTTTTCATTACGAATACAAGGAAAGTAAAAATAAAACAATGAATTAGCTAAAGAAAAAACGTGTAAATTTTATTTTACATACTTAAATCAACAACTTCTGCTTTCGCCTGCTTTTTCTCTTATAAAATCAGGCGTTAACTCCATATCTCAATCAGATGAACTCATTGTGTTAATTATTAACACAATGTTATAGAAATATAATTAACAGTTAATACAAATCTCTGCTATACGAAGTATTAACAAAACTCTACAAATGGAAAAAACAAATGAAGATCGCATTGCCGCTTTCCCGCTTATTTTGTTTTTTTTTCTGTGGCCAGCTATTCAGCCATTTTTTTTAATTTTCATAATTTAAAAAATGGTTAATATTTTGCCCACCTCTATGTTATTTTAAAGAAATAGTTTAAAATAAATTAAGTATAATTAAGTCATTAAAAAAATATATTCTTTAAATACTTAACATTATGTTATTTAAATTTTACACCGCACTGTAATTGAGTGGAACAAGCCGGAACATGGTTCAATAAAAATGTGAAAAAAGAACTAGTTTCTTTTTTAAAAATTGACAGCAGCCGTCAGTTAAAAGTGATTCTCCCTAGGGCTGAAAAGTATTACTTTCAACCCGCTCTTCAGGCAAATTCAGACCTACTTTCAGAGTATGAGTAATGAAAATATTATTACATTTGTATGGGTGTCATCTCAATATCACTTCCACTACTAGAATTCGACATTTTAACTTTTTTTATGATAACACAGTGATCTGAGATCATACAGCCACCTTGCAGTGCGGCAAAACTCAGTGCAGGTCGTGGTGAGTGAAGGAGCGCGTTCTCCCGCCTCCACCCCGCGGAGGTTCTAACAGGTTAGAAATGGAATTTAGTATAACTTTTCCCCCCGCTAAAACACGATATAAAAGGATTTTTATATAACTTTTCCTCCCGCTTATTTAGGTCGTAGAAAAAACTAACTTTCTCTTTCACTTTTGAGGGAATAATGACTGCTGTTCCGATCAGGTGTAGTATAAAATAATTTTATTCAGTCCACGCCAAAGTACAGTTTCATTGATTTCACCTGAACCTAACAAACACATTTTATCCCAAACTCCGATCTGGTGTATTAAAAGTACCAACATTTGTTATTCGAAAATTTTGCTTTTTCAAGCCCCTTCAAACGGTATATTATTTTGTGAGGGCTTTTTTCGCCAACTATGTAAGCAACAACAACAACATTTTTTTGTTTTTGTTACGTTTAACGTTAACGATCTCCGATGCGTTGTTCTCGAGTTATTTAATTTTACGCTATTTCGTACCGCTTTTATGTAACTGTACAGTTTTTGCCGGCTAGCCTCTGTCTCCACAACAAGTAGATTTTTAGCTTAACTCTAAAATTTTGTTAACAAATATTTCTTAATTTGTTATGGAACTTGGGTCTCTGAGCAAAGTTGTTGTGCCTTGAAGATTTTATTATACTGTATTTGATGAAAGACAATAAAGATTGACGAAATATAGAAACAATATGTAACGACCATTCCAGTTTTCTATTTTCCATAAATTTAATATCCTTAATTTTTTTTACGAAATAAATATATAAAGTGCGACTTTTCTAATAATTTCACTTTCTATGGATGGACTTTATGATTTTCATTGGAAATCAATCGCGTTTTTTCATGTCAATCACAATTTCAAGTCAATCTATAAATACAATATTTATATACTTACACTAATTTAACAGATTAATTATAATATAAAAATATATAAATGTAAAAAACGTAAAGTTTGTTTATTATTTCGACTTTTTGTATTTAGGTAAGTATTCAATATTATTTACAATTAAAAATTTGTGGCTTAGTGCAAAAGGATCCGCCATGAAATGTCTTATCACTGGGGTGATATCTTGTAACAGTTTCTTCTTTTCTTTTATTTAGAAACGTTCTGTTCATAAAACCTTATTACCGGCGACATAGCTGGGACAAATCCTATCAATAAATATACGCTATGTGAGGAAAAAGAGAAAGTTTGTGGGACACTCCGGGAAATTAGGTTGCGAGCCGAACATTTTTACTAATGTCGTCTTGAAATATTATAAACACTAGATAGGGATTTCTTTAAACTATTATTTGAAAGCCAAGTGGTGCTCGGTGAGTGAGTGAGCTAATACCATTAGTCAGATTGTCAGACTCCTGGAAGAGTATTTTCAATGTAGATATATTGTATTGGTGTAGATTCAACTTTTTTTCTCATTGCTACTTGTATTTGCAGACATCTTGAGTAGGTATATTCAGGATGTATGCACTCTAATCTATGCACATACAAGGTTAAATATGTTTCCTTTAAATTAGAATGTTTTGCTTTGTTTTGACGTCAATAAGTGCCTATAGAGGCCTAAGTTGAATAAAGATTTTTGAATTTGAATGGGATTGAGTGATTACAATTAACCTACTCAATAGAATACAAAGTTCTTTCTAGCCGACTTGAACCTATTCTTGACTTTTAAGAGTATTTTTTTTATTTAATACTGGGTTAGTCTAAAAAGGCGTATCAAGACAAGGGTGGGAAAGGACACATAATAGTGAACAGCTTTTATTCAAGCACTTTTAATAATAAACATTGATATTATTGGAGTAAAAACGATTTATTAACATTTAAAAACAAACTATTCTGTGGCAGCCCTAGCCGTCAGCTGTTGTTTGTTTGCAGAGGTCGAGTGATCGCCTACTTCGTAACGGGTCGCGGGTTCGATTCCCATACGGAACAAATATTTTGTATGGCCTACAGAAATTTGTTTCGGTCTGGGCATATGTGCATATGAGATTCTATGTTTGTAACTGCACCCATGACACAGGAGAAAATCCTAGTACGCGGCGACGTTGTTTTAAAAAAACAAAAAACAATCAAAAAAATATTCCAGGGTTAATAAAGCGGCCTAATTTATTTCGTCCAAGTCTACGCGGCATGTTGGGTAACCTGTCACTCCAAATATTTTATGATGCGCAAGTGCTACCCTGAGCTCCGCCCACATTCAGGGTTGAACATTTTTAAATTTGATGTTTTTATCCAATTGAATATAATATAAAATAAACGTGTGCAAAATATAAGCCAATACCTATTCCTACGTTAAGACCCCCACCGCTTGACCATTTTGACTATGACATTGACCCTTTAGTTCTTTAAATTTGCTTCGGTGAGCTGGTATTAAATTTAAGTACTAAAAAGATTAAAATAAAAAATTATTTAGTATTCAATGTATTTAGCTCTCCGTTAGTGAAGATAATCACTAATACAGCTGTTGCGATAAACATAGTTACAGTAATACTTTATTATAATACATATTTATTTGTCGTCCCAACATTATTTACATACTGACTATGTTGTGCACTTGTTCCATACTGGAACAGTATTTTTATTAATTATATTTCCAAGCAACCGTATAATCGGATGACAAATTCTAATCATGTCTGTGTGAGGCGATTATTCGTTTTCAATCCGGAAGCAACCATGTGATGGTTGGTAGGCGTAACAAGCCTTTTGGAATCCGACAACCGTCGTCTGCGCATAACCGATCCAACACCAATTCCAAAGTCATCAATTTTGGGATCTCTAGCTCTGCGTACTGGTGATACGAGTATAATTCACATGTGACCTATGAACCTTTTGTGTGGTATTTTGGCTGACTGCTTGCTTTTATTGCGTCGACGTACCTCTCAGCTATTTTTTACCTAGCCCTCGACACGTGGCAGTGCGAAAGAGTGATTGCGGTAAGTCGCCATTCCCAAGTGCAGGGGCGCTCAAACCATTGACGTATATAACCGTTATATACGTCAATGGCTCAAACTTGAACCGCTGGCGATCTACCTAAATTATTGTTAGAATCCGATTGATCGACTCTGGGAGGCTGCAAGTAGGTATGTATGATGCAGGATTGTCTTCTGGGTAGGTAGAGTCTATTGTGGCGCAGGCTAGTATTATGTTATCTGTGGCGCAGGTATAAGTATAAATAGTTGCACCTTGCAGGATTCCATGGCCATGAACTTACGTAGAATTAGTAGGAACGACATTTAGTTTTCCGCGTTATGTTTTTTTAATCAAAGTCGGTGTAGATCTGCTCTAAAAAGTCAATGAAAAACTCAAACTTGTTCAAAATTCTGGTATGTTGGTTCTAAAAAAAATTAAAAGTCTCGAATGTTCCAAAGTACTCGTAGGTAGCTAGGTTTTCAACTGCTAAACACGCCGCGCAAACTTTATAGAAAAATCGGCGGGAATCAAAAACGACGCGCGTCGTGACTTTTCTTTGACAAGTCTATCGTACGTTCTTTGATAAAGTCGCCTTTCGTCGTTAGCAGGTGGTTACTATGATAGAAGAAAATAATGATGTAGCCTCCTAATCACCTAAAACAAAAACTAAATAGATCGAATATGTTCTAGTCTTATTGAGGAACAACTAAACTTAAAACTGAACAGATATCTATGTCGGCATTTTTTTCTCAAGATCAACTCAAGAAGGACTTGCGATCCACTGTTTGAGCACCCCTGCCCTAAGTAATATTGCACAACACTAATTTGGGATTAAAGTCTAGTCTAGTTATTCAGTTACCTACTTGTTATAAGTAAAACATGGTTATAATCTGTCTGTTTACCTTAACCAAATAAATAAGTAGACATCAGCTTGTGAGCCTGTATAAATCCACAGATAATAAATGTCAATATTAATTTCGTCAGGCATATCGCCGCCGGCATATTCACAGTAAATCCTCCGAACGGCGCAATAGCTCTTTTGGAATGAACAACTTTTTAAATTAGTTTTTGACTTCCAATAGAAATGATGAAAAATCTTTTTTTTTTTTTTTTTTTGGAAAATAAAGTCCACAGATCTTATAGACATATACAATTCAAACTTAAATTAGGCCTTACATCTAATTACAGACTTACATTCTAATGATTATCTTATAATGGGTTGTTGCTGTGTGTGTGTGTGTGTGTGTGTATGCGTGTGCGTGGGTGTGTGTGTTTGTATTTTCCATGTTCATTCGCATAACATAGCATAATAGTTTTAATTATTCATTTGTAAGAATATTAAAGATAGTATTCTTAAAGTTTTGGCTGCTGCTACTAAATATATCCACTGCGTCAAATCTTTTATTGAAGCATTCAAGGGTACGACATACCACAGAATTTTTATAATAGTTTGTATGTGACTGTGGCAGATTAAACAAAGACGTATGCCTAGTGCGAGTAGTAGGTGCTCGGAGCTGTATGAATAGTTCACATAGAGTTGTACTATCTATCGCACCCTGACATACCTTGTGGAGGAACATCATGTCGAGAAGCTTCCGTCTATCTGCCAGGGATAGCATTTCATAAAGTTTGCAGGATTCCCTATAGTCTTTCTTTGTAACATGTAGGCGATAATTTAGGTGCTTTATAAATTTAGACTGGATCTTTTCAATTTGTTGGCTATATGTGATATATTGAGGGTTTCATATATTACTGCAGTACTCTAGTATGCTTCTGACGTATGAGTAAAAGAGGATTTTGAGACATTTTATATCCGTAAAATGTTTACATACTCGAAGTATGAAACCAAGGTTTTTATACGATCTGTTCACAATATCTGTAACATGCTCGTTGAAGTCGAGCTTGTTGTCCATCAAAACACCCAAATCACGAACCAAATGCGTTTTTTAATGTAAATATTATTTATTGAATAATTGTAATTAACATTATTTTTCTTTCTTGATCTTCATATCTTATTTCAAAATATCAAATAGAATTATACGACAAATACGTAATCATGAATTTTTTTTCATTGAACAGTTGAACACGTTTGGATAACGATAAACGCTTTTCTTCCTCTTTACATAGTCCAATTTTCATAATTTTTGCAAATATTGTAGATATAATGAAAATCTAGGTTTGTACGTTTTGATTTTAAAGTAATATTTCTCAGAAGATAATTTATTAGCATCTACATACTCGTATCTATATTTTAAACTTAAAAACTACCTCAAGCATTTTTATCCTTTTTTGACTAAATTATACTGAATTACAAAAAAGCAAAACATACAAACAGGTTTTGATTCCCGTGTAAAATTACAAAATTATCGAAAGTATATGACATAAACAATTCTACTCTATTTCTACGAAAAACGACATTACGCATGCCACGTTCTCTTTGATTCAAATATTATTTTGACCGAAACTAGTTTGACATAATTATTGTTCTCCAAACCTACTCTTTAATAGTTTACGAAAGTTTCGAACGAAGAAAATAATTTGACTGTTTATTTTTCGGAATATTAACCCCAAAACGAACACAAAAGTGTTACCTTTTGACATTCGTAATTGTCAGTTTTTAAGTAAGTTTATGTGAAATAGCTGCTGGAATACTTTTTCTTGTAGCTGCTTTGCAAACATATAAGTAGTGCGTAGAAAGACCCAAAATTACCTCCGAAATAATTTAAATTTCGCGTCAATTCCCGACTTGGGAGTTTATACAAAATTATACTCAGTCGAATATTATTTGAGAATTAAAATTAATTATTAAGAAGAGCATCGATTTGCTATGGGGTGACAAAGATTGTCATTTTAAGCTAAAATCAGTAATCATCAATATTATTCCTACATAAAAGCCCAAAATAGATTGATAACTACCAATAAGACTCTTATTTACAATTTAGAATAATTTGGAATAAATAACATAACACAAAATATAACTGCGCGTAAGAAAGAAGCGATATGGGATTATAAAAAAACACTTGAAACATTGCGAATTTGTTAAACCACTATGTTTACATTTCGACATCTAAAAGATTACTTATATAAAGAGCCTCTTCTTAAATTAGCCAGATAGTACCCTAAAATGAGGTGGATAGGGTAGGCTTTAAATGTTGCTACCATGTTTAGCCTATTCCGATTCTTATTAAAAATGCTTCCTCAGATTTTTCAGTCTGTTGTCCGGGTGCTAATTTTTTCGAATGACTATAATAATTTGCTCTTTTTCTATCAAATTTAAGAGAAAATTCCATATATCGAAGAAAAGAAAAAGTTTTGGTTTCACTCTATTGACCCCTGAAACCCCATTTACCACATTTTACGGCAATGACCTCATTTCATTCGTTCGACTTTATTGACCCCTGGATCCCCATTCAACTCCATTTTACGGCAATGGCCTCATTCCTTCTTCGTTTACGAAAGTTGTCTATGGAAACCAAAATATTTGTGCGTATTCGAAAATGATATACCTAAAATAGAATTACTTGCGAAATTTTGATTGATTTTCATTCGTTGACGAAAGTTCATTTCGGAGAAACAGAGTAGATCACCAATTATATAATATATTTTGCTCGTGTTGACCTACAAGTATGATTTTTTTGTCTATTTTGTCATATTGTATAACAGTTTGGGGTGGATCAAAAAACCTCATTAGTTACGTTTAGAGAGAGCTCAAAGAGCGGTCTTAAAGGTAATGATTTTTAAACCCATTTATTTTCCTACCGATGAATTATATGCAATTACTGGATTTTTAACAGTACGACAATTGTTTATTTTGTATGTGTTACTTCGAAAGCAGTCTCAACTGACATACAACCATGATAATAATTATATCTAACAAACGTAGATCAGATCTAGTATGTAAACTTGAATTCTGTAGATTAGATCTTGTTAAGCGAAATTTCTTCTACCTCTCTCCTCGTCTTTATAACAGGGTTAACAAGATCTTAAATATATATCCATTTACCATAAAGGAATGTAACAAACGAGACACGACGTGGTTACAAAAGCTTTCATATATCGAAACAGAAAACTATTTACTTTAATAATATGAAAACTAAAAAAAAAATACCGACTATTCAATAAACAAATATAGATAGTTATTTCTATCTCTTTATTCGATTCTAAAAATTTACGTTGCAAATAATCACTAAAACTACCTTAAACTTAATTTGAGTACTTAATACGAATAACATGATAAAATATTATGGCTTCTGTACGAGGCACATTGTATGTCTGTCAGTATTAGTAAATATTCGTATATTAGTTTAGTTTAGGCTACATGTTTAACATCAATATATAACACACAACACACAATTACACTAATAGCATGCATTGAGGCATAGTGCAAGTATAATTTTCGCAAATAAATTTAAACTATTTTTTTTTAAATATAAAGTGTATGTTTATGGATATTAATTTGGTAGCTAATTATATTGTGTAACTGGAGCGCTGCTGCTCCTATTATCTCCGTTAGTGCTGCGACACAGTTTCTTATAACTAATGCAGTTATTAACTTAATTTTAAGTGAATCACTGTATATTGTTCCAAATAAATTATTATTATTATTATAGCTAAAAGAGGCCGCAGTCCCGGAGAATTGAATATAAATTAGAGTTCGGTATCTCTAAGCGTTCCCGAGGAAAAAGATCTTGATAGACAGACGAACAGACGGACAACAAAGTGATCTTAAAGGTTTTTTTTTCATTTGAGGTACGGAACTCTAAAACTATCATAATAAAGAATTTCGTTCTAAGTGCGAACACACACGACCGACTATCGGTGACTGATTTTTGACGGTGGAAAATCCATATACTAATCTATATATATAAAAGAAGAAACTGACTGACTGACTGATATGACGACGCACAGCCCAAACCACTGGGCCTAGAGATTCCAAATTTGGCACGTTGGTTTCTTATGAGGTGAAGGGGTGCACCAAGAAAGAATTCACCCTCTAAATGGTTGAAAAAGGGCTCCAAAGTTTGTATAGGGAAATCAGATTACTTGCTCTATTTTAATCGAAACTTCACATGAGTACTCCAATCGATAAATAAGTTAATACCTGTTTCAGGATTTTCCAAATTTCAACCCCTAAAAGGGGGATATGGGGTGTCAAAGTGTGAAAATTGATAATATCAACGCACAGCCCAAACCACTGGGCCTAGAGATTCCAAATTTGGCACGTAGGTACCTCGTGAGGTGTAGGGGTGCACTAAGAAAGAATTTTTGGAAATTCCACCCCTGAAGGGGTAAAATGGGGATGAAAGTTTGTATGAAAGTCCGTCAGCTTTGAAGTTAGGATTTCCAAATTTTGGATTTAGGCTGGAGATTTATGCAAGTACAAAAAGAATGGATTTTTCAAAAACCACCCTCTACGGGGTTGAAACGGAGGTCTAAAATTTGTACAAAATTAGACTATCTATATAAACGACACACCGAAAAACGAAGGCAAACACCCTTATTTCTGTTCCAGTCGATTCTTTCAAAAAGCACCGGACCGCCAGTATCTAAATAGGGCCATCTCCGCGATATCACAGAAATCGGCTCTCAATCAACGAAGTTCCACAGTAGCGAACATAACTGAATTGACAGCCCCCTCCTTTCTGAAGTCGGTTAAAAATGCAATGCAGCCAGTGCCAGAAGGAAAAATATATGAATTTTTTTATCAAACTCACATTTCACCGTTTTTCATAAGTGCATTAGATTCCTCCGACTTATCTCTTGGGTATCACAGGGATCCAAAATTTCGTTATTTTTTAAGCTCCGACGCATACTATGGAGATATTTGTAAAATCTCTAAATTTCTCTACATAATAGGGCTTGGGATGAAAAATGATTTATTAAATATAGGTCTCGGCTACATATTACTTATTATCTTCTATCTATATCTGTATATATAAAAGAAGAAACCGACTGACTGACATATCAACGCATAGCCTAAACCACCGGGTCTAGAGATTTAAAATTTGGCACGTAGGTTCCTTATGAGATGTACTAAGAAAGGAATTTCCAAAATTCACGGGGTTGAAATGGGGCTCCAAATTTTGTATGGGGGAACAAGATTAGTTGGACTATTTTATTCGAAGCTTCATAGGAGTATTCCTATCGATAAATGAGTCAACATTTGTTTTAGGTTTTTTCAGAATTCACCCTTTTAAATGGGGGATATGGGGTGTCGAAGGCTGAAAATTAATATGGGTATCCTTTGTATGGTTTCTAAATTTTCTAAATCCAACCTAGCGGTCGTGAACTACCATCATCGTTTTCTATCTTCTTCTTAATATGGAAAGAAGAAACTGACTCACATATCAACGTATAGCCCAAAGCTTCGGGTCTAAAGATGCAAAATTTAACAAGTAGGTTTCTTATGAGGTCTAAGGGCTATGAGCACTAAGAATGAATTTTTCAAAAACCACCCTCTTAAGGATTTGAAACCGAGGTCCAACATTTGTATGAGGAAACAAAATCAGACTATTTTATTCGAAATTTCACAGGAGTACTGTTATCAATAAATGAGTAAACACGTGTTTTAAGTTTTTACAGAATGCAACCCCTAAAAAAGGGAAATGGGATGAGAAAGTCTGAAAATCAACATGGGTAGGTATTCTTTTTGTGGTTTATTGAGTCGCTGATTACGAAAACAGCAACAATTTTAAAATCTAACGTGGCAGACGTGAAATATCATCACCCATATAAGGGTTCTATATATTTTTTCATTTTAGGTATGCCATCTCGATCGTCGTCAATCGGGTATACCTAGGCGAGCGCGGGCGGCGCGGCGAGACGAGAGTAGTTATCAGGAATAATTCTGCATCTATAATTAGTACAGTTCAAGGTGCTGCTGGAAGGTGGTTGTCTTACCCCGAATTTGACGCGAGCAAAGCCGCGGGCAAAAGCTAGTATATTATAAAGCTGAAGAGTTTGTTTGTTTGAACGCGCTAATCTCAGGAACTACTGGTTCAAATTAAAAAATCTTTTTGTGTTGGATAGTCCATTTATCGAGGAAAGCTTTAGGCTATATAACATCACGATATTGTTATTTTCGGACATCCACGCGAACGAAGTCGCGGGCACAGCTAGTAAAACTTAAATGGAGTTCAACGTCGCAACGCACACGAACTATAAAAAGTCTGCCACCGACAAAGTGATAAACGTATGCGCTGAGTCGGTCGGAAAAATCGGGTCGATTATCGGGCCTACAAAAAGTCGATCGTATGAGCTCGGCTTAAACGTATTATGTACTGATTGCTACCTACGTTTACTTGAGAGACTTGATTTCATGTGTGCGTATGGATTGAGGAGCCACATCACGAAATCAATCGAAATCCCGCCCAGATTTAGTAGCAAATTAGATAATTTTGTAGGCGAAATCCTGGAATTTGTAGCAACACACATCAAGAGTTACATCAATTTAAAGGTGGCTCCTCAATTCAAACATCTGGATTGAGGAGCCACCTAGAACTCGGAAACTATTATATGTACATTTTTGAAAATTTAGTATCATTTAGTAGTAATTTTGTCTGGAACCTACAAAAAATTTTATTCGGATACTGCTGAATCTCGAGAATATACAATACAAAATGTGTGGCTCCTCAGTCCATACACGTACAAAACTTGTCAACGTGAATTTCCACGAAACTAATTGAGCAATTTTATTTTGGAGTGCATGATCATTTAGTAGTAATTTTGCTGGAATTTGTAGTATAGAAATAATGTTGGAGGACTTAGTGAAATTAAAAATATAAAGCAATATAGGTGGCTCCTCAATCCAGACGTTTTGCATATAAATGATTGACTGTATCTTCGCGAAATCACAATGAAATCAAAAGCTTGGGGCGCCAACATGTAGTAGAAATTTCTACTAAATAACTACGTACAATTTATCAGTGTACATATTAACCCTAGAAGCCTAATCTATCTCGGACGTACACAAAGCCTTAATATACGTCTCAGAGGCGTACACATTTAAAAGCCCTATTTTAGAAATATTATTTAATTTTTGCTTTTATTATTTAGCAAAAATTGTAATTTGGAATATAAACTATAAATAAAACAACACTGTTATTAATTATAACTATATTAACAGTTGTTTATTACAACAACAAAAACAATATGCATAAATTGGAACAAAAAAATTAACTTCTTCAAAATCAACTGAAACATATATTATTTATAAAAAAAAACATTTTTTTTTTAACTTTAATTAGTAACTTTTAGAGCAAAGATTTAAACTAATCAGACTTTATAAGACTAGCAAAATTTTAGGAACAGTCTACACACATATCAACTTTATGCTCACCACACACAGATTTTTTACATTTGTAACAGACCAACTTTGACATTCTCTTTTTTCTATAGGAGCAATAGGCGCAGTATTTACGTTTTTTTGGCTCTGGTTCTTCTTCTCGATTTTCATTATTTGAATCAATAGGTTTATCGAGAATTTGGCTTATATTTTCTCGTAACGATCTCTTCAATGTCGGAGCTTCAAGTCTCTTCTCCATCCAAGGTGTGACCAAATCTGTGCTGAGTTGCTTCATGAATTTTCGTCTGTTCAATGGATTTGTATTATTCTTGATCATGTTGTGGCCATATATTATAGCAGAATTAACGAAAGCCATATTTAGGATACCATAAAATACAGCCATCGGCCATCTATTAGTCTTGCGGCTGCACGACATTGAGGAGCACATTTGATCAAATGAGTCTACTCCGCCTTTCGTTTGATTGTAAAAAACAATCATGTCAGGTTTACCACTTGAATCATCGATTACTGCATTTTCATTGCAAGAGGATAAAAGATATACCATCCTTGCCGGTTTTGGCTTATACGATACAAGTGTCAGGGGGCCATCAAAACAAAACATAGAGCTGCCAACTGGACGTGATCTTGAATTCTTCAATTGTTCAGGGATCTCCCGTTTATTTGACCGTACAGTGCCTACTAGAGTCAAATTATAAGGCGGTTGAAGTAAACTTTTGGCTAACGGTATGGATGTAAACCAATTGTCACAAGTTATGTTTCTGTTCGATCCATGAATAGTCTGTGACAATTTCTTTACATAAAATTCACCAAGTGGTACCCCGCCAGTATTTGTACTTCTACCTATATATGGATCAGCGTCGATCATGTATTTGGAAGTTGCATCACACATCATTGGAAACTTGATGCCGTATTTATCCGGCTTGTTCGGTATGTAAATCCGAAATGGACATCTACCTCTAAAGCCAAGTAACTGTTCATCAATTGTCACCTCAGATCCAGGAATATAATTAATTTGACATTGTTTTATAAACAATTCCCAAACATTTCTAGCTGGTAAAAAGGCATCATTCGGTCGAAGAGTTGGTCTCAAAGTCTTGTCGTCCATCCTGAGGCATCTGATTACGAACTCAAATCTTTCTTTGCTCATAACTGACATGTATCGTGTACCAGAAAAAGTAGGATCGAAAAGCTCATCTGTTGAAAGATGATTATCCTTCATGACTGCAGTCAAAGCCAATAATCCAATGAATGCACGAATTTCTACATCAGTGACATCTCTATGAGTAGCTGTAATTTTTGCTACCTTTTGGCGTTTAGAGATCATTTCAACATTAGTCCATTTCACAATTTCAGATAAAATTTCATCAGTTATGAATATATTAAAAACTTGCGCAGGATCAAAAACATTTTTGCACATACGAGCTGGACCTCGAGAGGTTCGGACTATGTTCATTGCTGGAGTTCTGTGAGATGTTTGAGCTTTGACAGCTGACCAAATATGTCCATTCTTACCTCGGAGAGTATTACCACGAACACGATAGATGCGCTCCGAGTTGGCAGGTGGTAAAACACGTTCTGCACCAGATGATGGACCAGCTTCGGCAGCAGGGGTTGGGTCGGTTTCTTCAGAGGGACCAGATTCTTGAAAAGACGAAACGTATTCAAGCACACCATTATTTTCATCCTCGCTTTGAACGTCTTCGATAATCTGGTCATCCTCAACTTCCGAATCTGAATCTTCGTGAGAAGGACCATCTTCCTCGTTTAAAAGTGATAAAATCTGATCTTCGTCTAATATTTTAGACCGTGACATATTTATACCTGAAACAACACCGAAAAAAGATACAAAATATACGAAAAACAAACAAAAGTAAAATAACACAAACTAAGTTAAAAGTTACACAAAGCCTAAACATACGCCTCGCAGGCGTACTACACCTCGATAAATCAAAAATGGCGGGACTTACCTTTTCCACACGGGCACTGTCCGCTAGCTCCCGGCGGCCACTGAGATGACAGAAGAGCACGAAGCGCTAGCTTCAACCGTTAGAAAGAGACAAACGATATTCGATTCCGTGTACGCCTCGCAGGCGTAGATTAGGCTTCTAGGGTTAAGGATCTGAAGAAAAACACACTTTCCGATATTCCATAGGAAATTGCTGTTAAGGGTGACCATAATATTAATGAAATCAGGATAACTGTTTCATGTTTATTTCTTTTAACATCAGTCATATAAAAATAACATTGATTTCGCTATAATTAATTAGTGACATTATAGCACTTTTCTTAATATTCTGAAATGAAAGTATTCAACATTGAGCTATTGACATATAAAAACTCAGAAGAATTTTATTTATCATTGTTATGACAGCGCTGACATCTGTTGTAGTTTTTTTTGCAACTTTCTCATTTGTGAGCACAGGTTCACCGCCATACAGCCTACCCTTTGCTCCGAGTTGATATAATCATGTAAACATTTTAGGTGAACTAAAATAGATTGTATCCGGTTTTTATGTATAGAATAGAACAGAATATTCACTTAGTTAATAATAATCTTATGCCTTCCCTTTGCTCCGAGTTGATATAATCATGTAAATATTTTAGGTGAACTAGAGTAGATTGTATGCGGTTTTTATGTATAGAATAGAACAGAATATTTACTTAGTTATTAATAATTTTATTCTTAAATGAACAAAACCTTCAATTTGGTTTCTTTCTGTGAACAATCTTGTTGGCTAATGTTGAGTCCGTGGATAGGTTGTTATTGTCTTGATCATCTGAGGAATTAGTGCCGCGGTATAGATTTACAAGAAATAGCGTCTTATCGAGTAGGCGGTTATCAAAAGTGCATTCATGTGCTTTAAAAACTTCTCATTAAATGATTTATTTTATTTTCCTTTTCTCGTCAAGGTGGCAAATCGGCCCAGAGACTAGACAAATGCCACACGCTAACTTTTCCGCAGTCGTTCCACAGAAAAAATATATGGAAATGACATTAGCTTACGACAACCTCACGCTATTTTTTCCGCAGCTAATGTCATCTTCATACATTTTTTCTGAGGAACGACTGCGGAAAAGTTAGCGTGTGGCATTTGTCTAGGGGGTCTGATACTTAATTAATTCCAGCTACATATACAGCTACTATGCTTGGAGTATTTTACTACTTTAATATTTTAATTACTATTAAATTACTATTTTGATACTTATCATCACAGCTCATATACGTTCCCACCGAGGGACACGAGCCATCCTTAGCTAGTTAGGGCGATTAGGCCTTAGTCAAACCTCACCCGCCCAGTGACAATTTGGTTGACTTCACAAAACCTTTGAACTACTTCGCAGGTGGTTGCAGGTGTCCTCACGATGTTTTCCTTCACCGTAGGAGCGTCAGATAAATGTACATATGAAATTCATGAAATAAAAAACACATTTGTACATGGCAGGATCGATCGCAGGTCTCCCGATTCTCCTCGGAGCACAGTCCAGTGCCAAGGCCAAAAGTATCAGAAGTATCAGAGCGTCGATGGCCCTGAGCCACCGACGCTCTGATACTTTGATACTTCTTAAAATATAAAACCTATGGAGAACATGGTAAGTCGTTATTTTTATCGCAATTGTACTGTGTCATAGGTCCGCTATTACGTGACCACGTTCTAACAATTGTTATGTTGTGTTAGAGTTTTTCTCCTTTGTTTCAATTTCCCACATTATAACCGCTGCTTGGGAGGCTTCGGACACCTATTTATGACGTTTCCTTTGGATTTGGACGGCGTATTATGAAATGTCTACAGCTTTCACACTAAGTACTGATATAGGTAAATAAACATTTTCGTTTAATACATAAAATGCGTTTTATTTTATAGTCATTGACATGTATGCCAGTGAACAACGTTTCGCCATAATAATTAAAAAACACCTTTATTACATAGGGTTCTAAAAAATTGTTTACGACCTATTCAATCGGTCAAGCCGCTACGGAGGAGATATTAAAGGAAAGAAGATAAGCATAGTATGCTGGTCTGTGGTGGGTGTTTAATATTGTGTATTTTATTTAAATAAATTAGTCATTAAAACTGATACTTTTTATTATTAGATCTTTAATTCAAGACAGACAAAGAACATGGCACAAATTAAATTATTAATGAAAATAATGAATATATCCGAAATCACAGAACACATATTTTTATATTGGAACGATCAACCACAGACCACTTGTTGTTGGTACCACTGCTTTGGCCACTTGCGAATTGGCACTTAAAAATAATATAACTAAGCCTATATGGAACATCCCCCCGTTTTAACAATCCCCTTTAATAATTAAAAGCATAATCAGCAAATCTTATAGGTGTCCTGACTTCACGACCTGACCTGGTGGTCACCCTACTATTACAAACATGAGGATGCACCTGATCATCATTTACAACTGTTTCAACGACATTATCAGAGCTGTTTTGACAAGAATTCCTATTACTATTGCCAGTTAAGCACATAGAATTAGGTTTAAAAAATAACTTGTTTTTACTGGGATTAATAAATTTTGAATTTCTTATCAATAATCTACCTTGCTCATTTTTTACAATATATGCTCTAGGATTACTCTGACATTTCTCAACAATTTCTCCTTGTTCCCATATTTTATTTCTATAACTTTGTACTCTTACATTTTCCCCCTTTTTAAATTCTCTTTTTAATTTGCTGTTTTTATCATAACTTTCCTTTAACTGAATTCTTTTATTTTTAATGATTTCCAACACGTCTGTAGGTATTTTAGGTTTTAACATTTCAGTATTACAAGGTAACAATGTTCTTAAATTTCTACTCATTAGCAGCTCTGCAGGGCTGTATTTTAAATTACTAACAGGTGTAGTTCTATAGGTTAATAAGGCCATATTAAAATCAGTCTTTGTTTCTAAGCATCTCTTTAACATATTTTTTACAATTCCAACCCCTTTTTCTGCTAACCCATTGGATTGTGGATAATGTGGGCTAGAAAATATTAACTGAATGTCATATTTTGATGCAAATAATTTGAAGTTAAAACTATTAAATGGCATATTGTCACATACAATATATTTTGGAATACCATGTACTGAAAATATGTCATTCAAAGTATTAATCACAGTTATGGCTGTTTTATCTTTTATTTCTTTTGCTTCTATCCAATTTGAATAGTAATCTATAACAATTAAATAGTCTTTCCCATTGAAGTAGCATAAATCCATGCCTACCTTATAAAATGGTATGTCTGGTATTTCATGATTTAGTAACGGTTCTTTACAATTAGTACTCCTAAATTTTTCACATACTATACATGACAGAACATAATTTTCTATGTCCCTTGACATTCCAACCCAATACAAAGATTGTCTTATTCGTTTTTTACACTTGATTATACCTAAATGACCTGTATGAACAATTGTCATCATTTCTTTTCTTAAACTGGCTGGAACTACTAGCCTGTTTTTGTAATAAATGATACCGTCCTTGACAGATATGCAGTCTTTTAATTTATACATTATTTTAAGCTCCTTTACATTAATTTGCCTATCACATTTTGGCCATTCAGATATACACCAACTTAAAATTTGAGATAAATTAGGATCACTTTTTGTTGCAATTTTTAACTGCGCTAATCTTTTATCTGAGATTGACAACTCTGTTTCACAACCATAAACTTTTTCTGTATTAATACTATGAACTAACTCTTTTAGGGTATTGTCTATTTCAGCACTATTTTTAACATAATTTCTGGACAAATAGTCCGCAATAAACATCTTACTACCTGGCACATATTTTACCTCAAAATCATATTTTAATAGTTTTAATACCATTCTTTGTAATCTACAACTTATTTTATTTATATCTTTATTTATAATAGTTACAAGACGTTTATGATCTGTTTCAACTACAATTTTCCTGCCATATATAAATTGGTGATATTTCTCTAATGATGCACATATAGCAAATAGCTCTTTTTCTATACTCAAACTCAAACTCAAACTCAAAAATCTTTATTCAATATAGACCTTTACAGGCACTTATTGACGTCAAAATAAAAACATAAAAATCTTCAACCAAGAATCTAATTAACTAAATTATTTAATCCTTGTATGTACACACTATCGGTGCCCACCTTGACAATCAGTGTAACTTCTTGAATAAAATGAGATTGGTTTACCTTTTTGTAACAAACATGCACCTAACGCATCCTTTGAACTATCTGTTTGTAATGTTACTGAACCTTCTTTTGTAAGAATGCCTAAAGTTGGAGTATGGCTAAGTAAATTTTTTAATTTAGTAAAAGACTTTTCTTGTTCAGGACCCCACAGCCACTCATTATCTTTTTTTAACAACCAGCGTATTGGTTCGGTTATTTTAGAATAATTAGGTATAAATTTACTAAAATAATTTGTCATTCCAAGAAATTTCTGCAATTCTTTTATATTTTTTGGTGGACTAAGCTCTATGATTGATCTCACATGTTCAGGGTCTACTTGTATGCCTTCTTCGGACAGTATTAATCCTACATATTTTACAAATGGTAATTTATATTGAACTTTATTTTGATTAAACTTGACATTATAATTTTTGGCTCTTTCTATTACTTTGTTTAATATTCTATCGTGATCAACCACATCAACCCCTCCCACGATCAGATCATCGTAATACACGTAGACACCTTCAATATCATCAAAGATCTGCGAAATAATTTTTTGCATTACTTCAGGCGCTGAAGCAATACCAAAGGGCATTCTAAGGAATCTGTACCTACCAAAAGGAGTACCAAATGTGCATAATTTATCTTTGTCTTTAAGCTCAATTTGAAAAAATCCATCTTTTAAATCTAAAACAGTGAAAACTTTTTTACCTGCTAAACTGTTATAAATTTCTTCCGGAGAAGGTATTTGATACTTTTCTCTTACAATGTTCCTATTTAGCTCTTTTGGATCTAATCTAAATCTTAAAGTTTTATCGGGTTTCTCTACTATCACTAAGTTATTGCACCAGCCCCCGTAGCACATCCACCAAAACACGATATGATAAAGCGATTTATCGCGGTGAACTGTCAAAATAAGACGAAACCCTATTGTATTTTGACAGTTCACCGCGATAAACCGCTTTATCATATAGTGTTTTGGTGGACGTGCTAGCGGGGCAGAGTGTAGGTCCCTCCACCTTTTCAATGATATTCCTTTTCTCATAATTATGTAGAGTTTCTCGTAACCTATCCTTTATTGCAATTGGAACTCTGCGTATTGATTTTGCAATGGGTTGTGAATTTTCCTGTGTTCGTATCTTGTAGGTGCCTATTAGCCCTAATCCTGTAAAAATATCCTTATTACTAGAAATGAACTGTTCTTTTTCTACAGACAAAACATTAATATTACTTATACTATCAATTTTCTTAATTAGATTTAATGTTACACAATCATTTAATCATAAAACAGGTGGTGCTTGCACGTCTATTACTATAAATTTCAATTTATACAATTTTCCTCTGACTTTACAATTTAATTCTACTTTTCCTCTTGGGTGTATTTTTTGTCCATTATAGACAACAAATATTTTATTGCACTTATTCATTTTGCATTTAAACTTTATATTAATTTTTTCATACATTACTAGAGGCAAAGTATTGCAATCTGCACCTGTATCTAATTTACAATTGATCTCAATATCTCCTACATGAATTTTTTCAGACCACTGAATTTTATTAATATTGTACATATAACTTACACTGTCTAATTGAAATTCTTGTTTTTCAGTTTCATTGGTTTCATTGAGAACTGTATGAACTTGGTATTTATTAGTCATTTTATTTGGCTGCTGTCTTCTATTATTATTTGCCAAGCATTGTCTTGCAAAGTGATTTAATTTTTTGCAATTAGCGCAAATCTTACCATAGGCAGGGCATTTATTCACAGGATGTGTATTACCACACCTTGAGCAATTATTAATCATTTTAACACGATTCATGCTTTTTACTGCTTCTATTTTCTGCTCTTCATAATTTTCTAATTTCGAAATTTGTCTTTTGCCTTCTTCAGCCGCTCTACACATTTTGATTGCATCACTTAAATTTATATTTTCTACACGGAGCATGCTTTCTTTTATATTTTTATCTTTTATACCCACTATTATCATCATTGTAGTCATTCTGTCTTCTAATTCTCCAAATTCACATTTTTTTCCTGCACTTAATGCTCTACTGGTTCATCCTCATTCTGTTTTATGTTTAAAAATTTGTATGTATTAATCAATGTGCTTTTCCTCGGTTCTGAGTACTGTGCAAACTCACAAAGTAGGTCTTCCAAAGTTGTAACCTTCTTATTGAAAGTATTGTAAACCTCAAGGGCTTCCTCCCCAGCTGCATTTAAGAACAGCGCGATCTTTCTCTCATCGTCTGCTTCTTGAAGTCCCGCAGCTGTGAGGTATATGAGAAACGATTGCTTGAAATTTTGGTAATTTGAAGATTCACCTGCTAGTATCAAGCCACGCGGTGGTTTGATGCCCTCCATTATGCCCAACTATAATTTTATCTAATTATCACGGCTCGTTACACCTGACACCATGTTTAATATTGTGTATTTTATTTAAATAAATTAGTCATTAAAACTGATACTTTTTTTATTAGATCTTTAATTCAAGACAGACAAAGAACATGGCACAAATTAAATTATTAATGAAAATAATGAATATATCCGAAATCACAGAACACATATTTTTATATTGGAACGATCAACCACAGACCACTTGTTGTTGGTACCACTGCTTTGGCCACTTGCGAATTGGCACTTAAAAATAATATAACTAAGCCTATATGGAACAGTGGGCACCCACCTATGTCAGTGTAAGTGAGACTCCAACTGTGAAGATTGCTTATTGCAGCCATCGCTATATGTGCAGTGTATGGTAAAAAAGAGCTTTCATTATAGAAATAGGATATACATATAAAAGTGAACTGAAATGAAAAGAAATTTAAAAAAAATGAACGACGACTCGGTAACGCAGACTGGCTGATCCTTTCACCACGGCTCGATGGCAAGTAAAAACTTGCCTTCCTGCCCATCCCAAGCGTATCCCAATACCTGCACACGCGAAAACCTTCAAAGATAACAGACAACATAATATTCGTGGTGGAGTACTGTATCATCGACACGGAAGAATTGAAATGAAATGAAATAAAAAATCGCCTTTTCCATTTAATCCTATATAATGTATAATGGGCCATCTTAAACTGTTTTCATCAAATCACCGTAAACGAACGGAGTGAGATTCGCGGAGCTAGAGCGCAGCGAAGCGTAGCTTAAATCTCACTCCGTTCGTTTTCGGTGTTTTGATGAAAACTGTTTTAGAATGCCCAATATACACCTACTATTAGTACCTGTTACGCAAAAGCTATACCTAAAGTTTGCCTGTGTAGGTAGTTGGTTCTTAACCTATGAAATAATGTTTTACTTGTGTTTCTGATTTTTTTTTTCAAAATAAGTAATACTTAACGCGTGAAGTATCTCCCTCTTCAACATTATGGTACACAAAATGTCGAATGTTTTGCCAAAAATACGGCTATTATGCTATGTGGATAGATATAACATAATAGCATGTATTATACATAATACACATTATAATTCCTCAGTTGCTGTGGAGTCCAGATAAAGCTCGCTCCCACCTTCGGTTTTATCATTACTTACCATCAGGTGAGATGAAGGCCGAAAACTTGCCTGTTGTATGTAAACAAAAATAAAAATTTGTTTTTTTTTGTTTGTCCTAGATTTTAGTCTCGTTATGGTCACCCTTAACAGCAATTTCCTATGGAATATCGGAAAGTGTGTTTTTCTTCAGATCCTTAATATGTACACTGATAAATTGTACGTAGTTATTTAGTAGAAATTTCTACTAAATGTTGGCGCCCCAAGCTTTTGATTCCATTGTGATTTCGCGAAGATACAGTCAATCATTTATATGCAAAACGTCTGGATTGAGGAGCCACATATATTGCTGTATATTTTTAATTTCACTAAGTCCTCCAACATTATTTCTATACTACAAATTCTAGCAAAATTCCTACTAAATGATCATGCACTCCAAAATAAAATTGCTCAATTAGTTTCGTGGAAATTCACGTTGACAAGTTTTGTACGTGTATGGACTGAGGAGCCACACATTTTGTATTGTATCTTCTAGAGTTTCAGCAGTATCCGAACCAAATTTTTTGTAGGTTCCAGACAAAATTACTACTAAATGATACTAAATTTTCAAAAATGTACATATAATAGTTTCCGAGTTCTAGGTGGCTCCTCAATCCAGATATTTGAATTGAGGAGCCACCTTTAAATTGATGTAACTCTTGACGTGTGTTGCTACAAATTCCAGGATTTCGCCTACAAAATTATCTAATTTGCTACTAAATCTGGGCGGGATTTCGATTGATTTCGTGATGTGGCTCCTCAATCCATACGCACACGATTTCATTACATTTGCAATGTTGTTGCAACACAAATGATAAGCACGTCAAATATTAACCTAATTAGGGGCATAGGGGAGCTTGATGTTATTTATTGTATGGACGAACACCCATCACAGTTTTGACTACAGATAGGTATGGATTTGTCCCTAATGAGGCTAAATTGTCAGCGAGCGTCGGTGACTCGACACTTGTCTTCCAATCGGGAGGTCCAGGGCTCGATACCGCCATGTACCAATGTGTTTTTTGTTTTTCGAATTTCATAAATGTACATTTGTCTGACGCTCCTACGGTGATGGAAAACATCGTGAGGCAATCTGCATACACCTGCGAAGAAATTCAAGGGTGTATGTGAAGGCGATCAATCCGCACTGATGGACCAGCGTAGTTGACTAAGACCTAACACCCTAACATGGTGTAGGCTCGAGCCCCTCGGTGGGGACGTATATGAGCTAGCAGCTCAAATGATATGATGATTCAAATTTAAAAATCTTTATTCAACATAGGCCTTTACAGGCACTTATTGACGTCAAAACAAAACAAAACATTCTAATTTAAAGGAAACATATATTAACCTTGTATGTGCATATCCTGAATATATTCAAGATGTCTGCAAATACAAGTAGGAAAGAAAAAAAAGTTGACTCTACACCTGTTGGGAAATTGGGACTATTGGGAGAGCCTTCAGAACAAACAAGAAACTCGAATGGTCAACATTTTTTATCTCCTTTTAGATCGCCATTTACAATTTTGGTTTTGTAACATAGTCACTGAGCGTTATAAAATACAATCGGTATGCTTACATACATTTAAAATGTCGAAAAAAATGAGGGAGACTCTGTACCATGGTCGTGTGCATGGATACCTCCGTCTTACCTATTTCTGCCGCAAAGCAGCAGTGCTTGCATTGCTGTGTTCCGGTTTGAAATTACTGGGTACCGTGACTTTACATCTTAAGTCACAAGTTGGCAACGTACACTGTGTTTCTTGTGGGGGTTGCAGTTTTGCTGCGAACCGGAAAAGGAACTTACAAGAACCACACATGTATTATAGGTGACTGTTACCATTTATCATCAGGTGGGCAGTTTGCTTGTTTGCCAACTTAATTGCAATAAAAAACACTAAGCATCATACAATTATTCATGTTGTAACCAAACATATGATAACTTAGTCTTATTCAAAATCAGTGTCAGTTCTCTTCTTACTACTCGTATATGTCGTTACCAAATACAACAATAGTTATTTACATGAATAGTTATACACAACAACACGATTATTTACATTATCACGAATTATAAATTCAAATTAACACCAGGCATTGGCATCATTCAAATAATCGTTGACTTTATTACATCCTTTAGGCAAGTCAGTTACACTTTGTGGAACTTTGTTGTAAAAAGTTATACATTTCCCCATAAATGACCCTCGAGTTTTTTGGAGCCTGTATGCTGGAACGGCAAGTTTATTTTTATTTCTTATGTTTAACTGGTGAAATTGGAAACTGGTTTCAAATGTGTTAGAATTTTCTTTGACATAAATCAAATTTTCATAAATGTATTTTCCTACTAAAGTCAATATATTAATTTCTCTAAATATATATCTTAAAGAATCCTTTGTTTGTAAATTACCTAAATAGCGCGAACTGCTCATTTTTAAAGTACAAAAATAAAAACAGACTTCAAAAACACTGCAAAGTTTAAAATAATATAAGAATAGGTACAGATAGATAGACAGATAGATAAATTATTTGTTGTACATTACAAAAGTGGGGTTAACAAAAATCAAAATAATTATGGTACAATGGGCGGCCTTATCGCAAGGAGCGATCTCTTCCAGGCAACCTTTGGATGGACTCTATTTACGGAAACGAAAGAATTGGGGAAGTTGGCAATGTACAACATTAAACAAACTTAAATATAAGACAAACAATAACATACCTCCATAAATACAATATACGCAAACATACATACACACACATAACAAACATATACCGTTGTAATAGATCTACAGTGACAGATAGTAGTCATTAAGTGACCTCTTAAAAATGTTTAGTGACTCTGCACGCCTGATAGCTATAGGTAAATTATTCCATAAGCATGCCGCTTGGACTGCAAAAGACTTATGTTTGAAATTAGTACAGTGTTTTGGAATACTCAGAATAAGGCTCTCTTCGGATCTAAGCGCTCGTGAGTGAGTATTACTAAGAAAAGTAAAAAAATTCTTAAGGTAAGGAGGGGCGGCAGGGCTAAAGAGGATTGTATATAATAAGGAGAGAATATGAGCATTCCAGCGAAGGCGAATGGGCAACCACTTGAGCTTACTACGAAATTCAGAGACGTGGTCATATTTTCGCAGACCAAATATGAACCGTATGCACAAGTTTTGAAATCGCTCAAGCTTATTGAGTTGCTCCTCAGTGATGTCCAAATAACAGACATCAGCGTAATCAAGGATAGGGAGGACGAGGGATTGGACAAGGGCGATTTTGGTTGTAGTTGGAAGGAAACTTCGTAATTGTCTTAATGATCCAGCCGACGCAAATATTTTGCTGCTCACTTCTTATGCTCACATCTTCGTATTTGAGGTGCCCAGGTTAAGTTTGTATCAACTAATATACCTAAATTTTTTACTGTATTACTAATGGGTATAGCAACACCATTAAATGAGATATGTGGGACTTTAGTCCAATCGACCTTGGCTGTATTCCTTGAACTACCGATGAGAATAACTTGTGTTTTAGCTGGATTTACAGTTATACCGTACGATTGGCTCCATTCACAAATCCGTGCTAGATCATTGTTTATTTCATTTATTGCCGTTATCAAATTAACTGTTCGTGCCTGAGAATATATTTGCAAGTCATCTGCATAAAGGTGGTATGACGAAGTAAGTTGATATGAAATGGAATTGATGTATAACGAAAAAGGTAATGGAGATAAGACGCCACCCTGTGGAACTCCAGCGGAAACATGACACCATGTCGAAAATGTGTCATCGACACGAATCCGCTGGCGACGTCCAGTCAGGTAATTACGAAACCAGTCAATCACCGTTGGAGATATGTTAATAGAGCTTAGAATGCTGAGTAATACATCATAATCGACATTATTGAATGCATTACTATAGTCAAGTAGTGTAAGCTCAGTTAAATAACTATTATCTAAACCTGATCGTATGTCGTCAGTAATTTTGACTAGCGCCGTGGTTGTGCTGTGACCGCGCCTAAAGCCGGACTGGTAAGGGTTCAGAAGGTGATTGCAGCAGAGGAAGGAATTCAGTTGATCATGGACTAGACGCTTAAGGACTTTGGATAGGAATGGAAGGATTGATATAGGACGATAGTCGGAATATGATTTAGGGCTATGTTTTTTAGGCAGCGGAATGATTTGAGCATCTTTCCACGCAGTTGGGAAAACACCAGTTGTAATGGAAAAATTGAGGATATGGGTAATAATAGGAAGTATTTCGTCAAGGATAGGCATTAACATTCTCCTGCTTATACAATCATCACCCACCGCATTCGAGGTGCCTGAAACGATGCTCTTCTTAACACCACAATCGGTAAATTGATTCAGAAAAAACATTGGATGACTTGGGGTGGGAAGTGAGTTAAGATATTTAATAGTTTGATCTTTTTCAATTCGATCAAAACAACTGTGTGAAGAAAAGTGTTGATTGAGAGAGTTAATATCCATATTACTAGATGGTGAAGAATGTCGTGATTTCCCAATCCCCATCGATCTAAGAAATTTCCACACTTTGGCAGAATCCTCATTTTCAACAGAGGTATGAAAAAAGTGGCGTTGTGCGTTTCTACACACCTTATTGCAGTGATTACGCATTGCAACATATTTCTCCCAGTTATAGGGCGTCGGACGGCGCTTATATTTTGTCTTTGCTTACTCCTTGGCAGATATTAACTTTTTTATATCGTCAGACATCCACGGTGCCGGATAGTGCTTAATTTTCACTGGACGAACAGGTGCATGTTTATCGTAAAGTCTGACGATGTTGTCTACAAAAATGTCTATTTTGGCATCAACTGTGTCTTTGGAGAGCAACGGTGTCCAATCGATGTTGCCAGCATCAACGCGGATATCATCAGTGTTGATGCTACCAAAACAGCGTTGTTGCATTAATTTAGGTTTGATTTTAGGAGGTCGAATTTTATATGATAGAAATACAGCATCATGATACGAAAAACCGTCGGCTGGACATTGACCATGCTTTACAATTTGAATTTAATGACAAATTTTAAGTCTTTCTAGGAGATCATCGTTTGGCACCGACTTCAATATAGAAGTGTGATGTTGTCTGTACCTGTTCTTATATTATTTTTAACTTTTCAGTGTTTTTGAAGTCGGTTTTCATTTTTTAAAAGTCGGTTAAAAATATTTTCTATCATATACTTTGTAGCCGATCCCCACAGTAGTTGTCCATACGACATGACACTCTGAAAATATCTAAAGTAAAACAATCTTGCTGTTTCAACGTTAGTAGGTTGTCTTATTTTTAATGTGCATATGCCGCAGAACTATTTGCCAGTCTGTTTGCCAAGGACTCAATATGTGGGTCCCACTGCAAACGTGAATCTAGTGTAATGCCCAAAAATGTGGTACAATCAATGAATTCAATTTACATTTGGCAACGAGAATTTTATACATTTAGTTTTATTTGAATTTAATGATAAATTATTAATTGTCAACCAATGCAATACTTTAGAAAGACTACTGTTTAAACGTCAGTATTTTCATTTTACGTTTAGCGCAAAGGTCGAGTGATCACCTACTGCGCAACGGGTCGCGGGTTCGATTCCCGTACGGGACAAATGTTTTGTATGGCCTACAGAAATTTGTTCCGGTCTGGGCGTATGTGCATGTGATATTCTATGTTTGTAACTGCACCCACGACACAGGAGAAAATCCTAGTGTGGGGCGACGTTTTATAAAAAAAAAAATTTTTTTCACTTTCATCCATTAATTTTACAATCAGTGAGTGAATCATCAATTATCGCCCGTTTTTGTACCTTTAGGGTTGGAATTGTTTTTTCAAATTTATATGGGACCTCCCTCGGGGTATACTCTTTCCAATAAAAAAAGAATCATCAAAATCGGAGTTCTCTGTAAAAAGTTTTTTTGTTTTTTCGTCGGTAAAAAATTAAGTATGAGCATTTCTTCATCAGCCTTCTCCATCAACATTGCCCTGATTTTTTTTATGAATAAGTATTTGAAGTTAAATCAAATAATTACGGTGGTCGGTTAATTGTGCCTCTGAGTTCATATAGCTTGTTTTCGCACTGTTACTGGCCGAAACCACGGTAATAGTATTACCGTGCCGAAACCGAACCCTTGTTCGGTCTTTAGGATTAACGCTAGCAGGATAAGGCCTCAGGGTAAAAGGGGCCTTGCCACAATCGCTTAGTTAGAGCGAGGTTCAAACAATATTGAAAGAGAGACAGCAATATTGGATTGTAAAGCGCCATCTCGCTCTTCTTGCGGTTTAAATACAGTTTTAAACTCACGGTAAGAGGGTCGGTCCTTTGAGAATGTATTGATGTGAGGACAAAGACATAACGTTGTGTTCGTCGCAAGTTTTACATCCCTCGCCTCGCGCAATCTTAGATCCTTCGTCGTAGCGGGATTCAGTGTAAGTAAATGCATTGGCATCGCCCTTGAGCTGAGTGCGGCTTACCGAACGACGGGATTTACTCGGGACTCGGGAGCCACAAGTAAGACATTGGGTCTCGCGGTCGCGCGATCTATTCTATTAAACCTCATGTCAGTATTGACCCAGTTTCGCTGTCTTCTGTTTCTTGTAATTCGCCTCAGATTACTAATAGCAAATTTCACTAACCTCGTCTTAGCTTAGGATAATTTTAAGAGGCACGCTGTCACATTCTTTTATTTTATTTATTGTTTATTGTTCAATTACATATTATACATACATATTCATTTTTGAGGTACAATATACTTAACGGCAGCCTGAAGGGCTTATATGCTAAGCATGAGTTCAGATCCTTAAAGTTACATTTTTTCTTAAATCACAATTTGAATTAGTATTAGGTACAAGTTAAACATAGAATATTATTCAAATGTGTCAAGCATGTGTTTTTTAATTGCTTTTATTATTTTAAAATTCTTCACATATCTCATCTGTAGCTGTGTAGGCAGGCTATTAATTATCTTTGGCAGCGTCGGTGGCGCAGTGGACTCGGCACTTGCCTTCCAATCGGGGGGTCGGGGTTCGAGACCCGCCATGTACCAATGTGTTTTTCGTTTCGAATTTCATATGTACATTAAAATTTGTCTGACGCTCCTACGGTGAAGGAAAACATCGTGAGGCAACCTGCATACATCTGCGAAGAAATTCAATGATGTATGTCAAGTCGACCAATCCGCACTAGGCCAGCAGCGTGGTTAACTAAGGCTTAATCACCCTAATATAGGGTAGGCTCGAGCCCCTCGGTGGGGACGTATATGGGCTGTGATGATGATGATTATTTCATTTATTTTTTTTATGTCTGACGCCCGTATATTGTCATGTCCCGGGCTTTTATTAGTTTTTAATTGTTTAATAATATTATAAACTTTTTTTCAGAGACTTTACGCGGTAGCATTGACACATCCGGGGAATTATGATATGAGTTGATTGCCCAATGTTGGTCTGTCACAAGATGTACAGATAGAATTAACACTGTTTTCATTGAAGACAGTAGTAATATTCACATCAACGTGTGTTTTCAGTGTGTGTATAGTGTTTGATTTTTATGATGTCAAGTTTGTACGAAAAGTGCACAATAACCAATTTATTTGGTATATTGGTTTATTTGATATTGCTATCTAAGTATATCTATACAAAGCTAGAAGTAGTAAATACTGTGGAAAATTTGATTTCGTTAAGTGCGAACGCACACGACCGACAATATCGGTGACCAAGTTTTTGTGCGGGAACCTTAGAGCATTTACCCTAAGGAGATGGACTGGGCGAACCCCTCTGCCAAAGTACGTTGGCTATATGACCATACACGTTATATAAAACTAGTTGACCCGCGGCCCGCAGCCATTTGATGTCGTTTCGAATCGCAAGCAAGAGCTCGTAATAAATGGTTAATTGTGCAATTTCCTCTTGCAATAGGCGATTCAGTAACTCAAATCTTCAAGACTATGGCATTTTTTATTACATGTAAGTAAAAAATATACATTAACGTGTTTTATTTAAGTACAAATTTAAAGTAATTTTTATGCCGTCACGATGGAAAAATACAATGGTGCGTTGGTAGCTAAAACACTGCACACGGGCATGATTTGCGGGCGATTGCGTAGATACACGTTAATTTGTCGATGTGTGTCTGTTTCTTTATAGTGAAGTAATATTTTCATAGTGAGCGTATCTGTAATTGAATTCTAGATTTCCGTAGTGTGCCATGCGTGTTTACCTCGCCTCCCGCAAAATGTGGCAGAAAAATGTATGCTGCGATTTGTTGCGTACCATCTCCATAGGCTAATTGCTCTAAGGCGTACCATTTTTCACTGATAATAGGGTCGGGATGTTACGCTCAAAGACCGATAATGCCCATTGAGCGAAAAAATAGCTCACAACGCGTTGTGGTCACAGTAAACCATCCACATGGTGAAATTCGTGTTATGGCTCTAATGAAAACGCTCACAACGCGTTGTGGCAATCACAGAAAGACCACATAGCAAAATTCGTATTCGGCTGACATGCTATACGACCGCCACGCGTTGTGGCAATGAAGAAGAGCCATGAGGCGTTCGGAGCAGAGTAATAGTTCCTGTAAAAATAAATAGCAAGCAAACACATTTTTTTACAATTATAGTAATCAATACTATACTTTTACTTAATATTATAAAGCTGAAGAGTTTGTTTGTTTGTTTGTTTGTTTGCTTGCTTGAACGCGCTAATCTCAGGAACTACTGATTCAAATTGAAAAATTCTTTTTGTGTTGGATAGTCCATTTATCGAGGAAGGCTTTAGGCTATATAACACCACGCTTCGACAAATGGGAGCTGAGCATCAATGACCACCATTACGCACTAGTACTTTTTCTGTCTAGAATCTGACACACATTTTGCTTTTTTCTAGCATGCTAAGTTAAGATTGCGCTAAATAATCTGAGTGGTCTACCAGATTTTGTATTGTAAAAGCATGCCTAAAAGCAAAGCATAACAAACAGCACGGCCGGACCTTGCTTTTAAAAACACGGCAAGCAAAGCATAGCACGCATTTGCTTTGTCACTGCTGTGTACGTACGACGACATATTAGGTTGGGGAAAAAGTCTTTTCGCATTATAGTATGTATAAACTTGTAATAAAATCTCTTTGGCTATACTATTTGTATCTGGCTGGTTTTGGTATCATTGAAAGTTTAAATTTTAAAGAACATAATTCCAAATTCAAATTAGGAAAATGTGTGATTTTCATTTGTTTTTCGTACCGCCAAGATGAGTGAATCTAATGAAGAAATTCGATACATTTTAAAATTTTACTACAAAAAAGGTAAAAATGCAACGCAAGCCGCGAAAAAAATTTGCGATGTTTATGGACCTAGTGCAGTGTCTGTGAGAGTAGCACAAATTTGGTTTAAGCGTTTTCAATCCGGAAATTTTGATGTCAAAGATGCACGTCGCTCTGGTCGCCCTATTACAGATAAAATGGATGCCATTTTTGAAAAAGTGGAGCAAGATCGGCATGTCAGTAGTTACGACGTAGCTGAAGAACTGGGAATTGACCACAAAACAGTTTTGGCGCATTTGAAAAAAACTGGGTACACAAAAAAGCTCGACATTTGGGTACCTCACGAGCTCACTGAAAGAAACCTAATGAACCGTGTACTCATTTGTGATTCTTTATTACGACGTAATGAAACCGAACCATTTTTGAAGAAGCTGATAACTGGTGATGAAAAGTGGATCACGTACGACAAGAACGTGCGAAAAAGGTCGTGGTCAAAGGCCGGTCAGGCTTCACAGACTGTGGCGAAACCCGGGTTAACTCGCAACAAGGTGATGCTGTGTGTGTGGTGGGATTGGAAGGGCATTATTCATTATGAGCTGTTACCACCAGGCAGGACCATCGATTCTGAACTCTACTGCGAACAACTGATGAGATTAAAGCAAGAAGTTGAGAGAAAGCGGCCGGAATTAATCAACAGAAGGGGTGTGGTTTTTCATCATGATAACGCTAGACCTCACACATCTTTAGCCACTCAGCAAAAATTAAGAGAGTTTGGCTGGGAGGTGTTAATGCATCCGCCGTATAGTCCTGACCTTGCACCTTCAGATTTCCACCTGTTTCGGTCTCTTCAGAATTCTTTAGGCAGTGTCAGATTAACATCACGAGAGGACTGCCAAAACCACTTGTCGCGGTATTTTGACCAGAAGTCCCAAAATTTCTATAGCAATGGAATCATGTCCCTACCTACAAGATGGCAAAAAGTTATCGAACAAAATAGTACCTACATACTTTAGTTAAATGTAAATAAACTATATTAAAAAATGTTTTGAATTTTCTTAAAAAATGCGAAGAAACTTTTTCCCCAACCTATTATTTGGCGCCATTTTTCAAAAATCTTCTCTGCGTGATTATTGATTGTTGTTATTTGCTTAAAAGTTTAATAATTCTATAAAATTAGTGACTCTGATAACATATTAATTGATTTAACACCACCGGAATTATGTTCAATTGCTGAAAATGCGAGTGTGAGTATTTTACCTGTAAAGTCCAAAAGCAGGTACATTGCTACATATGGTTGCTACGTATTTATTGTTCCATTTTTTCGCAACTTTATTAAAAATAGTTGTTCAATACACGTGCGGGACTGTCATTTCCACTCGTTCCGACTGTCAACCCTCGCCTTCGGCTCGGGACGACATTTGTCGGAACTCGTTGCAATGACAGGCTTCCCGCACTTGTAGTGAAAATAACTATTTTCGCTCAATGAGCGTTATCGCTCTTTGAGCGTAACAGGGATGCACCGATACTTTTTTGAAAGACTTTTTGTAGTTCGTGTGCGTTGCAACGTAGAACTCCATATGTTACATTTTCCATTGTCAAAAAATCGGTCATCGATAGTCGGTCGTGTGCGTTCGCGCTAAAATGTTGCGTACCTACAGTAATAAATGTATAGAGATAGTGATTTATTAGGCACGCCGCATAAAATAAGTAGACATGCTGAATCCGTCCAAGCCATTAAGCAGTTGGCCAAGGCCGCCTCGCCGTCTTCCGGTTATTAACAAAGTGGCTGGAAAGTGATTCATAATTTGGGCTGTTATTGTTAAAAATATCGAGGTCAGCCAACCCTCGCTCGATCTAATATTCCCCGCTCGAACCGTCTTGAAACTGATGCAAATTTCTATAACTTTCTATTAAACTTTTTGAAACTTCAAAATTTTCCTTTTCTCCTTCAAGGGGTATTCGTATTCTGCTTTTCATTACATTTTTGAAGTGGGAATGCAAAAATTTCGTCTTTTAATTTTATTATTACTGACTTCCAGTGCTAAAAAATACGGGTACATTAAACGAAAAATGTTCATTTTTATAAGCAGTAGGTAATTAATTTTATATTGATCTATGAATCCTATAACCTATCCTATGTTAATCCTGTTTTTAGTAATATATGCCGAGATGTGACAAAAAGTTTACAAAAATTTCCTTATTTGATTACAAAACGCAATGGTTTTTAAATTTATGTTCAATTGGCTTAGTGAAGAGACAGACATCCTACCAGTCTGTGTCTTTGGAACAACGTAGGGAGTTGCTTGATCTTATGTTTTTACTTTTAAGTTAAAGAATACCTAAGTGTCTGATTGACCATATTTATTATAAGTTCCTATACATGACAAACTACCTTTTTTGTAGGTACCGTTCCTATGACTATACTTGGGCCACATTCACCAATAATGAAAATTCGGCATTTATATAATAAAAAAAAATACAGCAACAAATTAGATTTTTATTGCCAATCGAAGAACACGGTAAAAATATTATTTTCAAATAATATAAAGAGTTGAATTCCTAATTTAAATTCCAATTTATTTTCTTTCCTTAAGCCTCATTTCCACGCCTTCCACGAATAATCCGGTAATAGGAAAATTGAAATTTTACAGGAGATGCAAAAAATCTTTTTTTATTAATAACTCCGTAAAAAATGTCTTGACAGACATTTATTTATGCCTCAAATGAAAGCTATTTTTTTTTCACTTTCAAAGTCTTAGAGTTGGGCCTTCTTCGAAGCGATACGTCCGGTGTTGGAGGAGTGGGTAGGGCGCGGCGGCTGGTGTATTGCACTGGTGTTCTCGGGAAATCCCCCCTTGTCGAAAGCCCGAGTGCGTTGGTAGTGATAGTCGCAGTGTGGACCCTACCATGAGAATATCGGGGGATGTAGTGGGTAGGCCCGGCACTCTACCGGGAGAGCCCCACACACGATCGTCGTCTAGTCGACGGCAAATACGGTACGGTCACGCATTCCCCTCGGAAAAAAGGGCTTTAGCCTTCTCCCACCACGATGGCCCAGTCTGGGTTGGTGGGATGCGTCAGAGCCTCGTCTGTTGAGCAGCAGGGTGCACCGCGTGCAGGTGAGGTTAACTTGGGTTCCGTTAGGTGATATTCGGAACCCGGCTTCGATCGTCCAGTGTTGGAGGAGTGGGTTGGGCGCCGGCAGGGTAGCCTCACTTACTGGATGGTGCAGATGATGACCGGGCACGGCTGCTTCCGTCATTATCTGCACCATGTCGCACAGAGGGAGCAGACGCCGCAGTGTCACCATTGCGGCGCTCTCGACGACACGGCCAGACGCACCCTTTCGGAGTGCCCGGCCTGGCGACCCCAGCGTGACGCACTAGCTCTCGCGGTGGGCATAGGTGGGGGTACGCCCGTCGCGCTGGCTAGCGTCGTATGCAAGATGCTGACCGGCGCGACGGCGTGGGAGGCTGTCACCTCCGCGAGGACAGTGATCTCGCAGAAGAAGCAGCGAAGCGTGCGCGAGAGGACGACCCTCTCGCCGCACCGCTTCGACGCAGGCGATTAGGTAGGAGAAGGCGCGCGTTCCTGGATGCGCGCCACCAACTCCCTTAAGCAAGCCGGGATGAAATGGCCCGGCCGGTCGATAGCCGGTCGGAAGACATTACGTTTCCATCCCTAGCCTGCCCTTCTAGGTGGTCGCATTATAGGTCTCCTAGTACAGTCGCCAGTCTCTCACATAGATGTTTCCTTCTGTAAGCTTAATAAATAACATTTAAGTAATTTGTTCTGTGTGAGAGAAGAAATAAAATTATTATTATTATTATTATGGCATTTGGCGACCCCACCGTAGAGTAGTCCCAGCGCTTGGGTCAGCAGTGCTGGCTCACCGTTGGGCCTGTCTCCAGGGGGTGCGTTCGGGGAATGGCTAGCGCCGATCCCGAACGTGTCTCTATGGGGGTAGAAGTTGCTGAAGGGTGGTTTAGTCCGGTATCAGTTTGTTGTCAGTCTATTCGTCTGTCCGCCTGTCTGTCAAGACGCCTTTTTTCTGGAACGAGTAAAGATATCAAACTGAAATTTTAATCAAATTTTTGTGTCTGTACGGTCTCTTTCAGCTGTAAAAAAACACATAATCAACGCGATCCAAAGATATGACCCTTTATGTCGTATATTTATTGGCAATTTTGCGAATCAAAACCTATAAGGTACTTCCGGTTGACTTGAAATCTTGAAATTTGGGAAGAAGCTAGGTTTTATTTTTTATTTTATTGGGACCAACAAACAGAAATACAATATACTTACATATATAAACTGTGTACATACAATTCATATTACTTATTGTATCGCCAGCACCGTTATCCACGTTTTACAATGGGCATAGGTACACTTAGAATTTGTTGAAATTACTGACAATAAGTAAATAGGCAAACTATAACTAGGCACACAACTTCAAGCAATATTAGATAGAAGTTATGTAAAGTTATTATTATACATCTGAATAGTTCAAAATTCGAAACAATTTAAAGTAGCTCTAACTTGCCGTAATTTGTTTACAGGGTAAGCAAGAATGTCTACGAGTATCTCGCTAAAGTCTGTATTTTACCTATGTCTCCATTGTCGTATGGACGTATGAATAAATGTTTATTTTATTTTATTTTTTTTTTTATTTTTTATGTAAGGCCCGGCAAATGACCTCCTCCCGCCTGATGTTAAGCGGTGAAAGAGACCCAAATGAGTTGACAGATAGAGTAGGGACGACATCCACTATCCTACCTGCCCGCCCCTTGCCGGCCTAAAAGATGCTTTTTCACACCTCTTTTGAAGGAACCCATGTTGTAGGATGGAGGAAACACGTGCGCAGGTAGAGAATTCCAAGTATGGGATGAACGACAGAAGAAGGAATCTTGGAATTTCTTGGTACGGTGTGAAAAGGAGGACACAGTGTACGGATGACTCCGAAGGCCCTTACGCGTGTTTCTGTTAAGGAATGGAGAGGGAGGGATAAGGTTAAAGAGCTCCTCAGAGCATTCCCCATGGAACATTCGGTAAAAGGCGCTAAGAGAGGCGATGTCACGACGAAGTTGTAGAGGCTCGAGGGTGTTAGTTGCCTCTACATCGCCAATTATTCGAATAGCGCGACGCTGCAATCTGTCCAGAGCATCGAGGAGGTACTGAGCAGAGCCGTCCCAAAGGTGCGAGCAATATTCCACGCAAGACCTAACCTGAGTTTTATACAACAGGCATAGTTGGTCCGGCGCAAAATACCTACGCACCTTGTTTAGGACACCGAGTTTCCGTGAGGCAGCAGTTATAACGGATTCGATGTAGTCTCTGGGGTTCAGATCGCAGCGAATGTTCATTCCCAGCAAGGTGATGTTACTCTGTGTGTGAAGGGTTGTGCCCTGAAGAGAAGGAGGGGGGAGGAAAGGTGACCTTTTCGCCGAGAACGCGCACACCTGTGTTTTCTTAGCATTGAACTCGACAAGATTGTTGGAACCCCATTCGGAGATGAGGTCCAGCGTCCTGTTGAGCTCAATGATAAGATTCTGCCTCTCCCTATCAATATTGCCACGAGCAGCCCCTGAGCTTCCGTGATATCCCCCATGCACTGTACTGTCGTCTGCATAGCAATGTATACTTCCCAAGGAAAGCATGTCATTGATATGCAGAAGAAACAATGTTGGGGATAGAACGGAGCCTTGTGGAACACCAGCATTCACTGCCACGAACCGCGAAGCGCAGCCGTCAACGACAACGCGAATTCTACGCTCGTGGAGGAAGCTGGCAATCCACGTACAGAACTGAGCGGGCAATCCGTATGCCGGAAGCCTGGAAAGGAGAGCCTTGTGCCAGACTCTATCAAAAGCTTTGGCGATGTCGAGACTAATAGCCACAGACTCGCCGCGCTTATCGATAGATTCACCCCATTTGTGCAAAAGGAACGCTAGAAGGTCACCTGTTGACCGTTTAGGACGAAACCCATACTGACGGTCATTAAGCAACGAGTGACCTTCCAGGTAACGGATCAGCTGGGTGTTAAGGATCCTCTCCATGATTTTACACAAAATGGAAGTGACGGCTATAGGGCGATAGTTAGCCGGATCAGAACGATCTCCCTTTTTGGGAACCGGCTGGACATTGGCCTCTTTCCAAGATTTCGGCACACAACCAGCAGAGAACGACAGACGGTATAGACGCGTCAGGACCGGAGTCAACTCCGCTGCACACTTCTTAAGTACAATCGCAGGAATGCCATCTGGTCCACTTGCTTTTCGAATATCAATCGACTGTAGCTCCGCCCGCACATCTCGCTGTCTGATGCGGATATCGGGCATAGTGCTGCCACAATGGGACAGTGTCGGAGGTTGTGCACCACAGTCATCGATACGGGAATGGGCCGCGAAGAGTTTTGCCAGGAGGTCGGCTTTCTCCTGCGGCTGATGAGCAAGTGAGCCATCGGCATGTCTCAGCGGTGGCAGCGAGGGTTGGCAGAAGTTTGATTGCACAGCTTTGGCCAGGCGCCAGAAAGAACGGCTACCCGTAGGGTGCGCTAGCAGTTCCTGACTCACTTGTGCAATGCGCTGAGCGTCCGCTCTAATGTAAGCCCTCTTACACAACTTGGTGGCATTATTATAGGCTGTTTTCAGTAGGTTAGTATTGGGATCCCTAGAAGCTCGACCTCTGATCCAAGCGCGGTAAGCTAGCTGTTTGTTTTCAACAGCAGAGGCACACTCGCGATTGAACCAGAGGTTACGTCTCCCTCTACTGACGAGATTGGAATGTGGAATATAATATTCCATTCCTAATCTGATTTCGTCAGCAACAGACGCAGCGCAGGAGTTCGGATCCATCCCACTGAAACAGCGCTGCCACCAAGGGACAGACGCGTAATAATCCCGCATACCGTCCCAATCTGCTGACGCATAGTGCCACAGACGGCGTGCTGCAACCACAGGCGACGGTCGCGACGCCTGAGGCACTGAGACGGATACCAGGCAGTGATCTGAAGATCCTAGTGGAGCTCGAATCACCACCTGATATCCGTCGGGGCGATTTGTCAGCAGAAGGTCCAACAAAGAGGGCGCTTGACCGATAATATCTGGTACCCTGGTGTGCTGGGTAACCAATTGTGTCAGGTCGTGCGTGAGAGCGAATGCGTGGGCAGTCCTACCCGCATGGTCAGTTTTAGAGGAACTTAACCACAACTCGTGGTGAGCATTGAAGTCCCCTAAAAACACCAGCTCGGCGGAAGGAAATTGCGCCTGCGCGTCATCTGCCACCCGACTTAGGTGTTCAAAAAGTCGAGTTGTCTCCAAGTCACCACGGTGGGAACGATAGACGCACACGTAGACACTGCAATGAGTGCCAAAATCGACGTGTACCACAAGGAGGGAAAAGGAAGGTTCCTCCAAACAGCGCAGGCGACGACAACAAACGTCCGCCCGGACGAACAAGCAAACACCTGCCTTTGCCTTGAAGGACTCCTCAAGAGCGTAGCCGGGGTAATTAAGGTAGCTTGTATCGGCCGGGCAGATAATTTGCGTCTCTGTCAAAAACAGCATTGCTGGACGGGCTGTCTCGAGATGGTGGTGGACAGCCAAGAGGTTAGAATGGAGCCCGCGGATGTTAGCGAGCCCCACCTCGAATAGTGGTGTTTTGGTGGGATAGTGCACCGCTGTACGACCAGTGACCAATCACACAGACATACATGAAAATTAACATAAATACAAATTTTATTCGTGCGAGGCCCAAAAGGCCCTGCCTCAGCGTGTGCCCTAGCGGAAAATTCCACTTCTTCTTCTTCTTCCTTAGCCTGTCTCGACTGATGAAGTGTACGCTTCCTTCAGCATTTCCATTCTTTCCGGCATTGCGCTTTTTGCATCTAATTCGAGCCTGCAATCCTCTTCACGTCGTCCTTCCAGCGCATTTGTGGTCTGCCTTTTGGGCGTTTGTTTCCCCACGGTTTTCACTTAAGAAGATGCTTGCACCAGGAGTTTTCGTTACGGGCGACATGTCCCGCCCACCTCCAATTAAGGTGCGCCACTCATTCTGTTACATCTGCGACTTTGCTTTGCTCTCGAATCTATTTATTAGTTTTGTGATCCATTAATGTCACTCCTACCAGCTTTCTCTCTACTGCCCTCTGGGCCACTTCCAATCTGTTGATTGTATCTTTGGTGAAAACCCAGGTTTCGGCACCATGAGTGAGCACCGGTAGGATGCACTGGTTAAATATCCTGGCTTTTTCCTAGCCCTAGCGGAAAATTCCACTAATGCGCTGTTATTATGACAGGTCTCAGGACAACGCACGACACGACAAACAATACACACGAGACAACATTCATACAAAAAGTGAAACACTAAGGAAAAAGTGAAAAAATAATGAAATACATTAAAGGTACATATCATAAAGGTACATAATAGACCTATCCAACCGCGCCCAATCTTAAAAATCAAAATGCATCCATTACTTTTTTTATCAGACAGTCGACACAGAGTCTAATACTGTCGCAGCAATGATAGTGGTGGGCGTACTCCGGCATTTGTCCTACATCGAGCAGTGTGAAACAAGTACAGAAGACGGACTGTCGACCGCCGAGATGGGAAGCGCGGCACAATATAGCAAAATATCTGGATGGCGCCTTACTATGATCGCTTATAGTCATTGATTTACTACCAAACGTTTCGTAGTAAATCAACGCTTATAGTATGGAAAAAAATACTGAAACAGAGACCGCTCTGCGTATCGCGCCATTCCGCTCACAGTGCGGCTTCAATATTGTCTCCTCTTATCGGTTATTATAGACTCTGTACCATACCATAGTCGATAGAAGCTTGCGTCTTGACTCTAAGGCATATTATAGATACTTGTTCAAAAGATCGGCATAAGAAATTCGAGTGCGGTAACACCTATATTGCAAAATATTTTAGATATTCACGTTTTATTTCGTCTATAAAATCATTAATTTTGTATATAGAGGATACCAAATTGGCACAGCGTCCTCAAGCTGCGAGCGCACTAAGATTTTATAAAGTAGACAACAAAAGTGTAGACGTGTGCTTAAAATCTTTAGAGCAGTGACAAATGAATCCGTACATACGAAATGACCTATCTATAATGGTTTGAATATGCTGGTCGAGATGTAGTTTGGAGTCAAACACTCTTGTCAGAGTGGTCGTAGTCGTGTCTCGGTCGGTTCTTTTGCCATCGCTACTCTTGTAATGCGTCGCCTGTTGCTCTATGCTTGGCGGAGTGACGAGGGCACGCGTTGATGTTAAAGTGCGTTACAGAATTAAATGAGGTCTGTCCATCGTATTGGAGAGAGCCCACGTGATCTCTTGCCTAGTTGCCTTCAACTTTCCCCTGCACGACTAGTCGCTTCAACGAGTCCTCGTTACGGGTAATATGCCTAAAGAACTTCAGAATTCGTATTTGCACAGTCGACGATAACCTCTCTTTGATGTTGAGTTTCTTCAGGATCGAACCATTACCATAACCAGTTCGGTGCGCAGTCCATGGAATTCTGAGAATGCGTCTTTATCACCACATCTCCAGGGCGTTAATCCTGCGACGATCCTGCATCCTCAACGTCCACGTCTCAGCTCCGTATAGAAAGATTGGAAAGACCAGACACATCATCAATCAAACCTTTGCGTTCTGGTTATTTTGCGATCTTTCCAAAATCTTTGCAAGCTTTTCCACTGAGGATCTTGTCACAGCGCAACATCTCCGAATTTCATCCTCGCATCCTCCAGCATTCGTGATAGTGGAGCCCAAATACATGTAGTTCTTGACTACCTCGCATCCTGCTATAGTTTGGACGTCCGGTTGGTTATTGTCGGCGCGATGCACCACCATCACCCTGGTGATCTGATCAAATAGGTACTTCGTATAGGTAAATCACGGATGGTACCTATTGACCGTTACAAGAGAATGTTTCAATAGTTTGCAGTCAAGTTAACTAATTGTTTTATTTTTAGTAAAGTTTATAACCTTACATTTTGGAATGCTCAACTGTAATTGATTTGCGATGCCATATAGAGAAAACCTATTCAGGTCTTGTAAAAGCAATTCACAGTCCTTAATATTAGAATAACTGCGAAAAGTTTTATAATTATCGTCTCAGCATATACAAGAAATTATTATTAATGAAAGTAAAAAAGAAATTTAGAGAGGGGTCACCCTTATCACCTTGGGGTATTAAAATAGCCTGCGACCTTATTCTCGGACCTACCAATATAGACTAAAAATTCCATAAAAATTCCATAAAAAAGCCGTTTCGGAGGAGTTCGATAACAAACACTGTGACAGGAGATTTTTATATATTAGAGAAGATACGCTTCGATAAGTTTCTATGGAACCCTTAGTGCCCAAGACTCACTCACACTAGGCCAGTTTTTACTTACATTTTAACACGTTTACTTCAATAATAAATTAAAATAATGCCACGTCACGGCAAGTAATTTATTTTAGGTTAGGTCACCCGCTGGTTTTGTTACCTTATTCTCGGACCTACCAATATAGACTAAAAATTCCATAAAAATTCCATAAAAAAGGCGTTTCGGAGGAGTTCGATAACAAACACTGTGACAGGAGATTTTTATATATTAGAGAAGATACGCTTCGATAAGTTTCTATGGAACCCTTAGTGCCCAAGACTCACTCACACTAGGCCAGTTTTTACTTACATTTTAACACGTTTACTTCAATAATAAATTAAAATAATGCCACGTCACGGCAAGTAATTTATTTTAGGTTAGGTCACCCGCTGGTTTTGTTGGTTAAAGCCTCAAAAACAAATTACAATTTCACGTACGCCCACGCACGTTAAATTTATTACTTCAGTATTGCTAGTGAAAAAAATTACCATTTTATTACTGTGGCGGAGTAGTGGAGAGCAATGGAATATGATTGTCTCCTAATGTTTTTAATGAATATGCGAACTAATGCATAGTAGATAATTTATTACAACAATAATACGTATTGACAAGAAAGACAATAAAACAGAGAATGACAAGACAATAAAAGCAAAAGAGCGCTTGTAACAGTTAGGTACTCAAATCACATTTATGGTACAAGGTATAATGAATGTCAAAATTGATATATTTTTAAATAGTTTTTTAAAGAAACCGCAAAGTCACAAATATCCAAAGGAGTTATAACCACTTACAAGTTTTCTAAGGAGCCATCCACAAATTACGTGGAAGGTTACTATGCTTTGTCATTTCAAAATCGAATATATTTAAACACGAAATCTGAAGTATTAACTAAAAACTTCAAAATTACAAAATATGTAACGTCACATAAGGGATGGGAAGGGGTCTCACAAATATGACCAGTAGTCAAAAAATCATGTAATTTGTGTGACGAATTTTATAAATATCGAATCGAGCTTTATATAGTATAGATATCTTTGATTAAAGCTCCAAATTTATTAAGGCTAAGTTTTTTGGTAGTAGAAGAAAGTCAGTCACTAAAATTAAAAACATATTTTTATATCAACGACAATATCTTAGCAACTTACTATTTCTTAAGGCAGTAGTAAAACCTTATGGCTCCAGGTTCTGGCGCTCCCCACACTCAACCACATCAACGATCTCATACGGGGGACAGAAGTGCTATATGTTTTAACATATAGTTGCTTAGTTATTCAATTTACGATATGTCGATGTTACTTACCCTGCGTTCCAGATAAAGCACTGCTACTTTCTGAGGCTAACATCTGATGTTAGCCTCGTTTTGCATTTCTTATAAGAAATGTTGACATGTTTAGCCGCGCTAATTGTTACAAATGAAACGCAAGGTACTGATTTTTCGTGCTGAATTTTGACACCTCACCTACTTAGTCCAGCCACTTAAAATTTTTAATAATATAAATCAGAATTGGCTAATACTATAAATATCTTTTAATTTTTTTTTTAAATCCGCTGAAAATCCTTTTTGATTCATGAAAAAAAGATTCCAAATGTCAAATTTGAAAGCTGTCAAAAAGTGGTATCAGAGGACCCATCTACGAGTATTAACATGGGTATTTGATGCTAGCATTTCGTGTTAAAAATGCTTAAATGAAACGCATGACAACCAGCAAGAAAAAGTAGCATCACCGGCTAATGAAACGCAGAGATGCTAAAAATGTTGATATTTATGGCTAAAAATGCTTATCTGGAACGCAGGGTTTGTGTATTTTTAGACGGTGCGCTTTTCAATATTCAATCCTCATCAAGAGCGCTTAAGCTGTCCATAAGTTTGTTCAGTCCTTATCTGTGGCTTAGTTTAGTCCTCAGTCGATTTGTCGCGGACCGTCCACTCCTGATAAAATGTACCGTATACTTAAATCAGAAACATGTCAAGTTTGTTAAGATAATTCTATTAACTATAGCTTGGAAATCTTAAGACCCTAAAAAATCGTAATATATTTTGTACTGATATCCTTATCCTTACTAATATTATAAATACGAAAGTAACTCTGTCTGTCTGTGTGTTACGCAATCACGCCTAAACTACAAAACCGATTTAGATGAAATTTGGTATAAACATCGTTTGAGTCCCAGGAAAGGACATAGGATAGCTTTTATTGCAGATATCATCTTTTAAGGAGGGGAAAAGGGGGGTGGAAGTTTGTATGGGGAAGCAATAACCGCTAAATCGATTCAGATGAAATATGGTATGGAGATAGTTTGAGTTGTGGGGAAGGATGAAGAATAGTTTTTATTCTCGAAATCATTCCTTTCGGGTGTAAAAAGGGGGAGAGGAATTGTAAAGGGGAGACCTCCACGTGGACGAAGACGCGGGCAAAAGCCACTATTTTTATAAACCTTTTAAAATGGCAGTATACAGTGTGTAACAAAAATCCTGTTAACCCTTTTAAGAGCACGTTTGGAGTCGATATTGACGGTATTTATGTTTGTTATTTTTTTTTAATTATTATCATGAATATTTTAAAAGTAACACAGATTGCTCACCTCTTTGTACTCCCGCGGCGCTGTCTATGCCGATAAATTGTTTACCTACTTGTATAATATCGTATTGTATAACATCACTGAAATATGAGTATCACACGGGGTTCGATGTAATAAAACAAATAGCCTGTAATAAATGGCAAAAAAAAAACTTAATAGTCGCATTATCTGTTACCTAGCTACGTATGTAAAAGACGACAGTGACACAAATGCACCAGTGACGTCACATCCACTTGACACGCAGATTGTAGCACCACTTGTGATTTATTTTTATTTCTTGGACTTTGAGACAAAACATTCAGAAGTAATGATTCTTTATTTATACTTTATATACTTATTAACTTCGGCTACAATATAGATTGCAAAATTTACAAAAGAGTGACCCGAATCAGAGATTCAGTGATAATAATGGACTCTGACCTTTCACATACTTTTCATATTGGTCACACTGTTTCTACTGATTTCGTCGACTAGGATTTATTCTTAGAACCAGGAAACCGTTCGAAAACATCAACTCACTAATATCTTTAGTTTCTTCTTATTAAGAGCCTTAAAATAAAAGGATTTATACAATTACTAGCTTTTGCCCGCAGCTTCGCTCGCTTTATATTCGGGGTAACACCGAAGATTTCAAAAAAAATAAGGCAGGTATTTTTTGGTAACAAAGAGTCTGTGTACCGATTTTTAGCTTCCTACCTTGAAAACTGCAAAAAGTCCCATATAAAATTTCATCCCCTCTTTTAAGGGGTTGGGGGCGGATTTCCAAAAAAAAATGATGCACGATTTTTTTGTTAGTCACAAGTAGTTCGCATACCAATTTTTAGCTTTCTACCTTGAAAATTGCGAAATGCTCCATACAAACTTCAACTCCCTATTTTAGGGAAGTGGGGGGTTAGAAAGAGACAAAAAGTAGCCTATGTCACTCTCCATCCGTTCAACTATCTCCACTTAAAAAATCACTTCAATCAGTCGCTCTGTTTTGCCGTGAAAGACGGACAAACAAACACACACACACACACCTTCCCATTTATAATATTAGTATGGATATAATTAAATTAGTGCAATAGCGTTTATTGTTATGATACATCACTTATTATGTGTAAGTTGCATAATGCATAAAAAACTGTGTAATCAACTTATATTTTCTCATGATTTCTCCTATTATAGTTACATGTGATTTGTATTTTATATTTCATTGTGACTAGTGGGCCGAAGCAGAAGACGAAGATGATTAGTTTCTATTTTTAATAAAATCTCACTTACGATCTTAAAAATATTATGCATTTAATCAATCGAAGTATTTAGCACTATTTTGCATACATATTATGCACTCCTGCCATTTTATTATGTAGGTCATTGAGGTTTCATTGCTGAAAAAACTGTGGGAGCGAAATCCAATAAAATATTTGAGGGCGGTTAAGACTGCCACATCGGAATTAATTTTTTTTCCTTACAAGAAATTCCCAAATACCGAAAAATGCGGTAATCTGTCGGAACCAGGTCAGGGATGTACGGTGGGAGTCGGAGACATTAAAATCGTAGCTTCTCTAATTTAGCGACCGTCTGTTGTTCAAGTATGTGGTCTAACTGTCTTGTAGCCAGTAACGCTACGATTCAACATTGCTTCGTTATTGTGACAGTTGAGTAATGCAACACAGTACTCAATGCGTGTTTGTTAGTGTGCCCCAGTCAATTTATTTTTTCAAGTTACTTCGGTGAGCAAGTATTAAATACACGAAAAAGATAAAAATACAAAAAATAAAAACCGATTTCAAAAACACCTAATAATTAAAAATTACAAAAAATAAAAACCGATTTCAAAAACATCACATTTCTATAATGAAGTCGGTGATGTCGATGAAGTCGATGATCTAGAAAGTCATAAAATTCCCTTGGCACCGACTTAAAAATAAAAATGTAATGTTGTCTGTATTTTTATGTTATTTTTAACTTTTAAGTGTTTTGAAGTCTTTTTTTATTTTTTACATATTTTTTAACTTTATTTCAAGTGAATGATTTTTTTATATCAGTATTCAGTCAAGAATCGTATAGTTTGATAATACAAATGATGCATGTGTTATTTTTGCAAAGTCAATTGGTTCGATTCTAGTTAGGAATATTGGTATTTAAAAGACTCAATGGTGCAGTTTTAGTTTTATAAAAACGGCACCGAAACTCCTTTGGGCATTTTCCGCTATTCCTTAGGGGAATTGGTCGTTGGTTATGGTTATTCACTCCCATTTAAAAAAATCATCGATAGCTGCATTATTCCAAAGATCTATACGTACAGACCGAGGACAGACGGCAGTAAGGGACTTTATATTGAAACGCATATTTCTCCTATGGCTTCAGGATATTTTATAGGTCACACGGCAACAATGGCCTCTCGTCTCAATTCCCTTGTCCACAGATAATAGCTCACGTATCCGCAGGTATAACAATTTCATCGATAGGTACTCTCCTATTCTTAAAGGGAATAAACGGAAATTGATTTCTGTCCACAGATTGATTCACAGTTCGATGGAGTGGATTCCATAAGTTCATTTAACGCTGTGTGTAGTTTGTAAGACCCACAGAGATGTTGCTGACTAGATTAAAATTGAGAAAGATTTTATTCAAATCGATGAAAAGTAATTTTGAGCCAATTTATTTAACCTACCACCTTTTCAAAATGGCCGCAAGAAACTTACGAGCTCGTATCAATTGATATTTACAGGAAATTATGTTAGTACCATACGAAATTACATCTGTTTGCATAAATAGTCATATTATTATAGTACAGTTATTACATTTCTTTAGGAGTAATGCATACATACTTTAGGAGTAATGCATACATATTAACTCAATTTTTTAGTCAATGATTCAAATAATCATTGATAAAAAAATATTTTAACAAAAATAAAAACCGACTTCAAAAACACTGAAAAGTTAAGAATAATATAAGAATTGGTACAGACAACATCACACTTCTATATTGAAGTCGGCGCCAAACGATGATCTCCTAGAAAGTGTTAAAATTTGTCACCGACTCCAATATAGAAGTGTGATGTTGTCTGTACCTATTCTTATGTTATTCTTAACTTTTCAGTGTTTTTGAAGTCGGTTTTTATTTTTGTTAAAATATTTTTTACTTTTCAGTGAATGAAATCTTTTTAGTGAAATAAACCCTAATTTAGTACCAGCTCACCTTCGGTGAGCTGTTATTAAATTAGTGTTTTATCCTATCATCAGCTCCTGACTGGTGACATTGGGACCACCCCAGGAGTATACTCTATCAAATACAAAAGAATTTTGAAAATCGGTCTACAATTGGCGAAGTAATCGCGTAACATATACACATAAAACACGTTGGACACACCTTAAAATTTAAGAGTTTTCCTCGATTTTTATGGGATTCCATCATCAGATCCTAACTTTGGTGACCATGGGACCACCCTTGGAGTACCTATACTCTATCGAATACAAAAAGAATTTTGGAAATCGGTTTAAAAATAACGGGGTTATGAGGTAACAAACATAAAAAAAATATAGCTGAATTGATAACCTCCTCCTTTTTTGAAGTCGGTTAAAAATTACTTTTTTCATAAGAGCCGAGGACTTTTACGAGTATAATAACGTTTTCTCAGAGGAGTCAAGAGTAATATGCTCTTTTAGACTTATGAAAGGCAAATCAGCAACACTTAGTGGAACTTTGTTATAAAATGTTGTACATTTTCCCCATAAACGAGCCTCTAGTAAATACTATAGGCTTAAAAATTGAAGCCTGTACGTCAATCCCCGCAACTATGTATGAAAACCGAGGAACCAGTAAATTTTCCAACGTCAAAAGGGCGCTTTATATGTTAAAAGTCACCATTATTTCAGCCTCTTCTTTGTTTGCAGCTCAATATGGAAAAACTAGGCATTTTCCAAATTTCGCTTGACGGCTGGTACCGATCGATAACAGTGGAGCGCTAGCTAAATAAACAGTTTTTAAACAGGAGATGATTTTTATTGCTGTTCCGTTTGGCACGCGATTTAATAATGGCATACTTTCGTGCTAGTAATGAGCATGTCTGTCAGTACCTTAATGGGATGAAAGCATCTACTTGCTTCGCTTCTATGGTCGCACAGGAAACGGTGAGTGGATTCATTATAAACCACAATATTAACAGTCAAATTATAGAAGTTTAATAAATGCAAGGAACTTCAAAAGGAAGACTGGCAGGCAAACCGAGAAGCAATATAATCGCTTTGATTATATTGCTTCTCGGAGATTTGGAGTGTTTTCTAAGTGCTATTTAGATCTGCCTTTCGGGAATTACTTCGCAATAACAATGATATCAAAGGACATTTACAAGCGTATGTAAACATTGAGTCGTTTTATCCTTGGATTGGTTAATCATTTATGCGGAAATATTCTTCTCGTGAATGCTTGCCTATTTCTGGAGAAAAGTAAAGTCAAAAATTACCTTAGCGTCAATATGTTTTTGCTAACCTCATTGCAAATACATAAGTCATGGTTGGTTTTGTCAACATACAAAATGTGTCGTGAAGGTCGCGAATAGACAATAATAAAATAGTAACACTAGTGACGCACGCTTCAGCCAATCATAGTTAAGGTAAGGCTAATAGCGATTCTTTAGTCTATGGCAAAATAAGTTTGTAAATAGAATAAAGTTTTCGATGTAAAAGTGAAATATAAAGTTTGCTGTGGCTGAAGCTGAGTCCTGAAGTGCCGTCCATATAATTCTAAGTATCTTGCATATCTTGTAGTTAGAAGATCAGTAATGTGTGTGATTAATTGTTATAAGTGTAACTTGGTTTCCCCCTAAGTTCACGGTTAGGCGAGGTTGCCGGGACGTGAGGTCCTGGCAACAAGCCGAGCCCGGGCCTCCAGAATAAATGGCCCGGGATACAAGAAGGTGATCGGGTAGGCGAGGTTCCGGGACGTAAGGTCCTGGCAACAAGCCGAGCCCGGGCCTCCAGAATAAATGGCCCGGGATCCAAGAAAGAGATCGGGTAGGCGAGATTCCGGGACGTAAGGTCCTGGCAACAAGCCGAGCCCCGGGCCTCCAGAATAAATGGCCCGGGATCCGCCAAGAAAGACCTGGTGTAATTAGTGTTCCAGGCCCAGTCGACTGGAGACGTCCAGAGAAGAAGCTCTGGGTCTATTAAGGTTGGTAGAGCCACGGTGATGGTTGTCGATCACCGGGTCTGCAGCACCTCCAAGGTGTTTAGTAGTACATGATGGGAAATCAAGTGTGTTTGTGTTGTCCAGCGTAGGCTGCTAGCGTTGAATACCAACGATAAGAAGTTGAAACTACTTGATGATGTAAGGTATTTAGTTAATAGTTAAATTTAACCCACAGGAGGTGAACGGTACAATCCAGTGGAAATTAGATAAACATGGGATGCTCATATCTCAGGTGCAGATGTATCTAAATGCGAAGCAGATATAAATGAGACAAAGATAGAAGATAACTCAGGTATGAGATTTGTATTGTAACTTAATTAAACCTGTCATACATAGAATACTTTCGTCCCGTCCGCCCGTCGCGCCGGATGATGGTAATGCATATACCTAGCTATCTAACTACTCTCTCATCCTTCTCTCTGTGTATGATGTGTCTCTGGGTATATGTGTTACTTACACCCCCCATTCGGACGTCATCGGTGGCGGGTGGGGCGACAAAATGAGTTTAATAATGTACACATCTTACTTCTGGCAACAATCATTTCCAAAACGCTTAAACTTTGCTCTTGGTAAATCTTGTTCCTAAAATGCAAGCTAAACATATACTTTATTTAACAGTTCATTAAGTCTATTTCATGTGATACAAGTTTGTCATATAATAAAACGAATTTACATAAAAGCCTTTATGAACATCAAAGTAGCCATTGTTGTACAACCTGCGTGTACTTATGTATATTTATAGTTTTTATTAAGATTATCTTTTAGAATTGTTATGTTTCGTATTGAATAGTACACCCACTATCCTAGTTTAAAAATAAACAGTTTTAAATTTAATTTTTTTTAGTAGTTGACGGCTAACACTAAGGAATCGAACGATCTCACACTGTCGTTTTCCGTCTTCGTGTAAGGAAATTATTGACTTGCGTTGCGAAGACATGGCAAATAACAATAATATGTAAACATTTTTAAATAAACGATCCACTACAAAACGTTACTAACATGTAAGAAAATGTAAGAAAAAACAAAAGTAAATCTTGTCGTGATCCATTTAAAAAAAATCCTTTTTAAATTTGTCAACGTTATTTTGGGCCACGGTGTACTGTGAAATTTAAACGTTGAGTTACACACTAAAGGGACAGACACTTATCTATCTAATAGCACGTGTGTGACATTGCTAGTAATGAACATGCTTTTTTCGAGTATTTGCAGAGCATGCTATTTTTAGCATGCTTATTAGTATTATTACGTTTGCGGGGTGGGTGTTCTATAGAAAATATCGAAACACCGACAATTTGGAGATAGGATTCAATTGAGCTCTCAATAAACAACTTTACTAAGCGCTGTAAACTACTTTACTAACACTGAACAATTCACCATAAAACGTTACTAAACACCAACACTTACGGACACAGAACACTTTACCATAAAACGTTTCCAAGTCCCTTGTATAGCTTGATCCGCTCGGTTTGCTCTCTTGAAAGGAACTGAACAATTCACCATAAAACGTTACTAAACACCAACACTTACGGACACAGAACACTTTACCATACAACGTTTCCAAGTCCCTTGTATAGCTTGATCCACTCGGTTTGCTCTCTTGAAAGGAACTGAACAATTCACCATAAAACTTTACTAAACACCAACACTTACGGACACAGAACACTTTACCATAAAACGTTTCCAAGTCCCTTGTATAGCTTGATCCGCTCGGTTTGCTCTCTTGAAAGGAACTGAACAATTCACCATAAAACGTTACTAAACACCAACACTTACGGACACAGAACACTTTACCATACAACGTTTCCAAGTCCCTTGTATAGCTTGATCCACTCGGTTTGCTCTCTTGAAAGGAACTGAACAATTCACCATAAAACTTTACTAAACACCAACACTTACGGACACAGAATACTTTACCATAAAACGTTTCCAAGTCCCTTGTATAGCTTGATCCGCTCGGTTTGCTCTCTTGAAAGGAACTGAACAATTCACCATAAAACGTTACTAAACACCAACACTTACGGACACAGAACACTTTACCATAAAACGTTTCCAAGTCCCTTGTATAGCTTGATCCGCTCGGTTTGCTCTCTTGAAAGGAACTGTCCGTCGGCATTCGCCCTCGCGCTTATATACTCGTAGTAGGACCGGCAAATATTCGAAGCATTCGAGAATGGTCGATTCTTTACCCGATCCCGATATTCCGTACCCGATCGATTGTTTGTCTTTCCTTCCGGAAAGTTCCGTGGTAAGCCCGATTATGTTCCCTGTCTCTGTCAGCATGTTCTATATCTGTCAGTCAGCACACCTAGAAGTTTCTAGATGCATTTCGAATCTGGTAGGTACTCACTATTGTTGTCCCCTTCTTGTCTTGCTATCTCACTTATTCTTTATTAAAAATTTTGTCATATTAAGAAGTGTGCTTTAAAGGTCCATAAAAGGCCCTGAAAACGCCTAAATACGGGTTTTCAGGATGTCGATTCTGTAAACTTCGAACAATAGCTCGCATCTCACTTCGATATTCACGCTCACTTCGCATAAGATACAAGATACCCTTACATAGTCATTATCACGAGTTAGTAGCGATAACATTCTAATAAATAACTCAGAAGTAGTTTTTATCACCTTCAGAAATAATTTTAAATGTTTTTTTAAACTATGATAATAAATTTTGCCTGTTTTCACTCACAAAATAGCAACGTTTTATTTGACACTTTGTTTCAAGTTCGTGTGCGAAGTGAGCTTCGAAGTGATAAAGGAATTCCCTTTACGGAATGCCACTTCATACGTCATCCCATACTTATAATGTCAAAATCTCACGGTCACTCTAGTTCCACTCGCTGCCACGCTCGCAAGTGTAGCGCTGTAGCACAGATTACTTAATAGTTTTTAGTAACTTCGAATCTACATTCGAATTTTGAGAATGCCAATCTAAGAACTCACTGCGGAATCAGATTCGAAGTTTAAAGTGAGGTTTTACAGAATCACACTACAGGTTATAGTGTGGTTCAATAGAAGGTAGCATGGAATGCGCCTAAAAACAACGGCAACTTGGGTAAAATTTCGATATTCAATTCTATTCTATATCGATTTTTTTTCTATTTGTGACTTGTTTTACACATGACAAATTTTTTAAATACATTAATTCATTTACTTGTATTTGTATAATTCTTTTTTATTGTTTTTTCTACTTATGCATTTCAATTTAATTTTCCGATTCCCAATTCCCGATCGGCCCGTCAAGAGCAAAATGGACATCGGACTTGGTTTGGTGAGAAGAATCTCGGTACTGGGCAAAAGAGCAGCCAACCAAAAAAGGTCGCATTGGCAGAATCATAATTTATTATGATTTGTATTATGAATGGAGTGCAATTCACCTTAATCAATTATTCTTTTTTACAGCTTTGTATGAGCAATTGGGGTTACGAATATTCATACAAAGCTGTCATATAGAATTTGCTTATGACGAATTACACTCAATTCGTAATACCAATCATATTATGATCGTACAATGATTCTGCAGCAGGTTTGCTAGAATCGCTTGTGGCAGGTAGACGGATACAAAGAAACGATGGGAAAGCGCAAGTACGAACCATCAAGCTCCCGGCTGCTGCGGCGGATCTCGCAGAAGATGCACACGTAGCAGACGGTGATGATGACCAGCGGCACGAAGTACATGGCGCACAGGCAGAACACGTTGTACGCCACCTCCTGGCGCGCGCTGCTGAACGCGTCGAACGAGACGCACTGCTCGAAGCCGGCGACTCGAGGGTGCCGCTGCACGCGAAACACCACGCTCTGCGACAATCGTGACAACATGCAGTCACATTTATAAAATACTAGCTGTACCCTGCATGCTTTGCAATGCCACGTACCTAAATGCCATTTTTTTTGCTAGGAACCCTCACGGGCATCCGCAGAACACCCTTTTTTTTTTTTTTTTTTTTTTTTTCTCGGGGGGAAATGCGTAACCGCACCGTACCCGCCGTTGGCTAGGCGGCGAGCGTGTGTGGCTCTCCCGGCAGAGTGCCAGGCCTACCCACTAAAACCCCCCGGTGTTCTCCCTGCCCATAAGGGCGCGCTAGGTAAGGTCCACACTGCGACTCCACTACCCACGCGCCCGGGCAAGCCCGACCGACCGGTCGGGCTATCGCCAAGGGGGGATTGCCCGAGAACACCAGGGCAATCCCCAGACGGAGGGCCTTACGGCGGCGTGCACGGGGCCAACCGTGCACGCAGACCCACGGCAGGGTCATTAGACGGGCATCGCTTGTGCGAATGCCCGTCTTCGCCTGCCTGTCCGTCTACGGATCCGCAGAACACCCTACCAAAGTTTCATTACGGTTTCGGAACGCATAGAGGACATACATACAATTTTTATTTATATATAGATAAAGGTAGTCCCTTTCTTCTCCGAATATCGATCGTCCGAAAATCATAATCCCGAAAACGCTTGCTATAATCATCACTTTCCATAATGTTCGGGTATACGAAATTGTATATTACCTAATCGTCATTAGTTATAATGTTTTTGTGTCATAATATCGGGTGCTATAATAATAAGATATCCTAATTTTACTTGCTATAAAGTCACATGTCCTAAATGTTATATTGTATAATATTGTTAGTCCGAATGATGGTTTATAATAATATTGTTAGTCCTCAAAACATGTTTAAAAGTTGATTTATCTTGGTTATGCTTAGACTTACTATCAATAATAACAAATTTAATTAAAATGTTGTCTTATGAACCTTAACAACCGTTACGTTTTGAAATTCAGTGACAGAAATATATCGCTGTAAAACCGACACCACGTAGTCTTGTCTGCCCTACCCCTAGAGTGTTATTTAAACCCGCGTAGGCGCGGAGGGGCGAGGCGGCCCGCGAGCTGAGGAGCAGGTGGTTTCAGCGGCCACCGCCGCGGCTGAGGCTGGCCGGCGCAGTCGGCCAGCAAGCCGAAGCTGCGGTGGTGGGCGAAAACCATCTGCGACGATAAGATCGCGTGGGACCGCCGGAGCCCCGCAGCGCCGGAGCCGTGACAGAAGCCATGCATGCTGCATGCTGCTTGCTTGCATGCTTGCTTGCATGCTGCATGCTTGCTTGCATGCTGCATGCTTGCTTGCATTACATCAAGTGACTGTTTTTAAACGTATGCATGGATTTGGTAATACATATAATGAAAGAACTTTATATTTGTGGTATTTCGATTTTAGGGCACGTTATATTATGAGATATTACATTAGGACTTATGACTATTATAGAAAAGTTTTTTAGGAATTTTAAATATTATAGATTGTGATATTTATAGCAAAAAAAATTAGGTCATATGATATTTAGAGATTTCGGTTTTCGGGCAAGTGATATTATGAGAAATTAAGTTAGGAGTGCTTATCATTCGGACATATGATGATTATGTCAAAAAACATTATGACACGTTAGATTATGGATAAAAAAATTATGAGACAAAATAGAGAACCATAGATAAAATACTAGCTGTGCCCGGCATGCGTTGCAATGCCACGTAAATGCCATTTTTTGCTAGGAATCCTCAGGGGCGTCCCCAGAACCGTGTTTGATTCATACAAAGGTTATGCGTCAAAGACGTGTATTTTTGCTAGGAATCCTCAGGGGCGTCCCCAGAACCGTGTTTGATTCATACAAAGGTTATGCGTCAAAGACGTGTATTTTTGCTAGGAATCCTCAGGGGCGTCCCCAGAACCGTGTTTGATTCATACAAAGGTTATGCGTCAAAGACGTGTATTATCAAGCCGCAACTTACCCATGGTAACATAGTCGTATAGAAGTTATGGTGTTATTTAAAATTCCGAATTGTTTAAATAATTTTGAAACCCCCCGTACAGATAGTTGCGTTTGTGAAAAAAATATATAGGTAATAAGAATATTAATTGTACAATTTCAAAATCTCAATGACGCTATTTCAGGAGCGTCAATGGCGCTGTGGACTAGGCACTTGCCGACCAATCTGGAGGTCCGGGGTTCGAGACCGCCATGGTCCATGGACAAAACCTAGTATCATTTAAAAATAAAATTCCGTCCCTCAGCTATAAAGATAAAAAAATAAAATATATATAAACATATCAAGTTAAAAATGTAAAATAATAAACTTAAAACTATGTAATAAAGTCTAGTGTGTTTGTTACTAAATGTGTTGTATGATGCATGTTGCAGGTTATGGTTAGTCTTCCAATGTATAAGATTGTATAATAACTTCTTTATAACAGTATGTTATGTATCTTGAATAAATAAATAAATATATGTATTTTTCGAATTTCATATGTACATTTGTCTGACGCTCCTACGGTGAAGGATATCGACAACATCGAGAGGCAACCTTCATACATCTGCGAAGGAATTCAATGGTGTATGTGAAGTTGACTAATCCGTACTGGGTCAGCGTGGTAGACTAACGCCTAAACACCCTAACTTAGGGTAGGCTCGAGCCCCTCGGTAGGGACGTAGCTGAGCTGTTATGAATCATTCATAACTATTATATAATGATGTTAATACGGGTAGGTTTCGGCTTGACAGAGTATGTACCAAACACGTTGTACATTCCTAGGAGACATTAAATAATTCAAACATAGATTATTACACATATTGCCTAGAATAGGGCCCTCTAAACCTAAGGCCTGGGTCGCAATTTCATAAATGTTCTATCTATCTATCTATCAAGTACCAAGCGCTGCCTCGCACTCCTTTTTTGTACCGCGATGGACCCGGTACCCGCACAGCAAATCCATGAAATGCTAAGAAAATTTTCTATAAATAATTCCTAAACGGCAATAACAATTGTGTCAAAAACATTGGAAAAGGTACGTTACTACGTTGGGTGTTGTCATTTGCACGCGTTATCGCGTACCTGGTGACAAACAATTGTTTCAAACACGATTAGACAATGAATACATTTTTATAGACTTCCTATGTAATGCAAAGAATTCCTGACTTATTTATTTCACACCTTGTTGCACAATAAAAATAGTACAACTGGCGGACTTAATGCCTTAAGGCATTCTAATGATCAATTTCACAAATCTTGTCTTAGCTAAGACGATTCTAAGAAGAATGCTGTTACTTCTTGTCTTTAATGAAAATAATGTGAAAGCATAACACTTAATATCGTCCTAAGCTATGACAAGGTTAGTGCAATTGGCCATGAGTAAAGAATACCTTAAGGCATTAAGTCCGCCAATAAAAATTATAAGTTAGAGCACACACACAAATGGTCATTTTGACGTAAGTTATAAGTTATCCGTTATAAACAGATTTTTTAAATTTATTAGTAATGATTGTATTGAACTTCGTTATTCTGAAACCAGAGGCTAAAACTTAATATTATTAAGGCCAATTAATAGAAATATAAGTTAACATGTATTTTACAGTTTTTGTTAAAATGTCACGCAAACAGACAAACTGATATTAAGCTTTTACAGTAGCTCTCACTGTACCTGCTACGACGTAGCGCGTAATAAACCCAAAGCTACATTAGAGCTCCATTATAAATCCACACTAGACTACGCGCAAGTCTGTGGTAACGCACGGGGCACGGGCAATCAAAATGCTACGCCCCATAGCACTTAGCGAAGCCGCTACGGTAACTACCAAAACGTAGCGTTTTAGCTGACAATCACAATCAAATTCACTCGCGCGTAGTCAGTACCCATGTGAAAACGATATATCGCTTATTAAAGAAAAGTGAAACAGCTCATTCAAATTCAAGATTCAAAAATCTTTATTCAACATATAGGCCTTTACGGGCACTTATTGACGTCAAAACAAAACAAAATTTTTCGCTCAGTGCATCTCTAGAGAAGAGATGGCTCTTTAGCAAAAAGATCGCCTATTGTTACATTCCTGTTGTTATTATTCTTATGTACATTGTCTTTGTGTGCAATAATTGTACATATTGTACGACGTTTTTCAACACACTTTTGAGAAAAATACTTAATAAACTGAATTTTTGGAATAAACAACACAAATCATGGCCAATTTGTAGACAAAACTAAATAATGCTATGAAAATAATCATTTGAAAAATCATGCAATTCGTTGATATCTTTCATATTACCTCTAGTTTAAAAAAAAAATATAGTACATTACTGGCGCGGCTGGCAACTGCAGCATTGCCGGACTCTGTGATGCATGCCTCGTCTATAATACACGCGTGTTTTATGAGTTGCTTTATGTATCTAAAACCAGTAAAATCAGATCCACTTTACGAGAAGTATGTTGAAAGGAGTTTTATTATTATTAAAGTAAAAAAACAATTCATCCTTAACTATTGCAGAGCCAATTTCATAAGTCACGCACCATTTCTTATTATGCTACTCGCATACGCAGATTAATCGTTATAATTAACGTACAGACGTGACAAGAAACTTAAGACTAGGGCATGACATCACAAAATTTTATTGCAATAAAAATTTAAAAAGTTTACACTTTTTGACCAGATCATTGAAATAAACATTTTCTTAATCTTCATTTTCAACTTTCTTTTGTTTGTTGTTCGAATTGAATTAAAAGCATGAAAGAGCTTGATTCAGCTAAACATAATTTCATTGTTAGAACAGTTTTGGATGCGCCAACAATGAAATAGGTATTATTGTGTATTATAATGTGCGGCATATTGTTTAGACTTTGTTCTGTTGACTGGTGAAGCATAATTGGCGGTTCTTGAATTGTATTGTGCTTAATTATACAAAAATATTTATTTATTTAACAAAGTTCGCAGCGCAGTATAAATGTTGATTTAATAAGCACCTTCCATGCTTTACTTATCCATTGTACGTAGTTTGAAATTTGGAAAAATTATGTTTTGGAAATTTTAATCCACAGTTTCACTAATATTAGAATGAGGTAAAGTTTGTAAGTTTGTTTGTAGGAAGTAATCGTTAAAACTAATGCACTGACTTAAAAACATACCAGTAAAAAGCTACGTTATTCCTAAATGACATAGAATACATAGTATCATAGTGACACTCATAAACTAGCGACCCGGCCCGACTACGCACGGATCGGATATTAATCTTTGAAAAATCCAGCCGCGGGCTGGCCGCTAATCTATTTAAATAAAAATGAACTACGCTTATTAGATGGCTATGGGGCGCGACTGATATTGTTAGCACTTAACTTCAACCAAACACCTACGTTATTTTTACTTCGTCAAAATTATATTAATAAATTTGTTAGATAACGCAAGTTAAAGAAAAGGATCGAGTGTATTTACGTCACGACTCACGAGTCAGTAGAAAATTAAGTACCTATATTTTCTACTGAGCAGTGGCGTATGGAAATTCGGCGTGGCATCATACGGTATTTCAATTTAATGCATGGATGCATGTTGTTAGTTACCTTCATCAAGCAGCGTAAGAAATGTATTCTTTTTATTTTTAACCGACTTCAAAATCTGAGGAGGTTCTCAATTCGATGCGTATGTATTTTTTTTGTGTGTATGTTACGCGTTTACGCCGCCAATTATGGACCATTATGAAATTATTTTTGTATTCGATAGAGTATACTCCTGGGATAGTCCCAAGGTTACCAAAGTCAGGATCTGATCATGGGATCCCATGAAAATCGAGGGAAACAATAAAAAGGTTTCATTCACTAAAAAGTTAAAAATAAAAAATATTTTACAAGAAATAAAAACCGACTTCAAAAACATTGAAAAATTAAAAACAATATAAGAATAGGTACAGACAACATCACACTTCTATATTGAAGTCGGTGACAAATTTTAACACTTTCTAGGAGATCATCGCTTGGCACCGACTTCAGTATAGAAGTGTGATGTTGTCTGTACCTATTCTTATATTATTTTTAATTTTTCAGTGTTTTTGATGTCGGTTTTATTTTTTGTTAAATATTTTTTATTTATTTATTTCACAAATACCCAATTATTACACAATAGATTATGCAATAACACTGAGACACCACAAAGGTTTAAAGTAGTGCTCCTTATTATTTTAATTTATTGGCATGCCATTTAAACATTGTGATATTAAAATTATTTAGACGTTGAGTATCTATAGGTATTGTTAAACTTTCCTATTTTTACATGTAGCAGACGTATATAAAAATCCCTATTCGTCTGCTTAAACTTTCGAAATAGAAATTTGTTTCAACACTTAATCAGTTTGTCATTACAATATCCTCAAAATATTATCGAACATCGCCACAATCTCTATCGAATCCAAACACATTAACGAGCTGAAAGGTTTCTATTTTACAAAGGCTCCAAATGAGTAGGGATAATGATTTTCAAAATAATGAAATCCCTCCAAGCGTGTTTCTTTTCTTCAATCCTTTGAGCTACACAATCGATTACTTAACGAAAACAGACATGGAACAAACCTGACTGAAAATTAAATAAAGTTATTGAAATTAATGAATTTATTCTCTATCTTCGCTGAATAATACACCTTGATTAATAGCTTTGAGGAAATTTAAAGAAATTAAGATATTGTTTTAACTCTTATTTTCCTGTTGAAAATGTTAAAGACAACTGTATATATTACCTGGAAACATACAGGCAGCATCAAAAGCTGCTAAGGTTACTTTCCAAGGGCCTCATGACCAATTTCGGAACCTTAAGAGAATCTTAAGTGGCATTCAGTCACATTCTTTTCATTAAAGACAAGAAGTGACAGCATACTATTTATGTTTGTCCTAAGCCAAGACAAGGTAAATGAAATTAGTTAGTCTGCTAGCTTTAATGCTTTTATGGCGTGTCAGTAACGTTTCAATAGCATTGCTTTTTATAGAGTTATCGTTAGTTACCCGACAACTAACAAAAGCGCTCGTGTTCCGATTTCAAAGGTAGAACATTGAAATTACTGGGTACTGCGACTTGATATCTTTTGTCACAAGTTAGCAACATCCACTGGGTCTTTGTTGAGGTTGTGTTGTTGTTGAAGAATTATATTGGTTAATTACAGAGATAATTACAGAGTAAATACTACACTCTGTAATCAACCAACATTTGAGTACATGGCGTGCTTTGATATGTCTACAACTACGAGTAGGTCGTGCCCACTTCACTAGACCTGAAACATTTTGACTTGTGATTAAGGCGAGGAATTTCCACGTGCAAGCCCATATGTTCCGCATTTCACACCGTTCATTTGTACATGACGTTAGCGCGGACGCAGCCACTGAACAGGCGCCAACATCATGTGCCGCACAGTAAAAATATAACAGTACAACAAGGACGTTTTATATCGTATGCAATATACTTTTTGCTAGGTTACAAATAAGTATTGATTTATAAACTGAGGTAAGTACCTACAGTAATACAACCACTAAAGATACAGCTTTATGACTTCATTGCTATTTTTTATTGTATCTTTACTTGTATGTAAATATGGACACTTTATTTGACAAACAATCACGTGATTTTTATAATAACTTAAAAAATAACAAAGTTTAAAAAGATTTTATTTGCTAGTGACGTCATTGTACTTGTTCACCATTATAATACCGATACAAACATATATTTTATAAGAAAGAGACGTAAAGCAATTATCAATAATTAGACTTTTTCAAGATTCATCATAATTAGACCGTTTCTTCACAATTTCAAAGGTTTTAAATGTTTCTATGATGTGTTATTAATAAAATGTAAATTCTAATTTTATGCATATTTCTTTTGTGCAGTATAGAATGCATCACTAGAATACAAGAAATGCTCGATTAGCTAGAAGTAGTATTTAAAACAAAAGCTAAGAATATGACTGACGCGGCGGCATATATAAAGCACTGTTAATTTTTTTTGTTTGACTTCGACGGCTATTCGGTTTGATTTAGATATAGTAGATTGTTACACCGAGCGCTAAGTGACTTATTAATGCCCGCGGATGTTTGGTGCACGAGCACTTGCTCGAGGGCACTAATAACCCGAAGGCATTAATAGCTCACTTACGAGGTGTGTAATCTGCTTTTCCTTCAACTTATTAAAAAATAATAAAAAACTGAAGTTGACTGTAGAAAAACTTATTTATTTATGACAAAAAAAATACAAATTGTTCTTATTAAAAAACCAAACCTTATCTTGACGGTGGTGATGGAAGTGGAAAATCCACAAAAAAAAACTCACTGTCATGTACACCACAAAACCCTTATTTCTTGCCGTCAACATGAATGTGCACCAAAAAACACCACTTTCACTGCACAATATTCACTCGAATACAATTTTTAATTTATTAAAATAAAAGCTAGCCTTCGCCATTAAAGCCAATTGCCTCTCTTTTTTAAATAAAATTGGCTTCGTAGGGTCCTATCTAACTTGTTTTGCGCATGTGTATTTTTTGTGACATGTTATACAACCACTCAAATCTCTTTGGAAAAATGCCTACATTTTGTATGAATTGTATGAATATGAATTGTAATTTCTTTTTAAATTAGAAAAAAAAAACAACAGGGCAATTATGTTGAACGGGTCATTAATGAAATTTCATACAATACTACTGCCGTTTTCCAGGGTAGTAATGTATTACTTAGTGTTGCCTTCTCCGATGATTAGAGTAAAATTAATGAGTAGTTTGAATAAAAATATTTTAATAGATATATGTAGGTATTTTAATACAGTACTGAATAAATAAGTACTATAACTTATTTCGCTTACTATTCGTCAATAAAAATATTTTAATATATATATGTAGGTATTTTAATACATTACTGAATAAATAAGTACTATAACTTATTTCTATTTGATTTGTTAACCGACTTCACTGACTTCACGATGAAGTAACACATACCTCATAGCTTCGTCATTTATTAACTGATTTTCAAAATTCTTTTTGTATTCAGAAAAGTATACCCCCGAAGTGGTTCCATGCCATCAAGTCAGGATCTAGTATTAGAATCCCAAGAATAGGCACGTCCAACGTCTTTCCTGTTTTTGAAGTGAGAACTTCTTTAGCGGCGTTGTACACTTTTTTTGTAATGGGTAAAAAATGTTAAACTCGCGTCAGGACACGTGACCGTCGGGACACGTGACCGTCAGGACACGTGACCCTGATCGAAAATTCGTAAGACGGATGGATAGTAGCCAATTAAAATTGAAATAGCCGCAGGAACCGTCGAGGTGCGGTGAGGGGTCCACGTAAGCCGGCCGAGAACAATAGCGGCTGGCAAAAGTACTGGAAGTCACACGTCACTTGAGACAGTTTTAATCAATTTATTTACTTTGTTAGGAAAAATCTAAATTGTGCTTTTATTTGATTTTGTTGTAAATATTAATTAGGTAAGTTAGTATAAATTAAATATTATTTATTTGTTATAAAATTACGTTTTTAAGTAGTATATTAATGTCTGTTTTGATCATATTTTTAATTTAATTGTAAATATTTTGATTCATTATTACTAGTTATATAATTATGTACGCACAACGTTACAACAGGAAGTTGATTTTTCTGAGGGATAAACTTTTTAATGTAATATAAATTGTCATGTTTGTGTACGATAGCGCAATAAATAAATATTGTATTCTACCACATAAAAGATAGTACTTTTATTCTGATTATTAAAGCAATTCGTGCAAAATTATTCCATAACCATTCCAAAATCTCCAAAACGCACAACGTTAATACTTAAGTTTTCACTTCTGCCGGCACTCCCGGATTGCAACCCGTAATTTTTTTTCTGAAGCTATTCAGGTATTTGCGTCTGAAAGACATCATCTCAAGGATTCTTCCACTATGCTGAGCTTACGATGGATCCTTAACTTTAAGGAGTTAGGGGGTTAGTCTTTAGATATAAAAGGTACGTATTGACTCTCAGTTAGGTATATTCTTTCAAGTTGACTTAGAGAGCTATTATTAATTTCACGAAAAAAATAAAAATATTTTTTTTACAAAAATACCGACACCACTTCAAAACAAAAACTACTTCAAAATAAAAATGTAATGTTGTGTGTTTTATTTTATTGCTACTAAGTTGGCAAACAAGCAAACTGCCCACTTGATGGTAAGTGATAACGGTCACCTATAGTACATGTGGTTCCTGTGCGATTCGCAGTAAAACTGCAAGCCCCACAAGAACCACAGTGTACGTTGCCAACTTGTGACATCAGATGTAAAGTCACGGTACCCAGTAATTTCAG